>CM069068.1:9655357-11001071 GCA_035220775.1 Malus fusca | reverse complement strand
TGAATTAGGAGTGTTTACTGTTGTAATTAACTCCTATCACCTTTCGTTTAGTAGTGCATTCTAGTAACTTGGTTTTTAATTATTCGTATATTTGCTATCTTTATCAGTTTCGCAATGTGCACATGGCTACGTCACTCTCATGTGACGGCCAACATGCCTTGACCTCGGTCGGGGTGTGTAAGTTTGGTATCAGAGCCTAGGTTTAGCAGTCATGTATAATTCTTGAATGTTCTAATCCTGGTGATGTCTTAATGTCAGAACTATGCTGCCTCGTAAAGAGCCCGTCAACCAGCTGAATCTAGATTCCCTGATATTGCTCAATTAGGGGAAGCTATAGTTTCTGCCATTCAGACAGCATTCCGTACTCCTCAGAGGACACCGCTTGAGACAGTTCATAATTTGAAATTGAATACCTTCAAGGGAGATGAAGGTCATGAGGGGGCGGAAAAATGGTTGAATCATGTGGAGAAGACCTTTCAGATGATGCAGAGTCAGGGGAATCTTTCTCCTAATAGGTGGGTCGAGACAACTACCTGGTTTTTGGGAGAACAGCCTGCATCCTGGTGGAGACAGGAGTCTTACGAGTTGACCCCAGAAGAGATTGCGGACTGGGGAGTGTTTCAGGAGCGGTTTCGAAAAAGGTTCATTCCTCCTACATATATCGATATTAAGAAACAAGAGTTTACTCATCTGAGACAAGGAAAGATGTCCGCTAATGAGTATTATAGGATGTTTACTGACTGTCTAGATATGATCCGGAGGTTGCTGCTAATCCGGTAGAGATGCTTCGCCGTTTCAGTTTGGGTACTAAGAAGAAATGACGTTCCATAGCGACATCTACTCATGGTGCCTCTTACCAGGAGTTCTATGAGATTCTATTGAGGATTGAGGCGTCAGAGAGCATGCCTAGTGAGAGTGAGGATGAGGAAGGAAATGGGGGCCAGATGCGAGATAACAAAGGAAAATGGCAAACTTTTCAGGGACCCCGCAAGACCCAGAACTTTAAGAAGAGTGGTTGCAGTTCCAGCTCTTCTAGCGGGGGATTGAGTACCAATATGCAGAGGAGAGGGGGCAGGTTTACTGGAGGCCCTAGGTTCCAGAGACAGAGAGATTTTGGGGGTTCAGGTGGATCTAGTGCTCCCTTATGCATCAGGTGTAATAATCGGCATTTTGGGGAGTGTAGGAGAGGCAGCAATGAATGTTATACTTGTGGACAGATGGGTCATAGGGCTGCTCAGTGAAGGAAAAATTTTGTCCTAGCTAAGAACATGTATGAACATTTGAATACATATGCTAACAATTAACTCTTTAAAGTAGGCATGCATCCAAAAACAATTCATGAAACCCATGACTTTCAAAGCCTAGTATATGGTGAACCAAAAGACTCTTTAACAACATTAAAGATAATTAAGAATTTAGAGATTCTTTACCCTTGAAGCTCATCCTTGATTACACAAGGGATTCACCCAAGTGGAGGGCCTTCAAGTTACCTCCTTGCTCCTTGGATCTTCCTTGTGATTTTCCTCCTTTTAGTGCTCCTTTGCTTCTTTGAGGATTTGAGGATTAGTTCTCCAAAACACCAAAAGTTTGATGTCTCTATGTCTCTTCACCAAGGATGTAATTTGTGAGGATGAAAATGGATCACTTAGGGAAGTAAATTTGCTAGATAACTTTCCCCAAGTAGCTTAGAAAACCCTAATTGAAAACAAAGCTATAAAGATGAATTTATACTTCATTTCTTAGGTGAGTGGCAAACTTGCAATTAAGCAAACTTGCATACCCTTACCCTAAATGGTTGGCCTATATGGTTATTGGGCTTATTGCCCATTTTGTTTTAGTTGTCATACAACTTAAACATAATGGGCCTTGTGGACCAAAACACTTTTGGGCCCCGAAGCCCTAAAACCAACTTAAAAGCCCAATACGAACATTTCGTATAATTAATTAACTAATTAATTAATCTTGACCATTCTTCAATTAAACCATTTAATTGCTTATCCATTTCATTTAATTGCTTCACATATATCCTTATTTGGTGTGCGATCCATTAGGTTCCAATTAGCGAGGCAGTGGACGATGTTACTCTTAACTATCGATTGTGAATTGAAACCACATTTCAATTCTCCCTTTTTGATGATTAGTGTTTGCTAATCAATAGGGCTTCCACAAACCTGATAAGCTCATATTTATATATATTTTACATCAAATTCTCTTGTCTTTTGTTAGTTATTTCCTCATATTTTTGTGCTATTTACTTTGTTTTTGTGTTTTATAGAATTTATCTAGCTAAGAAAATAAAAATAGCACAAGTGTGATTTTATGTAATAAATTCGTCAAAATTGTCGATGTAGATTAGCTTTTAAATTAATTATATATATATATATATATAGTAATAATAATTCATGATGAATCATTTGCTTAAACTAATATTGGCTGCCTGGTGTGGAAAAAGAATAAAAACTGAAGTGTTTTGCAGTTGGTGAGTAAAGAAAAGAATAAAAAAAAAAACTAAAGCCTAGCAGACGTGCGGATAAAAAAAGAAGGAAATGAAGCTGGTGGGGAGAGCACTGGTGCAGCTGGCAAGAAATAAAAATAAACAAGAGGAGTGCTGCCCTTAAGGCAGCGAGAACGTGAATAATAAAAGGGAGGGACGCGGAAAGAGAAGTGGAAAGTCAGGAGGGCAGCGTGAGAGGGCAGGAACTTGGTCGCTGCCTTTGGCAGCGTGAGCACAAGAAGGAATAACAAGGCAGCTTTCCTGCCTTGTCAGCTGGCGGAGTACTGACGCGAGGAAGACGAGCAGGAGAGACGAGGGAGGAGGAGTGCTGCCCTCGTGCAGCAGCAGGAATAAAGAACCGAGAGAAAGGGGGCAGAAGAGCAGGTCAGTACGGGAAGGAGGGGGGTGAGTACGGGAAAGGTTTGGGGGGACAAGCTCTGCCTTGCAGCAGAGCGTGAGAATAGGGCGGAATAGAAAGAAGGCTGACGCGCAGGGGGAGACCGAGGGAGCTTGAGGCGGTGCTGCCTTCCTGGCAGCACAGAGCAGAAAGGCAAGACACGTGGAGACGCAGAAATTGAAGGGAAGGCAGCACGAAAAAGCCTCGGCCTTGGGGTTTTTTTGGCAGCGCAGGAAGTCTTCGAGGGAACTTGAGGGCAGTGCATGGAGCGCAGAAACAGAAGCTACAACCCGCATCTCTCTCGGTTAATTCGTTCCAACTTTATGTTTTATTTTTGTTTTAATTTTAATAATGTGTAACTAATTTTATTTTGGCTAGAGTTTAATTCAAAACCATGGTTATATTTGTAATTTGAATTGATTACCTTCAGTTGTGATTTCTGAGTTGTGATTTAATTTGCTTAACTGCTTGATTGATAACTTATTTTTGTATGTCGATTAAGGATGCATACTTAATTTACATGCATGAATTTGATGCTAGAATATAAGTGAATTTCACCTAATCGTTATGAACTTATATTCACAAGTAGTGAAGGTCGCTTATAAACGATCGCGTTAGGTAAATTCTTGGCATAAGTTTCATGCAATTCATAGTAACAAGTGCCTCGTCAATGCTTATGATTTTCATAAAACTTAATGATTCTTGCTTGTATCTCTATTATGCAATTCATGTAGGGAACTTGTAGGGAATGTTTTGGGTTGTCGTATGCAATCATCCAATCTAATAAAAGTAGGAAAATCTGAAGGTTAATTTAAGCGGACCTAATTAACTTGGGGCGTTGAGAATTTACAATTTATTGAAAGAACAACTGAAAATCAATTTAGGTTGCATATGTGGCATGTGTGGAGAATAATCCTCTAGCCAGTCCGTCATTTATCATTTTACCTTAATTTTATGTGTTTGTCAATTCTGTAATTTATTTAAGTTTAATTTACTTTTCATCAAAATCAATCCCCCATTTTATTTTAAGGTGTTAGATTTATTAGAAATCAATTTAGTTTGTATTTTATTGAGTCTTGAATTATTTTGTGTCTTTTTAGATTATTTGTTAGTTTTATTTTGAGTTATTCTAGTTAAGTGTTTTGAGTCTAGTTTAGTGTTTTAAATTTTGTTTTTACGTTTTTAATTTAATTTTACTTTGGTTAGCATCCCTAGTTAATCCCCGGCCTAGAACGATCCCTACTTATCCATATACTACAATTGTCACAAATAGGGTTTAAATTTGTGCGTTAATTTATTTTCGCATCAAATTTTTGGCGCCGTTGCCGGGGATTAGCAAATTTGCTAATCCTTTTATTTTTGTTTTTGCTTATGTTTATTTGTGTTTGTGTATGTTACTTTTGATATTTGATTTATTTTTCTTTCTTTGAATTGAGGTACAAATGGAGCAAGACCTGGATTCTACTAGCATTCAAGATCTATTGGCACAGCTCACTGCTCAATTAACTCATAATGCCGAACGGACCACAATGCCAAGTGTCCCTACACTTGATGTGCCCTATGGGCAACGATATCAAGGTCCTCAATTTTCTGCAAATGAAGATGTTTGGGGATATCAAGGCCATAACCAATCAAGGGGCAACATGTTTTCCAATGCTTACAATTCAGATTGGAGAGATTATTCAGATTACATGTGGGGAGAACCTCAACAATTCCAACAAGGTGGATATTGGCAGCAAGAGGACGTGTTCTATTCAAGATCTATGCAGCCACCACAGCATCCCCCACAACAATTCCAATCGAATCAAAGTATGCCCGTGGATTATAATCAAATGCTTGAAGAATTAATTTCTTCGGTACAGGGTTCACAAAAAGAAGAACAATTGCCTCCATCGGAGGAGTACTATCAATGGCCATATGAACCACCACAGCCTCCACCACAATCTCCCCAACCAAATTCAGGTACGTCCTCGGATAATGACATTTTGAATAAGTTACTAACCTCTTTGACCCAGGACGTAGAAAATCGAAACATGGAGATGCAAAATAAAGCCAACAAGGTGGATGCTTTGGAGGAGCAAGTTGGGCAGATTATGGAATTCATGGCACAGATTCGAGATCAAGGTGACATGGAGGATGAAGTTGTCCTAGAACCATCCAAACATAGCCCGAACATGGATGAATTGCCGCTTCAAGAAGAAGATGAGGATGACTACTTGGGCAGTTTAGAAGAATTCTTATCGCAAACACCTCAAGTCCTTATGCCATCCAACTCAGGTGAGGAGGTTCAAAATTCAATTCATTCTAACATCGTTCCACCAAATGTCCTTTTTCCTTGTAGGTTTTTAAATCTCAAGGAAGAAGTGAATGAAAAAGACGTTGTGGAAGATATTCCAGAAAAGGAGGTGGTCGAAGAATTTGTTGAACTTATCAAAGAGGATGTAGTTGAGACAACCAATGCCAAAGAAATTGAGTTTGATAACAAGGGCCATGTCACAATCATCACATGCAATCTGGCTAAATGCAAAGTTCCTGAAACGTTCAAAGACGTGGTGTTTGTCATTGAGTTTGAACGAGAAAGTAAGCCATCTTCTCCATTTTTAATTTTATGTTATACTAACAATTTAATTTTGATGATTCAGGCACCGTCATTAGAACTTAGACCGTTGTCGGATCATTTCAAGTACCACCGTCCGTTCAATGATAAGCCCATGCATTTGAATAATGAAGGGAGGCCTAGGAATCACCCACAATCAGATTTGCATTCCTAATCCCTTCTCTTTACTGAATTTATTTTACTTTGTTTAGTTCTTTCATTGTTTGTTTGCTCTTGTGTGAATTTATTTTACGTTGATTTTTTTTTTTTTTTATTTTTTATTTTACGTTGATTTTATTTTGTTTTGTTTATTTAGTTGTGATTTTTGTTTAGAAAGTTAAACATAGTCTTTTTACTTTGATTTACTTATTTTACATTTTTATAAAAATAAAAATAAAAAAAAAAAAAAAAACATAAACATTCATATAAATAAAAATAAAAAATAAAAATAAAAATAAAAATAAATTAAAAAAAAAATTGCATAAATATTTTACAATAACTTGTAAACTAATTTCGTTCATTGGTCGTTGGTTGGTGGTGCCTCGGAGGTCGACGGAGCCCCTGAAAGACGAAGCGCCAGAGCTGGATCATTCGGAGCCTCAATACTTGGTGCTGCTCCCGAGGACGAAGGCAACACAAACCTCGGGAGTAACGTCATAAACCGTTGATGATCACTCTGAATCCGCACTTCGGACTCCTGCAGCTGATCAAGCTTCCTCTTCATGCTTGTGGAGTAATTGGTTGCGAGCATGTGCAAATCCCTGTTCTCATGCCTAAGCACTCTGACCTCCTGCCGAAGACTAGCCACTTCAGCCATCAACGACTCCACCTGACGAGTTCGTGCAAGAAGGCGCTGGCCCATGTTTGATACTGAGCCTGCGCATCGGACGCTATAGGCCATAGAGTCCTGGACAGCTAGTTCGTCGGACCGCCTTGAAAGTATCCTAGTGTCTCTAGGAGTGAGCAGATTTCTGGCCACCACCGATGCGGTTGTTTCGTTCATCATCATGGAATCCCCAACTGTAAGAGGACCATTTGGGGATATGAAGGATGGCTGCCAAATGTTGGTTGGAGAAGATATATCACTATCTTCCCCAACATTCAAGTTAAGGCGACGGTCAGAGGGGCAAGACATATTTGAAGGTGTTGAGAATGAAGAGTCGGACTGATCAAGATTAAAGAAAATGCAAGAGGGAGTGTTTGCAGGAGGAAGTGTTTACAGGGGGAGCTTAAGTGTGTTGTGGAACAAAAATGAGCGTTCTTATAAGAAGAAGAAATCAAGAGGCATCACTCAGCAGTCGAAGAGACGCCCTCTCGTAAATCGAAGAGCCGGGCTCCTTTCTCAAAAGCCGGGCTCCTTTCTGAAAAGCCGGATTCTTTTCTCAAAAGCAGCGTCTCCGTCTCAAAAGTCGGACGCCGTTCTCAAAAGTTGGGCGCCTCTCTCTCAAAAGTCGGAGCGGTCAGGAATCACGAGGCGAACAGTTTTTCCAATTTTGTCGTCACTCGTCACGCGCGCTGTCAGCTTTGCGCAAATTACGGGTGACTTTTTCAGAAAGCGCGTGACCTGTACTGTTCATCCATCCACCGGCTGCCGACAGGGGTAAAAGAACAGTTTCGGTTGTGAAGAAAAGTCATATAAACGTCTACCTTCGCCATCCAGCAAAGGCACACCCCCTCTACACTTCTTCATCTCCGAAATTTTTCATCTCCGAAAATGCCTTTCCAACAAACCCTCTCGAGTTTCTCTGTGTTTCTCATTCCCTGGGATACCTTTGCAAATAAGTCATCTAGAGCTAGAGTATTTCATATCATGAAGGTTGAAAGCAAGAGTATCTCATATCACGCTTTCTCCCTGTCCTTGTCCTTGTCTTTGTGGCAAGGAGAAAGCGGGCAATCAGCCAGCACTCGGTGTCAATCTTCCAATCTAAGAACCGACTGCCTGGAAATCCTTCCTGATTGCTTACCTAGCATTGCTCTCGAGTGCTCTTCTTCAACCACTGATGTACTTCCGAAGAAGTCGCCACATCTGCCTGGAGAACAGACATGGCAAGTGAAAATGATACTTGAAGCATGTGGAGACAAGGTGCTGCTTCATCTTCAAGATCAAGTCTCATTTTCCTTGCTAAGAAGTTCCCCAGCCCAGTTCAAGCATACACCTGTGGAACGATACTTCTTCAAAAGCAAAAGTATCCCATATCATCAGAGTCAGAGGCAAAGATTTCTCATGGCATGCTTTTCCTTTACCCTTGCTCTTGGCTACGGGGCAAGGTGAAAGAAAGGCAATCGGTCGGCACTTGGACAGATTGAACAAAGAAGCAGACCACCACCTATTCCTCGTGCCTACCTACCATGCAGAAGAACAAAAAGAGAAGAATGTAGCCTGCAGACTCAATCAACCCGGCAGAAGGAGTCTGAGTTGAAACCAAGAGCTCGAGAAGCTTCAACAACACCACCAATCAAGTCTCATTTTCCTTGCTAAGAAGTTCCTGAGGCCAGTTCAAGTTCAAAGCTGTGGAAAGTCACCAAACAGGACCAATGATCACTTTTTAGTTTTATTATTATCTTTTATTTTCATTTTCAATTTTTCGTTTGTTTGTTTTTTCTTGCGTGCTTAACTGACTTATTTCTTTTCTTTGCAGGAACTTTTGGTTATTTCCACCCTTGAAGTTGATTGCAAAATTTTAGCTTGGGGGGTCATCGCTTGATTTTCTGCAAATTAGGGAAGTTTTCAGTCCTATTGCTTTATTTTATTTCGTTATATTTATCTACTTTATTTTTATTTGCATATTATTATATTTTCTGACATTGGGGACAATGTCTAGTTTAAGTGTGGGGGTAAAGAGTTTAAAAATGACCAAATTGAAATTTTTTATACCTTCGACTTTGAACTGGTTTCATTTGTTTCCATGTTATTGCTTTGTGTTTTCTTAATTAAGTTGTTGTTTTATTAAAAATAAAAATAAAAAAAAAAAAAAAAAAATTTCGGAAAATTTAAAAAATCCAAAAATATTTCCTTGTTTTCCTTATTGTTTTGAATTAGATTTTTGTTAGTTTCCCGACCCAATGATATAATTGGATAAAAGTTGAACCATGATGATCAAGAACTTAGTTAACATGTGTTGTGTGAAATTCCTTATTCTCGTGTTAGTTTGTACATATTTGATCATCTTTGAAAAACCAAATGCACATAGCCTTGTTGATGTGAAATTAAAGCATGATTTTAAGCTCCATATGTGAATTTAGTGACCATATACATCCTATGTGAGTTTTTGAGCCTATTGAAAGTGTGTGCATTTTTCATACACTCCTATTCTTTCGTGTGTGATGAACTTATGTGAGATACATCTCTAGAACTTGCATAACGATCTTTCGAAATTTTTGTCATTGATTGCATGAACTTGAAAATGATAGAGGCATTAGGTTTACCACCATGGCCCAAATAACCTTGTTTCCCAAAGAAAAATGATATCATTAGATTGCCAATTTGAGCCGTATTTGTGAGCCTTTTCTTTCTTATCACCAGATATGTCTACCCTTATGCCTGAAATAAATATTTTTCCTTACCCTTTCCAAGCGAGCAATGTGAGATTGTCTTATGAGAAATGTTTGTGAAGTACTTTGAAGGTGTTTGGCAAAAGAATAAGTGTGGGAGTTTTTCATATTTGTTTCTGTTTGAAAAAAAAAAAAAGAAAAAAAGAAAAGAAAAGGAAAAGAAAAAAAAAAAAAAAAAAAAAAAAAAAAAAAAAAAGATTGTAAACAAAGAAAATAAAAAGTTTTTAAAGCTCCAGTTTATGGGTGTGGTTGGAGATGTCTGAAGAATCGTTGGAGAGCTTGAGTTCTTATAAATCTAAAGAAAATAATTGCTTGCAATGTAGCTTGGAACTTGTGTTTTCCTATTCTTTCGTTTCAATAACCCTCGCCTTAAGCCTCATTACATCCAATAAAAGTCCTCTTGATTTTAGTTTTGCAATTATGACTGTGGAGAAGTGATCTTTATGCAAGCTTATGGTAGAACTTTCACATTTGTTTCTTTGAGCGAAACACATTAAAACTAAACACATGTGTGATTGAGTGCATATCCCGTGAGAAGGTCGCTAGTTTGCATATGGTGTTTTTAAAAATAAAAATTTGAAATTGCATTAGCATGGCTATCTCACACACTACACTTCAAGGATGATTCAAAGATTACTGCTAATATTTGAGTAAGGAAAATGAACTTGAATTGCTTGTTGATGTTAGCTATGGTTCTTGATGATTGTGTTCTCAAATGAAGTTCTATGAGGGTCACATAGGGGGAAGCTAATAATTTTCATGTTATTACTTTTTCTGTTTTCTCTATTTTGCTCGAGGACTAGCAAAAGCTAAGTGTGGGGGTATTTGATAAGCTCATATTTATATATATTTTACATCAAATTCTCTTGTCTTTTGTTAGTTATTTCCTCATATTTTTGTGCTATTTACTTTGTTTTTGTGTTTTATAGAATTTATCTAGCTAAGAAAATAAAAATAGCACAAGTGTGATTTTATGTAATAAATTCGTCAAAATTGTCGATGTAGATTAGCTTTTAAATTAATTATATATATATATATATAGTAATAATAATTCATGATGAATCATTTGCTTAAACTAATATTGGCTGCCTGGTGTGGAAAAAGAATAAAAACTGAAGTGTTTTGCAGTTGGTGAGTAAAGAAAAGAATAAAAAAAAAAACTAAAGCCTAGCAGACGTGCGGATAAAAAAAGAAGGAAATGAAGCTGGTGGGGAGAGCACTGGTGCAGCTGGCAAGAAATAAAAATAAACAAGAGGAGTGCTGCCCTTAAGGCAGCGAGAACGTGAATAATAAAAGGGAGGGACGCGGAAAGAGAAGTGGAAAGTCAGGAGGGCAGCGTGAGAGGGCAAGAACTTGGTCGCTGCCTTTGGCAGCGTGAGCACAAGAAGGAATAACAAGGCAGCTTTCCTGCCTTGTCAGCTGGCGGAGTACTGACGCGAGGAAGACGAGCAGGAGAGACGAGGGAGGAGGAGTGCTGCCCTCGTGCAGCAGCAGGAATAAAGAACCGAGAGAAAGGGGGCAGAAGAGCAGGTCAGTACGGGAAGGAGGGGGGTGAGTACGGGAAAGGTTTGGGGGGGACAAGCTCTGCCTTGCAGCAGAGCGTGAGAATAGGGCGGAATAGAAAGAAGGCTGACGCGCAGGGGGAGACCGAGGGAGCTTGAGGCGGTGCTGCCTTCCTGGCAGCACAGAAGCAGAAAGGCAAGACACGTGGAGACGCAGAAATTGAAGGGAAGGCAGCACGAAAAAGCCTCGGCCTTGGGGTTTTTTTGGCAGCGCAGGAAGTCTTCGAGGGAACTTGAGGGCAGTGCATGGAGCGCAGAAACAGAAGCTACAACCCGCATCTCTCTCGGTTAATTCGTTCCAACTTTATGTTTTATTTTTGTTTTAATTTTAATAATGTGTAACTAATTTTATTTTGGCTAGAGTTTAATTCAAAACCATGGTTATATTTGTAATTTGAATTGATTACCTTCAGTTGTGATTTCTGAGTTGTGATTTAATTTGCTTAACTGCTTGATTGATAACTTATTTTTGTATGTCGATTAAGGATGCATACTTAATTTACATGCATGAATTTGATGCTAGAATATAAGTGAATTTCACCTAATCGTTATGAACTTATATTCACAAGTAGTGAAGGTCGCTTATAAACGATCGCGTTAGGTAAATTCTTGGCATAAGTTTCATGCAATTCATAGTAACAAGTGCCTCGTCAATGCTTATGATTTTCATAAAACTTAATGATTCTTGCTTGTATCTCTATTATGCAATTCATGTAGGGAACTTGTAGGGAATGTTTTGGGTTGTCGTATGCAATCATCCAATCTAATAAAAGTAGGAAAATCTGAAGGTTAATTTAAGCGGACCTAATTAACTTGGGGCGTTGAGAATTTACAATTTATTGAAAGAACAACTGAAAATCAATTTAGGTTGCATATGTGGCATGTGTGGAGAATAATCCTCTAGCCAGTCCGTCATTTATCATTTTACCTTAATTTTATGTGTTTGTCAATTCTGTAATTTATTTAAGTTTAATTTACTTTTCATCAAAATCAATCCCCCATTTTATTTTAAGGTGTTAGATTTATTAGAAATCAATTTAGTTTGTATTTTCTTGAGTCTTGAATTATTTTGTGTCTTTTTAGATTATTTGTTAGTTTTATTTTGAGTTATTCTAGTTAAGTGTTTTGAGTCTAGTTTAGTGTTTTAAATTTTGTTTTTACGTTTTTAATTTAATTTTACTTTGGTTAGCATCCCTAGTTAATCCCCGGCCTAGAACGATCCCTACTTATCCATATACTACAATTGTCACAAATAGGGTTTAAATTTGTGCGTTAATTTATTTTCGCATCAAAACCATGAGTGACACCTAGCAGTATGTCATGGTTACCCAAGCTAAGTAGAATTGGTTGGAGAACCTATCCAGTTACAATTACAATGCAATACGGTCCTTCTCTAATACAATACTCTTAACCACATTGTTTTAAGTGATAGTTTGTTTCATGTCTACTATCCAATGTGATACTTTCTTATATGATTCCCTTGAATATGATTTGGAACATCTTCCTTAGTCATATTCATTTGCTTTGGCCAAAGACTTTAGAATCATATTTTAGAGTATACTCCTTCCACCATGGAAGGTTAGAGATCCCTTGTTGTGCATTCATATGCCTACATGACTAGATCACATGACCCCAACAATGCCGTGGACAATCCGAGGGAATGCCTTTGTCATGATCAAAGATCAAGGACCTAAACATATAAAAGTTTAACATATTAAGTATTCCAAAAAGCTATTACATCAAATGAGTGGCTTTGTGGGCATACTTCCAACAATCTCCCACTTGCACTCAAAGCCATCCTCCCATGTATCTAATACTCATCTTATCCATATGACGATCAAGCTGGATTTGAGTCATTGGCTTTGTCAGTGGATCTGCTACATTATCGGCTGAAGCAACTTTGAGGATGTTGACTTTCCCCTCGGCAGTATATCATCTTATGATATTAAAGCGCCTATCAAAATGCTTGTTCTTTTGATGAGCCTTGGGTTCCTTGGCTTGAGCTATCGCCCCACTATTATCACAGTACAAAGTTACTGGTGATGTGATGGTTGGAACCACTTGAAGTTCAGTAATGAACTTTTTCATCCAGAACGCTTCTTTGCCGGCTTCAGCTATAGCGACATATTCAGCCTCTGTCGTGGAATCAGCAATTACACTTTGTTTCTTGCTTTTCCAACTGACAGCCCCACCATTCAGAGTGAATACATATCCGGAGTTGGAACTTCTATCATCGACGTCAGATTGGAAATCTGCGTCTGTATAAGCTTCCACTCGCAACTCTGATGCTCCTCCATAAACGAGGAACATGTCCTTAGTTCTTCTTAAGTACTTAAGGACCATCTTGACAGCTGCCCAGTGTTCTGATCCTGGGTTAGATTGATATCGACTAGTAATGCTCACAACATACGCGATATCAGGCCTTGTGCATATCATGGCATACATGAGACTCCCTATGGCGGAAGCATAAGGAATTTCATTCATTTAGTCGTATCTCTTCAGGAGTCTTAGGTCCCATGGACTTAGAAAGGTGAATTCCATGTCTCACAGGAAGAAAACCTTTCTTAGATTGTTCCATCTGGAAGCTACTTAGCACCTTATCAATGTACATCGATTGGGATAATCCAATTAATTTTCTGGATCTATCACGATAGAGCTTTATCCCAAGTACATAAGATGCATCTCCTAAATCTTTCATGTGGAAGGTTTTAGACAACCACACTTTTACAGAAGAAAGTACTGCAGTGTCATTCCCGAATAGTAATATGTCATCTACATATAACACTAGGAATACTACTGCATCCCCAACGACTTTTTGATAAACACAATTGTCGTCTTCGTTTTGAGTAAAACCAAACGTTTTGATTTCAGTATCGAAACGAATGTTCCAGCTCCTGGAGGCTTGCTTAAGTCCATAAATGGACCTTTGAAGCTTGCATGCCTTAGTCTCTTCAGACTCGGACACGAAACCTTCGGGTTGAGTCATATAGAGCTCTTCCTGTAGGTAGCCATTCAGAAAGGCCGTCTTCACGTCCATTTGCCATCTCTTTGAATCAATGTCGGACATTGCTTCAGTGTAGTCCCTAGGGTCCTCCTTTGTTTCATTGTCACCTAAAAGGTACAATTCATCAAAGTCATTATTTAAGCCAAACCTCATAGGTGGCTTACTAACCCGTTCAGATCTACGTGGAGCTAGGGGTTCAGGAACAGGGTTGTCAATATGTCGAGTGCTTGTTTGTGGTTCATTATTAATCTCATTAATTTCCATCTGTTTGCTTATAGTTCCTTTGAGAACAAATTCGTCCTCTAGAAACTTAGCAGTTCTGGCGACAAAGACTTTCTGGTCGTCAGGATGGTAGAACTCATATCCCATAGTTTCTTTAGGATATCCCACAAAATAGCATCTTACTGATCTCGCTTCAAGCTTAGTAGCCTCAAGCTTCTTGACATATGCTTCACAACCCCAAATCTTAATATGATTAAGGCCCCGTTTGGGATTGAGGTGATTTTAAAAAAAGCCACTGTGAAAAAAAGCTGAGGGTCATTTTTGTGTTTGGTAAACTAAAAAAAAAGGGCTTATTTTGGAAGCTGCTGTGAGAATAAGCTGAAAATCAAAGGAAAAGCTGAAGCTGCTATTTGCTGCTTTGAAAAAAAGCCATTTTTTTCAAAGCACACGGAGCTACAGTGCTCCTTTAATGAAAAGACACACTATCATCCTGTTTTTTTTTCCAAAAGCACTTTCACAAAAAAGTTTACCAAACACTCTACTGGCTTTATTTCACAGCCGCTTATTCTCACAGCACAGTCGCTTATTCTCACAGCAGCTTTTTTTCAAAGCACAGCAATACCAAACCAGCCCTAAAACTTGGCTTTCTTCCATGCCATATCTCATAGGGTGTTTGTGAAACTGATTTGGAAGGTACTCTATTAAGCAAGTAAGCTGCTGTATATAGAGCGTATCCCCAGAATGTTACTGGTAGATCAGCGGAACTCATCATAGAACGAACCATGTTCATCAAGGTTCGATTTCTCCGTTCAGAAACTCCGTTATGCTGAGGAGTTCCTGGTGGAGTCCACTGTGATACTATTCCACACTCTTTGAGATAATCTAGGAAATCGTTACTCAGATATTCACCCCCTCGATCCGATCTTAGGATTTTTATCTGTTTCCCAGTTTGCTTCTCAACTTCATTCTTGAATTCTTTGAACCTTTCAAAGGATTCTGACTTGTACTTCATAAGATATACATAGCCAAACCGAGAGTGATCGTCGGTGAATGTGATATAGTATGAGAAGCCTTCTCTCGACGTAGTAGACATAGGTCCACATACGTCAGTGTGGATTAACCCTAGAATTTCAGTGGCACGCTCTCCTTTTCCAGTAAATGGAGATTTGGTCATCTTCCCTTTCAAGCAACTTTCACAAGTACCCATCCGGTCATTACCTAATGGGCGGAAATATCCGTCTTTCGACATGTCCAAGTTTAAGATGCCACATCTTTTCTTGGTTAACTTCTTCTCTAGCCCTTTTGGGTTTTGAGGTATTCCCGCTTTCAATACAGTGCATCCTACTATTCGTCTCTAGGTGAAAAAGTCCCTCTATCATATTACCATGAGAGATAATACGACCGTTCAAGTATAAAGTGCAACTCATTTTGTCAAACAACACTGAGTGCCCATCTCGTAAAAGCGTAGAGATGGAAATCAAATTCTTTATACATGAAGGAAAATATAAACAATTTTTAAGTTCCAGGACTTCCCCAGAGGGTAGGTTAAGCATATAGGTGCCTATTGCTTTTGCAGAGATTTTAGTGCCGTTCCCAACTCGCACAACCATCTCCTCATTGCGCAGTGACATGCTCCCTGTTAGTCCCTGCAACGTATTACAGATATGTTGACTAGCGCCTGAATCAAATATCCAGGAATTGGAGCCCACTGTAAAAGCACTCTCTATGACAGAAATAGTCTCTTCAAAAGTCCTTGTCATAAGGCTCGCAATGCGCACCCTGTATTTCTTCTTCCAACGTTCATCCTTTCCACAATGAAAGCATGTTCCCTTGGATTTCTTTGCCTTCTTCTTACGCAACCTTTTCCTTATCATTGCATTCTCACTCCCACTGTCCTTTTTGAAACCTTTTTCAAATTTACAGCACATGTCAATCATCTCTTTCAAAGAATGATCGAATCTATTCACTTTATAGTTTACGATAAACTTAGTGAAATCATCCGAGAGAGATGCAAGGAAAACGTCTTGGGCCATTTTCCCATCGATGGAAGTTCCTAAACTTTGAAGATCTTGAAAGATCCTTTCCATCTTTTGTCCTTGTTTATGGACCGATGTCCCCTTTGCCATTTTGGCATTCATTAGACTACAAATATTTGAGAATCGTACATTACTAGTCTCAATGTCATGCATCTTATGCAAACTTTCAACCATGGCACAAGAAGTGTCCATGTGCTTATGTAGCTTCTTAAGCTCCTCACTAAGTGAAGTGAGGATTAAGCATTTGGCTTGTAAGTCATCCTCATAGTGTCTAACATAATTTTGACACTCCTCCTTTGAAGCTAGTTTCGTAGGAGGTACATGAGGAGGGGATTGTTTAAGTACATACAATATGTCTTTCACCTTTGAGACATTCTCAATGTGGCGATACCAAGCAAGGAAACGTTGGCCCTTTAGGCCTCTTTTGTCAAGTATAATGGTGGGTATAATTTTAGGCATGTCGTTCACTACATAACATAACAGAAATCGAATTAGCATTGTTGTTTAAAACTATTTTGATTGGGTCTTTTAATCAAATAGTATCACCCACCATTTTTGGCAAATTCCACATCCCTCAATAGAATTCGAGAGTTATATTGAACTCTTAGTGGGTTATGGGAGACTCACCATTACCAAGCCCACCTCACGATGATACGATGTTGGCTAGCAAAAATAATGATGAGAGAATAACGCATTATTCATTTACAACCTTTTGTAATTACCCATCTCGTTTGGCCTCTAGAGAATGTTGCCTCACGATGATACGATGTTGGCACCATTGCACTTAGTTTAAGTTATTCCCACCATGCTTAGTTCGTGAAGGGGTTCAAGAATAGCCTCACGATGATACGATGTTGGCTATCCTCGTTGCCTACACTCACCTCATCATATGTATATGGATTCCTCCTGGATATAAGCACATGCTTTGTACTCCCCCATGATAGGGTGAAGCCGGTGCATGAGTCACAAACGCTTGGAACCCACCACGGTGGAAGGCCTACGAAGAGATATTCTAAACATCTCTCGCTTATCAACTTAAATATTTGTTTGAGGGAATAGCGTTGGGCTACATCAAAACATTTTAATCACATTAAAAGAACTTGGGCCTATCACAACCATTGGTCCAAGTTTATATGAATTAGTAGTATATAATATTCCCACTGTTTCGTTGAAACAAGCGAGACTATATGGAACTACTAACGAATGCTTTGCATCCTCATATGGACTATATAGTCATATTAGGTTTTAGGATGATTATGAACCGTTTGATTTGATCCAACACGAGCCTTGTGTTGGACCTTGGGTCTAAGGTATGTAGTTGTTGATTTTAGTTACGCGTTTAATCCAATTAAACCGTTATTTCCTATTGGGCGTTGGACCCAACTATTCCATTTTGCATACATTTAAACAAAAGGAATACATGAAATAATAATAAGGGCTTATGCCCTTTTACAACACAAATGATGGACTTATGTCCATTTACAACAAATTGAATTAATCAAATTACATTCAAATCTACACTACCAAGCCCAAACATTCATAATGTAAAGCGGCCAATCACATAGCTCAATTATCGAGGCATTTGGTTCATAATCACCCTTCTCTTAATCAAACACATTTAATTAAGAAAACAATTTTAAAACAATTGGTTTTTGGATCCATAGAATTGATTTAAATGAAACTAAATAAAATGAAAATCCAATTCTCATTTAAAGAGACAAACCATTTTGTTCTCATCTAATTTGGGCCATTTTCTAAAAACAAAAACTTTTGGGGTCACTTTGTAAAAACACAAGAGTCCACAACTTCATGTAATTACAACTTAGAACCCAAACATTTTTAATAATGTCAAAAACATCATTAAAGGAGCAAAACAATTTGTCCTTTAAAGTTTTTGGACCTTAACGTAAAAACGTAAACTTTTGGGCCAAAATGCAAATACACAAAAGTATCAAAACTTTATGTAAGTGCACAAAACACCCAAAAATACCCTATTTAATAGGGTGGCCGGCCATAAGTGGTTTTTAGTGATAAAATTCAAATTTTATACAAAGTTTTGTAAATGGGTTATGTTAGGTGAGGTAAAGATGAAATAAAATTTTGTAAGAAATGATTTATGTCATTCTTTAAAACAAAGTTTGTCTCCCATTAAAATTACTTAATCATTAACCATCACCCACTAAAATTAAATCAAAACTTTATGTAAAAACATAAAACTTTTTGAATCAAAACTTCAAAACTTTTTGTTCTTGGCAAGAAATCCAAGAACATTGAAGAACACTTATGAAAACTCAAAATACATGGCACCAAATTTTAGTTCCAATATTCATGCTTAAATGAAATACATCTACAACATTTGAGATGCAAAATTTTCTACCAAAATTTATATTCAAAGCAAGAACAAAGCTTGTAACATTTACAACATTTAAATCATAAAACATGAAAATCACAAAACCCAAAAGGATCCACCATACACTAGACCTAGGCTCTGATACCACTTGAAGGAAAAATTTTGTCCTAGCTAAGAACATGTATGAACATTTGAATACATATGCTAACAATTAACTCTTTAAAGTAGGCATGCATCCAAAAACAATTCATGAAACCCATGACTTTCAAAGCCTAGTATATGGTGAACCAAAAGACTCTTTAACAACATTAAAGATAATTAAGAATTTAGAGATTCTTTACCCTTGAAGCTCATCCTTGATTACACAAGGGATTCACCCAAGTGGAGGGCCTTCAAGTCACCTCCTTGCTCCTTGGATCTTCCTTGTGATTTTCCTCCTTTTAGTGCTCCTTTGCTTCTTTGAGGATTCGAGGATTAGTTCTCCAAAACACCAAAAGTTTGATGTCTCTATGTCTCTTCACCAAGGATGTAATTTGTGAGGATGAAAATGGATCACTTAGGGAAGTAAATTTGCTAGATAACTTTCCCCAAGTAGCTTAGAAAACCCTAATTGAAAACAAAGCTATAAAGATGAATTTATACTTCATTTCTTAGGTGAGTGGCAAACTTGCAATTAAGCAAACTTGCATACCCTCACCCTAAATGGTTGGCCTATATGGTTATTGGGCTTATTGCCCATTTTGTTTTAGTTGTCATACAACTTAAACATAATGGGCCTTATGGACCAAAACACTTTTGGGCCCCGAAGCCCTAAAACCAACTTAAAAGCCCAATACGAACATTTCGTATAATTAATTAACTAATTAATTAATCTTGACCATTCTTCAATTAAACCATTTAATTGCTTATCCATTTCATTTAATTGCTTCACATATATCCTTATTTGGTGTGCGATCCATTAGGTTCCAATTAGCGAGGCAGTGGGCGATGTTACTCTTAACTATCGATTGTGAATTGAAACCACATTTCAATTCTCCCTTTTTGATGATTAGTGTTTGCTAATCAATAGGGCTTCCACAAACCATGAGTGACACCTAGCAGTATGTCATGGTTACCCAAGGTAAGTAGAATTGGTTGGAGAACCTATCCAGTTACAATTACAATGCAATACGGTCCTTCTCTAATACAATACTCTTAACCACATTGTTTTAAGTGATAGTTTGTTTCATGTCTACTATCCAATGTGATACTTTCTTATATGATTCCCTTGAATATGATTTGGAACATCTTCCTTAGTCATATTCATTTGCTTTGGCCAAAGACTTTAGAATCATATTTTAGAGTATACTCCTTCCACCATGGAAGGTTAGAGATCCCTTGTTGTGCATTCATACGCCTACATGACTAGATCACATGACCCCAACAATGCCGTGGACAATCCGAGGGAATGCCTTTGTCATGATCAAAGATCAAGGACCTAACCATTAGACATCTATGATGCCTCAGGTCTAAGGACTACTTTGCATATTGTAACCTTAGAGTTCGTACATGACATGTATGTTTGAACTCTCATTAATCGCAGTTCAGTGTGCTCGATTACTCCTTCGAGCACCTATGTGTTTGTCTTAGTGTCCAACACCAAATGACTTGAGACTAGTTCACACTCACGTTTGAGTCAACATAACACATACTAACCTTAGCGGATTGTCAATGCCCAATTGGCAATCCTATGGCTAGGAACGTTTTAGGAATGAACATAAGAGAAATGTCTCCTTAATCTAACTCATTAGATCACTTATCTCTTATGTCAAATACATCCCTTGGATTCTCTTATTGATTAAACACATGATTCAATAAATAGTGATTAACAATAAGTATTGCCCTTCCGTTAAACATATAAAAGTTTAACATATTAAGTATTCCAAAAAGCTATTACATCAAATGAGTGGCTTTGTGGGCATACTTCCAACACTCAGTGCCCTCAGAGTCAGCAGAGACCCCAGCAGCCTTCCTTCCCACCACCTGCACCTACCCAGCACGCTTCAGGATCTGGTGGTTACGCTCAGACAGGACGAGGATGTGCCTACCACTACCAGGGCGACGCCGCTCCCTACACCTCAGGAAAGCAGCAGTACTCTCAGGATCCTCATTATCAGAGTGGGTACCCTCAGTACCAGGGAGAATCTATGTCTTATCAGCCTCATTCAGCTGGAGGATCTCAGTGGTATCAGGGGGGACAGCCCCAGCAGGGAGAGATTGCTGCTAGTAGTGCAGGATCTTCGAGGCAGTCGGGTCAGCAGAGGCAGGGACGTGGTATTCATGCCAATCGAGGTCGTGGTGGATGACAGCAGAGTCAGGGGTGTATCCACAACATGTCACTACAAGATGCCCAGAATAATCCAGATTTAATCATGGGTACGTTAAATATTCTTGGTCATTTTGCTAGAGTGTTGATTGATTGTGGTGCTACACATTCTGTTATTTCTCATACATTTGCTCAAGTGACACACCATTTGCTCAAACTTTCAATTCTCTTAATTCAGCAGGAGCCATTCTGTAAGGAGTCAAGGATATAGGATTCGTACCTGGAAACAGATCAATAACAAACTCCACCTCTCTATCTGGCGGCAATCCAAGCAAATCCTCAGGAAATACATCCGGAAAAAGTCTGACCATACGAACATCCTCCACACTACTAGGAGTGTCATCGTTCAGCACCACATGAGCCAAATATCCCTGACAACCTTTCGACAACATTCTTTTTGCCTTCATGGCTGAAATAATACCATGTCTCACCCCACTAGGCTCTCCTACAAATGTAACTTCAGGTAATCCAGGACAATTAAATGTGACTGTCTTTCCATAACAATCTATCTTGGCACGATTATAGTGCAACCAATCAGTGCCCAAAATCACATCAAAATCCATAATATCCAACGGCATAAGATTAGCCGGCATAATAATATCCTCTATTATCACTGGACATCCTGAATATACCCGATCCACAAAACATTTATCCCCTCTAGGCATAGAAAACTCTAAATCATATCCTAGAGGTCTATTGGCCAGGTATGAAGAGAGAAATTGCCGAATATGTGAGTAGATGTGCCATTTGCCAACAGGTTAAAGCTGAAAGGAAGAATCCGTTTGGATTGATGCAACCACTTCCCATTCCACAGTGGAAATGGGAAAATATTACTATGGATTTTGTGTACAAGCTTCCTCGCACACAGAATGGTTATGACGGCATTTGGGTGGTAGTTGATCGGCTTACGAAGTCAGCACATTTTATTCCAGTGAGGGAGAAGTATTCGTTAAGCCGATTAGCTAAGTTATTTATTTCACAGATTGTGAAGTACCATGGTGTGCCAGTTAATATTATCTCGGATCGGGATCCCAGATTTACTTCCAAGTTCTGGATAGCATTTCAGGAAGCTCTTGGTACGAGATTGCTTTATAGTATGGCATATCATCCTCAGACAGATGGAGAGGACCATTCAGACATTAGAGGATATGTTGAGATCTTCGGTGCTGCAGTTTGGAGATAGTTGGCATGATTGTGTGGATTTGATGGAGTTCACCTACAATAACAGTTACCATTCGAGCATTGGTATAGCACCATTTGAGGCACTTTATGGGAAATCTTGTCGTACGCCTCTATGTTGGTCAGAGATTGGTGAAAGAGTTTTAGTGGGCCCTGAGATTGTGGATGTGACTACTCAAAATGTTCAGGTAATTAAATCTAACCTGAAAGCGGCCCAAGATCGACAAAAGAGATTAGCAGACAAGCATGCCACTGATCGGAAGTATGATGTAGGTGATTGGGTATTCCTGAAGCTATCACCTTGGAAATGTGTTGTACGATTTGGAAAGAAAGGAAAGTTGAGTCCTAGGTACATTTGACCATATATGATCACCGAGCGAGTCGGTGAGGTTGCTTACAGGCTTGAGTTGCCTCTAGAGTTGTCCAAGGTACACGATGTGTTTCATGTTTCAATGCTTCGACATTATGTTTCAGATCTTTCACATGTGATCCCTCCTCAACCTTTAGAAATCAATTCGGATTTGACTTATGATGAGGAACCAGTGACTCTGTTGGATTGGAAGGATAAGGAACTAAGGAATAAGACTGTGCGCTTGGTGAATGTATTATGGAGAAATCATTCAGTGGAAGAAGCTACTTGGGAGACAGAGGATCGGATGAGAGAGATGTATCCACGCTTGTTTTATGATTATTAGTGGATGTATTTGTTATGTATAATTTCGAGGATGAAATTTTATAAGTTGGGGAGATTGTTACAACCCGTCCCGGAAAGGGTTGTGAACAGACGAAAATGCCCTTGAGCGTGGGTGTGTTTGTGTTTTGGGTTAAGAAATTGGGCCAATTATGTTATGTCCTAAATAATTGAAGCCAATTGGAACTAAGTTTTCCTTAGTTTGAGATTAGTTGTATTTGGACCACACTCACATATCCACATCACTCCTCTCTCTCTCCCGTGTTCTCTCAGACTCACTCTCTCTCCTCCCTTCGAACTCTCCCTCTCTCTGCAAATAGTATGGACGTCGTCCGTTGACCTTCATTCCTTCACAGATCAAGCTCCCAAGGACCACCATTACATTTCTTACAAGAGTACGAACCCAACCATACCCTTAATTAGTTGAATTACCTTCGAAAAACCCAGAAACCACGAGGGCTCCATTGAAGCACAGTAGCACCGATTCGATCGTCGAGGTTTCACGCCATTTTAAGGTTCAGAAAGGTATCTAGTCTCTTTCCTTACTCCTTTGGCATGATTTTGGTTGAAGTTTAACGTGAGAAAACCCCGAAAAAATCGAATCTCCGAGATGGTCACTATTCATCAACTCTTAAACGGAAGGTTTTCTTTGAATTTCAGGACCATACTGAGCTTTAAAACGTCATCACGATGCTCGGAGTGCAACGTTGAGGTATTTTGGACATCGGGGAGTAGTAGAACGGAGTTTCACTTTTAACCGGATTATCGAGCTTTCTCCGGTGAAATGCCGTGAGTTTTAAGGCTTGAAAGTGGTAAGGTTTGGTTCCTTACTTCCTAAGCTTCATTTTGGCTTTTGTTTCATGAGATTTGGTGAAGAAATGACGAAGATATATCGATTTGAAAAATGCCCAGTTTCCCGGCGAGTTGCAGCGGTGACGGCGAAGAACCCCGGCGAACCCAAGGTAAGAGACGACACGCGCGGCGCGTGGCCTGCGCGTAACCGAGCGTCTGGCCGTGCCTTGGCCGGCCCGTGGCGGCGCATGGGGCTTCGAAAAAATATTCTAAAAATTTAGGGATGATCCTGAGATTGTGTAGATCACTGTGGTATATTCATATACCTATTTTGAGCAATGTATGAGAAGTTATTAGCTAGTTTTGCCTATATGCTTTAAAATAACGTTTTTATAGTTAATTCGCATATAGGTGAGACTTATCCCGAGGACGAGCGTATCCACGGGCGACTCGGGGGCTACGACCCTTCGACATATCAGTAAGTGGGCTTTTGTTTTCAGTATATAATTATATACTTGATATATTTCCCAGAAATGTGTTTTAAATGAAAGTATGCTTTGAAATAATATGTTAAATGCCTTTATATTCTGAATATGCATTTCATGGATGCATATATATATAATTGTGGTGTTGTGGAGGCACAGGTAAGTGCAGGTAAGTTATGTTTAGTTTAGGTGAACTACGAACGGCTTGATCCCTGTTTAGGGTACGTAGGCAGTCTAACGAGAGGTTAGATGCAGTCATTCAATAAATGAGATGAACATGTTGATTTTTTATATGAGATGTGATTGAGATAAAGGCCTTAGTTGTGAATAGAATGATTATAAATGTATTGATGAACATTGAGCTCATAATCTGCATATGTGTGATTGCGATTTAGCCATAGAGAGAGTTGGCACAGGCCTGTATATTATGTCACATCTCTCACCATATGCTCACATCGGATCCAATTAGGTGCACAGTCTTGTCGTACAGACCACTATAAGTGGTTCCGACTCGTAGGTGACTAACGTATTATCGCACATCTAGCATTGAGAGAGTAAATTGAGCATAATTATATTACACCCAACCTTGTCGTACAGACCCTTTCCAGGGGTTCTGACTTATGTGCAGTATATTGCCGTATAGGTCATAGTAGTGACTCCGGCTAGATTGAGTTTGAGCTATGAATTCAGCCGTACAGACTACCACAGGAGTTCCGGCTAACATATCATATTTCTATGAAATTAAACTTACCTGGATAGCTTACTTTGTTATATTTTGGCATGGCATACATATGAATATGATTATGTGAAACATGAACTGATTTAATATGATTTCAGGTATATATGTATATGCTTATATCTTGATTCTGGGAAAATTATACATGTTTTACAGCGAGGGGTTATATATGTTGATAAATGAAATGGTTTTGTAAAACATTTGTTTTGCCCACTCACATTTTATGTTTTGCGCCCCTCCAGGTTTTAAGTAAGTTTGCTATTGGTGGCTAGAGGACGTCGGCAGTTCTGACTTATCCTTATTATAGTAGGACATTCCTGGTACTGTATAACTAGTTTTTGTCCTACTGGACTGCACCTAGAATTTATGCTCTGAATTAGGAGTGTTTACTATTGTAATTAACTCCTATCACCTTTCATTTAGTAGTGCACTCTAGTAACTTGGTTTTTAATTATTCGTATATTTGCTATCTTTATCGCTTCCGCACTGTGCACATGGCTACGTCACTCTTACATGACGGCCATCATGCCTTGACCTCGGTCGGGGTGTGTAACTGGTCCTCACAAACTATTTATGAAACTTTCTACATTGTTTATGAAATTTAACGGTAGTACACTGTTTATGAACTTACTGCACTATTTATGAAACTTAACGGTGCTACACTGTTTATGAAACTTAACGGTACTACACTGTTTATGAAACTTAACAATACCACATTATTCTTTCTTCTTGAATTTTGTTGGCACATCCTCCCCTTCCAAACACATTTTATTCTTCTAATTTTCTTCGATACTCATCAAATTTTCTATGTATCTCTTCAATTTCTTATGTTTCTACACCAATTACTTACTTTTCTTTTATTGTCCGCCTATCTACGGCTTCCTCTTCTCCACCTACAATCTCACATTCTCCCTTTGCAAAATAAAAAAATAACGCAAATAAAATCAATAAAATCGAAAACACCCACGGATATTAGCCCATATCGTACCCTGCTTCATGTCCTTCAATTTCAGAAGCATCTCAAGTCTTCAATCATTTCAATATCTATGAGGACTTAAAAACTCTGAATTTTGGTTACCATAAAATTTCCGAAGCATCTCACGGTGCCAGCGGTTTCATGGATGGAAATTGCTAGGAATACCGCATTAGTCTCAATGGTGCATCATGTAAATCAAAATTGTAGGCATAAAAGGTAGTGGCTTGGTAATTAAAGTTGCACAAGGAGCTTCATATGTCCATAATATATAATATGTCATACGATGTGTATGTAAATATATAGTACAAATATATAGAGGTGTGTGCTGTAAAATATATATTAGAGCAGCCATGATTGGAGTTGCTTCAAGCAAGGCAATTTTTGGACCCCAGTTGATGGGTATTGGAAAAAGAAGTGGCTGGAAGATACACGGCAAAGGAGACTGCACGCACGTTTGATAAGCTTTTTTCTTTTTTCTTTCTTATCTTGTCCTTATCATTAAATAAAGTTATTAAATGATTTTTGGTTAAAATTCAAAGTTTTGAAGCCATTTTTATTAGTTTTCCTTAAAAAGTTACTTTCATTTTTTTTTTTTTTTGAAATGTACAGTATTCATTAAGCAAATGAGAATACAAACGAACTGAGGATAGCATGCATGATGGGCCTCGATAAAACTTTGCTGGAGATTTCAACTAAAAAAACAGGTACTTTCATATAAATTACTAAGAAAAGATTCAAACCTTGATGCAAATGATGAATCCCGCTACTAAAACTAAAAAGGGACATATGTAAAGTTTCCTTTATCTACTCCTTAATGAAGCTCACGTTTGTTTTGCGTGTAACGTACTTATAAAATTCACGCGGAATTCGTGTGAAGAACTGAAATGATGCTCCACATTTCAAACTAATTTTCTATGAAAAAGAAGCTCAAAATTGTTAAAGGTGGAGGCTATGAGGTCATTTTGTAATATGGACGGATATCCTAAAAGTTTATTATAATAAATAAAAACAGTTTGCAGCATAATAGCATAATTGCCGGTGACGAGTGACCCACAAATTTCAGAATAAACAAATTACTTGTATTTTCTTTTCCGATGGAAGAAAATTGCTCGGTTTACTACTTGACCCAAAAACTAAAAAATCAAACACTAATTTTACTAAAACACTCTACTCCTCTAAATCCAAAAATAAATCCATAAAAATTGCCTTTAAATGAGTGGCTTTTTCTTACAGCAACCTTCCAGATGACGTCAAGTGGCAGTCCATGGCGCACATCCGCCTCCCGGAGTTTGATCCCACCACCCTACCCCACCCCACCCTTCCCGGTTCCACCTCGTGTGCCTGCTGCATTATATGTGCGCCCCGACAAAAATATAAAGAAAAATCCATCAAGAGTTTCTTTTTCTTACAGCAATGTTCCAGATGACGTCGACGTGGAAGTCCAAGGCGCACACATAACAAACACCCGGCTCCCGGAGTTTGATCCCACCACCGCCCCGCTCCCGGTTCCACCTCATGTGCCCGCTGCATTGCATGTGCGCCCCGACAAAAATAAAGGAAAGGATGCTCGTCGGATTTTTTTTAGGATCTTATGATCGTGATCATTAATCATATATTGTAAGATCGATTTTCGTAATGTAATATTTATATTTAATTTTAAATTTAAAATAACTTCTGATCGTACAATATACGATAAAGAATTACGATTACATGATCCTAGAATTTCAAGAAAAAGAACATGACGAGAATCCTTTCCCAAAAATAAAAATCTCTACCGCCAACCCCATCTTGCCGCGTTCCCATTGGCCCACGTTTCTCTAAAACTAAATGGGACCCACCCATCACAAGCAGAATGAATGGTCCCAACCTATTTTAATTAAAGAATGCGATGTTTGCTTGTGTTGGGTCTATTTAATCCCGTTCGCCCCTAATCCCACAACCAAACGCTGCAAATCCACTAACTTATCTCCCCCTTCTCTCTCTATCTCTCCGTCCTATCCTCGCTTTCTCTCTCTAGGAATTGTGTTACCCCCAATCCGCCAAGATTAGAGAGCCTTTGCTAGCCAATCCTCCGGTCGGAGATCGGAGGGCCGAAAACAATGACGTCTCCGGCAATCGGATCAAAGTTGATCCGCCGAAGAAGCCCAAGAGAAACAAGTACGCTTTCGCTTGTGCTATTCTGGCTTCCATGACTTCAATCCTGCTGGGTTATGGTAACTAATTCTGCTTAATCGAACTTCGATCGGCTTAATTAACTTTAAAAATTCTGTTTTTTTATTTGTTAAACTTGATTAGTTCTGATAAATTTGATTAATTATTGATCAGATATTGGAGTGATGAGTGGAGCTGCAATCTACATCGAAAAGGACCTCAAGGTCACGGACACGCAAATCGAGATCCTGTTGGGTATTCTGAACCTCTACTCCCTCATCGGCTCCGCCATGGCCGGAAGAACTTCCGACTGGGTCGGCCGCCGCTACACCATAGTCATCTCCGGAGCGATTTTCTTCACCGGAGCGATTCTCATGGGATTATCCACCAACTACACCTTCCTCATGTGCGGCCGCTTCGTCGCCGGCCTCGGCGTCGGCTACGCCCTCACAATTGCTCCCGTCTACGCTGCCGAGGTCTCTCCGGCGTCGTCGCGCGGCTTTCTCACGTCTTTCCCAGAGGTTAGGTTGTCTGTCCCCATTTAGAAATTAATTAATTTGGATAATAATTTCAATTAAATTATAATCTAGAATGTTTGATTTAACTTTCCAACTATACCCTTTGGAGTGGTTTGAAGTAACGTAAAAGCTGTGTTTAAGTGTCTCGTTCTCCTATTTGTTACCCTACATTGTATACTGATTAAATATTTTATTAACAAAAATGTTGTTCTTACTACCTAGTTATACGATCTTTTTAATATAGCTGGGACCGCATGCATTGGCGAGCTCTCTCTAATAGATGGGCACGCATGCGGGTCTCATCTCTTTGATAGATAGTCAGTGCAACATTACTTTTTTATGCAGGTGCCACATGTATTATAAGTACCATTTTTAAGCAATATTACACGATTTGCCATTATATGTACTAATTAATTAAGGGACGTGTTATTGACATTTCAAAAATTTCATTCTACGCTACTCACAAGTTTATTTTTCTTTCTAAATATAGAAAGTTTGGACTGTAGAATGAGATTTTTGGAGCGTCAATAACAATTCCCTTAATTAATTAGTAATTACTATATTAAAATCTCAAATCTCCTAAAATGTAGGAGATCAGTTTTAAAAATCTTAAAACACATCAAACCTGATCTAGTTGTGCTCTAACGTACATTTTCTTACCAACTTCACACCATACAAGTGACTAATGTGATATATGCTTCTTCTGCAACCATTAACAATTTTAGCTGATCAGTCAGTCGACCCTCTTTCGTTCTCCTTTGCCGGTATTCATTTGCTTCATATTTCGTTTTATGCATGCCTCTTGATCGGCGTATCCGTACCAAAGGATAAGCTTTTTGTTTCAGCACACTTTTGCATTGTTCATGAACCATGGTGCATTTGTAAAATTGAATTTAGTGGTACATTTTCTTTTAGATGATAGTTTGTATTGGGTATGTTTCAATTTAGCATTGGTACGTTTCAAGTCGTTATGTTTAGACATTTCAAGTTGGAATGGGTACATTTATCTCAGCATCAAGCACTGTACGTGTCAAGTTGATATTGGTGCGTTTCAAATTTGCATGGGTACATTTCAAGTTAACATCGGTATATTTAAATTTGGTTTCAATTTAAATTTTACTCATATATCTCATGTCAAAGAGCACTAATCTCAGTCCAAACTCATTGCTTTGCCATCAACTTTTATGTTTCAATGTAAATTTATAATGTGAACGAACCAACAAAAGGGTTAAACCCTAACAAGCGAAAACATATGTTCAAAATTCAAAATTTAGGAGATAATTTTTAGGGTTGTTTTGTTAACACCCACATTTTGTTGACTGCACCCCACATTCTTAATACACTTCACATTATCTTAACACACAATTTTTAGGGTCGTTCAAAATTCAAGATGAGGATTTCTATAGCAAAACTAAAAACATTTGTTTGATGCTTCAGATTAATCATTAATTTAAGACAAAAGTTGTGAAAAGTGTATATGAAGTAATTTTATTTGTTTGAATTTTAATAGGTGTTTGTCAATGTTGGCATATTATTGGGGTATATATCCAACTATGCCTTCTCCTTTTGCGCTCTTGACTTGGGGTGGCGGCTCATGCTCGGCGTTGGCGCAATTCCCTCAGTTATTCTTGCCATCGGTGTCTTAGCAATGCCTGAGTCGCCTCGGTGGCTCGTTATGCAGGGTCGACTCGGCGACGCCAGGCAAGTCCTGGACAAAACCTCAGACTCCAAAGAAGAGTCGATGCTCAGACTAGCCGACATCAAAGAAGCTGCTGGAATTCCCGAGGATTGCAATGATGATATCGTCCAGGTCACTGGTCACAGCCACGGTGAAGGCGTTTGGAAGGAATTGTTTGTTCATCCGACACCAACAGTTCTTCATATTGTAATTGCAGCCCTTGGTTTCCACTTCTTTCAGCAAGCCTCAGGTATAGACACCCTTGTTTTGTACAGTCCAAGGGTCTTTGAGAAGGCTGGGATCACCAACTCAAACCAATTGCTACTCTGCACCGTGGGAGTTGGACTTTCCAAAACCGTTTTCACCTTCGTCGCTACCTTTTTCCTTGATCGGGTTGGACGGCGTCCACTAGTGTTAACGAGTATGGCTGGTATGGTAGCCTCCCTGGTGTGTCTTGGTACAAGCCTTACCATCGTTGATCAACACGAAGGGGCTAGAATGACATGGGCAGTTGTTTTGTGCTTGTGCTGCGTATTAGCCTTTGTCGGGTTCTTCTCGACTGGGATTGGGCCCATTGCCTGGGTCTACAGCTCTGAGATCTTCCCATTGAGGCTGCGGGCTCAAGGGTGTGGTATGGGAGTGGCCGTGAATAGGGTGATGAGTGGCGTCCTCTCAATGACTTTCATTTCGTTGTATAAGGCCATCACAATGGGTGGTGCCTTCTTCCTTTATGCGGCAATTGGCGCTGTTGGTTGGATCTTCTTTTTCACAATGCTCCCGGAAACACAAGGCAGAAGCCTTGAAGACATGGAGGTCTTGTTTGGTAAATTCCACAAGTGGAGAAAAGCCAATAAACTGCTCGAAAAGAAAAGGCAAGTTGCTCGTGGTGATGGTGGCACCAGTGATCCGGACAACAGGGTGAACCTCTTGGCTTAGTGAGCGAATATAAACAACTAGTAGAACTGCAGAACAATCTCTTGAATTATAAAAATATTTATTGTACGCACCGGTTATATATGAGAGTGATTCCGCCCATTGGATCGTAATTTTGGAGATTCATTGGTATGGGGACAGCGGAACAGGTTACTATCTTAGAAATGGCGAATCCGATGATGGTGGTAGGAAAATTGGTCATCTTAATTTGGTTACTAAGGATGGATGATTTTCGAGCCGAGACGAGAGGAAGGAGGATTTCTATCCAATGAAGAACACCAAGTTAAGATGGAAGTTAGGTATGTATTGCAAAAGTTTGTTGGTCGGAATTTGTTTTTCTAATATTTGCAGCAGCTTTTATTTGTTTGTGGACACATTGGCACCCAACTACCGGAGATATTGTTTTGGTGTTGAGTGTAATAAAACATTTCGTATTAGAAAAAACATAATGGTTATTTTTCACCTTTGCACTTGTAATATGCATATGCATATGCACGTGATTCTGGAAGCAGAGTGGGATTAAAAAGTTAGGCATTTTATGACTTTTGGCATTTTATGCATATGCAATGCAGGATCACATGGAACAAAAGCAACTTATATACACATATATTGAATTTGAAAATGGCCAATTTCTTATCTTGTATTCAGTTTCTTTTGAAAATGGCAAATTTTAGAGTTTGAAGTTGAAGTATGTAAAGAGATGCTCTTAGTACTAAAGTCACCTGAACTTGTTTTTTTAAATGTTTGAAAGTATTTTAGTGAAACTTTTTTTACTTCCAAAAGAACTTAAAATGTTGGCCGCGGCTTCTCTACCAGCAAACCATGATCACTAAAAACACAGCCGCCACCATGACCAGACGAGAAGCAATAGGTTGGACCACAGATATTGTTATCTGGTTCGTTCAATCCTCCAACCCAGGACACAAACATCGGCACCCAAATCGCAAATTAAGGGGGCAATGAATTCGGTAAATATTCTTTCCCTCTATATATCCTTCACATCTCTCTAATCTCCATGTTCTCATGTTTAATGCACAGAAAGGGACGATGGAGAGGGAGAATAAGATTGCCATAAAAAATTTCATTAAAGATACTGTTCACCTGCATTTTGTGAAAAAGCTGGTTTTTCAAAGCAGCTTTGAGCTGCTTCCTCTTTTTGTTTTGATGATCCGTGATTTTGACCCAAAAAGGGGCATTTTGATATAGATGCCTCAAATTTGAATTTTTTTAATCAAACATCTATAACTTTTAAACTTTTGATCAAACATTCTTCTACTAATTTTTAATTAAAAATTATGATTTTTATTGTATTTAATTAACCAACTAGTTCAGAAAATAATATCACAAATATTCTAAAATCACCACAAACTTCCTATCTTATCTTATCATAATTCGTTCAAAATGAATTTTTCTTATTCAAATAATTTGTTGTTTTAAATTCTAAAAACACATAAACATCCTATTAACATACAATTATGAAATATAACATGCACATATATTAAATATAACGTACCAAACATATATATTAAATATAACGTACCAATCATTTGATACGTTATATAAATTTAATCTGGGTACTGTTGACCCTAGAAACTACAAAGCCTACGTGGCGCGCAGGCCGAGTAATCTATAAGCTAACTACGTCCTTCGGTGAATGCGGGGCGTGCCAACTCGTCGGCCGAGCTCGGCCGAGGAGTAAATTTTGTTGATGTTGCGTTGGGTGTGCGGCTGACTTCTGCGTCTTGCGATTGCGGCCGAGAAAGGAACACGTCTCGGCCTCTTGGGCTCTCGAACCTGAAGACAAGGTTACTATTCTTACGAAGTTCAATATCAAATTCGGCTTTCAATGTGCCGAATGTAATAACTGTAACACCTCACTTTGCCGAGAAGGCTGATGAGATGACCTCGACCAATAAGGATCTAGAAACCCTTCTCGACCGAGACTTGGATAGGTAATCAACCGTCCTCGCCGTAGTGCTGTTGATGCCAACGGAAGATGCTGCGAGACCGGCTGATTCTACGGTGACAGAGCTATCTATGCCGACTTAAGATATCACCGGTTGCTTTCACAGTGCTGTTGATGCCAACGGAAGATGTGTCAGCGAAAAGAGAAAAGAAAAAAATCTCAAAGTTGTTGAGAGGGTTTGCGCAGGGCAGTTTTGTGTGTTGAATTGGAGATCTTCTGAATGGTACGCGACCTCTTGTATTTATAGTAGCTGTATATCTTGAATTAAAATCCTACTCGAACTAGGTTTTCTTCTCCGGATCAACATCACCTCGACCAGTCCTATCTTGACTAGGATTGTGAACCTAGTCCCTTATTGAGTCGGATCCCTTCCGGGTTGTTAATCCTGCCGAGACTCCCTATTGTACTAGGACTCGACTTGTCATTGCGTTTTGACCTAACCGACCTCGGTTTGGAAGCCCACGAGCTGAACGATCCATGGTCTTCTTGTCGCAAGGCCTCCCGGGCCGAGAATGATTCTACACTCGGCCCAAATTGTCATTTTGGGCCCAAACATTGCCCCCCAGTTTCCTTGAACTTCGGCTCGTAAGCCGAATGATTAAGGAAATTAAGTATCTCCAGCCTAATCAGATGTACTTTTGACCGTCATCCCTTGCTGCTGTTTACTCACGGCTCATTTCGACCAAAGAACAACTCATGGCCGAAGATAAACAGTTATGAACCAGGGTCGAGAAGAATTGGAATTGGGGTCGAGGGATAAATTTGGCCGAGGTCGAGAAGAGTCTTTTCTTGGCAGCTCGGCCAACCTACATATATATGCATATCAAACCCATTGTCAGCAATCATGACTTATTCGGCCAAACTTTGACCCTAGCATCTTCCTGATTAAATGATTTTGAAACTTGTCCCCACACTTTGACCATAGGCATGGTACTATTGATAGCAGCGAAAATAACTCTTCTCAGGTCGGCTTGTTTGTCGAGCTCGGCCAAAAACAAAATGACCAAAATTTTGCCGAGCACACCACTTGTTGCCCCTCTTATTTTCTTAAGTATCGGTCAAGGGGCCGAATGGTTAAGAAAATAATTTATTATATATAGTTATTTTTTAGCAAACGAAAAGAAAAGTGGCCGAAACATAGTCAGGAGGAGGCCACCGATGCTTTATTCCAAGCCGAGATCTTTTTACATCAAAATTTTCACTTTGACATTTTCCAAAACCGAATAAAAGATCATCTCCAAATATTCCTGACTTGGTGAAATATTTTTCATTTTCGGCCGCCAAATGGGTGGAACAATTATTATGCCCCCCAGGCATAATTTCAGCTTTTAATTCAAATAACTTAGCCGAACAGGATTTCTCCATATCAGCTTTATCGCCAATAATCATATCAATCGGAGTAGTCTCGGCGTCTAAGACCATGTCTCCAATTACCATATCAATTGATGTGGTTTTATGGTCTGAAGCCGTGTATTGGTCTTGTTCGTCATTGGAGCACTCCTCTGACGAATCATTTTCTGACTCAAGTTGTGGCTCAGAAATTTGAACTTTTTCTTCTAGGCCTACCACACTTTCAGTGTCGACCGAAAAAATAGGTGGCCTTTGTTCTTCTTCTTCCTTGTCGCCAGGCCTTCCGGGCCGAGAATGGTTCTATACTCGGCCCAAATTGATATTTTGGGCCCAAACAATAATCAAATTATTTCCACTGTCTCATCTGGCGGTCGAGAATCATGTCCACTCAACGGCCTCTATCGCTTGGGCCGATGAAGTAAAATCGGGTCCAAACATTGCCCCCCAGTTTCCTTAAGCTTCGGCTCGTAAGCCGAATGGTTAAGGAAATTAATTGCTCGTAGCCAACAACATTTCGTCGTATTGCCGAAACAAATTTTGTTTCTCGGCATTAAAATCACCTATGTTCTTCTGTCAATGTCATGACCTCCTTCTGCCAGTGTCGTGACCTACTCCAACTCTCGACTGCCGGGGTCGAGAAAACACTAGTATCGGTCAAAAATACTGGGGTCGAGAAAACACTAGTATCGGTCAAAAATACTGGGGTCGAGAGTAAATGGGGCCGAGACCGAGAAGAATTGAGGTAGATAAAAACTGCTCCTGGAGCTCGGCCTACCTATATATAAACCTGATTGCTTGATGTGATCTGTCAGCCGTGGAGTTGGCATATATATATATATATATATATATATATTTCCTTCTTGGTAATAGCACCCCGAAGCAAGCTGCCATGCATTTCCATCACATCTTTTCTTTTCTTTCTCTCTTTGTCAACCACTTATGCCGAAAATATCTGCCATCATCAGGTCTAGGGTTTAGTCTTAAAGCTTGTCTTCAATTTGAACCTTTCAAAGCCCCACTTATATATATAAATATCACAATTCGGCCAAAAGTGATATATATATACACACGCAGCTTTTCAAATGGCCGAGGCCGAGACCGAAGCTAAGACTCGACCGACCCCTTCTTGTAGAGTAGGCATTCCTCGGCCAACTAATATATATATTTGAACTGCCTTTTGCCCCCCTTATTTCTTATGCATCGGCTTAAGTAGCCAGATGATTAAGAAAATATTTTTTTATTTTTATTTTTCTAAATGGAAATAAAAGTGGCCGAACCATATTCAGGAGGAGGCCAGCGATGCTTTATTCCAAGACGAGATCTTGTAATAACAAAATTTTGAAATTGAATTCGCCCTAGGCCGAATAAAGAATTTTCTCCAAATATTTTTGACTTGGTGAAAAATTTTTCATTTTCGGCCGCCGAATGTGTTGAACAAGTATTATGCCCCCCAGGCATAATTTCGGCTTTTAATTCAAATAACTTGCCCGAATGGGATTTCCCCATATCGGCTTTATCGCCGATAATCATATCAATTGGCCTAGTTTCTTGGGCTAGGCCAATATCTCTGCCTTGTTCGTCATTGGAGCATTCCTTTGACGAATTATTTTCCAAGTCAATTTTTGTATCTAGCTCAGGGACTTGAATTTTTTCTTCTAGGCCTACCATACTTTCAGTCTCGACCGAAACAACAAGTGGCCTAGGTTTTTCTTCGGCCGTCTCGACAATTTTCTTAGGCCGAATGTTGATTGTGGCCGGAGTGGAAATTTGCCCCCCGGTCTCTTGCTTTTTAGGAATTCTTCTCAATCTCTCAAGGATTTGTTTTTGCTTCTTTAATAGGCGATAAAACTCATCCCGTGAAGCCTGATCGAGATAGATCATGTGAACTTCGTAGTTTTAGCACTGAGTCCCACTGGGCGTGCCAAAATGTTGACCCTAAAAATTACAAAGCCTACGTGGCGCGCAGGCCGAGTAATTAATAAGCTAACTACGTCATTCGGTGAATGCGGGGCGTGCCAACTCGTCGGCCGAGCTCGGCCGAGGAGTAAATTTTGTTGATGTTGCGTTGGGTGCGCGGCTGACTTCTGCGTCTTGTGATTGCGGCCGAGAAAGGAACACGTCTCGGCCTCTTGGGCTCTCGAACCTGAAGACAAGGTTACTATTCTTACGAAGTTCAATATCAAATTCGGCTTTCAATGTGCCGAATGTAATAACTGTAACACCTCACTTTGCCGAGAAAGCTGATGAGATGACCTCGACCAATAAGGATCTAGAAACCCTTCTCGACCGAGTCTTGGATAGGTAATCAACCGTCCTCGCCGTAGTGCTGTTGATGCCAACGGAAGATGCTGCGAGACCGGCTGATTCTACGGTGACAGAGCTATCTATGCCGACTTAAGATATCACCGGTTGCTTTCACAGTGCTGTTGATGCCAACGGAAGATGTGTCAGCGAAAAGAGAAAATAAAAAGATCTCAAAGTTGTTGAGAGGGTTTGCGCAGGGCAGTTTTGTGTGTTGAATTCGAGGTCCTTAATGATGCATAGCCTCCCATATTTATAGCACTGGATCTCTTTGAATCCGAATTAAAACCCTACTCGGACTAGGACTTCCTCTCCGGATCAACACCAATTCGACCAGTCCTATTTTCACTAGGATTGTGAACCTAGTCCTTTATTGAGTCGGATCCACTCCGGGTTATCAAACTTGCCGAGACTCCTTGTTGCACTAGGACTCGACTCGCAAATGTAGCATGACCTAGCCGGCCTAGTTTTAGAAGCCCACGTACTGAACGACCCGAGGCTTCCTTGTCGCCAGGCCTTCCAGGCCGAGAATGGTTCTATACTCGGCCCAAATTGATATTTTGGGCCCAAACAATAATCAAATTATTTCCACTGTCTCATCTGGCGGTCGAGAATCATGTCCACTCAACGGCCTCGATCGCTTGGGCCGATGAAGTAAAATCGGGTCCAAACAGGTACGTATTAGTATTTTGGTACGTTATAAAATATTGCTTTTGGTACGTTATGCAATTCTTTATTTAGTACGTACCAAGTTATTAGTACGTTGTATTATCCTTATTTTGGTACGTACAGAACTTATGGTACGTTATGTGTAAGTTGTGTAACCCAAAAAAAAAGATAACTTTTCACATTAAAACATTGCACTAAAAAATATTTTGTCAACTCTTAATAATTAATTATTGGAATAAAGACTCATTTTAAATAAAAATAAAATTGTGAAAACTCTTAGTTCACGTTTCTACTATAAGTACTTGTTAAAAAATTCAAATTTATTTTCAGTTGCATGAAATTAGGCAGTCTAGTCTACATCTCAATTTTAATTATAAACGAACTCTTGTTTTTTTTATAATCTATATAAAATGTTGAGTTGGAAATTGGAAAAACTATATTTCATCCAATTAATCTTGAACCCCAGTAGATATAATTGAATCCTTAAATTGAGGAAGGGATGAGATTCCATAAAAATAGCAATAAATTAATGAATATTATTTTGTGCATTTGTTTTACATAGAAATGGATTTAAAAGAATTTATAAAATACTTAAATTAAGAATATACCTGGAATATAAAGTTTAATTAAAAGTAAAAGCACTTTAATCAAAAGTTGAAAACTAACAGATGTTTAATTTAGAAAAATCTAAAATGAGGCATCTAATTCTAATTAACTGAAGAAAAAAAAAAGCACGTTTGGCTGTAGTTACTGTTTACACCATAAATCACCAATCCAAAAGTATCGAGCACCAGTCACCATTAGGCCTGATAATTCTTGACACAACCCGATAACACGACACAAAATTAACAGGTGTTTGGATCAACACGATAGGCACCTGTTAAGATAACAGATTGGTTCGGATATATACGTGAGTAACATGATACACGATAAGCAAAATATTAATTTAATAATTTTATAACCCTAAAAAAATACTATAATAATTATATATATTAATTTAACAATTTTATACCCCTAAAAACTATAATTATGTATATATATATATTAAACTAAATATTAAAAATTGGTGACCATTGGATCCGCTTAAATATACATACCATTCAATTTCTTAAGTATTATACGTATATATATATATACACACACACACACACCATTGAACTTGATAGGATACGAATTCTATGAAACTAATTTTAATGATCCAACCGTCATACTTGTTTGTATATGCTTCAAGATCGCATCAGCAAAAAATCGCAAAAAACAAACACTCAGAGATCAAGTAATAGACAAAACTTTTCAATTGTTATCAACGAAAAATCATGATTTAATGATTATTTTAACTTCGATTTTGATAATTTTTTCAGCTACACTCCTTGACCCTATATGAATACAATGAATGAACTTGATCTTCAATTTAAAATATTTACACTAGTGGATACCACAAAATCTTATGTTATACTTAATGAAAGTATGAATAAACTCTTAAGTGTTGGTGAATCTATTGTTTTGATAGAATATGCATTCTATGAAACTAGTTTCAACGATCCAACCGTCAAACATGTTTGTATATACTTCGAGATCGCATACGCCAAAAATTGCAAAAAACAAACATTCAGAGATCAAGTAATGAGACAAAACTTTTCGACGGTTATCAACGAAAAATCACGATTTAACAGTTATTTTAACTCTGATTTTGATGATTTTTTTTACAGCTACACTCCTTGACCCTTTATGAATATAATGAATGAATTTGATCTTCAATTTAAAATATTTACATTAGTGGATAAAATGACCCGACCTGTTAAGGACTCATTAAGATAACAGGTGTGACACGATACGACCCGACCCGTTAAGATAACAGGTGTTACACGAACATGACTGACACGACCCGTTTGCCAGGCCTAGTCAACATTATAATTTTGGAGGTCGTATGAAGGATATGTGTTGAGGCACCCCTGTTGAAGCTCAAGAGTTTCTCTCCAACCAGAAAGGTCAATCATAACGTGATACGTGTCAACATCAGAATAACACTCTTGAAGTTCTGTATCGACCGTGGACAAAAGCGTACTTTCCTCAACTATAAAGGGTCTCCTATGATTAACTCGTAATGACATTATTCCACTTAACCCATTATTAGAAATTACTAGTGACGATTATGTTTGAACTTTTGTATTACGTAGAATGACACACCCCGTCCCGAAGGAGGGCATGTTGGCCGTCACGTGAGAGTGACGTAACCATTTACACAGTTCGGAAGCTTTTAAAAAAATTACAATTACTAAGATGACCCACCCGAGGGTGAGTCCTACTTTTGTGCATTCTGTCAGAACACCGTTGGATTCCTCGTTGCCACCAAAGCTCTGCTATTTAGGATTCCTATCTCCACCAGGATGCAATTTCAATACTCAAAAACCGGTAATCATCTCGACCTACCTTTCAAAAGAAAGGTTTCCCTTAACTTGCAGAATCTGAAACGCCTTTTCCAAATGATTAAGCATCGATCTGCTCCCTCCGGTCTTTCATTTCCATAAAGTGATTCAAATTTAACTTATACACAGTCTCAAGAGGAAACCTTTGGGTAATAGACTGAATCACGTTAGCAATAGCTTCCCCTAACTGAGCTATATCAGGGAAATTAGGTTTATCTGAATGAAGTGGCTATCTACGAGGCGGTAAAGTTCTGACAGAAGACACTAGGAAATTCTCAAGATGTCCAGGACTGCAACCTAGGCTCTGATACCAACTGACACACCCCGTCCCGAAGGAGGGCATGCTGGCCGTCACGTGAGAGTGACGTAACCATTTACACAGTTCGGAAGCTTTTAAAAAAATTACAATTACTAAGATGACCCACCCGAGGGTGAGTCCTACTTTTGTGCATTCTGTCAGAACACCGTTGGATTCCTCGTTGCCACCAAAGCTCTGCTATTTAGGACCTGGAGGGGCGCAAAACAAAGTTGAGTGGGTCAGTAAAACAAAGTTTCTCGAAAACTTTTCATTTAAAACATTTCTAACCCCTCACCGTAAAACCTGTATACTTTCCCAGAAAATAGTATATATAAAACCATATGAAATCTCAAAACTCAAATCCCAAGTCTTTAACATTTTTTAAGAAAAATGTGCCATGCCATGAATCAAAATATAAATCAGGTGAAATAAGGAATCAATCGGAGACCCTGCAGTTGGTCCTATACGATTAATTCTATAGCTCAATATCCCACTCAGCCGGAGTCACCACAGTGACCTATACGGCCCTACTCTCCACATCACTCGGAACTACGTAAGGTAGTCTGTACGATGAAAGGTGTAAAATACGCTCTAGTGCTTCTCTCATCAATCATCAGCGCGCATAACTAAGGTCACCCACTAGTCGGAATCACATCTAATGATCTGTACGACTAGCATGTCGGAACCCTCACATGGTCTGTACGACATCCACCTACTTGGATCCAAGGCGAGCGTGCGGTGTGGTGAATAAATATAAGCACTAACACCTAGGGTGCAGGTTATGAGCTTAAACGTCTCAACATCAAACAATTCAATGAATAATGAACTCACCTGACTTACCTGTGCCTCCACAGCACCATGCACATGTATGCATCATATATCAATCATATAATTCATATAACAATTCATATTTTCTTCAATTAATTCTATGCATGGCATTTGAAAAACATATTTTCAAATAAATGCATTTTCTGGGAAAAACAATAGTATATAGGTAATACGAAAACAAAACTGCCCACTCACCTGGAGTTCGCCCTACAACTCCCCAGCACAACACATCAAAGCGTCAAGATGATCGGTGCCTAGAACCATAATCAAATCCAATCTCAGAATCATATCGATAGAATATATAACTTATATAAAACACGTCACTACGCAATTCGATCCGGAAGATCTGCAACTCGGATTTCCAATCCATAACTTCCAGGGGTCCACAATATAACTCTAGAACAACATCCTAAAATTTCATTACCATCCAACGGTCGGATCTCCGTCAATTTCTAAAACCAAGTGACGGTTAACATTCTATTTATGAACCTACAACTCCAATTCCGGAAGATCCGTAAATCGGATTCCCAATCCGTAAGTTCCTATAATCCTCAAATATTACGTATTACAACATATCAAAGTTTGGTGACGATCCAACGGTCGGATCGTCAATTCACATTTTCAACTAACCACGAATCGTAACGAACTTAGGTTCAATTATTCAATTTACGTCCCTCGATTATCAAAACTGAACCTAGAACCTTAAACACATGCTAATAATGACATTGGCGGGCCATTGGCCACGCGCCGCCGCGTGGGCCGCCGCGGGTGGCGGTTGGCCGCCCCGGCTCGCCGGAAAATTCAACTATTTCCAAAAATTACAAAAATTTTCAGATTTGAAGATCTCAATGAGTAGAGTAACTTTCATACATGTGGCCAAGGCCAATTCGGCCTGGAAGTGCTTCAATTTCACCAAAACCGTGAAGAACCCTAGAATTGGGTGTTTCCAATTCGACCTTCAAACTTGTTCCAACGCCTCAACTACCTCTTGGGCTTTGTTCTAGGTCCTAAAGGAATGCTAATGGTGTTAGTAATTGAAAGAAAACATTTCAAAATTTGAAGAATTTAGACAAAAAAAGTCGCGGCACCCGTAGGGGTGTTCTTCGCGAAATCACCACGAAATTCAATGATTCTTGGGGTGAAACGTGAAGAGGGAAGGTCTAGATGTTGATTGGGAGTGGTACCTTGATTCAATTCGTCGGAAAATTGGTGGAATTTCGACGGAAATGTGTAGAAAACCCGACGGGTCGCGCGCGGGTCACGGGTTCCCCAACCCGTTTCTCTTCTCTCCTCCGCTTCTCGCCCTCTCTCCTTTCCTCCTTCCCTTCCTCTGGTTGGTCAGATTCTTCCTCTCTCTTCTCCCCATTTGGCTTCTCCTTCTTCTTCTCCGATTGGGCAGCTTTGCCCAATCTCCATTTTTCTGTTTCTTCCTCTTCTTCTCACGCACACACACACACAAAACCTTATTTCTCTCATCTCAACCATCCATTTCAATTCTTCATTAAATTTGGGCCGTCCATTTTCATAAAAGAAAATTCCAGATTTTATTAAAATTATAATTCCTAAAATGCCCAATTTTCAAACGTTAATAACTTCTTCGATATAACTCCAAATCACGAACCGTCTGCGCCCATGCGTCCGTAACGACGAGTACTACGAGGATATGTTAAGAAAACAAATCTTAGATGGTACGACATGATGATTAACCGCAAATAATGCACGTGCCTCAAAGGGCATTTTTGTAAAATCCTTTATTAAAACTTTAAAAATTCTTAAACTTAGGGACGGGCTGTCACAATCTACCCACCTTAAAGAAATTTCGTCCTCGAAATTTACACAATCTTTACAATCCATCAATATCCATAAAACAGCCCGAAACACATCTATCCCATTCGATTCTCTGACTTCCAAGTAGCTTCTTCCACTGAAAGATTCCTCCATAAACTTTCACCAACTCATTGTCTTATTTCTCAGTACATCATCTTTCCAATACAAGATAGGCACTGGCTCCTCATCATACGTCAAATCCGGATTGACTTCCAAAGGTTAAGGAAGTATCACATGTGAGTGATCTGAGATGTAATGTCAAAGTATCGAAACATGAAACACATCGTGCCCCTTTCGACAACTCTGGAGGCAACTCAAGCCTGTAAGTAACTTCACCGACTCTTTCGATGGTCACCTAAGGTCCGATGTACCTAGGACTTAACTTACCTTTCTTCCCGAACCGAAACCCATCTTTCCAAGGTTAAAGTTTCAGAAATACTTGATCACATATATTAAACACCCGATCAGTGGCATGTCTATTGGCAGGGCTCTTCTGTCAATCTTGGGCCACCTTCATAATAGTTTTAATCACTTGAATATTCTGAGTAGTCTCCTCTACTATCTCAGGGTCCACTAATGTCTTTCACCAACTTTAGACCACCACAAAAGTATACGACAAGTTTTCCCATATAGTGCCTCAAACGGTGTCATACCCATGCTCGAACGAAAGCTACTGTTGTAGGTACATTCCATCAAATCCAACTTAGCTTGTCAATCATCACCAAACTGACGTACCTAAGCTCTCAGCATTTCCTCTAAAGTCTGAATGGTTCACTCTGACTGGTCCTTTGTTTGAGGATGATAAGCTGTGCTGACTTAGTAAGTCGATCAATAATTATCCAACGCCATGACATCCGTTCCGTGTACGACGAAACTGGTACACAAAATCCATAGTGATATTTCCCTATTCCCACTGTGGAACGGAAAGTGGCTGCATCAATCCAAAAAGACTTCTTTCTTTCTGCTTTGACTTGCTGACGACTGATACACCTATTCACAAATTTAACAATTTCCCTTTTTATATCTGGCCAATAAAAATGGTCGAATGGTATGATACATTTTAGTACCTCCAGGATGCATTGCATAAGTTGAACAGTATGCTTCGTCCAAAATTACTCTCTTTAATTCCATAAGTACATACATCATGTTCTCTTGCATAAGTATGCCTTTGATTCTCTAACTATAAGGTCTTTCTTTTTCCCGTTGTTCCTTGCTTTAAACAAATTCTTGAATTTCTTCGTCAAACGCTTGAGTCTCGAGTACGACCTACCAAATAGGCCTAACTTGAAAATTAGCAAGTACGTTTTCTTTTCGATCTTCCATTCCCAACTTTACTCCAGTAGATCTCAATTCCACAAGAATATGGACATGGCAATCGTACCAAGCATTAATTCCCACTAGGGTATTCCTACTAAGAGTATTGGCCACAACATTTGCACGATCACCATGGTCGTGCAATCATAATCACTAGGCAACACAATCCACCTTCGTTGTCTAAGATTAAGATACCTCTGAATAAACAGATATTGGATACTCTTTTGATTCACAAAAATCTTACACTTTTCTCCACAAAGGTAATGTCTCCAAATCTTCCAAGTGAAGATGATAGTTGCTAATTCTAAATCATGAGTAGGGTAATTCATCTCATGAGGTTTCAATTGTCGTGAAGTGTAGTAATCACCTTACCATGTCGCATCAACACACATCCTAAACCATTCAAGGATGCATCACTGCAAACCTCATAATTACCGTTATCATCTGGGGGTGCTAAAACATGCGTATGAGTGAGATAATACTTCAGTTGCTGAAACTTTGCTCACAATTTCCATCCCACTTAAACCTAACCTCATTTCTAGTCGATCCCGTCAATAGCAAAGCAATGACTGAAAAATCCTTTACAAACGTCTATAGTAGCCTGCTAGACCAAGAAAACTCAGTACCTCAGTGACGATTCGAGGTTGTTTCCAATTCTCCCAAGTTGTCACTCATTGAGGATCTACTTGAATACCTTGTGTAGATATCACATGTCCCAAAAATGCCACTTGATTCGCCCAAAATTGACATTTGTCAAACTTTGCATACTACCAATGTTCCCTCAAACATTGCAACACCAACTCGAAACGACTAGCATGCTTTACTTTCACTTAAGAGTATATCAGACTTCAACTCTTTCCTTGAAATCACATAGGTACCTCTAAGCTGATCAAACAATCATCAATGCGCGGCACTGGATAATGGTTCCTACTCGTTACCCGATTCAATTACCTAATATCCATACATATTCTTAAGGTCCCGACTTTCTTCCTTATAAACAAAGCTGGGGTTTTCCAAAGTAACGGACTAGGTGGATTGAAACCTTTATCAACCAATTCCTGTAATTGAATTTTCAATTCCTTTAACTCTGTAGGAACCAATCTATAGCATAAAGTCTGTACTTGGAGACAATTCAATAGTGAACACCACATCTCTGACTGATGGCAATCCATGTAAATCATTCCTGAAACACATTAGGAAAATGTCTATCACTCGTACGTCATCCACAATACTAGGAGTACGATCCTGCAACACCACCTGAGCTAGGTATCCTTGGCAACCTTTTGAGAATAATCTCTTTGCTCTCACAACAAAAATAACGGCATGCCTCACTCCACTTTGCTCAATCACAAAAGTAACCTTTGATAATCCAAGACAATGGAAAGTAACCGATTTCCCGTAGCAAACCATATTGGCACGATTAATGTAACCAATCTATGCCTAAAATCACATCAAAATCCACAATGTCTAGCGGAATACGAATCGCTGGCATAACTACTTCTTCCACCATCACTGGACACCCTGAATAATCATAACCGACATAGAATGACTTACTTGTTTACTGGCTTAACGAATCCAACAAATAAGTTATGGATATTACGGTCTGCAGCCCGCAATAACGATAACTCACTGTCGTCTCGATAAGTAAGCAACAATTCTTAAGGGTGTAATATTATCATCTTACTCCTCACGGAGAAAATACACACATACGCCTCGATCGTGCTCCAACATTACTCTCTTTGGCAACATCGTCCAAAACATCAAATTTCCGCATCATGACCAATGAACTCTGGCAAAGTGACCAAAATATCTAACGTATCCATAATCAAGTCCGAATGATTCAAAGCATCTTGCAGCTCTAGGTTCCATTTGTCCACATGTAAAGCATCCTCTGCTTTCTCGCCTACACTCTCCAAAGTGTATGTTATTGCACTTACGGCACAAAGGTACATTCTTCTATCAGAGTCACATCGCCTCTGTAATCTAGGATCTCCAGTAAATCTACCACCTCGCCTCTGACCAATGGTACAAAAATCTCTGCTGGCAGAACTAGAATTCACTCCACTCTTTTGAAGTTCTAAGTCTTGCGAGGTTCTTGAGACACATGACCTTTACCTTGGTAATCTTTCCTTTGATTTTCATTCTTTTCCTTGTCTCAAATTATAAACTCTTGTTTCTTACTGTTCATATATGCCGGAGGAATAAACCTTTTCTTAAACAACTCTTTAAACAATTCTCATTCAGCTGTTTCCTCCGGTGACATCGTATAAGATTCCTATCTCCACCAGGATGCAATTTCAATACTCAAAAACCGGTAATCATCTCGACCTACCTTTCAAAAGAAAGGTTTCCCTTAACTTGCAGAATCTGAAACGCCTTTTCCAAATGATTAAGCATCGATCTGCTCCCTCCGGTCTTTCATTTCCATAAAGTGATTCAAATTTAACTTATACACAGTCTCAAGAGGAAACCTTTGGGTAATAGACTGAATCACGTTAGCAATAGCTTCCCCTAACTGAGCTATATCAGGGAAATTAGGTTTATCTGAATGAAGTGGCTATCTACGAGGCGGTAAAGTTCTGACAGAAGACACTAGGAAATTCTCAAGATGTCCAGGACTGCAACCTAGGCTCTGATACCAACTGACACACCCCGTCCCGAAGGAGGGCATGCTGGCCGTCACGTGAGAGTGACGTAACCATTTACACAGTTCGGAAGCTTTTAAAAAAATTACAATTACTAAGATGACCCACCCGAGGGTGAGTCCTACTTTTGTGCATTCTGTCAGAACACCGTTGGATTCCTCGTTGCCACCAAAGCTCTGCTATTTAGGACCTGGAGGGGCGCAAAACAAAGTTGAGTGGGTCAGTAAAACAAAGTTTCTCGAAAACTTTTCATTTAAAACATTTCTAACCCCTCACCGTAAAACCTGTATACTTTCCCAGAAAATAGTATATATAAAACCATATGAAATCTCAAAACTCAAATCCCAAGTCTTTAACATTTTTTAAGAAAAATGTGCCATGCCATGAATCAAAATATAAATCAGGTGAAATAAGGAATCAATCGGAGACCCTGCAGTTGGTCCTATACGATTAATTCTATAGCTCAATATCCCACTCAGCCGGAGTCACCACAGTGACCTATACGGCCCTACTCTCCACATCACTCGGAACTACGTAAGGTAGTCTGTACGATGAAAGGTGTAAAATACGCTCTAGTGCTTCTCTCATCAATCATCAGCGCGCATAACTAAGGTCACCCACTAGTCGGAATCACATCTAATGATCTGTACGACTAGCATGTCGGAACCCTCACATGGTCTGTACGACATCCACCTACTTGGATCCAAGGCGAGCGTGCGGTGTGGTGAATAAATATAAGCACTAACACCTAGGGTGCAGGTTATGAGCTTAAACGTCTCAACATCAAACAATTCAATGAATAATGAACTCACCTGACTTACCTGTGCCTCCACAGCACCATGCACATGTATGCATCATATATCAATCATATAATTCATATAACAATTCATATTTTCTTCAATTAATTCTATGCATGGCATTTGAAAAACATATTTTCAAATAAATGCATTTTCTGGGAAAAACAATAGTATATAGGTAATACGAAAACAAAACTGCCCACTCACCTGGAGTTCGCCCTACAACTCCCCAGCACAACACATCAAAGCGTCAAGATGATCGGTGCCTAGAACCATAATCAAATCCAATCTCAGAATCATATCGATAGAATATATAACTTATATAAAACACGTCACTACGCAATTCGATCCGGAAGATCTGCAACTCGGATTTCCAATCCATAACTTCCAGGGGTCCACAATATAACTCTAGAACAACATCCTAAAATTTCATTACCATCCAACGGTCGGATCTCCGTCAATTTCTAAAACCAAGTGACGGTTAACATTCTATTTATGAACCTACAACTCCAATTCCGGAAGATCCGTAAATCGGATTCCCAATCCGTAAGTTCCTATAATCCTCAAATATTACGTATTACAACATATCAAAGTTTGGTGACGATCCAACGGTCGGATCGTCAATTCACATTTTCAACTAACCACGAATCGTAACGAACTTAGGTTCAATTATTCAATTTACGTCCCTCGATTATCAAAACTGAACCTAGAACCTTAAACACATGCTAATAATGACATTGGCGGGCCATTGGCCACGCGCCGCCGCGTGGGCCGCCGCGGGTGGCGGTTGGCCGCCCCGGCTCGCCGGAAAATTCAACTATTTCCAAAAATTACAAAAATTTTCAGATTTGAAGATCTCAATGAGTAGAGTAACTTTCATACATGTGGCCAAGGCCAATTCGGCCTGGAAGTGCTTCAATTTCACCAAAACCGTGAAGAACCCTAGAATTGGGTGTTTCCAATTCGACCTTCAAACTTGTTCCAACGCCTCAACTACCTCTTGGGCTTTGTTCTAGGTCCTAAAGGAATGCTAATGGTGTTAGTAATTGAAAGAAAACATTTCAAAATTTGAAGAATTTAGACAAAAAAAGTCGCGGCACCCGTAGGGGTGTTCTTCGCGAAATCACCACGAAATTCAATGATTCTTGGGGTGAAACGTGAAGAGGGAAGGTCTAGATGTTGATTGGGAGTGGTACCTTGATTCAATTCGTCGGAAAATTGGTGGAATTTCGACGGAAATGTGTAGAAAACCCGACGGGTCGCGCGCGGGTCACGGGTTCCCCAACCCGTTTCTCTTCTCTCCTCCGCTTCTCGCCCTCTCTCCTTTCCTCCTTCCCTTCCTCTGGTTGGTCAGATTCTTCCTCTCTCTTCTCCCCATTTGGCTTCTCCTTCTTCTTCTCCGATTGGGCAGCTTTGCCCAATCTCCATTTTTCTGTTTCTTCCTCTTCTTCTCACGCACACACACACACAAAACCTTATTTCTCTCATCTCAACCATCCATTTCAATTCTTCATTAAATTTGGGCCGTCCATTTTCATAAAAGAAAATTCCAGATTTTATTAAAATTATAATTCCTAAAATGCCCAATTTTCAAACGTTAATAACTTCTTCGATATAACTCCAAATCACGAACCGTCTGCGCCCATGCGTCCGTAACGACGAGTACTACGAGGATATGTTAAGAAAACAAATCTTAGATGGTACGACATGATGATTAACCGCAAATAATGCACGTGCCTCAAAGGGCATTTTTGTAAAATCCTTTATTAAAACTTTAAAAATTCTTAAACTTAGGGACGGGCTGTCACAATCTACCCACCTTAAAGAAATTTCGTCCTCGAAATTTACACAATCTTTACAATCCATCAATATCCATAAAACAGCCCGAAACACATCTATCCCATTCGATTCTCTGACTTCCAAGTAGCTTCTTCCACTGAAAGATTCCTCCATAAACTTTCACCAACTCATTGTCTTATTTCTCAGTACATCATCTTTCCAATACAAGATAGGCACTGGCTCCTCATCATACGTCAAATCCGGATTGACTTCCAAAGGTTAAGGAAGTATCACATGTGAGTGATCTGAGATGTAATGTCAAAGTATCGAAACATGAAACACATCGTGCCCCTTTCGACAACTCTGGAGGCAACTCAAGCCTGTAAGTAACTTCACCGACTCTTTCGATGGTCACCTAAGGTCCGATGTACCTAGGACTTAACTTACCTTTCTTCCCGAACCGAAACCCATCTTTCCAAGGTTAAAGTTTCAGAAATACTTGATCACATATATTAAACACCCGATCAGTGGCATGTCTATTGGCAGGGCTCTTCTGTCAATCTTGGGCCACCTTCATAATAGTTTTAATCACTTGAATATTCTGAGTAGTCTCCTCTACTATCTCAGGGTCCACTAATGTCTTTCACCAACTTTAGACCACCACAAAAGTATACGACAAGTTTTCCCATATAGTGCCTCAAACGGTGTCATACCCATGCTCGAACGAAAGCTACTGTTGTAGGTACATTCCATCAAATCCAACTTAGCTTGTCAATCATCACCAAACTGACGTACCTAAGCTCTCAGCATTTCCTCTAAAGTCTGAATGGTTCACTCTGACTGGTCCTTTGTTTGAGGATGATAAGCTGTGCTGACTTAGTAAGTCGATCAATAATTATCCAACGCCATGACATCCGTTCCGTGTACGACGAAACTGGTACACAAAATCCATAGTGATATTTCCCTATTCCCACTGTGGAACGGAAAGTGGCTGCATCAATCCAAAAAGACTTCTTTCTTTCTGCTTTGACTTGCTGACGACTGATACACCTATTCACAAATTTAACAATTTCCCTTTTTATATCTGGCCAATAAAAATGGTCGAATGGTATGATACATTTTAGTACCTCCAGGATGCATTGCATAAGTTGAACAGTATGCTTCGTCCAAAATTACTCTCTTTAATTCCATAAGTACATACATCATGTTCTCTTGCATAAGTATGCCTTTGATTCTCTAACTATAAGGTCTTTCTTTTTCCCGTTGTTCCTTGCTTTAAACAAATTCTTGAATTTCTTCGTCAAACGCTTGAGTCTCGAGTACGACCTACCAAATAGGCCTAACTTGAAAATTAGCAAGTACGTTTTCTTTTCGATCTTCCATTCCCAACTTTACTCCAGTAGATCTCAATTCCACAAGAATATGGACATGGCAATCGTACCAAGCATTAATTCCCACTAGGGTATTCCTACTAAGAGTATTGGCCACAACATTTGCACGATCACCATGGTCGTGCAATCATAATCACTAGGCAACACAATCCACCTTCGTTGTCTAAGATTAAGATACCTCTGAATAAACAGATATTGGATACTCTTTTGATTCACAAAAATCTTACACTTTTCTCCACAAAGGTAATGTCTCCAAATCTTCCAAGTGAAGATGATAGTTGCTAATTCTAAATCATGAGTAGGGTAATTCATCTCATGAGGTTTCAATTGTCGTGAAGTGTAGTAATCACCTTACCATGTCGCATCAACACACATCCTAAACCATTCAAGGATGCATCACTGCAAACCTCATAATTACCGTTATCATCTGGGGGTGCTAAAACATGCGTATGAGTGAGATAATACTTCAGTTGCTGAAACTTTGCTCACAATTTCCATCCCACTTAAACCTAACCTCATTTCTAGTCGATCCCGTCAATAGCAAAGCAATGACTGAAAAATCCTTTACAAACGTCTATAGTAGCCTGCTAGACCAAGAAAACTCAGTACCTCAGTGACGATTCGAGGTTGTTTCCAATTCTCCCAAGTTGTCACTCATTGAGGATCTACTTGAATACCTTGTGTAGATATCACATGTCCCAAAAATGCCACTTGATTCGCCCAAAATTGACATTTGTCAAACTTTGCATACTACCAATGTTCCCTCAAACATTGCAACACCAACTCGAAACGACTAGCATGCTTTACTTTCACTTAAGAGTATATCAGACTTCAACTCTTTCCTTGAAATCACATAGGTACCTCTAAGCTGATCAAACAATCATCAATGCGCGGCACTGGATAATGGTTCCTACTCGTTACCCGATTCAATTACCTAATATCCATACATATTCTTAAGGTCCCGACTTTCTTCCTTATAAACAAAGCTGGGGTTTTCCAAAGTAACGGACTAGGTGGATTGAAACCTTTATCAACCAATTCCTGTAATTGAATTTTCAATTCCTTTAACTCTGTAGGAACCAATCTATAGCATAAAGTCTGTACTTGGAGACAATTCAATAGTGAACACCACATCTCTGACTGATGGCAATCCATGTAAATCATTCCTGAAACACATTAGGAAAATGTCTATCACTCGTACGTCATCCACAATACTAGGAGTACGATCCTGCAACACCACCTGAGCTAGGTATCCTTGGCAACCTTTTGAGAATAATCTCTTTGCTCTCACAACAGAAATAACGGCATGCCTCACTCCACTTTGCTCAATCACAAAAGTAACCTTTGATAATCCAAGACAATGGAAAGTAACCGATTTCCCGTAGCAAACCATATTGGCACGATTAATGTAACCAATCTATGCCTAAAATCACATCAAAATCCACAATGTCTAGCGGAATACGAATCGCTGGCATAACTACTTCTTCCACCATCACTGGACACCCTGAATAATCATAACCGACATAGAATGACTTACTTGTTTACTGGCTTAACGAATCCAACAAATAAGTTATGGATATTACGGTCTGCAGCCCGCAATAACGATAACTCACTGTCGTCTCGATAAGTAAGCAACAATTCTTAAGGGTGTAATATTATCATCTTACTCCTCACGGAGAAAATACACACATACGCCTCGATCGTGCTCCAACATTACTCTCTTTGGCAACATCGTCCAAAACATCAAATTTCCGCATCATGACCAATGAACTCTGGCAAAGTGACCAAAATATCTAACGTATCCATAATCAAGTCCGAATGATTCAAAGCATCTTGCAGCTCTAGGTTCCATTTGTCCACATGTAAAGCATCCTCTGCTTTCTCGCCTACACTCTCCAAAGTGTATGTTATTGCACTTACGGCACAAAGGTACATTCTTCTATCAGAGTCACATCGCCTCTGTAATCTAGGATCTCCAGTAAATCTACCACCTCGCCTCTGACCAATGGTACAAAAATCTCTGCTGGCAGAACTAGAATTCACTCCACTCTTTTGAAGTTCTAAGTCTTGCGAGGTTCTTGAGACACATGACCTTTACCTTGGTAATCTTTCCTTTGATTTTCATTCTTTTCCTTGTCTCAAATTATAAACTCTTGTTTCTAACTGTTCATATATGCCGGAGGAATAAACCTTTTCTTAAACAACTCTTTAAACAATTCTCATTCAGCTGTTTCCTCCGGTGACATCGTATAAGATTCCTATCTCCACCAGGATGCAATTTCAATACTCAAAAACCGGTAATCATCTCGACCTACCTTTCAAAAGAAAGGTTTCCCTTAACTTGCAGAATCTGAAACGCCTTTTCCAAATGATTAAGCATCGATCTGCTCCCTCCGGTCTTTCATTTCCATAAAGTGATTCAAATTTAACTTATACACAGTCTCAAGAGGAAACCTTTGGGTAATAGACTGAATCACGTTAGCAATAGCTTCCCCTAACTGAGCTATATCAGGGAAATTAGGTTTATCTGAATGAAGTGGCTATCTACGAGGCGGTAAAGTTCTGACAGAAGACACTAGGAAATTCTCAAGATGTCCAGGACTGCAACCTAGGCTCTGATACCAACTGACACACCCCGTCCCGAAGGAGGGCATGCTGGCCGTCACGTGAGAGTGACGTAACCATTTACACAGTTCGGAAGCTTTTAAAAAAATTACAATTACTAAGATGACCCACCCGAGGGTGAGTCCTACTTTTGTGCATTCTGTCAGAACACCGTTGGATTCCTCGTTGCCACCAAAGCTCTGCTATTTAGGACCTGGAGGGGCGCAAAACAAAGTTGAGTGGGTCAGTAAAACAAAGTTTCTCGAAAACTTTTCATTTAAAACATTTCTAACCCCTCACCGTAAAACCTGTATACTTTCCCAGAAAATAGTATATATAAAACCATATGAAATCTCAAAACTCAAATCCCAAGTCTTTAACATTTTTTAAGAAAAATGTGCCATGCCATGAATCAAAATATAAATCAGGTGAAATAAGGAATCAATCGGAGACCCTGCAGTTGGTCCTATACGATTAATTCTATAGCTCAATATCCCACTCAGCCGGAGTCACCACAGTGACCTATACGGCCCTACTCTCCACATCACTCGGAACTACGTAAGGTAGTCTGTACGATGAAAGGTGTAAAATACGCTCTAGTGCTTCTCTCATCAATCATCAGCGCGCATAACTAAGGTCACCCACTAGTCGGAATCACATCTAATGATCTGTACGACTAGCATGTCGGAACCCTCACATGGTCTGTACGACATCCACCTACTTGGATCCAAGGCGAGCGTGCGGTGTGGTGAATAAATATAAGCACTAACACCTAGGGTGCAGGTTATGAGCTTAAACGTCTCAACATCAAACAATTCAATGAATAATGAACTCACCTGACTTACCTGTGCCTCCACAGCACCATGCACATGTATGCATCATATATCAATCATATAATTCATATAACAATTCATATTTTCTTCAATTAATTCTATGCATGGCATTTGAAAAACATATTTTCAAATAAATGCATTTTCTGGGAAAAACAATAGTATATAGGTAATACGAAAACAAAACTGCCCACTCACCTGGAGTTCGCCCTACAACTCCCCAGCACAACACATCAAAGCGTCAAGATGATCGGTGCCTAGAACCATAATCAAATCCAATCTCAGAATCATATCGATAGAATATATAACTTATATAAAACACGTCACTACGCAATTCGATCCGGAAGATCTGCAACTCGGATTTCCAATCCATAACTTCCAGGGGTCCACAATATAACTCTAGAACAACATCCTAAAATTTCATTACCATCCAACGGTCGGATCTCCGTCAATTTCTAAAACCAAGTGACGGTTAACATTCTATTTATGAACCTACAACTCCAATTCCGGAAGATCCGTAAATCGGATTCCCAATCCGTAAGTTCCTATAATCCTCAAATATTACGTATTACAACATATCAAAGTTTGGTGACGATCCAACGGTCGGATCGTCAATTCACATTTTCAACTAACCACGAATCGTAACGAACTTAGGTTCAATTATTCAATTTACGTCCCTCGATTATCAAAACTGAACCTAGAACCTTAAACACATGCTAATAATGACATTGGCGGGCCATTGGCCACGCGCCGCCGCATGGGCCGCCGCGGGTGGCGGTTGGCCGCCCCGGCTCGCCGGAAAATTCAACTATTTCCAAAAATTACCAAAATTTTCAGATTTGAAGATCTCAATGAGTAGAGTAACTTTCATACCTGTGGCCAAGGCCAATTCGGCCTGGAAGTGCTTCAATTTCACCAAAACCGTGAAGAACCCTAGAATTGGGTGTTTCCAATTCGACCTTCAAACTTGTTCCAACGCCTCAACTACCTCTTGGGCTTTGTTCTAGGTCCTAAAGGAATGCTAATGGTGTTAGTAATTGAAAGAAAACATTTCAAAATTTGAAGAATTTAGACAAAAAAAGTCGCGGCACCCGTAGGGGTGTTCTTCGCGAAATCACCACTAAATTCAATGATTCTTGGGGTGAAACGTGAAGAGGGAAGGTCTAGATGTTGATTGGGAGTGGTACCTTGATTCAATTCGTCGAAAAATTGGTGGAATTTCGACGGAAATGTGTAGAAAACCCGACGGGTCGCGCGCGGGTCACGGGTTCCCCAACCCGTTTCTCTCTTCTCTCCTCCGCTTCTCGCCCTCTCTCCTTTCCTCCTTCCCTTCCTCTGGTTGGTCAGATTTTTCCTCTCTCTTCTCCCCATTTGGCTTCTCCTTCTTCTTCTCCGATTGGGCAGCTTTGCCCAATCTCCATTTTTCTGTTTCTTCCTCTTCTTTTCACGCACACACACACACAAAACCTTATTTCTCTCATCTCAACCATCCATTTCAATTCTTCATTAAATCTGGGCCGTCCATTTTCATAAAAAAAAATTCCAGATTTTATTAAAATTATAATTCCTAAAATGCCCAATTTTCAAACGTTAATAACTTCTTCGATATAACTCCAAATCACGAACCGTCTGCGCCCATGCGTCCGTAACGACGAGTACTACGAGGATATGTTAAGAAAACAAATCTTAGATGGTACGACATGATGATTAACCTCAAATAATGCACGTGCCTCAAAGGGCATTTTTGTAAAATCCTTTATTAAAACTTTAAAGATTCTTAAAATTAGGGACGGGCTGTCACATAGAATCTATATTATTATTAAGGACTCATTTACTCTCATGGATGTAGCCCAACTTAAGATGAACCACGTGTATCTTGTGTTTGATTTCCTATCTCTATCTCTTTATATAGTACCTACACTTTGTGTTTGTTTTCTCCCTTTTTTCCCTTTTTTTTCTTCTTTTTCTTTTTTTTTTCCCTTCCTTTACATCGATATTTTTGATATTTTAGCGATATTACACCGATATTTTGACAAAATATTGCTGAAGTGTGAGCGAAATTATCGACATCGATATTTTCCGATATTGTCGATATTTGTACGATATGTACATGGATATGTTCCGAAATATCCGTGATTTGAAAAAAACCGAAATATCCTCAATATTTTGTCGATATTATCGATATTTCAGACTATGATTATAACAAAATGATTAAACTGTAAAAGTGTTTTTTTTTTTTTGTATAAAACTTTATTTTTTAAATGTCTAATAACAACAATGACAAGCTCTAGGACACAACACAATATATAAATCACTACTTCCGAATCCGGATCCTCTGTGTGAGGATATCAGAGATTCGTGAATCATGTCTGTTCATCTTACATTTTGTGGTCAGAAATCATTTTAACTATTTTTATTTAAAATTAAACACAAACAATACTATGATGAACGAACACGATTCACGAATTCTCAAAATCCTCATCAAAGAAATCCGGAGAGGATCCTGGTGGACTACTTCCACACGTATCTTTTTTTTTTGGTTAATCTCAGTTTATTACTCTAAAGTTTATTGTTTTTCAATATTTGGTACATGAAGTTTTTTTTTATCCCAGATGATGCGAAAATTAACTAACGCACAAATTAAACCCTATTTGTGACAATTGTAGTAATGATGTAAGTAGGGATCGTTCTAACCGGGGATTAACTAGGGATGCTAACCAAAGTAAAATTAAATTAAAAACGTAAAAACAAAATTTAAAACACTAAACTAGAATTAAAATACTTAACTAGAATCACTCAAAATAAAACTAACAAATAATCTAAAACAAATCAAAAGACTCAAAATAATTCAAGACTCAAGAAAACACAAACTAAATTGATTTCTAACAAATCTAACACTTTAAAATGAACGGGGGATTGATTTTTGACGAAATTGAATTTAAAACATAAACTTAAAAATAAATTTCAAAGAAAATATATTTTGATGAAATAAAATGATGAGACACTAGTTAGAGGGTTCCTTATCCACACATGAATAAATGCATACAATTTGATTCCCATTTATGATTTCAACAAACGTATAAATGACAATGCTCCAAGTTAATTAGTTCCGCTTAAATTAACATTCAGATTTCCCTAGATTCATTGAATTGGACGGGATACGCATCACAACCAAATTATTCTTATCAAGTTCCCTAACTATGGAATACGCATGATAGAGAGACATATCAAAGATCATTAAGTTTAATGGAAATCATAAGCATCGACTAGGCATTCATAACTATGGAATACGCATGTTAATCCAACCTAAGGTTTACTAAACACAATCGTGACTAGCGATTTTTACTACTCATGAATATAAGTTCATAACGATTAGGTGAAATTCCCTTATATCCTAGCATCAAGTCTAAGCATGCAAATTAAGTGTCGACCCTCAACCCACATACATAAACAAGTTCTTAATCAACACAGAAAAGTAAACCACATCCAACGTTCAAGAATTCATAACTGGAGTAAATCAAATCATAATAAACATTTATCCATGGTTTCAAATTCCCCTCTAACTAAACAGTAATTAATTACACATGTTTAATATAATTGAAAAGCAAATTAAATTAAACATGAGTTTAAGAAAAATAAAACCAAATAAGGAAGTGATCCTCTGTGCTTAAGCTCGAGGCAGCTTGCTCTTTCTTCCTGCTTTTGTCTGCATGAGGCAGCACGCACTGCCCTCTCGCTGCCCTCACGTCTCTCGCTCACGCTGCCAAAGGCAGCGCCCTTCTCCTAAACGCCCCCTCTGGTTTTTCTCCTCCAATCCCCTGTCTCACCTTCTGTTTTTTCCCTAATATTTCCCGTGCCTAGCTGCTCCTGGAGAGCAGCTCCACTCGTTCCCCTTTAAGTCACGCTGCCTTAGCAGCTTTTATTCTTGTTTTCCGCAGTACCCTCCTGTCAACTTCTCTCGCTGTGCTTTGAGAGGGGGGTCAGGATTCCTCCTCTCACCTTCCCCTGTTGCGTCTTCTTTTATTATTTTATACCCGCACGCCTTCCACTTCTTTCTGCAGTGCTCTCCACGCTGACTTCCTCTTTTCTTTCTTTTATTATTTCTTATTATTTCTTTTGTTTTCCACTCATCAGCAGCCCACGCTGCCTTCTCTTATTATTCTTTTCTCTTCATTATTCATTTGTGCCCCAGTGCTCCTGCGCCTGTCTCTCTCTTTTAAGCTGGCCCTCCTTTAATTATTCTGCCAAAATGTTTTCTTAAGTTACAACAATAAAATAAGTGAGCAAGGTAGAAATGACGAATTTATTACTTAAAATCACACTTGTGCTATTTTTATTTTCTTAGCTAGATAAATTCTATAAAATACAAAAACAAAGTAAAAAGCTCAAAAATATGAGGAAATAACTAAGAAAAGACAAGAGAATTTGATGTAAAATATATATAAATATGAGCTTATCAAATACCCCCACACTTAGCTTTTGCTAGTCCTCGAGCAAAACAGAGAAAACAGAAAAAGTAATAACATGAAAATTATTAGCTTCCCCCTATGTGACCCTCATAGAACTTCATTCGAGAACACAAATCATCAAGAACCATAGCTAACACCAAACAAGCTAATCCAAGTTCATCTTCCTTATTCAAATATTAGCAGTAATCTTTGAATCATCCTTGAAGTGTAGTGTGTGAGATAGTCATGCTAATGCAATTTCAAATTTTTATTTTTAAAATCACCATATGCAAACTAGCGACCTTCTCACTGGATATACACTTAATCACACATGTGTTTAGTCTTAATGTGTTTCGCTCAAAGAATCAAATGTGAAAGTTCTACCATAAGCTTGCATAAAGATCACTTCTCCACAATCATAATTGCAAAACTTAAATCAAGAGGACTTTTATTGGACGTAATGAGGTTTAGGGCGAGGGTTATTGAAACGAAAGAATAGGTAAACACAAGTTCCAAGCTACATTGCAAGCAATTCTTTTGTTTAGATTTATAAGAACTCAAGTTTTCCAGCTATTCTTCTAGTCACCTCCAACCACAACCTTAAACTGAAACTTTAAACACTTTTTATTTTCTTCGTAAACAAACTTTCTTTCTTTCTTTCTTTTTTTTTTTTTTTTTTTTTTTAAGCAGAAACAAATATGAAATACCCCCACACTTATTCTTTTGCCAAACACCCTCCGAGTACTTCACAAACACTTCTCATAAGACAATTTCACATTACTCATTAGCTCGCTTGGAAAGGGTAAGGAAAAATATTTCAGGCATAAGGGTAGACATATCTGGTGATAAGAAATAAAAGGCTCACATATACGGCTCAAATTGGCAATCTAATGATATCATTTTTCTTTGGGAAACAAGGTTATTTGGGCCATGGTGGTAAACCTAATGCCTCTATCATTTTCAAGTTCATGCAATCAATGACAAATATTTCGAAAGATCGTTATGCAAGTTCTAGAGAAGTATCTCACATAAGTTCATCACACATGAAAGAATAAGAGTGTATGAAAAATGCACACACTTTCAATAGGTTCAAAAACTCACATAGGATGTATATGGTCACTAAATTCACATATGGAGCTTTAAATCATGCTTTAGTTTCACATCAACAAGGCTATGTGCATTTGGTTTTTCAAAGATGATCAAATATGTACAACTAACACGAGAATTAGGAATTTCACACAACACATGTTAACTAAGTTCTTGATCATCATGGTTCAAATTTTATCCAATTATATCATTGGGTCAGGAAACTAACAAAAATCTAATTCAAAACAATAAGGAAAACAAGGAAATATTTTTTTTTTTTAATTTTATTTATTTTTTTTTAAAAAACAACAACTTAATTAAGAAAATACAAAGCAATAACATGGAAACAAATGAAACCAGTTCAAAGTCGAAGGAACAAAAATTTTCAATTTGGTCATTTTTATACTCTTTACCCCCACACTTAAACTAGACATTGTCCCCAATGTCAGAAAATGTAATAAAATGCAAATAAAAATAAAATAAATAAATATAAAGAAACAAAATAAAGCAATAGGACTGAAAACTTCCCTAATTTGCAGTAAAATCAAGCGATGACCCCCCAAGCTAAAATTCTGCAATCAACTTCAAGGGTGGAAATAACCAAAAGTTCCTGCAAAGAAAAGAAATAATTCAGTTAAGTAACACAAGAAAATGTAGAAAATGCAAACGAAAAATTGAAAATCACGATAAAAGACAATGATTAGAACTAATAAGTGATCATTGGTCGTGCTTGTTGACTTTCCACAGCTTTGAACTCGAACTGGCCTAAGGAACTTCTTAGCAAGGAAAATGAGACTTGATTGGTGGTGGTGACTGATGCGTCCATATGTTGTTGAAGCTTCTCGAGCTCTTGGTTTCAACTCGGACTCCTTCTGCCGGGTTGATTGAGTCTGCAGGCTGCATTCTTCTCTTCTTGTTTCTTCTGCACGACAGGTAGGCACGAGGTAGAGGTGGTGGTCTGTTTCTTTGTTCAATCTGTCCAAGTGCCGACCGATTGCCTTCTTTCTCCTTGTCTCGCAGGCAAGAGCAAGGGTAAAGGAAAAACATGCCATGAGATATCTTTGCCTTTGACTCTGATGATATGAGATACTTTTGCTTTTGAAGAAGTATCGTTCCACAGGTTTATTCTTGAACTGGGCTGGGGAACTTCTTAGCAAGGAAAATGAGACTTGAGCTTGATGATGAATCAGCACGTTGTCTCCACATGCTTCAAGTTATCACTTTCACTTGCCTTATCTGTTCTCCAGGCAGATGTGGCATCTTCTTCGGAAGTACATCAGCGGTTGAAATGAGCACTCGAGAGCAATGCTAGGTAAGCAATCATAAAGGATTTCCAGGCAGTCGGTTCTTAGATCGGAAGATTGACACCGAGTGCTGGCTGATTGCTCGCTTTCTCCTTGTCACAAAGACAAGGAAAATGACAGGGAGAAAGCATGATATGAGATACTCTTGCTTTCAACCTTCATGATATGAAATACTCTAGCTCTTGATGACTTGTTTGCAAAGGTATCCCAGGGAATGAGAAACACAGAGTAACTCGAGAGGCTTCGTTGGGAATGCATTTTCGGAGATGAAGAAGTGCTGAGGGGGTTTGCCTTTGCAATGGATGGCGAAGGTAGACGTTTATAGGAATGATTCTTCACAACCGAAACTGTTCCTTTACCCCTGTCGGCAGCCGGTGGATGGATGAACAGTACAAGTTACGCGCTTTCTGACAAAGCTGCCCGTAATTTCCGCAAAGCTGACAGTGCGCGTGACGAATGACGACAAAACTGGAAAAACTGTTCGCCTCGTGATTCCTGACCGCTCCGTCTTTTGAGAGAGGCGCCCGACTTTTGAGAGCGGCGTCCGACTTTTGAGACGGAGTCCGTCTTTTGAGAAAGGAACCCCGACTCTTCGATTTGTGAGAGGACGCATCTTCGATTTCTGAGGAGCGCCTCTTTGATTTCTTCTTTTTATAGAGGCGCTAATTTTTGTTCCACAACACACTTGAGCTCCCTCCTGTAAACACTCCCTTCTTGCATTTGTTTAATCTTGATCAGTCCGACTCTTCATTCTCAACACCTTCAGAAATGTCTTGCCCTTCTGACCGTCGCCTTAACTTGAATGTTGGGGAAGAAATTGATATGTCTTCTCCAACCAACATTTGGCAGCCGTCCTTCATATCCCCAAATGGTCCTCTTACAGTTGGGGATTCCATGATGATGAATGAAACAACCGCATCGGTGGTGGCCAGAAATCTGCTCACTCCTAGAGACACTAGGATACTTTCTAGGCGGTCCGACGAACTGGCTGTTCAGGACTCTCTGGCCTACAGCGTCCGATGCGCAGGCTCAGTATCAAACATGGGTCAGGGCCTTCTTGTTCGAACTCGTCAGGTTGAGTCGTTGATGGCTGAAGTGGCTAGTCTTCGGCAAGAGGTCAGAGTGCTTAGGCATGAGAATAAGGAGTTGCACATGCTCGCAACTAATTACTCAACAAGCATGAAGAGGAAGCTTGATCAGATGCAGGAGTCCGAAGTGCGGATTCAGAGTGATCATCAACGGTTTATGGCGTTACTCCCGAGGTTTATGTTGCCTTCGTCCTCGGGTGCTGCACCAAGTATTGAGGCTCCGAATGATCCAACTCTGGCGCTTCGTCTTTCTGGGGCTCCGTCGACCTCCGAGGCACCACCTACCAACGACCAATGAAAGCTATTAGTTCACATTATTGTAAAATATTTATGCTTTTAAGTTTATTTAATTATATATATAAATATAAGTATTTTTGTGTTTTTTATTTTTTTATTTTTTTATTTTTTTTATTTTTATATGGATGTTTATTATTATTATTATTATTTTTTTTTTTTTTAAATATCAATGTAAAATAAGTAAATCAAAGTAAAAAAAAAAACTATGTTTAATCTCCCAAACAAAAATCACAACTAAATAAACAAAACAAAATGAAAGCAGTAAAGAGAAGGGTTTAGGAATGCAAATCTGATTGTGGGTGATTCCTAGGCCTCACTTCATTATTGAAATGCATGGGTTTATCCTTGAACGGACGGTAGTACTTGAAATGATCCGACAACGGTCTAAGTTCTAATGACGGTGCCTGAATCATCAAAATTAGATTGTTAGTATAACATAAAATTAAAATTGGAGAAGATGGCTTACTTTCTTGTTCAAACTCAATTACAAACACCACGTCTTTGAACGTTTCAGGGATTTTGAACTTGGCCAAATTTATTATAATGGTTGTGGCTTGTCCCGTGTCATCAGTCTCAACTTCTTTGGGCTTGATTGTCTCATGCACAGCCTCTTTGATATGTTCAACATATTCTCCGGCCACCTCCTTTTCTGGAATCCCTCTTCTTGGTGTGCAAGGTTCTTTGAATGATTCAACATCATCGGGAACATAATTTGGTGCACCAAAAATTGGGATCTCATTTTGCACCTCTGGAAGAGCTTCCACAACGTCTTTTTCATTCACTTCTTCCTTGGGATTTAAAAACCTGCAAGGAAAAAGGACAATTGGCGGAATAATGTTAGAATGAAATGAATTTTGAACCTCCTCACCTGAGTTGGATGGCATAAGGACTTGAGGGGTTTGCGACAAGAATTCTTCTAAACTGCCCAAGTCGTCATCCTTATCTTCTTCTTGAAGCGGCAATTCATCCATGTTCGGGCTATGTTTGGATGGTTCTGGGACAACTTCATCCTCCATATCACTTCCCAAAGTGATGGCTTCATTGATTTCCATTTCTCCCTTTGAATTTGCAAATGTGGAGTTGGAGAGTTCACTTTGATCTTGAATCTGTGCCATGATCTCCATAATCTGCCCAACTTGCTTCTCCAATGCATCCATCTTGTTAGCTTGATTTTGTGAACCCTGCACCAAAGAATTTAATTCATTAAGAATTTGATTATAATCTATTGACGAACCTGAGTTTGGTTGGGAAGATTGTGATGGAGGCTGTGGTGGTGCACATGGCCATTGATAGAACTCCTCTGATGGCTGCAATTGTTCTTCGTTTTGTGAGCCCTGCGTCAAAGAAATGAGTCCATCAAGAATTTCATTATAATTCATGGGCATACTTGAATTCGATTGAAATTGATGTGGGAGAGGTTGTGGTGGCTGCATAGATCTTGAATAAAACTCCTCATCTTGTTGCCAATATCCACTTTGTTGAACCTGTTGAGGTTCTCCCCACCTATGATCTGAATAATTTCTCCAATCCGAATTATAAGCGTTGGAAAACATGTTGCCCCTTGATTGGTTATGGCCTTGATATCCCCAAACATCTTCATTTGCAGAAAATTGGGGACATTGATGAGTTTGATATCCTTGCCCATACGATGCACCAAATGTAGGGACACTTGGCATTGTGGCCCTTTCAGCATTCTGAGTTAATTGAGAAGTAAGATTTGCCAATTGAGCGTAAATGCTATTAAAATCCATGTCTTACTTCTCTAGTACCTAAAATCAAAGAAAGAGAACTAAATCAAATATCAAAAGTAAAAGACATAACAAATAAAATAAAATAAAATAAAATAAAATAAAACACAAACAAAAACATAAACAAGGGATTAGCAAATTTGCTAATCCCCGGCAACGGCGCCAAAATTTTGATGCGAAAATTAACTAACGCACAAATTAAACCCTATTTGTGACAATTGTAGTAATGATGTAAGTAGGGATCGTTCTAACCGGGGATTAACTAGGGATGCTAACCAAAGTAAAATTAAATTAAAAATGTAAAAACAAAATTTAAAACACTAAACTAGAATTAAAATACTTAACTAGAATCACTCAAAATAAAACTAACAAATAATCTAAAACAAATCAAAAGACTCAAAATAATTCAAGACTCAAGAAAACACAAACTAAATTGATTTCTAACAAATCTAACACTTTAAAATGAACGGGGGATTGATTTTTGACGAAATTGAATTTAAAACAGAAACTTAAAAATAAATTTCAAAGAAAATATATTTTGATGAAATAAAATGATGAGACACTAGTTAGAGGGTTCCTTATCCACACATGAATAAATGCATACAATTTGATTCCCATTTATGATTTCAACAAACGTATAAATGACAATGCTCCAAGTTAATTAGGTCCGCTTAAATTAACATTCAGATTTCCCTAGATTCATTGAATTGGACGGGATACGCATCACAACCAAATTATTCTTATCAAGTTCCCTAACTATGGAATACGCATGATAGAGAGACATATCAAAGATCATTAAGTTTAATGGAAATCATAAGCATCGACTAGGCATTCATAACTATGGAATACGCATGTTAATCCAACCTAGGGTTTACTAAACACAATCGTGACTAGCGATTTTTACTACTCATGAATATAAGTTCATAACGATTAGGTGAAATTCTCTTATATCCTAGCATCAAGTCTAAGCATGCAAATTAAGTGTCGACCCTCAACCCACATACATAAACAAGTTCTTAATCAACACAGAAAAGTAAACCACATCCAACGTTCAAGAATTCATAACTGGAGTAAATCAAATCATAATAAACATTTATCCATGGTTTCAAATTCCCCTCTAACTAAACAGTAATTAATTACACATGTTTAATATAATTGAAAAGCAAATTAAATTAAACATGAGTTTAAGAAAAATAAAACCAAATAAGGAAGTGATCCTCTGTGCTTAAGCTCGAGGCAGCTTGCTCTTTCTTCCTGCTTTTGTCTGCATGAGGCAGCACGCACTGCCCTCTCGCTGCCCTCACGTCTCTCGCTCACGCTGCCAAAGGCAGCGCCCTTTTCCTAAACGCCCCCTCTGGTTTTTCTCCTCCAATCCCCTGTCTCACCTTCTGTTTTCTCCCTAATATTTCCCGTGCCTAGCTGCTCCTGGAGAGCAGCTCCACTCGTTCCCCTTTAAGTCACGCTGCCTTAGCAGCTTTTATTCTTGTTTTCCGCAGTACCCTCCTGTCAACTTCTCTCGCTGTGCTTTGAGAGGGGGGTCAGGATTCCTCCTCTCACCTTCCCCTGTTGCGTCTTCTTTTATTATTTTATACCCGCACGCCTTCCACTTCTTTCTGCAGTGCTCTCCACGCTGACTTCCTATTTTCTTTCTTTTATTCTTTCTTATTATTTCTTTTGTTTTCCACTCATCAGCAGCCCACGCTGCCTTATCTTATTATTCTTTTCTCTTCATTATTCATTTGTGCCCCAGTGCTCCTGCGCCTGTCTCTCTCTTTTAAGCTGGCCCTCCTTTAATTATTCTGCCAAAATGTTTTCTTAAGTTACAACAATAAAATAAGTGAGCAAGGTAGAAATGACGAATTTATTACTTAAAATCACACTTGTGCTATTTTTATTTTCTTAGCTAGATAAATTCTATAAAATACAAAAACAAAGTAAAAAGCTCAAAAGTATGAGGAAATAACTAAGAAAAGACAAGAGAATTTGATGTAAAATATATATAAATATGAGCTTATCACCAGATTGGTACATAAAGTTATAATTTTGGAACACTTTTATACATCCGTTAAAATTACTGTTAAGTTTACCATTAACTGATGACATGACATCCGCGTGGACAATGACTGAACGTCACGTGGATATTAAAAATAAAAATATAAATTAGGGCTTATCGGGACTCTCCGTTTCACAGTAACCGGTCGAATCCAAAGCCGTACAAATTAGGGCTTGCAGATTCTCTCTTCGAGAATTCTGATCGCATCATATCCATTTGTCTTCAATCGAACTTGGTTTTCGATACCTAGGGCTGGAATTTCAGGTGAGTAGTTTCGTTCTAGTTTAAGGAGATTTGGGATTGGAATTTCATAATTCGGAATGAAATTTATGCATCAGGAGTGTGGATTTGGCATTGGAATAGCCAATTTCAAAATTAGGGCACAAATGCAATGCTAAATCCATGGAATCGAACATAGCCTATATGGGTTTTGGTTGTAATTGTTTGATTTGATGAAAATTGCAGATTTTGAATAGTTGTTTCAGTTCAACATAATAAAAATTAGGGTTTTTCTTTTAGTTGTTGTGATTTTTCAGGTACTTTGCGTTCAGTTCGAGAGGGAAATGCGGGGATATGATAGAGATGTAAGCAAATTTTCAATCTTCATCTATCTGTGTTTTATTGGATGTAAATTTTCGATATTGATAATCTATTATTTTTTGGAGAAAATTAGTTTGACAACTTGTTGGGATAGGATTATGGTCAGTAGGGCGACGAATATGAGGATTACAAGGACGATGAGGATGGCGAAGAGTATGAAGAGGAAGAGGAAGATCCAAAGCCTACCAAGGAAGCATTGGCATACCTTTAGTTGAGACACGCTTGATAGAACAATTACGAAAGAAGAAAAGTGGTTCTTCTTTGGCCGTCGAATTTACCCAAAATGTAATTCTGGTTCGGTCTCGGAGTTGCAGGGCTCATCGGGGCCATCGGAGGCCATTGGAAATGGATGAATCGGAGAGGGGAATTGGGGAGATTAGGGTTTGCAATTTGAATTAGGACGGAGTAGTGCGTTGGGAGGGGGAGAGAGAGAAATGGAGTGGGTGGAGTCGAAGAGGGAGGAGGGGAAGGGTGGGTGCAAAGGAGAGAAGGGAGGGGTCGGAAGTGGTGAGGGAGAAGACGCCCAAATATTTTTTTTATTTTAAATTGTTTAGTTTTTATTATTTTATTAATTTAATTTTTTTATTTTTTAATATCCATACGACGTCTAGTCCTTGTTCACGTGGATGCCACGTTATTAGTTAATGGCAAATTTAACAACCTTAACATATTGTTGACCCTAAAAACTACAAAGCCTACGTGGCGCGCAGGCCGAGTAATTAATAAGCTAACTACGTCATTCGGTGAATGCGGGGCGTGCCAACTCGTCGGCCGAGCTCGGCCGAGGAGTAAATTTGTTGATGTTGCGTTGGGTCGCGCTGCCGACTTCTGCGTCTTGCGATTGCGGCCGAGAAAGGAACACGTCTCGGCCTCTTGGGCTCTCGAACCTGAAGACAAGGTTACTATTCTTACGAAGTTCAATATCAAATTCGGCTTTCAATGTGCCGAATGTAATAACTGTAACACCTCACTTTGCCGAGAAGGCTGATGAGATGACCTCGACCAATAAGGATTTAGAAACCCTTCTTGACCGAGACTTGGATAGGTAATCAACCGTTCTCGCCGCAGTGGTGTTGATGCCAACGGAAGATACTGCGAGACCGACTAATTCTACGGTGACAGAGCTATCTATGCCGACTTAAGATATCACCGGTTGCTTCCACATTGCTGTTGATGCCAACGGAAGATGTGTCAGCGAAAAAGAAAAAGGAAAAAGATCTCAAGTTGTTGAGAGTTTGCGCAGGGCAATTTTGTATTGATTTGCAGGGAGCTTTAATGATGCTTAGCCTCCCCTATTTATAGCACTGGATCTCCTTGAATCCGAATTAAAACCCTACTCGGACTAGGACTTCCTCTCCGGATCAACACCAACTCGACCAGTCATATTTTCATTAGGATTGTGAACCTAGTCCTTAACCGAGCTGTATCCGCCTCTGGGTTGTTAATCCTGCCGAGACTCCCTATTGTACTAGGAATCGACTTGTCATTGCGTTTTGACCTAATCGGCCTCGGTTTGGAAGCCCACGAGCTGAACGATCCATGGTCTTCTTGTCGCAAGGCCTCCCGGGCCGAGAATGATTCTACACTCGGCCCAAACTATTATTTTGGGCCCAAACATTGCCCCCTCGCTTCTGAGGTCCTCGGCCTGAATTCTTTGGCCGAGTTTCAGCCTTTAAGAAGCGAATCTAATACTCATAACCCTAGTGCCCTATTTCCAAGGCGCATTTATTGAACACGATTGCACGATCTTGATCCTGCTAACCAAACTCGTCACGTGGCGTCTTCTAACACGGCCAATCCCTAATAATGACGTATAAAGCATGCGGCTACCTGAACCGTCATGCCATCATGGTCTTGTTGCTGAACACCATCACGCCGTCTTGATCTACGAACCGTTCAGCATCGTGCAGACGCCAAACCGTCTTTCACCATAAATTTCGCCGTCACACGCAATCGTGCGTCTCCCGAAACACGAAACCCTTGGTTTTCCCAATTGGATTTTCTGAATGTTCATAATGATTAGCGAATTTTCGGTCGATTTTACCCCTCATTTCAAATTTCGAAACGATTGTCCTTCCCTCCATCATCCTATAAATACCGAAATCCTCTCATTTGTACCTTTACGCGTTCAAATTGTCTGATTTTTCTGGCATTGCTCTCTAGCGCATCTCTTTTTCCAGGTCTTCATCTTCAATTCCCCCAACCCAGAAAAACCCTTTTTCGCATTATCCTCTTACAATGGCCTCCTTTATCTCTAAGCTTTCCAGGGAATGTGATCAGTGCCAGAAAATTCTTGATCGGAGCACAATCAAAACCATACGGTTTGAAAGTGACATGAGTGCTTCTCACCAAATCTTAGGTCCCTGTCTCATGGACTGATTATATTCGGCGCTGACCAAACTACTTTGTTCGATTAATCGCAACGAATTTATGCTTAACTCGACTTGTAACATTGCATCGTGTCCGTAGGTTAATGCGTACGGGGTTGTCCGAGTCGCCGATCGGGGCGATGTTCGATATGCCCATAATGCCTCGTTCAACCTCAAATGCCACATGCCAGGTCTTTCTTTTATTATTTTTTCGAGGATGCCGATCAACACTTTATTACTTGCCTCGGCCTGCCCATTCGCTTGTGGATAATACGGTGTAGACTGTTCGAGCCGAATTTTCAAATTTGTTGTATACTCTTTAAACCTTTCGGCTGTGAAGATTGTTCCATTGTCAGTTATGATTGTTTCTGGTACGCCAAATCTGGTCACAATGTGTTCCTCCACGAAGTCGCAAACTTCTTTAGATGTCAGTTCGGCATATGATTTCGCTTCGACCCACTTAGTAAAGTAATCGGTTGCGACTATTATCCATGTGTGCTTAGCAGCTCCAGAAGATGGCGTGATTTTGCCGATTACGTCCATGGCCCATCCTCTAAACGGCCATGGCTTTATGACCGAATGCAATGATTCGGTCGGGACCCTTTGTATAGGCCCATGGATTTGGCACTGTACGCATCCTCGTGCAAACTCGATACAATCCTTTAGTATCCTTGGCCAAAAATAGCCGTGCCGTCGAAGTAGCCATCGTATTTTCCGTCCGGATTGATGAGCCCTGCATACCCCTTCATGGACTTCTGTAATCGCCCGAGCACTCTCTTGGGGGCCGAGGCATAGTAATAACAAACCATCTTCGCCTTTTCGGTATAACTCGTTCTGATACATGACATAGTTCGTGGCGTGAACTCTTGTCTTGCGATCGTGTTTACCATTGGGATTGTCGAGGTACTGCATAATGGGCTTTCTCCAATCATCTGGTATTGCCTCGACGGCATAAACGTCCACAAGGTCGTCTCGATCTAACAACGAAGGTAAGGACATGACTCTTGTACGTATCACGTTGTTGCGCTGGAGGACTTGTTGGTTAACCAAGGCCGGGTATAGCTGTCGCAACACGGGTATTTCTCGGCCTAGCTTGCCCCCCAAGAGTTGTGCGCCGGAGGCAATTTGAGCCAATTCGTCTGCGTCGGTATTATGACTCCGGGAAATATGTTTAAATGTAATACCGTCGAAGGACTCGGCCAAATAGCTGGCGATCATGTGGTAAGGTGCCAGGGTACAACTCATGCAACGAAAAGAACCATTAAGTTGGTTAATCACAAGTTTGGAGTCGCCGAGGACGAGGGCGCGGGTCGCTCGCAGGTCATGAAGGATTCCAAGACCGATGATTAGGGCTTCGTATTCGGCCTGATTGTTGGTGCATTCAAAATCCAACTTAAGCGAAAAATACCAGCGATCGTGGTTTGGGGATTGAATGACAATTCCTACGCCCGCCGAGGATGACGTACTGGAGCCGTCAAAGTACATCGTCCAATGGTTGTCGGGTGTCGCAACCATGCCGATTTCGACATCGGCATCCCCAAAACCGTAGGGAGAAGGGTGTTGAGCAAGGAAGTCGGCCAACGCCTGGCCTTTGACAACTTTCTGAGGCACGTATTGCAAGCTAAATTCGAACAACGCCATCGTCCACTTCCCAATTCGGCCTTTTACGATTGGTCGGGTAAGCATGTACCGGATAACGTCGGTCTGGGCAATGACTTGGGTGACCGACGGGAGCATGTAATGCCGAAGCTTGGATGCGGCGAAAAATACGGCCAGGCACAGCTTCTCGACGGCGGGATAATTGATCTCCGGGTGACTGAGATTGCGACTTAGATAAAAAATAGCCTGCTCTCGACAGGCGTCGTTGTCTTGGGCGAGGAGGCAGTCGATGGACTCTTCGGCCGCCGAGATATAGAGTTTAAGAGGTCTACTGCGGCGATGAGGAACCAGGACATGTGGTTTCGTGAGGGAGACTTTGATTTGTGTAAACGCCGCCTGATGCTCGTCGTTCCACACGAATTTATCCGAGTCCTTGATTTTCAAAAGCGTGGAGAACGCTTTCATTTTACCTGCCGAGTTAGCAATAAATCGGCGGAGGAAATTGATCTGACCGAGTAAGGACTGAAGTTGTTTCTTCGTCGTTGGGGGTGGGGCATTGATGATTGCGCGTGCCTTATTCGCATCGACTTCAATCCCACAGTGATGTACGAGGAAACCAAGGAAATTTTTGGCCGACACGCCGAAGGCACACTTGGCAGGATTCATCTTGAGGTTGTGCTGACGCATGCGGAGAAAAACCTGTCGGAGGTCGTCCAGATGTGTCTGTCGGTGTTTAGATTTGATGACAACATCGTCGATGTAAACTTCGACAATGGTTCCAATTAAATCGTGGAAGATGGTGTTCATCGCCCGTTGGTATGTGGCGCCAGCATTTTTGAGACCGAATGGCATAACAACCCATTCGTAAGTGCCGAGTGCCCCCGGGCAACGGAAAGCAGTTTTGTGCACATCGGCTTCGGCAATGAATATTTGGTTGTACCCGGCATGTCCATCCATAAAGGATAAGATCGCATCATTCGCCGCGGCATCGATTAACATATCTGAAATCGGCATTGTATACTCATCTTTGGGAGTTGCCAGATTCAGATTTCTGAAATCGATGCAGATGCGCAGTGCACCATTTTTCTTTAAAACAGGAACGATATTCGCCAACCATTCAACATATCGAGCTGTCCGAATGAACCCGGCTTTCAAAAGCCGAACCAGTTCGTCCTTGATGCTGAGTTGCACTTCAGTCGAGAAACGACGCGGTGGCTGACGGAAAGGTTTACATCCGGGCTTAATTCGTAATTCATGCTCGACAAGAGTACGATCTAAGCGGGCATTTCATGGTAGCTCCAAGCAAAACAATCTTTGAACTCCGTAAGCAAGGCACGAAGCTCGTCTTTCATTTGTTGGGGAAGTAAAACATTAATAAACAAAGGCCGTGGGTCATCGGTTGTTCCAACATTAATCTCTTCCAGGGGGTCCTTAACTTGGGGCCGATGATCTTCGAGCTCGGCCGGGGCTGCTTGAATTTTATCAAGAGATAAGACAGGACCATTATCTCCTTCGGCAAGGAACTCAACGAGGTTAACGCCCGAATTTGGTTGTTTAGATATAGTATACCAATGGGCCAGCAGTCGTTCCATAGTGGATGAAACCGCAGCCCTACGTGTTTCCCGATCGGTGTCAAACATCGGCTTCGGGGAGAAAGTTGGCTAATCCGAGTCTCGCCGAATCCTGGTGAACAGTCTCGGCGTCAACCTCGATAGCTTTCTGTACAGAAATCCGAGTCGGCTGTCCTTCATCATTGAAGCCCTGCAAAGTAATGTAGCCGACGTGGTCATCATAATACCGTGCTTGGATCATGTTAGCTTCGAAAGGCTGGTTATCGGCCGGGTGAACAATGACCGATTTACCGTCCCAAAAGACAAGCACTTGATACAATGACGAAGGAATACAACTGGTTTGATGAATCCAATCTCGACTGAGCAGTGCATTATACTCGGTTTTGGAATCAACCACGAAAAAGGCGGTCATGTGAGTGCGACCGGCAATATTTACAGTTAACGGAAGTACACCTTTGGTTTGGGATTTATCGCAGACGAAACTACTCATTGTGATCCCTGACGGAATAAGTTCGTCATTCGAGCGACGTAAGGCCTTCATGATGTTCAGAGGCATGATATTGACGGTAGCTCCACAGTCGACAAAAACTTTAGAAACTGGATATCCCTCGATGTGGGCCGTCACATACAATGGCTTTAAATGGTGAAGTGCGGCCGATGATGAACGAGGGAACAATTCGGCCAAAGCAGCCTTTAAGCTATCATATTTCGTTGTTGACCCATCTTCAACAGCAGATACAAAATCCACATGGCCGGCTTCTTCGGCGATGACATCACCATCGAGGAAATTCGGTTGAGCCGTGCTTGATTGAAAATCAGCGGGTAACACATGGACCATACTAATTTCCATGTTATCCAAGATCGACGGGCCCATCGGGTTAGAACCCCCCTCGCTAGCCTCTTCTCTCGTTTGATCGGCGACTGAGAACTCCGTTTGTGTCGGAGCTGGACAAAGAGACTCTTCTGTTCCTCTTCAATGGTTTGATCCTGCGGTGCTACTTCGGGTGAGGGTGAGGTCGACAGTGTGCTTGGGGTCAGGATCCGAACTTGCTCCTGGTAATGTATCCGGGCATCCCTGGTATCGAGATAAGCATCCAAACGTGCAACACGTGCTATCTCATCGGTTGTAAGGCCGAAGAGAGAAATAGCCGAAAATACCTCGAAGTGATATCGTAAATACTGAAGGTCCTCCATTGAGAAAGGAAGCTCGACTGCATCAATATCAGTGTATGGGTCGACTTCAAATCCAAGGACGCGGGCTTCTCGTATGTGCTGGAACCTTGCTTTCAATCCTGGGTCTGAGGTTTTCTGGATGATTCGCTCGGCATCAGGACAAGTCAGGACTAGATCAATGGTGTCCTGGCATGCCTTCGGCAATCCATACAGATCGTTGGCCGAATGTTTCTTATGAAATTCTCGCATATACTCCAAAGCTTCCCCAATGAACGATGGATGCAAATTTCGTCGAATTTTGATTAGAGGTTCTTGTATAGCCGGCGGGACGAATTTGCCTTCGGCCTCTTGCCTGAAATGTTCAAGGCGTGCCTTCATCTCCCCTGGTCGAAGAAGAAGTTTGATCCGTTTATCAGCCTCTTCGAACGTGGTTTCGACATCTTGGTCGGCCAGCTGCTTCCCTTGAACCGACTCTGTCATAATAGCTGGAGGTGGTCGTTCATCATCAGTTGCAATTATGTCCTTCAGCCGCCATTTAGGGACCGAAGTTTCTTGGGCTGCCTGTCGGCGGGCCATGCAATCTATCCTTTGGTGCCGGCGTTTCTGGGATTTGGACAGTGCGGTGTAGACGCCTCTTGAAGAATGATATGTATACCAACGTTGATCTCTAGGCTCGGGAGGTTTGAAAGTTTTTTGGCTTCGCGATGATTCCGAACTGCTAGAATTACGTTTATAGTAGTCATCGTCATAAAATGAAGCATCAAAATCGAGGCGCCGCCTGACTGAGGGTGTCTCTTCCATCCGTACTTTAGGACCGAGCCTATAAAAAACCCATTGATGCTGGCCTACGTTGGCTACATTTTGCTGGGTCGCGGCCGTAGGTCGTTCCGTTATAAGCGAAGAGGGCTTCACCTCTGGCTCACTGCCGACCTTTGTTCTACATTTACTGCACAAAACCGCCGTCCCACTGTCTTCATCGGTGCTATAATCCCTCATAGGTTTAACAATAGCGGGCCTCGTTAAAGCTGTAGGTGGTTTGTTTGAACGAAAATCGGCCATGAAACGTGGCCGAGAATTCTGATTACGAAAGCGTTGTGTCGCAACAACTTCGGCCTTCCCTTTGTCCTTAGGTAGACATGCATCGACCATATTTACTGTTGTCGTGGGGAACGGATCAGTATCAACACTCATCTTCTTCTCTGGAAATTTTAGTTTGCCATTATCAATCCAGCTTTGGACGTTATCGCGAAACACGACGCAATTGTTTGTCGTATGTACACCTTTCCTTTAAGCTCTTCGGCATTGGGAATGTTGTGACCAGGCCGAAGTTTGATGATTCTTGCTGATAACAGTTGGTCAAAAATTGCGTCAGCCTTTGTGATATCAAAAGTATAAACTTTTGACGGTTTCAATGTTCCTTCAGTGGCCGAACGGCTTTTGACTTCCCTAGAGTCAACTTGAGTCAATGCTTTGCAAACGTATGGCTTATCTATCTCTATCTCAGCGGCATCCACGCTAACGCATTCATCCTCGGTTGATGCATAATTGACAGTAGGATTCTTGTAAATCGTCCCCTGAGATGGAGTTTTCGAAATCTTTTCCCCGCGGAGCAAATAATCATATTGTTCGACATGTTGGGCTAATTCGTACATATCCCGAAAGTTTGCCCCCAAGAATTTCTTTTTGTATTCGATGTCGAGGCCGTTCAAAGCAAGCCTGACAAATTCGACTTCGGGTAAAGGCACACGGCACCAATTGGTAAGATAATCTACTGGTGACTCATCAGATGCTTGTGCCATCCTTGCTAATGAAGAAACTGACATCTCCATCCCTGGCCTATAAAACTGCTCGTGGAATTTCTCGACCAACTCCTCCCAGTTTTGGACGGAATTAGGAGAGAGGTTGATATACCAGGCAAATGCTGAGCCGGTCAATGAGAAGTTGAACAGCCGTAACTTGTGGAAGTCACTATTAACGTCTCCGCATTGCGCGGTAAAACTAGCCACATGCTTCAACGAAGACAGGGACGATTCACCGGCAAAAAGGGTAAAATCTGGGATCTTGAAACCTTTCGGGTATCCGAACGTTTCCACGTAGGCCGGGTATGGGTGGATAAACTTAGGAAACTTCGGCCCTTTCTTCATGGCCGAGTCGATCATCCGCTGAACTTCGGTCATATCAACAGGTGTTGCTTCGATCCTCTGGTCGGTTCCGTCCGACCTACTATTCGACCCTCCTCCCTTTTCCAAGTCAATTGGTTTGAGCCGAGCAGGAATTGGTTCGGCCTGTACAATTGGTAACGGATTATTTCTCGGTGGCAAGTGCTGGAGAAGATCGAAAGGCCTGCTGTTACTGACTTTACTAACCAGCATTTCGAGCAATCTGGTTTGTTGCTCATTGGAACTGAGTATCACGTCATGTAGTTTGTCAATGCCTCGACTAAACGTATGCTCGACTGACCGAGACTGCTCGTCGAGTCGCTTTCGAATAAACGACCTTGTTGGTGGGTCAGATCCTTCACCGCCATCCTCGTCGCAATCCTCCACTATCCCTTCATTGAGAATGCAGGTGTTCCTGTTAGGGATTTCTAGACTGCGGAGTTGACCGCCGAGATTAACTTCCCTCTCTCGGCGAGTCGCGCTTGTGGATTCAGGTGTCACGGCGCTAAGGGGATTCTGCGCCTGTGGCACACTTTGTCCTATGTTCTGAATCGGCAAATCGGCTGTTGACTTTCCCATAGCTGTTTTCTTTTTTACCGATCGCGTTTCAATTGGCATGAACTTCGTAGTTTAGCACTAGGTCCCACCGGGCGTGCCAAAATGTTGACCTAAAAACTACAAAGCCTACGTGGCGCGCAGGCCGAGTAATTAATAAGCTAACTACGTCATTCGGTGAATGCGGGGCGTGGCAACTCGTCGGCCGAGCTCGGCCGAGGAGTAAATTTGTTGATGTTGCGTTGGGTCGCGCTACCGACTTCTGCGTCTTGCGATTGCGGCCGAGAAAGGAACACGTCTCGGCCTCTTGGGCTCTCGAACCTGAAGACAAGGTTACTATTCTTACGAAGTTCAATATCAAATTCGGCTTTCAATATGCCGAATGTAATAACTGTAACACCTCACTTTGCCGAGAAGGCTGATGAGATGACCTCGACCAATAAGGATTTAGAAACCCTTCTCGACCGAGACTTGGATAGGTAATCAACCGTTCTCGCCGCAGTGGTGTTGATGCCAACGGAAGATACTGCGAGACCGACTAATTCTACGGTGACAGAGCTATCTATGCCGACTTAAGATATCACCGGTTGCTTCCACAGTGCTGTTGATGCCAACGGAAGATGTGTCAGCGAAAAAGAAAAAGGAAAAAGATCTCAAGTTGTTGAGAGTTTGTGCAGGGCAATTTTGTATTGATTTGCAGGGAGCTTTAATGATGCATAGCCTCCCCTATTTATAGCACTGGATCTCCTTGAATCCGAATTAAAACCCTACTCGGACTAGGACTTCCTCTCCGGATCAACACCAACTCGACCAGTTCTATTTTCACTAGGATTGTGAACCTAGTCCTTAACCGAGCCGTATCCGCCTCTGGGTTGTTAATCCTGCCGAGACTCCCTATTGTACTAGGACTCGACTTGTCATTGCGTTTTGACCTAACCGGCCTCGGTTTGGAAGCCCACGAGCTGAACGATCCATGGTCTTCTTGTCGCAAGGCCTCCCGGGCCGAGAATGATTCTACACTCAGCCCAAACTATTATTTTGGGCCCAAACACATATGTATGAAAGTATTCCAAAATGATAACTTTATGTACCATTTTGGAATGAAAAAAACTTCATGTGCCAAATGTTGAAAACAAAAAAAAATTTAAGGTAGTAAATTAAGATTAACGCTTTTTGTTTCTTCTTTGTTCCAGTTCCACACGTACCTTATTGTATGATGATATCATAGTCGGGTTGGTGGAAATATAATAAAATCCAGTCATATTTTCCCCAAGAAAACCATGGGCATATCACATTTTCTCTGTCTTTGTAGGTAGGACAAAGGTTTTGTGGCCGACAAATCTGACACGTCTCCAAGTGTTCTTTTCGGTGCAACACGTTTTTCGTGATCACGCTTTTAACGCGGGGAGCCAATGTAACGATTGATATTACATTCATGTCAATGGTTGAAGGCGGTGAAGTTAGGTCTGAAAATGTCCCATTCTTGTGTGAGGGAGAATATGATTCCCTCTCTCCTTCTATTCTTATCCTTTTTCCTTTCCTCCTCTCTTCTCACATATTATTTTTTATCTTATTGTCTTTATAAAATAATCAATATAAAATGTTGACGTGACGAAACCGTAACCGTTCAAATAGGAGGGGAGAGAAGGGGAGAGAAGGGGAGAGAGATTAGGAGGGAAGATAATCCTCTTCCCTCCACGGACACAACCTGTTAATCAGTTTTCATAATAATACATTAACTGTGAACAATGCATATTAAATTTAGGAAACTTAAGTTAATCCATAAAATTAAATAAGCTGTCATCAACACAAGTCAACAATATAACTTCAACACAATCAAATTCAACAATATAAGCCCTCTACACAACCTCTTAGCAAGAATTCATAAGCCTACATCGAACCAACATTTCCCCACAATTCCACAAATTTCCACTAATTTTATCAATGGCCATACATAATTAACCATGAATACTGAATTCATTTAACAAATTTAACACAAATAACAAACTTGACTTCTAGGGTTCCAAATTTTAAAACTCATCAAATTTCAACGTGATTTTAGGGGACGTATGACACAGTTTATTTGTGGAAGCAAGGACTTTCGATCTCGACTTCAAAGAAGCAAGTACGACGTCCTTTCTATTGAACCAACATGACAAATTTAGAACCAATTTCGAACAAAGTTCGACTGAGTTTCGAATGTGCGGTTGAAAGTCGATTGAGTTTCGAACGCCCTGCTAGAGATGAAAAACAATGGAGAAGTTCGACTGAGTTTCAAACGGCATAGAAGTCAACCTAATCTCTACACCATACCAAGTTCAACCACTAAGAATATGATTTGGATGCAATTGGACTCTGATCAACCATCATTTATTTCTCACTTTCTTCGTAATGTAAGTCAGATAACATCCACATTTCAAAGACCAAACATACAATTTTGAACTATTCTTTCGGTTATTTCACTTGTTACTTAATACGAAACTAGTATAATACATGAAGAATACGTGATCGTATTTTCTGATAATTTTGCTAAAATAATATATTGAAAAATTCAGTCATCTTTATAAAATTTAATTTAATTTATTAAAAAAATAATGTGTTTTTATTTCTTTAATAATATGCTACAAACATAGGTAGAATAGTGTGAGTTTTACATGTATTATTGAAAAAATGTGTGAAAATAACGTGTTTTAAAACTGATTAAAATGTATGAATGTGTATAATATGTGTACCATACATTGGAGTTTTTAAAAAGTGTAATTGAACGAATAATTAAGACATGTTAAATTAAACGAAGTATTTTAAAGAAATACTTGTAGATATATTGTACACGAATTTACTAATTATGGTTTTGAACTTGCTTATTTTAATATTCAGCTTCACTTGGTTCATTTAAAAAACTACCCTGAGGGCCACAATACATGTTTTGGTTTAATTCACTACCAAAGCCATCATGTGCTCCGAAAGTATGAGGGATTCCCAACTTCTCTTTAGAGCAACTCCAGCGGAGGCTGGTTGCTCGGGCGACAGGCGAGGACAAAGGGCCTGAGGGCCGGTGGAGAGAGGTCTAGCCGTGTGGAGGCCGAGCGACGGTGGGAGCCCAAGCGAAGGGGGGTGGGGAGTCGACGGGCCTGTGGCCCGAGGGCTTTGCAATTTTTTATTTTTTTTGTGTCAGAGAGAGAGAGAGAGAAAGAAAGAGAGAGAGAGCTTTTGTAATTTTTTATTATTTAAACAAACAAAAAAAACTATTATTTTAATTGCTTATTGCCAGGGGGAGGGTTCCAAGGGTGGAGATGTAAATGGCAATTACTGTTCATTAATGGTAGTTACTATTCATTTAAGGCAGTTACTGTTCAATATGGTGGATTGAATAGTGGATTGCCAGGGGGTAGGGCTCCATGGGTGGAGTTGCTCTTAAGCGGATCGCTGCTTGCGGACCATATATGAGGAGCAATGTAAACCGTTGGATTTCATTTGAACGGCTGACAATAAATTAGCCAAAACGAGCTTAGGGTGAAATCGGGTATGTCCTCTCTCTACATTTACCCACTCATTTTCATTAATGTCTTTTTCTCCCTCCTCTCTATGTGTTCCTCTCTCTTTCTCCTTCCTTTCTCTCTCTCTCTCTCTCTGCTTCTTTCGATCCCTCTTGTGGGACCATGATTTTCCAGGGACGGAGTAAGGGGGATCGAAGTACGACTGCCTCAAAAGTACGGTCATGGACTCAACAACTTCCACCATTGAGCTACATAGACAAATCAACGATGTCATCGTCATCCTATTATAGAGTAGTGGGCGAAGTCCGACGAGTTCGTTGAGATTGACCATGCTTGTTCCATAAGATACGAGAACTTGATATGGTATGGAATCAACCAAGTTTTCTATATTCTAGGGCTTGACGTGCACTGCAAGTAATCACACTCGTAAAAGGATGCAAAATCTACTTCTAGATATCCTCTGGGATTCTCACGGTTTAATACGGAGTCTATGTCGTAAAATAACTCTATCTCGATAGTGTAACATACCCTTATAGGGTTCATCTCTGGTAACGTAACTATCATACATTTATTCTCTTGCCTACTGCTTGAGTCTTATATGTTTGCTTATATTTGACCTTCGGAGAGCCTTTGGTTAGCACCTTACCGGTCCTTAGGTTTCTTACGATTTTTTTTAAAGGTAACAAGTTTATGCATCTTCACTGTTCACAGTGGTCCACGAATTTGGTTAAAAAACTCGGTGCTTTCATTGAGAGTAAATTCATACTTCCTTGACTAAATTACTCTACTACAACAATGACTATTTCAAAACGTCCCAATACTTCTGTCGCCCTAGAACACAGCTACACTTCTGGTGCTAAAGACGTTCTAGCCATGGAACGAATATGGGAAACCCTGATGAAAATTAACGCCTTCGTTAAAGTTCGAAAAGCTTCTCAAATGAAGGTACAGTCAAAGCTTATTGACCTCGAAAAATGTGTAAAAACCCTTGAAGACGTCTTCTTCAGTTTTGAGGAGTCATTGATTGAGGCAACACCCGTTTAGATTCTAGCGAAAACTGCTGATCTGAACCTTGTGCTAAGTACCAGCGGAAACTGCACATGACAACATTCTTTCTTAGCTATATTAGTGGTTTGATTCTCCTTACTCGGAGATATGCAGGCAATTCAATCTGGATTCGACCACACCCACAATCAATCGCATTCTCCCCTCCCTGGAGATTATGTGCAATTCCAATGAATTTGGCCTCAGTCTATGGATGTGCGTAAATTTAGTTCTAACAATTGATGCTTTCATTGAGAATCAACTTATATTCCTTCGGACAGCAACCGCTGCCATGAACAATGATGAAAACCATAAGATCTTGAAGACAAAACTTTGATTGATGATCCAGAGAGAAAATATCTTAAGGTTCGTAACAACCACCAATTCTGGTGACTCACACGAAGAATGTTTTTTCAATGGATTTATTGCCGCTACTACCATGATTTTTTCCCACAAACACAAAAAGCGAGGGTTTCTAATATCTTTGTTTGTTTTCTTTCAATATCTTAATTGCTTTGAAAAGTTTGAATCATTTTAGCATGAAACAACTAAGAGCACAATATGACTAATTATTATCATTTTTGAAAAGGATATGTGGTGATCGCACATCCCATCTTCTTTTTAACTCCTGCAACATTGGCGAAGTTAGGAATTGTCAGGGGAATGGGTGAAATTTTAAAGGTAAAAGGTCCCAACAAAATGTAGCAATCAAATCCTAAACATCAAGCTAATCCTTCTAACGACATGTTTACAAATATGTAATTAGGTAATACTGTAATTAGTACATCTCAAATACAAACACAAACAAAAACACAAATAATGACAACCCCCAACAAAAAGAATAAGACCATGAAAAACATAAAAAAAAAGAGACGAATAAGACTAAATTCATTAGACTGAAATGGTACCTAGACACACCCCGATCCTAGAATCAAGGCGTGCTGGCCGTCACGTGAGCGTGACGTAACCAAAAGTACGACGCGGAAGCAATAAGATAAGAGAAATACGAAGGATTAACAACCAACTACTAGCAGTAATATCCAACTAACATGCTAGAGTGAGTTTAAGTGTGAAACACACATATTCAGAGTGTAAGTACTAGGTGCAGTCTAGTAGGAACATTACTAAATTACAACACCTGAAGGTGAGTCCTACATGAGTAGTCTGTCAGAACGTCGTGGAAGTCCTCGTGAGCTACCAACACCGCTAACTAGAACCTGGAGGGGCGCAAAACAAGATTGAGTGGGTCAGTAAAACAAAGCTTTTCGAAAACATTTCATTTAATAACATTTCTAACCCCTCGCTGTAAAACCTGTATACTTTCCCAGAAAATAACATAATATGCATATAATTCTTCAAATATCTCAAATCACTAATCTTTATCAAAAACCAGAAAGTATGCCATGCTATATGCGTCAATAACAAAGTAAGGATGCATCAATATATCAGGTGAAATAAGGAATCAACCGGAGACCCTGCAGTTGGTCCTGTACGGTTAATTCTATAGCTCAATATCCAATCTAACCGGAGTCACCAACTGTGACCTGTACGGCACTACTCTGCACATAAATCGGAACTACCTGAAGTAGTCTGCACGACAAGAATGGTGTAAGAATACGCTCTAGTGCTTCTCTCATCAACAACTGTATAAATAATCTAAAGTCACCTACAAGTCGGAACCATCTCTAATGGTCTGTACGACATGTCGGAACCACCTCTCATGGTCTGTACGACATGCACCTACTTGGATCCAAGGTGAGCGTGTGGTGCGGGGTGAATAATATAAGCACTAACACCAAGGGTGCAGGTTATGAGCTCTCAACACAATTCACATCATCAATAAATCATATGAACAATATAAACTCACCTGATACTCACATGTGCGTCCACAACACCATTTAACATATATATGCAACAATTACTAATTTCATATATATGTATGCATGGCATTTTAAAACATATTTTCATTTAAATTGAATTTCTGGGAAAATCAATAGTATATAGGTAAATACAGAAAATAATGCCCACTCACAGGTAAGTCGAAGGGTCGTAACCCCCGTGACGCCCTTGAACGCGCTCGTCCTCGGGATAGGTATCACCTATATGCGAAACAACTATAAAAACGTTATTTAAAGCACATAACCAACAATACGTAATAACTTCTCATACGATGCTCAAATTGGGTATATGAATATACCACAGTGACCTACTCGACGTCACGGACGTCGAGGTATTTTTAGAATAATTTTTCGATGCCGCACACGCCCCCACGTGCATCACCCCTACCTCCAGTCGCCGGATTGGTTTCGCTGGCGCCGAAAAACTGGGATTTTTTCAAACTTCATTTTCTCCGTCAATTCTCAACCATTTTCTACGCATTTTACATCAAAATGAAGCCCTAAGCATGTAGAATCACGTTACACTACTTTAAGGCTAAAAAACATACGAAATCTCACCGGAGAAAATCCAAGAAAACCGGCCAACTTCGAACCCTACGATCCCGACGTCCAAAACCTTCAAACTAAGTACTCCGGGCTTCCTTGGGACCTCACTAAGCTCCCTGTAAGCTTAGAATTCCCTGAAAATCAACATTTCACGTGTGCATGAACAGTGATTTCAAACTGGGTTACGGGTTTGACGTGATTTCGAAGGTTTCCAGTTCTAAAAGTCGTACCAATCAACTCAGGAGGTTACAAGGATGAAGGAACTCACCTTTTTGACGTCGATCCGTGATGTTTTGAGGGATTTTGGTGCTCGTCCGTACGAGTTCGAGAGGGAGAGAGGAAGAGAGAAACTGAGAGGGAAGAGAGAGAGAGAGCACGGGCGGGGGGGGGGAGAGGGTGAGGTTTGTTTTTGAGTGTGTGTCCTTCCCCTAACCACACAAAATGCAAACCAAAATTTTAATCCAACTCAATTTTCCAAAACTTAGGAATGTATGAATTATTCAAATAAACAAGTCACACATACCTTAGTAACCTTTAAGGGCAATTCCGTCAAATTACATCCACGATAACTGAATTTTCGGGACGGGCTGTGACATACCTGGAGTCTGAAAGAATAAAGGGAATGCATGTAAAATCAGGAGGTGAATTTTCATGAAATGCCAAAATGCAGACCCAGCAAACATTGATATACCCTAAAGCACTTGGGAAGCTAGAAATTTCTTCAATCTTAGAAGCGCCTCATGATATGTCATTATAGTGCATGTAAATGGATTATCAGTTAACAAGAAAATTTTAGATTTCACATATGATGGTAACAAAAAGAGGGGGAGGGCTTTTCTTATTGGAGCGGTATTCTAATACGACATAAATTACGTAGAGCAAGGTTCAAACTCTAGGGCATGGTGCGCGTTACATAATTCGTAACACTTTCCATAGTGAGTGGAAGAAAAAAAGTATTCAAGATAATACAAAATTCAAGATAAAATAAAATAGTGTTTGAACAGAGGTTTGATAGAGATAAATGGTCAACAAGAAGAATTAATTTAGAATGGAGTTCATTGGATGTCCTCAAAATGGGCGGTTGATGAATTTATTCATATTTGACAATAATCAGCGTAATTAATGGCAGTAAACACGTGTCGAGTTAGTTGAAAAATTTAATTCTTCTTGCCATGATGTTTAGAGACTCATCAACTGATTGGCTAATCCCACTTCTAAGTCGAAAACCAAATCTGAATTAATTTGGATAAGGGTCTTTGGATAAATCCAAATCCTAATCCATTACCTACCGCGACCCAACGGATAAAATCCTTCCATTATAAATATAAGTGGCAATTAACACTAATTTCTATGCTCTATTTCTTCTCTCCATCAAATTATCTATCTTGTTTTCTACATACAGCCATAGTTCCAAACTCCAATACACATCTCTACCTATTTTTCTCTCTATCTCTCTCTCTCTCTTTCTCTAGCTTGATGGCTGACCAGAGGGCGAACGAGAATGCCGTCACCGGCGGACCGCAGAATACGAGCATTGAAGATTTTGATCCTCCAAAGAAGCCAAAAACTAGCAAGTTCGCTATTGCCTGTGCTCTTTTGGCTTGCACAACTTCAGTCTTACTGGGTTATGGTAATTCTCCATTTTTTTTATTGGAATTCTCCTTACAGTTCACGAGTTTCCTAAATTTGTTAAAGTGATAAGTGATCAATGTTTGGAGATCGTAACGTATTCATACCAGAAACATGAAAATATTAGAAAATTAATTTGTTTCAAAAAATTGTTGTTACTCCTCCAAAATAAGTGTCATATGTCATCTCGTTATATATTTTTAAATTTATATTGATTCAAATCTCATAATTTTATATTACTTGTTGATTTTATTTACAGATATTGGTGTAATGAGTGGAGCGTCACTCTTTATCAAAGAAAATCTTAAAATCAGTGACGTTCAAGTCGAAGTACTTGCTGGTACTCTAAACATCTACTCCCTCCTCGGCTCCGCCTTTGCCGGCAGAACCTCCGACTGGATCGGCCGCAAGTACACCATTGTTCTAGCGGGAGTCATCTTCTTGGTCGGAGCTCTCCTCATGGGATTTGCCACCAACTATGCCTTCCTCATGGTTGGCAGGTTTGTTGCCGGAGTCGGTGTTGGCTATGGTATGATGATTGCTCCTGTCTACACTGCCGAGATCTCTCCGGCATCGTTCCGTGGCTTCCTCACATCTTTCCCAGAGGTTTGTTTCGATTTTTGTTTTTTGCTTACTTGCATATATCATCAATTTATACAATGCATGATCATCATGTGAAACAACTTACTTTAGATGTATATGATGTCAAATTTATAGCGTTTATTTGAATTGAATTTGTAACTTTGCACGTGAACTTTTTTGACAAATTTTGATCTCACACCAAAAGGAAAATATATTCTTTTATTGGTTTTTTGAAATAAAATTGCATTGTATTTGTTTGCTGCAGTTTAATTTAAAAACCAAAAATGTTGTGATGAACTTTATGTTTTGTTTTGGACAGTAGAATTTATGTTGATTGGCTTGAATGTACACATGTAGGTGTTTGTCAATGTTGGCATATTACTGGGGTACATAGCCAACTATGCCTTCTCCAAGCTCCCGCTTCACTTGGGCTGGCGGTTCATGCTCGGAGTTGGCGGAGTTCCAGCTATTTTTCTCACAGTCGGCGTCCTATTCATGCCGGAGTCTCCTCGGTGGCTGGTTATGCAGGGACGACTCGGCGACGCTAAGAAAGTCCTCCAAAGAACTTCAGAGTCCAAGGAGGAGTGCCAGCTCAGACTAGACGATATCAAAGAAGCCGCAGGAATCCCACCCCACTTAAACGACGACATTGTTCAGGTCGCAAAACGCAGCCACGGTGAAGGCGTATGGAAAGAACTGATCCTCCATCCTACCCCAGCCGTTCGCCATATTTTAATCGCAGCCGTCGGTATCCACATCTTCGAACAAGCGTCTGGTATAGACACTGTCGTTCTGTACAGCCCAAGGATCTTTGAGAAGGCAGGTATCACCTCCTCCAATCATAAGCTACTCGCCACCGTTGCCGTTGGATTCACCAAGACAGTTTTCATCTTGGTCGCCACATTTTTCCTGGACAAGTTCGGACGGCGTCCGTTGCTACTGACCAGCGTGGGCGGAATGGTATTTTCCCTCATGTTTCTCGGAGTTGGCCTTACAATCGTCGACCATCACAAAGGTTCAGTCCCCTGGGCCGTCGGATTGTGCATGGCCATGGTATATTTCAATGTGGCATTTTTCTCAATCGGGCTAGGGCCCATCACGTGGGTATATAGCTCCGAGATCTTCCCCTTGAAGCTACGCGCTCAAGGAGTCAGTATCGGTGTGGCTTGTAATCGGGTTACGAGTGGGATCGTCTCTATGACATTTATTTCACTGTACAAGGCCATCACGATTGGCGGGGCCTTCTTTCTTTATGCCGGAATTTCTGCTGCTGCTTGGATGTTCTTTTATACGATGCTGCCGGAAACACAGGGCAGACCCCTAGAAGATATGGAGGTCCTGTTTGGTAAATACCACAGGTGGAGAAAAGCCAATGCAATGCTCAAGGAGAGAAAGCAAGTTGATGGTGACGACAATAACAATGCCCAAGTTTGCTAGGAATAATAACTGGAAAAGATTTATTAGGGTTTAGTAGAAGTATTTGGTGTTTTTTTTTTTTTTTTTTTTTGTTCCGAATGATCTATCGGATGCTCAGTTGTGTGTGTCTCTTCTTATTTTTTTTTATTCTATACAATGAAGGAAATTGTTGTAAACATTCATAGTTTAAGTGTGATTGTGTAAATCCTAGATTAGATATGATTCTAGTTATCATTTCCTATTGTATCTTGTATTTCTTGGGAATGAAGGAATATCTTCTCTCCTTTTACTATTATAAATAAAGGCACAATGTAGGAGGGATAACAACACACATTCCCCTTTCATTCTACAAACACATCACTCTCTCTCTCTTCTCCTTGCCGCCGACCCTCTTTAACCTTGTCAGATAAAATAGACTACAACATAAATGAATTTAAGATGGGATTAGATAAGTTTCTTTTTTCTTCTGATAGAATCTTTTAATTTGCATCCCGTTTGTAGTTTTTTTTTTGTGTAAATTACACAGAACAACCTCAACTATTGGGTCATTAACAATTTCATACCTCGTCTTTAAAAAGTTTCAATGTCATACCTCATCTACGAATTTGTTACAATTTCATACCTTCCGTCAGTTGTTTATCAATTCCTCCGTTAAAATGTTGACGTGGCTTGAGGCGGGACCCATTTTCTATTAAAAAATTAATTAAAAATCAATTAATTATTTAAAAAAAAAACCCAAAAATCCCAAACCCAGATCCCCCTCCCCCCATACCCTCCATTCCCTTCCCATCTTCCTCGTCGGTCCCCCCCCCCCCGCCCCCCAAAACCTTCCTTCCAAGCCCAGAACCCCTCCCCCACCTCCCCCCCCACCCCTTTTCACTACTACAAAAGGGCCTTATAGTGTTAGTGGATGATGTCGGTTTAATATAATATAGTGGCGGACAAGACATTTACGACACCAACTGAATATGACGTCGGATTTACTGTCGCTCGTAAACGTCATAAATTGTCTATGTCACTTTTAACCAATGTAAACATTTAATGTCGCTTATAACCGACATACATTATAATAATTTTTAAATACTGGTGTCGCTTTAAATAAAACAGTGTCGCTTTTAAGCGACATAACGTATGGGTGTCGCTTCTAGGCGACACTAATTATTGTTTTTAAATATTTTAAAGCCTGCATCGGTTCTGAGCGACATAGATTTTAGTTTTTTTTAAATGTTTTGAAACCCGGTGTCAGTTGTAGCCAACACTAATAATATTTTTATATATTTTAAAACCCGATGCAGTATTGTTATCTACCACATTCATATATACTTAAGTTAAAAAAATTTAAAAAGGCGGGTCACTAAACCTCTGCCCCTTCAGCAAAGCAGCTCATTCTTTGCTCCTTCTTCGCAACCACAACAGCAGCAGCAATCACCGTTTCAAATTCAACAGAGCCTAGACTGTGCTCCTGCCTGTCAGGACGGAGGTCGTAGATCCCGAGTTTCAGAATTTGAGCGGAGCCGCCGAGTTGAGGCAGAGGACTGTCATTGGGAGCGCCGGGGGAGTGGTGGAAGAGACGGAAACGACATCGTCTCGTATTGAAGGCGAGGCCAAGGAGGAAAGTGTGGCAGATGGCGGTTCGGCGAGTAAGCAAAGGAGCGAGCCCAATGGGAACACGATCCCAAAATTGCAGACCGTCGAGTCATTGGATTAGAAGCGGCTCATGGCCGAAGATCCAAATTGTGAGTCCTTTTGCTTTTCCCTCATGCAATTTCTGTGTACAAATTCTTCAAATTTTGATATTTATTTTGGCTTCTTCTCTCAGATGTATTTTCAGTGGACAAGTCGCCAGTGCAGTACTTCATGGAAAAGATGTCGATTGGCAATTCATTGCGAAGCACAACCACCCTTGGCAATGAGAAGGAATGAGACCAACAAATATACTTGTTTTGAAATCTAAGATGTAGGAGGCTAGAGGAATGTGACACAGAGAAGCAAAATAAGACGCAAGCAACGTCGATTTACTGGAAACTGTGAAGAGAAGAAGGTGAGGATTGAGAGAGGGTGAAGAAGACGAGGAAAAAGAAAGAGCTCTCGAAAGAGAAAAAAACCCCAATTATTAGGTGGTGTCGCTTATGGGCGACATTATAGTGGTTATTTTATTTATCCCATTATCAGGTGGTGTCAGTTAGGACCAACACCAGTCTGTTCCATTCCACAGTCATTGTCAGTACTTAATGTCGCTTGTATCTGAAGGAAATTTTGTGAAAAACATGTTCATTTAAGCAACATCAATAGCATGCTATTAACAATTAAAAGGCGGAATCATGCTTGCATGCACTTAAAAACAAAACATTAACCATGAAATTCAAAGCCTAGTAGATTGGTGAACCAAGACTCAACTCAAATCAAAGTGAGTTGAGAAAAATATACCTTTGTAGATTCCTCTTTGCAAAAGCAAAGGCTAATCACCCAAAGAGAGGGCCTTCATTCCTTGCATCTAAAATCTATGGATTTGGATGGAAGAATAGGTTTCTCCAAGTTCCCAAAATTGAGAACCTCTAAGTATCTTCACCAAGGTTAGATTGGAGAAGAAATGAGTGACCTTGGAGTAGTAGGATTGCTAGATCCACCCTCCAAGGGGGCCGGCCTCCTAGAGAGAAAAGGAGAGACATGTTCTCTCCAATTTTCTCCAAAAGAACCCATCATAAATTTTAGGCTATAAAGTTCTTTATATAGTCACTTCTTTAAATGAACTAAAGAACCAAAAAACCCTAATTCAATACACATGGCCGACCATATAAGGGATATGGGCTTTTGGGCCTTTGTGAATCTTTATTCATTAAATTGTCATACAACTTAAGTCAATGGGCTTGACGTTCGAAGCCCATTGGGCCTTAAGGTCCAAAACTATCCCGAGGTCTTTAACGAACTTATTTGTTTGATTAATTAACATATTAATTAATCCTTGCCATAAATAATTAAACCATTTAATTATTCTTACTCATCTCCATTGTTTCTTCAATCTTTACCTTACACGGTGTACGATCCATTAGGTTCTTTTTAGCGAGGCAGTGGGCGATTCCGAACTCTTTCAAATCGATTGTGAATTGAAACTTACTTTCAATTCTCCCTTTAGTGTTTATACACGTTTAGGGCTTCCACAAACCATGAGTGACACCTAGCAGCATATCATGGTTACCCAAGCTAATCAGAAGAGGTGGAGAACCTATTCAGTTTAGGATTACAAATGCAATACGGTCTTTCTCTAATACAATAATCTTGACCACATTGTTTGGTTTGATAGTTTATTCATGTCTACTATCCAATGTGATTCGTGTGCTTATATGATTACCTTGAATGTGATTTGGAACGACTTCCTAAATCTCATTCATACTCTGGCCATAGATTCTTAATCATATCATAGAGTATTCTCCCTCAAACAGTTTGAAGGTTAGAGATCCCTTGTTGCGCATTCACTTGCCTCCATGGCTAAGTGGCTTAACCCCAACTATGCCGTGGACACCCGTGTATGGGTGACATTTGACATAATCAAAGATCAAGTACCTAACCACAAGACAACTATGATGCCTCAGGTCAAAGGACTACTTTGCATTATCCCAACCATGAGTTCTCATGTGACATGAATATGAGAACTCTTCGTTGATCGTGTTCAGTGAACTCATTCTCTATTGAGCACCTACGTACTTGTCTTGATGTCACACACACCAATGACTCGAGACTAGTCACTCTCCCTGAGATAAGACACAGCACGTACTGATCTTAACAGACTGTCAATGCCCAATTGGCAATCCTATGATCAGGAACGTTTAGGATGTGTCTACGAAAGAATGGTCTCATGAATCTAACTTCTTTAGATCGTATTCTCTCAATCACATATTCCTTGGACTTATCGTTTAAGCATATAACATTTATATGAGACGGCTTAAACAATAATCTTTGCCCTTGATATTAAACTAGATTAGTTTAACATATGAAATGTCCGTAAAGTATCATCATATGATTGGCTTTAGGGCACATTTCCAACAATTTCCCACTTGCACTAGAGCCAATCAGCTTGGTCATCAGTGATGATACCTCTTCTGTAGTCATTTCATAAATGGCTGAGTAGTAGGCCTAGACAATGGATATCTATATGTTATCCATATAAGCAACCTTGAGAATAACGACGTTACCATTATACATGATTCTCAATCATGTGGTTCAGTCTCTCATATGAGTTCGGATCTTGATGAGACCTTGATTCCCTGGCTTGAGCTATCGCCCCTTTAGTGTCATAGTGTCAGTACACTAGATACACTTTCTGGTTGGAATCGAATAGAGAGTTCATAAATGAACTTTCCCATCCAAACAACATTGTTGTAAGCTTCTATATGGCAATATATTTTTCATTCATAATGGAACACACTAAAGTCATTACTTTAATGTTTCCATCCAAATATCTCTTTAGTCATAATAAAGAGATATTTGTTTATCTCTTCATTAATAATGAAGAAACATCCAATGATGGATTAGATTCATAATCTAATACATTTACGCTTCCTTTACGTTACTCTAATTCTTCCTCATTCTTTGAAGAATCTATCCTTTAGTATTTCTTAAATACTTAAGGACTTACTTGACAATTGCCATGGTTCTGATCCTGTGCTTGCATTGATATTGTCTTGTACCGTTCTAGGTACAATTCATATCAATGTTTTTCATACAATATGAAATACATAAATCACCTTTCTGCGTATGCATAAAGGATTCTATTTATGCATTATTTCTTTGGGAGTCAAAGGGTACGTTCCCTTTGAGAAGAGCAACTACTTAGTCTAACTAGAGTTGTCCTCCTAATTGAAGTTTATCATCATATGAGAAACTTCCTAGCACATTTTGTCTATTATTAGGGCATGATATAATCCAATTATATCCTAAAATCTATCATTATAGATTTCCATCCCATGTATATAGACTATGTCTCCCATATACATTCTATCGTTATAGAATGTTTAAAGTCATAACTTTAACGAAGAAGTACTCATTCCATTTCCAAAATTAATATATCATATATATATTCATATATATCATATATATATTTATATATATATATATATATACAATTTTAGGAATATGATTAACTCCCACTAATCTTTTGTAAACCTAGTAAACAAAAGATTCATTTACATCTATATGAGAAATCAAACAATTTGATCTTTCTCTCATAAGACGCTTATGGCTCCCACTAGCTTGCTAAGATCCATGATGGTTGGATCTCTACAACTTACATGTTTTGTGATTCATAGTTTTAGACATATATTATTAGGACTATCTTAGTAATGGTTTCGGAAACCTATATTATGTCCAAACATTGAATCAACATTTAGTTGTAGCTAGCTATCTTCGAATTAATTGAAACTAAGACTACGTCAAAAATGGTTCCTTCAAAGTCAACCATTCTCTTTGATTGTAGCCACCTTAAGCTACCAATTAGCTATGAAGGTTTCATTATTTCGTGTCAAATGGTACTTTACCATTTCCTTGAGTATATATCGTATATACACTCAATGTAGTCATAAGGATTTTCATTCTTATTTCTTTCGAATTAAGAGGTGCAACTCTACGACATAGTCATAAAGTTCAAACCATTCAACTGAGACGGTTTATAAATCCTTCTTGACTACCTTGGAGCTTGTGGTATAGGAACTAGGTTGTTATATTTGTTGATTGTCATCTTGTCTCTCAAAGAACCCATTCTTTGAGTTCTATCTTTCGTTCATTGCTCTATCTTAGGCAAATCATATTGTAGGATTACAATTAACTACCCAACAAAACAACATTTGTTAGTTGGTTTATAGAAGTGATATCCAAAGGTTAATTTGAGGATATCCTTAAGATAATTTTCAAACAAATATTGCTTATTGGCACACAACCCCAAATCTTAACATGATTAAGATTTGTCTTTCTTTCTAACTACATCCTATGGAGTCATGAAAACTTTGGAAGATCTTCTAATTGACAATCATATTGTTTTAGAAGTATATATCCTATATATGGGTAATTGATAATATCCAACGAACCAAATCTTATTCAAGTTCGTTCTTCTCCTTATGGAGAAATCCATTATCTTATGATGCTTCTTTCCTTGATATCTTTCAAGAAAACTATTCTAAAGTGTTACCATTCCTTGGATCAAATCTAAGGATGTAAATACTTTGGACGTCTTACTCATCAACTTACATTTCTTGAATTCTTTGAAACCTTTTGCAAAGTATTCGGACTTGTGTTTATTTAAAATAAACTATAGTCCAACCGAGGGTGATCTTCGGTGAATGTCATACAACACGAGTAGTATTATGTTGTGGCCAAGTGCCACTAACATCTAAGTGAATTAACCTCAACAACTTTGTGATTCTTTGTTCTTTCCAAAAGAATAAAGATTCGAACATTTCGCCTCTATACAATTTTAATAAGAAGGCATTGGATCCGGATCTAACGATCCATAGCATCCATCTATTACCAACTCGTAATTTATGTTTTAGAGGTATCACAACTTTAGTTGGGATTAGTCACTACCTTGCAACCTTTTTGGTTTTAAGCATCGTTATATTCTAAACAGTTAACACTACCTTATCATCTCTACTATAGAGATAATCAATTAGATTACTATAATCCAATCATTGATTAATAAAGAACAATGTTTTGTCAAACAAAACATTTATCCATCTCTACTATAGTGACGGAATTAAGTTCCTTAAAATTGGAATGTAAAGACAATCTTTGTTTTTCCATTTCTTTGGTAGTTCATATGAGGAGGTAAGTACTAACTGCTTTCGCAGAAATCTATATTTTATTCACGTTTTGTATGTGAAGTACTTTCTCTTCTCTCATATATCTTCTACTTCTTATTAGTCATACTTTTACAACGATTTGTAAAACATAGTTACTAATACGGAATCAAACATTCAAGTAGAAGAACCAACTGTTTTGAACTATTCAAGAACAATTTACAACACCTTCGAAATGTGTGTTCTTGACACTTGCAAGACATTTCTTGCAAATACCCCTTCCAATGTCCATCATTTCATAAAGAAAGTTTATTCCCTTGGAGTTATTTCGCTTTCTTCATTTGACTTCTCCTTTGACTACCATAGTCATAGTCCGTAAACTCCCACTATCTCTCTTGAAACTTATTTCAATTGTGTTATACACATCAAACAATTTGGAGAGCATGTGTTTATTGTTCACTACACAGTTTACAATAAACTTAGTGAACCATTAGGTTAGGGACATAAAGGTGAAGTCCTAGCCTTAGTTTCCGTCTCGTTAAGTGGTTTATCACTTCAACACTCAATGATTCAAAATCATTATAAGTCCATGTTGATGGACTATTTTTGTCAACCAACCATTATGTTCTCAACATAATTACAAACTTTCAAGAGTTGTTCAAGGCAACTCTCATTTCTTCATACAACAATTTGTAAGTGAAGAATCATGGCACATTAAGTGTCCATGCCTTTGTGCTTTCTTCTCAAGTTCCTTGTTCATGTAACAAAGAAATAAGCACTAAGTGTTTGCATTGACTAAGGGTTGTTCAAAACAACTCATTATTTCTTCATACAACGATTTGTGAGTGAAGAACTAATAACACTAAAAGTGTCATTTTCTTTATGCTAATCTTCGTAAGTTCCTTTGTTCATTTAACAAAGGATTAAGCATTGGTTGTTTGTGTTGTCCTCTTCATGATAGACCTTTCTAACATGTTCTTCCAATGATACATTATCATTAGGAAGATTGTGAGGATGAGACTACTTAGGTACATATCCAATCCTTTTAAGACATTCTTTGGGATTGTGGTACCAAGTCCGGAAACTAAAACATTCGGTTTTTATTTGTCAAGTGTTGGATAGCGTTTGCAAATATATTGGTAAACAAATACATAACGAATATAAATTGATTGATTTTAAGCCATTTGATCCGGGTCTTTAAATCAAATAGCACCACCCACTATTTTTGGCAAATTCCATATCCCTCATTGGAATTCGAGAGTTTTGGATGAAACTCTTAGTAGGGTATGGGAGACTCACTATTACCAAGCCCACCTCACAATGATATGATGTTGGCTAGCATTAATAATAATGAGAGAGTACACTTACTCATTTGCATCTCTTGCAAGTACCCATCAATTTGGCCTCTAGAAAATGTCACCTCACAATGATATGATGTTCGCTCCATTTCTCTTAGTTAAGTCATTCCCACCATGCTTAGTGCGTGAAGGGGTTCAAGAATAGCCTCACGATGATACGATGTCGGCCATCTTCGTTGCCTACACTCACCTCATCAAGTATGTATATAGTCTCCTCCTGAGTATAAGCATGCACTTTGAACTTCCCCATGATAGGGTGAAGGCGGTGTACAAGTCATAAACGATTGGAGCTACTGTTGGAAATATGCCCTGAAAGTCAATCTTTGGAAGAAACCTTTCAGGACAAATGAATGGATGTATAGATGATTCTTATACGTCAAATGGCAAAGACACGAATTAGGACTATCTCAATAAACGATATATGTCTTAAATAGTGTATCCATGGACAATGGATCGATTGAAGAAGTAATCTAATGATGTTAGACTACAGAGACCTTCTTCAGATAACCAAATGTCCAAAAGGTTCCTGGTCATTGGATTTTCGGAGGGAAACTGACAATGCGTAGATCGGTACATACTGTGTCTGCTTCAAATGGAAGGATGGAAAGTCTCATCCCATTCGTGTTGTGACACTAAGACAAGTATGTAGGTGCTCATTAGGGGAATGAGTTCACTGAACACAATCGAACGAGAGTACTTGCATGGAGGTCTACTCACATGTCAAGCAAGTAACTCTAATGGTTGGAATAATGTAAGTAGTCCTTATACCTGAGGCATCGTCGTTGTCTTGTGGTTAAGTACTTGATCTTTGATTATGTCAAACGTCACTCTTTCAGAATGTCAACGGCATAGTCGGGGTTAAGCCACTTAGTCATGAAGGCAAGTGTATGCGCAACAAGGAATCTCTAATCCTCGATAAGAGAGGAAGAATACGTTCCTATACGGGAATCTTCGGCCGAAGTATCGAGCGTATTAAAAGGAATGCGTTCCTATACGACTCAAAAGAATCATATAAGAAGGAATAATCACATTAGGGGTTTGACATAATATATCCATACCCTAGTAATATGATTGAGAGTATTGTATTAGAGAAGGATCGAATTACATTGTAATTCCAATGGAATAGGTTCTCCGAATAAACTTCTACATTAGCTTGGGTAGCTATGACATATGGTTAGATGTCACTCATAGCTTGTGAGTTCTTCTAGATGATTAAATGTAGTTATCAAAGAAGAAAGGGGAATTAAAATGAAGTTTTAATTCACTAAGTGATTGAATTAAATGTAATCAATTGGATTGATGCCAATCACCTCACTGCCTTGCTAATTAGAACCTAAAATGATTGTTCACCAATACACTATTGTAGTGAGTAATTAATGGATGATGGAAACAATTAATTGGATTAATTAAGTGTTGGGATTAATTTAGAAAGTCTAAAGAAATCATAAAAGCGATAAAGATCGTTTTGGGCTTAAAGAAACGTTCGGGTTCAATTGGGCCCATTGGGCCTAAACCCATTGGGCTTTTATTCAAGCATTAGATGACTTGAAATAAATGAAAGCCCAAAGCCCAAATCAAACACAAAGGGCCGGCCAACTAAGGGTTTGGGTGAGATGTTTAGTCAATTTGTTGACTAGGTTTATTTATGTTATATAAAGTTTCCTTTAGGGTTTTTGTGAGTTTAGAAACACAAAATTAAGAAAACCATCTCTCTCTCTCTCAAACAAAGGGCCGGCCAAACCAAGAGGTGAATTAGCTAACAATCTTTCACCCTTTTGGTCATTCCATCATGCTTCTCATTACACTAGTGGGTGAGGATCTTTAGAGGTCTTCTACTTTGGAGACTTAAGGAGAACCTTGGAGCACTCATTCTATCAAAGTGGAGGAGGCAAGGAGGGAAGCTAGGCTCAAGGAATTCAAGGAAGAAAGGGCTTGGAGGTGGTCCATCCTTGGTCTAAAATCAAGAACAAGAGGTATAGATCTATTCCTTGACTTTGTTCTTAAGTAAAAATGTTTTGATGCATTATATTTAAACCTATGAACCTTGAAGGGGATTTGCATGACTATAACTTTGATAACATGTTATAAATGCTTCCGTTGCGTATGTATATAAATCTTGAATTGTATATGCATGCTAGTCATCTTGAAATCCCATTGAGTTTTGAACTAATTTGACATGTTACTTCTTCATTTAAAGTATGTTTATCTTTTGTTTTTCAATGGTTGAAAAATATAAATCAAGAGTTGAAAAGATGTGCATGTAAAAGTTGTTTTGTATGCATGAATGAAGAATAAGTCATGAACAAAATTTTGGGTTTTTTGTTCTTTGTGGTTGGCACGATTTTGGGGAATTTTTGAGCATGTGTTTATGTTTTATTGTAAGACACTCACACATCATTTAAAGCTAGAAAGAAGAAACCTTGTCACTTAAGTTTTTGGATTTGAAAAATCACCAAGAATACACAAATCTTGAAAAATGTGTTCATGGTTTTGTTCTTGGTGTTCATAGTTTGGTTTTGGATGAAAATGGTTTTCATGCATAGTTTTGTGGTTTTGGATGATGATCTTACCATCCATAACCATATTAAAATTAATTGAACCCTACTTGATTAGGTGAATTTCCATCACTTTTTCTAAAGTTTTAAAAGCTAAGACAAGTGACAAACAAAATGATGTTTCTTTCTATTTTGTATTGAATTAATGCAAGATGAGTGGATTTCCATCCCCCCCATTAACAAGGCCGGCCTCCCCTAGTGGATTTCCCACTTATGGGGCCATTTTATAATTTGAGAAAGTTGGTTTTACTTTTGAGTATTTATGGTTTGACCCCTAACTTTTTCATATTTGCATATAGGCCCCTACTAACTAGAAAGTTAAAATATTTGATTTTAATTTTGTTAGTTGTTTAAACTCATAATACTATTATGCCCATATGCACTAAATCTAAATGTTTATGTTGCATTCCATATGATTATTTAATGTGATTAGATAGTTGGAAAAATGGGTGACTATGGACTTATGCCTTAAACGATAATTGAGCTATGAGATAAGGCGCTAAAATCAAATTGTTTGAACCTTGGGAATGTGTTTTAATTACTGTTTAATTGGACCTTGTCACGTTTGAAATTAATCTATCTCTCCCCTTTTAGTATATGTAATTTATAGGAATTTGTACAAATCGGTTTGTAATTCTTATTACTTCTTAATCTCTATTCATTAGTTGATTCCCTCTAGTGCTAGACTAGAGTTTCTTTAACTATTGGTAATGAGACATAACTAAAAGAGGGTTTTGACATGAGATTAAAGATTAAATGGGTCCAACGCCCTAATTAGCAATGAATGATTGTCTTTCATTTCTAATGGCTAAATGAAAATGTTTTAATTGGATTGAAAAGCACGTAATTAAATTGACACAACCTCCCCGAGTTTATATTCAACAATGATGGCTCGTTGTTGCAATAACCTAATAAGTCCATGGTCATCCAAGAGCCTAAGATAACTATAAAGTCCAAATTTCAAAGGAATGCAAAAACCATAGTAGTAGTAGTTACTTCCAATATTTGAAAAATTCGTTTTTGATATTGATTTGTTTTTCTTAAAACAAATAGTGGGAGTATCATACGCTACTAGAATATAATGAATATAATTAGTAGTAATATATATCTCCAATATTTTGAAAAATGTTTTGATATTGATTTGTTTTGTGAAAACGAATAGTGGGGATATTATATGCTACTAATTTCATTAAAGATGGACTAGTAGTTATAATAGGACTATTTATTTGAATGTGATTAAATAAATAAAATTGATGAGACCTTAAAATCCCTCAACCAACAAACAATATTAAGTTGAAAGCGTAAGAGTGCTTAGAACACTTTTTCGTGGCCTTCCACCATGGTAGGCTCCAAGCGTTTATGACTTGTACACCGCCTTCACCCTATAATGGGGGAGTTCAAAGTGCATGCTTATATTCAGGAGGAGTTTATTTAAAACATTTGATGAGGTTAAGGTAGGCAACGAGTGTGGCCAACATCGTATAATCGTGAGGTCATATTTGGACCCCTATCTAAACCGGCATGGTGGGACAGAACTTAACTAAGAGAAATGGTGCCAACATCGTATAATCGTGAGGCATTGTTCTCTAGAGGCCAAATAGATGGGTAATCACAAAAGCTTGTTGTGAATGGGTAAGTGTACCCTCTCATTATTATTTTTGCTAGCCAACATCGTATAATCGTGAGGTAGGCTTGGTAATAGTGAGCCTCCCATAACCCGCTAGGAGCTTTCTTTGAAATCTCCCGGATTCCATCTTGAGGGATATGGAATTTGCCAAAAATGGTGGGTGGTGTCATTCGGTTTAAAGACCCGAATCGTTTGACTTAATCAACAATCAAATTAATTATTTTATTGTTTATGTATATAGATATGGTTGGAAGCACACTCGCGAAAATACTCGACAAACATTGCCTTGAGGGGCACAATTTTCCATCATGGTATCGTAATGTCAAGATTCTCCTAACATTGGAGAAGATTGTTTACGTGCTAGACAAGCCTCCACCTCACATACCTCTCGGCCCTGAGGCTACAGAGGATGAACGTGCTAAGTTTGACAAGCATGTTGAGGATGACACACAAGCCAAGTGCTATCTGTTGGCTTCCATGAATGAGGAGCTACAGAGACAGCACGAGGACATGGACAGTGCATTTTCCATAATACTCCATCTTACGGAGTTATATGGCTAAGGGACGCGCAACCGTCGCTTTAGCACTGTTTGTGAACTTGTGAAGACCAAGATGGTCAAAGGGGCTCCAGTACATCAACATGTACTGAAGATGATAGGATTCATTGAACAATTGGAGAACCTTGGTACTCCACTTGACGGGGAATTGGCCCAGGACTTCATATTGGCTTCTCTTTCTGATTCATTTGCGCAGTTCGTAATGAACTACAATATGAATAAGATGGATAGTACTCTCTCTGAGTTACTAAATATGTTAGTAACTGCCGAGAAGACTATGAAGAAAGAGAACGTTGTAGGGACTGCTGCAGTAGCCTACAACAAGCCATCCTCTTCCAAGGCCAAGTCGCAAGACAAAGGCAAAGGGAAGGAGATGAAGTCACCCACTCATAAGCCGAAAGGAGGAGTGTGGAAAAAGAAGGCAAAAGAGCCCAAAGGGACTTGCCACCACTGTGGAAAAGAGGGACATTGGAGGAGGAATTGCAGGTTATACCTTGCAAGTCTTAAGGACAAACCACAAGGTATGGTTTATGTTCTTATTTTCAATTCTAAATGTTAGATCTTCTAAATATTTATATTTGATATAAAGGGCTAATCACTTGTATAATTGTATATAGGTGGAGGAGCCAAGTAGAAGAGGAACAAGCAAGGAAAGGTGTGGAGAAGAGTTCGGCCACCATGTTTTTTGCTTACTACTTAAGAAGTTTGATTGGGCATTTAAAGACAGTCTTTAAACTTTCTTATTTTGTTAAGAACTTAATATGGCTTCATATGATGGAAGGCCACTAATAATGCCTAAATGTATAAAGGTATTTAAATTAGTCTCTAAATGTTTAGAGCTAATACTTTTTTATATTAAACATTATGAATGTTTGAATTATCATATTAATGTGATGTGATGAATGCCTTCTAATACATTTTCTTAAAAGTAGTATTATGAATTGAATATTATCTTGTTGTATCCTAGTTGAGATACAAGATTTATATCATTTGAAACACAATAATCAAGATCACTCTTGATTCAATTAGTGGTTTTGAACAACTAATTGGGCATTCGTTAAAAGGTTTTAAAATGTCAATTGTGCTATTGATTAAACCAAGAAAGAAGTGTCTAAATCTATAAAATGTTTAAAGACTTTAGTCACTTAATAACAAGACATTAACTTAGTGAAGATTGAAACAAATAAAGCTTGAAATATTTTAAAGCTACTACACAATGTCTTCTACCAATATACTCCAATTTTATACATTTTGAATGTATGAAATGATTTCTCATTAAAGTCATGAGAAATAGTGGGAGGTGCGAAAATGGATATAAACTTGAATGTGATTGGTTTATAGTTGTCAAAAGAATAATAGTACTTGACTATTATTAAGAGTTTGTAATTTTAATTGTTAAAAGACTCAAGTTCTTCAAACGTTAAAATTCTATGTTGTGTGTGACATTTAAAGATAGTCTTTGAATGTTGGTTTCGTCAACCTAGCATAAAATGGTTATATGTTAGGAGTTGTCCATCATTCTCTTTTATGAGAACAAGCTAATCACAAAGCATATGGACAAGTTGATGAAACAAAAGGGAATAATTTTAAAATGAGTCACAACATTTGGTTTAACACCAAGACAATCCAAATTCAACATCTAATGTAACAATATTGCTCTATGTAGTTTCGATAAAGAATTATATCAACCACCTAGAAGGAATGGTTGAGTTTCTATATCCTTAGTAGAAGCCATGCTTCCACTAAAGACTTGGATAATTCTTATATGACTACATTAAAGGTCTTAGTATGACTAAAACTTGGAATATGGTGTATGACACCATATGAATTAAATGAATAGACTTGATAAAGCAAGTTACACATTTCAAATGGAATTGCTTGAGAAGGAATTCTTTTGTGTATAATTCGTTTGAATAACTTGTGTTAGCTAGTGTTGTTGATGGTCTCAAAATAGTTGAGATATCATCAATAAGCTAATGGATCTTAATGATTGTCAATAGATCCAATACAAGTTAGTGGGAGCAATATGCATTCAAATCAAGACGATATAATTGTTAATTTTTGAATGAATGCTAAGTTACATCAAGGCCAATGGGAGTGATGTCATAATTTGAGCAAACAAGATATGAATGAAGTCTATTTGATAGACTTGATAAATCATAGATGTTACTCGAAAAATGACAAAACATGACACAGTCAATTTTGAAGTATAGACTTGAAAATTGGACTTATTGATATAGCAAGACTATCTCAAGGATATTAAATGAGGAATTAAATCTCAAATGTTGTAGATTTAAGAAAGCATTTTCCTATGTGATAGGAAATCACTTTCAGAACCCTTATAATGAATGTGTCATAAAATCACAAAAGGGACACATGTATTGACTTGTGAAATAGATATCCAAAAGTGAAGAACCACAGGGGTTGTCACTTTAAGATATTACTATATCCCAGGATCAGAACCAAAGCAACTGATAGAGTATTATTACCTTTAAGAAAGAAACATCAGAGTGGGACTCTGGAAGCGTGCATTCACTTAGGTTGTTAACCAAAGTGAAAATAAGCCATTTTAACAAATGGAACTTCATATTGGATGAAGAACTAACCATATGAATGAATTGATAGTATGGTACTACAATGGTCTCAAGGATGGAGCAAAGTTTGTATAAAGTATACAAACGAAATATATGACGATATAGTGTTTTAGAAACTGCTTCAAAAAGGTGTTTTGAATGAAGGGGTTCTTTTAAAACCAATGATTGAATCCAAACCATAAGGTCGATAGTAGTGTACTACGACATAATGGGGCGATAGCTCAAGCCATGGAATCAAGGTCTCATCAAAATATTCGAACACAATAAAGAGACATTTGAATGGATGTATAGATGAGTAAATTCCCTTTTAAAATAAAAGGGATTAATACATAACCAAGTTAACCTACGAGCATGAACTCTCTCGACAAGATGTATAAGATACACTAGTGATTGACTTTAGTGCAAGTGGGAGATTGTTGGAAATATGCCCTGAAAGTCAATCTTTGGAAGAAACCTTTCAGGACAAATGAATGGATGTATAGATGATTCTTATACGTCAAATGGCAAAGACACGAATTAGGACTATCTCAATAAACGATATATGTCTTAAATAGTGTATCCATGGACAATGGATCGATTGAAGAAGTAATCTAATGATGTTAGACTACAGAGACCTTCTTCAGATAACCAAATGTCCAAAAGGTTCCTGGTCATTGGATTGTCGGATGGAAACTGACAATGCGTAGATCGGTACATACTGTGTCTGCTTCAAATGGAAGGATGGAAAGTCTCATCCCATTCGTGTTGTGACACTAAGACAAGTATGTAGGTGCTCATTAGGGGAATGAGTTCACTGAACACAATCGAACGAGAGTACTTGCATGGAGGTCTACTCACATGTCAAGCAAGTAACTCTAATGGTTGGAATAATGTAAGTAGTCCTTATACCTGAGGCATCGTCGTTGTCTTGTGGTTAAGTACTTGATCTTTGATTATGTCAAACGTCACTCTTTCAGAATGTCAACGGCATAGTCGGGGTTAAGCCACTTAGTCATGAAGGCAAGTGTATGCGCAACAAGGAATCTCTAATCCTCGATAAGAGAGGAAGAATACGTTCCTATACGGGAATCTTCGGCCGAAGTATCGAGCGTATTAAAAGGAATGCGTTCCTATACGACTCAAAAGAATCATATAAGAAGGAATAATCACATTAGGGGTTTGACATAATATATCCATACCCTAGTAATATGATTGAGAGTATTGTATTAGAGAAGGATCGAATTACATTGTAATTCCAATGGAATAGGTTCTCCGAATAAACTTCTACATTAGCTTGGGTAGCTATGACATATGGTTAGATGTCACTCATAGCTTGTGAGTTCTTCTAGATGATTAAATGTAGTTATCAAAGAAGAAAGGTGAATTAAAATGAAGTTTTAATTCACTAAGTGATTGAATTAAATGTAATCAATTGGATTGATGCCAATCACCTCACTGCCTTGCTAATTAGAACCTAAAATGATTGTTCACCAATACACTATTGTAGTGAGTAATTAATGGATGATGGAAACAATTAATTGGATTAATTAAGTGTTGGGATTAATTTAGAAAGTCTAAAGAAATCATAAAAGCGATAAAGATCGTTTTTGGCTTAAAGAAACGTTCGGGTTCAATTGGGCCCATTGGGCCTAAACCCATTGGGCTTTTATTCAAGCATTAGATGACTTGAAATAAATGAAAGCCCAAAGCCCAAATCAAACACAAAGGGCCGGCCAACTAAGGGTTTGGGTGAGATGTTTAGTCAATTTGTTGACTAGGTTTATTTACGCTATATAAGAAACTTTATAGAGATTGATTCCTTTAGGGTTTTTGTGAGTTTAGAAACACAAAATTAAGAAAACCATCTCTCTCTCTCTCAAACAAAGGGCCGGCCAAACCAAGAGGTGAATTAGCTAACAATCTTTCACCCTTTTGGTCATTCCATCATCCTTCTCATTACACTAGTGGGTGAGGATCTTTAGAGGTCTTCTACTTTGGAGACTTAAGGAGAACCTTGGAGCACTCATTCTATCAAAGTGGAGGAGGCAAGGAGGGAAGCTAGGCTCAAGGAATTCAAGGAACAAAGGGCTTGGAGGTGGTCCATCCTTGGTCTAAAATCAAGAACAAGAGGTATAGATCTATTCCTTGACTTTGTTCTTAAGTAAAAATGTTTTGATGCATTATATTTAAACCTATGAACCTTGAAGGGGATTTGCATGACTATAACTTTGATAACATGTTATAAATGCTTCCGTTGCGTATGTATATAAATCTTGAATTGTATATGCATGCTAGTCATCTTGAAATCCCACATCATAAAACTCATAATTTTCCCTTCAGGTACCACGGTGGAAGGCCACGAAAGTGAAGGAAAAATTTTGTCCTAGCTAAGAACATGTATGAACATTTGAATACATATGCTAACAATTAACTCTTTAAAGTAGGCATGCATCCAAAAAACAATTCATGAAACCCATGACTTTCAAAGCCTAGTATATGGTGAACCAAAAGACTCTTTAAAGACATTAAAGAGAATTAAGAATTTAGAGATTCTTTACCCTTGAAGCTCATCCTTGATTACACAAGGGATTCACCCAACTGGAGGGCCTTCAAGTCACCTCCTTGCTCCTTGGATCTTCCTTGTGATTTCCCTCCTTTTAGTGCTCCTTTGCTTCTTTGAGGATTTGAGGATTAGTTCTCCAAAACACCAAAAGTTTGATGTCTCTATGTCTCTTCACCAAGGATGTAATTTGTGAGAATGAAAATGGATCACTTAGGGAAGTAAATTTGCTAGATAACTTTCCCCAAGTAGCTTAGAAAACCCTAATTGAAAACAAAGCTATAAAGATGAATTTATACTTCATTTCTTAGGTGAGTGGCAAACTTGCAATTAAGCAAACTTGCATACCCTCACCCTAAATGGTTGGCCTATATGGTTATTGGGCTTATTGCCCATTTTGTTTTAGTTGTCATACAACTTAAACATAATGGGCCTTGTGGACCAAAACACTTTTGGGCCCCGAAGCCCCAAAACCAACTTAAAAGCCCAATACGAACATTTCGTATAATTAATTAACTAATTAATTAATCTTGACCATTCTTCAATTAAACCATTTAATTGCTTATCCATTTCATTTAATTGCTTCACATATATCCTTATTTGGTGTGCGATCCATTAGGTTCCAATTAGCGAGGCAGTGGGCGATGTTACTCTTAACTATCGATTGTGAATTGAAACCACATTTCAATTCTCCCTTTTTGATGATTAGTGTTTGCTAATCAATAGGGCTTCCACAAACCATGAGTGACACCTAGCAGTATGTCATGGTTACCCAAGCTAAGTAGAATTGGTTGGAGAACCTATCCAGTTACAATTACAATGCAATACGGTCCTTCTCTAATACAATACTCTTAACCACATTGTTTAAGTGATAGTTTGTTTCATGTCTACTATCCAATGTGATACTTTCTTATATGATTCCCTTGAATATGATTTGGAACATCTTCCTTAGTCATATTCATTTGCTTTGGCCAAAGACTTTAGAATCATATTTTAGAGTATACTCCTTTCACCATGGAAGGTTAGAGATCCCTTGTTGTGCATTCATATGCCTACATGACTAGATCACATGACCCCAACAATGCCGTGGACAATCCGAGGGAATGCCTTTGTCATGATCAAAGATCAAGGACCTAACCATTAGACATCTATGATGCCTCAGGTCTAAGGACTAATTTGCATATTGTAACCTTAGAGTTCGTACATGACATGTATGTTTGAACTCTCATTAATCGCAGTTCAGTGTACTCGATCACTCTTTCGAGCACCTATGTGTTTGTCTTAGTGTCCAACACCAAATGACTTGAGACTAGTTCATACTCACATTTGAGTCAACATAACACATACTAACCTTAGCGGATTGTCAATGCCCAATTGGCAATCCTATGGCTAGGAACGTTTTAGGAATGAACATAAGAGAAAGGTCTCCTTAATCTAACTCATTAGATCACTTATCTCTTATGTCAAATACATCCCTTGGATTCTCTTATTGATTAAACACATGATACAATAAATAGTGATTAACAATAAGTATTGCCCTTCCGTTAAACGTATAAAAGTTTAACATATTAAGTATTCCAAAAAGCTATTACATCAAATGAGTGGCTTTGTGGGCATACTTCCAACAATCTCCCACTTGCACTCAAAGCCATCCTCCCATGTATCTAATACCCATCTTATCCATATGACGATCAAGCTGGATTTGAGTCATTGGCTTTGTCAGTGGATCTGCTACATTATCGGCTGAAGCAACTTTGAGGATGTTGACTTTCCCCTCGGCAGCATATCTTCTAATGATATTAAAGCGCCTATCAAAATGCTTGTTCTTTTGATGAGCCCTGGGTTCCTTGGCTTGAGCTATCGCCCCACTATTATCACAGTACAAAGTTACTGGTGATGTGATGGTTGGAACCACTCCAAGTTCAGTAATGAACTTCTTCATCCAGAACGCTTCTTTGCCGGCTTCAGCTGCAGCGACATATTCAGCCTCTGTCGTGGAATCAGCAATTACACTTTGTTTCTTGCTTTTCCAACTGACAGCCCCACCATTCAGAGTGAATACATATCCGGAGTTGGAACTTCTATCATCGACGTCAGATTGGAAATCTGCGTCTGTATAAGCTTCCACTCGCAACTCTGATGCTCCTCCATAAACGAGGAACATGTCATTAGTTCTTCTTAAGTACTTAAGGACCGCCTTGACAGCTGCCCAGTGTTCTGATCCTGGGTTAGATTGATATCGACTAGTAATGCTCACAGCATATGCGATATCAGGCCTTGTGCATATCATGGCATACATGAGACTCCCTATGGCGGAAGCATAAGGAATTTCATTCATTAGCCGTATCTCTTCAGGAGTCTTAGGTCCCATGGACTTAGAAAGGTGAATTCCATGTCTCACAGGAAGAAAACCTTTCTTAGATTGTTCCATCTGGAACCTACTTAGCACCTTATCAATGTACATCGATTGGGATAATCCAATTAATTTTCTGGATCTATCACGATAGAGCTTTATCCCAAGTACATAAGATGCATCTCCTAAATCTTTCATGTGGAAGGTTTTAGACAACCACACTTTTACAGAAGAAAGTACTGCAGTGTCATTCCCGAATAGTAATATGTCATCTACATATAACACTAGGAATACTACTGCATCCCCAACGACTTTTTGATAAACACAATTGTCGTCTTCGTTTTGAGTAAAACCAAACGTTTTGATTTCAGTATCGAAACGAATGTTCCAGCTCCTGGAGGCTTGCTTAAGTCCATAAATGGACCTTTGAAGCTTGCATGCCTTAGTCTCTTCAGACTCGGACACGAAACCTTCGGGTTGAGTCATATAGAGCTCTTCCTGTAGGTAGCCATTCAGAAAGGCCGTCTTCACGTCCATTTGCCATCTCTTTGAATCAATGTCGGACATTGCTTCAGTGTAGTCCCTAGGGTCCTCCTTTGTTTCATTGTCACCTAAAAGGTACAATTCATCAAAGTCATTATTTAAGCCAAACCTCATAGGTGGCTTACTAACCCGTTCAGATCTACGTGGAGCTAGGGGTTCAGGAACAGGGTTGTCAATATGTCGAGTGCTTGTTTGTGGTTCATTATTAATCTCATTAATTTCCATCTCTTTGCTTCTAGTTCCTTTGAGAACAAATTGTTCCTCTAGAAACATAGCAGTTCTGGCGACAAAGACTTTCTGGTCGTCAGGATGGTAGAACTCATATCCCATAGTTTCTTTAGGATATCCCACAAAATAGCATCTTACTGATCTCGCTTCAAGCTTAGTTGCCTCAAGCTTCTTGACATATGCTTCACAACCCCAAATCTTAATATGATTAAGACTTGGCTTTCTTCCATGCCATATCTCATAGGGTGTTTGTGAAACTGATTTGGAAGGTACTCTATTAAGCAAGTAAGCTGCTGTATATAGAGCATATCCCCAGAATGTTACTGGTAGATCAGCGGAACTCATCATAGAACGAACCATGTTCATCAAGGTTCGATTTCTCCGTTCAGAAACTCCGTTATGCTGAGGAGTTCCTGGTGGAGTCCACTGTGATACTATTCCACACTCTTTGAGATAATCTAGGAAATCGTTACTCAGATATTCACCCCCTCGATCAGATCTTAGGGTCTTTATCTGTTTCCCAGTTTGCTTCTCAACTTCATTCTTGAATTCTTTGAACCTTTCAAAGGATTCTGACTTGTACTTCATAAGATATACATAGCCAAACCGAGAGTGATCATCGGTGAATGTGATATAGTATGAGAAGCCTTCTCTCGACGTAGTAGACATAGGTCCACATACGTCAGTGTGGATTAACCCTAGAATTTCAGTGGCACGCTCTCCTTTTCCAGTAAATGGAGATTTGGTCATCTTCCCTTTCAAGCAACATTCACAAGTACCCATCCGGTCATTACCTAATGGGTGGAAATATCCGTCTTTCGACATCTGGCGAATCTTATCAAGGTTCACATGTCCAAGTTTAAGATGCCACATCTTTTCTTGGTTAACTTCTTCTCTAGCCCTTTTGGGTTTTGAGGTATTCCCGCTTTCAATACAGTGCATCCCACTATTCGTCTCTAGGTGAAAAAGTCCCTCTATCATATTACCATGAGAGATAATACGACCGTTCAAGTATAAAGTGCAACTCATTTTGTCAAACAACACTGAGTGCCCATCTCGTAAAAGCTTAGAGATGGAAATCAAATTCTTTATACATGAAGGAAAATATAAACAATTTTTAAGTTCCAGGACTTCCCCAGAGGGTAGGTTAAGCATATAGGTGCCTATTGCTTTTGCAGAGATTTTAGTGCCGTTCCCAACTCGCACAACCATCTCCTCATTGCGCAGTGATCTGCTCCCTGTTAGTCCCTGCAACGTATTACAGATATGTTGACTAGCGCCTGAATCAAATATCCAGGAATTGGAGCTCACTGTAAAAGCACTCTCTATGATAGAAATAGTCTCTTCAAAAGTCCGTGTCATAAGGCTCGCAATGCGCACCCTGTATTTCTTCTTCCAACGTTCATCCTTTCCACAATGAAAGCATGTTCCTTTGGATTTCTTTGCCTTCTTCTTATGTAACCTTTTCCTTATCATTGCATTCTCACTCCCACTGTCCCTTTTGAAACCTTTTTCAAATTTACAGCACATGTCAATCATCTCTTTCAAAGAATGATCGAATCTATTCACTTTATAGTTTACGATAAACTTAGTGAAATCATCCGAGAGAGATGCAAGGAAAAAGTCTTGGGCCATTTTCCCATCGATGGAAGTTCCTAAACTTTGAAGATCTTGAAAGATCCTTTCCATCTTTTGTCCATGTTTATGGACCGATGTCCCCTTTGCCATTTTGGCATTCATTAGACTACAAATATTTGAGAATCGTACATTACTAGTCTCAATGTCATGCATCTTATGCAAACTTTCAACCATGGCACAAGAAGTGTCCATGTGCTTATGTAGCTTCATAAGCTCCTCACTAAGTGAAGTGAGGATTAAGCATTTGGCTTGTAAGTCATCCTCATAGTGTCTAACATAATTTTGACACTCCTCATTTGAAGCTAGTTTCGTAGGAGGTACATGAGGAGGGGATTGCTTAAGTACATACAATATGTCTTTCACCTTTGAGACATTCTCAATGTGGCGATACCAAGCAAGGAAACGTTGGCCCTTTAGGCCCTTTTTGTCAAGTATAATGGTGGGTATAATTTTAGGCATGTCGTTCACTACATAACATAACAGAAATCGAATTAGCATTGTTGTTTAAAACTATTTTGATTGGGTCTTTTAATCAAATAGTATCACCCACCATTTTTGGCAAATTCCACATCCCTCAATAGAATTCGAGAGTTATATTGAACTCTTAGTGGGTTATGGGAGACTCACCATTACCAAGCCCACCTCACGATGATACGATGTTGGCTAGCAAAAATAATGATGAGAGAATAACGCATTATTCATTTACAACCTTTTGTAATTACCCATCTCGTTTGGCCTCTAGAGAATGTTGCCTCACGATGATACGATGTTGGCACCATTGCACTTAGTTTAAGTTATTCCCACCATGCTTAGTTCGTGAAGGGGTTCAAGAATAGCCTCACGATGATACGATGTTGGCTATCCTCGTTGCCTACACTCACCTCATCATATGTATATGGATTCCTCCTGGATATAAGCACATGCTTTGTACTCCCCCATGATAGGGTGAAGCCGGTGCATGAGTCACAAACGCTTGGAACCCACCACGGTGGAAGGCCTACGAAGAGATATTCTAAACATCTCTCGCTTATCAACTTAAATATTTGTTTGAGGGAATAGCGTTGGGCTACATCAAAACATTTTAATCACATTAAAAGAACTTGGGCCTATCACAACCATTGGTCCAAGTTTATATGAATTAGTAGTATATAATACTCCCACTGTTTCATTGAAACAAGCGAGACTATATGAAACTACTAACGAATGCTTTGCATCCTCATATGGACTATATAGTCATATTAGGTTTTAGGATGATTATGAACCGTTTGATTTGATCCAACACGAGCCTTGTGTTGGACCTTGGGTCTAAGGTATGTAGTTGTTGATTTTAGTTACGCGTTTAATCCAATTAAACCGTTATTTCCTATTGGGCGTTGGACCCAACTATTCCATTTTGCATACATTTAAACAAAAGGAATACATGAAATAATAATAAGGGCTTATGCCCTTTTACAACACAAATGATGGACTTATGTCCATTTACAACAAATTGAATTAATCAAATTACATTCAAATCTACACTACCAAGCCCAAACATTCATAATGTAAAGCGGCCAATCACATAGCTCAATTATCGAGGCATTTGGTTCATAATCACCCTTCTCTTAATCAAACACATTTAATTAAGAAAACAATTTTAAAACAATTGGTTTTTGGATCCATAGAATTGATTTAAATGAAACTAAATAAAATGAAAATCCAATTCTCATTTAAAGAGACAAACCATTTTGTTCTCATCTAATTTGGGCCATTTTCTAAAAACAAAAACTTTTGGGGTCACTTTGTAAAAACACAAGAGTCCACAACTTCATGTAATTACAACTTAGAACCCAAACATTTTTAATAATGTCAAAAACATCATTAAAGGAGCAAAACAATTTGTCCTTTAAAGTTTTTGGACCTTAACGTAAAAACGTAAACTTTTGGGCCAAAATGCAAATACACAAAAGTATCAAAACTTTATGTAAGTGCACAAAACACCCAAAAATACCCTATTTAATAGGGTGGCCTGCCATAAGTGGTTTTTATTGGTAAAATTCAAATTTTATACAAAGTTTTGTAAGTGGGTTATGTTAGGTGAGGTAAAGATGAAATAAAATTTTGTATGAAATGATTTATGTCATTCTTTAAAACAAAGTTTGTCTCCCATTAAAATTACTTAATCATTAACCATCACCCACTAAAATTAAATCAAAACTTTATGTAAAAACATAAAACTTTTTGAATCAAAACTTCAAAACTTTTTGTTCTTGGCAAGAACTCCAAGAACATTGAAGAACACTTATGAAAACTCAAAATACATGGCACCAAATTTTTAGTTCCAATATTCATGCTTAAATGAAATACATCTACAACATTTGAGATGCTAAATTTTCTAGCAAAATTTATATTCAAAGCAAGAACAAAGCTTGTAACATTTACAACATTTAAATCATAAAACATGAAAATCACAAAACCCAAAAGGATCCACCATACACTAGACCTAGGCTCTTGATACCACTTGAAGGAAAAATTTTGTCCTAGCTAAGAACATGTATGAACATTTGAATACATATGCTAACAATTAACTCTTTAAAGTAGGCATGCATCCAAAAAACAATTCATGAAACCCATGACTTTCAAAGCCTAGTATATGGTGAACCAAAAGACTCTTTAAAGACATTAAAGAGAATTAATAATTTAGAGATTCTTTACCCTTGAAGCTCATCCTTGATTACACAAGGGATTCACCCAAGTGGAGGGCCTTCAAGTCACCTCCTTGCTCCTTGGATCTTCCTTGTGATTTCCCTCCTTTTAGTGCTCCTTTGCTTCTTTGAGGATTTGAGGATTAGTTCTCCAAAACACCAAAAGTTTGATGTCTCTATGTCTCTTCACCAAGGATGTAATTTGTGAGAATGAAAATGGATCACTTAGGGAAGTAAATTTGCTAGATAACTTTCCCCAAGTAGCTTAGAAAACCCTAATTGAAAACAAAGCTATAAAGATGAATTTATACTTCATTTCTTAGGTGAGTGGCAAACTTGCAATTAAGCAAACTTGCATACCCTCACCCTAAATGGTTGGCCTATATGGTTATTGGGCTTATTGCCCATTTTGTTTTAGTTGTCATACAACTTAAACATAATGGGCCTTGTGGACCAAAACACTTTTGGGCCCCGAAGCCCCAAAACCAACTTAAAAGCCCAATACGAACATTTCGTATAATTAATTAACTAATTAATTAATCTTGACCATTCTTCAATTAAACCATTTAATTGCTTATCCATTTCATTTAATTGCTTCACATATATCCTTATTTGGTGTGCGATCCATTAGGTTCCAATTAGCGAGGCAGTGGGCGATGTTACTCTTAACTATCGATTGTGAATTGAAACCACATTTCAATTCTCCCTTTTTGATGATTAGTGTTTGCTAATCAATAGGTCTTCCACAAACCATGAGTGACACCTAGCAGTATGTCATGGTTACCCAAGCTAAGTAGAATTGGTTGGAGAACCTATCCAGTTACAATTACAATGCAATACGGTCCTTCTCTAATACAATACTCTTAACCACATTGTTTAAGTGATAGTTTGTTTCATGTCTACTATCCAATGTGATACTTTCTTATATGATTCCCTTGAATATGATTTGGAACATCTTCCTTAGTCATATTCATTTGCTTTGGCCAAAGACTTTAGAATCATATTTTAGAGTATACTCCTTTCACCATGGAAGGTTAGAGATCCCTTGTTGTGCATTCATATGCCTACATGACTAGATCACATGACCCCAACAATGCCGTGGACAATCCGAGGGAATGCCTTTGTCATGATCAAAGATCAAGGACCTAACCATTAGACATCTATGATGCCTCAGGTCTAAGGACTAATTTGCATATTGTAACCTTAGAGTTCGTACATGACATGTATGTTTGAACTCTCATTAATCGCAGTTCAGTGTACTCGATCACTCTTTCGAGCACCTATGTGTTTGTCTTAGTGTCCAACACCAAATGACTTGAGACTAGTTCATACTCACGTTTGAGTCAACATAACACATACTAACCTTAGCGGATTGTCAATGCCCAATTGGCAATCCTATGGCTAGGAACGTTTTAGGAATGAACATAAGAGAAAGGTCTCCTTAATCTAACTCATTAGATCACTTATCTCTTATGTCAAATACATCCCTTGGATTCTCTTATTGATTAAACACATGATACAATAAATAGTGATTAACAATAAGTATTGCCCTTCCGTTAAACATATAAAAGTTTAACATATTAAGTATTCCAAAAAGCTATTACATCAAATGAGTGGCTTTGTGGGCATACTTCCAACAGAAAGAGTGTTCAAAGCACTCTCACGCTTATCAACTTAATAATGGTTTGGTTTGAGGGTTTTATGTCTCATCACATAAACATATTTATTTTAATCTTTATTAAAACAATTTTGGTCCTATTACAACTATTGGTCCATTTGATTGAATTTAGTTGTATATAATACTCCCATTATGCTTATAAAACGGTTTTTAAAGCAAGAGTATATGATACTACTAACATAAACTTTGCATTCATTTGATGGACTATATAGTTGCCTTAGGGCCTTAGGATGACTATGAACCTTTGTTTAGATTCAACACGAGCCTAGGGTTGAATCTCGGACTAGGGATGGTGATTGATTTTAGTTACGCGTGTAATCACATTAAGGCGTGTTGTTCCTAGGGGCGTTGGACCCAACTACTCCATTTTCATGCATATCAAATAAAGCAAGAAAGAAGTACTTCAAAGTAAAGGTGAGCTTATGCTCATAACAACATTTGCATATATAAATTACTTTAAAGTAAAGAAGAGCTTATGCTCTTTTACAACATTTGATCAAATCAAATTACAACCAAAATTAATCTACACATTCCCATGGTTCAAACAAATTTGAAACGGCCTTTCACATAGCTCAATTATCGTAGGCTTAGGTTCATAATCACCCTTTAATTAATTAACGCTTTAACTAATTAAATTGAATGCAACATTTTCATTTGGTTTTTGTATCCATAAAATTGATTTAAATCGAGCTAAATGAAATGAAAATCCAATTCTCATTTAAAGAGACAAAACAATTTTGTTCTCAACCTAATTTGGGCCATCATGCAATAACCACTACTTTTTGTGCTATATTGCGAAAACACAAACTTTTGGGGTCACTTTGTAAAAACACAAAAGTCCACTACTTCATGTAAATACAACTAGAACCCAAAATTTAAACAATGCAAAAGCTTCATTAAAGTGATAGGAGCATATTTATGCGACTTAATTGTCTTGTTCTCGTGCGTTTACGTTGTGTTTCCTTAGTTATTTTAGTGTTTAAAGCCATTTTCATTTGTTTGTAGGTCTTAATAACAACCTTGGCAAGAAAAGTGCATTTTGGTGCATGTTGGATCAATATTGGGTTGAAATGGATTGCATGCATGAGGATGGACGTTTTGGGCATATGTGTGTGCATGTGTGTGTGTGCAATTGCAAGGATAAACAATGACAACTCGTACACATGCAAACACATGGCAAGAGAGGGAGAAAACACATGCAAAGACACCCACATGCAAAGTGAAAACAAAACTCACGGCAAAGGAGAAGGAATTGTGTGTGTTTTGTAGTTGAAATGATGAAGCATGTGTGTGTAAATGTAAAGGGGAAAACATGGCAGCAAACACATGGCAAAGAAAGCAAACACATGGCAAAGAGAAGAACATTGAAGCAACCACATGGGAGCACACGGCATAGGGCAGAAAATGTGGGTGTTTGGTGCTTGAAATGATGAAGCATGTGTGTGTAAATGTAAAGGAAAATAGGGCAGAAAATGTGTGTGTGTTGTGGTTGAAATGATGAAGCATGTGTGTGTAAATGTAAAGAGGAAACATGCCAACACACACCCACACAAGCTGCACATGCAAAGGAAATGGAGTAGTCCTCTCTCAAGCCTATAAATACCACATTCCATATTCATCAAAGAGACAACAGATTTTCTCCTTGCTTTGGCCGAAACTTCCCACCACCATTCTCTCTAATTTCAGCCAAAAACCACCCCTAGCCACACCACCCATCAATCCTAAACCTTTCCATACCATTCCCCATCCATTCTACACCATAAAAACCACCCAAAACCGTCCAAAACCTCTAGTGCCGCTGCTTGCAAGGAAGGAAAGAGAAGGAACATCTTGTGTCGTGCCTATGCCCAAGCCTTGGGAGTGTTGGAGCGTTTGTAGGTGTTTTCTATCTTTGATTTCAATGTTTAAATTAAGTTATCTTTATGTAATTGCGAGTATGAGGAACTAAACCCCCCTTGGCTAGGGGGGGATTCAAAACCATGTTTATGCTTGCTATATGATTTGATTACTTCCAATTGCGTTTCATGAATTGTGAATTTAATTTACTTATCTCTATGAATTAAAACTAATTTGTGTATGTTGGTTGAGAGTGCACGCTTAATTTTCATGCATAAGTTTGATGCTAGGATATAAGGAAGTTTCACCTAATCGTTATGAACTTATATTCATAAGTAGTAAAGGTTGTTGATCACAATCGTGTTAAGTAAATTCTTGGCATAAGTTTCATGCAATTCATAGTAACGAGTGCCTCGTCAATGCTTATATTTTTCATAGAACTTAATGATTCTTGCGTGTATCTCTATTATGCAATTCATGTAGGGAACTTGTAGGGAATGTTTTGGGTTGTCGTATGCAATCATCCAACCCAATAGCTTGTGGAAAAACTGAGGGTTAATTAGTGCAATTCACGGTTAATTTGGGGCGTTGAGTATTCATAGTTTATCGAAATGCAATTGGAAATCATTTTGTATGCAAGTATAACATGTGTGGAGAAGAACCCTCTAGTTAGCCCATCATCCATAGTTTAACCCATCACCCATCAATTCACCTAAATTTGTCTAAGAATCTGTTTAAATTGTTCTTGCTTTGTTTTCCTTATTTTTGTCCAAAACCAAAAATCCCCTTTATTTTATTAAGTCATATTAGTTAGTACTTGTTTTAGATTGTATTTTTAAGTGTTTTAAGTCGAGATAAAATCAATTTTCGTCAAAACTTTGTGTTAGTGGCAGAAACTGCCTTAGAGTTGTTTTTAGGCAGTTTTGAGTCTTTATAATCTGTTTTAAGTCTTGTGACTTTGTTTTGAGTCCTGTAAGTTTAATTTCATGCTTTTAAGTTTGTTTTGAGTTCTTTGAGTCTAGTTTAGTGTTTTTAACTTTGTTTATATATTTTTAAGTCAGTTTAGAGGTTATTAGCAAGCCCTCCTAATCCCCGGCCTAGAACGATCCCTACTTACATACTTTACTACATTTGATAAAAAGAGGGTTTAATTTGTGTGCTTATATATTTCGCATCAAATTTTTGGCGCCGTTGCCGGGGATTAGCAACTTTGCTAATCCCTCGTTGTTTCTTTTTATTTAATTTTTTTGTGTGTTTTTATTTTAGTTTGCTAATTGGGTTTATTTCTTATTTTTAGGTACTAGTTTATGACTCGTAGTTCTCAACATATTAGTGCAAACATCTCGGAGTTCGACGGCGATTTTGAAAGAACTTTGAGAAGAAAAAAAAGGCATCCAGAACCTAGTGAACCTAGTTCAAGTTCAGAGGCCGAATCTGAATTTGAAGAAAAAGAAGAAGAAGCCATGGACAACCGAACACTCAAGGAGCTCGCCGCTTCGGGATTAGATAATGCCGCACCTTTGTGTATCCAATATCCCACGGCTACGCAAGGTAAGACCGAAGAGTTCGAGTTAAAGTCAAGTTTGCTCCACCACATTCCAAAATACCATGGGCTGTCCATGGAGGATCCGAACAAGCATTTAAAAGAATTTGAAGTGGTGTGTTCAAGCATGACTCTGGTCAACGTCGACGGAAGTATTTTGAAGATGAAGGCTTTTCCATTCTCTTTAATGGATAAAGCCAAAGATTGGTTGTACGAGTTAGCTCCCGGAACTGTCACATCTTGGGAGAGTATGAAGAAGGCGTTTTTGGAGAATTTTTTCCCAACTTCTCGAATCATTCTCCTACGTAAAAAGATTAGTGGTATTCAGCAAGAGGAAGGTGAATCTTTTCCCACTTATTATGAACGTTTTAAATCACTTGTCGCTTCTTGTCCACAGCATCAGATGAAGGAGGAGTTACTTCTACAATACTTTTACGAGGGGCTCCTACCACTTGAACGTCAAATGCTCGATGCATCGGCGGGTGGAGCATTGGTGGACAAAACACCCATGGCTGCCAAGATCTTGATCGCTAATCGAGCATTGAACGCTCAACAATACGAATGCGTTGGCCAAAGAGGACCCCCACGGCAACAAGTGCATGAGGTAAGTTCCACATCCGACATTCATTCACAATTAGCTAATCTTACTTCCATTGTGTTTCAGATGGCCGAAGGAATGAGAATGCAAGGGCCAATGGTGTGTGGCGTATGTTCTATCCAAGGACATGCCTCAGAAAAGTGCCCTCAACTCATTGAGAATGGTGGATGGGAGAGCGCCAACGCAATTGGATTTCAAGGCCACAACCAACCGAGGAACGATCCATATTCAAACACATATAATCCAGGTTGGAGAGACCATCCAAACTTCAAGTGGAGGGAGGCCCAACAACCCCAACAACAAGGAGGCTTTAGGCAACAACCCCCGGGGTTTTTCACCAAGCCATACGCACCCCCACATGTTCCACAACAATCTACCCCAAATGCTTCAGGTACATCTCTAGACAATGATACACTCCTTAAGTTACTAACTAACTTGTCTCAGGGGCAAGAAAATCAAACCAAAGCTATGCAAAGCCAAGACAAAAGGGTGGATCAATTGGAGAAACAAATTGGGCTGATTCCAGACTTTGTGAGCAAATTTCGGGACCCAGGCCAACTCCCTAGTTCTACCATTCCAAATCCAAAATGAGGTTTCGAAAGTGCCAAAGCTAACTCCCTAGTTCATATGAACAATATAAACTCACCTGATACTCACATGTGCGTCCACAACACCATTTAACATATATATGCAACAATTACTAATTTCATATATATGTATGCATGGCATTTTAAAACATATTTTCATTTAAATTGAATTTCTGGGAAAATCAATAGTATATAGGTAAATACAGAAAATACTACCCACTCACAGGTAAGTCGAAGGGTCGTAACCCCCGTGACGCTTTGAACGCGCTCGTCCTCGGGATAGGTATCACCTATATGCGAAACAACTATAAAAACGTTATTTAAAGCACATAACCAACAATACGTAATAACTTCTCATACGATGCTCAAATTGGGTATATGAATATACCACAGTGACCTACTCGACGTCACGGACGTCGAGGTATTTTTAGAATAATTTTTCGATGCCGCACACGCCCCCACGTGCACCACGCGCCGGAAAACTGGGATTTTTTCAAACTTCATTTTCTCCGTCAATTCTCAACCATTTTCTACGCATTTTACATCAAAATGAAGCCCTAAGCATGTAGAATCACGTTACACTACTTTAAGGCTAAAAAACATACGAAATCTCACCGGAGAAAATCCAAGAAAACCGGCCAACTTCGAACCCTACGATCCCGACGTCCAAAACCTTCAAACTAAGTACTCCGGGCTTCCTTGGGACCTCACTAAGCTCCCTGTAAGCTTAGAATTCCCTGAAAATCAACATTTCACGTGTGCATGAACAGTGATTTCAAACTGGGTTACGGGTTCGACGTGATTTCGAAGGTTTCCAGTTCTAAAAGTCGTACCAATCAACTCAGGAGGTTGCAAGGATGAAGGAACTCACCTTTTTGACGTCGATCCGTGGTGTTTTGAGGGATTTTGGTGCTCGTCCGTACGAGTTCGAGAGGGAGAGAGGAAGAGAGAAACTGAGAGGGAAGAGAGAGAGAGAGCACGGGGGGGAGAGAGGGTGAGGTTTGTTTTTGAGTGTGTGTCCTTCCCCTAACCACACAAAATGCAAACCAAAATTTTAATCCAACTCAATTTTCCAAAACTTAGGAATGTATGAATTATTCAAATAAACAAGTCACACATACCTTAGTAACCTTTAAGGGCAATTCCGTCAAATTACATCCATGATAACTGAATTTTCAGGACGGGCTGTGACATACCTGGAGTCTGAAAGAATAAAGGGAATGCATGTAAAATCAGGAGGTGAATTTTCATGAAATGCCAAAATGCAGACCCAGCAAACATTGATATACCCTAAAGCACTTGGGAAGCTAGAAATTTCTTCAATCTTAGAAGCGCCTCATGATATGTCATTATAGTGCATGTAAATGGATTATCAGTTAACAAGAAAATTTTAGATTTCACATATGATGGTAACAAAAAGAGGGGTAGGGCTTTTCTTATTGGAGCGGTATTCTAATACGACATAAATTACGTAGAGCAAGGTTCAAACTCTAGGGCATGGTGCGCGTTACATAATTCGTAACACTTTCCATAGTGAGTGGAAGAAAAAAAGTATTCAAGATAATACAAAATTCAAGATAAAATAAAATAGTGTTTGAACAGAGGTTTGATAGAGATAAATGGTCAACAAGAAGAATTAATTTAGAATGGAGTTCATTGGATGTCCTCAAAATGGGCGGTTGATGAATTTATTCATATTTGACAATAATCAGCGTAATTAATGGCAGTAAACACGTGTCGAGTTAGTTGAAAAATTTAATTCTTCTTGCCATGATGTTTAGAGACTCATCAACTGATTGGCTAATCCCACTTCTAAGTCGAAAACCAAATCTGAATTAATTTGGATAAGGGTCTTTGGATAAATCCAAATCCTAATCCATTACCTACCGCGACCCAACGGATAAAATCCTTCCATTATAAATATAAGTGGCAATTAACACTAATTTCTATGCTCTATTTCTTCTCTCCATCAAATTATCTATCTTGTTTTCTACATACAGCCATAGTTCCAAACTCCAATACACATCTCTACCTATTTTTCTCTCTATCTCTCTCTCTCTCTTTCTCTAGCTTGATGGCTGACCAGAGGGCGAACGAGAATGCCGTCACCGGTGGACCGCAGAATACGAGCATTGAAGATTTTGATCCTCCAAAGAAGCCAAAAACTAGCAAGTTCGCTATTGCCTGTGCTCTTTTGGCTTGCACAACTTCAGTCTTACTGGGTTATGGTAATTCTCCATTTTTTTTATTGGAATTCTCCTTACAGTTCACGAGTTTCCTAAATTTGTTAAAGTGATAAGTGATCAATGTTTGGAGATCGTAACGTATTCATACCAGAAACATGAAAAATATTAGAAAATTAATTTGTTTCAAAAAATTGTTGTTACTCCTCCAAAATAAGTGTCATATGTCATCTCGTTATATATTTTTAAATTTATATTGATTCAAATCTCATAATTTTATATTACTTGTTGATTTTATTTACAGATATTGGTGTAATGAGTGGAGCGTCACTCTTTATCAAAGAAAATCTTAAAATCAGTGACGTTCAAGTCGAAGTACTTGCTGGTACTCTAAACATCTACTCCCTCCTCGGCTCCGCCTTTGCCGGCAGAACCTCCGACTGGATCGGCCGCAAGTACACCATTGTTCTAGCGGGAGTCATCTTCTTGGTCGGAGCTCTCCTCATGGGATTTGCCACCAACTATGCCTTCCTCATGGTTGGCAGGTTTGTTGCCGGAGTCGGTGTTGGCTATGGTATGATGATTGCTCCTGTCTACACTGCCGAGATCTCTCCGGCATCGTTCCGTGGCTTCCTCACATCTTTCCCAGAGGTTTGTTTCGATTTTTGTTTTTTGCTTACTTGCATATATCATCAATTTATACAATGCATGATCATCATGTGAAACAACTTACTTTAGATGTATATGATGTCAAATTTATAGCGTTTATTTGAATTGAATTTGTAACTTTGCACGTGAACTTTTTTGACAAATTTTGATCTCACACCAAAAGGAAAATATATTCTTTTATTGGTTTTTTGAAATAAAATTGCATTGTATTTGTTTGCTGCAGTTTAATTTAAAAACCAAAAATGTTGTGATGAACTTTATAATTTGTTTTGGACAGTAGAATTTATGTTGATTGGCTTGAATGTACACATGTAGGTGTTTGTCAATGTTGGCATATTACTGGGGTACATAGCCAACTATGCCTTCTCCAAGCTCCCGCTTCACTTGGGCTGGCGGTTCATGCTCGGAGTTGGCGGAGTTCCAGCTATTTTTCTCACAGTCGGCGTCCTATTCATGCCGGAGTCTCCTCGGTGGCTGGTTATGCAGGGACGACTCGGCGACGCTAAGAAAGTCCTCCAAAGAACTTCAGAGTCCAAGGAGGAGTGCCAGCTCAGACTAGACGATATCAAAGAAGCCGCAGGAATCCCACCCCACTTAAACGACGACATTGTTCAGGTCGCAAAACGCAGCCACGGTGAAGGCGTATGGAAAGAACTGATCCTCCATCCTACCCCAGCCGTTCGCCATATTTTAATCGCAGCCGTCGGTATCCACATCTTCGAACAAGCGTCTGGTATAGACACTGTCGTTCTGTACAGCCCAAGGATCTTTGAGAAGGCAGGTATCACCTCCTCCAATCATAAGCTACTCGCCACCGTTGCCGTTGGATTCACCAAGACAGTTTTCATCTTGGTCGCCACATTTTTCCTGGACAAGTTCGGACGGCGTCCGTTGCTACTGACCAGCGTGGGCGGAATGGTATTTTCCCTCATGTTTCTCGGAGTTGGCCTTACAATCGTCGACCATCACAAAGGTTCAGTCCCCTGGGCCGTCGGATTGTGCATGGCCATGGTATATTTCAATGTGGCATTTTTCTCAATCGGGCTAGGGCCCATCACGTGGGTATATAGCTCCGAGATCTTCCCCTTGAAGCTACGCGCTCAAGGAGTCAGTATCGGTGTGGCTTGTAATCGGGTTACGAGTGGGATCGTCTCTATGACATTTATTTCACTGTACAAGGCCATCACGATTGGCGGGGCCTTCTTTCTTTATGCCGGAATTTCTGCTGCTGCTTGGATGTTCTTTTATACGATGCTGCCGGAAACACAGGGCAGACCCCTAGAAGATATGGAGGTCCTGTTTGGTAAATACCACAGGTGGAGAAAAGCCAATGCAATGCTCAAGGAGAGAAAGCAAGTTGATGGTGACGACAATAACAATGCCCAAGTTTGCTAGGAATAATAACTGGAAAAGATTTATTAGGGTTTAGTAGAAGTATTTGGTGTTTTTTTTTTTTTTTTTTTTGTTCCGAATGATCTATCGGATGCTCAGTTGTGTGTGTCTCTTCTTTTTTTTTTTTATTCTATACAATGAAGGAAATTGTTGTAAACATTCCTAGTTTAAGTGTGATTGTGTAAATCCTAGATTAGATATGATTCTAGTTATCATTTCCTATTGTATCTTGTATTTCTTGGGAATGAAGGAATATCTTCTCTCCTTTTACTATTATAAATAAAGGCACAATGTAGGAGGGATAACAACACACATTCCCCTTTCATTCTACAAACACATCACTCTCTCTCTCTTCTCCTTGCCGCCGACCCTCTTTAACCTTGTCAGATAAAATAGACTACAACATAAATGAATTTAAGATGGGATTAGATAAGTTTCTTTTTTCTTCTGAAAGAATCTTTTAATTTGCATCCCGTTTGTAGTTTTTTTTGTGGGTAAATTACACAGAACAACCTCAACTATTGGGTCATTAACAATTTCATACCTCGTCTTTAAAAAGTTTCAATGTCATACCTCATCTACGAATTTGTTACAATTTCATACCTTCCGTCAGTTGTTTATCAATTCCTCCGTTAAAATGTTGACGTGGCTTGAGGCGGGACCCATTTTCTATTAAAAAATTAATTAAAAATCAATTAATTATTTAAAAAAAAAAACCCAAAAATCCCAAACCCAGATCCCCCTCCCCCCATACCCTCCATTCCCTTCCCATCTTCCTCGTCGGTCCCCCCCCCACCCCCCAAAACCTTCCTTCCAAGCCCAGAACCCCTCCCCCACCTCCCCCCCCCCCACCCTTTTTCACTACTACAAAAGGGCCTTATAGTGTTAGTGGGTGATGTCGGTTTAATATAATATAGTGGCGGACAAGACATTTGCGACACCAACTGAATATGACGTCGAATTTACTGTCGCTCGTAAGCGTCATAAATTGTCTATGTCACTTTTAACCAATGTAAACATTTAATGTCGCTTATAACCGACATACATTATAATAATTTTTAAATACTGGTGTCGCTTTAAATAAAACAGTGTCGCTTTTAAGCGACATAACGTATGGGTGTCGCTTCTAGGCGACACTAATTATTGTTTTTAAATATTTTAAAGCCTGCGTCGGTTCTGAGCGACATAGATTTTAGTTTTTTTTAAATGTTTTGAAACCCGGTGTCAGTTGTAGCCAACACTAATAATATTTTTATATATTTTAAAACCCGATGCAGTATTGTTATCTACCAAATGCATATATACTTAAGTTAAAAAAATTTAAAAAGGCGGGTCACTAAACCTCTGCCCCTTCAGCAAAGCAGCTCCTTCTTTGCTCCTTCTTCGCAACCACAACAGCAGCAGCAATCACCGTTTCAAATTCAACAGAGCCTAGACTGTGCTCCTGCCTGTCAGGACGGAGTTCGTAGATCCCGAGTTTCAGAATTTGAGCGGAGCCGCCGAGTTGAGGCAGAGGACTGTCATTGGGAGCGCCGGGGGAGTGGTGGAAGAGACGGAAACGACATCGTCTCGTATTGAAGGCGAGGCCAAGGAGGAAAGTGTGGCAGATGGCGGTTCGGCGAGTAAGCAAAGGAGCGAGCCCAATGGGAACACGATCCCAAAATTGCAGACCATCGAGTCATTGGATTAGAAGCGGCTCATGGCCGAAGATCCAAATTGTGAGTCCTTTTGCTTTTCCCTCATGCAATTTCTGTGTACAAATTCTTCAAATTTTGATATTTATTTTGGCTTCTTCTCTCAGATGTATTTTCAGTGGACAAGTCGCCAGTGCAGTACTTCATGGAAAAGATGTCGATTGGCAATTCATTGCGGAGCACAACCACCCTTGGCAATGAGAAGGAACGAGACCAACAAATATACTTGTTTTGAAATCTAAGATGTAGGAGGCGAGAGGAATGTGACACAGAGAAGCAAAATAAGACGCAAGCAACGTCGATTTACTGGAAACTGTGAAGAGAATAAGGTGAGGATTGAGAGAGGGTGAAGAAGACGAGGAAAAAGAAAGAGCTCTCGAAAGAGAAAAAAACCCCAATTATTAGGTGGTGTCGCTTATGGGCGACATTATAGTGGTTATTTTATTTATCCCATTATCAGGTGGTGTCAGTTAGGACCAACACCAGTCTGTTCCATTCCACAGTCATTGTCAGTACTTAATGTCGCTTGTATCTGAAGGAAATTTTGTGAAAACATGTTCATTTAAGCAACATCAATAGCATGCTATTAACAATTAAAAGGCGGAATCATGCTTGCATGCACTTAAAAACAAAACATTAACCATGAAATTCAAAGCCTAGTAGATTGGTGAACCAAGACTCAACTCAAATCAAAGTGAGTTGAGAAATATATACCTTTGTAGATTCCTCTTTGCAAAAGCAAAGGCTAATCACCCAAAGAGAGGGCCTTCATTCCTTGCATCTAAAATCTATGGATTTGGATGGAAGAATAGGTTTCTCCAAGTTCCCAAAATTGAGAACCTCTAAGTATCTTCACCAAGGTTAGATTGGAGAAGAAATGAGTGACCTTGGAGTAGTAGGATTGCTAGATCCACCCTCCAAGGGGGCCGGCCTCCTAGAGAGAAAAGGAGAGACATGTTCTCTCCAATTTTCTCCAAAAGAACCCATCATAAATTTTAGGCTATAAAGTTCTTTATATAGTCACTTCTTTAAATGACCTAAAGAACCAAAAAACCCTAATTCAATACACATGGCCGACCAGATAAGGGATATGGGCTTTTGGGCCTTTGTGAATCTTTATTCATTAAATTGTCATACAACTTAAGTCAATGGGCTTGACGTTCGAAGCCCATTGGGCCTTAAGGTCCAAAACTATCCCGAGGTCTTTAACGAACTTATTTGTTTGATTAATTAACATATTAATTAATCCTTGCCATAAATAATTAAACCATTTAATTATTCTTACTCATCTCCATTGTTTCTTCAATCTTTACCTTACACGGTGTACGATCCATTAGGTTCTTTTTAGCGAGGCAGTGGGCGATTCCGAACTCTTTCAAATCGATTGTGAATTGAAACTTACTTTCAATTCTCCCTTTAGTGTTTATACACGTTTAGGGCTTCCACAAACCATGAGTGACACCTAGCAGCATATCATGGTTACCCAAGCTAATCAGAAGAGGTGGAGAACCTATTCAGTTTAGGATTACAAATGCAATACGGTCTTTCTCTAATACAATACTCTTGACCACATTGTTTGGTTTGATAGTTTATTCATGTCTACTATCCAATGTGATTCGTGTGCTTATATGATTACCTTGAATGTGATTTGGAACGACTTCCTAAATCTCATTCATACTCTAGCCAGAGATTCTTAATCATATCATAGAGTATTCTCCCTCAAACAGTTTGAAGGTTAGAGATCCCTTGTTGCGCATTCACTTGCCTCCATGGCTAAGTGGCTTAACCCCAACTATGCCGTGGACACCCGTGTATGGGTGACATTTGACATAATCAAAGATCAAGTACCTAACCACAAGACAACTATGATGCCTCAGGTCAAATGACTACTTTGCATTATCCCAACCATGAGTTCTCATGTGACATGAATATGAGAACTCTTCGTTGATCGTGTTCAGTGAACTCATTCTCTATTGAGCACCTACGTACTTGTCTTGATGTCACACACACCAATGACTCGAGACTAGTCACTCTCCCTGAGAGAAGACACAGCACGTACTGATCTTAACGGACTATCAATGCCCAATTGGCAATCATATGATCAGGAACGTTTAGGATGTGTCTACGAAAGAATGGTCTCATGAATCTAACTTCTTTAGATCGTATTCTCTCAATCACATATTCCTTGGACTTATCGTTTAAGCATATAACATTTATATGAGACAGCTTAAACAATAATCTTTGCCCTTGATATTAAACTAGATTAGTTTAACATATGAAATGTCCGTAAAGTATCATCATATGATTGCCTTTAGGGCACATTTCCAACAGTATCCGACGCAATCTTCGATGTCACTTTTAAGCGACGCTATTTTTATTTTTTATTTTATATTACTTTGCTTCTTGGTGGCGGATTAAGGGGGTTAAGCGACGTCAATACCCTTTTTGTGACGGTAACATTGGTGTCGGTTCCTCTATCCGACATTGCACGATTTAATGTCGGATTTTTACCAAAAATCCGACAGTAATTGTGGTTTCTTGTCAGTTTTTACACGGCCAGTAATATCCCCTTTTGTAGTAGTGCTTCTCCCTCCCGAGCCTCCCAACCACCTCCCTCTCATCCACTCTCTTCACCTCCCCTCCCATTCAAAACTAAAAAAAAAAAAAACCAGTTGAGGTGGTCCGACTTTGACGGGAAGGGGTGGGGTGCGACGATCTGGACAATCTGGGTTCAAATATTATTATTATAATTTTTTTTTAAAAAGTTTTGAATGGGAGATGAGGTGAATAAAGTGGAGAAGATGGAGGTGGTTAGGAGGCTCGGGAGGGAGAAGAGGGCCGGGGGGGGGGGGTTGTGGGGGAGGTGGAAGAGGGGTTCTGGGCTTGAAATGAAGGTTTTGGGGGGCGGGGGTGGGAGACCGACGGGGAAGATGGGAAAGGAATGGGGGGTTGGAGCTGTTGGAGGGAGGAGGATGGGTGTGGGTTTTTTTTTATTTTTTTATTTTTAAGGGTAAATTATTATTTTAATAATTTTTTAATAAAAAATCGCCCCCGTCTCAAGCCACATCAGCATTTAACAGATGAATTAACAGACAACTGACGGGAGGTATGATATTGTAACAAATTCGAAGATAAGTAATGACATTGAAACTTTTTAAAGATGAGGTATGAAACTGTTAATGACCCAATAGTTGAGGTAATTTACCCTTTTTTTTTGTTTTTTTTTTTTTCTGTTTCTTTCTTTCTGAAATGGAATGGCACTAGGTCATAGATGAGACGACCTATAATAGGATTTGCCCAGGAATAATGATAATGCATATGAATATTTATGAATGATATTGCCATTCACAATTGCGAACGATTTTTTGTGAGATTTTTCAGTACGACCGGTACACAGGGTGGTACACCACGCGTCACTATACAAATGGTGTGATATGTGTGTTAAAATGTTAATAACTTAAAAAATAAAATTTCTCATCACTCCTATTAAGACACGTGGTGTACCACTTGTGTTCCCGTCACAACTAAAAATTTCTCCGATTTTTGAACTTGGCTATTAAAGTTGTTTCTCGAGGCATAATCACACTAATACCCTCTCAAGTTTATGTTGTTTTCATAAAATTCCTTCGCATTTTAAACATTACACTCACACCCTTTTAGATTTTAATAACCCCCTTTGTCTATGTTAACCCAACAACATGATCTATTGTAAACAAATTTGCCCTTTAGTTAATTACATTAAAAAGAAAGAGAGTTTTAACGAAAAGCCCACGGTACTGTTCACTTTAACGAAAAATCACATTTTTACACTAAAAAGTCAAACCTGGTACTATTCACTTTACCATTTATTTTGTCCTTATCATTAAAACTCAAAGTTTTCAAACAATTTTCATTAGTTTTCCTTAAAAATAAAGCAATGTACATGAAAAAAGAAACAAGAAAAAGAAAATCAAATTAAATATACCGTAAACATCTGTTTTTAAGCTTCTTAGACTAAATATTTTGTTTGTTTTAACAATTTGATTAGAAATTCTCCTACAATTTTGCTTCCATGTGTATGTTAATTAACCCATTTTGATGTACCTAAACTACAGGACCTACCATAGCGTTTAACAAAGCAGATTTTGGTGTCCATTTTTATCACGCCAAAACAAAGGAGGTTCCTAGATTTTGCTAACTTACGTCTCAGAGTTTTAATCCACGAAGAATTCTGATGGCTCAAGATAAGAAGAATTTGAATTTAAGGATATTAATCGTGTTAATTTCCTCCCGTAAAGTTTATTCTCCAGCGGCACATTTTTTCTATTGATGAACTCATCGTAAGTTTTAAACGCCCTCTTTCTGTACCAGGTCGATGTTGTTATTGAGGTTCCATTTATTATTTTTTTGGGTAAATCTCAGTTTACTACTTCAAGTTTCGTGATTTTTAACATTTAGTACATGAAATTTTTTTCATCCCAGAGTCATACTAAAATGTTAATTTTGGAACAATCTCATACATCTATTAATCTGATTGTTAAGTCTCCTGCTAACTGATGACGTGGCACTCATGTGAACAATGATTGGACGCTACGTGTCATTAAAATATTAAAATAAATAATTAAATAAAAGTATTAGAAAAAAAAAACCAAGAAAAAAACCCAGAACCTTTCGTCTTCCCCACCCTCCATCCACTCCACCCCTCACCCCTCACCCACTTACACCCTTTCTCTTCCTTGATACCTACCCCTACCACCAAGCCTTTTCTCCTTCCCCAAAAACCCAGCCCCTTCCCTTCCCCCAAAATTTCCTCCTTCCCTTCTCTTATCTGCAAATCAAAACAACAAAACAAGTTTGTCCAGAAAGTGTGCTTGAACACGCAACAGTCTCATAGCCATAAGTTCTTGACCGCTTACGGAGCTGGAGTGCATAGGTCTGAATTTGTTTGTACTATTTGTCTCAACAATTAAATTATGAGACATATATCTTTTTTCCTCTCCTTCACTTCCCCGCACCTGATCTCCGCCGTCTCTCCGCAGCCGATCCAAATTCGTGGTTGAAAACACCATCTTCGAAGACCTCGCCACTTGCCCGCACCTGATCTCCGTCGTCTTTTCGCAGCAGATCCAAATTCGTGGTTGAAAACACCACCATCTTCGAAGACGCGCCATCATCCTCGCAACCTTTCCCTGAATTTCTAGCCCTTTGATTTGATTCTTCCCTTGATTTCTGATGATTTTTTTTAATTAATAAATTGATTACAAACCAACAAACAAAAAGAATCAATAGTCTTGATTTCCAGAGAAGAGAAGGGAGAGAGGGAATTTTGGGAGAAGGGAAGGGGCTGGGTTTTTGGGAAAGGAGAAAAGGCTTGGTGGTAGGGGTGGGTATCAGTGAAGAGAAAGGGTGTTGGTGGGTGAGGGGTGGAGGGTGGGGAAGACGAAGTGGGTGAGGGGTTTTTTTTTTGTTTTTTATTTATTTAATTTTTTTTACAGTACTTTTATTAAATTAATTATTTTAATATTTTAATATTTTTAATGACACGTGGTGCCCAGTGATTATCCACATGGATGCCACATCATTAGTTAAAAGGAGACTTAACAACCAGACTAACGGATGTATGAGACTGTCCTAAAATTAATACTTTAGGTATGACTCTGGGATGAAAAATACTTTATGTACTGAATGTTAAAAACCACGAAATTTGAAGGTAGTAAACTGAGATTTACCCTATTTTTTATTTAAATTATCAGTTGGTTGGCTTTAATCGTCTTTTGAAGTTGGAAGTTTTTTTTTTTTTTTTTTTTTTTTTCCGCATTGGCTTTGATTGGTACATTTGTTATTGTTCAGTAGTTGGTTTAAACTTCCTCTGTTTTCAATTAAATGATTAAATTACAGTTGCATAGGAAGGATCGATACGTTTTGGTTGATGAAGATGAAGGACTTATCTCTTTGTTAGTATTTCATTTGTTAAGTGTTGATATGTTTTGAGAATTGTTGATTAATGTAGATGAAGCACTTTCCTCTTTGTAATAATTTTATGCATTAGCAGTAGTAAGAAAACAATGAAATAGAAACATTTTTCTCTGTAGAGTAAGATTTCTTCTTTATGTAAAAAAAAAAAAAGATGTTGAGTGGTGATTACCGTTGTGACCAGATGATCCAATCATTTAGTTTGTATCCTTATTTTTATTCTATTGTAGCATATCAACATAAATACTAGATGTTGATTACCGATTAAAAATGTTTTAGGTACATGATGACGTTACCAACGGCTAAGAATGAGAGCATGAACTACGATCAAATCCTTTATACTTTGCCCCCTTTTATGGTACAATTGAAGAATCTGTTAAAGCCGAAATCATATTCAGATGAAGGCAACATCGTTTTGGAGACTATACCAAACATATAGAGATAAGCTTGTGACAACTGAGCACTTTTTAGTACTTTGGACAATGATATCAAGACGATAATTGAACAATATGACAAAGACCAAGGGTGATTTGTATTTGGTGACATCAAAGGGGCGGTGACGGCTACTGACATTGCTGATATATCTGACATTCCTAACGAGAGAAAATATTTGGAATACACAAGTATCCTAGGAGAGAAACGAATAAAACAACATTCATAGCTGAATATTTCTTAGATGTGGTCAACTGTGTTACAAAGACTAGAATTGAGGCATTCATAAAAAATGTGGTTGCATGAAGATCAAATGAAGAGCATGCAGACTTTGCATATTTGATGTGCCTTTATTTCTGTAACACACTCTTGTTGTGCAATAGTTCTACCCAAATTTAGAGAAATTGGATCAAATTTAAACATATAATTGGGCAATGGCAGTTGCTGGGTGTTTGAAAAAATCGCTAGTACGTGCCAGTAAGCCGCATTTGGTAACAGGTTGTGTTCTGGCTTTGTTGGTAAGTTTTTCATAATGTGTTTTTTTTCCTTTGTTTAAAATTTTTTAGTTGCTAATTTTGATGCATTATAATATTATTTATGTTTATAGTTTTGGTTTGTGATGCGAAAATTAACTAACGCACAAAATTAAACCCTATTTGTGACAATTGTAGTATATGGATAAGTAGGGATCGTTCTAGGCCGGGGATTAACTAGGGATGCTAACCAAAGTAAAATTAAATTAAAAACGTAAAAACAAAATTTAAAACTCTAAACTAAAATCAAAACACTTAATTAGAATCACTCAAAATAAAACTAACAAATAAACCAAAATAAATTAAAAAAACTCAAAATAATTCAAGACTTTAGAAAACACAAACTAAATTGATTTCTAACAAATCTAACACTTTAAAATAAACGGGGGATTGATTTTTAAAGAAAAGTAAATTTAAAACAGAAACTTAAAAACAAACTTCAAAGAAAATATATTTTATAGAAATAAAATGATGAAACGTTAGTTAGAGGGGTCCTTATCCACACATGAACAAATGCATATAATTTAATTCCCAGTTATGACTTCAACAAACGAATAAATGACAATGCTCCAAGTTAATTAGGTCCGCTTAAATTAACCTTCAGATTTCCCTAGATTCATTGAATTGGACGGGAAACGCATCACAACCAAATTATTTTTATCAAGTTCCCTAACTATGGAATACGCATGATAGAGAGACATATCAAAAATCATTAAGTTCAATGGAAATCATAAACATCGACTAGGCATTCATAACTATGGGATACGCATGTTAATCCAACCTAGGGTTTATTAAACACAATCGTGACTAGCGATTTTTACTACTCATGGATATAAGTTCATAACGATTAGGTGAAATTCCCTTATATCCTAGCATAAAGTCTAAGCATGCAAATTAAGTGTCGACCCTTAACCCACATACATAAACAAGTTATTAATCAACACAGAATAATAAACCACATCCAACGTTCAAGAATTCATAACTGTAGTAAATCAAATCATAATAAACATTTATCCATGGTTTCAAATTCCCCTCTAACTAAACAGAAATTAATTACACATGTTTAATATAATTGAAAAGCAAATTAAATTAAACATGAGTTTAAGAAAAATAAAACGCGAGTTTGGAACGAATTAACCGAGAGAGAATTGCAGTGAAACTTTGCTCGTTTTCTGTTTCTGCGCTGACTGCCCAAGGCAGTCACCTTGGTTCTGCATGCACTGCTTTTCTTCTTTATCCCTGCACACACTTCTGACGCTGCCCGCAAGCTCCTGCCAAGTCCCACGTCCTCTCTTAGTTCTCCTTGGTCTCTGTCTGCCTTGGTCCCTGTCTTCCTGCGTCAGGCAGCTCTCACATTTTTCTGCGCAGCTCACCTTCCGCCTCTACCAGCTGCCTTAGTTGGCAGCTCCCCTTCTTCTCTCGCAGTCCCGCGTGTCCTGCTGCCAAAGGCAGCTTCTTCTCCAGTTCCCTTCTTTCCAAGCTGCAAAGGGCAGCTGTCCCGCCTTTTTTCTCACGCTGACCCCCTTTCTCCCGCTGACTGCCCGAGGCAGTCACCCTCTCGCGTCTCTCAAAGCTGCCCAAGTTCCACCCTTGAAGTTCCCTCGTCTTCCTGACCTCGCTGCCAAAGGGCAGCGTTCCTCTCCCCTCCTCCTCCAGCTGCCAGGCTGCTTTGCTGCCTTTCAATCCCCCCCAAAAATGCCGAGACTTCCCCCTAACTTCTCTTTAATTATTTCTGTCCCCTTTAGCTTTTCTTTATTTCTTTTTGCTTTCCATATCCGCACATTGTCCCTCCAATTTCTATTCTTTTGCTTTTTTTTTCTACAAAACAAACCATGATGATGTTTCAAACATCATCATGTTTTATTATTATTATTATATATATATATTATTTAATTTAAAAGCTAATCTACATCGGACGAATTTATTACATAAAATCACACTTATGCTATTTTTATTTTTTTAGCTAGATAAATTCGATAAAACACAAAAACAAAGCAAATAACTCAAAAATATAAGAAACTAACTAAGAAAAGACGAGAGAATTTGATGTAAAATATGTATATATATGAGCTTATCAAATACCCCCACACTTAACTTTTGCTAGTCCTCGAGCAAAACAACGAAAACATGAAAAAGTAATAACATGAAAATATTATTAGATTCCCCCTATGTAACCCTCATAGAATTTCATTTGAGAACACAATCATCAAGAACCATAGCTAACACCAACAAGCTAATCTAAGTTCATTTTCCTAATTCAAATATTAGCAGTAATCTTTGAAACATCCTTGAAGTGTAGTGTGTGAGATAGCCATGCTAATGCAATTTCAAAATTTTTATTTTTAGAATCACCATATGCAAACTAGCGACCTTCTCACGGGATATGCACTCAATCACACATGTGTTTAGTTTTAATGTGTTTCGCTCAAAGAAACAAATGTGAAATTTCTACCATAAGCTTGCATAAAAATCACTTCTCCACAGTCATAATTGCAAAACTTAAATCAAGAGGGCTTTTATTGGATGTAATGAGGCTTAGGGATAGGGTTATTGAAACGAAAGAATAGGAAAACACAAGTTCCAAGCTACATTGCAAGCAATTCTTTTCTTTAGATTTATAAGAACTCAAGCTCTCCAACGATTCTTCTGACATCTCCAACCACACCCATAAACTGAAACTTTAAAACTAATTTTTTTTTTTTATACAATCTCTTTTTTTTTTCTTTTTTTTTTTTTTTTTTTTTTTTTTTTTTTTTTTTTTTAAGCAGAAACAAATATGATAAACCCCCACACTTATTCTTTTGCCAAACACCTTCAAAGTACTTCACAAACGTTTCACATAACAAAATTTCACATTACTCACTAGCTCGCTTGGAAAGGGTAAGGAAAAATATTTATTTCAGGCATAAGGGTGGACATATCTGGTGATAAGAAATAAAAGGCTCACAAATACGGCTCAAATAGGCAATCTAATGATATCATTTTTCTTTGGGAAACAAGGTTATTTGGGCCATGGTGGTAAACCTAATGCCTCTATTATTTTCAAGTTCATGCAATCAATGACAAAAATTTCGAAAGATCGTTATGCAAGTTCTAGAGATGTATCTCACATAAGTTCATCACACATAAAAGAATAGGAGTGTATGAAAAATGCACACACTTTCAATAGGCTCAAAAAAAAACTCACATAGGATGTATATGGTCACTAAATTCACATATGGAGCTTTAAATCATGCTTTAGTTTCACATCAACAAGGCTATGTGCATTTGGTTTTTCAAAGATGATCAAATATGTACAAACTAACACGAGAATTAGGAATTTCACACAACACATGTTAACTAAGTTCTTGATGATCATGGTTCAAATTTTATCCAATTATATCATTGGGTCGGGAAACTAACAAAAATCTAATTCAAAACAATAAGGAAAACAAGGAAATCTTTTTGGATTTTTTTAAACTTTCCGATTTTTTTGTTTTGTTTTTGTTTTTTTTTTTTTTTTTTTTTTTTTTTTTTTTTTTTATAAAACAAAACTAATTAAGAAAACAAAGCAATAACATGGAAACAAATGAAACCAGTTCAAAGTCGAAGGTATAAAAATTTTCAATTTGGTCATTTTTATACTTTACCCCCACACTTAAACTAGACATTGTCCCCAATGTCCGAAAATATAATAAAATGCAAATAAAAATAAAATAAATAAATATAAAGAAACAAAATAAAGCAATAGGACTGAAAACTTCCCTAATTTGCAGAAAAATCAAGCGATGACCCCCAAGCTAAAATTCTGCAATCAACTTCAAGGGTGGAAATAACCAAAAGTTCCTGCAAAGAAAAGAAATAAATCAGTTAAGCACGCAAGAAAATATAAAAAACAAATAAACGAAAAATTGAAAATGAAAATAAAAGATAATAATAAAACTAAAAGTGATCATTGGTCCTGTTTGGTGACTTTCCACAGCTTTGAACTTGAACTGGCCTCGGAACTTCTTAGCAAGGAAAATGAGACTTGATTGGTGGTGTTGTTGAGGCTTCTCGAGCTCTTGGTTTCAACTCAGACTCCTTCTGCCGGGTTGATTGAGTCTGCAGGCTACATTCTTCTCTTTTTGTTCTTCTGCATGGCAGGTAGGCACGAGGAATAGGTGGTGGTCTGCTTCTTTGTTCAATCTGTCCAAGTGCCGACCGATTGCCTTTCTTTCACCTTGCCCCGTAGCCAAGAGCAAGGGTAAAAGAAAAGCATGCCATGAGAAATCTTTGCCTCTGACTCTGATGATATGGGATACTTTTGCTTTTGAAGAAGTATCGTTCCACAGGTGTATGCTTGAACTGGGCTGGGGAACTTCTTAGCAAGGAAAATGAGACTTGATCTTGAAGATGAAGCAGCACCTTGTCTCCACATGCTTCAAGTAACATTTTCACTTGCCTTGGCTGTTCTCCAGGCAGATGTGGCGACTTCTTCGGAGGTACATCAGCGGTTGAAGATGAGCACTCGAGAGCAATGCTAGGTAAGCAATGCTAGGTAAGCAATCAGGAAGGATTTCCAGGCAGTCGGTTCTTAGATTGGAAGATTGACACCGAGTGCTGGCTGATTGCCCGCTTTCTCCTTATCACAAAGACAAGGACAAGGACAGGGAGAAAGCGTGATATGAGATACTCTTGCTTTCAACCTTCATGATATGAAATACTCTAGCTCTAGATGACTTGTTTGGAAAGGTATCCCAAGGAATGAGAAACACAGAGAAACTCGAGAGGGTTTGATGGAAAGGCATTTTCGGAGATGAAAAAATTCGGAGATGAAGAAGTGCTGAGAGAGTTTGCCTTTGCAATGGATGCGAAGGTAGACGTTTATAGGTCTTTTCTTCACAACCGAAACTATTCTTTTACCCCTGTCGGCAGCCGGTGGATGGATGAACAGTACAGGTCACGCGCTTTCTGAAAAAGCCACCCGTAATTTGCGCAAAGCTGACAGCGCGCGTGACGAGTGACGACAAAATTGGAAAAGCTGTTCGCCTCGTGATTCCTGACCGCTCCGACTTTTGATAAAGACGCCCGACTTTTGAGAACGGCGACGCCGCTTTTGAGAAAAGAATCCGGCTTTTGAGAAAGGAGCCCGGCTCTTCGATTTGTGAGAGGGCGCCTCTTCGACTGCTGAGTGATGCCTCAACGATTTCTTCTTCTTATAAGAACGCTCATTTTTGTTCCACAACACACTTAAGCTCCCCCTGTAAACACTCCCTCCTGTAAACACTTCTTCCTTGCATTTCTTTTAATCTTGATCAGTCCGACTCTTCATTCTCAACACCTTCAAATATGTCTTGCCCCTCTGACCGTCGCCTTAACTTGAATGTTGGGGAAGATAGTGATATATCTTCTCCAACCAACATTTGGCAGCCATCCTTCATATCCCCAAATGGTCCTCTTACAGTTGGGGATTCCATGATGATGAACGAAACAACCGCATCGGTGGTGGCCAAAAATCTGCTCACTCCTAGAGACACTAGGATACTTTCCAGGCGGTCCGACGAACTGGCTGTTCAGGACTCTATGGCCTACAGCGTCCGATGCGCAGGCTCCGTATCAAACATGGGCCAGCGCCTTCTTGCACGAACTCGTCAGGTGGAGTCGTTGATGGCTGAAGTGGCTAGTCTTCGGCAGGAGGTCAGAGTGCTTAGGCATGAGAACAGGGATTTGCACATGCTTGCAACCAATTACTCCACAAGCATGAAGAGGAAGCTAGATCAGCTGCAGGAGTCCGAAGTGCGGATTCAGAGTGATCATCAACGCTTTATGACGTTACTCCCGAGGTTTGTGTTGCCTTCGTCCTCGGGAGCAGCACCAAGTATTGAGGCTCCGAATGATCCAGCTCTGGCGCTTCGTCTTTCAGGGGCTCCGTCGACCTCCGAGGCACCACCTACCAACGACCAATGAAAGCTATTAGTTTTACATTATTGTAAAATATTTATGCTTTAAGTTTATTTAATTATAAATATAAATAAAAGTATTTTTGTTTTGTTTTGTTTTGTTTTTTTTTTTTTTTTTTTTTTTTTATTTTTTATTTATATGAATGTTTATGTTTTTTTTTTTAAATATCAATGTAAAATAAGTAAATCAAAGTAAAAAAAAACTATGTTTATCTTTCTAAACAAAAATCACAACTAAATAAACAAAACAAAATGAAAGCAGTAAAGAGAAGGGATTAGGAATGCAAATCTGATTGTGGGTGATTCCTAGGCCTCCCTTCATTATTCAAATGCATGGGCTTATCATTGAACGGACGGTGGTACTTGAAATGATCCGACAACGGTCTAAGTTCTAATGACGGTGCCTGAATCATCAAAATTAAATTGTTAGTATAACATAAAATTAAAAATGGAGAAGATGGCTTACTTTCTCGTTCAAACTCAATGACAAACACCACATTTTTGAACATTTCCGGGACTTTGAACTTAGCCAGGTTTACTATGATGGTTGTGGCTTGTCCCGTGTCCTCAGTCTTAACTCCTTTGGGCTTGATTGTCTCATGCACAGCCTCTTTGATATGATCAACAGATTCTCCGGCCACCTCATTTTCTGGAATAATTATTCTTGGTGTACAAGTCTCTTTGAACGTTTCAATACCATCGGGAACTTGATTTGGTACACCAAGAATTTGGATATCACATTGCACCTTGGGAAGATCTTCCACAACGTATTTTTCATTCACTTCTTCCTTGGGATTTAAAAACCTGCAAGGAAAAAGGACATTTGGTGGAACGATGTTAGAATGAATTGAACTTAGAACCTCCTCACCTGAGTTGGATGACATAAGGACTTGGGGGGTTTGCGATAAGAATTCTTCTAAACTGCCCAAGTCGTCATCCTCATCTTCTTCTTGAATTGGCAATTCATCCATGTTCGGGCTCTGTTTGGATGGTTCTGGGACAACTTCATCCTCCATGTCACCTTGATCTCGAATCTGTGCCATGAATTCCATAATCTGCCCAACTTGCTCCTCCAAAGCATCCACCTTGTTGGCTTTATTTTGCATCTCCATGTTTCGATTTTCTACGTCCTGGGTCAAAGAGGTTAGTAACTTATTCAAAATGTCATTATCCGAGGACGTACCTGAATTTGGTTGGGGAGATTGTGGTGGAGGCTGTGGTGGTTCATATGGCCATTGATAGTACTCCTCCGATGGCTGCCAATATTCTGCTTGGTGAGTCTCCTCAGCTTGATTTTGTGAACCCTGCGCCAAAGAAATGAGTCCATCAAGAATTTCATTATAATTAATGGGCATACTTGAATTCGATTGAAATTGCTGTGGGGGATGCTGTGGTGGCTGCATAGGTCTTGAATAGAACTCGTCTTGCTGCCAATATCCACCTTGTTGAAATTGTTGAGGTTCATCCCACATATACTCTGAATTACTTCTCCAATCCGAATTATAAGCGTTGGAAAACATGTTGCCCCTTGATTGGTTATGGCCTTGATATCCCCAAACATCTTCATTTGCAGAAAATTGGGGATATTGATGAGTTTGATATCCTTGCCCATAGGGCACATCAAGTGTAGGGACACTTGGCATTGTGGTCCGTTCGGCATTATGAGTCAATTGAGCAGTGAGTTGTGCCAATTGAGCTTGAATGGATTCGAGTGCCATGTCTCGCTCCATTGTACCTAAAATCAAAGAAAACTAAATCAAATATCAAAAGTTAAAAAAAAACATAACAAACAAAAACAAATAAAATAAAATAAAATAAACACAAATAAAATAAAATAAAATAAAAAGTAAAACACAAACAAAAACATAAACAAGGGATTAGCAAATTTGCTAATCCCCGGCAACGGCGCCAAAAATTTGATGCGAAAATTAACTAACGCACAAAATTAAACCCTATTTGTGACAATTGTAGTATATGGATAAGTAGGGATCGTTCTAGGCCGGGGATTAACTAGGGATGCTAACCAAAGTAAAATTAAATTAAAAACGTAAAAACAAAATTTAAAACTCTAAACTAAAATCAAAACACTTAATTAGAATCACTCAAAATAAAACTAACAAATAAACCAAAATAAATTAAAAAACTCAAAATAATTCAAGACTTTAGAAAACACAAACTAAATTGATTTCTAACAAATCTAACACTTTAAAATAAACGGGGGATTGATTTTTAAAGAAAAGTAAATTTAAAACAGAAACTTAAAAACAAACTTCAAAGAAAATATATTTTATAGAAATAAAATGATGAAACGTTAGTTAGAGGGGTCCTTATCCACACATGAACAAATGCATATAATTTAATTCCCAGTTATGACTTCAACAAACGAATAAATGACAATGCTCCAAGTTAATTAGGTCCGCTTAAATTAACCTTCAGATTTCCCTAGATTCATTGAATTGGACGGGAAACGCATCACAACCAAATTATTTTTATCAAGTTCCCTAACTATGGAATACGCATGATAGAGAGACATATCAAAAATCATTAAGTTCAATGGAAATCATAAACATCGACTAGGCATTCATAACTATGGGATACGCATGTTAATCCAACCTAGGGTTTATTAAACACAATCGTGACTAGCGATTTTTACTACTCATGGATATAAGTTCATAACGATTAGGTGAAATTCCCTTATATCCTAGCATAAAGTCTAAGCATGCAAATTAAGTGTCGACCCTTAACCCACATACATAAACAAGTTATTAATCAACACAGAATAATAAACCACATCCAACGTTCAAGAATTCATAACTGTAGTAAATCAAATCATAATAAACATTTATCCATGGTTTCAAATTCCCCTCTAACTAAACAGAAATTAATTACACATGTTTAATATAATTGAAAAGCAAATTAAATTAAACATGAGTTTAAGAAAAATAAAACGCGAGTTTGGAACGAATTAACCGAGAGAGAATTGCAGTGAAACTTTGCTCGTTTTCTGTTTCTGCGCTGACTGCCCAAGGCAGTCACCTTGGTTCTGCATGCACTGCTTTTCTTCTTTATCCCTGCACACACTTCTGACGCTGCCCGCAAGCTCCTGCCAAGTCCCACGTCCTCTCTTAGTTCTCCTTGGTCTCTGTCTGCCTTGGTCCCTGTCTTCCTGCGTCAGGCAGCTCTCACATTTTTCTGCGCAGCTCACCTTCCGCCTCTACCAGCTGCCTTAGTTGGCAGCTCCCCTTCTTCTCTCGCAGTCCCGCGTGTCCTGCTGCCAAAGGCAGCTTCTTCTCCAGTTCCCTTCTTTCCAAGCTGCAAAGGGCAGCTGTCCCGCCTTTTTTCTCACGCTGACCCCCTTTCTCCCGCTGACTGCCCGAGGCAGTCACCCTCTCGCGTCTCTCAAAGCTGCCCAAGTTCCACCCTTGAAGTTCCCTCGTCTTCCTGACCTCGCTGCCAAAGGGCAGCGTTCCTCTCCCCTCCTCCTCCAGCTGCCAGGCTGCTTTGCTGCCTTTCAATCCCCCCCAAAAATGCCGAGACTTCCCCCTAACTTCTCTTTAATTATTTCTGTCCCCTTTAGCTTTTCTTTATTTCTTTTTGCTTTCCATATCCGCACATTGTCCCTCCAATTTCTATTCTTTTGCTTTTTTTTTCTACAAAACAAACCATGATGATGTTTCAAACATCATCATGTTTTATTATTATTATTATATATATATATATATATTATTTAATTTAAAAGCTAATCTACATCGGACGAATTTATTACATAAAATCACACTTATGCTATTTTTATTTTTTTAGCTAGATAAATTCGATAAAACACAAAAACAAAGCAAATAACTCAAAAATATAAGAAACTAACTAAGAAAAGACGAGAGAATTTGATGTAAAATATGTATATATATGAGCTTATCAGTTTGGTGGAAAAACAAGACTACTATTTACCCCATCATTGGTGGAGAGAACAAACTACCTTAACTTTGTAAGGTGGAGTTAGTCAAACTGCACAAAACATTGATCAACATAGACTTGAAAACCTTGGTGGCACTACGTTTATATATTTTGAAAATGATATTATGCTTTTTTGATTGACTTTCTTTATTTCATGCTTATTACATTGAAACTAAATAGACAATCATATATTTTCGTTGAGTGCTTTCATTCTTTTTATGATTGCTTTTGAAATTCTTTCTATTTGAAGTAGATCTTTATAAAAAATTTACCGAGATTACTTTTACAAAATGATCAAAACGCTGAATACCAAATGGACCAACAACTTTTATTTGTCATGAAGAAAAGAACAAAAACATTTTATTAGTTGAGTGAAACATTGATCTAACAACTTTTAATGGTACATTTTGAAAATATTTAGAACTGATATGTTTGTTTGTTTATTTATTTATTTATTGATGTTGTGTGGTGGGGGTTTTGGTGGTGATGTAGGCCTATGATGACGATGATGCATTGCCTGAAACATAGGTAGAAATACAGGCAGTTGATCCTATTAAGGAAGATGACGTTGAAATGATTAATGATGTGGTTGTAGACATGTAAATTTCGTTGCATACAAATGATGCATCACAAAGCTCCACGTGGCATATGACTCATCACAGATGGAAAAGTCATCAATGACATGTGACACAAATCAAGCAAAGGAAGTATAAAAATTCCCCAAAATTCGGCAATAAGGGAGCATCCCCCTTAAATTCAGCTAAGGAATCCAAATTGATCCTAAACTGGAAAGAAAGCTAAAGCATCTTCATAAAACAAGTAAGAATTGAAGATTGCTCACAAAATAGGCAACAAGATCCTTAAATTCGGCCAAGGGAGTAAAGTGGCTGAAATTAAGACACAAAACATGCCTAAAATCATGCCAAAGACAAGCCTTGAGAAGCCTATAAATACAAGGTCCTCCTACAAGTATAATGGTCGAAAAAAAATCTCTACACAGAAGAACCTCTGCAAAACTTTTGAAGACTAATACGCTGCCAAAGCTCTCTTCGAAGAACATTCAACCAAAGCCGAATCTTTCTCTTAACTGAAGCCGAAGCACTTCCTTGAAGAATCAACAAGCGCTCGTGCCGATTCCTTCAAGACTTTGTTGCAAGCTTATAAACTTGTAGCAACGTTCATTTCAAGATCAAGTCGGCAAGACCCTTGAAGCAACGAAATCCCGCATCAAACACTACCTTTGCCGCACCTTTTGAGGTGAAGATCATCCACGTATTGTTTTCAAGCTCAAAACTTGAAGCAATCGTTCAACCGTTCTTCCGAGATCAAGTCATCGCAACCCTTAGATCAACAATCATGCATCTACATCAAATTTGAAGACTTAATCAGAGGAAAAGTTTCTCACACTTTATAACACTTTGTCCCTCTTACAAAGTAATGTTGGTCGAGCCCCCTAGTTAATTTTAGTTTACTTTGTGAACAATTTCCTGTGTTCTCAGATTTAGGTTTGGTGTTTGTTTTAGTTTGGATAACGTTTTGGATATTGTCCTCAAATGTGAGTTATTTGAATCATGTTTCTTGCATACATGTGACTGAGTTCAAGTAAACACGTGATTAGATATAAATGTGGGGAAGTTAGTTGTCTAGATGAATGTGCTACTATGCACACTAGACTAATTTCATACCTAAACTCTGCCACAACCTCTCTCTCTCCCTTAAGCAAAATAGGCCATAACACTTTGCTCATCCTTTTAGCACTTTTATGCTACTTTAAAATTTTCACTCCAATCTACTCTTCAAATTTTATCTTGTACTTCAAATTGTAATAATTTAACTTTATCTTATATTGTCGACCTCAAATCTTATTTTCACTCTTTACTAAACAACATTTTTTATTTTTTTAACAAACGATATTTTCTACATTAAGAGGGAGGGGAATGAACTTAGCCACACAATGGGGTCACAATAATGTGGTTTAAATTCATACTAAAATGGGTTGCTACCTATGTTGACCGTAGTAGAGCTACATTGGTTGCATTTACCCCTATAACTCAATATTTTTCCATGTGCTTTTTGTCTTGATCAGTTGATCCCAATAATTAGTTCAGGATATCAATATTTTGTAGGTGAGTTTCAGGTGCATATGCGTGTTGGACACATGCATAGGCAAGTGCTTGTCAGTTGAACAAGTTCTTTGAACAATGACTGCCTAATAAACTCAAATGTAAGGTGCTTAGCACATGTCAAACGTTGCAAAGTTTCAGGTTGTAGTATGAGAATAGTTCCTAGACTTGAGGCATCATCATATATATTGTGCTTATAGATATGAACTTTGACTTCACCTTAAAGTCTTCAGTACCTTGTAAGGCCATACAGTGTGTTGATTTGGTTCATGTGTATGAGTATGGAGTTATATGAATGTGCAATCTATCACCTTTTGATACTTATTCAATAGAATGAGATATCCCTTGAAGCCATTTAAAGATTCATTTCAAAAATTTTGATCGAGTTGCTTGTTGATCAAGCTATGTTTGTAAGAACTACTTCAACATGAGATGCATCATGGTGATCATAGAAATCTATATGTGATTTGACATAAATCCATATCACATAAATATTGGTCGTGATATAGATGATAGAAGAGTTGAATTGCTTATAACTCCAATCAATGTTTCGATTGAGTATCATGATTATACCATAGATACTTCTAATCTAGATAGCCATGACATGTTACTAGGTATCACTCATGGCTTATGGAATTAAATTAATTTACTAATTAATTTCACTACTGGCTTTAGTAGAACCTAAGAGGTCACACACATATGATAGTACCAACAACGTTATGTGGATAATGGTTATAATTAATTGTTAATTTATTGCATTAATTATGTGGGCCTATTGGACATGTTTTTAATTAAAATAAGCTTTTGAGCTTTATTTAATTAAAAGAGGTCCAAGTCATAAGCCCAAGTGAGCTTAAGTGATGGATTTGGCGCAAGGTGTTGGACTCCATCCCGTCAAGGTTACCAAAGGGTACATGTAGGTATTATAAATACTCAGGTATTCTCTTATACGTTCCAACGATCAGATGGTACATAATTTAACTACTAAAAATGCCCTCTATTCTTCCCATCTAGGAAGTACGTTGTTGAGTATTAGAGATATTCAAGAGAATAACTATCACATTGAAACCAGTGAAGAGAATGGTTGGGAATACCTTTGCATCACTTCTTACGAATATAATGCGTTGTATCCTCAAAGTATCACTCAAGCATCTTCGAACCAGCTGTTTGAGAATTTATCCTTGATGTCTGTCATGCCAAGCATGCTATTTTAGGAAGTTGAATACTACCTTAATTACAAAGATTATTCACGATCCCTTAAGTTTCTTCAGAGGATTCAAGGGATATTTTTGGACCTATCTAACCAACATGCGGACCATTCAGTTACTTTATGGTGTTGATTGATGCATTAGCATGTTGGTCAGATATCAGCTTTTTGTCGACAAACAATGATGCCTTTACGAAACTTCTAGCTCAAATAATTAAGCTTAAGGCTCACCCTATGATTATCTGATTAACTTGATTCGACTGGATAATGCTAGAGAGTATACATTGCAATATTTTTTATGATTATTGCATGTTTGTTGGGACTGAAGTTGAACATTCAGTACCCCATGTTTACACCCAATACGGCCTGGAAAAAGCTTTCATAAAACCTTCAAGTGATTGCTCGGACCTTAACTATGCGAACCAAGATCCCGGTATCTTCCTGGGGTTATGCAATATTAAATGCAGCCATGTTTGTCAGCTAGAGGTGCACTGCTACCCAATCTTATCATCATTACAGTTGGTTACTATGTATGAGCCTGACTTCTCACACTTACGTGTGTTTGGGTGTGCAGTCTATGTGCTAATAGCGGCGCCACTACATACCAAATTGGGTCCTCAGAGAAGAATGTGAATCTATGTTGGTTATGAATCGCCATCCATTATTCACTACTTAAAGTCCTTGATAGGTGATCTTTTTGCCTCACATTTGGTGGACTATCACTTCAATGAGATAGTTTTCTCATCGATAGGGGGAGATAAGAATGCAAACGTTCGTGAAGAACGCCGTGAATTGTCTTGGATTACCTCCACTATATCTCATTTAGATCCCCGCACTGCCCAGTCTAAAACTAAATGTGCCGTATTCTAGATTTACAAAGCATTACTCAAAGCATGTTAGATGCTTTTACCGATCTAGCAAAGGTGACGAGATCACATATACCTAATGCGAACACGACTACAAGGATCAATGTACCAAAAGTCCCCGAATGAAGGTGATCGGATCATATTTATATATATTTTTACTTCAAATTCACTCGTCTTTTCTTAGTTAGTTCCTTATATTTTCGAGCTATTTACGTTATTTTTGTGTTTATAGGATTTGGTATGCAAAGAAAATAAAAATAGCACAAATGAGTTTTAAATAATGTATTAATGTGACTCTTTCTATTTCCTTTTTGGTATTTAACTTTATATTGCTGATAGTTTATGGATTGTTACAATTTCTGTTGTGGTTGTTTATGTAATTAAAAGCTGTTTGAAATGGTTTTGCTGTAATTTGCTGGAAGAATGGTGTGTTTAATTCTATTATTATATGTAATATGTTTAGGTCGACTGAATAATATTCCAAACAACTTTAGGTCGACTGAATACTATTCCAATTTTCTAATTACCAGTTTTGTATATTCAAAATATTTATACCGATTATTATCTTCTTTCAGGGTGCCCCATCAACGATGCTAAAGGATATGGAGTTGCTTTTGTTAAAAAAATGCTCAAAAGGAACAAAATAAACGTTCAAATGGCAGTGTGGTTGGTGAAGCAATTGAAAAACAAAAAGAATCTGCTTTGGTGGGTTGGTGAAACAAATAGAAAACAAAAAGAAAACAGCACCAAGGAGGTGAGAAAAAAAAAGAGAATAAATTTGAGCTGCATTTGGCAGCAGAGAAAGGGGGCCTTGCGGAGGGAAATGAGCGCTGCCTTTGGCAGCGCGACAGAGAAGGAAGGAAAGCAGACAGGGGATTGGGAGAGCTGCCTTGGCAGCTCAACAGGCTAGCGGAAATTGAGAGGAGGAATAAGAAGGCAGCACGCTGCCCTTTTGCAGAGGGAGGTCATCGAGACAGGGAGGTCAGCGAGACAGACGAAGGACAGCACGCAGAGAAGCTGCCCTTGGCAGCTGGCGCATGCAGGGAGGTCTCGGGCAGAGTAGAAACGGACAGGTGACTGCCTTGGGCAGTCAACACAGAAATAAGGAGCGCGGGACTGTGCAGGAAACCGATGCACTCTTTTCTCTCGGTGTTATTCTTCCTCAAATTTATGTTTTATTTTATGTTTTAAATTTATGAATAATGTGTAATTAATTTCTGTTTAGTTAGAGGTGAATTTGAAACCATGGATAAATGTTTGTTATGATTTGATTTACTCCAGTTATGAATTCTTGAACAATGGATGTGGTTTATTTTTCTGTGTTGATTAATAACTTGTTTATGTATGTGGGTTAAGGGTCGACACTTAATTTGCATGCTTAGACTTGATGCTAGGATATAAGGGAATTTCACCTAATCGTTATGAACTTATATCCATGAGTAGTAAAAATCGCTAGTCACGATTGTGTTTAGTAAACCCTAGGTTGGATTAACATGCCTATTCCATAGTTATGAATGCCTAGTCGATGCTTATGATTTCCATTGAACTTAATGATTTTTGATATGTCTCTCTATCATGCGTATTCCATAGTTAGGGAACTTGATAAAAATAATTTGGTTGTGATGCGTTTCCCGTCCAATTCAATGAATCTAGGGAAATCTGAAGGTTAATTTAAGCGGACCTAATTAACTTGGGGCGTTGTCATTTATTCGTTTGTTGAAGTCATAACTGGGAATTAAATTATATGCATTTGTTCATGTGTGGATAAGGACCCCTCTAACTAACGTTTCATCATTTTATTTCTATAAAATATATTTTCTTTGAGTTTGTTTTTAAGTTTCTGTTTTAATTTACTTTTCATAAAAAAAATCAATCCCCATTATTAAATTATATTATTTAGTTTGTTTTCATTATTTTGAATCTTTTGAATTATTTTAGTTTATTTGTTAGTTTTATTTTGAGTGATTCTAGTTAAGTGTTTTGATTTTAGTTTAGTGTTTTAAATTTTGTTTTTACGTTTTTAATTTAAATTTGACTTTGATTAGCAATCCCTCCTAATCCCCGGCTTAGAACGATACCCTACTTACATCTATACTACAATTGTCAAAATGAGGGTTTAATTTGTGTGTCAAGTAAATTTCGCATCAAATTTTGGCGCCGTTGCCGGGGATTAACAAATTTGCTAATCCTTGTTTATGTTTTTTTTGTTTGTGTTTTATGTTATTTTATTTTCTTTTATTTGTGTTTATTTTATTTTATTTTATTTTATTTTATTTTATTTTTGGTTTGTTATGTCTTTTACTTTTGATATTTGATTTAGTTTTCTTTCTTTGCTTTTAGTTACAAATGGAGCGAGACATGGCACTTGCATCCATCCAAGCAATCAACGAAGGGAGGCCTAGGAATCACCCATAATCAGATTTGCATTCCTAATCCCTTCTCTTTACTGCTTTCATTTTGTTTTGTTTATTTAGTTGTGATTTTTGTTTAGGAAGTTAAAAAAAAATAAATAATAAATAAAAAAATTAATAATAATAAAAAATTAAAAAAAAAAAAAAAAAAAAAAAAAAACACAAAAATACTTATATTTATAGATATAATTAAATAAACTTTAAAAGCATAAATATTTTACAATAATGTAAAACTAATAGTTTTCATTGGTCGTTGGTAGGTGGTGCCTCGGAGGTCGACGGAGCCCCTGAAAGACGAAGCGCCAGAGTTGGATCATTTAGAGCCTCAATATTTGGTGCTGCTCCCGAGGACGAAGGCAACACAAACCTCGGGAGTAACGTCATAAACCGTTGATGATCACTCTGAATCCGCACTTCGGACTCCTGCAGCTGATCAAGCTTCCTCTTCATGCTTGTGGAGTAATTGGTTGCGAGCATGTGCAAATCCCTGTTCTCATGCCTAAGCACTCTGACCTCCTGCCGAAGACTAGCCACTTCAGCCATCAACGACTCCACCTGACGGGTTCGTGCAAGAAGGCGCTGGCCCATGTTTGATACTGAGCCTGCGCATCGGACGCTGTAGGCCATAGAGTCCTGAACAGCTAGTTCGTCGGACCGCCTTGAAAGTATCCTAGTGTCTCTAGGAGTGAGCAGATTTCTGGCCACCACCGATGCGGTTGTTTCGTTCATCATCATGGAATCCCCAACTGTAAGAGGACCATTTGGGGATATGAAGGATGGCTGCCAAATGTTGGTTGGAGAAGATATATCACTATCTTCCCCAACATTCAAGTTAAGGCGACGGTCAGAGGGGCAAGACATATTTGAAGGTGTTGAGAATGAAGAGTTGGACTGATCAAGATTAAAAGAAATGCAAGGAGGATGTGTTTACAGAAGGGAGTGTTTACGGGGGGAGCTTAAGTGTGTTGTGGAACAAAAATGAGCGTTCTTATAAGAAGAAGAAATCGTTGAGGCGCTCCTCAGCAGTCGAAGAGGCGCCCTCTCGCAAATCGAAGAGCCGGGCTCCTTTCTCAAAAGCCGGATTCTTTTCTCAAAAGCGGCGTCGCCTTTCTCAAAAGTCGGACGCCGTTCTCTCAAAAGTCGGGCGTCTCTCTCAAAAGTCGGAGCGGTCAGGAATCACGAGGCGAGCTGCTTTTCCAATTTTGTCGTCACTCGTCACGCGCGCTGTCAGCTTTGCGCAAATTACGGGTGGCTTTTTCAGAAAGCGCGTGACCTGTACTGTTCATCCATCCACCGGCTGCCGACAGGGGTAAAGGAATAGTTTCGGTTATGAAGAAAAGTTCTATAAACGTCTACCTTCGCCTTCAACAGCAAAGGCAAACTCTCTCCACACTTCTTCATCTCCGAAATTTTTCATCTCCGAAAATGCCTTTCCATCAAACCCTCTCGAGTTTCTCTGTGTTTCTCATTCCCTGGGATACCTTTGCAAACAAGTCATCTAGAGCTAGAGTATTTCATATCATGAAGGTTGAAAGCAAGAGTATCTCATATCACGCTTTCTCCCTGTCCTTGTCCTTGTCTTTGGGGCAAGGAGAAAGCGGGCAATCAGCCAGCACTCGGTGTCAATCTTCCAATCTAAGAACCGACTGCCTGGAAATCCTTCCTGATTGCTTACCTAGCATTGCTCTCGAGTGCTCTTCTTCAACCACTGATGTACTTCCGAAGAAGTCGCCACATCTGCCTGGAGAACAGACATGGCAAGTGAAAATGATACTTGAAGCATGTGGAGACAAGGTGCTGCTTCATCTTCAAGATCAAGTCTCATTTTCCTTGCTAAGAAGTTCCCCAGCCCAGTTCAAGCATACACCTGTGGAACGATACTTCTTCAAAAGCAAAAGTATCCCATATCATCAGAGTCAGAGGCAAAGATTTCTCATGGCATGCTTTTCCTTTACCCTTGCTCTTGGCTACGAGTCAAGGTGAAAGAAAGGACATCGGTCGGCACTTGGACAGATTGAACAAAGAAGCAGACCACCACCTCTACCTCGTGCCTACCTGCCATGTAGAAGAACAAAAAGAGAAGAATGTAGCCTGCAGACTCAATCAACCCGGCAGAAGGAGTCTGAGTTGAAACCAAGAGCTCGAGAAGCCTCAACAACACCACTAATCAAGTCTCATTTTCCTTGCTAAGAAGTTCCCGAGGCCAGTTCGAGTTCAAAGCTGTGGAAAGTCACCAAACAGGACCAATGATCACTTTTTAGTTTTATTCATTGTCTTTTATTTTCATTTTTAATTTTTCGTTTGCATTTTCTACATTTTCTTGCGTGCTTAACTGATTTATTTCTTTTCTTTGCAGGAACTTTTGGTTATTTCCACCCTTGAAGTTGATTGCAGAATTTTAGCTCGGGGGGTCATCGCTTGATTTTCTGCAAATTAAGGAAGTTTTCAGTCCTATTGCTTTATTTTGTTTCTTTGTATTTATTTATTTTATTTTTATTTGCATTTTATTACATTTTCTGACATTGGGGACAATGTCTAGTTTAAGTGTGGGGGTAAAGAGTATAAAAATGACCAAATTAAAAATTTTTATACCTTCGACTTTGAACTGATTTCATGTGTTTCCATGTTATTGCTTTGTGTTTTCTTAATTAAGTTGTTGTTTTTTAAATAAAAAATAAAAAATAAAAAAATAAAAAATAAAAAATAAAAATCGGAAAATTTAAAAAATCCAAAAATATTTCCTTGTTTTCCTTATTGTTTTGAATTAGATTTTTGTTAGTTTCCCGACCCAATGATATAATTGGATAAAATTTGAACCATGATCATCAAGAACTTTGTTAACATGTGTTGTGTGAAATTCCTAATTCTCGTGTTAGTTTGTACATATTTGATTATCCTTGAAAAACTAAATGCACATAGCCTTGTTAATGTGAAACTAAAGCATGATTTAAAGCTCCATATGTGAATTTAGTGACCATATACATCCTATGTGAGTTTTTGAGCCTATTGAAAGTGTGTGCATTTTTCATACACTCCTATTCTTTCATGTGTGATGAACTTATGTGAGATACTTCTCTAGAACTTGCATAACGATCTTTCGAAATTTTTGTCATTGATTGCATGAACTTGAAAATGATAGAGGCATTAGGTTTACCACCATGGCCCAAATAACTTTGTTTCCCAAAGAAAAATGATATCATTAGATTGCCAATTTGAGCCGTATTTGTGAGCCTTTTATTTCTTATCACCAGATATGTCTACCCTTATGCCTGAAATAAATAATTTTCCTTACCCTTTCCAAGCGAGCTAATGAGCAATGCGAGATTGTCTTATGAAAAATGTTTGTGAAGTACTTTGAAGGGGTTGTGGCAAAAGAATAAGTGTGGGGGTTTTTCATATTTGTTTCTGTGAAATATAAAAAAAAAAAAAAAAAAGAAAGAAAGAAAGTTGTTTACGAAGAAAATAAAAAAAAAATGTTTAAAGTTTCAGTTTTTGGGTGTGGTTGGAGATGTCTGAAGAATCGTTGGAGAGCTTGAGTTCTTATAAATCTAAAGAAAATAATTGCTTGCAATGAAGCTTGGAACTTGTGTTTTTCCTATTCTTTCGTTTCAATAACCCTCGCCCTAAACCTCATTACGTCCAATAAAAGTCCTCTTGATTTAAGTTTTACAATTATGATTGTGGAGAAGTGATTTTATGCAAGCTTATGGTAGAACTCTCACATTTGATTCTTTGAGAGAAACACATTAAAACTAAACACATGTGTGATTGAGTGCATATCCCGTGAGAAGGTTGCTAGTTTGCATATGGTGATTTTAAAAATAAAAATTTGAAATTGCATTAGCATGGCTATCTCACACACTACACTTCAAGGATGTTTCAAAGATTACTGCTAATATTTGAGTAAGGAAAATGAACTTGAATTGCTTATTGGTGTTAGCTATGGTTCTTGATGATTTGTGTTCTCGAATGAAATTCTATGAGGGTCACATAGGGGGAAACTAATGTTTTTTTTATGTTATTACTTTTTCATGTTCTCTTAGTTTTGCTCGAGGACTAGCAAAAGCTAAGTATGGGGGTATTTGATCGGATCATATTTATATATATTTTTACTTCAAATTCACTCGTCTTTTCTTAGTTAGTTCCTTATATTTTCGAGCTATTTACGTTATTTTTGTGTTTATAGGATTTGGTATGCAAAGAAAATAAAAATAGCACAAATGAGTTTTAAATAATGTATTAATGTGACTCTTTCTATTTCCTTTTTGGTATTTAACTTTATATTGCTGATAGTTTATGGATTGTTACAATTTCTGTTGTGGTTGTTTATGTAATTAAAAGCTGTTTGAAATGGTTTTGCTGTAATTTGCTGGAAGAATGGTGTGTTTAATTCTATTATTATATGTAATATGTTTAGGTCGACTGAATAATATTCCAAACAACTTTAGGTCGACTGAATACTATTCCAATTTTCTAATTACCAGTTTTGTATATTCAAAATATTTATACCGATTATTATCTTCTTTCAGGGTGCCCCATCAACGATGCTAAAGGATATGGAGTTGCTTTTGTTAAAAAAATGCTCAAAAGGAACAAAATAAACGTTCAAATGGCAGTGTGGTTGGTGAAGCAATTGAAAAACAAAAAGAATCTGCTTTGGTGGGTTGGTGAAACAAATAGAAAACAAAAAGAAAACAGCACCAAGGAGGTGAGAAAAAAAAAGAGAATAAATTTGAGCTGCATTTGGCAGCAGAGAAAGGGGGCCTTGCGGAGGGAAATGAGCGCTGCCTTTGGCAGCGCGACAGAGAAGGAAGGAAAGCAGACAGGGGATTGGGAGAGCTGCCTTGGCAGCTCAACAGGCTAGCGGAAATTGAGGGGAGGAATAAGAAGGCAGCACGCTGCCCTTTTGCAGAGGGAGGTCATCGAGACAGGGAGGTCAGCGAGACAGACGAAGGACAGCACGCAGAGAAGCTGCCCTTGGCAGCTGGCGCATGCAGGGAGGTCTCGGGCAGAGTAGAAACGGACAGGTGACTGCCTTGGGCAGTCAACACAGAAATAAGGAGCGCGGGACTGTGCAGGAAACCGATGCACTCTTTTCTCTCGGTGTTATTCTTCCTCAAATTTATGTTTTATTTTATGTTTTAAATTTATGAATAATGTGTAATTAATTTCTGTTTAGTTAGAGGTGAATTTGAAACCATGGATAAATGTTTGTTATGATTTGATTTACTCCAGTTATGAATTCTTGAACAATGGATGTGGTTTATTTTTCTGTGTTGATTAATAACTTGTTTATGTATGTGGGTTAAGGGTCGACACTTAATTTGCATGCTTAGACTTGATGCTAGGATATAAGGGAATTTCACCTAATCGTTATGAACTTATATCCATGAGTAGTAAAAATCGCTAGTCACGATTGTGTTTAGTAAACCCTAGGTTGGATTAACATGCGTATTCCATAGTTATGAATGCCTAGTCGATGCTTATGATTTCCATTGAACTTAATGATTTTTGATATGTCTCTCTATCATGCGTATTCCATAGTTAGGGAACTTGATAAAAATAATTTGGTTGTGATGCGTTTCCCGTCCAATTCAATGAATCTAGGGAAATCTGAAGGTTAATTTAAGCGGACCTAATTAACTTGGGGCGTTGTCATTTATTCGTTTGTTGAAGTCATAACTGGGAATTAAATTATATGCATTTGTTCATGTGTGGATAAGGACCCCTCTAACTAACGTTTCATCATTTTATTTCTATAAAATATATTTTCTTTGAGTTTGTTTTTAAGTTTCTGTTTTAATTTACTTTTCATAAAAAAAATCGATCCCCATTATTAAATTATATTATTTAGTTTGTTTTCATTATTTTGAATCTTTTGAATTATTTTAGTTTATTTGTTAGTTTTATTTTGAGTGATTCTAGTTAAGTGTTTTGATTTTAGTTTAGTGTTTTAAATTTTGTTTTTACGTTTTTAATTTAAATTTGACTTTGATTAGCAATCCCTCCTAATCCCCGGCTTAGAACGATACCCTACTTACATCTATACTACAATTGTCAAAATGAGGGTTTAATTTGTGTGTCAAGTAAATTTCGCATCAGAAGGTCGGTTCCAGGTAGTGCGTAAACTGGTACATTGACGACTAGCCAATCATTTGCTCCTACCCGGAAGCGTGGCAGACTAGTTGGTTCAAAGGCTTGACAACCTTGAAAGAGGAAAACGGCACAAACTAGTCAACCTAGTGTGAATTTGACCATCACCTACACAACCGTTCCAATGCATGAGGTTATTCTAAAGCATGTAAGTGCCATTCATGAGACGTATCCGCCTCTTGATAATCGTGAGATTTTGGTCCATTATGCAAATTTATATGAGATTTGGATTAGATTGAGATGATAATTGATGATTTTGCATACACAATAGCTACTGATATCATGCTAAGCAATGACAATAAACCACCTTCCGTTGATGAGTTTCGATGTAACAAATTGGTCAAATTGGAAACAAACAATCTAGGTTGAACTTGATTAACTTGTGAAATGCAAGATGTTTGGGCCCGTTACTCCTAGCCCTCCACATGTGAAGCATATTAGCTACAAGTCAGCCTAGTGTGAATTTGACCATCACCTACACAACCGTTCCAATGCATGAGGTTATTCTAAAGCATGTAAGTGCCATTCATGAGACGTATCCGCCTCTTGATAATCGTGAGATTTTGGTCCATTATGCAAATTTATATGAGATTTGGATTAGATTGAGATGATAATTGATGATGTTTTTGCATACACAATAGCTACTGATATCATGCTAAGCAATGACAATAAACCACATTCCGTTGATGAGTTTCGATGTAACAAATTGGTCAAATTGGAAACAAACAATCTAGGTTGAACTTGATTAACTTGTGAAATGCAAGATGTTTGGGCCCGTTACTCCTAGCCCTCCACATGTGAAGCATATTAGCTACAAGTCAGTTTTCGTCAGGAAGTGTAATGAGAAGAATAAAATAGTGCGATATAAGGCACGCCTTGTAGCACAAGCCTTCTCTCATGCCCTGGATTGATTATGAGATATATTCCTCGGTAATTGGTGTCATAACTACCGTATCAGTTTGAGAGTTTTCGAAAAAAATGAATATGAAGCTTATGAATGTGGTAACCACGTATCTATATAAGGTTCTTGATACAGAACTCTATATGAAAGTTCTAGAAGAAGTTACATTGATTGGACCAAATAGTTCTAGACCATGGAATCCGTCTTAATTCAATTAAGTAGATCATTATACAGATTGAAACAATTCGGATGGATGTGGTATAATTGTTCGAGTGAGTATTTGATCAGTAAGGATATGTGAACAATGAACTATGCCTATTCCTGTTTATGAAGAAGCCACATTAAGAAGTTATATTCCATATTTGCGGTCGTTGTAATTTATGTTGATGACATGAATCTCATTGAGACTCCCAAAGAGCTTGAGAAAATTACCGTGCACTTGAAGTCTGAATTTGAGATAAAATACCTTGGGAAAACTCGATATTGTCTCAGCCTGAAGATCAAGCATTATTAAGATGAAATCCTAGTGCATCATTTAAACTACACCCAGAAGGTGTTGCATCATTTTAATAAGGATAAAGCGAAGCCTTGGAGTACTCATATGGTTGTTCGGACGCTAGATGCTAAACGAGATCATTTCCGTCCAACAAAGGATGAGGAAGAGGTTTTGGAGCCCGAAGTTCCATACTTAAGTGCAATTGGTGCTGTATTGTACTTAGCTCAGTGCACTAAATTGGAAATCTCTTTCGCTACGAATCTTTTGGCAAGATACAACAATGGGCCTATATGCAAACATTAGAGTGATGTTAAATATATTTCCCTTTATCTGAAGGGTACGCTAGATTTGGGGTTGTTCTACCTATACAAATCCTTGAGAGGATCCACTACCCCCTCAGTCCTCAGGCTGATTCTCGCCTTGCTGGTTACACTAATGCTGGTTATTTATCTGATCCGTACAACACACATTCTCAAACGGGTCACATCTTGACCGTTGAAGACATCGCAATATCTTGAAGGTCCACCAAACAGACCTAGTTGCGACTGCTTCGAACCATGTTGACTTCCCTGCATGAAGCTACTCGAGAATGCTTCTGGCTAAGAGTAGTAATGGCACATATTCGAAGCACCTAAGGTATTTCTTTCGTCGTTGACATCTCTGCAACATTTTATGAAGACAACACAACATGTATTGACCAAGTTAAGAGGAGATATATCAAAAGAGACAACACCGGGCATATTGCGCCGAAAATTCTTCTTTTCACATTAACAACAGAAGAATTTGAATATTAAAGTCAAGCAAATCTATTCCCAGGATAACCTAGCTGATCTCTTCACGAAGTTATTGCCAAAGTCTACCTTTCAGAAGATTGTCCAAGGAATCAGTATGCATAAATTATCGAATCTAAATTTTCTGTATTTCTCATTTTTTGAAGTTTTGTCAAACTCAGGAGGAGTATTCAGAAGTATACTCACTTGATCTTAGTGTACTCTTTTTCTGTACAATTAGGAGCATTTTTTCCACTGGGTTTTTGCTACCTAACTAGGCTTTAACGAGACACCCATCCAAGGCTGGTCATACCCTGGTTAGATTTTACTACTTTCATCCTGTAGACATTTAGTTTTGACATTATACATACTTCTCATGTTTCTCCTTAGTCTATGAGTTTTTCTCCCATATTGGGTTTTACCATAGCGAGGTTGTGTGAGTTTTACTACCAATGCATAATTCCGTTAATTTGAGACTTGTTGGAACCAAATTTGCTCACTGTTACAAGTGGTGGAGATACACAAATCCGAGTAACCTATAAAAGAGTAAACAACCATGAGCAAGCCAAAGATCGGAGGAGGGGTGTGTGTGCCAGTCAAAGGCTCTCTGACGGTCAAGTTAGTAAGCAATATTAAGACTCAAGCAGCGGGTAAAAGAGTTAGAGTGCGATAATTGCATTATCAGAGATGAACCCTAGAATGGTGTAATTATACTAGTCGGGAGAGAGACATTTTTAGGATAGAATCTTGTATTAAACCGGGAGAATCCCAGAGGATATTTAGGAGTGATATTGCATTTCCTTGAGAGTGTCATTACTTTTGGCGCATGCCAATTCCTAGATTATAGGAACTCAAACAATATAGAAAATCTGGCTTATTTTGTGTTGGATCGGGTTCACGAATCTTGCGGAACAAGCATGGTCAATCTCGATGAAGTCGTTCTGACTTAACCCACTGCTCCAGAATAGGATGATGGTGGCACCACTACTCTATTAATCCAAATGTGCTCGAAGATGTTGAGTCCATGATCGGACTTCTGAGGTACTTGTATTCCAGTCCTGGAAAATCATGGTTCCACAAGATTTGCATTCGTCCGTTGTGCCAACGACCTCATAAGCTAAACTTATGTGATGTTTTATTTGTGTATCATTCCGTATATATTTACTCATCTAGATCATCTCTCCCACCATAATTTATCTCATGTAACAGAAAATTAAAACTAAAAAATAAAAAAAATGAAGGGATTGTTGCTGTCTTAATTAGGTTAGGAATGTGATTGCGTAAATCCTAGGAAATCATTACGGGATTCTACTATATCTTTTACATAGTATCATGTTTAAGTTGTAATACCTATTAGGTAAGGAATTTACCTTCCCTACTACGATAAATTGAGGCACAATGAGGTGAGGTAATATACACCTTAAAATTACACCAAACTCTCTCTCTCTCTCTCTCTCTCTTGCTTGCGGCACTCCTCTCTCCCGCAACAGTTACTAGTAAAAAGTTATGTATAACTAAGTGCTTTTAAAATGAATGAAAACACGTTTAAAGAAAATGTTTTTAAATTATAAAAGCACTTGAAGTGCTTCATGCGAGAACCACCACTTATGTTTGATGTCAAGCTAAAGTTTCCCACCCAGACTTTAGTAATAAATTTACACGACTTGTTAAAATAATTTTCACACACTATTTTTCTTTTTCTTTTTTTCTAGATATTTTTGTTTTTGTTTTTGTTTTTTCAATGTGCAGAAAGAATAATAGTGTAGAAAAATCACTTATGTCCATATAGATGCACATATTGTTGTACATATGGTGATATAATAATTCGGTGCTGCTGGAATATAAATCAAGTCACATTTTCCCAAGAACATCATGGGCATCTGATTAGACAGCAAGCAAAGCAAGCAAGCACATGTTCTTTGCCCTACGAAGCATGCACTGTGTCTAGGAATTTGACACCTACCAATGTTGTGATTTAGTGGAATCATGCTTTTCACCAATTGGTAGTGGGTGAAGTTAGGTTAGTTTGCCATCTTTCACAAATGTATGTACTGATTGGTGCCCAGTTTTACACACACTCGGACCATATACTTTAAGTTGTTAGATGAATGAAAGATTAAGGTGGTTTTCAATTATTTTTTATTATAATAATTTTGATAACCATAAATTTAGCTTCCAAATAATTGAAATTATCTTCGATATTTTATTAACAATTACTTGGACATGATATTTGAATACAATCACATTTGATTTAACATGTTGGTATAACTCAAATTGAGTTGGATGGGATTGTTTGGAAGCGGTTTATAATTGTGGTGTTAATATGGAATCAGTGGTGCATCAAAGCATAAACTTTCTAATTGGCTGATGCATGCAACTGTTCTAAAGAGCCATACCATTAAGAGGATGTTGGTTTCACGTGGTTTTGACTGAATACATGGCTAACATGCATTGTCGTTGAGTTTTAGGATAAGTCTTGACAAGCACCAGATAATTGCCTATAAAATATGGCGTTTTCGGTGGAACTCAACACACAAGTCAATCCTCTAGCAAACCCTCTCATCCATTTTGAGAAAAACACCAACTGCTTTACTAACTGTCAGCATGAATACAGTCTAGTTACATAGATTTGGGTTTGCAGCCAACAGACAACCATTGCCGGGTTAGATGAGGTTTTCCATAGGCAACCAGGAAAGACAACAGCCTGGTTAGATGACATGGGAGTTGTAGAATTAGTTTGGATTAACAGTCTTGATTGCCTGGTTAGACGACGAGTTTCTCAACCTCAAGTGAATAATCGGCGAAGTGTCTTTGATTCTTTCGCTGAAAGAGGTCACTTCATTAGCCTTCGCGGAAAGAGGTCACGTTCAACATTTGACATTTAGATTGTCAAACCCATTTTATAATAAAGACACTCATTTCCTTTGAGTGTCTTTGTCCCTAAAATTTGATACTGATTCAGCGGACCTATATTCTCACCAATATAGTCAAGGCTGTTGAACCCTGTGCACAAGATCCAAAACTTCATGGTGATTTGCATAACCTTGCCTCAGGTTATAGACCTCAAAAGCGAGGGTGTTCCTTCCTCGCCCAAGGTCACTTGATTCAGGAGTCGATGCACGATCCACCACATTCACCACACTTAGAAATATTCGCCCGACCGAACTCGGTAGAAAATTGGCAAACCCGCTGTGAACACGACTTTTTCCTGAAACGAAAGAGACAAGAACAACGTGCACAAAATAATATTCGTATTTGATGATTTTGGGTTACAATCTCTCTCAAATTTGATCCTCTGATTCGATCTCCGTAAGGTGTTGATTTGTGGATTGTGCGATTGATCCAAAGGGTCGTTGGGCTTGATCTAAGGATGAATGTTCTTCAAGGGCCGTGGGCTTGATCTTGAATGTGGATTTGAGCGGATCTTCAAGGAGCCGTTGGGGCTTGATCTTGAGGATGAGCGTTTCTTCAAGGGCCGTTGAGGCTTGATCTTGAATAACGGTGATGAACGGATCTTCAAGGGCTTTTGGGCTTGATCTTAAAGAACAATGATGAACGGATCTTCAAGGGCTTTTGGGCTTGATCTTGAATAACGGTGATGAACGGACCTTCAAGGGCTTTTGGGCTTTGATCTTGAATGACGGTTGGATGTATGGATTTGTCGACGTTGTTGATCCAAAGGGCCGTTGGGGCTTGATCTTAGGATGAACGGATGATGAACGATGAACGATGAACACTTTCTTCAAGGGCCGTCGGGGCTTGATCTTGAATTGGTGGAAGTTCTTCAAGGGCCTTTGGGGCTTGATCTTGAATAACGGTGATGAACGGACCTTCAAGGGCTTTTGGGCTTTGATCTTGAAGGACGGTTGGATGTATGGATTTGTCGACGTTGTTGATCCAAAGGGCCGTTGGGGCTTGATCTTAAGATGAACGGATGATGAACGATGAAAACTTTCTTCAAGGGCCGTCGGGGCTTGATCTTGAATTGGTGGAAGTTCTTCAAGGGCCTTTGGGGCTTGATCTTGAATAACGGTGATGAACGGACGTTCAAGGGCTTTGGGCTTTGATCTTGAAGGACGGTTGGATATATGGATTTGTCGACGTTGTTGATCCAAAGGGCCGTTGGAGCTTGATCTTAGGATGAACGGATGATGAACGATGAACACTTTCTTCAAGGGCCGTCGGGGCTTGATCTTGAATTGGTAGAAGTTCTTCAAGGGCCTTTGGGGCTTGATCTTGAATTGGTGGAAGTTCTTCAAAGGGCCGTCGGGGCTTGATCTTGAAAGTGGATGATTGTTGATCCAAGAGCCGTCGGGGCTTGATCTTGGAAGAACGATGAACGAAGAACGAAGAGGGCTATCTTGATTCTTCGGGAACTTGGATGCTTGAGAGCTTCAGAGTTTCAGAGCTTCAGAGCTTCAAGGTTTTGGTGTAATATGAATTGGTTTCCAAAAATGAATGAAATTGGCTTCTATTTATAGAATTTTCCAAGGCCTAATTTTGAATATAATATTCTAGATGAAATAAGTCGTTTCTGCCAGGTGTTAACACGTGTCCTGTTTGATGACTTTTCCGACTCATTTCAATTTTTCATCGAGTCACACGCTACGTGTAAAATTTATGTAATACATGAGCGTTGAAACTTTGATTTATCGGTCAACATTTATTTACCAAAATTTCGATGTCTACAAATGCCCCCACTTCAAAGCGCGTCGTATACATGTGCTTGTCACGTGTAGGAGATGCGTTTTGAAGTCCCTTATTTTAGATGTCGATCCAAGGGCCGTTGGGGCTTGATCTTGAATTGGACTGGAAATTTCTTCAAGGGGCGTTGAGGCTTGATCTTGAAATGGGCTGGAGATTTCTTCAAGGGCCATTGAGGCTTGATCTTGAACTTTTTTTGAAATTTCTTCAAGGGCCGTCGGGGCTTGATCTTGAATTGGACTGGAAATTTCTTCAAGGGCCTTTGAGGCTTGATCTTGAACTGGGTTTGGAGTTCTGAGCAAGGAAGATGAGAGTTCCTTGTGCTGGTGATTTGATGGCATTGTACGGCGAGGCTTTGCTCTTTGGCGAAGGTGTCCTCAAAATGTTGGTGAAGTTTCTCGAGTTCTTCAACTCAGACTCCTTCTTCTTTTTAATTCTTCAACTCGGACTCCTTCTGCTGAGTTGATTGTGTATGCTGCATTTCCTTATTTGTTCTCCAGGCAGATGTGGCAGTTTCTCGAGTTCTTGGTTTTCAACTCAAACTCCTTCTGCTGGGTTGATTAAGTGTGCAGGCAGCATTCTTCTCTGCTTGTTTCTTCTGCACGGCAGGTAGGCACGAGGTAGAGGTGATGGTCTGTTTCTTCGTTCAATCTGTCAAAGTGCCGACCGATTGCTTTCTTTCTCCTTGTCTCGTAGGCAAGAGCAAGGGTAAAGGAAAAACATGCCATGAGATATCTTTGCCTTTGACTCTGATGATATGAGATACTTTTGCTTTTGAAGAAGTATCTTTCCACAGGTTTATTCTTGAACTGGGCTGGGGAACTTCTTAGCAAGGAAAATGAGACTTGATCTTGAAGATGAATTAGCACGTTGTCTCCACATGTTTCAAGGTATCATTTTCACTTGCCTTATCTGTTCTCCAGGTCGATGTGGCATCTTCTTCGGAAGTACATCAGCAGTTGAAGATGAGCACTCGAGAGCGATGCTAGGTAAGCAATCAGGAAGGAGTTCCAGGTAGTCGGTTCTTAGATCGGAAGATTGACACCAAGTGCTGGCCGATTGCTCGCTTTCTCCTTGTCACAAAGACAAGGAAAATGATAGGGAGAAAGCATGGTATGAGATACTCTTGCTTTCAACCTTCATGATATGAAATACTTTTGCTCTTGATGACTTGTTTGTAGAGGTACCCCAAGGGATGAGGAACACTGAATGACTTGAGAGGCTTCGTTGGGAATGCATTTTCGGAGATGAAGGAAGGTTCTGTATGTCTGCCTTGCTATGGAGGGTGAAGGTTGACATTTATATGCATTTCTTCATAACTGGTAGCGGCACTATTCTTTTACTCGTGTCGGCAACCATTGGATGATTAAACAGTATGGCTTCACGTGCTTTCTACTTTACCAGAAATCTTCGACAGATTGCCCGTAATTTCTGCAAGGCTGAGTGTGCATGTGACATATGCTGACATGTCTAGATAAAGCAGATGCCTCTTCGATATCTGGAATCGGCGCTTCGACAAACTGCCCGTGATTTCCGCAAAGCTGAGTGTGCATGTGACAGGTGCTGCCACGTCCGGAAAAGCCAATGCCTCTCCGATTTATGAGCTTGCCTCTTCGATTTCTGAGCTCCGTCGAGTGCAGAGGTTGCATGTGATAAGTGCGGACAAGTCTGGAAAAAAGATTGGCCCGTGGTTTTTTTTATCAAGCCCAGCTTTTGAGAAAGCTAACGCCTCTTCAATTTTTTAATTGGCCTCTTCGATTTCTGAACTCGCCTCTTCGATTTCTGAAGCTTCGTCGAGTGTTGATTTTTATAGAGGCACGCATTACGTTCCAAAACACACTTGAATTTCCACCTATAGAAGCTCCCTTCATGCACTTCTAAGATCTTGATTTGTCCGACCTCTTCTTTTTTCTTCACACCTTCGAAAATGTCTTGCCCTTCTGACCGTCGTCTTAACTTGAATGTCGGGGAAGATAGTGACATATCTTCTCCAAACAACATTTGGCAGTCGTCCTTCGTATCTCCCAATGGTCATCTTACAGTTGGGGATTCTATGATGATGAACGATACAACCGCTTCGGTTGTGGCCATAAATCTTCTCACTCCTAAAGACACTAGGATACTTTCCAGGCGGTTCGACGAGCTGGCTGTTCAAGACTCCCTGGCCTACAGCGTCCGATGTGCACGCTCAGTTTCAAACATAGGCCAACGCCTTCTTGCACGATCTCGTCAGGTTGAGTCGTTGGTGGCTGAGGTGGCCAGTCTTCGGCAAGAGGTCAGAGTGCTTAGGCACGAGAATAAAGAGTTGCACATGCTCGCAACTAATTACTCAACAAGCATGAAGAGGAAGCTTGACCAGCTGCAGGAGTCCGAAGTTCGGATTCAGAGTGATCATCAGAGGTTTGTGGCGTTACTCCAGTGGCAACTTCTGCCTTCGTCCTCTGGCGTTTCACTAAGTGTTGAAGCTCCGGATAATCAATCTCTGGTGCTTCGTCTTTCTGGAGCTCCGCCGAGTGATGAGGCGCCACCTGATCATCCTTGAAGATCCCTTCCTGTAAATTTGATTTGACTTTTTTTTTTTAGGTATGTATAATGCAAATTTTTGAAAAATTTCCAGAAAAATAAATAAAATGGACTTTATTTCTCTTAATGCATTTGTTTTTATTTATTTATTTTTTGCTGTATACATACATATATTATGCGCGCGCGCACACACACACACACACACATATATATATATATATATATATTTTTTTTTTAATTATTTTTTCACGTGGACTGATCCACCATTCCAAAACCCTTTCCCTTTTTTTAAATTTTTTTTTGCATGGTGCTAGCCACCATGGATCCACTTTCTTGTTCTTCTTTTTTATATTTTTTTTTCTTCTTTTCCGTCTGCTTTCGGTGCAAGATGCACCCCCCCTTTTTTTTCACGTGGTGCCAGCACCACTTTGCTCCAGTATCCTTTATTTTTTATTTTTTATTATTATATATTTTTTCTGTATAAATTTGGGTGATGGGTAGAGGAATTTGCAGGGAGCGGAGCAAGGAGGCCGAGAAGATGGTGCTTCGAGCTTCATGACCGGCTAGTCGTTTGACGGCGGTCGTTGAAGTTCTTTGTTATCATGGTGGCCATAGTGACGAGCTCGAGGGAGGCCAGGCACCGAGCTTCACGACGGGAGAAGCGATAGCGTAGAAACTGGATAGGAGCTGCAGTTGAGCAGCAGCAGGCATGCTTAGATGGTGTTCTCCAGCGTCGTCGGAGAGAAGAGTTCTGGCAATGGCATGGCAGAGCTGGAGCTGCTGTTCGTTGACCAGAGGAGGAGTCTCAGTGCTGTAGAGGTGGTGGATCAGTCGAGAAAAACCGCACCGCTCAGTCTTCAGGAACCTCTGGTAGATAATGGTTCCTCCCAACCCAAGCTCTCCCTTGCTGCTCTCGCTGGGCATGATGGGCAGAAGGCACATCGACGGTGGTGCTCGATCTTGGTGACGGTGTTGTTTCAGGTGAGCACAATGAGCTCCAGAGCCAGACCCGCGAGCGTGATGAAGTTCTTCGTCTTAGGCACGCACACCGGCTGCCGGTAGATTTCTGAAGCGATGCGAATCACGATACGACGGGTTTTACAGAGAGGGACGGCGTCGATGGTCTCCTGCACAGTCCGGAAATCGTCGGAGCCATCCTGCACAACCCTGAGAATGAGAGCTGCCATTTCTCACGATCTGGGAACTCTCGGAAGTGGGAATTTGTTAAAGCTTGTGTATTTGCATGCAGTGAGTTTTATCTTCGTTTCTGCAGAAGGGTTTGAACTGGGTTATTGAGATTCTCAAGTGACTCAACAACAATGGTTAAGTCTGAGCTTTGAGTGGTTTTGATGGCTGCAACGTGCTTGGCCTTCTTGTCATCATCGGAGTCGGACGAAGACGAATAGTGGTGGCTGTAGATCTTGTCCATCAGCGACCCGGCAGTTGGTTATGGCTCCGCCATGGGTTCTCAGAGCGAAGAGAGGGATGACGGATTGGGCTTGGAGGCTGCCACTTGGGCCTGGATGGCCTCATTTTGAGAGGCTTGCTGCTGATGGATATACATACATATATATATATATGTATGTATATGTATGTAAAAGAAATCCCTTTTTTTTTATTATTTATTTATTATTTTTTTATAAACAAGTAATAACGTATGTATTCCCTTTTTTTTCTTTTTAAATACATAAAACATATGTATTTTTTTCTAGTAAAACATTATTATTATTTTTTTATTTGATGTGACTGAACTTGAAATTGAATATTCAAGTTGCCTACGTACCCTTCCAAAGAGATCAAGTCAAAACGTAGTTCAAATGCATTTTTTTTTGTGTGCCGTACGCAGTTTATGCTCTTGCGGGCCAGAAGTGTATTGGTGCCATTTGCAGTTTCAGCTCATGCATGCAAGGAGCGTTTGGTGCCGTTTGCAGTTTCAGCTCGTGCAGGCAAGGAGCGTTGGTGTTGCCTTTTATGCTCGTGTAGACCAGGAGCTTTGGTGTCCTGCAGTTTAGGCTCTTGCGGACAATGAGCATTTGTTGTTTGGTCAATCGATCCGGGAGAGTCGTTCCTCGCAATCTTCATAGCAAAGAGCCTTGACTGAGTAGTTGAAGAAGTCTTCTGGGAAGAGGTCATGCATTGTGATGGGGATGGATGATCTTCGTGTCAAAGTTTCGTTATCTCCAACACTTTCACATTGTTCTGGAGATTGACAAGAGTTGCTTTGCCCCCTTTCCCATTGGTGAACTTGTGGAAGAGATGGTTGCTGCCTGGAGAGGCGTTCTTTGCAATCTTTATAGCAAGGAGCCTTGACTGAGTAGCTGAATAATTTTCTGAGGAAGAAGAGATCGCGCATGGTCGATCTTTGTGTCGAAATTTCCTCATCTTCAACACTTTCACATCGCTTTAGAGGTTGGCGAAAGCTGCTTTGCCCCCTTTCCGATTGGTGCACTTGTGGAGAAGACATATGCTTCTTGTGCAGTTTCTTTGGAATGACATGAGTCCATTCTTCAACTTCACTTGGCTTGACTAGCATGGTTTTGGAGCATGCCCCTAGCGATTGAGATGAAGATTTTAAGTGGATAGAGCCGGAAGTGACGTCTTCTTCCGGGATTTCGTCTTTTTTGTCTTCTTGGGCCTCCTCTTCAGTGCAGTCCTCTTGGGTTTGTTACCGTGAAGATTGGTCGGTGTAGATGATGGTGCGCCTCCTTACCTTCAGTGGTCCTTTTGTGTCGACTTCCAAAGTTGCTTGGCGCTTCATCCTTGAAGGAATCAAGCTTTGAACATCGTCTTTTCCTGCTAGACTGTCGAGCTTTTCTCCCTTTGGCGTTGTCTTCCTGTTTCTAGAAGGCTTCTTAGTTTCTTCAAGTTTGTCCAAAGCCGACAGTTGCGGAGGAGATCTAGCTGTGCCGCTTTGTTTCTTGGGTTTTGATAACCTTTCAAAGACAGATCTTTGTGGTGTTGGTGTCTCAAGCCTTTTGAAGACGGAAGTTCGGTCTCGACCACTGAATGATTCAGCCTTTCAAAGACTGAAGTTCGAGGGGCGGGTTTAGGCTCTTCTTTTGGCCTTGTGGCTTGTGGTCTTGGCTTCCTCGTTTTTTTGTAGGTCGCCGATGTCCACCATTTCTTATCACCAGTAGATGCATCTTGGTTGCTTGCCCCCGGTGATGGTTGTGTAGGAGGTGCCGTGTGACTTGAACATTGACGGGAATGGTCATGCATGCTTCGGAGATGCACATGATCGAGTGATCCAAACACGATAGTAGTAGTGTGTGCCGCAACCGTGTTTTCGAGGTCAAGCTCGATTTTCCCTTGTTGTGCTAGCTTCAGGATGAGATCTTTCAGTACGAAGCACTTTTCCGTTTGATGACTGATGAAACGATGGAATTTACAGTACCTTGGACTATCGGTACGATTCATCTCTTCTGGCCGTCTACACTCAGGCAAACCGATGACCTTCTTTTCCAACAAGTCTTCTAACATGGCAGCCACATCAGAGTCGGGGAATGGATAAGTCTTCTCTTTAAGCTCCTTTAAAGTGTATCTCTTGATCACGAAAAACTTCGGTTTGAATCGCCTTGCCTCGTGTAGAGACTTTGACGGGAGCTGTGTTGACCGTCATTGTTTCCTAGGTGGATTTCTACTCAGCCTTATCCACCTTTGGCCCCAAAACTTTGTCATTCTTGTAGTCGGTGATTGGTTCTTTCTTCCCATGATGGGCGATGCTTAACTCCATGTTATAGACGCGAGTGGCCAATTCCTCGAAGGTCCGTGGCTTAATGCCTTGAAGGATGTATTGCAAACCCCATTGCATGCATTGGATGCACATCTCGATTGAAGAGGTTTCCGAGAGCCTGTCTTTATAGTCGAGGCTTAGAGTGCGCCATCTGTTGATGTAGTCAATGACCGGCTCATCTTTCCATTGCTGTAGAAGCGGTTAAAAAATTCTTTTTCTAATTGCTCCCAGTTGTTGATGGACTCAGGCTCTAGGTCCGTGTACCACTCAAAGGCGTTTCCTGTCAGCGAGCGCACAAACTGCTTGGCGAGGTAGTCTCCCTCCGTCCCCGCATTGTTGCAAGTTTCGACGAAATGTGCAACGTGCTGCTTTGGGTTTCCTTTTCCATCAAACTGCATGAACTTTGGTGGTTGATAACCCATTGGCATCTTCAGGGCATCAATCTTCTTGGAGTAGGGCTTCGAGTAGAACAAGGAGGTATGTGAGCTCCCTTCGTACTGTGCCTTGATGGTGTTGGTGATCATCTCCTGCAGCTGCTGGATAGAAAGAGATCCCATGAGTGCTGCTGCTTGGTATGGCTCCGGCTTCACATCGATTTTCTCCACCGGAGGCTCCTCTTCTTCGCCAGCTCCTCTCTTTAGTGGATCATCCTCTAGGTCGGGTTCTCGCCGTCCTGTGGCTCCAGTCGGCCGACGAGTGCAGCGATTTGCAAGTATTTTTCTTCAACAATCCGTGTTAGCCTTGCGATCGCTTCATTCATTTGAGCCAGTTGTTCTTCAATGGAGGTAACACCGATGGTCATGACTTGTGTAACCATCGTACGCGACTCTTCAGGCATCCAGGGTGCTGATGATGGACCCCGTTGGCCGCTTTGGGATGTTATCTGATATGCCTCAACGGCATGCTTCGATGCCCCCAGCGAGGTTAGGTTGATGACGGGCTCGCGTCTTTGATGCTTCACTTGCTCCCTCAGCGACACCGATTTTGAAGTGGTTTGTTGAAGAGTAGTTGCGGCGCTAATGGATGCTCTGTTCATGGCGGAAGTGCTCAGGCTTCTTCCCTTCGTGAGAACGGCTTGTCCTTTGCTTGATGCCATTGATTTTGGAAGTGTGCTTGAATTTTCTTGAACGGAGAAAGAGATGAGAGGTAGAGATGGTCCCACTGGGCGTGCCAAATTTGTGAACACGACTTTTTCCTGAAACGAAAGAGACAAGAACAACGTGCACAAAATAATATTCGTATTTGATGATTTTGGGTTACAATCTCTCTCAAATTTGATCCTTTGATTCGATCTCCGTAAAGTGTTGATTTGTGGATTGTGCGATTGATCCAAAGGGCCGTTGGGCTTGATCTAAGGATGAATGTTCTTCAAGGGCCGTGGGCTTGATCTTGAAGGTGTATTTGAGCTGATCTTCAAGGAGCCGTTGGGGCTTGATCTTGAGGATGAGCGTTTCTTCAAGGGCCGTTGAGGCTTGATCTTGAATAACAGTGATGAACGGATCTTCAAGGGCTTTTGGGCTGGATCTTGAATAACGGTGATGAACGGACCTTCAAGGGCTTTTGGGCTTTGATCTTGAAGGACGGTTGGATGTATGGATTTGTCGACGTTGTTGATCCAAAGGGTCGTTGGGGCTTGATCTTAGGATGAACGGATGATGAACGATGAACACTTTCTTCAAGGGCCGTCGGGGCTTGATCTTGAATTGGTGGAAGTTCTTCAAGGGCCTTTGGGGCTTGATCTTGAATAACGGTGATGAACGGACCTTCAAGGGCTTTTGGGTTTTTGGGCTTTGATCTTGAAGGACGGTTGGATGTATGGATTTGTCGACGTTGTTGATCCAAAGGGCCGTTGGAGCTTGATCTTAGGATGAACGGATGATGAACGATGAACACTTTCTTCAAGGGCCGTCGGGGCTTGATCTTGAATTGGTGGAAGTTCTTCAAGGGCCTTTGGGGCTTGATCTTGAATAACGGTGATGAACGGACCTTCAAGGGCTTTTGGGCTTTGATCTTGAAGGACGGTTGGATGTATGGATTTGTCCACGTTGTTGATCCAAAAGGCCGTTGGAGCTTGATCTTAGGATGAACGAATGATGAACGATGAACACTTTCTTCAAGGGCCGTCGGGGCTTGATCTTGAATTGGTGGAAGTTCTTCAAGGGCCTTTGGGGCTTGATCTTGAATTGGTGGAAGTTCTTCAAAGGGCTGTCGGGGCTTGATCTTGGAAGAACGATGAACGAAGAACGAAGAGGGCTATCTTGATTCTTCGGGAACCTGGATGCTTGAGAGCTTCAGAGTTTCAGAGTTTCAGAGCTTCAAGGTTTTGGTGTAATATGAATTGGTTTCCAAAAATGAATGAAATTGGCTTCTATTTATAGAATTTTCCAAGGCCTAATTTTGAATATAATATTCCAGATGAAATAAGTCGTTTCTGCCAGGTGTTGACACGTGTCATGTTTGATGACTTTGCCGACTCATTTCAATATTTCGTCGAGTCACACGCTACGTGTAAAATTTATGTAATACATGAGCGTTGAAACTTTGATTTATCGGTCAACATTTATGTACCAAAATTTCAATGTCTACACCCGCATCAACAATTAACCATAAAAAACTAATTAACTTCTTAGTTGTTTGGTCTGCGTGCCACATAAATTGTGTAATTTGTAGGACCAACAATACTCTGCGCTAAACCACTGTAGCAAAAGTGGCACTCGAGGTTAAGACATACCACCCTCATGAAAATGATTGCAACCCTCCCCTTAAGAAGAAAATTTTGCCGGCATTGAGCTACTTTTGATTTGGTCGTGTTCATCAAGATTTGGAGTTCAAATTCGTGGGGACTAAGTGGAGAAGTGGGGGTTTCGCGTGGTGCGATTAATGATGATTTCCTTTAAATTATACGCACGACTCTACTGTTTTTAACTTTCTATTCTTCTTCTTTAATTTCAGCTAAAGAATCTTTGTACTCATTTCTCCTTTGACAATGCCAATATTCCACTAAACATCACTAAAATAACGCATGTCTGATAAGGTTTCACTGTTAAATATTTTAATAACTCAAAATTATCCTTAGTAAAAAAGTTAATACCACAACTGCTTCATTTTTAAGGGATCAAAACAAAAAGGAAATGAAATTTCATGCCAAACAAAAATTCTGTAGTGGATAAGGGCAAAATGAAAATAAACAAAAGTCTATTGATATGCGCTCACACACATCTAAAAACCAATATTCATAAAAACAAAGAAGAGAGACAATTAATGTATTTGAAATTTATTTATTTATTTTTTTTTGAATAAGGGGCTGTTAGAGTCTTCTTCCGAAATGTACTTTCTCTCTTATCTGTTTATATTTTCTCTCACAAGGTCAATTACGTGATTCACAAGCAAATTACCTAAATCATACGCAAATATTTCAAAGCATGTGAGAAACCAATGATCTTTGTCATTAAATTATTAGGTGAAGGTATCACAATGTCATAGTAGTAGCAGAGTATCAATTTGTTTCTACTTTTATTATCTTACGAGAGAATATGGAATATTAAACCTACCACTCCCAACCCTACCTCAAAAGCGTAGTTATAAGAATATGATAAGTCAAATAAAAAACAAGGCATGGTATGTGGAAACTGTATTTGACCAGAATAATTCTTTCATTGATAGAATGCTCAATATATACAATACAATATCTTTCCTTGTACAACAAGAAAACCTAGAATCTAGGAATACATCAATGGAAAGTATCAATTACAAATCAATCATATAATTCTTTCCTATCTAATTACATTGACTTTCTAACACTCCCCTTCAAGTTGGAGAGTGAATGTCAAGAACACCATTTTTCTGACGGGGATGATCCGGTGGATAACCATTTTTCTGCCAACAAGTCTCAACGGTATGATATTTAGTATCGCAGTAAGAGCAGTAAAGAGGAGGTCGACTGTTGCTGCTGGTCTGCGACTGTTGGTGCTGCTTCTTGGATGATTGTTGCTGATGGCGAACTGCCATGGCTGCTGGTTCAGTCAGGTTGAGGGATCCAGTGCCTAACTCTCGTTGTTTTTCTTCTTGAATGATGGAGGAATACGCTTGTCGGTAGGAATGAAGTGGATTTATCAATAGGATTTGTCCACGAATAGCACTGTAAGACTCATTCAATCCCATGAGGAACTGCATAAGTCTATTGGTTTCGTGTTGTGCTCCACAAGTGCAGAGTGTGGAAGAACTATAGGAGGCCAACTCATCCCAAAGGCCCTTCAATTTGGTGTAATAAACAGCCATAGATTGTTGGCCTTGGGTGAGAGAGGCAATCTCTCGTTGAAGCTGAAAAATTCGTGGAGCATTGCTCTGAGAAAATCTTTCCCGAAGATCTTCCCAAACTTCATAGGCTGTCTTCAAGTAAAGAATGTAGTCTGAAATGTCAGATTTAATGGAATTGATGATCCACGCAAGTAGCATGTTATTGCACTTCTGCCATGCGGCGTAAGCATCGGGTTGCTTGGTTTCAGATGGCATGTTCACCTTGCCATTAATAAAACCAATTTTGTTCTTGGCACCTAAGGAGATTTCCATAGCTCGGCACCAAGTGTTGTAATTGTCCCCAGTTAATTTTTTGGAGACTAGAATCAAACCAGGATGATCTGAAGGATGAAGAAAATAAGGGTCGGCAAAAGTCTCGCCGTCGCCCTTCTTGATAATGGCGGTGTCGCTGTCACCCATGGAGAAGGAGGACAACGGAAAAAAAATCTGGTGATTTCGGCAGAGGAGAGAGCTAGGGTTTGTAACCTGCTCTCGATACCATGTGAAAACTGTATTTGACCAGAATAATTCTTTCATTGATAGAATGCTCAATATATACAATACAATATCTTTCCTTGTACAACAACAAAACCTAGAATCTAGGAATACATCAATAGAAAGTATCAATTACAAATCAATCATATAATCCTTTCCTATCTAATTACATTGACTTTCTAACATGGTACATACAACTGGAAATATTATTATTTCTTTGATCTTGATACTTATAGGTGGGGTGAAATCTCCTTAGACTGTTTCTTTTTCACTCACTATGTCTCAAGTTTAAAACCTCATTTTCCACAATTTAATATTTAGGGTTGTAATATCGTTTGTACTAAAAGAATAAAAGACTTCATAAAGCCACAAAGGCAAAACAAGAGTGCTCTTCACAAAAGGAGAACTTCCGACATCAAGGTGAAAACTTGGCCTTTGGTACTAAGGGGCAGGCTTTTATATATGATGCCAAAGCCAATAGCAACGATACTTTATTTCATTGAACTGAAGTTAAACTTTCAACTATCAATTCCCTTTCTGCAGTTGTCCAAACTCAGATGAGGAACTATCCATGGAGAACCAGTGAAGAATGTTGCCGGCCAACGTAATGGAGATTTAATTATTTGCTTTACGACTGGGACCTCAATCTTTAAAGATAAATAAAATCAACTCAGGTTACTTTAGAGTTTCATATTAACCAGGGACGTGTGCCATGGCTCAATCACTAGTGGTCCTATAAAATGGCTCCATTAATCATTGGAACTGCTTTCTCATCTGTTTGTTTAATTCGCTTGGCCGCCTTTGTCTGTTCCTTTTTTCTTGGGTTAAATTGTTTTAGTTATTACATAATCATGTTGTAAGTGGCTATTGACTTTTTTCTTTCTAATAATATTACCATTTGACCAAAAAAAAATTATATAAAATCACTAACTTGAAGTGATTTTCAAACTATTTGGAGTAGGGGATGTGCACGGTACAATTTGGTTCGGTTTAGGACCTAAACCACATGTCAAAGTAATAAGATTTTACATATGGAGTTATTTTGGTTTAGACCTCAAACTAGCTAGTAGACCACATGTCCACAACTAAACCAAACCAATCTCTGTAGTGTGCGATTTGGTTTCGAGATCAATTTCCATCCGATTTTCTAAACCAATCATCTGTAGGTCTTCATTTTAAACGACATTAATTTATTTTATCTCATCTTATTTCTGATTTTCTCTCATTACCTAAGAATGGATTTGGAAAATTATATCCATTCTTAGATAATGTTCGTAGTTTAATATGGCACACTGAAGGTCAAACCAATCACCGAGAGTTACATTTCAGTTTGACATGGTTTTAACTCAAGACTTTTGGAAGTTGAACGAAACCAAATCGCACGTACTAGTTTAGTTAACTTTTGGTAGTTTATTACCAATGAAAAGAAGTTAACGCAATTGTTACCATAGTTTTGGCGTGTAGTGAGCGAACTCTGTAGACGGCTTTAATTAGGGAACCATATTCATTATCCAACAGATTTTGCTACTTTGTGGATTCTTATTCGATGTAATCAATTAGTAGCGTGATTCTTACCAGGTAAAGATAACGTTTTGCTTGTCGTGACCTGATTGGATAGTAAAGAACTGGCCAGATTATTATGTTCTTCGACAATAACACATTCCTATCCCGGATCGGCTCACAAATGAGGATGGACTTATACAGTACAGGTACATTGTCACAGTAGCGTTCTCGTGCTATGAAACAAATGAAAAGTGGTGTTTGTTTTGCCAATCAACAGTATTTCGACCAATGGATAAAATCTATATAAACAGAACTCCACTTGTAGCTCAAGCAATATGTAGTTCTCTCTTTGATAAGTAACTTTCTGTTTCTCTCTATGATAAGTGATCTTTCTATTGCTCTCTAAATATAACTGATCTCTCTCCCCCCTCTCTCCCTCTCTCTCTCTCGCTCTCTCTCTCCCCTCTATTTACCCATCTCTCTATTTATTTTATTCTACGTCTATCATTAAAGATGGAGATGACTGACCGGAGAGCTGAAGATAAGGCCATCACCGGCCAAGCCCAAAACACGAGTATTGCAGACTTTGATCCCCCAAAGAAAGCCAAGACAAAGAAGTTTGCCATTGCCTGTGGCGTTTTGGCTTCAATGACTTCAATCTTACTTGGTTATGGTAATTGTCCAATATTCTTCTGTAGTTCCCTAAAAACATATATCTTATGAAACAAGCTAGATAAACGAGAAGAGTGCTTATTGACTAATTTGGAGAAACTTTTAAAAACAGCTTTACCTTTTTTTTCTACTTTAAAGAACACTAGAGAAGAAAATTTAAAGTTGTAATTTTTTTCTTTTGAAATTTTTAGTACTTTTCTACTTTGAAAGAAAGTTATCTTCACATGGAATGCATGTTTGTTTCACTTTTATGTATAGATATTGGTGTAATGAGTGGAGCGTCACTCTTCATTAAAGAAAACCTCAAAATCAGTGATGTTCAAGTCGAAATTCTGAACGGTACTTTGAACCTCTACTCCCTTATTGGCTCCGCCTTGGCTGGTAGAACCTCCGACTGGATTGGACGCCGGTACACCATAGTACTTGCAGGAACGATCTTCTTTATTGGAGCTCTCCTCATGGGCTTTGCCCCTAACTATGCCTTCCTCATGTTCGGGCGATTTGTTGCCGGAGTTGGAGTTGGCTACGCTCTTATGATAGCTCCCGTCTACACTGCCGAGATCTCTCCGGCCTCGTTTCGTGGCTTCCTCACATCTTTTCCCGAGGTTTGTCACATTACAATATTATGTTATCATATAATAAAGTCTCAGAAGCTTTTGTCAAAAAAATCATTGGAAACAATATATATCAATGTTCTAAAAAGTCCCACTTATGCGTTGTTAGCCACTGCCACTATAATTTCTAGACGTTTAAAAAATAAAAAAATGTGCCTAGATGACCGCCTAAGTCGCGACTCTCACATAGACAAAAAATAGATAACTTTTGTTTTACATTTTATTTTTTTAATAAATTATAAGAGACTTGTTGGATTCTTGGATAAATACTAATTATATGCTTATTCACAATATTTTCAATATGTTCCAACACTTCATAATTTATATATCATTCTATTTTGCATTATGTATTCCAATATGATTATGTATTTTTCAAGTAGACATTTATTTATGGGTAATGCTAATTAAGTTATTATTAGTAAACTTCATAGGATATTAAATCATTATTCATTTTTGGGCTCCTTGCCTTCACGTTTAATTGTGTTGCAACATGAAATTAACATTAAATGTCTGAATTACAAGAAATGTGAGATTACACTATAGTAATCAAAGTTTAAACTCCAATATCATATAATAATGTTCAGGTTAGTAAATAAAATATAATGACATAGTATTACCGTAACAAGTTTGAATTTTATGTTGTGAACATCATACTACACTGTTAAAAGGTAAAATTTATGTTTGCTGTGAGGTTGGACAGATAAAAAGGTTCAGACCTCAAACATTTCACGTGAATCTTTTTTTCTTCAAAGATCTGCTTCATATTTATGGATTCGATTTGTTTTGAAAATGTGTAGGTGTTTGTTAATATTGGCATATTACTGGGGTACGTATCCAACTATGCCTTCTCCAAGCTCCCCATTCACTTGAACTGGAGGATCATGCTCGGTGTCGGCGCATTTCCATCTGTTATTCTTGCCGTCGGTGTCTTAGCCATGCCCGAGTCGCCTCGTTGGCTCGTCATGCAAGGGCGACTTGGAGACGCCAAGCGAGTTCTACAAAAAACGTCAGAATCCATAGAAGAGTGTCAGCTCAGACTAGATGACATCAAAGAAGCCGCAGGAATCCCCAAAGAGTCCAACGACGACGTTGTTCAGGTATCTAAACGCAGCCACGGTGAAGGCGTGTGGAAGGAATTGCTCCTTCATCCCACACCAGCCGTTCGCCATATTTTAATCGCAGCTCTTGGTATCCACTTCTTTGAACAATCGTCAGGTATAGACTCTGTCGTTTTGTACAGCCCCAGGATCTTCGAAAAGGCAGGAATCACCTCCTACGATCACAAGCTGCTCGCAACGGTGGCTGTTGGAGTTGTCAAGACTATTTGCATCTTAGTCGCCACGGTTTTTCTTGATAAGTTTGGAAGGCGTCCTTTGCTTTTGACTAGCGTGGCTGGAATGGTATTTTCACTTAGCTGTCTCGGTGCAGGCCTTACAATCGTCGATCAACAGCACGGAAAGATCATGTGGGCCATCGTGTTGTGCATCACCATGGTATTACTTAACGTTGCGTTTTTCTCCATCGGGCTGGGGCCGATTACATGGGTCTACAGCTCCGAGATCTTCCCACTGCAGCTGCGCGCGCAAGGGTGTAGTATGGGAGTGGCCGTAAATAGGGTGACGAGCGGGGTCATCTCCATGACTTTTATTTCATTGTATAAGGCCATCACGATTGGGGGAGCCTTCTTTCTTTACGCGGGAATTGCTGCAGTTGGTTGGGTCTTCTTTTATATGTTGTACCCAGAGACACAGGGCCGAACCCTTGAAGATATGGAGGTATTGTTTGGTAAATACCATAAGTGGAGAGAAGCAAATGCCTTGCTTAAGACAGCTAAGCAAGTTGATGGCGACGACAAGGGTCAAGTCCACTAGGCATAAAATGGCGAATGCTTAAATAATCGGTGTTTGATGCACTTGATGATGGATGGTCGTTTCCTGATAAGAAATTCTTTATTTCGAAACGTCATAGGATATTTCACTTATATATGTGTAACTGTTGCCAATTACATCTTATCTTCCCTTTCAAGTTGGAAGAACTTGTGTGTAAGGAAGCAATTATGTTTGTCAGATATGTTTATACAAGTTTGATCTTCAATTTGATTCCCTTACCATTAAAAATAGCTTACGAACGCAAGCTCAAACGACCAATGCACACACACATACATACATACACATGGATAATGCTAGGGAGACTAGATTTGTAAACGAAATTTTGTAAACTAAATGACATGGAAGTTGATGATTAGATTATTATTTAAGCGTTGATAAACATGCTCATTCTATTAGTGGCACATCATTTAGTTTATAAATTTTGTCTTCAAATTTAGTCCCTATGTATGTGTATGCATATATTCTGACGTGATATTGTTTCTTGTCTAACATACATTTCTTGAGAACAAGATTAATATTTGCACTTTCAGGTTCTTTTCTGTTTGGATTTGATTGCCTTTCACCTTCATCTTCCAATTCCTCTTTCCTCAATCCTAAACCTTTAACCAAAAGTGTCCCATTCTTTTTTTTCTTTTGAAAGAAAGCAAAACTTAATTACGGAGTTTTAATCACTAATCGCTATGAGAACTTTTTTTTTTGTTTGTCAATTTAGACATCGAAATTTCAGTGAAATAAATGTTGACCAATGCGTTAAAATTTCAACTTTCACGTGTCCCATAAATTTTACACATAGCGTGTGACTCAACGAAAAATCGCAAAAATCGTATAAGTCATCAAATAGGACACATGTCAACACCCTCCCAAAATTCCCCAAGAATCCCAAAGGATCAAGAAAGCTCTCTTCGTTCTTCGTCAAATCCTTGAAGAAATCCACACAATTGTTCATCAAGATCAAGCCTTGAAGGCCCTTGAAGATCCGTTCATCCTCGTTCATCAAGATCAAGCCCAAAGGCCCTTGTGTTGGAAATATGCCCTGAAAGCCAATCTTTGGAAGAAACCTTTCAGGACAAATGAATAGATGTATAGATGATTCTTATACATCAAAAGGCAAAAACACGAATTATGACTATCTCAATAAACGATATATGTCTTAAATAGTGTATCCATGGACAATGGATGGATTGAAGAAGTAATCTAATGATGTTAGACTACAGAGACCTTCTTCAGATAACCAAATGTCCAAAAGGTTCCTGGTCATTGGATTGTCAGAGGGAAACTGACAATCCGTAGATCGGTACATACTGTGTCTGCTTCAAATGGAAGGATGGAAAGTCTCATCCCATTCGTGTTGTGACACTAAGACAAGTATGTAGGTGCTCATTAGGGGAATGAGTTCACTGAACACAATCGAACGAGAGTACTTGCATGGAAGTCTACTCACATGTCAAGCAAGTAACTCTAAAGGTTGGAATAATGTAAGTAGTCCTTAGACCTGAGGCATCGTCGTTGTCTTGTGGTTAAGTACTTGATCTTTGATTATGTCAAACGTCAATCTTTCAGAATGTCAACGGCATAGTTGGGGTTAAGCCACTTAGTCATGAAGGCAAGTGTATGCGCAACAAGGAATCTCTAATCCTCGGTAAGAGAGGAAGAATACTCTAAGATATGATTCGGAAATCTTCGGCCGAAGTATCGAGCGTATTGAAAGGAATGTGTTCCTATACGACTCAAAAGAATCATATAAGAAGGAATAATCACATTAGGGGTTTGACATAATATATCCATACCCTAGTAATATGATTGAGAGTATTGTATTAGAGAAGGATCGAATTACATTGTAATTCCAACTGAATAGGTTCTCCGAATAAACTTCTACATTAGCTTGGGTAGCTATGACATATGGTTAGATGTCACTCATAGTTTGTGAGTTCTTCTAAGATAAATAAACATAGTCATCAAAGAAGAATGGTGAATTAAAATGAAGTTTTGATTCACTAGTGATTGAAATTAAATTGAATTAATGACCAATCACCTCACTGCCTTGCTAATTAGAACCTAAAAGATTGTTCACCAAAACACTATTGTAGTGGGTAATTAATGGATGATGGAATTAATTAATTGGATTAATTAAGTATTTTGATCAATTTAGAAAGTCTAAAGAAATCATAAAAGCGATAAAAGATCGTTTTGGGCTTAAAGAAATGTTCGGGTTTAATTGGGCCCATTGGGCTTTTATTCAAGCATTGGATGACTTGAAATAAATGAAAGCCCAAAGCCCAAATTAACACAATAGGGCCGGCCACATGCTAAGGGTTTGGGTGAGATGTTTGGTCAATTTGTTGACTAGGTTTTTGATAATATATAAGGAACTTTATAGAGATTGATTCCTTGAATGTTTTTGTAAGTTTTAGAAACACAAAATCAAAACAACCATCTCTCTCTCTCTCTCAATTAGGCTTGCCACCTTGAGGGTGAATTGGCTAACAACTTTTCATCCTTTTGGTCATTCCTTCATCCTTCTCATTATACTAGTGGGTGAGGATCTTTAGAGGTCTTCTACTTTGGGGACTTGAAGAGAACCTAGGAGCACTCATTCTATCAAAGTGGAGGAGGCAAGGAGGGAAGCTAGGCTCAAGGAATTCAAGGAACAAAGAGCTTGGAGGTGGTCCATCCTTGGTCTAAAATCAAGAACAAGAGGTATAGATCTATTCCTTGACTTTGTTCTTAAGCAAAATTGCTTTGATGCATTATATTTAAACCTATGAACCTTGAAGGGGATTTACATGACTATAACTTTGATAACTTGTTATAAATGCTTCCTTTGCGTATGTATATAAATCTAGAATTGTATATGCATGCTAGTCATTTTGAAATCCCAAATCTTGAAAACTCATAATTTATCCCTTCAAGTGGTATCAGAGCCAAAGGTTTATGTATAATGTGTCCTTTTGGATTTTATGCATATGGGTATTAATATTATGCATGACATAATTATTGTTTCATTCAAAATATGTTTATCTTTTGTTTTTCAATAGTTGAAGAATGTTAGTCAATAGTTGAAAAAGATATGTATGCAAAAGTTGTTTTGTATGCATGAATGAAATTTGAGTTTAGAACTAATTTTGACATATTACTTCTTCATTTAAAGTATGTTTATCTTTTGTTTTTCAATGGTTGAAAAATATAAATCAAGAGTTGAAAAGATGTGCATGTAAAAATTGTTTTGTATGCATGAATGAAGAACAAGTCATGAACAAAATTTTGGGTTTCTTGTTCTTTGTGGTTGGCACGATTTTGGGAAAAATTTTGAGCATGTGTTTATGTTTTATTGTAAGACACTCACACATCATTTAAAGCTAGAAAGAAGAAATCTTGTCACTTAAGTTTTTGGGTTTGAAAAATCACCAAGAATACACAAATCTTGAAAAATATGTTCATGGTTTTGTTCTTGGTGTTCATAGTTTGGTTTTTGGATGAAAATGATTTTATTTGTTTTTCATGCATAGTTTTATGATTGTGGATGATGATCTTACCATCCATAACCATATTAAAATTAATTGAACCCTACTAGATTAGGTGAATATCCATCACTTTTTCTAAAGAATTAAAAGCTAAGATAAGTGACAAACATAATGATGTTTCTTTTTATTTTGTAATGAATTAATGCAAAATTAGTGGATTTCATCCCCCCCCCCATTACCAAGGCCGGCCTACCCTAGTGGATTTACCACTTATGGGGCCATTTTATATTTTGAGAAAGTTGGTTTTACTTTTGAGTATTTATGGTTTGACCCCTAACTTTTTCATAATTGCATAAAGGCCCCTACTAACTAGAAAGTTAAAATATTTGATTTTAATTTGTTAGTTGTTTAAACTCATAATACTATTATGCCCATATGCACTAAATCTAAATGTTTATGTTGCATTCCATATGATTATTTAATTTGATTAGATAGTTGGAAAAATGGGTGACTATGGACTTATGCCTTAAACGATAATTGAGCTATGAGATAAGGCGCTAAAATCAAATTGTTTGAACCTTGGGAATGTGTTTTAATTACTGTTTAATTGGACCTTGTCACGTTTGAAATTAATCTATCTCTCCCCTTTTAGAATATGTAATTTATAGGAATTTGTACAAATCGGTTTGTCATTCTTATTACTTCTTAATCTCTATTCATTAGTTGATTCCCTCTAGTGCTAGACTAGAGTTTCTTTAACTATTGGCAAGAAGACATAACTAAAAGAGGGTTTTGACATGAGATTAAAGATTAAATGGGTCCAACGCCCTAATTAGCAATGAATGATTGTCTTTCATTTCTAATGGCTAAATGAAAATGTTTTAATTGGATTGAAAAGCACGTAATTAAAATTGACACAACCTCCCCGAGTTTATATTCAACAATGATGGCTCGTTGTTGCAATAACCTAATAAGTCCATGGTCATCCAAGAGCCTAAGATAACTATAAAGTCCAATTTCAAAGGAATGCAAAAACCATAGTAGTAGTAGTTACTTCCAATATTTGAAAATTCGTTTTTGATATTGATTTGTTTTTCTTAAAACAAATAGTGGGAGTATCATACGCTACTAAAATATAATGAATATAATTAGTAGTAATATATATCTCCAATATTTTGAAAAATGTTTTGATATTGATTTGTTTTGTGAAAACGAATAGTGGGGATATCATATGCTACTAATTTCATTAACTTTGGACTAGTAGTTATAATAGGACTATTTATTTGAATGTGATTAAATAAATAAAATTGATGAGACCTTAAAATCCCTCAACCAACAAACAATATTAAGTTGAAAGCGTAAGAGTGCTTAGAACACTTTTTCGTGGCCTTCCACCGTGGTGGGATCCAATCGTTTATGACTTGTACACCGGCTTCACCCTATCATGGGGGAGTACAAAGTGCATGCTTATATTCAGGAGGAATCCATAAACATATGATGAGGTTAGTGTAGGCAACGAGGATAGCCAATATCATATCATTGTGAGGCTATTCTTGAACCCCTTCACGAACTAAGCATGGTGGGAATGACTTAACTAAGTGCAATGGTGCCAATATCATATCATTGTGAGGCATCATTCTCTAGAGGCCAAATTGATGGGTACTTGCATTAGTTGCAAATGGGTAATTATACCCTCTTATTATTATTTTTGCTAGCCAATATCATATCATTGTGAGGTAGGCTTGGTAATAGTGAGCCTCCCATAACCCGCTAGGAGCTTTCTTTGAAATCTCCCGGATTCCATCTTGAGGGATATGGAATTTGCCAAAAATGGTGGGTGGTGTCATTCGGTTTAAAGACCCGAATCGTTTGACTTAATCAACAATCAATCTAATTATTTTAGTGTTTATGTATTTAGATATGGTTGGAAGCGCACTCGCGAAAATACTCGACAAACATTGCCTTGAGGGGCACAATTTCCCATCATGGTATCGTAATGTCAAGATTCTCCTAACATTGGAGAAGATTGTTTACGTGCTAGACAAGGCTCCACCTCACATACCTCTTGGCCCAGGGGCTACAGAGGATGAGCGTGCTAAGTTTGACAAGCACGTTGAGGATGACACACAAGCCAAGTGCTATCTGTTGGCTTCCATGAATGAGGAGCTACAGAGACAACACGAGGACATGGACAGTGCATTTTCCATAATACTCCATCTTACGGAGTTATATGGCGAAGGGACGCGCAACCGTCGCTTTAGCACTGTTTGTGAACTTGTGAAGACCAAGATGGTCAAAGGGGCTCCAGTACATCAACATGTACTGAAGATGATAGGATTCATTGAACAATTGGAGAACCTTGGTACTCCACTTGACGGGGAATTGGCCCAGGACTTCATATTGGCTTCTCTTTCTGATTCATTTGCGCAGTTCGTAATGAACTACAATATGAATAAAATGGATAGTACTCTCTCTGAGTTGCTAAATATGTTAGTAACTGCCGAGAAGACTATGAAGAAAGAGAACATTATAGGGACTGCTGCAGTAGCCTATAACAAGCCATCCTCTTCCAAAGCCAAGCTGAAAGGCAAAGGCAAAAGAAAGGAGATGAAGTCACCCACTCATAAGCCAAAAGGAAGAGTGTGGAAAAAGAAGGCAATAGAGCCCAAAGGGGCTTGCCACCACTGTGGAAAGGAGGGACATTGGAGGAGGAATTGCAAGTTTTACCTTGCAATTCTTAAGGACAAACCACAAGGTATGGTTTATGTTCTTGTTTTCAATTCTAAATGTTAGATCTTCTAAATATTTATATTTGATATAAAGGGCTAATCATTTGTATAATTGTATATAGGTGAAGAAGCCAAGTAGAAGAGGAACAAGCAAGGAAAGGTGTGGAGAAGAGTTCGTCCACCATGTTTTTGCTTACTACTTAAGAAGTTTGTTGCATTTAAAGACAGTCTTTAAAACTTTCTTATTTTGTTAAGAACTTAATATGGCTTCATATGATGGAAGGCCACTAAATAAATGCTTATATGTATAAAGGTATTTAATTAGTCTCTAAATGTTTAGAGCTAATGCTTATTATATTAAACATTATGAATGTTTGAATTATCATATTAATGTAATGTGATGAATGCCTTCTAATACATTTTCTTAATAGTAGTGTTATGAATTGAATATTGTCTTGTTGTATCCTAGGTGAGATACAAGATTTATATCATATGAAACACAATGTCTTATGCCAATATACACCAATCTTATACATTTTGAATGTATGAAATGATTTCTCATTAAAGTCATGAGAAATAGTGGGAGGTGCGAAAATGGATATAAACTTGAATGTGATTGGTTTATAGTTGTCAAAAGAATAATAGTACTTGACTATTATTAAGAGTTTGTAATTTTAAATTGTTAAAAGACTCAAGCTCTTCAAACGTTAAAATTCTATGTTGTGTGACATTTAAAGAAAGTCTTTGAATGTTGGTTTCGTCAACCTAGCATAAAATGGTTATATGTTGGGAGTTGTCCATCATTCTCTTTTATGAGAACAAGCTAAATAACAAAGCATATGGACAAGTTGATGAAACAAAAGGGAATAACTACAAAATGAGTCACAACATTTGCTTTAACAACAAGACAATCCAAATTCGACATCTAATGTAACAATATTGCTCTATGTAGTTTTGATAAAGAATTATATCAACCACCTAGAAGGAATGGTTGAGTTTCTATATCATTAGTAGAAGTTATGCTTCCACTAAAGACTTGGATAATTCTTATATAACTACATTAAAAGTCTTAGTATGACTAAAGCTTGAAATATGATGTATGACACCATATGAATTAAATGAATAGACTTGACAAAGCAAGTTACACATTTCAAATGGAATTGCTTGAGAAGGAATTCTTTTGTGTACGATTCGTTTGAATAACTTGTGTTAGCTAGTGTTGTTGATAGTCTCAAAATAGTTGAGATATCATCAATAAGCTAATGGATCTTAATGATTGTCAATAGATCCAATACAAGTTAGTGGGAGCAATATGCATTCAAATCAGGACGATATAATTGTTAATTTTGAATGAATGCTAAGTTACATCAAGGCCAGTGGGAGTGATGTCATAATTTGAGCAAACAAGATATGAATGAAGTCTAATTGATAGACTTGATAAATCATAGATGTTACTCGAAAAATGACAAAACATGACACAGTCAATTTTGAAGTATAGACTTGAAATTGGACTTATTGATATAGTAAGACTATCTCAAGGATATTAAATGAGGAATTAAATCTCAAATGTTGTAGATTTAAGAAAGCATTTTCCTATGTGATAGGAAATCACTTTCAGAACCCTTATAATGAATGTGTCATAAAATCACAAAAGGGACACATGTATAGACTTGTGAAAATAGATATCCAAAAGTGAAGAACCACAGGGGTTGTCACTTTAAGATATTACTATATCCCAGGATCAGAACCAAAGCAACTGATAGAGTATTATTGCCTTTAAAAGGAAACATCAGAGTAGGACTCTGGAAGCGTGCATTCACTTAAGTTGTTAACCAAAGTGAAAAATAAGCCATTTTAAATGGAACTTCATAATGGATGAAGAACTAACCATATGAATGAATTGATAGTATGGTACTACAATGGTCTCAAGGATGGAGCAAAGTTTGTATAAAGTATACAAACAAAATATATGACGATATATTGTTTTAGAAACTGCTTCAAAAAGGTGTTTTGAATGAAGGGGTTCTATTAGAACCAATGATTGAATCCAAACCATAAGGTCGATGGTAGTGTACTACGACGTAATGGGGCGATAGCTCAAGCCATGGAATCAAGGTCTCATCAAAATATTCGAACACAATAAAGAGACATCATCAAATGTATTGGAAACATTTGATGAGTAAATTCCCTTTTAAAATAAAAGGAATTAATACATAACCAAGTTAACCAGCGAGCATGAACTCTCTCGACTAGATGTATAAGATACACTAGTGATTGACTTTAGTGCAAGTGGGAGATTGTTGGAAATATGCCCTGAAAGCCAATCTTTGGAAGAAACCTTTCAGGACAAATGAATAGATGTATAGATGATTCTTATACATCAAAAGGCAAAAACACGAATTATGACTATCTCAATAAACGATATATGTCTTAAATAGTGTATCCATGGACAATGGATGGATTGAAGAAGTAATCTAATGATGTTAGACTACAGAGACCTTCTTCAGATAACCAAATGTCCAAAAGGTTCCTGGTCATTGGATTGTCAGAGGGAAACTGACAATCCGTAGATCGGTACATATTGTGTCTGCTTCAAATGGAAGGATGGAAAGTCTCATCCCATTCGTGTTGTGACACTAAGACAAGTATGTAGGTGCTCATTAGGGGAATGAGTTCACTGAACACAATCGAACGAGAGTACTTGCATGGAGGTCTACTCACATGTCAAGCAAGTAACTCTAAAGGTTGGAATAATGTAAGTAGTCCTTAGACCTGAGGCATCGTCGTTGTCTTGTGGTTAAGTACTTGATCTTTGATTATGTCAAACGTCAATCTTTTAGAATGTCAACGGCATAGTTGGGGTTAAGCCACTTAGTCATGAAGGCAACTGTATGCGCAACAAGGAAGAATACTCTAAGATATGATTCGGAAATCTTCGGCCAAAGTATCGAGCGTATTGAAAGGAATGTGTTCCTATACGACTCAAAAGAATCATATAAGAAGGAATAATCACATTAGGGGTTTGACATAATATATCCATACCCTAGTAATATGATTGAGAGTATTGTATTAGAGAAGGATCGAATTACATTGTAATTCCAACTGAATAGGTTCTCCGAATAAACTTCTACATTAGCTTGGGTAGCTATGACATATGGTTAGATGTCACTCATAGTTTGTGAGTTCTTCTAAGATAAATAAACATAGTCATCAAAGAAGAATGGTGAATTAAAATGAAGTTTTGATTCACTAGTGATTGAAATTAAATTGAATTAATGACCAATCACCTCACTGCCTTGCTAATTAGAACCTAAAAGATTGTTCACCAAAACACTATTGTAGTGGGTAATTAATGGATGATGGAATTAATTAATTGGATTAATTAAGTGTTTTGATCAATTTAGAAAGTCTAAAGAAATCATAAAAGCGATAAAAGATCGTTTTGGGCTTAAAGAAATGTTCGGGTTTAATTGGGCCCATTGGGCCTAAACCCATTGGGCTTTTATTCAAGCATTGGATGACTTGAAATAAATGAAAGCCCAAAGCCCAAATTAACACAATAGGGCCGGCCACATGCTAAGGGTTTGGGTGAGATGTTTGGTCAATTTGTTGACTAGGTTTTTGATAATATATAAGGAACTTTATAGAGATTGATTCCTTGAATGTTTTTGTAAGTTTTAGAAACACAAAATCAAAACAACCATCTCTCTCTCTCTCTCAATTAGGCTTGCCACCTTGAGGGTGAATTGGCTAACAACTTTTCATCCTTTTGGTCATTCCTTCATCCTTCTCATTATACTAGTGGGTGAGGATCTTTAGAGGTCTTCTACTTTGGGGACTTGAAGAGAACCTAGGAGCACTCATTCTATCAAAGTGGAGGAGGCAAGGAGGGAAGCTAGGCTCAAGGAATTCAAGGAACAAAGAGCTTGGAGGTGGTCCATCCTTGGTCTAAAATCAAGAACAAGAGGTATAGATCTATTCCTTGACTTTGTTCTTAAGCAAAATTGCTTTGATGCATTATATTTAAACCTATGAACCTTGAAGGGGATTTACATGACTATAACTTTGATAACTTGTTATAAATGCTTCCGTTGCGTATGTATATAAATCTAGAATTGTATATGCATGCTAGTCATTTTGAAATCCCAAATCTTGAAAACTCATAATTTATCCCTTCACCTTGAAGATCCGTTCCTTGTTCATCAAGATCAAGCCCAAAGGCCCTTGAAGATCCGTTCATCGTTCATCAAGATCAAGCCTCGAAGGCCCTTGAAGATTCGTCCATCCTCGTTCATCAAGATCAAGCCCAAAGGCTCTTGAAGATTCGTTCATCCCCGTTCATCAAGATCAAGCCCAAAGCCCCGTGAAGATCCGTTCACAACTGTTCACCAAGATCAAGCCCCGAAAGCCCTTGAAGATCCATTCATCCTAAGATCAAGCCCTGACGGCCCTTTGGATTAACAACATCAACAAATCCGTACCACTGTTCATCCCTAGACCAAGCCCCGACGACCCTTTGGATCAACAGTACGAAGATAGAATCAGAGGATCAAATTGTAAAAGAGATTGTAACCCCAAAATTAATACAAAATATTATTTTGTACACGTGTTCTTGTTCCATTCATCGCAGGAATATTCGTGTTTATAAATTTGGCACACCTAGTGGGACCATCTTTACCTCTCATCTCTTTCTCCGTTCAAGAAATCCAAAGCACACCTCAAAATCAATGGCATCAAAGAAGGGACAATCCGTCCTTGCAACCAAAGGAAGGAACCCGAACACTCCTGCGTTAAGCGAAGAATTCATTGGTGTCACAACCCTGAGCAAGGCGAAGATGGTTGCCACTCTTCAACATGCCACTCCAAAGTTGGTGCTGCTGAAGAAGTAAGGGGAGCATCAAAGGCGCGAACCCGTGATCACCCTAGCCTCGCTAAGTGCGCCAAGGGAGGAAAGTCCGAAGAAGTACTCCGAGTCTCTACTTTCTGGTGCTGACTCAAGCAGCAACTTAGCCAAGCAAGTCATGACCACAGAAACGACTTTAATCGAGAAGCAGCTAGCTCAAATGAATGAAGCGATCACAAAACTCACACGGACTGTGGAGGAGAAAGACTTGCAAATCGCTGCACTCGCCAACCAACTGGAGGCGTAGTAAGATGTGGAAGTCGACCTAAAGGTTAATCCACTAAAGAAAGGAGCCGACGAAGAAGAGGAGCCTCCGGTGGAGAAAGTCGAAGAGAAGCTGGAGCCAGACCAAGCAACGGTGCTCATGGGATCTCTCTCTATCTAGCAACTGCAGGAGATGATCGCCAACACCATTAAGGCGCAGTATGAAGGGGGCTCACATACCTCCGTGTTGTACTCAAAGCCCTACTCCAAGAAGATTGGCGCCCTGAAGATGCCAAGGGGTTATCAACCACCAAAGTTCATGCAGTTTGATGGAAAGGGAAACCCAAAGCAGCACGTTGCCCATTTCCTTGAAACTTGCAACAATGCGGGGACGGAAGGAGACTACCTCGCGAAGCAGTTTGTTCGCTTTCTAAAAAAGAATGCATTCGACTGGTACACGGACCTAGAGCCTGAATCCATCAACAGCTGGGAGTAATTGGAGTGGGAATTCCTTAACCGTTTCTACAGCACCCGCCACACTGTAAGCATGATGGAGCTGACAAACACAAAGCAATGGAAGGACGAGCCAGTCGTGGACTACATCAACCGATGGCGCACTCTAAACCTCGACTGGAAAGACAGGCTCTCAGAGATCTCATTGATCGAGATGTGCGTCCAAGGCATGCAATGAGGGTTACACTACATCCTTCAAGCCATCAAACCACAAACCTTCAAAGAGTTAGCCACCCGCGCCCAAGACATGGAATTAAGCATCGCCTATTATGGAAAAAATGAGCCAATCTCCGACTTCAAGAAGGATAAGGTATTTGCTCCGAATGTGGACAATCATAGGAAGAAGCCCTCAAATGAAGCTTTTGCTATCAACACTACCCCCTATTAAAACCTCATCTGCACCATTCAAGATCTCCTCCAAGAACACAACGAATGAGATAAAGAAAGATGTGCCTTCTCGCACCCAAGACAGGTACAAAAACACCTTGAGGGAGCTGGAGCAAAAGACGTACCCTTTTCCTGACTCAGATATGGCTGCAATGTTAGACGACTTGCTGGAAAAGAAGGTGATCAAGTTACAGGAATGCAAGCGCCCTGAAGAGATGAATCGCGTTTACGATCCTAGGTATTGCAAGTAGCATTGTATCGTAAGTCATCCCGTTGGCAAGTGCATCATCCTCAAAGAGTTCATCATGAAGCTGGCACAACAAGGGCGAATCGAACTCGACGTAGAAGACACAGGCGCAATGCACATCACTGGGATCGTGTTTGGATCATTTGATCTCGTTCCCCTCCAAATTATGCATGACCACTCCCGTCAATGCTTAAGCCACACGACACCTTTTGCATAACAATCACTAGGGGCAAGTGACCAAAATGCACTTACCGACGATGAAGAAGGATGGACATTAGTGACCTATAAAAAGACAAGGAAGCCAAAACCACAAGTTACACAGCCAAAGATGAAACAAGGAGGAAATCATAGTCGCCACAATAACATGAAGCCCAAAGGAAACGTAAGAGCTGCTAAGACAACATACAGTGGGGAACCTATAGAGCAAGAGCCATGCATTCCCGTCTCCTTGCACGAGTATTTCCTGAAGGACTTCTTCCAACAGTGCATTACCGTCGCCTGTCATATGGTTGAAGTAGAGATGGAAGAGCCCTGAAAATGCAAAGCTATCTCCACTAAGGAAGAAAAGACCCTCACACCCAAAGAAGGTCTGCCAACACACTTTAGCATCGAGGAAGCGCTACGATTGCTAAAGAAGATGCGAAGAGCACTAACAGCGGTTTTGGCAAGTCCCGACGACCACGAAGTGCAAGAAAGCAAGGACGAAGGCTTGAAACTTCGACCACATGAGTATGCCACATGTTGTACTGCCCAGGACGTAATCTACGTCACCAATGAAGTCTTGCTGCTAGGATCCAAGCCTCACAACCGTCATCTCTAGGTACGTAAGGGAGCACAAAGTCAACCGGATGCTTGTGGATGGTGGATCGGCCATAAACATCATGCCAAAGTCAACAATGACCACAATTGGCATCATGGTGGATGAACTATCCCTAAGCCATCTACTAATCCAAGGTTTTAATCAAGGAGGACAAAGAGCAATAGGCATGATCCGAGTAGAGATGACCATTGGTGAACTCAAATCATGCATAATATTTCACGTGATTGATGCAAGAACTTCCTACAATTTTCTCTTAGGAAGGCCTTGGATCCAAGAGAATGAAGTAGTGCCATCCACCCTCCACCAATGCTTAAAATTCTACCGATGAGAACTGAAGGTGATCCAAGGCGATACCAAGCCATTCACCGAAGCTGAATCACACTTTGCAGACGCCAAGTTCTACATGGAGGAAAACATGGTGCCCGAAGCTCTTCCAAAAGAGATTAAATCCATGGGCAAAGAAACACCTAAAAACCAAGAGTGGAAAGCCCTGCCCAAGAAGCAAGAATGAGAAGCCGTGCTGTAAGATCCCACATTGCCCAAGGGTGAGGATCATGTAAGCCTTATATGTATATTCTCATCTCTACCTAGTGATGCGATGAAAGTTAAGCACTTAAATTAAACCCTCTTTTGACAATTGTAGTATATGTATAAGTAGGGATCGTTCTGGACCGGGGATTAGGAGGGATTGCTAATCTAAACTAAACTGACTTACAAAAAGAAACTTAAAAACACTTAACTAGACTCTATAGACTCAAAACACTTAAAAACACAAACTAAAACAGATTCTAACTAATTAGACACACTAAAGTAAAGGGGGATTGGGTTTTGGACGAAAATAAAGTAAAACAAAACAGAAACTAGAACTAAACAGATTTGCACGAAATTGGTTGTTTTGGATGGATGATGGACTAGATAGAAGGTCTTTCTCCACACATGACACACTTGCATACAAATCAATCTCCAATTGCTTTTCAATAAACTATGATGCTCAACACCCCAGATTAACCGTGATGCACAAATTAACGCTCAGATTTTCCTTTACTCATTGAATTGGATGAATGCATGCGACAACCCAAATCATTCTCTAAAAGTCCCCTATATGAATGCATAATAGAGATACAATTAAAGATCATTACGTTCCATGAAAATCATAAGCGTTGACGAGGCAATTGTAACTATGAATGCATGATACGTTTGCCAAGAATTCAATTAACGTGATTGTGACAAGCAACCTTCATTACTCATGAATATAAACTTGTAACGATTAGGTGAAACTTATTTATATCCTAGCATCAAATTCATGCATGAAAACTAAGTATGCATCCTTAATAAACATACACAAATTCGTTATGAATAAAATAGATAATTGAATTGTAATCACAACTTATCAAATCACAATTGGAAGAAATCAATTCATATTGCAAATATATTTATGGTTTCGAATTCTCCTCTAGCCAAAAGAGGTTTAGTTCCTCATACTTGCAATTAAACAGAAACAATTGAAATTAAACATTGAAAACCAAAGTAGAATACACCTAGAATGCTCCAGCAATCCAAATTGAATGACTAGCACAACTCCAAGCAATCCTCATTCCTTGCAAATATGCGGCACCAAGGTGTGAGTGGTGAACTGATGGTCTCTTGTGGTGATGGATGGATATAGGTGAGTTATGGTGAAGGGTGGAGAGTTGTGAAGATGATGTGGTGTCTTTGGATGATAGCCCCCAAATTATGGTGAAGGGTGAATGTATTTAGAGGCTAGGGAGAGGAGTGTATGGAGTTGTAATGAGTGGATGTAATGGGTGTAGTGGGTGAGTGTTGTGGTAATGAGTGGATGTAATGGGTGTAGTGGGTGAATGTTTGGTAATGAGTGGATGTAATGGGTGTAGTGGATGAGTGTTTGGTAATGAGTGGATGTAATGGGTGTAGTGGGTGGATGTTTGGTAATGAGTGGATGTAATGTGTGTAGTGGATGAGTGTTTGGTAATGAGTGGATGTAATGGGTGTAGTGGATGGATGTTTGGAGTTGTAGGTCAACACACTTGCACACACACATGCTGATTTCTAGCCTTCAAATCTTCAAAAACGTCAATCCTCATGTCTCCATGCTTGCACTATCCAATCTTGGCTCAAAAATGCTCTAAAATGCTCCAAAATGCACTTTCTTGCCAACTTTGCTATTATGACCTACAAACACACGAAAATAGCTTAGAATACATAATTAACTAAGAAATAACAACACAAATGTACAAGAACAAGCTAACTAAGTCGCATAAATATGTTCCTATCAAATTCCCCCACACTTAGCTTTTGCTAGTCCTCGAGCAAAACAAAAGAAACAAAACGAAACAAAACAAACAAAACAAACAAAACAAACAAAACACAACCTAACCTTCCAACATTTGCATCAGGGATTTTCAATGAAACATGACATGCCAAAGATCACCACTTACATAGATTTAAGCATTCCTTACCCTCGAGCATACTTAATCATAATCACCATTCACTAGCTCACATTTAATCAATTAAAACAACATTTTGAATATAGTAACATGCCTTAGAGAATTTCCTCAATTCCTTACTAGATATGCACTCAATTTTCACTCAGATTTTCTGACTACACACCCTACACTAGGTACATGTGAGAAGATTGATGTAAACATGAAAACTAATACTCACATATATGTATAACAAGAAAGCATTTTATGGTATTAATAAGCATGTTTAGATATGATCTCATGAATGGAATGCTACTACTTAGATGCGAGAACCAGTGACACCATATGCTCATACCAATTCCAAACTCCACATATTGAAACGCATAGGGATAATACACGTTTTGAAAGCAATAGCAAGCAAAGTAATGAAATAGACGCTTGGAATTCACTCAATAATGCAGAAATTAACTTTTAAACACAACGGGAAGATTCAAGCAACACTTAGGGCCAAATTCCATGTTTTGGACCCTTTCTTCAACAATCAACACTTTAGAGCTCTTTCTCATATATTTTTCAACTCTTTTTCACTTTCTTCACAACTTTTCTTTTTCTTTTTTCTTTTCTACCCGTGCCTTATTACGGATTTTGGCACACACACACACACAAGAATCACTTCCCCCACACTTGGTTTATGTAATACATTGATAAAAAAAGGAGTTCATTTTAAGTCATGCTTTACTATGCTTCAAGAACAAGGGTATGGATGGTCCTAAAACTAGGCTAGGTAAGGATAGTGTGGGTTAACAAAGAACATAGGCTACACAAGGCTCAATGGGGTTAAACTTAAACATATAATGAAGTAGGATACACGGCAATTTGGCTTTGGTGGTGGTCACTACACAACTTCATCTTGAATATGTGTTATGCAAATCAATAGCATGCTTTGAATGAAATGGGCATGAGTTCTAGCATTTGGAACTAAATGATAAAACGCCTTCTAAGTAGCAACCAAGCAAAGAATAATGAGATCATGCAACAACTTTAGAAAACAACAATGCACAGATTATTAACTCTCCAAATAAACGGTTTAGGCTCAAGTCTCACAAGGTTGTAGCGTTACTTTGAGTTCCTTCCTTCAAGCATGTTACAAAAACAGATTTTTCCTTTATGATTGCATGTGAATTCATAAATTATAACCACAACCAAGCATACACCAAATAGTAAATCAAACTTTCATCCATGTTTATTATTCTCTTTAACAATCATGCAATTAAAAACCGAATCCTCATCATTGTGTTGGAAGGTACCCTAAGACACAAACAAACACACACAAAAAACAACTCTTTTTGGGTTTTTCAAAACAATTTTTCAAATTTTTACGAGATTTTCGGATTTTTATGTCAAAACACACTAAAACACTCCAAAACAGCATAAAAACACTTAAAAACAACAAGGAACAACACTAGCAGTAATGGGTGATAAACTCCCACGAATTTCATGCAAAACAACTTGGTTACCCCCCCCGCACTTAAATCAAACATTGTCCTCAATGTTTCAGGCATAAACTCACACGAAAACAAGCAAACAAACAAACAATGAATAAACATGACAAGTAAGGCAAAGTAAAAACTAGACAGAGTAGGGTTTAAGAACGCAAATCTGGTTATGGAGAGATGATCTTGTTGACTTTCCACAACTTTGATCTCGAACTGGGCTAGGGAACTTCTTACCAAGGAAAAAGAGACTTGATTGGTGGTGGTGATTTGATGGCCTTGTACGGCGAGGCTGTGCTCTTTGGCGACTGATGCGTCCATATGTTGTTGAAGCTTCTCGAGCTCTTGGTTTCAACTCAGACTCCTTCTGCTGGGTTGATTGAGTCTGCAGGCAGCATTCTTCTCTACTTGTTTCTTCTGCACGGCAGGTAGGCACGAGGTAGAGGTGATGGTCTGTTTCTTTGTTCAATCTATCCAAGTGCCGACTGATTGCTTTCTTTCTCCTTGTCCCGCAAGCAAGAGCAAGGGTAAAGGAAAAACATGCCATGAGATATCTTTACCTTTGACTCTGATGATATGAGATACTTTTGCTTTTGAAGAAGTATCTTTCCACAGGTTTATTCTTGAACTGGGCTGGGGAACTTCTTAGCAAGGAAAAAAAGACTTGATCTTGAAGATGAATTAGCAAGTTGTCTCCACATGCTTCAAGGTATCATTTTCACTTGCCTTATCTGTTCTCCAGGCAGATGTGGCATCTTCTTCGGAAGTACATCAGCAGTTGAAGATGAGCACTCGAGAGCAATGCTAGGTAAGCAATCAGGAAGGAGTTCCAAGCAGTCGGTTCTTATATCGGAAGATTGACACCAAGTGCTGGCTGATTGCTTGCTTTCTCCTTGTCACAAAGACAAGGAAAACGACAGGGAGAAAGCATGATATGAGATACTCTTGCTTTCAACCTTTATGATATGAAATACTCTTGCTCTTGATGACATGTTTGCAGAGGTACCCCAAGGGATGAGAAACACAGAGTAACTCGAGAAGCTTCGTTGGGAATGCATTTTCGGAGATGAAGAAGGATTATGTATGTTTGCCTTGCTATGGAGGGTGAATGACGACATTTATAGGAATTAAAAACCGGTATTATTCTTTCACTCTTGTCGGCACCCGTTGGATGATTGAACAGTAAATTTCACGTGCTTTCTACTTCACCAGAAATCTTCTACAGATTGCCCGTAATTTCTGCAAGGCTGAGTGTGCATGTGACAGATGCTGACACGTCTAGATAAAGCAGATGCCTCTTCGATATCTGGAATCGGCGCTTGGACAAACTGCCCGTGATTTCCGCAAAGCTGAGTTTGCATGTGACAGGTGCTAACGAGGCTGAAAAAGACTGGCGCCTCTTCGATATCTGAGATCGGCGCTTCGAAAAATTATCCGTGATTTTCGCAAAGCTGAGTGTGCATGTGACAAGTGATGACACGTCTGAAAAAGCAAGTGCCTCTTCGATTTCTGAGATCGGCCCGTGGTTTCTGAGCAGCCCAGCTTTTGAGAAAGCAGACGTCTCTTCGATCTCTGAGCTTGCCTCTTCAATTTCTGAAGCTCCGTCGAGTGCTGATTTTTAAAGAGAGACACGCATCACATTCCAAAGCACACTTGAATTTTCCGCCTGTAGAAGCTCCCTACTTGTACTTCTAAGAACTTGATTTATCCGACCTCTTCTTTTTCTTCACACATTCGAATATGTCTTGCCCTTCTGACCGTCGCCTTAACTTGAATGTCGGGGAAGATAGTGACATATCTTCTCCAAACAACATTTGGCAGTCGTCATTCGTATCCCTAAATGGTCCTCTTACAGTTGGGGATTCCATCATGATGAATGATACAACCGCTTCGGTGGTGGCCATAAATATTCTCACTTCTAGAGACACTAGGATACTTTCCAGGCAGTCCGACGAAATGGCTGTTCAGGACTCTCTGGCCTACAGCGTCCGATGTGCAGGCTCAGTATCAAACATGGGCCAACGCCTTCTTGTTCGATCTCGTCAGGTTGAGTCGTTGATGGCTGAAGTGGCTAGTCTTCGGCAAGAGGTCAGAGTGCTTAGGCATGAGAATAAAGAGTTGCACATGCTCGCAACTAATTACTCAACAAGCATGAAGAGGAAGCTTGATCAGCTGCAGGAGTCCGAAATGCGGATTCAGAGTGATCATCAGAGGTTTATGGCGTTACTCCAAAGGCAACTTCTGCCTTCGTCCTCTGGCGCTTCACCAAGTGTTGAGGCTCCGGATAATCAATCTCTGGTGCTTCGTCTTTCTAGAGCTCCGTCGAATGCTGAGGCACCTCCTAACCAATGAAGACTCCTTACTGTTTATTTGCACTTTCTTGTACTTTTCTACCTTTCTACCTAATGTTCTGTCTCTACTAAAGTCAATGTAAAAACACTTTATTTACCTGTCAAAGTTTCAAAAAAAAATCCACTCCAAAAACAATCAAACAAGCAACAAATAAAAATGACAAACAAGGCAAAATAAACGCAGTAAAAGGGAAGGTTTTTAGAAACGCAAAACTGATTATGGAGCAATTCATAGATCTTCTTTATTTGAATACATGGGCTGCCTCCCAAGAAGTGCTTGCTTTAACGTCTTCCAGCCGGATGAAACTTCATTCTAAACTTGGATAAGGCCCATATCATGGAATTGATCCTTGAATGGAAGGTGATACTTGACGTGATCCGGCAATGGTTTAAATTCTAGTGTAGGTGCCTGAATCATCAAAATCAGCAAGTTAGTATATAATAAAATCGAAGTTGGAGAAGATGGCTTACTTGCTTGCTCCAACACAAAATCAATTACAAACACCACATCTTTGAAGGTTGCAGGGATATGGGACTTGGCCAGATTTGGTGTTCTGAGAGTTATGACTTTTCCCGTGTCATAAAATCCAACTTCTTTGGGAATTTTTGTCTCAAGTGTATCTTTTTTGATGAATTCTAGACATTCCCCCTCCATTTCTTGCTCTTGATTCTTTGGAAAGGTTTCGAAGATGCATTTCTCACCCTCTTCTTCCTTGGATTGCATGATCCTGCAAGGAACAAGGACATTTGGTGAAACGGGGTCAGGACAAATTGAATTTAGGCTTACCTTGGTTGTAGTGGACGGCATAGAGGGGATATGGGGTTGCGGCAATGGTGGTTCTTCCCTTGCCGTGGCCTTGTTATTCTCCTCTTCTTCGAGCAGCAGCTGTTCATCCATGTTTTGGCTTGGTTTGGATGTCTTGGGTTCACCTCCAACCTCTATAGCACTTCCCAAAGTGATAGCATCATGGATTTCAAAATCTTCCTTCAAATTTTCAACAGTTGAGTTGGAGAGTTCACTTTGCTCTTCAATTTGTGTCGTGAACTCCATAATCTGCCCAAATTGCTTTTCCAATTCGCCCGTCTTCTTGGCTTGATTTTGCACCTCTTTGTTTCAGTTTTCTACATCCTGGTTCAAAGAGGTGAGTAACTTATTAAACATATCATTATCCAAAGATGTACCTGAATTGAATTGGGCAGATTGTTGTGGTAGCTGTATAGGTCTTGAATAGAACTCCTCTTCTTGCTACCAATATCCATCTTGTTGGAATTGTTGAGGTTCTATGTAATCTGAATAATCTCTCCACTCCGAATTGTAAGCGTTGGAAAACATGTTGTCCCATGATTGGCTATGGCCTTGATAACCCCAAGCATCTTCATTCGCAGGGAATTGAGAACATTGATGAGTTGGATATCCTTGCCCATAGGACACACCACATGTAGTGACACTTTGCATTGTGGTCCTTTCGGCATTTTGTGACAATTGAGAAGTAAGTTTCACCAATTGAGCTTGAATGGTAGCAAAATCCATGTCTTACTTCTCAAGTATCTGAAATCAAGGAAACAAAACTAAATCAAATATCAAAAGTAAAAATAAAAGACACAAACAGAAACAAAGTCAGTAACTAAAACAAAAGACACGAAAAAGAAATAACGAAGGATTAGCAAAGTTGCTAATCCCCGGCAACGGCGCCAAAATTTGATGCGATGAAAGTTAAGCACTCAAATTAAACCCTCTTTTGACAATTGTAGTAAATGTATAAGTAGGGATCGTTTTGGACCGGGGATTAGGAGGGATTGCTAATCTAAACTAAACTGACTTACAAAAAGAAACTTAAAAACACTTACCTAGACTCTATAGACTCAAAACACTTAAAAACACAAACTAAAACAGATTCTAACTAATTAGACACACTAAAGTAAAGGGGGATTGGGTTTTGGACGAAAATAAAGTAAAACAAACAGAAACTAGAACTAAACAGATTTGCACGAAATTGGTTGTTTTGGATGGATGATGGGCTAGCTAGAAGGTCTTTCTCCACACATGACACACTTGAATACAAATCAATCTCCAATTGCTTTTCAATAAACTATGATGCTCAACACCCCAGATTAACCGTGATGCACAAATTAACCCTCAGATTTTCCTTTACTCATTGAATTGGATGAATGCATGCGACAACCCAAATCATTCTCTAAAAGTCCCTTATATGAATGCATAATATAGATACAATTAAAGATCATTACGTTCCATGAAAATCATAAGCATTGACGAGGCAATTGTAACTATGAATGCATGATACGTTTGCCAAGGATTCAATTAACGTGATTGTGACAAGCAACCTTCACTACTCATGAATATAAACTTGTAACGATTAGGTGAAACTTATTTATATCCTAGCATCAAATTCATGCATGAAAACTAAGTATGCATCCTTAATAAACATACACAAATTCGTTATGAATAAAATAGATAATTGAATTGCAATCGCAACTTATCAAATCACAATTGGAAGAAATCAATTCATATTGCAAATATATTCATGGTTTCGAATTCTCCTCTAGCCAAAAGAGGTTTAGTTCCTCATACTTGCAATTAAACAGAAACAATTGAAATTAAACATTGAAAACCAAAGTAGAATACACCTAGAATGCTCCAGCAATCCAAATTGAATGACTAGCACAACTCCAAGCAATCCTCATTCCTTGCAAATATGCGGCACCAAGGTGTGAGTGGTGAATGGATGGTCTCTTGTGGTGGTGGATGGATATAGGTGAGTTATGGTGAAGGGTGGAGAGTTGTGAAGATGATGTGGTGTCTTTGGATGATAGCCCCCAAATTATGGTGAAGGGTGGATGTATTTATAGGCTAGGGAGATGAGTGTATGGAGTTGTAATGAGTGGATGTAATGGGTGTAGTGGGTGAGTGTTGTGGTAATGAGTGGATGTAATGGGTGTAGTGGATGAGTGTTTGGTAATGAGTGGATGTAATGGGTGTAGTGGGTGGATGTTTGGTAATGAGTGGATGTAATGGGTGTAGTGGATTAGTGTTTGGTAATGAGTGGATGTAATGGGTGTAGTGGATGGTTGTTTGGAGTTGTAGGTCAACACACTTGCACACACACATGCTGATTTCTAGCCTTCAAATCTTCAAAAACGTCCATCCTCATGTCTCAATGCTTGCACTATCCAATCTTGGCTAAAAAATGCTCTAAAATGCTCCAAAATGCACTTTCTTGCCAACTTTGCTATTATGACCTACAAACACACGAAAATAGCTTAAAATACATAATTAACTAAGAAATAACAACACAAATGCACAAGAACAAGCTAACTAAGTCGCATAAATATGTTCCTATCACCTAGCACGAGGCCTTTTGGAAACTCACTGGCTTTGAATTCCTTAGGAACTCCGAAGTTAAGCGAGAATGGGCCAGAGCATTCCTAGGATGGGTGACCCATTGAGAAATTCTGCTCGCGTGAATTCCCATAAACAAAATTGTGAGGGCGTGGTCGAGGCCCAAAGCGGACAATATCGTGCTACTGTGGAGTTGAGCCCGGGATGTGACAATTTGGTATCAGAGCCAATCCCTGGCCAGAAGTGTGCCGACGAGAACGTCGGGCCCCTAAGAGGGGTGGATTGTAAGATCCTACATCGGCCAGGGGTGAGGATCCTATAAGTCTTATATATATATATATATTCCCATCTCTACCTAGCACGAGGCTTTTTGTGAACTCACTAGCTTCGAATTTCTTAGGAACTCCGAAGTTAAGCGAGAATGGGCCAGAGCATTCCCATGATGGGTGACCCACTGGGAACTTCTGCTAGCGTGAGTTCCCAGAAACAAAACCGTGAGGGCGTGGTCGGGGCCCAAAGTGGAGAATATCGTGCTACGGTGGAGTCGAGCCCAGGATGTGGTGGAGGCCTAGGCGGGGATGTGACACGTGCTATCTTCAAGCAAAAACGATGATGAACCTGCTAATCCTGCAACAACCAAAGGGAGTAGGACACCCTAAAAAAGACTGAACACACCCGTCTTCCAATACATCCCAATGTCGAGAAGAAAGAATGGTCAATCCCCGTTCGAAACTGGAGCAAGCAAAGCCGACATACAGTGACACAAGGATAATGTGAAGTTGCTTAACACGAAGGTAGTTTTGCCTCTGACACAGCTAGGCGACGGTAAGGTTGCAAGACTAACACTAGGCTTCATAAAAGCTCTGCCAAAGGGGGTGGAACCAAGCTGTCTTCCAACCAAGAGGACCGAAGAAGGTTTTGATCCAAACGCTTACAAACTCATGTCGAAGGCTTAGTACGACTTCGCTTCCTCTTGCAATCCTGCAAAGAAGGTTTCAAATGCTGTGAACGACAAAGAACGTTACCTTACCAAGACTAAAAAAAAGTTGAAAGAGCATGGTTTCAGAGTTGACAACAATAAAGCTGGACTTGGCTTCACACCAAATGCACCCGTGATGATTTCAAGTGAAGCGAAAAATGCTAGCGCTCAACACATCTGCGTAAACATTGAACAAGATCAAGATGAGCCTAAACCCGCCTTTCGGACTTCAGTTTTCGATCGGATCAATCGTTCAAGACCCAAAATTTCAGCACTTAATCACATTGGTGGTCAAGACTGAACCTCCGTCTTCAAGACGTTTAACACACCAACATTCCAAAGCTCTGTTTTCGAAAGGTTGTTAAAACCTAAGAAACAAAGCAACACGGCTAGCTCTCCTCTACGACAGTCAGCGTTGGAAAAGCTTAAAGACAATAAGAAGCCTTCTAGAAAGAGGGAGACAATGCCAAAAGAAGAAAAGCTCGACGGGCTAGCAAAAAAAGGCGACGCTCTAAGCTTGATTCCTTCGAGGATGAAGTGCCAAGCAATCTTGAAGGTTGACATAAATGGACCATTGAAAGTAAGAAGGCGCACCATCATCCACACCGGATAATCTTCATGCCAACAAGCTCGAGAAGACAGCAATGAAGAGGAGGTCCAAGATGTCTTCCACATCACGATCCAAGAAGGCAAAGAAGACGAAATCCCCGAGGAAGATGTCACTGCTGCGTCACCACAACTCGAATATGGGAGGGCAAGCCATGGTTGATGATCTCAAGGAACTCAACTGAGGCACAAGCAAGGAACCAAAGCCTATCATCATAAGTGCACTATTAAGTGCGGACGAGATAGATGAGTATTACCAGCTGCTATTAGAGTACAAAGTCGTCTTTGCTTGGACCTACAAAGAAATGCCCGACCTTGACCCTATCATCGTTGTGCATCATCTTGCAGTCAAGCTTGGAACGCGACAAATAAAGCAAACTCGAAGACGTTATCCATTCGAGCTCATCCCACAAATTGAGGCTGAGATTGACAAGCTAATCGAACCAGGCTTCATTCGAGACGTGCAATACCCTAAGTGGATCTCCAACATCGTCATTGTCCTTAAGAAATCTGGACAAATACGTGTTTATGTAGACTTCCGGGACCTTAACGATGCTTACCCGAAGGACGACTTCCTCGTTCCAATCATCGAAATCATGGTGGACGCAACCACTAGCCACGAGGCATTGTCATTCATGGACGACTCTTCTGGATACAATCAATTCACATGGCTCTCGAAGACGAGGAACTAACAGCCTTCCGCACTCCAAAAGGTATCTACTGTTATAAGGTGATGCCCTTTGGTCTGAAGAACGTTAGAGCTACATATCAACATGCAATGCAGAAAATCTTCAATGACATTCTACACAGAAATGTTGAATGTTACGTAGATGATGTAATGGTTAAAACAAAGAAAAGATCAGATCACTTGAAGGATTTGCGAATAGTGTTCGAAAGGCTGCGAAAATACAACCTCAAGATGAACCTGTTAAAGTGTGCATTTGGCGTCACCTCTAGAAAGTTCCTCAGCTTCATTGTCAAGCATTGTGGCATTGAAGTGGACCAATCAAAGATCAAGGCCATTCAAAGCATGCCTGAACCAAGAAACCTGCACAGGCTGAAAAGTCTACAAGGATGGCTAGCCTTCATTAGACGCTTCATCTTTAACCTTGCATAGCGCTGTCAATTGTTCAGCTGACTCATGAAGAATGATGTTTCGTTCATATGGGACGAAGCATGCCACAATGCTTTTGAAAACATAAAAAAATATTTATCAAGTCCACCTGTCCTAGGCGCGCCTGTGCCCAGGAAGCCGCTTATATTGTACATCGTCTCTCAGGAAAGTTCAGTTGGAACACTCTTGGCATAAGAAAATGAATCCCAGAAAGAATGAGCACTTTACTACCTCAATCGAAATCTCACCAGCGATAAGTTAAATTATTCCCCAATGGAAAAGATGTGCCTTGCCTTGGTGTTCGCCATCCAGAAGCTCAGGCATTACATGCATGCTTACACCATCCATCTGGTTGCTAAAGCTGACCTGGTCAAATATGTCATGTCCAAACCAGTCTTGACAGGGCGACTCGTTAAATAGGCATTGCTTCTTAATCATTCTGAGATCATCTATGTTCTAGCTAAAACCGTTAAGGGACAAGCACTAATAGACTTCCTTGCCGATCACCCAATCCCAGCTAATTGGAAAATCTTAGATGACTTACCTGACGAGGAGGTGTTCTACATCGACATCTTCCCGACATGGATGATGTCTTCAATGGATCCGCACGAGTAGACGGAGTGGGGGCATGAGTAGTATTCACGTCGTCACAAAGGCAAATACTACCTTATTCCTTCCAACTAAGTGAATTGTACTCCAACAACATCGTTGAGTACCAAGCACTGATCATCGGGCTCCAAATGACAATCAACATGGAAATCACAGCCCTTGAGGTCTATGGCGACTCCAAGCTCATAATCAATCAACTCTTAACTGAATATGAGGTGAGGAAAGATGATCTCGTTCTATACTTTCGGCTGGCAAGTCAACTGCTACAAAAGTTTGAGGTCGTGACACTATAATATGTGCCAAGAAAAGAAAATCAAATGGCAGACGCTATTGCTAACCTAGCCTCGAGTATGACACTAGGAACCTGCAGACGTGCTAGTTTGCCAAAGATGAAGCGGTAGACGTGCCAGTTTGCCAAAGATTAGTGATCCTGCTTGTCACCGAAATGCTACTAGATGATGCAAACATCATCTCAGTACTTCCGGTCGACGCTGAAGAGTGGAGACGACCTCTGATGACTACTTGGAGCATGGAAGGCTTCCAGATGACCCTAGACACCGCTCTGAAATACTTCGATGAGCACCTCGCTTCCTCTACTACAAAGGAACACTCTATTGCCACTCTTTTGAAGGAGTACTTCTGAGATGCCTAGGTGAGGAAGAAGCCATCAAGCCATGGAAGAAGCACACTCTTGTGCATGCGGAGCGCATTAGTCTGGACCAAAACTACACTTGCAGCTTAAGAGAATGGGTTACTACTGGCCGAGCATGATGAATGACTGCCTGGAACATGTCAAAAGATGCCAAACCTGCCAATTCCACGTTAACTTCATAGATCAACCTCCTGAACCAATCTCACCAAAGTCATCTGTAGGAGAAACTTACATCCTAGCTGCAACAGATTATTTCTCCAAGTGGGCTGAAACCATACCCCTGAGGGAAGTCAAGAAGGAAACTGTCGTCCGTTTCAACAAGGAGCATATCATCCATCGATATGGTATGCCTCACTACATCATCACTGACAATGGAAAACAGTTCTCCAACCTACTCATGGATGAGCTCTACGAGAAATAAGAGTTCAAGCAGCACAAGTCTTCCATATGTCATGCCCCAGCTAATGGCCTCGCGAAAGCATTCAACAAAACTCTATGCAACGTCCTGAAGAAGGTGATCGGCCGAACAAAGAGAGACTGGCACGAAAGAATAAGCGAAGCACTTTAGGCATATAGGACGACACATAGAACTCCTATCCAAGCTACGCCTTATTCTCTCGTATATGGCGTGGAAGCTGTTCTACCGCTCGAAAGTCAAATCCCCTCGCTAAGGATGGCTTCACAAGAAGGCTTGATTGATGAAGAGAATGCAAAGTTGCATCTTCAAGAGCTGGAAGCGCTGGATGAGAGAAGGCTCGAAGCTCAGCAGCACTTGGAGTGTTATTAAACAAGACTCTCAAAGGCTTTCAACAAGAAAGTTCACCCTCATTCTTTTCAAGTGGGAGATCTCGTCCTTGCATTACGTATGCCTATCATCACAACTCACAAAACAAAAAGCAAGTTCACATCAAAGTGGGATGGACCTTGTTGGAAGTATGCCCACAAAGCCACTCATTTGATGTAATAGCTTTTGGAATACTTATTGTATTAAACTATTATATGTTTAATGAAGGGCAAAGCTTATTGTTAATCACTATTTATTGTATCATGTGTTTAAGCAATAAGGGAATCCAAGGAATGTATTTGATCTAAGAGAAAAGTGATTTAAATAAGTTAGATTAACGTGACCTTTCTCTTATGTTCATTCCTAAAACGTTCCTAGCCATAGGATTGCCAATTGGGCATTGACAATCCGCTAAGGTTAGTATGTGTTATGTCAACTCAAGCGTGAGTATGACTAGTCTCAAGTCATTTAGTGTTGGACACTAAGACAAACACATAGGTGCTTGAAAGAGTAATCGAGCACACTGAACAACGATCAAAAGAGAGTTCGAACATACATGTCATGTAAGAACTCGTAAGTTGCAATATGCAAAGTAGTCCTTTGACCTGAGGCATCATAGATGTCTAATGGTGAAGGAAAAATTTTGTCCTAGCTAAGAACATGTATGAACATTTAAATACATATGCTAACAATTAACTCTTTAAAGTAGGCATGCATCCAAAAACAATTCATGAAACCCATGACTTTCAAAGCCTAGTATATGGTGAACCAAAAGACTCTTTAAAGACATTAAAGAGAATTAAGAATTTAGAGATTCTTTACCCTTGAAGCTCATCCTTGATTACACAAGGGATTCACCCAAGTGGAGGGCCTTCAAGTCACCTCCTTGCTCCTTGGATCTTCCTTGTGATTTCCTTCCTTTTAGTGCTCCTTTGCTTCTTTGAGGATTTGAGGATTAGTTCTCCAAAACACCAAAAGTTTGATGTCTCTATGTCTCTTCACCAAGGATGTAATTTTGTGAAAATGAAAATTGGATCACTTAGGGAAGTAAATTTGCTAGATAACTATCCCCAAGTAGCTTAGAAAACCCTAATTGAAAACAAAGCTATAAAGATGAATTTATACTTCATTTCTTAGGTGAGTGGCAAACTTGCAATTAAGCAAACTTGCATACCCTCACCCTAAATGGTTGGCCTATATGGTTATTGGGCTTATTGCCCATTTTGTTTTAGTTGTCATACAACTTAAACATAATGGGCCTTGTGGACCAAAACACTTTTGGGCCCCGAAGCCCTAAAACCAACTTAAAAGCCCAATACGAACATTTCGTATAATTAATTAACTAATTAATTAATCTTGACCATTCTTCAATTAAACCATTTAATTGCTTATCCATTTCATTTAATTGCTTCACATATATCCTTATTTGGTGTGCGATCCATTAGGTTCCAATTAGCGAGGCAGTGGGCGATGTTACTCTTAACTATCGATTGTGAATTGAAACCACATTTCAATTCTCCCTTTTTGATGATTAGTGTTTGCTAATCAATAGGTCTTCCACAAACCATGAGTGACACCTAGCAGTATGTCATGGTTACCCAAGCTAAGTAGAATTGGTTGGAGAACCTATCCAGTTACAATTACAATGCAATACGGTCCTTCTCTAATACAATACTCTTAACCACATTGTTTTAAGTGATAGTTTGTTTCATGTCTACTATCAAATGTGATACTTTCATATATGATTCCCTTGAATATGAGTTGGAACATCTTCCTTAGTCATATTCATTTGCTTTGGCCAAAGACTTTAGAATCATATTTTAGAGTATTCTCCTTTCACCATGGAAGGTTAGAGATCCCTTGTTGTGCATTCATATGCCTACATGACTAGATCACATGACCCCAACAATGCCGTGGACAATCCGAGGGAATGCCTTTGTCATGATCAAAGATCAAGGACCTAACCATTAGACATCTATGATGCCTCAGGTCTAAGGACTAATTTGCATATTGTAACCTTAGAGTTCGTACATGACATGTATGTTTGAACTCTCATTAATCGCAGTTCAGTGTACTCGATTACTCTTTCGAGCACCTATGTGTTTGTCTTAGTGTCCAACACCAAATGACTTGAGACTAGTTCATACTCACATTTGAGTCAACATAACACATACTAACCTTAGCGGATTGTCAATGCCCAATTGGCAATCCTATGGTTAGGAACGTTTTAGGAATGAACATAAGAGAAAGGTCTCCTTAATCTAACTCATTAGATCACTTATCTCTTATGTCAAATACATCCCTTGGATTCTCTTATTGGTTAAACACATGATACTATAAATAGTGATTAACAATAAGTATTGCCCTTCCGTTAAACGTATCAAAGTTTAACATATTAAGTATTCCAAAAAGCTATTACATCAAATGAGTGGCTTTGTGGGCATACTTCCAACAATCTCCCACTTGCACTCAAAGCCATCCTCCCATGTATCTAATACCCATCTTATCCATATGACGATCAAGCTGGATTTGAGTCATTGGCTTTGTCAGTGGATCTGCTACGTTATCGGCTGAAGCAACTTTGAGGATGTTGACTTTCCCCTCGGCAGCATATCATCTAATGATATTAAAGCGCCTATCAAAATGCTTGTTCTTTTGATGAGCCCTGGGTTCCTTGGCTTGAGCTATCGCCCCACTATTATCACAGTACAAAGTTACTGGTGATGTGATGGTTGGAACCACTCCAAGTTCAGTAATGAACTTCTTCATCCAGAACGCTTCTTTGCCGGCTTCAGCTGCAGCGACATATTCAGCCTCTGTCGTGGAATCAGCAATTACACTTTGTTTCTTGCTTTTCCAACTGACAGCCCCACCATTCAGAGTGAATACATATCCGGAGTTGGAACTTCTATCATCGACGTCAGATTGGAAATCTGCGTCTGTATAGGCTTCCACTCGCAACTCTGCTGCTCCTCCATAAACGAGGAACATGTCCTTAGTTCTTCTTAAGTACTTAAGGACCATCTTGACAGCTGCCCAGTGTTCTGATCCTGGGTTAGATTGATATCGACTAGTAATGCTCACAGCATACGCGATATCAGGCCTTGTGCATATCATGGCATACATGAGACTCCCTATGGCGGAAGCATAAGGAATTTCATTCATTTAGCCGTATCTCTTCAGGAGTCTTAGGTCCCATGGACTTAGAAAGGTGAATTCCATGTCTCACAGGAAGAAAACCTTTCTTAGATTGTTCCATCTGGAACCTACTTAGCACCTTATCAATGTACATCGATTGGGATAATCCAATTAATTTTCTGGATCTATCACGATAGAGCTTTATCCCAAGTACATAAGATGCATCTCCTAAATCTTTCATGTGGAAGGTTTTAGACAACCACACTTTTACAGAAGAAAGTACTGCAGTGTCATTCCCGAATAGTAATATGTCATCTACATATAACACTAGGAATACAACTGCATCCCTAACGACTTTTTGATAAACACAATTGTCGTCTTCGTTTTGAGTAAAACCAAACGTTTTGATTTCAGTGTCGAAACGAATGTTCCAGCTCCTGGAGGCTTGCTTAAGTCCATAAATGGACCTTTGAAGCTTGCATACCTTAGTCTCTTCAGACTTGGACATGAAACCTTCGGGTTGAGTCATATAGAGCTCTTCCTGTAGGTAGCCGTTCAGAAAGGCTGTCTTCACGTCCATTTGCCATCTCTTTGAATCAATGTCGGACATTGCTTCAGTGTAGTCCCTAGGGTCCTCCTTTGTTTCATTGTCACCTAGAAGGTACAATTCATCAAAGTCATTATTTAAGCCAAACCTCATAGGTGGCTTACTAACCCGTTCAGATCTACGTGGAGCTAGGGGTTCAGGAACAGGGTTGTCAATATGTCGAGTGCTTGTTTGTGGTTCATTATTAATCTCATTAATTTCCATCTCTTTGCTTCTAGTTCCTTTGAGAACAAATTGTTCCTCTAGAAACATAGCAGTTCTGGCGACAAAGACTTTCTGGTCGTCAGGATGGTAGAACTCATATCCCATAGTTTCTCTAGGATATCCCACAAAATAGCATCTTACTGATCTTGCTTCAAGCTTAGTGGCCTCAAGCTTCTTGACATATGCTTCACAACCCCAAATCTTAATATGATTAAGACTTGGCTTTCTTCCATGCCATATCTCATAGGGCGTTTGTGAAACTGATTTGGAAGTTACTCTATTAAGCAAGTAAGCTGCTGTATATAAAGCATATCCCCAGAATGTTACTGGTAGATCAGCGGAACTCATCATAGAACGAACCATGTTCATCAAGGTTCGATTTCTCCTTTCAGAAACTCCATTAAGTTGTGGAGTTCCCGGTGGAGTCCACTGTGATATTATTCCACACTCTTTGAGATAATCTAGGAACTCATTACTCAGATATTCACCCCCTCGATCTGATCTTAGGATTTTTATCTGTTTCCCAGTTTGCTTCTCAACTTCATTCTTGAATTCTTTGAACCTTTCAAAGGATTCTGACTTGTACTTCATAAGATATACATAGCCAAACCGAGAGTGATCGTCGGTGAATGTGATATAGTATGAGAAGCCTTCTCTCGACGTAGTAGACATAGGTCCACATACGTCAGTGTGGATTAACCTTAGAATTTCAGTGGCACGCTCTCCTTTTCCAGTAAATGGAGATTTGGTCATCTTCCCTTTCAAGCAACATTCACAAGTACCCATCCGGTCATTACCTAATGGGCGGAAATATCCGTCTTTCGACATCTTGCGAATCTTATCAAGGTTCACATGTCCAAGTTTAAGATGCCACATCTTTTCTTGGTTAACTTCTTCTCTAGCCCTTTTGGGTTTTGAGGTATTCCCGCTTTCAATACAGTGCATCCCATTATTCGTCTCTAGGTGAAAAAGTCCATCTATCATATTACCATGAGAGATAATACGACCGTTCAAGTATAAAGTGCAACTCATTTTGTCAAACAACACTGAGTGCCCATCTCGTAAAAGCTTAGAGATGGAAATCAAATTCTTTATACATGAAGGAAAATATAAACAATTTTTAAGTTCCAGGACTTCCCCAGAGGGTAGGTTAAGCATATAGGTTCCTATTGCTTTTGCAGAGATTTTAGTGTCGTTCCCAACTCGCACAACCATCTCCTCATTGCACAGTGATCTGCTCCCTGTTAGTCCCTGCAACGTATTACAGATATGTTGACTAGCACCTGAATCAAATATCCAGGAATTGGAGCTCACTGTAAAAGCACTCTCTATGACAGAAATAGTCTCTTCAAAAGTTCTTGTCATAAGGCTCGCAATGCGCACCCTGTATTTCTTCTTCCAACGTTCATCCTTTCCACAATGAAAGCATGTTCCTTTGGATTTCTTTGCCTTCTTCTTACGCAACCTTTTCCTTATCATTGCATTCTCACTCCCACTGTCCTTTTTGAAACCTTTTTCAAATTTACAGCACATGTCAATCATCTCTTTCAAAGAATGATCGAATCTATTCACTTTATAGTTTACGATAAACTTAGTGAAATCATCCGAGAGAGATGCAAGGAAAAAGTCTTGGGCCATTTTCCCATCGATGGAAGTTCCTAAACTTTGAAGATCTTTAAATATCCTTTCCATCTTTTGTCCATGTTTATGGACCGATGTCCCCTTTGCCATTTTGGCATTCATTAGACTACAAATATTTGAGAATCGTACATTACTAGTCTCAATGTCATGCATCTTATGCAAACTTTCAACCATGGCACAAGAAGTGTCCATGTGCTTATGTAGCTTCATAAGCTCCTCACTAAGTGAAGTGAGGATTAAGCATTTGGCTTGTAAGTCATCCTCATAGTGTCTAACATAATTTTGACACTCCTCCTTTGAAGCTAGTTTCGTAGGAGGTACATGAGGATGGGATTGCTTAAGTACATACAATATGTCTTTCACCTTTGAGACATTCTCAATGTGGCGATACCAAGCAAGGAAACGTTGGCCTTTTAGGCCCTTTTTGTCAAGTATAATGGTGGGTATAATTTTAGGCATGTCGTTCACTACATAACATAACAGAAATCGAATTAGCATTGTTGTTTAAAACTATTTTGATTGGGTCTTTTAATCAAATAGTATCACCCACTATTTTTGGCAAATTCCACATCCCTCAATAGAATTCGAGAGTTATATTGAACTCTTAGTGGGTTATGGGAGACTCACCATTACCAAGCCCACCTCACGATGATACGATATTGGTTAGCAAAATAATGATGAGAGAATAACGCATTATTCATTTACAACTTTTGCAATTACCCATCTCGTTTGGCCTCTAGAGAATGATGCCTCACGATGATACGATATCGGCACCATTGCACTTAGTTTAAGTTATTCCCACCATGCTTAGTTCGTGAAGGGGTTTAAGAATAGCCTCACAATGATATGATATCGGCTATCCTCGTTGCCTACACTCACCTCATCATATGTATATGGATTCCTCCTGGATGTAAGCACATACTTTGTACTTCCCCATGATAGGGTGAAGCCGGTGCATGAGTCACAAACGATTGGAACCCACCACGGTGGAAGGCCTACGAAGAGATATTCTAAACATCTCTCGCTTATCAACTTAAATATTCGTTTGAGGGAATAGCGTTGGGCTACATCAAAACATTTTAATCACATTAAAAGAACTTGGGCCTATCACAACCATTGGTCCAAGTTTATATGAATTAGTAGTATATAATACTCCCACTGTTTCGTTGAAACAAGCGAGACTATATGGAACTACTAACGAATGCTTTGCATCCTCATATGGACTATATAGTCATATTAGGTTTTAGGATGATTATGAACCGTTTGATTTGATCCAACACGAGCCTTGTGTTGGACCTTGGGTCTAAGGTATGTAGTTGTTGATTTTAGTTACGCGTTTAATCCAATTAAACCGTTATTTCCTATTGGGCGTTGGACCCAACTATTCCATTTTGCATACATTTAAACAAAAGGAATACATGAAATAATAATAAGGGCTTATGCCCTTTTACAACACAAATGATGGACTTATGTCCATTTACAACAAATTGAATTAATCAAATTACATTCAAATCTACACTACCAAGCCCAAACATTCATAATGTAAAGCGGCCAATCACATAGCTCAATTATCGAGGCATTTGGTTCATAATCATCCTTCTCTTAATCAAACACATTTAACTAAGAAAACAACTTTAAACAATTGGTTTTCGGATCCATAGAATTGATTTAAATGGAACTAAATAAAATGAAAATCCAATTCTCATTTAAAGAGACAAACCATTTTGTTCTCATCTAATTTGGGCCAAAAACAATGACCACAACTTTTGGGCCATTTTCTAAAAACAAAAACTTTTGGGGTCACTTTGTAAAAACACAAGAGTCCACAACTTCATGTAATTACAACTTAGAACCCAAACATTTTTAATAATGTCAAAACATCATTAAAGGAGCAAAACAATTTGTCCTTTAAAGTTTTTGGACCTTAACGTAAAAACGTAAACTTTTGGGCCAAAATGCAAATACACAAAAGTATCAAAACTTTATGTAAGTGCACAAAACACCCAAAAATACCCTATTTTAAAAGGGTGGCCAGCCATATAGTGTTTTAGTGATGAAAATTCAAATTTTATACAAAGTTTTGTAAGTGGGTTATGTTAGGTGAGGTAAAGATGAAATAAAATTTTGTAAGAAATGATTTATGTCATTCTTTAAAACAAAGTTTGTCTCCCATTAAAATTACTTAATCATTAACCATCACCCACTAAAATTAAATCAAAACTTTATGTAAAAACATAAAACTTTTTGAATCAAAACTTCAAAACTTTTTGTTCTTGGCAAGAACTCCAAGAACATTGAAGAACACTTATGAAAACTCAAAATACATGGCACCAAATTTTAGTTCCAATATTCATGCTTAAATGAAATACATCTACAACATTTGAGATGCAAAATTTTCTAGCAAAATTTATATTCAAAGCAAGAACAAAGCTTGTAACATTTACAACATTTAAATCATAAAACATGAAAATCACAAAACCCAAAAGGATCCACCATACACTAGACCTAGGCTCTGATACCACTTGAAGGAAAAATTTTGTCCTAGCTAAGAACATGTATGAACATTTGAATACATATGCTAACAATTAACTCTTTAAAGTAGGCATGCATCCAAAAACAATTCATGAAACCCATGACTTTCAAAGCCTAGTATATGGTGAACCAAAAGACTCTTTAAAGACATTAAAGAGAATTAAGAATTTAGAGATTCTTTACCCTTGAAGCTCATCCTTGATTACACAAGGGATTCACCCAAGTGGAGGGCCTTCAAGTCACCTCCTTGCTCCTTGGATCTTCCTTGTGATTTCCTTCCTTTTAGTGCTCCTTTGCTTCTTTGAGGATTTGAGGATTAGTTCTCCAAAACACCAAAAGTTTGATGTCTCTATGTCTCTTCACCAAGGATGTAATTTTGTGAAAATGAAAATTGGATCACTTAGGGAAGTAAATTTGCTAGATAACTATCCCCAAGTAGCTTAGAAAACCCTAATTGAAAACAAAGCTATAAAGATGAATTTATACTTCATTTCTTAGGTGAGTGGCAAACTTGCAATTAAGCAAACTTGCATACCCTCACCCTAAATGGTTGGCCTATATGGTTATTGGGCTTATTGCCCATTTTGTTTTAGTTGTCATACAACTTAAACATAATGGGCCTTGTGGACCAAAACACTTTTGGGCCCCGAAGCCCTAAAACCAACTTAAAAGCCCAATACGAACATTTCGTATAATTAATTAACTAATTAATTAATCTTGACCATTCTTCAATTAAACCATTTAATTGCTTATCCATTTCATTTAATTGCTTCACATATATCCTTATTTGGTGTGCGATCCATTAGGTTCCAATTAGCGAGGCAGTGGGCGATGTTACTCTTAACTATCGATTGTGAATTGAAACCACATTTCAATTCTCCCTTTTTGATGATTAGTGTTTGCTAATCAATAGGGCTTCCACAAACCATGAGTGACACCTAGCAGTATGTCATGGTTACCCAAGCTAAGTAGAATTGGTTGGAGAACCTATCCAGTTACAATTACAATGCAATACGGTCATTCTCTAATACAATACTCTTAACCACATTGTTTTAAGTGATAGTTTGTTTCATGTCTACTATCAAATGTGATACTTTCATATATGATTCCCTTGAATATGATTTGGAACATCTTCCTTAGTCATATTCATTTGCTTTGGCCAAAGACTTTAGAATCATATTTTAGAGTATTCTCCTTTCACCATGGAAGGTTAGAGATCCCTTGTTGTGCATTCATATGCCTACATGACTAGATCACATGACCCCAACAATGCCGTGGACAATCCGAGGGAATGCCTTTGTCATGATCAAAGATCAAGGACCTAACCATTAGACATCTATGATGCCTCAGGTCTAAGGACTAATTTGTATATTGTAACCTTAGAGTTCGTACATGACATGTATGTTTGAACTCTCATTAATCGCAGTTCAGTGTACTCGATTACTCTTTCGAGCACCTATGTGTTTGTCTTAGTGTCCAACACCAAATGACTTGAGACTAGTTCATACTCACATTTGAGTCAACATAACACATACTAACCTTAGCGGATTGTCAATGCCCAATTGGCAATCCTATGGTTAGGAACGTTTTAGGAATGAACATAAGAGAAAGGTCTCCTTAATCTAACTCATTAGATCACTTATCTCTTATGTCAAATACATCCCTTGGATTCTCTTATTGGTTAAACACATGATACTATAAATAGTGATTAACAATAAGTATTGCCCTTCCGTTAAACGTATCAAAGTTTAACATATTAAGTATTCCAAAAAGCTATTACATCAAATGAGTGGCTTTGTGGGCATACTTCCAACAAATGGTTAGGTCCTTGATCTTTGATCATGTCAAAGGCATTCCATCGAGAGTGTCCACGACATTGTTGGGGTCAAGCTATCTAGTCATGTAGGCATATGAATGCACAACAAGGAATCTCTAACCTTCCATGGTGGAAGGAGAATACTATAAGATATGATTTGGGAGTCTTTGGCCAAAGCATACGAATATGACTTAGGAAGTATGTTCTAAATCATATTCAATTGAATCATATAGAGAAGTATTACATTGGATAGTAGACATGATACAAACTATCACTCAAACAATGTGATTAAGAGTATTGTATTAGAGAATGACCGTATTGCATTGTAATTGTAACTGGATAGGTTCTCCAACCAATTATATTTAGCTTGGGTAGCCATGACATGCTGCTAGGTGTTACTCATGGTTTGTGGAAGCCCTGAAGATTAACAAACACTAATCTTAATCAAAGGGAGAATTGAAATGTAGTTTCAATTCACAATCGATCGTTAAGAGTAACAATCGCCCACTGCCTCGCTAATTGGAACCTAATGGATCGTACACCGAGTAAGGATGAAAGTGAAGAAATATAAATGAAATGGATAAGCAATTAAATGGTTTAATTGAAATATGGTCAAGGTTAATTAATTAGTTAATTAATTATACGAAAGGTTCGTATTGGGCTTTTAAGTTAGTTTTGGGCTTCGGAGTCCAAAAGGGTTTGGTCCACTAGGCCCATTATGTTTAAGTTGTATGACAACTAAAACAAATATGGGCAAATAGCCCAATCACTTAAAAGAGGCCGGCCATAGTGAGGGAGTGGTAAGTTTTGCTTAATTACAAGTTTGCCACTCATCTAAGAAAAGAGATATAAAAGCATCTTTATAGCTTTTACCTCATTAGGGTTTTCTTGAGGCAAAGATGAGAAACATTTTCTCTCTTTTTCTCTAAAGGAGGCCGGCCACTTAGAGAAGATATAGCTAGCAATCTTTTCTTCTCTAAGTCATCAATTTCATCTTCACACCTCATCCTTGGTGTGGAGACTTAGGGACACCAAATCTTTGGTGTTTTTGGAGATCCTTTCCTCACATCCTCAAGGAGCAAAGGAGCATCAAAAGGGAGAAAATCACAAGGAAGATCCAAGGAGCTAGGAGGCGACTTGAAGGCCCTCCACTTCGTTGAATCCCTTGTGTAAACAAGGATGAGCTTCAAGAGTAATGAATCTCTAAAACCTTCTTTCTCTTTAATATTGTTAAAGAGTCTTGTGGTTCACCATTCACAAGGCTTTGAAAGTCATGGGTTTTAGAATTGTTTTTTAATGCATGCCTACTTTAATGTGTTAATAGTTTGCATATGTGTTCAAATATTCTCACATGTTCTTAGCTAGGACAAAATTTTTCCTTCAGACCTTACGTAATACAAGAAGTCTACACCAATGATGCCTACTTAATCATGGCGGAAGACGACTTGAAGATTGGCCCCATCAATGGCAGATTCTTGAAACGCTACCACCCCTAAAACAAACGCACCATGCTCCTAGCCCGCAAGAGCATAAACTGTGTACGGCAAAATCATCATCAAAATCGTCAAAAGTAATCCCTCGCTCATTTGAACTACGTCATGACGTGATCCTTCCCTAACTGAGGGTACGTAGGCAACTTGAAACTTCACAACTTCAAGTACAGTCATGCCATCAACAAAAAAAAAAAAAAATACAAACACTTTGAAGAATAGAGAGCAAATTCAAAATGTGAGTACTCTATTTCTTTTTTCTTTTTTTTAAAAGGAAGGGTTTGGCTACAAAGCCTTATTACAAAAGTGAGCAAAAAAGCAAAGAAGGGAAGACATTACTTAAGAGCTATGTCCCTAAAACTACGGCGACGATCCTCAAGCACGCCTTCTAGAGTCTTCAAGGTCTCCACATCGGCAGAAGACAAGATAGACAACTCCATAGCCATGCCTTTCTCTTGCTCTAGGCATGACATCTTCTCTTGATGTTGAGAAAGTGTAGCTTCCTGCTCCGAGAGAACACCTTAAAGTCGTGATGCTTCCATCTTCCCTCCCACTTCCTCACAGACCATGTCGTGCTCCATAACATGGACGACAACAACAAGCTCCAAGCAGCAGCTGCAAAAAGCCCACAACAAGCAGCAAGGTCAATGTGCACGGCAACGTCACCACCGAGGGAAAAATGTGACCTAAAAGCACTACACAACGAAACCCTGCTGCAATATTTTGGACAGAAAACTATGACCAAAAGGCACTACAAGTGAAACTCCGCTATAGTCTTTTGCACAACACCACATGGTAAAAAGTGACGCATTGCAACAAGCTCTCAGCAACAGCGGCAAAAAGCCCACAACAAGCAGCAAGGTCAATGTGCACGGCAAAGAGGGCAGCTATAGGACGGCCCTTTAAGGCACACTACAGTGGCAAAGAAAACCATAATGCTACATAATAGCACGATGCAACCCCGCATCGATTACGCAAGTAGTTTCTTACACCGTACGGCGACGTCATCACCAAGGGAAAATTATGACCAAAAGGCATTACACAACGAAGCCCCGCTGCAGTCTCTTTCACAACACCACACGGCAGCGCACCATCGAGGGAAAACTATGATCAAAAGGCACTACACAGTGAAACCCCATTGCAGTTTCTTGCACAAGCACTAGGCAGCAAAAAGCACAGGTACACCCACGTCCTGCTCACTCCGCCACCAACAACCACGTCTCTGAAAGCTTCGTGAAGATCCCGGCATCATGCTCAGCCTTCTCAAGATAAAAGATTCCTAGCATTACAACAAAGAAATCCATCAGTGGGGTACACACATTATGTATAAAAATAGATACATTATATATATATATATATATGTGGACATGGTGATGGGACAATCACATTACATATATACATACATATATATATATATATATATATGGCCCAAAAGATCGAAGTCGTCCTCCGCTTAAAGCAAATAGACCTCATAGAGTAAGGGCTCCACAAAAGGAGTTTGCTAGCTTTCCCTTTCCCCCGATCTCCACCGATGGCAATGCAGCAAGAACGGCAGTACAACAAGGGCGGTGCAGCAAGAATGGCAGACAGTGCAATGGGTGTGCAGCGGGCAGTGAAGTGACGATAGAGCAACAAGAAATGCAGTTGCTATGCAATTATATATATATATATATATATATACATACACAAACAACGATCTCCAAAGAAGCAAGCTGCATGCTAGGATCTCTGATAGGGCAAACAACTTCAGGATTGAAGCAACAAGGCAGCACGCAGCGAAGAGCAAGCGGTGGTTGTTGAAGCACAACAAGAGGCAAAGACAAAATCTAATGCTGCATTACATAAATCAAAGTCTACCCTACCCTCCCTATATAGAGAGTGACTGCACTAATACTCAAAACCCACTTAAAATGGTGCATTTGCTCTGTGGAGAAGACGAAGACAATTGGTTACTGAAGTAGAAGAAGGCAACAATTCTTTTATATAGCCACATAAGGCAACAAGTGGAAGACTCGTGCTCTCCACTTTGCTTTTTCATCGAAGAATTATGCTTCTAGTCCGTCAGGCACCGTCTAAAAAATAATTATAAAAAAAAAGCAAAAAGGTGATAGGATGGTGCATGGCACCATTTTGAAAATATGATTAAAAAAAGAGGGAAGTAACACATCTTAGTGAGATATATGTATTTAGCACAATACACTGAATAAAATAAAGCCCGTCTAATGATATCTCTAAGAAATTACAAATATGTACAACAAAAAAAAAAAAAAAGGGAGCCTTCACAAAGGTTGCTCACGTAAAACCTCAGCATTAGGCAGAACCCCAGAAGAATGTGGCATTGAAGATTGATCATGTGGCGCCTCAATACTCGGTCGAACTCCGGATGGTGAAGGAAAAAAGTGCCTCTGGAATATAGCCACAAACCTCTGATGGTCACTTTGAATCCGACCTTCGGATTCCTACAGCTGATCAAGTTTTCTCTTCATGCTCGTTGAATAATTATTTGCAAGCATGTGCAACTCTCTATTCTCGCGCTTGAGCTGTCTGATCTCTTGTCTAAGATTTGCCACCTCGGCCGTCAATGATTCAACTTGGCACGTTCGAGCAAGTAAGTGTTGGCCCATATTGGACACAGAGCCCACACATCGAACACTAAGAGCCAGGGAGTCTTGAACGGCCAACTCATCAGACCATCTTGAAAGAAGCCTATTATCTCTAGGAGTAAGGAGGTTCCTAGCTACTACTGTAGCTACTATTTCATCCCATCATCGCATAGTCTCCAACTGTAAGAGGGCCATTAGAAGATAAGAAGGACGGGCGCCATATATTATCCTGACGTGGTTTATCTGTATCACTCATGAGACTCAAATCTAAGCAAATGTTAGATGGGTAAGCTACTTTCAGAAACGATAAAAAAAAAGGGTTGGATAGAGTAAAATCTCATAAATACAGTAAAGATAATTTTCACAGGCGGGCAATCGTCAAAATGTGCATTTTGAATATAATCGATATCTCTATAAAAGGAGAGGCAACACAGCCACTCGCTAAAAAATTGAAGAAACACCACTCTTCGAATTTCAAAAGCCGAATTTTCCTGCATAAAGTCTGTCAACACTTTTCAGACACAATCTCAGCTTTTCGAATATTACGTGCAACTTTGTCAAATATCTCTGACAAAGTTGAAAACGTATGAATTTTACTATTCTAACTACAACGCTGTCACCAACAAGCGTGGGTAACAAGGCCACGTTCGCATCACTACCTGCTATTGGGAAATCCCTATATATGTTGACCTTCATCCTCCATGGCAAGGTACACATCCAAAACTCTTGACTCTTCTTCCTTGCCAAGAATACATCTGCAACCAAACTTTTCAACATACTCAGTTTTCGTCCTCCCTAAAAATACCTCTTCAACTAAGTCACACCAGAGCAAAAGTATCTCATATCATCAGGGTCGAAAGCAAGAGTATCTCATAGCATGTTTTCCCCCTGTCCTTTTCTTTGTTCTTATTCTTCCCTGAAGGATAAGGAGAAAGAGAGCAATCAGCCGGCACTTGGAATCAACCTTCTGATTTGGAAATGATTGCCTGGAACCCCTTCTCTGATTGCTTACCTAACACTGCTCTCAAGTACTCATCTTCAACTATTGATGTACTTCCAAAGAAGATACCAGATGCCTGGAGAACAGATAAGGCAAGTGAAAATGATACATTGAAGCTTGTGGAGACGAGCGCAACAAATACATGTGTTGATTCATCCGCTACTTCTTCAAAAGAAAAAGTATCTCATATCATCAGGGTCGAAAGCAAAGGTATCTCATCTCATGCTTTTTCCCTATCTTTTCCTTTGCTCTTGCTCTTACCTGCAAGACAAGGAGAAAGAAACAATCAGTCGGAACCTGAAATCAAACTTCCGATCTGGAACTAATTGCCTGGAACCTTTGCCTGGTTGCTTACCTAGCATTGCTCTCGAGTGCTCGTCTTCAACTGTTGATAGGTCTCGAGTTTCCTCAGCGAATACTTCATGACAGTTGATATGATGTTGGCTCTTTACACTGAAGCTGCCAAGAATGGATAAGTCACTGTGAAGTGATGCTCTGAAGGACCATTTAACGGAAAAAGGTTGCGCACCACTTCTGCTATGCAAAAGAAACAAGCAAAGAAGAATGCAGCATGATGAGCTGTAAAAAATCACTATAGCACGACGCCCTTCCCTGCAGAACTGCATAATCCAAACAGATGAGTCTAAGTCAAATCCAAGCCCGGTGTTGTTGCTCTAATCGAAAAGCTCAAGAAGCTTCAACAACCTTTCACTGGCACCGTCGCTGAAGAGTAAAGCCTCACCGTGCAACGCAGTCAAATTACCTCTGCTTTTTCAAGGGCAAAAATATCTCATATCATCAGGGTTTAAAGTGAAAATATCTCATATCATGCTTTCTCCCTATTCTTTTCTTTGTCCTTGTTCTTACCAGCAGGAAAATGAGAAGAGAGCAATCAATTGGCACTTGGAATCAAGCTTCCAGTCAGGAACTGACTGCCTGGAACCCTTCCTTGATTGCTTACCTAGCATCGCTCTCTAATACTCATCTTCAATTGCTCATGTACTTCCAGAGAAGATACCACATCTGCTTGGAGAATAGATAAGACGAGTGACAATGAAACATATACCTTATGGATAATCAACAAATGCAATAATTGCACGTGCTGATTCATCCCCAACAAGGCCAAATCTCACTTGCCAGGTGAAACCGCTCGTGGTTCCATTTTTCAAGATCAAGCCTCGATGGCCCTTGAAGGAATGACAAGTCTGAATAAAGATCAAGTGTTCACCACCCTTGAATCAAGTTCAGCTCCAGATAAAAGGAATAAATTCAGACATTTGGAGGAAGCCTTGCAGAAAAAAAAGAAAAGAAAAAACCTTCCCGCTCAGTTCAAGATTAAGCCTGTGGAAAATCAACCTTTGGAGAAACCAGAAAATACTCCAGCCCTGTTCAAGATTAAGCATGTGGAAAATCAAAAAATTGGAGGAAACTAGAAAATCTTCCAGTCGAATTCAAGATCAAGCCCTGATGACCCTTGAAGAAATTTCTAGCCCAATTCAAGATCAAGCCTTAACGGCCCTTGGATCGATATCTCCGTTAAGGGACTTCAAAACGCATCTTCTACATGTGACAAGCACATGTATATGATGCGCCTTGAGTGGGGGCATTTGTAGACATCGAAATTTCGGTGAAATAAATGTTGACCAATGCATTAAAATTTCAACTTTCACGTGTCACATAAATTTTATACGTAGCGTGTGACTTAACGAAAAATCGAAAAAAAATCGTATAAGTCATCAAATATGACACGTGTCAACTCCTAGAAGAAATGATTTATTTCATCTGAATATGATATTCAAAATTAGGCCTTGAATTTTTTTATAAATAGAAGCCAATTTCATTCATTTCAGGGGACGAATTCACATATACATTTCTCTACTCCTAAATTGGAAGAGAATTCCCCAAATCCTTGAAACTATGAAACTTTAAAGCTTTCAAGCATCCAACCTCCCAAAATTCCCAAAGAATCCCGAAGGGTCAAGAAAGCTATCTTCGTTCTTCGTCAAATTCTTGAAGAAATCCACACAACTGTTCATCAAGATCAAGCCTCGAAGGCCCTTGAAGATCTGTTCATCTTCGTTCATCAAGAAAAAGCCCAAAGGCCCTTGAAGATCCATTCATCGTTCATCAAGATCAAGCCCCGAAGGCCCTTGAAGATCCTTTCATCTGCAGTCATCAAGATCTAGCCCAAAGGCCCTTGAAGATCTGTTCATAACTGTTCACCAAGATCAAGCCCCGAAAGCCCTTGAAGATCCGTTCATCCTAAGCTCAAGCCTCGACGGCCCTTTGGATCAACAACATCAACAAATCTGCACCACTGTTCATCCCTAGACCATGATAGGAGCATATTTATGCGTCTTAGCTTGCTTGTTTTCTTGCATTTTGGTAATTATTTAGTATTTATAAAAGTGTTTAAAGCTAAATTCGTGTGTTTGTAGGTTTTATGGGCTAAGGGTGCATTTTGAGCCAATTTGGAGTAGTTTGGAGTGTTTTTGGGCCCAAGATGGATTACTTATGATCCAAGCTAGATGGATGGACGAATTTGAAGACAAAAGAGGCTATGAACATGCTAAAAATCTGGTGAAACAAATACAAGTTGCAAGAAGGGATAAATTTCTAGAATGATTGACCAAAACTTCACTCAAAACCAAGAAATTCTTCAATGTCGTGGGCATTGATTCACTTTCACCAGAAATTTGAGTGATGATGCAATGCTTAAATCACCATGACATGTGAGTGGATGATGCAATGCTTAACTCACCATGACATGTGAGTAGATGACTCAAAACCTACCCTCACCAACAATTCTCCACCTTGCCATGCCTTACCTACTTCATTCCACCAGATTTTTGCATTAAACATGTCCATCCTCTTCCTATAAATACCATGGCAGCAACCTCATTCAAATCATCCAGAAATTAACCATTCTCCAAGCCTTCCCTTGCCTCTCCCTACATATCTAAACCCCCTCCCATCCATTCCTCCAAATAACCAACCCTTCAACATCATTCCAACCTTGTTGTTGCGGCAAAGAGAAGGAGAAAAGTCCTTGGACGCGCTTGCTATCCAACATGGATCGTTGGAACGTTTAGGTGCTTTCTTTCCTTTGTTTTTCAATGTTTAAATTTGTTTATCTTTGTTTTGTAATAATGAGGAACTAAACCCCCCTTGGCTAGGGGGGGATTCGAAACACATGTTCATGCTTGCAATATGATTTGATTACTTTTAATTGCGTTTCATAAGTTATGAATTCAATTTACTTATCCGTTCGTATAAAAACTGATTTGTGTATGTTGATTGAGGGTCGACACTTAGTTTGCATGCATGAATTTGATGCTAGAATATAAGGGAGTTTCACCTAATCGTCATGAACTTATATTCACAAGTAGTAAAGGTTGCTAGTCACAATCGCGTTAAGTAAATTCTTGGCATAAGTTTCATGCGTATTCCATAGTAACGAGTGCCTCGTCAATGCTTATGATTTTCATAGAACTTAATGATTCTTGCTTGTATCTCTATTATGCAATTCATGTAGGGAACTTGTGAGGAATGCTTTGGGTTGTCGTATGCAATCATCCAACTCAATAAAAGTAGGAAAATCTGAGGGTTAATTTAAGCGTACCTAATTAACTTGGGGCATTGAGAATTAATAAGTTATTGAAATACAATTGGAAATCGTTTTGTATGCAAGCAAGACATGTGTGGAGAAGAACCCTCCATTTATTTAAACCAAATTCGTTTTAATACTTGTTTTGTTTTCCAAAGTTTATGTTTTGTTTCTAAATTCATCAAATCCAAATCCCCCTTTACTTTTAAAGTCTTTTATTTACATTTGTAACTTTGTTTTTATGTTTTTTAGAGGATTTAGCAAGCCCTCCTAATCCCCGGCCTAGAACGATACCCTACTTACATCTATACTACAACTGTCAAAAAGAGGGTTTAATTTGTGTGTCAAGTAATTTTCACACCAGACCATGCTTCGATGGCCCTTTGGATCAACAACCCATCCACAGATCTACACCTTATGAAGATAGAACAAATGATCAAATTGTAAAAGAGATTGTAACCCCAAAATTAATACAAAATATTATTTTGTACACGTGTTCTTGTTCCAGTCATCGCATGAATATTCATGTTTACAGTCAAATCTTGTGAGAACCTTGGGAAAACAACAACAAAAGGATTCTGAAAGTATATAGCTCTTCATTATCTCACGTCGAGTACCATTGTTGTTGATACTAATGAGTAATGCTACACTTATCACATTTTTCATACTGTATTTGTACCATATCTACTAGAGGTAGCGTCCACCAATACAAGTGGGTACCATCTCTATTAGAGATGTGTTACATATGGTTGGAAATGTGGTAAGAATAATATTTTTCGACATTGACATTTTCCACTTTACTTTCATAATTGAGTGCAACATCAAAAAACAAACTCCAAGTATAGGATGAAACATTGCTTGTCCAAGTGGCTTTATAAATATGTCAGCAAGCTGATTCGCAGAGGACACATGTGCTGTTGTAATGGCTGCTGACATGATTCGTCCACGAACAATGTAGCAGTCTATCTCGATTTGTTTGGTGTGTTCATGAAATACAAGATTCGCAGGTATGTGAAGTGCTGCTTGTTTATCACAATAGAGACAAGCTGGCTTGGAGTGAGTAAACTGCAAGTCCCTCAGTAAGTATTGCATCCACGTTAGCTCACATGTTATGGAAGCCATGGCCGATATTCTGTTTCGGCCGAGGATCGCGAAATGATGCCTTGCTTCTTAATCCTCCATGATACAAGTGTTAACCACATTGAAATATTTGAGAATCGAAGAGAAAATGGAGAAGAAAGAGTAACTGAGAAAGATGAACTAGATAGAATATAGAGAGAGAAATATGAGACTTGTATATTGACTTGAAAGAATGAAGATTACACACTCAGTTTTTATACTAGAAAGCTTAACAATTCTAATCAAATACTAACAAACTTGCTAACTGTATTTCTAACTGTATTGCTGACTTATACCCTTAATACTCCCCCTCAATCTCAACTGGGGAAACCCAATTTGAGATTGGAAGAAAATCTGCAATCACTACTATGAAACCAGAAAACAGAACAGAGTTGAACCATCTGCAATTTTGTAATCCCTATGGATGATTGAATTTATCCACCTCAGATTCATTCCATGTCATAATATCTTCATGTATATCACCCTGCTCCATATGAAAACCATTCCCATCTGAGTTATAGAGCATATGAAAAATATCATATGTGCCAACATCAATCAGATTTTGCATAGTTTCCAAACCTTTGTCTCTTGTTGATCTTTCTAGATTTTGCATAGTTCTGACTCCAACCAATGTACCGAAATCATGACAACCTTTCTCTGCCTTTAACAAGAGCTTTACAAAGAACAACCTTCTATAAAGTAGTCGTAGCACACCCTCATGCTGGTATAACAACTTCTTACGAGATTACCCTTTGTGGGATTTACCGTCAACAATCTCATTCAACATTGGCTTTAGCCTTTAAAACAGAAAATTAACAAACTATAATGTGGCATCGGCCTTAAATATAGTACCATGGGATTGCCCTTTGTGGATTTTACCAAAAAAAACAACTATTTTTAACAATGGCATCGGCCTTCACAATTTCAACAACAGAAAATCAACATCTATGTAGGATTACCCTTCGTGGGATTTACCTACTCACATCACGGAACTATCCTTCGTGAGATTTACTGTTAACAACTTCTTCTACCCTTCGTGGGATTTACTTACTCACATCACGAAATTACCCTTCGTGGGATTTACCATTAACAACTTCTTCAAACTTCATCGTATAACTGGACTTATAGTATATACATGTTAACAACTGAGTTGGTTAGACTCGACATTATAGGTTGAGGCAAGGAACTCAGATAGTGCTGCAGTATTTGTCAATGTATGATAATCGATGCCTTCAACACTTTGCTACATCCACTTTAACTGAATTAGGGCCAAGTTATTTGCTAGGGACCTGAAAATAACCAACACTGCAAGGCCATGCCTTCCATTCTATGTCATTAGATCTCATAAAAGAATTGCAATGCATTCCAAGTCAAAGCCATATTTTCATCTCAAGCAATGCTCCTTAACTACTGGCATCATGCCTTAATCCCAAATTCAACTTTTTTCCAAAATTAATCAACAAAATGAACACTTGCCCAAGAAATGAATAACCAGAAAACACAATAGTATATGCCACAACTCCTAATCACAAGAATGACAATGTGTCTTGACTGTAATCTACCTCAATGCATAACAATTTACATAGAACAAAACACATACCCATTTCACCAAACTTGTACTCAGGTGCTTTATCATTGAGATTTAACACACCTATCCCATTGATCGTTGACTGCTGTTGAAAATGCTTGAGGTTGGTGGGATAAACCATTTGCTATACCTTAACAGCCCCACTTTGATGACCCGTTACAAACCAGTTCATATCCAGCCAATTAGAAAATGAACTACTAGTAACAGAAAGAATTGAATCAGAAACAATCTTTATTAATGAAAGAATGACTGAGAAAGGATAGTAAAACCTTGAACACTGGGCATCCAAGATCTGTAGTTACATTGTTCTGACATTAAATTTCATTGACGCATAAGATTGAACAGGTGATTTGCAAGAACCCATTACCCAACAGTGTGCAGATCACATGGCAGCCTCATTAACTACGAAGAAATACGTGAAGATGATGGTGAAAGATAGAGAGAAGTATCAGTGAGATCAATGCTTCTGTCAATGCGTAATCAACCCTTTCAGTCGATCGAGTTTCGAGACGATTTCGATGAACAAAAAAAAACACCAATTTCTTGCGCAATTGTCAGACTCCAGCTAACAAGAAGCAAAGGATTTTGGGGAAGCATCACCATATTAAGAGGAAAACCCCAATTCTGACAACACCAAATCCTGAGGAAAACACCGATTTCGGCGAAGCATCAATTTCTAAGGAAAAATCGGATTTTGATGAAGCAGCACAAGATTCAGAGGAAAACCAACAAATTGATGATGAATAATGAATGAGATGAAGATATTCCACTGGATCCAAGAAGTTGCTTGAAAATCTCCGAGCCCCTCCAAGATGACGCCCTGGAAGATTTCGACGATTGACCTGACCAAGACCTGTCTTAGACCCCGTCCATGAGGATTCATCGTGGAAAGTTAACCCACCAATCTTACAACCCAGAAGGAAAATTAACCCAGAAGTTACAAAATGATTGTAGAAGCATTGAAGAAGAACTTAACAGAAGAGAAATAAAACTAGAAAAGGATGAAAAACTAATGATACAGAACCACCATAATCCATGGAGCCTGGTGGCTCTGAGACCATGTTAACTACATTAAAATATTTGAGAATCGAAGAGAAAATGGAGAAGATAGAGTAATTGAGAAAGCTTAACAACTCTAACCAAATACTAACAAACTTGCTAACTATATTTCTAACTATATTGCTGACTTGTACCCTTAATAACAAGTACCCCTTCAAGGAATTTGCAATAGTCTGTCACTGATCGTCTCGTTATGGAACAACGAGCCTAATCCGCATCACAGAAACCAGTTAACAAGAAGTTGCCTTTGGAAGGAAAGAACAAATCTTGCCCATCTGCTTCTTTCAAGTGTCTCAAGAGACGATGGACTGCGTCAAGATGTGGTTTTCGTGGCTGCTGCATGAAATTTGGGAGGCTGTTTGCAATATAGTGCCTTAAAAGTTAAAAGCACTTAGACCTGATGGTATACATGCCTCCTCCTATCAATAATGCTGCAAAATTGTTGGCTCTATAATAACTCCTGAATTGGTGTTTAATTATAGACCAATAAATTTGTGTAATGTCAGCTATAAAATTATTACCAAAGTCTTGATCATTAATAGACTGAAACCTAGACTAGAGTATGTATCTCCAGAAATTAGGGTGCTTTTGCACCTAGATCCATCCATGATAACATTCTTATTGTTCATGAGTTATTTACAACCTTTAAAAATAAAAAAAGGTAGAGCAGGAGCAATGGCTGTTAAATTAGCTCTTGAGAAAGCTTATAAGTATTGAATTGGGATTATATCAAAGTTGTGTTAACTAGATTTGGATTTGGTAATCATTGGATAAAACTCATAATGGACTGTATTTCTTCAACTTCTTTTTCGGTGCTCATTGATGGCAAAGCTCATGAGCATTGTTAAGTTGTTTAGTTGGTTTTTGATTCTTATTAGATTACAAACTCAAGAGAGATTACATAAATACATTAATGCAAATTGCTCTAGTTTTCCTCTTCGTAATCTGGACAATGAAATCAGGACTATTTATTTATAAACTGTACTTTTGAAGGGCGGGTTTGGAATACTACCTGGTTTAACTCCAGTTAATGATAATGCTCCTATTAGTCTAACAGATTGGTTAAGCACACTTGATAGGTCTGATAAAGGCACTATATCCCAGCTAAGTATAGCTGTGGAGCCAAAAAATAATCAAGAGGCGACACGTGGATTTTTAGGTGAAGAGGACAAAATTATCCTCGAGACACACCAGGTTTCCTACACGCGAGCAGCGGACAATCATCTATCAACCGAGTCAAGAGTGCCCAAAATAGGTAACAAGTTCAAATTTATCTCATCCATCTTTACTCCATATCCTCTACAAGGAAATCATTCCATAACCTTCAAAACCTTCCATATAAATTAACTTAATTGGGCTAATTAATGGATTAATTCCTAATTAGTCCATTAATCACCAAATTAATCACCATTACACCCCAATGCTCTATAAATAGGACTCCATTTTCTTTGAAAGACTAAGTCCACACTCTTGCAAAACTCCAAAAACTCTCTAAACATTTTTCTCTCTAAATTCTGACTTTGGCATCGGAGGTTCTTCAACCAAAGCCCCCCTCATTCATCGTGGGCGCGTGAGACTCTTGACCTTGACCCGAAGGTGTTAATTGTTTTGTAGGTGCAATATTGTCCAAGATCAAGGAAGAAGAAATTTGCATCCACATAGCCCTTCTAATTTGCTGGTAAATTTGGAAGGATAGAAACTAGGTGGTGTTTAGAAATGGAAGACCTCCACCCAACAGGGTGTTTATGTTAGCTTTATTGTCGGTAAGGAATATTTTGAAGCCAATAATGCTTTTATGTCATACAAAAAAATAAAACGGAATATTAAATGGGATCCTCCACAAGGAGGGCTCCAGAAAATTAAATTTGATGGTTCAATCATCAACTCCAAAGCAGCAACTGGTCTTATAATAAGGAATGAGGGTGGAACATCAATTGTAGCTGGAGCTCGTAGCCTGGGGCACTACTACATTAAACACTTTGCACGATTAGGGAGTATTTGTTGCGCAAAGCATTTTCAAGTAGCACAAAACCTATGGCGATGCAGAAATCGCCACGCAGAATTTGTCGCGCAAAGGTCGTGAATAAATACCTTGCGCGATGACGAGTGCAATTTCTTCGCGCAGCAAAACGATTGTGCGACGCTTTACTGCTGATTGCAAGAAAGGTATACGGACGAAGGTTTTCGTCGCACGATATAAGAGGGTACAAGTGTGCTTTGTGACGAGAAATTTCTGGGGACGTCTATGGTTTGTCTCGAAAATATTTGAGCGACGGATGAAGCAGAATTTTGAATAAATTAAATAGCATACATATTGTCATCTTAATGTTCGGGCGACAAAACATGTACAACGCGAGTGGTTTTGCACGACGACATATCTTTGTCGCGCAAGTGTAATTTTTAATAATAAAAAAAAGAATTTAATAAATAGAATAAATAGAATGTTATTAAAGATATATATTTCATACAATTGACAATAAAAAAACAAATTAATGAATAGAAAAACAATTTATTTATAATATAAATAAAAATGTACGTATAAATACAAAGTTTAAAAAGAAAGTGGGAAAAAAAAAATACGAAAAAAATGCGACATAATCTACGGGCAAGACGTTAGGAGGTGCTTGGTAATCTTGCTGCTGGAAGGGGTTGGGGTTGGGGACGGGGTTAGAGGTTGACGGGTCTGATTGCTGTGTATGCTCGGGAATGAGGGGCTATGACGATGGTGGTGCAGAAAAATCGGGGAGATGGATCCCAGAGGAACTGAAGGCTTGTACAATCAATGACATCTGAGTCTTGTACGATGCGAGCTCACTCCTCAGGCCAGCGAATTCTTGTGTCAAAGCTGTAACCTCGCCCTTCGACTACAAGGATGCAGATGCTCCACTCTCCCGCTGCCTGGCATTTATCATCCCCTGACAATATGTCCCTGGCCTCCAACCGAAAGTCTGGTCCAACATTTCTATAAGGATGTGAAACCCCGCATCCTCACGGGGATCCACAGACTTGATAGGCGTGTTCGGGGGAAGCTAGGAGGCAGACTCCTGAAGGACCGACTGACCCTTCTCCACCATATTCGCCTGTGAAATAAATCATGGAATTTTAATAGCAAACAATTTGAAATAATTAGTATAAATCTTTAATGCATAAGAAATTGATTACATGAAGGGACTTGGTTAACTCATCCCCGGGTCGAACATAAACGTTAACAAAGACGTTGATTTTCGGGAATTTTGAACCCCCTGAAATAGAAAAAGATACGGAAAATGTTACTGTAGAAAAAAATAAAATAAAAATTTAGCTACATTTTAAAATTGGAAATGAAAACTTTAATATATACCTTATGCCGCGCCTCCATCCTATATGAGAAAGGCCTCGAACCCGAATTGTGGAAAAAAGTCTTCTTCTCCTGATTGATCTTGTTTGCCTTCGCCTTCTTCTGTTATACACAAAATAAATGTATTAGTTGTAATATTTAAAGAAAATTAAAAAAAAAGCAATAAACATTAGTAAAAATTTTAAAAAGTAAAATGAAAGAAGTCCTATTTAAAAAGGGACCACATAGCCCAGCTCTTGAAAATGACCACAGAGCCAAACCCAACTATCTTCTCGGTCCTCGAACTCCTTCGTGCAACCCTCCTCAAGAGTGACCTACGGATCATCAAACATCTCAAAATACTTGTGCAGGTCACTCTTCCACTTCTTGTAATGTTCGGAGAAGAGCCGATTGAGGTACGCCAACATGTGCTCGTTGATGTTATCAAAATTGTAGTTTGTCTGCAATGTAATAAATATTACGAAAGTATTAGTAATAAAATAAATTAATAAATATAAATATATAAATTTCATGAAAACTATTAGAAAGGCGATGATACTTATAGAGCCGGCCCTGAGCGTAGCCGGAGTAGGCGCCCACCTAGGGCCCCACTTTGGAAAGGCCCCTAATTTTTAGGCGGAACTAGGAAGTCTGGACGAAGATAGGTGAGAGCTATGCGGACTTATATGTAAACGCCGGAGTCTGTAAATCTTTTGTTGCAGGGCAGCCTTGCGCGAGGAAGAAGACAACCCTATTCCTAACATCATTTTAATTGCACGATTTTACTTAAGATGGTCCAACTATCTTTTTTTTTTTTTTTTTAATTTTATAATTTTTTTTATAGTTGCACGTCTTCTCCCTTTTAAATAGTCCACACCATCTTATTTTTACTTTTTTGCTTCTCTCTTAAATATCACCTTTATGTTTATTTTTATGAGGTTTTATTACCCTATTTTAAGATCACACCACTTATATCTTTATTATGTACCTAAAAGATTAAAACTCTCACTTTTTTGAAAATGACATATTTAATCTTCAAATTAATTAGTTTATATAATATATAATAAATTATTCAAATCCGCCTCGTCCACGGTTTGTATACGAAAATTACTATCCTCTTCACTCTAGTATTTTTCCTAGTTGTAAGATGTTGTCTCTGTAATTCAACCATTCATTCATTTATTGAATGTAATAAGTAACATTGTAACAATAGAAAAATGATTGGAATTTGGCGTACTGGGTAGGGACTTCTCTTTCAGTTTAAATTGGTTTAAAAATTAGATTATGTAAACTTAATAAGTGCATTTGCATCTAAAAATGAGAGAGGGTAATATTTGAGTAATGTTTGTATATCTTTTTTTTTTTTGGTATTAATTTTTAATGATATTTCATGTAGAAATAGACTTTTCATGTATTTAGTGAATTTTTTTTTTTACACATGTCAATGTACAAAGGGTCAAGAGTTAGAGAACTGTAGGGCCCCACTTCGAAGGCTCGCCTAGGGCCCCCAAATTCTCAGGGCCGGCCCTGGATACTTACTGACAAATGATTGTGCACTGTGTTCTTCACCTCATATGGCATCGCCTTCCAATACTTCCACTGCATAAGGCAAAAGGTCTGCATGACGTGCCCAATGTCGTGGGCTAATGCACTATGTTGCTCCGCTGTTGGTGCTACCTAATGTCGCTCATTGTATCCGGTTGTGAAACGATCATTTGTCACCCGGGTGACCTTCGCTTTCTTCAATTGCCAACAAGGTCATCGGGTGTTTTTCTTGGCTGCAAAGAAATGAAAATTAAAGTTAACCCAAAACTAATAACAAATCTTACCAAAATTTCGGCAGAACCTCCCTATAATTAAAACTTTTCCCAAAACTCTGAAAATAACAATATATGTATCCAGCACAATGATCACAACTGTTTAATAATGGGTTCGGAACGATGACAACAATAAACAATATATATATATATATATATATATATATATAATAACTTTTTAATCCTTAAATGACATAACTTAACAAACTGAACCTAAAATAACAAAACTAAGTTAACATGGGAATAAAGGAGTTAATTAGGATAGTATACCTGGCTGTGGACTCAAGGCATCGATTGTGGATCTTGATGGAGACATCTGCTCCGGAGTGCGGGAGCACCGGTGAGCACGCCAGGCGCTAACAGGTAGCGCCACCAAAGAAGTCGAAGATGCAGGCCCCTGAAGGACTGGAGAACCAATTAGGTCAACCAGATTAACTGACCTATGATCCATCTCTACCGGAGCAGTGGTGGCAGTAGTAAGAGGTGTAATCGTGGGACGAGTGATAGACGCATATTTATGCGACTTAGTTAACTAGTTTTCTTGCATTTACGTTATTAGTTCTTAGTTATTTTAGTACTTTAAGCTATTTTCTTGTGTTTGTAGGTCCAAAGGGCTAAGGTAGCAAGAAAGTGCATTTTGGTGCATTTTGGAGCAGTTTTGAGCTTGGAATGGATTACATATGTTATGAGCAAGATGGATGGACGAATTTGAAGTCAAATGAGGATAGAAACATGCTAAAAATGTGGTGAAACAAATACAAAGTGCAAGAAGAGATAAATTTCTAGAAGGATTGGCCAAAACTTCACTCAAAACCATGCATACCTCATAAAATTCATCAATGTCGTGGCCTTCCCTTTGTTTCACTTCCACCAGATTTTTTAGTAATGATGCAATGCCTATCTCACCATGACATGTGAGTGGATGATGCAATGCTTAGCTAACCATGACATATGAGTGGATGATGCAATGCTTAGCTAACCATGACATGTGAGTGGATGACTCAATACCTAACCCACCAACAATTCCCACTCTTTGCCATGCTCACCTACTCAATTCCACCAAAATTTTGTGTTAAACAAGTCCATCCTCTTCCTATAAATACCATGGTAGCAACCTCATTCAAATCATCAAGAAATAAACCATTCTCCAAGCCTTGCCTTGCCTCTCCCTACATATCTAAACCCCTTCCCATCCATTCCTCCAAATAACCAACCCTTCAACATCATTCCAACCTTGTTGTTGCGGCAAAGAGAAGGAGAAAAGTCCTTGGACGCGCTTGCTATCCAACATGGATCGTTGGAACGTTTAGGTGCTTTCTTTCCTTTGTTTTTCAATGTTTAAATTTGTTTATCTTTGTTTTGTAATAATGAGGAACTAAACCCCCCTTGGCTAGGGGGGGATTCGAAACACATGTCCATGCTTGCAATATGATTTGATTACTTTTAATTGCGTTTCATAAGTTATGAATTCAATTTACTTATCCGTTCGTATAAAAACTGATTTGTGTATGTTGATTGAGGGTCGACACTTAGTTTGCATGCATGAATTTGATGCTAGAATATAAGGGAGTTTCACCTAATCGTCATGAACTTATATTCACAAGTAGTGAAGGTTGCTAGTCACAATCGCGTTAAGTAAATTCTTGGCATAAGTTTCATGCGTATTCCATAGTAACGAGTGTCTCGTCAATGCTTATGATTTTCATAGAACTTAATGATTCTTGCTTGTATCTCTATTATGTAATTCATTTAGGGAACTTGTGAGGAATGCTTTGGGTTGTCGTATGCAATCATCCAACTCAATAAAAGTAGGAAAATCTGAGGGTTAATTTAAGCGTACCTAATTAACTTGGGGCATTGAGAATTAATAAGTTATTGAAATACAATTGGAAATCGTTTTGTATGCAAGCAAGACATGTGTGGAGAAGAACCCTCTAGCTAAAGCCCATCATCCATAGTTTTTAAGTTTTAGTTATTTGTTTTACTTTCACTTCACAAGAACCAAATCCCCCCTTTTACTTTCTTGTCTTAAAAGTCTTTTGTTTACATTTTTTTTTAACTTTGTTTTTATGTTTTTAAATTAGTTTTGAGAGGTTTTAGCAAGCCCTCCTAATCCCCGGTTTAGAACGATACCCTACTTACATCTATACTACAATTGTCACAAGAGGGTTTAATTTGTGTGTTAGTTAATTTTCACATCAAATTTTGGGTTTAATTTGTGTGTTAGTTAATTCTCACATCAAATTTTTGGCGCCGTTGCCGGGGATTAGCAACTTTGCTAATCCCTTGGTTCTTTTATTTTTGTTTAGTTTGGTTTTGTTTTAGTTTCTAACTTAGTTTTATTTTCTTTGGTTGATGTTACTTTTGATATTTGCTTTAGTTCTTTTTCTTTGATTTTAGGTGCTTGAGAAGTAAGACATGGATTTTGCTAGCATTCAAGCTCAATTGGCAAATCTTACTTCTCAATTGTCGCAGTTTGCTGAAAGGACCACAATGCAAAATGTCCCTACATTTAGTGCGTCTTATAGGCAAGGATACCAAGCCAATCAATATCCACAAAGTGATTGGAGTGATCATTCAAACTCTATGTGGTGGGAAGCTCAACAAGTTCAACACGAAGCATATTGGCAACCATATGAGGAGTTCTATTCAAGACCAATGCAGCCGCCACAACCTTATATGCAATATGCTCAATCAAAATCAGGTTCGTCAATAGATTATAATCAAATTCTTAATGAATTAAACTCTTTGGTGCAGGGTTCACAAAATCAAGCCAAGGAGGCTCAACAAGATGCATATTGGCAGCCATATGAGGAGTTCTACACCACGCCTATGCAGCCACCGATGCATCCCCCACAACAATTCCAGTCGAATTCAAGTATGTCCATGGATAGTGATCAAATTCTTGATGTATTAACCTCTTTGGCGCAGGACCAACAAAATCAAGACAAGAAGTTGGGTAAATTGAAGAATCAAATGGGAGAGATTATGGAGTTCATGGCACAAATTCAAGAGCAAAGTGAACTCTCCAACTCAAGTATTGAAAATTTGAAGGAAGATTTTGAAATCCATGATGCTATCATTTTAGAAAGTGGCATGGAGGTTGGAACAAGCCCAAAAACGTCCAAACCAAGCCAAGAGGAGGACGAACAGCTGCTAATTGAGGAGGAGGAAGAAGACACACCCACGGCAAAGGTAGAACAACCCTTGCCGCAGCCTCCTAGAGTCCCTATGCCGTCCAACTCAGGTAAGGTGGTTCCAAATTCAATTAATTCTAACCCCATTCCACCCAATGTCCCTTTTCCTCTCAGATTTTTGATTCCCAAGCAAGAAGAGAGTGAAAAAGAAATTTTGGAATCTCTTCCCAAGGTGCAAAATTATATTCCAATTCTTGGTGCAACAAAGCAAGGTCTAGATTGTGTTGAATTGTTCAAAGGACTTTGTACACCAAGAAGAATGATTCAAGAGAAAGTAGTGGCTGGAGAATATGAAGAATTCATCAAAGAGGACGTATTTGAGACAACGAAGCCCAAAGACGTTGAATTTTATGACACGGGGCAAGTCCCAACAATCACATTCAATCTGGCCGAGTCCAATATCCCTAAAACATTCCAAAAAGTGGTGTTTGTCATTGAGTTCTTGTCGGATAAAGCAAGTAAGTCATCTTCTCCAATTTCTATTACGTTTTATACTTACATGTTGTTAATGATTCAGGCACCCACTCTAGAATTGAAACCTTTGGCGGATCATTTCAAGTATCACCTTCCATTCAAGGATCAATTTCATGCTATGGGACCTAGGGGAGCGTAAAGAGAAGCATCGTCCGGCTGCAAGACGTTAAAGCAAGCGCTTCGTGGGAGGCAACCCATGCATTCAACAAAGGAAGACCTAGGAATCACTCCATTACCAGATTTGCGTTCCTAAACCCTTCTCTTTGTTGTTTATTTTGTTTCTGCCATATTTATTATGTTAGTTCCTGTTGTTTGTTTACTTGTTATTTGTGTTAGTTTATGCTTGAAACATTGAGGACAATGTTTGATTTAAGTGTGGGGGTAACCAAAGTGTTTTGATGCAAATTCGTAGGGTTTTCTCGCTCATAATTTCTAATGTTGTTTTTCACTGTTTTTAAGCCTTTTTAAGCTGTTTTGGTGTGTTTTAGTGTGTTTTGAGTCAAAAATCCGAAAATCCCATAAAAATTTGAACAATTGTTGTAAAAACCCAAAAAGAATTGTTTTTGTGTGTTTGTTTGTGTCTTAGGGTACCTTCCAACACAATGATGAGGATTCGATTTGTAATTGCATGACGGTTAAAGAAAGTTATAAACATGGATAAAAGTTTGATTTACTCTTTGGTTTATGCTTGGTTGTGGTTATAACTTATGAATTCACATAAAGGAAAAATTAGTTTTTGTAACATGCTTGAAGGAAGTAACTCAAACTAACGCTACAACCTTGTGAGACTTGAGCCTAAACGTTTATTTGGAGAGTTAATAATCTGTGAACTTGTTGCTTTCTTAAGTCGTTGCATGATCTCATTATTTTTTGCTTGGTTGCTACTTAGAAGGCGTGTCATCATTTAGTTCCAAATGCTAGAACTCATGCCCAATTCATTCAAAGCATGTTATTGATTTGCATAACACATATTCAAAGATAAAGTTGTGTAGTGACCACCACCATAGCCAAAAAAAAAAAAAAAAAAAAAAAAAAGCCGTAAAACCATACTCCATTATATGTTTAGGTGTTAACCCCATTGAGCCTTGTTTAGCCTTTTCTTTGTTAACCCACATCATCCTCACCTAGCCTAGATTAGGACTATCCATACCCTCGTTCTTAAAGTATAGTAAGCATGATTCAAATTGAATTCCTTTGTGGCAGAAACCAAGTGTGGGGGAAATTTTTATTTTGTGAATTGTGTGCCATAGGCACGGGTAGAAAGAAAAGAAAAGAAAAAAAAAAAATTGAAAAAAAAAAAAAAAAAAAAAAGTTGAAAAGTTGTGAAAAGAATTCAAAGTGTTGAAGTAAGGGTCCAAAACAATAAATTCGGCCCTAAAAAGTTGTTTAAATCTTCCCCTTATGTTTTAAAGTTAATTTCTGCAATCTAAGTGAATTCTAAGTCTCAATTTTACTACTTTGCTTACTAACGCTTGAAGAACGTTTGTTTTCCCTATCCTTTCTTTGTTAAACCAATACCCCAAGCCCCGTTACAACCCTTAACTTCTATCTTGAGTGTTATGTGCTTCAATTTGTGGAGTTTGAATTTGGTATGAGCATATGGTGTCATTGGTTCTCGCATCTAAGTAGTAGCATTCCATTCATGAGATCATATCTAAACATGCTTATTAACTCCGGAAATTGCATTCTTTGTGATACTTATATGTGAGCATTCGTTTTTATATCCACATCAATTCTCTCACATATAACTAGTATAGGGTGTGTAGTTAGAAAATCTGAGTGAAAATAGAGTGCATATCTTGTAAGGATTGAGGGAATTCTCTAAGGCATGTTACTACATTCAAAACATTGTTTTAATTGGTTAATTGTGAACTAGTAAGTAGTGACTATGATTAAGTATGTGCTTAAGTGTTAAATTAACTCAAATCTGTGAGAATGATAATCCTTAACATGTCACGTGCATTGGAAATCCCTAAAGCAAACGTTGGAAGGTTTAGGTTATGTTGGTTTTGTTTTGTTTTATTTCTTTGTTTTGCTCGAGGACTAGCAAAAACTAAGTGTGGGGGAATTTGATAGACGCATATTTATGCGACTTAGTTAACTAGTTTTCTTGCATTTACGTTATTAGTTCTTAGTTATTTTAGTACTTTAAGCTATTTTCTTGTGTTTGTAGGTCCAAAGGGCTAAGGTAGCAAGAAAGTGCATTTTGGTGCATTTTGGAGCAGTTTTGAGCTTGGAATGGATTACATATGTTATGAGCAAGATGGATGGACGAATTTGAAGTCAAATGAGGATAGAAACATGCTAAAAATGTGGTGAAACAAATACAAAGTGCAAGAAGAGATAAATTTCTAGAAGGATTGGCCAAAACTTCACTCAAAACCATGCATACCTCATAAAATTCATCAATGTCGTGGCCTTCCCTTTGTTTCACTTCCACCAGATTTTTTAGTAATGATGCAATGCCTATCTCACCATGACATGTGAGTGGATGATGCAATGCTTAGCTAACCATGACATATGAGTGGATGATGCAATGCTTAGCTAACCATGACATGTGAGTGGATGACTCAATACCTAACCCACCAACAATTCCCACTCTTTGCCATGCTCACCTACTCAATTCCACCAAAATTTTGTGTTAAACAAGTCCATCCTCTTCCTATAAATACCATGGTAGCAACCTCATTCAAATCATCAAGAAATAAACCATTCTCCAAGCCTTGCCTTGCCTCTCCCTACATATCTAAACCCCTTCCCATCCATTCCTCCAAATAACCAACCCTTCAACATCATTCCAACCTTGTTGTTGCGGCAAAGAGAAGGAGAAAAGTCCTTGGACGCGCTTGCTATCCAACATGGATCGTTGGAACGTTTAGGTGCTTTCTTTCCTTTGTTTTTCAATGTTTAAATTTGTTTATCTTTGTTTTGTAATAATGAGGAACTAAACCCCCCTTGGCTAGGGGGGGATTCGAAACACATGTCCATGCTTGCAATATGATTTGATTACTTTTAATTGCGTTTCATAAGTTATGAATTCAATTTACTTATCCGTTCGTATAAAAACTGATTTGTGTATGTTGATTGAGGGTCGACACTTAGTTTGCATGCATGAATTTGATGCTAGAATATAAGGGAGTTTCACCTAATCGTCATGAACTTATATTCACAAGTAGTGAAGGTTGCTAGTCACAATCGCGTTAAGTAAATTCTTGGCATAAGTTTCATGCGTATTCCATAGTAACGAGTGTCTCGTCAATGCTTATGATTTTCATAGAACTTAATGATTCTTGCTTGTATCTCTATTATGTAATTCATTTAGGGAACTTGTGAGGAATGCTTTGGGTTGTCGTATGCAATCATCCAACTCAATAAAAGTAGGAAAATCTGAGGGTTAATTTAAGCGTACCTAATTAACTTGGGGCATTGAGAATTAATAAGTTATTGAAATACAATTGGAAATCGTTTTGTATGCAAGCAAGACATGTGTGGAGAAGAACCCTCTAGCTAAAGCCCATCATCCATAGTTTTTAAGTTTTAGTTATTTGTTTTACTTTCACTTCACAAGAACCAAATCCCCCCTTTTACTTTCTTGTCTTAAAAGTCTTTTGTTTACATTTTTTTTTAACTTTGTTTTTATGTTTTTAAATTAGTTTTGAGAGGTTTTAGCAAGCCCTCCTAATCCCCGGTTTAGAACGATACCCTACTTACATCTATACTACAATTGTCACAAGAGGGTTTAATTTGTGTGTTAGTTAATTTTCACATCAAATTTTGGGTTTAATTTGTGTGTTAGTTAATTCTCACATCAACGAGGTATAGTCGTCGGACGAGGTGTCATCGCCTTTCGGCTTCTAATGAGCTGTGACATCTACAAAATTGGAAATAAATTTGTTAGATTACAACTATAAAAATTATTGTACACATGCATAATAATTTATACTTAAATTTAAAACGAATAAACCATTACAACCCTAAATCTAACTCACTGTCCTAATTCGAAACCCAAATTTAAGAACCCTAATTCTAACCCCTAATTCAAAATCAAGTAACCCCTAACTTAAGAACCCTAAATCTCACCCGGTAAATTGAGCACCCTAAATCTAACCCCACTGCCCTAATTCTAACCCTTTACTTAAAATTAATAAACCCCCCTAGATATCCAAGAATCGTGGAAGAAATTGACTTACTGTCACATCCCGGCCCGGGGCGGATCACTTCCCGGGCCTGCTCCACCACTGTAGCACGATATTGTCCGCTTTGAGCCCTGACTACGCCCTCACGGTTTTGTTTCTGGGAACTCACGAGCAACTTCCCAGTGGGTCACCCCTAATTCTAACCCTTTACTTAAAATTAATAAACCCCCTAGATATCCAAGAATCGTGGAAGAAATTGACTTACTGTCACATCCCGGCCCGGGGCGGATCACTTCCCGGGCCTGCTCCACCACTGTAGCACGATATTGTCCGCTTTGAGCCCTGACTACGCCCTCACGGTTTTGTTTCTGGGAACTCACGAGCAACTTCCCAGTGGGTCACCCATCCTGGGAGTGCTCTGGCCTTCTTCTCGCTTAACTTCGGAGTTCCTACGGAACCCGAAGCCAGTGAGCTCACAAAAGGCCTCGTGCTAGGTAGGGATAGGAATATACATTTAAGGATCACTCCCCTGGGCGATGTGGGATGTCACAATCCACCCCCCTTAGGGGCCCGACGTCCTCGTCGGCACACTTCCGGCCAGGGATTGGCTCTGATACCAACTGACACACCCCGTCCCGGAGGAGGGCATGCTGGCCGTCACGTGAGAGTGACGTAACCATTTACACAGTTCGGAAGCTTTAAAGAGTACAGTTACTAATATAAAACACCCGAGGGTGAGTCCTACTTTTGTGAATTCTGTCAGAACACCGTTGGATTCCTCGTGGCCACCAAAGCTCTGCTAACTGGAACCTGGAGGGGCGCAAAACAAAATTGAGTGGGTCAGTAAAACAAAGTTTTTCGAAAACATTTCATTTAAAACATTTCTAACCCCTCGCTGTAAAACCTGTATACTTTCCCAGAAAATAGTATATATAAAACCATATATAATCTCAAAACTCAAATCCCAAATCTTTAACATTTTTCAAGAAAAACATGCCATGCCATGAATCAATTTATAAATCAGGTGAAATAAGGAATCAATCGGAGACCCTGCAGTTGGTCTTATACGATTAATTCTAAGCTCAACATCCTCACTAACCGGAGTCACCTCGATGACCTATACGGTCTAACTCTGCACGTCACTCGGAACTACATAAGGTAATCTGTACGATGACAGGTGTATAATTACGCTCTAGTGCTTCTCACATCAATCAACTGTGCACATAATCTAAAATCACCCACCAGTCGGAACCCCTCTAATGGTCTGTACAACTGGCATGTCGGAACCCTCACATGGTCTGTACGACATCCACCTACTTGGATCCAAGGTGAGCGTGCGGTGTGGTGAAACTAATATAAGCACTAACACCTAGGGTGCAGGTTATGAGCTTAAACATTTCAATATCAATAATTCAATGCATAATGACTCACCTGACTTACCTGCGCCTCCACAGCACCATGCAACATGTATGCATCATATATCAATTCATGTACATATACATATATCCATTATCAAATCAAATATTCAATGTTTTCATGCATGGCAATTTAAATTCATTTTCTCATATAAAAGCATTTTCTGGGAAAACAATAGTATATAGGTAAATATGAAATCAAAACTGCCCACTCACCTGGGGTTCGCCCTACAACTCCCTAGCACAACACATCAAGGCGTCATGACGATCGGCGCCTAGAACAATAATCAAATCCAACCTCAGAATTCATATCGATAGAATATAACTTATATAAAACACGTCACTACGCAGTTCGATCCGGAAGATCTGCAACTCAGATTTCCAATCCATAACTTTCAGAGGTCCACAATATAACCCTAGAACAACATCCTAAAATTTCATTACCATCCAACGGTCGGATCTCCGTCAATTAACTAAACCAAGTGACGGTTAACATTCTATATTATGGACTTACAACTCCAATTCCGGAAGATCCGTAAATCGGATTCCCAATCCGTAAGTTCCTATAATCCTCAAATATTACGTATTACAACGCATCAAAGTTTGGTGACGATCCAACGGTCGGATCGTCAAATCACATTTTCACCTATTGCGAAAACTATAAAACGTTATTTAAAGCACCTAACCAACAAATCTTAATAACTTCTCATACGGTGCTCAAATTGGGTATATGAATATACCACGGTGACCTACTCGACGTCACGGACGTCGACATATTTTTAGAACAATTTTTGGACCCTCCACGCGCCCTCACGCGCCGGCTAGGCCACGGCCCTACGCGCGGCCCACGCGCAGGTGCCCTAATGGAAGTCGCGGACGGCGTCAGGAATATTCCTCGGAATATTCCGTCAAAAGCTAACGGTTACCGTCAGAGTTAACTAACAGCGTTAGCATATTCCGTTAACTTTAACGGAATATGCCACTGTCTTCTCTGACCTACCCTCGCCGGACTCCGATCACCGGAAAACTGGAAAATCTTCTAAGTCGCTATTCTCAGTTGGTATCAGAGCCTAGGTTGCAGTCCTGGACATCTTAAGAATTCCCTAGTGTCTTCTGTCTGAACGTTACCGCCTCGTGGATAGCCACTTTGTTCAGATGAGCTTAGTTTCCCCGATTTGACTTAGTTATGGGAACTACTGATGTGATTCAGTTTATTACCCAAAGGATTCCTCTTGAGACTGTGTATAAGTTGAATTTGAATCACTTTATGGAAATGAAGAACCTGAGGGAGCAGAGTGATGGCTTAATCATTTGGAAAAGACGTTTCGGATTATGCAAAGTCAATGGAATCTTCCTCCCGACAGGTGGGTCGAGATGACTACCTAATTTCTGAGTGTTGAATCTGCATTCTGGTGGAGATAGGAATGTTATCCGATGTTATCGGAAGAACAACTGTTTGGAAGTTGTTTAAAGAGTTGTTTAAGGAAAGTTCATTCCTCTGACTTATTGTGATGGTAGTAAACAAGAGTTTACAATTTGAGAGAAGGAAAAGAATGAGAATCAAAGGAAAGATAATCAAGGTAAAAGTCATGTGTCTCAAGAACCTCACAAGATTTAGAGCTTCAAAAGAAGTGGAGTTAATTCTAGTTCTGTCATCAGAGATTTTAGTACCATTGGTCAGATGTGAGGTGATAGATTTACTAGAGATCCTAGATTACAGAGATGAGGCGACTCTGGTAGATGAAATGTACCCTTGTACCGTAAGTGTAATAGCATACACTTTGGAGAGTGTAGGCGAGAAAGCAGATGATGCTTTACATGTGGACAAATGGAACATAGAGCTGCAAGATGCTTTGAATCATTCGGACTTGATTATGGATGCGTTAGATATTTTGATCACTTCGCCAGAGTTCATTGGTCTTGATGCAGAAATTTTATGTCATTGACGATGTTGCCAAAGAGAGTAATGTTTGAGCACGATCGAGACGTATGTATGTATTTTCCCTATGAGGAGTAAGATGGTAATATTGCACTATTGGGAATTATTGCTTACTTATTGAGACAACGATGATTTATTAGTATTGCGGGCTGCAGACCGTAATATTAATAACTTATTTGTTGGATTCGTTAAGCAAGTAAACAGGTAGGGCACTCTATGTTGATTTGGGTTATTCAGGATGCCTAATGATGGGGGAAGATATAGTTATGCCAGTGAATCTTATTTCGTTGGACATCGAGGTTTTGGATGTGAATTTAGGCACATATTAGCTGCGTTATAATTATAACAAGATAGATTGCTATGGGAAACCCGTTACCTCCCCCCAATTTGGATGACTAGAGATTGTTATCAAAAGGCTGCCAAGGATATTTAGCTCATATGGTGCTAAATGATGTTGCTTCTAGTAGTTTAGGAGATGTAAAGGTGGTTAGACATTTTTCTAATGTGTTTCCGGAATGATTTACATGGATTGCCATCAGACAGAGACGTGGTGTTCACTATTGAATTGTCTCCAAGTACAGACTTTATGCTATAGATTGGTTCCTACAGAGTTAAAGGAATTGAAAATTCAGTCGCAGGAATTGGTTGATAAAGGTTTCAGTCGACCTAATACGTTACTTTGGAAAACCCCAGCTTTGTTTATAAGGAAGAAATACGGGACTTAAGAATATGTATGGATAATAGGTAATTGAATCGGGTAACGATTGAGAACTGTTATCCATTGTCGCGCATTGATGATTGTTTGATCAGCTTAGAGGTGTCTATGTATTTTCTAGGAAAGAGTTGAAGTCTGATATATTCTTAAGTGAAAGTAAAGTATACTAGTCATTTTGAGTTGGTGCTAAAATGTTCGAGGGAACATCGGTTGTATGCTAAGTTTAGCAAATGTCAATTTTGGACGAATCAAGTGACACTTCTGGGACATGTTATATCCGCTCAAGGTATTCAAGTTGATCCTCAAAAGATTGCAGCAGTGGAGAATTGGGAACAGCCAAGAACCGTCATCGAGGTACGGAGTTTCCTTGGTCTAGCAGGTTAGTATCGACGGGTTATTCAAGATTTCTCTATGATTGCGTTACCACTAACGAAGTTAACCAGGAAAGAGGTTAAATTTGTTTGGGATGAGAATTGTGAGCAAAGTTTCCAGCAGCTGAAACATTACCTCACGCACGCTCCAGTTTTGGTACTTCCTAATGATAGTGGTAACTATAAGATTTATTGTGAAGCTTCCTTGAATGTTCTGGGATGTGTCCTGATGCAGCATATCAGAGTGATCGCCTATGCTTCTCGACATTTGAAGATTCATGAAAGGAATTATCCTACTCACGATCTGGAGTTGGCAGCCATTGTTTTTGCTTTGAAGATTTGGAGGCATTATCTCTATGGTGAGAAATGTAAGATCTTCACAGATCATAGGAGTCTTCAGTATCTTTTCACTCAGCATGATCTTAATCTTCGTCAGCGAAGATGGATGGAATTGCTAAGTGATTATGACTGCACCAGTGAGTATCATCCGGGTCGTGCAAACGTGGTAGCTGATGCACTGAGTAGGAAACCTCAAGGTCGACTTAATGCCTTGTATGCTTGCCGTGTTCCTCTTCTTGCAGATTTGAGAGCTACTGGAGTAAAGTTGGAAATGGAAGAGCAAAGAGAAGCTTTTCTTGCTAGTTTCCAAATCAGGCCAGTTTTGGTGGAACGTGTACTCGCAGCTCAGTTGGTTGAATGAGGAAATTCAGGAAATGGTTCAGTTAAGAAGTGAAGGGAAAAAGAAAGACCTCAGAATTTGGGAATCAGATGGTATGCTTATGCAAGAGAATAGAATGTATGTGCCGAATAACGAGGAACTAAAGAAAGAAATTTTGGATGAAGCACATTGTTCGGCTTATGCGATGCACCCAGGAGGAACCAAGATGTATCATACCATTCGTCCATTTTATTATTGGCCGGGTATGAAGAGGGAGATTGCTGAGTACGTAAGTAGGTGTATTGTTTGCCAGCAAGTCAAAGCAGAAAGGAAGAAGCCTTTTGGTCGGATGCAGCCACTTCCTGTTCCTCGGTGGAAATGGGAAAATATATCTATAGATTTTGTGTATAAGCTTCCCCGTACTCAGAATGGATTCGATGGCGTTTGGGTGATTGTGGATCGACTGACCAAGTCAGCACACTTCATTCCAGTGAGGGAAAAGTATCCTCTGAACAAATTGGCTAAGTTATTCATCACAAAGATTGGGAAGTATCATGGCGTTCCAGTGAACATTATTTCTGATCGAGATCCAAGATTTACTTCTAAGTTTTGGATAGCTTTTCAGGAAGCTCTGGGTACGAAGTTGCTTTACAGTACTGCTTATCATCCTCAGACAAATGGACAATCAGAGAGGACTATTCAGACGTTGGAGGATATGTTGAGATTTTCGGTGTTACAATTTGGTGATTCTTGGCATGATCGTCTGGACTTGATGGAATTTGCCTACAACAATAGTTTTCACTCGAGCATTGGTATGTCACCATTCGAGGCACTTTATGGTAGAGCTTGTCGTACGCCATTGTGTTGGTCAGAGGTTGGTGAAAGAGTGCTAGATGGCCCAGAGATTTTGGATGAGACTATTTAAATTGTCCAGGTGATTAAGGCTAACCTGAAAACAACCCAAGACCGACAAAAGAGTTTAGCAGATAAACATGCTACTGATCGAGTTTATGAGGTGGGTAAGTTGGTATTCCTGAAGTTGTCACCTTGGAGAGGTGTGGTACGATTTGGAAAAAGAGGCAAGCTAAATCCTAGGTACATAGGACCTTATGAGATCACCGAGAGGAGTGGTGAAGTTGCTTACAGATTGGAATTGCCTCCGGAGTTATCTAAGGTACATAATGTATTTCATGTCTCGATGCTTCGACATTACGTTTCAGATCCTTCACATGTGACTCCTCCTCAACCTTTGGAGATTAATCCGGATTTGTCATATGATGAGGAACCAGTCACGATTTTGGATTGGAAAGATAAGGATCTAAGGAACAAGACGGTGAGTTTGGTGAAGGTGTTGTGGAAGAACCATTCTGTGGAGGAAGCTACCTGGGAGACGGAAGATCGGATGAGAGAGATGTACCCAAGGTTATTTTATGGGTATTAAGTGCGTTATTTGGTTCTGGGAATTTCGGGGACGAAATTCTATAAGGAGGGGAGATTGTCACAGCCCGTCCCGTGAATTATATATTTAGGACGTGAAATGACGGGATTATCCTTAGCGGGGGCTAAGGTATGTGTGTGACCTATTATGGATTATGCATATTTTCCTAAAGTTTTGGAAAGTTTGAAATTTGATTAAAGATATATGTATTTTTGTGTGGTTAGGGAATTAAAAGACTTGGAGTTTTGGTGGATTTTGTTGGACCACACAACACACACACGTACAGGACCCTTCCTTCTCTCTTTTCCCGTATGCTCTCTCTCCTCCCTCTCTCGACACTCTCTCAGTCTCTCTCTCTCTCTCACCCAAAGCGTACGGACGACACCCAAAACGACCCCAAACTTCGTGGATCGACGTGGAAAATAGTACCATCGTGTTCGTGAGTGTCCTACGAACTCAAAGACACCAGTTTCAGGTAACCTTTCCTTCGGGAACCCTAGTTTTTAAACTCCCCGTGATGGTGCACTGTTCATGCACACGTAAATCCTTATGTTTTTGAGAATTTGAAGCTTGTAGGAAGCTTGGTGAAGTCCTAAGGAAGCTCGGAGTGCTTCATTTGGAAGAATTGGACGTCGGGATCACCTAGTTCGAGTTTGGCCGATTTTCTTGGATTTTTGGAAGGTACGATCCCGTGATTTTTAGTGCTTAAAACTAGTCCAACGTGATAGTACTCTCTTAGGGCTTCAATTTGGTGTAAAGTACGAGAAAAATGGATGAAAATCGAGTGAGAATAGCGACTTAGAAGATTTTCCAGTTTTCCGGTGATCGGAGTCCGGCGAGGGTAGGTCGGAGAAGACAGTGGCATATTCCGTTAAAGTTAACGGAATATGCTAACGCTTTTAGTTAACTCTGACGGTAACCGTTAGCTTTTGACGGAATATTCCGAGGAATATTCCTGACGCCGTCCGCGACTTCCGTTAGGGCACCTGCGCGTGGGCCGCGCGTAGGGCCGTGGCCTAGCCGGCGCGTGAGGGCGCGTGGAGGGTCCAAAAATTGTTCTAAAAATATGTCGACGTCCGTGACGTCGAGTAGGTCACCGTGGTATATTCATATACCCAATTTGAGCACCGTATGAGAAGTTATTAAGATTTGTTGGTTAGGTGCTTTAAATAACGTTTTATAGTTTTCGCAATAGGTGAAAATGTGATTTGACGATCCGACCGTTGGATCGTCACCAAACTTTGATGCGTTGTAATACGTAATATTTGAGGATTATAGGAACTTACTGGTAGTAAATTATAACGCACCACAAAGTAGCACACAATAATCCTATTGATTTTCCTTATTAACACTAAAATTTGTCGATTGTAGCATATGAAAATAAGGGTCTTTCCCGCAGAAGATTGTTTTATCCAAATACTTAAAAATGTCACAAAAACAAGGTAGCTGTCTCCACTGACCAGCCACCGAACAATAATTATTAGACTAACTTATACTTATCCAAATGCAACGAAATTTTATACGCATAAACTAGTACAGTACAGAAACCGATTTTAAATAATACCAATAGATTTTAATTCACAAGTTAAGAAAATGAGTTAGGGGACATGCTATCCACCACCAAATAATCATGCAAGTATGTTACGTTTCATTCAAATCCCTTTTATTTCCGGATGAAGATGCTCAAGTTGGCTCAATGTTAGAACACAACCTATTACTCTTTCTTACGTAGTATGTTAAGAGAATGGTGTTTTCAACTTAACTTAGTTCCTAGCATGCAATCTAGAATGGTGTGTTCATAGATTTAACAAATAGAAATCATTAAGAACAAAAAGAGTTTGAGTCATCACAAGGCATCGTAAGTACTGGTGTTGTCTTACTTATCCTAGAAATCGATTCACATGTTAACCACAATTAACAATTGCTACTGTAGAACATATGTAGGTCCTCATTCAACAAGGGCAGGCAGACATATATTCATAGCATTAAAATCCTAGATATGCTCACTATGTATGCATCCATAGAAACACATAAAGAATTTATCAATGAGATAAGTAGTGAAACAATTTTCATCCTTCCATAAAAGTCATTCAAACAAAATATCACAACAAACTTACAATCATATTCGGGGCTTCAAAACAGCCCCTAACTACTAAAAATTAGTTACACATAATTATCAAATTAAACCAAAAGTAAAACATGGGTTTGGAAAAATTAAACCGAGAGAAATGGAGTGAAGCCTCTGCGTTTTTTTTCCCGCGCCTTCTCTCCTTCCTTTGCTGCGTCTGACTTCTCCCCGAGGACTTCCTGTTTTTCTGTTTGTTTTTTTTATTCTTTTCTCGCAAGGCAGCTTCCTCCTGCCTTTCTCTGTTCCATGCCTTATATAGCTGCCAAAGCAGCTTTGTTTTTTTATTTTCATCTTCCCACTGACCTCCACTTCTTATTTTATATCTTTTTTTTTATTATTTCCACAATTCCTTGTCTGCCATCCGTCCACACTCCCACTTCTTTATTTCTTTTTTTATTTTTCTGTGCCTGCAGCACTGCCTAATCCTTTATATTTCTTTTCTTTTTCTTAGCAGTCGTGCTCTCCCACTCCCGTCAGTGTGCACTCCATTCTTCTTTTCCTTTGATTATTCATGCATCAATCCATTATTTCTGCAAAAATATTTTCTTAAGTTACAACAATAAAATAAGTGAGCAAAATAGAAATGACGAATTTATTACTTAAAATCACACTTGTGCTATTTTTATTTTCTTAGCTAGATAAATTCGATAAAACACAAAAACAAAGCAAATAACTCAAAAATATAAGAAACTAACTAAGAAAAGACGAGAGAATTTGATGTAAAATATGTATAAATATGAGCTTATCAAATATCCCCACACTTTGCTTTTGCTAGTCCTCGAGCAAAACAGAGAAAATAGAAAAAGTAATAACATGAAAATTATTAGCTTCCCCCTATGTGACACTCATAGAATTTCATTCGAGAACACAAATCATCAAGAACCATAGCTAACACCAAACAAGCTAATCCAAGTTCATTTTCCTTATTCAAATATTAGCAGTAATCTTTGAATCATCCTTGAAGTGTAGTGTGTGAGATAGCCATGCTAATGCAATTTCAAATTTTTATTTTTAAAATCACCATATGCAAACTAGCAACCTTCTCACTAGAATATACTCTCAATCACACATGTGTTTAGTTTTAATGTGTTTCTCTCAAAGAATCAAATGTGAAAGTTCTACCATAAGCTTGCATAAAGATCACTTCTCCACAATCATAATTGCAAAACTTAAATCAAGAGGACTTTTATTGGACGTAATGAGGTTTAGGGCGAGGGTTATTGAAACGAAAGAATAGGTAAACACAAGTTCCAAGCCACATTGCAAGCAATTCTTTTCTTTAGATTTATAAGAACTCAAGCTTTCCAGCTATTCTTCTAGTCACCTCCAACCACACCCCTAAAATGAAACTTGAACAACTTTTTATTTTCTTTGTATACAATCTTTCTTTTTTTTTTCTTTCTTTTTTTTTAAATAAACACATAACTAAATACAAACATGAAATACCCCCTCACTTATTCTTCTTTCCAAACACCTTCAAAGTACTTCACAAACATTTCTCATAAGACAATCTCACATTACTCACTAGCTCGCTTGGAAAGGGTAAGAAAAAAAATGTTTCAGGTATAAGGGTAGACATATCTGGTGATAAGAAATAAAAGGCTCAACATACACGTCTCAAATTGGCAATCTAATGATATCATTTTTCTTTGGGAAACAAGGTTATTTGGGCCATGGTGGTAAACCTAATGCCTCTATCATTTTCAAGTTCATGCAATCAATGACAAAAATTTCAAAAGATCGTTATGCAAATTCTAGAGAAGTATCTCACATAAGTTCATTACACATGAAAGAAAAAGAGTGTATGAAAAATGCATAGACTTTCAATAGGCTCAAAAACTCACATAGGATGTATATGGTCACTAAATTCACATATGGAGCTTTAAATCATGCTTTAGTTTCACATCAACAAGGCTATGTGCGTTTAGTTTTTCCAAGATAATCAAATATGTACAAACTAACACGAGAATAAGGAATTTCACACAACACATGTTAACTAAGTTCTTGATCATCATGGTTCAAATTTTATCCAATTATATCATTGGGTCGGGAAACTAACAAAAATCTAATTCAAAACAATAAGGAAAACAAGGAAATATTTTTGGATTTTTTTAAATTTTCCGATTTTTTTTTTTTAATTAATTTTTATTTTATTTTATTTTTAAAACAACAACTTAATTAAGAAAATACAAAGCAATAACATGGAAACCAATGAAACCAGTTCAAAGTCGAAGGTATAAAAATTTTCAATTTGGTCATTTTTATACTCTTTACCCCCACACTTAAACTAGACATTGTCCCCAATGTCAGAAAATATAATAAAATGCAAATAAAAATAAAATAAATAAATATAAAGAAACAAAATAAAGCAATAAGACTGAACACTTCCCTAATTTGCAGAAAATCAAGCGATGACCCCCCAAGCTAAAATTTTGCAATCAACTTCAAGGGTGGAAATAACCAAAAGTTCCTGCAAAGAAAAGAAATAAGTCAGTTAAGCACGCAAGAAAAAACAAACAAACGAAAAATTGAAAATGAAAATAAAAGATAATAATAAAACTAAAAAGTGATCATTGGTCCTGTTTGGTGACTTTCCACAGCTTTGAACTTGAACTGGCCTCGGAACTTCTTAGCAAGGAAAATGAGACTTGATTGGTGGTGGTGTTGAAGCTTCTCGAGCTCTTGGTGTCAACTCGGACTCCTTCTGCCGGGTTGATTGAGTCTGCAGGCTACATTCTTCTCTTTTTGTTCTTCTGCATGGCAGGTAGGCACGAGGCAGAGGTGGTGGTCTGCTTCTTTGTTCAATCTGTCCAAGTGCCGACCGATTTCCTTTCTTTCACCTTGCCCCGTAGCCAAGAGCAAGGGTAAAGGAAAAGCATGCCATGAGATATCTTTGCCTCTGACTCTGATGATATGGGATACTTTTGCTTTTGAAGAAGTATCGTTCCACAGGTGTATGCTTGAACTGGGCTGGGGAACTTCTTAGCAAGGAAAATGAGACTTGATCTTGAAAATGAAGCAGCACCTTGTCTCCACATGCTTCAAGTATCATTTTCACTTGCCATGTCTGTTCTCCAGGCAGATGTGGCGACTTCTTCGGAAGTACATCAGTGGTTGAAGAAGAGTACTCGAGAGCAATGCTAGGTAAGCAATCAGGAAGGATTTCCAGGCAGTCGGTTCTTAGATCGGAAGATTGACACCGAGTGCTGGCTGATTGCCCGTTTTCTCCTTATCACAAGGACAAGGAAAAGGACAGGGAGAAAGCGTGATATGAGATACTCTTGCTTTCAACCTTCATGATATGAAATACTCTAGCTCTTGATGACTTATTTGGAAAGGTATCCCAAGGAATGAGAAACACAGAGCAACTCGAGAGGGTTTGTTGGAAAGGCATTTTTGGAGATGAAAAATTTCGGAGATGAAGAAGTGTTGAGAGAGTTTGCCTTTGCTGTTGAAGGCGAAGGTAGACGTTTATAGAGCATTCTTCACAACCGAAACTGTTCCTTTACCCCTGTCGGCAGCCGATGGATGGATGAACAGTACAGGTTACGCGCTTTCTGAAAAAACCACCCGTAATTTGCGCAAAGCTGACAGCGCGCGTGACGAGTGACGACAAAATTGGAAAAGCTTTTCGCCTCGTGATTCCTGACCGCTCCGGCTTTTGAGAAAGGTGCCCGACTTTTGAGAACGGCGTCCGACTTTTGAGACGGAGACGCCGCTTTTGAGAAAAGAATCCGGCTTTTGAGAAAGGAGCCCGGCTCTTCGATTTGCGAGAGGACGCCTCTTCGACTGCTGAGTGATGCCTCAACGATTTCTTCTTCTTATAAGAACGCTCATTTTTGTTCCACAACACACTTAAGCTCCCTCCTGCAAACACTCCCTCTTGCATTTTCTTTAATCTTGATCAGTTCGACTCTTCATTCTCAACACCTTCAAATATGTCTTGCCCCTCTGACCGTCGCCTTAACTTGAATGTTGGGGAAGATAGTGATACGTCTTCTCCAACCAACATTTGGCAGCCGTCCTTCATATCCCCGAATGGTCCTCTTACAGTTGGGGATTCCATGATGATGAATGAAACAACCGCATCGGTGGTGGCCAGAAATCTGCTCACTCCTAGAGACACTAGGATACTTTCTAGGTGGTCCGACGAACTAGCTGTCCAGGACTCTTTGGCCTACAGCGTCCGATGCGCAGGCTCAGTATCAAACATGGGCCAGCGCCTTCTTGCACGAACCCGTCAGGTGGAGTCGTTGATGGCTGAAGTGGCTAGTCTTCGGCAAGAGGTCAGAGTGCTTAGGCATGAGAACAGGGATTTGCACATGCTCGCAACCAATTACTCCACAAGCATGAAGAGGAAGCTTGATCAGCTGCAGGAGTCCGAAGTGCGGATTCAGAGTGATCATCAACGGTTTATGACGTTACTCCCGAGGTTTGTGTTGCCTTCGTCCTCGGGAGCAGCACCAAGTATTGAGGCTCCGAATGATCCAGCTCTGGCGCTTCGTCTTTCAGGGGCTCCGTCGACCTCCGAGGCACCACCTACCAACAACCAATGAAAGTTATTAGTTTAATTTATTGTAAAATAGTTATGCTTTAAAGTTTATTTAATTATATCTATAAATATAAGTATTTTTGTGTTTTTTTTTTGTATGAATTTTTTTTTTTTAAGGCAAAATATCAATGTAGAAATATGTAAATTAATGTAATAAAGACTATGTTTAACTTTCTAAACAAAAATCACAACTAAATAAACAAAACAAAATGAAAACAGTAAAGAGAAGGAAACAAAAGTATGACTTAAACACGCAAACCAGAAAACAAGAGAAAAACAGGACAAGAACATTTAAATTTATTCAAGATAAAGATGAAAGATAGAAGGCTTGGGTTGCCTCCCAAGAAGCGCTTGCTTTAACGTCTTTGAGCCGGACGAGACCAAGAGTCATCCAAAGGGAACTGGTTCTTGGAGAGATACAACCTCCACATCATGCTCCGCAAAAGACTCGTAATATGGCTTGAGTCTATGCCCATTCACTTTGAACATGTATCCGGTCTTTGCACTTTGAATTTCCACTGCACCATGAGGAAAAATATTTGTTATAACAAATGGACCAACCCATCGAGAACGAAGCTTACCTGGAAATAACCGAAGGCGAGAATTAAATAGAAGAACTTTCTGTCCAATGACAAAGCTCTTCCTTAAGATCATCTTGTCATGAAATGCCTTTGATTTTTCCTTGTATATTCGACTAGACTCTTATGCATCATTCCGAATTTCGTCTAACTCATTTAATTGAAGCTTCCTTTGCTGTCCGGCAACACTCATGTCCATGTTGTACGCTTTGATTGCCCAATAAGCTTTGTGCTCTAACTCCACTGGAAGACGGCATGGTTTTCCATAAATTAACCGAAATGGGGACATTCCAATAGGAGTCTTATAGGCAGTCTTATAAGCCCACAATGCATCGTTCAAGCGCATGCTCCAATCCTTCCTACTAGGACTCACAGTTTTCTCCAAAATTTGCTTCACCTCACGATTTGATACTTCTGCTTGACCGCTAGTTTGCGGATGATAAGGTGTAGACACCTTATGTGTGACATTGTACTTCCTAAGCAACGCTTCAAATGTTCGATTGCAAAAATGACTCCCTCCATCGCTAATGATTGCTCTAGGTATTCCAAATCTTGCAAAGATGTTACTCTTAATAAAATCTGAAACAACTTTTGAATCATTAGTTTTGGTGGCTTTTGCTTCCACCCATTTAGAAACATAATCCACAGCCAATAAAATGTAAAGAAAACCATTTGAAGATGGAAAAGGTCCCATGAAATCAATGCCCCACACATCAAAGATCTCAACAACCAAAATAGGGGTTTGTGGCATTTGATTTCTTGGGCCCAAGTTACCTGTTCGTTGACAACGATCACATGTTGCACAAAATTCATACGCATCCTTAAACACACTAGGCCAATAAAAACCACTCTCTAACACCTTCAGGGCTGTCCTCTTTGCTCCAAAATGGCCACCACATGCATAAGAATGACAAAAAGTCAGAATAGATTTAAACTCAGATTCGGGGACACACCTTCTAATCAATTGATCAGTGCAATATTTCCACAAATAAGGATCGTCCCACTCGTAGTATTTGGCGGTTTTGACAAGCTTATCTTTCTGAGCACGTGTAAAATCATTCGGAATCTTTTTGGTGACCTTATAATTGATAATATCTGCATACCAAGGGTCAGTAATCTTTAATGAAAACAATTGCTCATCCGGAAAACTTTCACGTAAAGGAATGAGGTCTTCCTCTGTGTTTGAATGCACAAGTCGGCTAAGATGATCTGCTACAACATTCTCACTCCCTTTCTTATCCTTGATCTCTAAGTCAAACTCTTGAAGCAGAAGTATCCATCGAATGAGTCGTGGTTTTGCATCTTTCTTTGTGAGTAGATACTTCAACGCTGCATGGTCAGAAAACACAATAACTTTAGTCCCAATCAGATAAGATCTAAATTTTTCTAAAGCAAATACAACAGCTAGAAGCTCCTTCTCTGTTGTTGAATAATTCAACTGTGCATCATTGAGTGTTCGAGATGCATAATAGATGACATGTGGCAATTTGTTGATACGCTGCCCTAGAACTGCACCAACAGCATAGTCTGAAGCATCGCACATTAACTCAAAAGGTAAACTCCAATCTGGTGGCATGATTACAGGAGCCGTTGATAACAACTCCTTAAGCTTATTGAATGCTACCACAAACTCTTCATTCACATCAAATGTTACATCCTTTTGAAGTAAACGACACAAGGGTCTAGAAATCATTGAGAAGTCCTTCATAAACCTACGGTAGAAACCTGCATGTCCAAGAAAAGAACGAACCTCCCTGACAGTAGTAGGGATGGGTAAAGAACTAACAAGTTCTACTTTAGATTTATCAACTTCAATTCCCTTTTCAGATATGATATGCCCTAGAACTAATCCATGCGAAACCATGAAATGACATTTTTCCCAATTTAACACTAGATTAGTTTCTTCACAACGTTTTAAAACTAGGGACAGATTATGTAGACATGTATCAAAAGAATCACCATAAACTGAAAAATCATCCATGAACACTTCAATTATTTTCTCAATCATGTCAGAAAAGATACTTACCATACATCTCTGAAATGTGGCAGGGGCGTTGCACAGTCCAAACGGCATTCTCCGGTATGCAAATGTGCCAAATGGACATGTGAAAGTTGTATTTTCTTGATCCTCCGGAGCAACTGCAATTTGATTATACCCAGAATAACCATCAAGAAAACAATAATGAGAGTGACCAGCTAGCCTTTCTAACATTTGATCAATGAATGGGACTGGAAAGTGATCCTTGCGTGTGGTGCTATTTATTTTTCGATAGTCTATACAGACTCTCCAACTATTTTGCACACGTGTAGGCATTAGCTCATTATCTTCATTCTTAACAACTGTGACTCCAGATCGTTTAGGGACTACCTGAATAGGGCTTACCCACTTGCTATCTGAAATAGGATATATGATACCAACATCAAGAAGTTTGATAACCTCTTTTTTTACGACTTCCATCATGAGTGGGTTTAAACGGCGTTGAGCTTCCCTTGTTGGTTTTTCACCTTCTTCCAGCAGAATCCTATGCATACATGTAGCTGGATTTATACCTTTGATATTTGCAATGCTCCAAGCTATGGCAGTTTTGTGATCCTTCAGTACCCGGATGAGTTTCTCCCCCTCTTCTGCTGTGAGTTGTGATGATATGATAACCGGTAATGTTTCATCCTCTCCCAAAAATGCATACTTCAAATGTTCAGGAATTGGTTTAAGCTCCAATTTGGGTGCCTGAATCACAGAAGGAAGAGTTTTTTCGTTAGAGTTAGGAAGAGAAATAAAATAGGAAGAACACTTACCACGAATTGGTGAAAGAGACTCAAGAGAGGCCACTGTTTGGATTAATTCTTCCTCAATGTGCTCTGAATAATTAAGATTTCCATGTGTCATGCTATGCACTAATGCCTTCTCTAAATTATCTTGTCCCACACCTTCATTAAAACAATCCTGCACAAAATAGTCAAACACATCAATAGACAAACAAGATTCTAATTCACTAGGATACCTCATAGCATTGAAGATTCTGAACTTGACGATTTCCCCCTCAATTTCCATGGTTAAGGTACCATCGTAGACATCAATCTTCGTCCGTGCTGTTCTAAGGAATGGTCTTCCCAATATAAGAGGAAGTGCAGTAGGCATAGGATCATGTTCCATCTCAAGAACAAAAAAATCAGCGGGAAAAATGAGTTCATTCACTTGCACAAGTACATCCTCCAATAGGCCTTTGGGATATCTATTTGAACGATCTGCCAACTGGATTACTACCTTTGTTTCCTTCAAGTCTCCGAGGTTCAATGACTCATACACTGAATATGGCATCAGATTGATGGATGCCCCCAAATCACACAATGCTCTCCCGAACTTTTTGCCTCCAATTACACATGGAATGGTAAAGCTACCGGCATCGTTCAACTTCGGTGGCAGCTTTCTCTGCAAAATAGCTGATACTTCCTCACTTAATGCCACAGTTTCTTGATCATTGAATCTCCTCTTGTTCGTACAAAGCTCTTTAAGGAACTTTGCATACTTGGGTACTTGTTTTATGGCATCTAAAAGAGGTAAATTCACTTGGACTTTCCGGAAAGTATCCAAGATTTCCTTATCAGTTTGCTCTTTCTTAGACTTCATAAACCTACGAGGAAAAGGAATAGGGACACATGAGTTAAATGAATTTTGAACTTCTTTATTTACCTTATCAGAATCTTTTTTGTTCAATTCTGTGTCTTTAGGAGACTTTTCAGTTTCTGTTGAAGCCTCATCTTGCTCAAAAATTTCTTTTCCATTCCTTAAAGTCACAACATTCATCTGCTCCGCATTTGGATTCACCACGGTTTGGCTAGGCAACCTTCCTGGTTGGTGTTGTTGCCCCATCAAACTTGCTAACTGACTCATTTGGCGCTCAAGGTTTTCAATTGCTTTGTCTGTTTTCTGTTGATGAGATTGAGTAGAGTTAGCTAAAGAAGCAATTAAATCCTCAAGAGACTTACTTGGAGCTTGTTGTTGTTGAGGCTGAAATGGTGCCTGTGGTCTTGCTTGAAAGAAACCAGGCGGACGGTTATAGTTGTTGGGAACAGATTGTTGTCCGTTGTCTTGATTGTTCCACTTTAAGTGTGGATGATCGCGCCATCCTGCATTATAGTTATTGGAATATGGATCATACTTTTGCCTTTGTTGCCCTTGAAATCCTCCTAATGCATTAGCTTGCTCAAGACCACCTTGATCCATCAACGAAGGGCACATGTCCGTGGCATGTCCCATCATTGAACATACACCACACACCTGTTTTGGAGCCACAATAACCTGTTGTACAAGATTAGTCAAGTTAGCTAATTGTAATTCAATATTAGAATTAGCACTTACCTCGTTAACTTTCTTAAAAGGTAGCTCATCTCTCCCTCCAAATTGTCGTGTGTTGCCAGCAATGTTCTTTAATAATGCCTTAGCATTTATTGGTGTCTTGTCCATGAATGCTCCTCCACTTGCTGCATCAAGCATTATACGATCAGTGCCACATAATCCTTCATAAAAATACTGTATTAAAAGATGCTCTGAAATTTGATGATTAGGACAAGATGCAACCAAATGTGTGAATCGCTCATAGTAATCTCCAAAGGGCTCTCCATGTTGTTGTCGGATTGCACATATGTCTTTCCTTATGCTTGCAGCTTTGGTGGCCGGAAAATAGTGCTCCAAGAATGCTTGCTTCACCTGGTTCCAGGTGTTCATTGATCCCGGAGGTAAATTGTAAAGCCACTCCTTTGCCTTGGCTTCTAATGTAAATGGGAATGCCCTTAACTTGACTTGCTCCTCCTCCACATTTGCTGGTCTCATTCCTGAGCATACTACGTGAAACTCCATGAGATGCTTGTTGGCATCCTCTGTTGAGAAGCCATGGAACTTAGGCAAGTAGTGAATCATGTCGGACTTAAGCTCAAATCCTCCTCCTGCATTTGGATATGTGATGCACAATGGTTGTTGATCCGTATTTGGCATTGCCAACTCCCTCAATGTACGGTTATCAGCCATGCCTTCTTGTGGTTCCTCCTCCTCTTCTGAACTTAAATGTGGTGGAGACGATGGTGGTAAAGACACTGATGCACACTTTTGCTTGATTTTTCTCTGAAGCTTTCGAAATGTTCGTTCAATCTCTGGATCGTAGGAAGCTAGATCAATGCTCTTAGAATTTCGAGTATGCATGTACTACAAAAAGTACCTGAAATAAACCCAAAACCAAAAACACTAAATAGACAAGAAATAGAAAATAATAAAAATAAATAACACTAAAAATAAAAATAAAAATAATAAAAATAAAATATAAGCAATCAGAAATAACAATCCCCGGCGACACGGCGCCAAAAATTTGGTAGTAAATTATAACGCACCACAAAGTAGCACACAATAATCCTATTGATTTTCCTTATTAACACTAAAATTTGTCGATTGTAGCATATGAAAATAAGGGTCTTTCCCGCAGAAGATTGTTTTATCCAAATACTTAAAAATGTCACAAAAACAAGGTAGCTGTCTCCACTGACCAGCCACCGAACAATAATTATTAGACTAACTTATACTTATCCAAATGCAACGCAATTTTATACACATAAACTAGACACACTGAGCTATGTTCACACAAATTTTTGGGATTTTTGGAGTTGCTTTTCTATTTAAATTAAATCGTACAAAAACAGTACAGAAACCAATTTTAAATAATACCAATAGATTTTAATTCACAAGTTAAGAAAATGAGTTAGGGGACATGCTATCCACCACCAAATAATCATGCAAGTATGTTACGTTTCATTCAAATCCCTTTTATTTCCGGATGAAGATGCTCAAGTTGGCTCAATGTTAGAACACAACCTATTACTCTTTCTTACGTAGTATGTTAAGAGAATGGTGTTTTCAACTTAACTTAGTTCCTAGCATGCAATCTAGAATGGTGTGTTCATAGATTTAACAAATAGAAATCATTAAGAACAAAAAGAGTTTGAGTCATCACAAGGCATCGTAAGTACTGGTGTTGTCTTACTTATCCTAGAAATCGATTCACATGTTAACCACAATTAACAATTGCTAATGTAGAACATATGTAGGTCATCATTCAACAAGGGCAGGCAGACATATATTCATAGCATTAAAATCCTAGATATGCTCACTATGTATGCATCCATAGAAACACATAAAGAATTTATCAATGAGATAAGTAGTGAAACAATTTTCATCCTTCCATAAAAGTCATTCAAACAAAATATCACAACAAACTTACAATCATATTCGGGGCTTCAAAACAGCCCCTAACTACTAAAAATTAGTTACACATAATTATCAAATTAAACCAAAAGTAAAACATGGGTTTGGAAAAATTAAACCGAGAGAAATGGAGTGAAGCCTCTGCGTTTTTTTTCCCGCGCCTTCTCTCCTTCCTTTGCTGCGTCTGACTTCTCCCCGAGGACTTCCTGTTTTTCTGTTTGTTTTTTTTATTCTTTTCTCGCAAGGCAGCTTCCTCCTGCCTTTCTCTGTTCCATGCCTTATATAGCTGCCAAAGCAGCTTTGTTTTTTTATTTTCATCTTCCCACTGACCTCCACTTCTTATTTTATATCTTTTTTTTTATTATTTCCACAATTCCTTGTCTGCCATCCGTCCACACTCCCACTTCTTTATTTCTTTTTTTATTTTTCTGTGCCTGCAGCACTGCCTAATCCTTTATATTTCTTTTCTTTTTCTTAGCAGTCGTGCTCTCCCACTCCCGTCAGTGTGCACTCCATTCTTCTTTTCCTTTGATTATTCATGCATCAATCCATTATTTCTGCAAAAATATTTTCTTAAGTTACAACAATAAAATAAGTGAGCAAAATAGAAATGACGAATTTATTACTTAAAATCACACTTGTGCTATTTTTATTTTCTTAGCTAGATAAATTCGATAAAACACAAAAACAAAGCAAATAACTCAAAAATATAAGAAACTAACTAAGAAAAGACGAGAGAATTTGATGTAAAATATGTATAAATATGAGCTTATCACTTACGGATTGGGAATCCGATTTACGGATCTTCCGGAATTGGAGTTGTAAGTCCATAATATAGAATGTTAACCGTCACTTGGTTTAGTTAATTGACGGAGATCCGACCGTTGGATGGTAATGAAATTTTAGGATGTTGTTCTAGGGTTATATTGTGGACCTCTGAAAGTTATGGATTGGAAATCTGAGTTGCAGATCTTCCGGATCGAACTGCGTAGTGACGTGTTTTATATAAGTTATATTCTATCGATATGAATTCTGAGGTTGGATTTGATTATTGTTCTAGGCGCCGATCGTCATGACGCCTTGATGTGTTGTGCTAGGGAGTTGTAGGGCGAACCCCAGGTGAGTGGGCAGTTTTGATTTCATAATTACCTATATACTATTGTTTTCCCAGAAAATGCTTTTATATGAGAAAATGAATTTAAATTGCCATGCATGAAAACATTGAATATTTGATTTGATAATGGATATATGTATATGTACATGAATTGATATATGATGCATACATGTTGCATGGTGCTGTGGAGGCGCAGGTAAGTCAGGTGAGTCATTATGCATTGAATTATTGATATTGAAATGTTTAAGCTCATAACCTGCACCCTAGGTGTTAGTGCTTATATTAGTTTCACCACACCGCACGCTCGCCTTGGATCCAAGTAGGTGGATGTCGTACAGACCATGTGAGGGTTCCGACATGCCAGTTGTACAGACCATTAGAGGGGTTCCGACTGGTGGGTGATTTTAGATTATGTGCACAGTTGATTGATGTGAGAAGCACTAGAGCGTAATTATACACCTGTCATCGTACAGATTACCTTATGTAGTTCCGAGTGACGTGCAGAGTTAGACCGTATAGGTCATCGAGGTGACTCCGGTTAGTGAGGATGTTGAGCTTAGAATTAATCGTATAGGACCAACTGCAGGGTCTCCGATTGATTCCTTATTTCACCTGATTTATAAATTGATTCATGGCATGGAATGTTTTTCTTGAAAAATGTTAAAGATTTGGGATTTGAGTTTTGAGATTATATATGGTTTTATATATACTATTTTCTGGGAAAGTATACAGGTTTTACAGCGAGGGGTTAGAAATGTTTTAAATGAAATGTTTTCGAAAAACTTTGTTTTACTGACCCACTCAATTTTGTTTTGCGCCCCTCCAGGTTCCAGTTAGCAGAGCTTTGGTGGCCATGAGGAATCCAACGGTGTTCTGACAGAATTCACAAAAGTAGGAGGACTCACCCTCGGGTGTTTTATATTAGTAACTGTACTCTTTAAAGCTTCCGAACTGTGTAAATGGTTACGTCACTCTCACGTGACGGCCAGCATGCCCTCCTCCGGGACGGGGTGTGTCACTTACATGTTATATATTTGATTTTAACATCGAATAGCTTAATTATAGGAGTTGTTTTTGGGGGAAATTTAGAATATAACCAAAATTTGTACTTCAAATAGAATTATAGCCATAATTTTAATTTTATGATAATTATAATCAAAAGGCAATAGAAAAGTACTACTACACCCTTAAGAGAAATTTTATTTGAGCCCATGTAACCTCTTTCCACACCCAACTTATTCTCTTCACCCATATTGTTTTTTATTAAAGAATTAATCTCTCTTTAAACCCAAATTTATTACCAAACTACCTTCTCAAACCCAATCAAAATGTTAAGTTATCTTTACACCCATTCCCTTTATAAAATAACATTTGTAATTGATTTTTTGTTTTTTCAAAAAAGAGAGGTGCCCTTGCCCCACCGCCTTCCATGGCTACTTTTTTTTTTTTCAGCTACCAAACCCAAACATTTGCCTTTTTTCTTTCTACTGATGTGCATAAGCAACAAATCAAACAATTCATCCCCTTATATTTATCAACAAGCAAGAGGGTTTATAATCTAAGAACATTGGTAAGAAGTTTTTCCTTAGAATTTTCCAATTCCAGAAAGTTTAACAAACCATTCAGGATTGATAAAAAAAAAATTGAAACCCAAATACTCATCTTCTAAACTTTAAAAAAATTGAAATCAAACGAACAAAATATTCATAAATTGAGTCATACCTTAGTTGGAGGATTCAAAACTTCAAAATCACCATCCATCAATAAAAAAAAAAAAAAACTTGTTTTTCTCTACAAGACCTATTAGGGTTTTAGCCATAATGAATGTAGGATAAACAAGAATGGGTTTATTGATAAATTTGAGTTTTATTATTAATTTTATTTTGTACTTAATAGTAATTATGCAATAGGGTAAAATAGACAATTAACAATTTAAATTTAAGTTGGGTGTAGAAAGAGGCTACATGGGTGCAAATAAAATTTCCCTACCCTTAATCACTAAATACTTATATGCTGTTTTTCTAAACCCACTTGTAACCAATATCCATCCAAGTTAGTTTTGATGGGGAATTCGATTGAAAAGCTGAGCCTTGGATCATTCACTTCACACACGTTTTTGCCTCTCTATCTCTCTCTGCCTTTTTTTTTTCCATCTCTAGTCTTAGAAAGCTTCAACTTTTAGCTTATGGGTATTCAAATGAGAAGAAACAAGGAGGATGAGGAAAAAAATCGGTAGAATTAGAACATAGAATTATCAATTTAACATCTTTAACTCCTATCTAAATTAAATGATAGTTGAGTTGTATTGGGTTTTCTTCTAAATTTTCAAAATTTTCCATCTGAGTTTTATCTTTGATTATCATATCTGGTATTGGATAGCTGCTGGACTTGATGCTTCATCATGATCATCATCTTCTTCTCTCCAAACGTTTTCCATTTTTTTTAATATATAATTTTGGGTGAAAAATTCTAATCAATTTTTCCAGCTGGGTAGAAAATAATTCAAGAAAAAAGGTGTTTGTGGCCACTTTTTTTGGAAGGTTTTATGGGGTATGTGGCCATCTGGAACCCACATGATGGGGGTGGGGGGGACGAAGTTATATTGTGTGTTGGAGAAAAAATAAAGGAAGGTGGGGTGGGACGGAGCTCCAGTGAGTGTTGAAGACAGAGAGGTCAAGCTTGCAGAACCTACATGGTGGTCATAGTAGGTAGGAAGCTCAACGTCGGTTAGGTATTAGGGAGAAGAACCGCAAGATTTAGGTAGATGGAGACTGGGCTCGACGTCGTAGTCATGGCAGCAGCCACCGTCTATGTTCAATGACTTCGGGTCGGCTTTGACGATGAGTTTTTTCACAGTGAAGAGCGAAAGAGAAGTTTCTAGCTAGTAAGGATAGATTAGTAATTTCAGATAAGTTTTTTGCTATAGTTATCATAGACTTAGAAGTGTGGCTATAATACTATATGAGGTCTAAATTTTAATTATTTTTCCAAATTTCCCTTGTTTTTGCTCTTCGTTGTAAATATAAGCCCTTGTACTATACTCACAATATACAGAGAAAATAATTGACCAATCTTTTTTTTTAAGGAAAACTAATGAAAAGGGCTTCAAAACTTTGAATCTTAACCAAAAGCCATGTACAAACTTTATTTAATGATTAGGACAAATCCAACATGAAACCAGCCCAATAAAACTGGCCCAACTAATGAGTTTCCGATTTTGCCCTGAAGGCATACGTTTCCCGTTTACCTTTCCTCAATCGTTAAAAAAAGGGAAGTGCAGGCTTGCCTTATAGAACTTCGATCCAATTCCCCCATTGCACAGTGAGAGAGCAAACTCACACACTTGCAACCACCACCTCACTTAGCTCTCTCTCTCTCTACATGTTTGTATAGGTCTCTTTCTCTTTCTCTCTCTCTCTCTCTCTCTCTCTCTCTCTCTATATCGATAATGAACAATTGCATATGTCTGGTACAGATCGAGGTCGAACATGGCGAACTATGGTGCTCAGTTCTAGACGATCAAGAATTCCCTCGATCATCTCGTGATTGCAGGTAAATCTCCCAATTGGAATTCCCATTCAATTTCCGGTTCCAGTTTTCTTCTCTAATTTCAAATCCATCATTCTTCTTCTGGTTTTTTGTTAATGAAATACGCATTTGAAGTTACTGATCTTCTTGATTGAGATTTGGGGGCTCTGTAAGTAGTAAGGGTGTTAATTTGTCCAATAGCCTTAAATTTGTGGTGGAGTTGTTTAAAGAGGTAAATTGAGTTGGATTATTGGGGTAGGCGGTTACATTCAGAATATAAGGACCTTTCATTCTTCAACATATCTACTGAGATTGGAAGTCAGCTATGTGCTAATTTCAATTAAGAACTTGGTAACCACCGTAGCAATGATATGATATTACAACGCACAAGTAGCATGTGGCAGAGTTAGTTATTATGAGCCATGGTCCATCATTAGTTTTTGGTTGAAATCGAAAGATCATATAAAAAGGGGAGCCACCAAGGAACAAATGAGGGAGGCAGAAAGCACTCCAGCCCCAAAGGGCAAGCAACATAGACAACATAAAAGAGGCCAAAACAGCAGCCAAAAGCTAGGTGAAAAAGGGGATGAGAGGAGATGGAAAACAGGTTGTAAAAAGATCCATCATTATTAAATGGGTTATAGCTAGTGTTCTTTGTTATTTTCTTATGAAAACATGTTTCATAAATAGTCATTTCATAAATAGTGTATCCGTGTTCAATCAAGGTAATATAATATATTTGCTAATAATTGATTTTTTACTAACAAAGTACTGTCACTATTTCGTAAACTAAACACTGACTATTTATCAAACGAACACTAGTACTATCACTGTTTCGTAAACTAAACACTGACTATTTCTTAAACGGAACACTAGTTCGTAAACTAAACACTGACTGTTTCTTAAACGGAACACTAGTACTATCACTATTTGGTAAACTAAACACTAACTATTTCTTAAACGGAACACTAGTACTATCACTGTTTCATAAACTAAACACTGACTGTTTATTAAACGGAACACTAGTATTATCACTGTTTCCTAAACTAAATACTGATTATTTCTCAAACTGAACACTAGTACTATCACTATTTCTTAACTGAACATTGACTACTTCTTAAAATGAACACTATTTCTTAAATTAAACACTGACTATATCTTAAACCGAACATTAGTACTATCACTATTTCATACACGGAACACTAGTACTGTCACTATTTCGTAAACTAAACATTGACTATTTATCAAACGAACATTAGTACTATCACTGTTTCGTAAACTAAACACTGATTATTTCTCAAACGGAACACTAGTACTATCACTATTTCTTAACTGAACATTGACTACTTCTTAAAATGAACACTATTTCTTAAATTAAACACTGACTATATCTTAAACCGAACATTAGTACTATCACTATTTCATAAACGGAACACTAGTACTATCACTGTTTCGTAAACTAAACACTGACTATTTCTTAAACTGAACACTAATAATTGGAACATTCGACTATGCAAAGTAAATCAGGAAACCATTCATATATGTATGCGATAAAATAAAGAGACAACATAAGCAAATTAGAAATTTAGATATAAATATGAACAAGCAAAAAGATCTTACCAGGTGCCTTACCAGTCATACCAAAGGCCCAGGATACTTCAGTTGTGTGTTCATCCTTAGCAACAATCGCACAAAGACTTTGAAGCTCCTTCGCATCATAAAACTTCGCATCACAAAGACATTGAGAGACTTTAGTGTTTCTTGGAAGGATTTCTCAGCAGAAGCATGCGCTAGAAATATGTCAGACACTTGGTTTAGCTGATAAGATCCCTGGTAAGTTTATTAAATTAATTTCTATGTGTGGTAGTTACTCAAGTTAGTTTATCGGCATGCTGTTTAAATTCTCTTTGAAAATTCGCAAAATTTGGCCATAGGTATCAGTCACTATAAGTGTCCTAAATTCCTAATCCATCCTCTCGTAACCAAACTAAGCTTTTAATATCACCATGCAATGTGTCAAACACAAAATTGTGGCTTAAAACTATTTTCAGTCTTTCTTATTTCTTTCCAATTGAAACATACACAGAATTGATTGCAATATTAGAGAGAGAAGAAAATACGTTGATAAAAAGAATAAGAACGAGAAGTTTTCTCTTACACATGAAAGAACTTCATCTGTTCATCCCTGTTCTTCAATGTCAAGAGTGAAGCTTTCTCGACCTTCTATAATCTTTCTTCCTCAAGATGTTAGACCCCATCCTACTCTCCAGCCCTTTTTTTATTGGAAAGTAGGGTGTAGATCATAATTTTGAAAAGAATGCTGCAATTACAAGCTCGGAAGACGGTTTTATTGAAAGGTGAGAGGAAGTTGGTTCGTTGGAGGAGGTAGGCAGTTTTTGAATGACAAACCTATTAATATCTGTTTGGTGGATTAATGAGGAAGTGGCATACTCGTAAATAAAAAGAAGTTTAATTCTAACAGATTGGCTGACAGAATGGGATTTCTGTTAGGGGCAGGGGCTGGAAAAAAAAATTTATTTCGTTTTGGGCTTTTAATTCATCACATGTGGGTTTAATGGTTGTGGGCCTGAAATAGATTAGTTTTGTCCTTATAATTAAATATGAAGCCCTTTTGATTAAATAATAGTATATAGTGGTTTTTGGTTAAATTTAATTTTGTCCAAACCCTTTTCATTAAAGCTCCATTTTTTTTAAGCCATGACTTACTGTTTGCTCAGGTTTATGAAAACATAAATTAATTTAGAATATAGTTAATATGAACTATACTGTTATTGCTAATGTATTATAATATATTAATAATGTGGGCAAATTCTAATCCTAATTTATAATATTAACTTCGAATTTTGTATATATGGATCTGGGGTACAAAGAGAGGGACGGAAATCTTGATTCAGCACATGTTCTTAACACAAATGATCCTGTAACTTCCGTGATGGTGATTTGTCGTATGTGATATGGTAGCATGGATCACTTCAATATTTCGTGGAAATTAATACAACTGATAGACGTCAGTTCATGGGAGATTTAAAGAAAACAGTATAAATATGTCCATGAAAATTTTGAAGTTGCAGGATCTATTTGTCTTTTCTCTTGATTTCACTCAATCCAAAGTTCCAAGCACAGCATCACTCATAAGCACCCTAAATCTAACCCCCACTGTCCTAATTCTAACCCCTAGCTCAGAATTAAAAAACCCCCAAATTTAAGAATCCTAATTCAAACCCCTAATTTAAGGACCCTAATTGCAACCCACTGCCCTAATTCTAACCTCTAATTTAAAATCAAGAACCCTAATTGCAACCCACTGCCCTAATTCTAACCCCTAATTTAAAATCAAGAACCCTAATCTAACCCTAATTTAAAATTGGAAGCAAACAAAACCTGAAATTCAAAGAAAGAGAATGCAAATTAAGACCAAATTACCTCTTCGAGATGAAGACACGACGAATGGAGAGCAATTGAAGGCGAGGCGAGGTGAGCGACAGAGACAGGGGCTGCAATGGCGTCGGGAGAGAAAGGGTATCGGACGAAGAAGAGAAAAGTGAGAGGAGGAAGAAGATCGATATAAGTATATAGAAGCTTGTGCGACGGAGGCTTTCTCGTGCAAGCTTCTATGCTTCGTCAAAATTTAAAAAAAAAAAAATTGCGACAAAAAGGCGCATTTATTTTCACACTTGCATGACGAAGACTAGGTTTCGTCGCGCAAATATCCTTTGCGCGATGAAATATAGGTATTCGTCGTGCAAGTGTCTGAGTTTTTGTTTATTTATTTTTGGTCAAAAGATTGACTTTATTTATAATCTAATCCAAATGTTTACATCCATAGCAAGTGTCTGAAAATTAAATCCCCACGTAAAATTATAATGCTTGCGCGACGAAAAGTGTTGTGCGTCATGCAATTATGTTTAAAAATGGGTTTTTTTTATGTAGAATTTTGATTACAATTTATTATAAAATACTAATAAAACAAATGTATTTACAAAGTAATTCACATATAAAATGCATTAACCATTTAATGTATTTTACAACAAATAAATTGCATTAATCTTCATCCGAACTATAATAACTTTCACTTTTGTCGCTATCATCATTTTTAGTGTCCCATTCCTCATCATCATCGATAGGTACATTACTATCATCGTTTGTGCGCACTGGACCATCGTAGCACAGAAGATTACCGAGGTCAACTGTGATTGATTGAATCAGTATTTCGATTGAAGATACTCCTTCAATCTGAAATGGTTCTTTGATAAGATTAGTATCTTGGAGTGTTTCCGCACCAATTTCCATCGAAGATTCTAGCTGTTGGTTAGCGACATTGTCGATGTCGTCGTTAGTTGGGTCTTGTTATGGTATAGTGATAGGGATTTTGCTACACATGTGAACGGCTAAAAACTCCTATAATACTTGCAAGAATTACAAGGTTGTTGTAGTATAAAGGGATCTCGCAAGGTCGTTCTCCACAGGGATTATTAAATAATTTGAAACAAACCAAATTCCAAGTATTGATTGTAAAGTAGAACTTGAGATGATTGATTTTTATGGCCTAATTTAATAAAACGAATTTAACTAATAAAAGTAAACTAATCTGCAATATTAAAACTGTAAGAAAAGGAACTAGTTTTGGAGAAATCAAGTTAAGAAAGCACTAGGATTCCATCATCACCTAGCAATCCTATGAACTTTTACCAATTACTTATGATCTACACATGCCACTGTAGACATCGAAATTTTGGTGAAATAAATGTTGACCAATAATTACAATTTCAACACTCACGTGTCACATAAATTTTACACGTAGCGTGTGACTAAACGAAAAATCAAAATAAGGACATGTGTCAACACCTGGCATAAATGATTTATTTCATTTGAATATTATATTCAAAATTAGGCCTTGAAAAATTCTATAAATACAAGGCCATTTCATTCATTTGAGGGGACCAATTCCTAACCAATTCACATCACACCAAAACCTTTGAAGCTTTGAAACTCTAAAGCTCCCAAGCAAATCTCGAAGGATCAAGAAAGCTCTATTCCTTCTTCGTCAAATCCTCCTTCAAGATCAAGCCCCGACGGCCCTTGAAGAACTTTCACCAATTCAAGATCAAGCCCCGACGACCCTTGAAGAAAGTGTTCATCGTTCATCACCGTTCATCCTAAGATCAAGCCCCAACGGTCCTTTGGATCAACAACATCAACAAATCCACACATCCAATTGTTCTTCAAGATCAAGCCCAAAAGCCCCTTGAAGATCCGTTCATCACCATTCTTCAAGATCAAGCCCAAAAGCCCTTGAAGACCCGTTCATCCATCAACCTTCAAGATCAAGCCCAAAAGCCCCTTGAAGATCCGTTCATCACCCGTCAAGATCAAGCCCTAACCGCCCTTGAAGAAACTTTCAATTTTTCATCTAAGATCAAGCATCGGCGGCCCTTGGATCAATTGCACATCCACAAATCAACACCTTACATATATCGAATCAGAGGATCAAATTTGAGAGAGATTGTAACCTCAAAATCATAAATGCAAAATATTATTTTGTACACGTGTTCTTATCTCGTTTGTTTCAGGAATTTATGTGTTTACAGCCACTTTGAAGGTTAGATTTTCCTAATTCATATTCTACTTGGAACCTCCAACATAGAACATATATCTAACATGCAACCCGTCCGGACGTTCGGATCAAATCTAAACATGAAAGACTCTGAAAACCCTTTGAAAAACCATGCAATCCTTAAGACGTGGTGTTCATCTTAAGTGAAATTACAATTGTTAATCACAAGAAGCCAGTGTCAATTTCAGGGAACCTTCCGACCAAAATTGCATCAAATTACTTTTCTAAAGATCCTAATGGTGATCAGGCATTAAGACAATTAGATAGTTTTAATCACGGTAATTAATAATTCAAAGTATGCATGCAATCAATCATAAGCAATTAAATAAAAATCACATATTCATGCTAAGGCTCAAGGCTTCGCCCTAGCAAAAGAAATTAGTTACGCATATTCATAATTAAAATCATAGAAAATATTATTAAGAAAATGATTGAAAGCACCTTCCAGTAGAAAATCTCCAAGAACCCTAGCAATTCTCTCTGTCTCCAAAGTTGCATAAAAGAAAGCGTAGAAAAAAGAAAAAAAAAAAAGAACATCCAAGAAATATATTTGCTTAGCCATCCACAAACCCTAAAACATAGGTCTCTTATTCCAATTAGGAAACTAAGAAAAATAGTAAAATATCTTAGAAAATAAAACCCTAATTAAACTAGGGGAATCTGCCAAGTATTTGTCCAGCCACGTTTTAACCTCAGATCTCCTCCAAATCCGGCCCAAGATAGATTGTATTAAAGATTATGCCGTTGTAAACACATCTCCAGAAGGCCACGAAACCATCCGAGGTCATCTTGGGCTCCAAAAATGCAATGTAAGCCCTGAAACATCATTTTCCAGCACCGCGTATTGCTCCTTTATTTTATCGCCAAATTTTGATACGATAAAAATCCCAAATTTTGTAAGCCCTAAAACGTCATTTTCCAGAAAATAACCGCTTGGTGGAAAAATCCCAAATTTTGATACGATCAAACTAAGTGACTGACAAACGTCCTCCAACTAGAATTACTCCAAAATTCGTCCATTTGGTCCTGTTCTGCTCCAGAGGAAGTCGGAAGTCCTATATTGAAAATACAATTCAAAGTATCAAAATTCTTCCAAAATATTAACCAAAATATACTAAGAATAGGGTAAAATATATAAGATAAAATCTACTCATCAAAATACCCCCAAACTTAGCATTTTGCTTGTCCTCAAGCAAAACAAAACTCAAACAAAAATAAAAACTTAACTAACTAGACAACGAGCTAAAACTCAACCAAGACAAAACTTCCACCTTCAAGTTGCAATCCATAGCAAATTTTAAAAACTAGAACATCTTTTCAAAAGTTCCAACCAATCCCACCACAGAGTCTAAGCCATTTAGAATCAATTAGAAAAGAATTCACAAACTTCCTTTGGTGTAAAGTGAACCAACATAGTTAAGGAGACTCGACTAAAACCCTTACCTCTCGTCCTTCTTTATTTCACACATACTAACTTTGAATATAGCTTTTTTTTTTTTTTCTTTTTTTTTTCATATATAACAAAAAAAATTTCAGTAACAGTAGTGGTCGTGCAATGTCGGTTCACTTAAGCTTTTGATCCAACCCATGTAGCGAGCTTTAGGTCAATGACTCCCAAACCACTAGGGCTTTAGGGCACTAGGTGTAGAACACCCCTAAGGACTTATTAACCTGAGCTGAAAAGGTTACGAAACCAACTAACCACCCTGCCCCATGCCAAAACTCTACCGTTTGACGCGAGAATCATTGCTAATGAGGCAAGACTGGCCCAGTTATTAGGCAAAGTCTCGGGTGAGACAATTATTACTTTATTCACAATAATAACTGACTTTACTTAAAACAAAACTTAAATATAAACTTAGACTAAAAGTAAGTGTTTCAATCTCACTCCCCACAAACCATGTTGGTGTGAAGTGCAAAGGTCAAAGTATAATTCATGAATTAGTGTCTAAGCAACGATAAATAGAAAACTCTAATGTGGGATTAACCTTCACCATGTATATTTGTTCTAACGTTTAAAATAATCTATGGATATTAACTTAAAAAGAATGAAAATTTTTAAACTGACACAATAATAAAAAAACTAAAATTTTATATTTTCCCTAATATTTTGGAAGAATTTTGATACTTTGAAGGTTAGATTTTCCTAATTCATATTCTACGTGGAACCTCCAACATAGAACGTATATCTAACATGTAACCCGTCCGGACGTTCGGATCAAATCTAAACATGAAAGACTCTGAAAACCCTTTGAAAAACCATGCAATCCTTAAGACGTGGTGTTCATCTTAAGTGAAATTACAATTATTAATCACAAGAAGCCAGTGTCAATTTTAGGGAACCTTCCGACCAAAATTGCATCAAATTACTTTTCTAAAGATCCTAATGGTGATCAGGCATTAAGACAATTAGATAGTTTTAATCACGGTAATTAATAATTCAAAGTATGCATGCAATCAATCATAAGCAATTAAATAAAAATCACATATTCATGCTAAGGCTCAAGGCTTCGCCCTAGCAAAAGAAATTAGTTACGCATATTCATAATTAAAATCATAGAAAATGTTATTAAGAAAAGGATTGAAAGCACCTACAAGTAGAAAATCTCCAAGAACCCTAGCATTCTCTCTGTCTCCAAAGTTGCATAAAAGAAAGCGTAGAAAAAAGAAAAATAAATAAATAACGGCCAAGCAATATATGTACTTAGCCATCCACAAACCCTAAAACATAGGTCTCTTATTCCAATTAGGAAACTAAGAAAAATAGTAAAATATCTTACAAAGTAAAACCCTAATTAAAGTAGGGGAATCTGCCAAATATTTGTCGAGCCACGTTTTAACCTCAGCTCTAATCCAAATCCAGCCCAAGATAGCTTGTTTTAAATATTAGGCCGTTGCAAACACATCTACAGAAGGCCACGAAACCATCCGAGGTCATCTTGGACTCTAAAAACACAATTTAAGCCCCGAAACGTCATTTTCCAGCACCGCGCATTGCTCCTTTATTTTATCGCCAGAAAATAACTGCTTGGTGGAAAAATAAAAAAATTTGATACAATCAAGCTAAGTGACTCGTGAACGTCCTCCAAGTGGAATTTCTCCAAAATTCGTCCATTTGGTTTTGTTCTGCTCCAGAGGAAGTCGAAAGTCCTATATTGAAAATACAATTCAAAGTATCAAAATTCTTCCAAAATATTAACCAAAATTTACTAAGAATAGGGTAAAATATATAATATAAAATCTACTCATCATATAGCATACACGTTCCTATGATCCATCTTCTGAACAACTTTCCAACCCCTCCCGGCTTTAGGGTCTTCTAGATACAAAAATTGTTTTGCCATGTTTGCTAAGATGTAAAGGTCGTCATCGTACCAAGTTTTGGAAGTGTTCACTAATAGTAATCAATGATCTCTTTTAACACTTTCATGTCTATTTGGGTTTGTATCAAACCATCAATACTTAATCAAACCATCAATACTTAAAATAGGATCACTTGGTATCGGTCTTTGTAAAGCAATTGCACGACACTTTTTAGCTTGCCATAGAATTCAATGTTTGTACTTTCGCCTCCACCTGGGAAATGAACACTGCTGTTTTGAGTACACAACTTGTCATCTCATGCATCCCCTAAGAACTTGACGCCGTTAACATGGCAACCTGAAAACAATTCAACGTGAATCGGTCTGAATGCCAAGTTATATAACTCATCATTGTATGCTGGGGAATTCAATGCTTTCAATTGATTCACCTAATATTACACAAACACTTAAATTTGTTAGTTCAAGCAAAATAATTGGTACAATATATATGTCCAATACAAAACACTTCAAACTTACATATTCGAGAAACCATCGCAGAAACAATTCACAGTGTTTCTTGGCATACAAATGTGAAGAATGTGCCTGCTTCATCGTATCTTCATGCTCGTCTAGGTATGACATTGTCTCGTCACAATTGTTGAGTACGAACTACCTCCATGTCCATTTTGAAACAACTCGCCTCGTATCGAATCACCAAAGGGTCGAGCGATTTGGGCAAAAACTGAAAGTTTCTCTTTCTCACACCTCCATCATTATTGCAAGGAGGATGATTGAAAGTTATCTCCACATCCTTTAAATACATTCCACAAAATGTAAGCACCTCATATGCCACCCAAGCTTGTATAATTGATCCTTAGGGCTTCACTTTGTTTCATACACTTTTCTTCAAGTCTCCAAAAAACCTACCAAAATAAAACAATATGATACAAATTTTACTAATCGTCAAATATTTATTAATAAAAATGACGAGGATTATATACCTTTATATTGGATACATCCATTGAAAGTTAACTAGTCCAACAAGCAATGCCTCATCCGGTAAGTGAACCATCACGTGGTTCATAGCTGGAGGAAATATCATCTCAAACTTGCATAGAACTTGCACAATGTTATGGCGCAACTGATTAACGTCTATCTTTCGCAATGTTCATGATGTCAATTGTGAAAAAAATCTAGACAACAACATGATTGGTTTCAGTACATCGTCTGGCAAGAAATGTCGAATACCAATAGGAGTAGGCATTGCAGAACCACATGGCAGTCATGACTCTTTAGTCCAGCTAATTTACCCCCTTCAATGTTCACGCAACACGCGATATTAGAAGCATACCCATCGGGAAACGTTACACACAATAGAAACTTTAAAAATTCTTTTTTGTCTTTCGGTTTCATGGAAAAAAAACGCAAGATCCCTTCTGGCTTTATCATTGTCCCTATTCATCCATAAACCTTCTCGTATTCCCATGCACTCCAAATCAAGACGAGCTTTGATCACATCTTTTGTCTTGCCCTTGATATCTAGAATTGTGTCAACCAATGTGTCAAATACATTTTTCTCAACATGCATAACATCGAGGTTGTGTCTCAATTTTAGTTTCAACCAATACGGGAGCTTAAAAAATAGACTTATGCATCTAGTTCATATGTGTAGAAGGTCTGGTCCTACTTATAGTTTTCCTGAACGGAGCAAAATCCAAACAGTTAAGCTGTTCAAAAATTTGATCAGCTTACCATTCTCTAGGTCTAAGGCGAGCCTCTATTTTCTCGTCGAACTCTTCCTTCATTTGCCACTCGTGGTCCCATGGTAACCATCTCCGATGACCAAGGTAACAAACTTTTCCGGCATGCCAACTAGATGTTACATCTTCCTTGCATATAGGGCATGCCATAACCCCTAATGCTCCACTCGGAAACCATTGCATATGCTAGGAAATCATTCACAATCCACATCACTGCTGCCCGCAAAGTGAACATCTTTCCAGTACATTTAGCATATGTGTGCACACCATGTGTCCATAAATCCTTTAGCTCATCCACCAACGGCCGTAAATATACATCGATTGACTTACCAGGATCCTCAGTTATCAATAGAGTCATCATCATGTATTCTTTTTTCATACATTTCCATGGCGGAAAAATTATACGAAAATACGAAAATCGGCCAAGTGTTGTGGTGTTGGTTTAGAACCCTAAACGGATTGAATCCGTCAGTGGCAAGTCCCAATGTAACGTTTCGAGGATTAGCAGCAAAATTAGGGAACGTTCGATCGAACTTTTTCCATGCCTCCCCATCTGCATGATGCCTCATCACATCGTCATCTACCCGCTTTTCCTTATGCCATCTCATGTCGATCGCAGTATGCGTTGACATATACAACTGCTACAACCTAGGCTTCAAAGGCAAACAATGCATGACTTTTTGTGGGATCTTCGTCGATCTATTCTATGATGTCATTTTGAACCTCGACTTATTGCATACAACGTATTTATCCAACGCTTTATTCTCTTTATAGAACAATATGCAATTGTTTTTGCAGCCGTGAATTTTTTCATAACCCAATCCGAGACCATTCAACACAATTTGAGCGTTTCTATGGTTTTTCAGCAAACAATTGTCCTTTGGTAGCATTCTCTTGAAAACCCCCAAAAAGTAATCAAAACACTGGTTCAACATACGATACTTTATTTTGTTGTGCATTAGTTCCACAATAACTATGAGAACCGAAAAGTCCTCACACCCCGAGTATAACTCTTGGTTGGCATTTTTTAATAGTTTTTCATATTGTTCAAATTCTCCACTGCCCATTGGTGTAGGCATGTCATCTTCCACTTCCTGATTGGTATTTGTCGACGCAAATGGAAAAACGTCATTTAAGATTTCCATGACTTGTTCATTAGGATCCATATTAAGTTCAACATTGCCCACTCTTGTCACGTTTGAAGATGAAGCATTGTCTAATTGTTCCTCATGATGGTTCCAAATATTATAGGTCTCTACTATTCCATTCCAAACTAAATGAAATCAAACATTTTCAATAGTGTCCCTTAACATGTTGTTACACCTCCTACAAGGACACTGGATTTTAGTTGCACCTGGGTTGTGTGTACGTTCAAAGTCAATAAAATCCTCAATTCCGTTCAAGTATTCATTGGCGTATCTGTTCGTGTTTTGCATTCACGTTCTATCCATAACTCCAGCAACCACAATAAAAGTACAATAATCACAACAACTTCAACATGATCTTGTCACCTTATGCCTTCGGTAAGGGGCGCCACCCGAAGATTGTACAGAGATGACACTAAAATCCCCACGACCGAAACTTAATCCTTTAACAGTAAAATACACGTCATAACTTTGCATTCCCAAACTATCCAAATAATGGGACAATTCAAGAATTAATTGGACTGCAGTCATGCTTTCGCATCTATGCTCGACATCCAACTAATCCTCAGATGGGAAACTAAGTTTTACTAAAAAAAAAACAAGTATGAAGTTAATTACAATTAACTCCTTACATCACAACACATATTTGTACGTCACGTACAAATTTGTACATATACAATTCAACATTATACATAATTATAACAATTTTTTTTTGTAATAAATATAATTTAACAACTTAATATAAACATAACAACATAATTTCAATATAATTTAACTAATTTATATTTAAAAAAATAAAACGAAGAAAATACCTTCCAAATCGTTATCCGCCGAGCGCTAGTCACACACAATATCCCTATACACAACGAATTTTACGGTGTTAGTATGAATTGACATTGATACTTTTAAATGAAAATAACAAAAAGCCTTACCAACCACACTGAAATAGCTCAATCAACCTACAGAAGATAGAAATTTAGATGGACGAAGTATTAAGGGAAGAAATTGAGAGAAAATGGGAACGACGGTCCCGAATTGAAGAAAAACGAAGGGAAAGGAGGTGAAGAGGCGAAATCTATTGTTTTCTACCTCTGCATCTAAAGTCACGTTATAAAGATTACTTTTGGAAGAATTACTTTCTGCGACGAATATAGTATTCGTCGCGCAAGTTACTTTTGTGTGACAAAAACTAACTTCATTGTGCAAGTGTCAATATTTTTTTGCAAAATTATCTTTTTCATTTTTTATAATTTAATAATGTATACTGTGACAACCCGTCCCAAATCTTACGTTTTTACAAAATTTAAAAGTGTGATTTTACGAAAATGCCTTTAGAGGCAAAGGTCTTGACATCCGTTGACCAACGTATAGCGAGGTGTATGAATTAATACTTAGCGTTTTCTTGAAGTACTCGACATTACGAAATTATAAAACCGAGAAGTACTTTGGTTTAGTCACTATTTATATATTTTATACATTTTTATAATGATATATTTTGTTTATCGTTTAGTGATTTTAAAAATAGTTGAAGAAGAAGAGGAAGAAGAAGGGGGGACGGGAGAGAGAATAGAGGGAAGGGCTGCGGCCTAATCAGAGGAGAGGAAGAGGGAAGACTGCCCAATCAGAAGTAGAAGAGAGGAAGGAAAGGAGGGAGAGTGGAGAGCGGGGGAAAAAGGGGGAAACGGGTTCCCAACCCGTGACCCCTGTACACCCAGTCCAATTCTCCATATTTTCTGGTGGTTTTCCACCGGATTTCTCAAGAATTTGGACCAAGAAACCATTCCCAATCATCCCCTAGTCCTTTCCTCTTCCATTCCCAATCAAATTTTATAGATTTGAGCTTGAATTCGAGTGGAACGAAACTGTGGGTTCTGAAGGTGCCATGACAAAATTCGATGATCGTGAAGGTAATCCAACAAATTGCTACCACCACTAGACTCCCCTAGAACCCAAGAACAAAGCCCAATCAGTGGTGGAGGCGTCGGAACACGTTTGAAGGTCGAATCGAAGCACACCCAATTCTAGGGTTCTGACGGGTTTCAATGAAATTGGAGCCTCTCCAGGCCAAATTGGCCTTGGTCACAGGTATGAAAGTTGTTCTACTCATTGCGATCTTCAAATATGCAAATTTTGGTAATTTTTAGAGATAGTTGATTTTTCCGGCGAGTCGGGGCGGCCAACTGCCACCCACGACGGCGCGTGGGGCAGCGCGTGGCCAGAGGGCCACCAATGCTATTTTTAGACTATATTTGATGCCTTGAATTCAGTTTTGAGAATTGAATGATGTAGATTGATCGTTAGAACCAAAATTCTCTAAGATACGTTATTAGGCCATTATTATATGAATCAACGATCCGACTGTTAGATCGTCATCAAACTTTAATAGGTAATTATTCATAATATTTGAGGAATATAGGAACTTACGGATTGGGAATCCGACTTGTGGATCTTCTTGAATTGGATTTGTAAGTTCGAAAAATAAAATGTTAACCGGCACTTGGTTTTGGTAATTGGCGGAGATCCGACCGTTCGATCGTTCCGAAACTTTAGTATGTTATTCTAGAAGCATAGTGTGGATCCTTGGAAGTTACGAATCAGATATCTGATTTGTAGATCTTCTGGACCGAATTACGTAGACTCATGTGCAATTTAAGTTATGTATTGTATCAACGAGAATTCTAAAATATGGTTTGATAATTGGTCACAGGCGCCGATCATTTGTGACGCCTCGATGTTTGTGCTAGGAAGTTGTAGCGCGGACTCCAGGTGAGTGGATCTTTCCTTGCTTATCATATTTTTCATGATTGATAATTCTATAAATGCTTTTAAATAAAACTGAGAAATTTATGCCATGACATATATATATTTATATGTTATAAAATACTATGAGATGGTTGAGTTTAGATTTAATCGTGATATATCCATATGCGTATTAATATAAATGATTATTGTGAATTGCGAATGGCTTGATCCCTGTTTAGGGTACGTAGGCAATCTAACGAGAAGTTAGATGCAGCCATATAAGAAATGAGATTATATAATCGAGACAATAGCCTTGTTTATGGAATTGAGCAATGTGAGGGATATTGGTGAAAAATGTGCGTTTTAACTTTATATTTTGGTGATTAATAGTTAGTACACCGTATTATATAATTGGAAATACTATGAAATGTTTTTATTTTAGATTTCATCATGGCATATCCATACGTATATTCCTTGCACATAATTATTGTGAACGCTCTGAAGTGTAAAGGTGAACGCAGGACACACAGGTAAGTTTAGGTAAGTTCAAGTAAGTATACGGTATTAGTTGAATTGATGGGGTTATGATATGACTTCATTTATGTTTAAAGCAACTCCGACACTGTCGTACAGGTTGTAATAGTAGGCAACTCTGGCATTGTCGAACAGGTTGCTTATGAGTCGTACATATTGTATTAGATGCATTCAAAGCTCATAAACCTGCACCCTGGTGTTAGTGTTCCCGCCCGTGGCCAGGGCACAGTCCTTCACATAATGTTCACCTCCCATATCATATGCTCACCTTGAATTCAAGGTAGGTACACATGCATGTCGTACAGACCACTATAGGTGGTTCCGACTCGTAGGTGACTCTTCACGTGATCGTAGCACTTGAGCGTATTCATTTACACCCAGTCCTGTCGTATAGACCATTACTGTGGTTCCGACTCGTGTGTAGGCGTAGTGCCGTATAGGTCACTAGAGGTGACTCCGGTTTATATGCTAGCAATGATTAATGAAATATGAGTACAGTCCTACAGGTCACTAGAGGTGACTCCGACTTATATGCTAGCCACGATTGATGAGATGTGTGATGAGTATGTGATGAGCTAGCATATGTAATGAATAAGAGACGAGCTAGCATAGGTGATGAGTATGTGATGAGCTAGCATATGTAATGAATAAGAGACGAGCTAACATATGTGATGAATAAGAGACGAGCTAACATATGTGATGAATATGTGATGAGCTAGCATATGTAATGAATAAGAGACGAGCTAGCATATGTGATGAGTATGTGATGAGCTAGCATATGTAATGAATACGAGACGAGCTAACATTTGTGATGAATATGTGATGAGCTAGCATATGTAATGAATAAGAGACGAGCTAGCATATGTGATGGATATGTGATGAGCTAGTATATGTAATGAATACGTGACGAGCTAGCATATGTAATGAATATGTTATGAACTAGCATATGTGATGAGATATGGGTAAGTTGTACAGGTCACCCTAGGTGACTCCGACTTGCGTACTAGTATGAGTTATTAATCGCATGATTATTTGATATTATTGATGAAATGCTGTGTTGTGGTATATTATGAATTTTCTAGAAACTATACAGGTGTTGTAGTGAGGGGTTATAATGTTTTACATGGTTTCTATTAAAATTTTACTTACATGGCCACTCACCCTTGTCTTGTCTTTACCCTCCAGGTTTTATTAGCTGAGCTTTCTTATCGTCGAAGATTCGTGGCGATTCTTAGTATTGGAGATTATTTCGAGGGTACGATTCTTAATTCACTCTTCTGTACTTGCTTATGCTCTAACGTCACGTGTGAAGTGGGTTCATTCCCGCTCACCGGTGCACTCTGGTATTTAGGCACTCTTAGGTTTCACAATCTTCCACATCATCACATTTTATGGCTTCGTCACCTTCCAGGTGTCGGCCAGCACAGCTCAATTCGGAGTCCTAGTGAACATTCCAGGTTGGGGTGTGTCATAAACTATTTGCACGATGAACACTATATTCATCGCGCAAGTTGCATTATTTTTTTTTTTAAATCTTTTTTTTCCTTTTTCTTTATGACTAATGTAAATTTTTTTTTATCCAATTAAAAATATCAAACCAAATTATATATTACCAAAATATTTATTAAAACTAATTTATTAACAAAAATAAATATTATAACTAATGTAAACTTTAAGCCTTCCATGTAACATAAATTTTAAAAATAAAGTCCAACATAAGGTTGAAATAAATCTTGTTTCATAAAAAAAATAAAAATAAAAAAATAAAAACCAAATTAAGTTCACTCTTCCTCTGGGTCATCAACAGGGGTTTCAGCAGCAGCATCGTCAACTCGTGCCGCTTTGCATCCTGCTGTACTTCAAACTTCCACTGTCGGAACTGCATCTTGAAAAGGTTGTCCACATACTTCCACTGCTTCTCATCGGTTTCATCAACATCCCAAACAACCTGTAATGGCAATAAAATTAAATTAGTTATCACAAAAATATTATTTTTAAACAAAAATAATTACACATTCTTTAATACAAACTTACCGATAACTCTTGCACCATGGAGTTCTTCAAGTCCACCGGCACCATTTTCCAAGACTTAAACTCAGTAGAACACTGGTTCTGAACCAATCTCTCTATATCGAACCTAAGTTCGGCTGACGCATCAGCTGAACTTTTGTCATCAAATGAGGGCAATCGCTTACGTCGGTACCTCTCTATTGTCAACACAACTTTCCTCATTTTTTTTCCTACCACAAAAATTTAAAACGTAATAGACTATTAAAACAATAATATCAACCATATCAAATGTAAAACAACTAATTCAACAATAATTTTTTTTTTACCTTTCCCTTCACGAGAGCCTTCTCCCTTGCAACTTTTCGTTGAATCTGAAACCGAATCGGCCATCATTTGAAACAAAACCTTTGAAAAATAGGGTTTTGAAACAGTGTTTATATAAAACCCGACATGACACACCCCGTCCCGGAGGAGGGCATGCTGGCCGTCACGTGAGAGTGACGTAACCATTTACATAGTTTGAAAGCTTTAAAGAATACAGTTACTAATATAAAACACCCGAGGGTGAGTCCTACTTTTGTGAATTCTGTCAGAACACCGTTGGATTCCTCGTGGCCACCAAAGCTCTGCTAACTTGAACCTGGAGGGGCGCAAAACAAAATTGAGTGGGTCAGTAAAACAAAGTTTTTCGAAAACATTTCATTTAAAACATTTCTAACCCCTCGCTGTAAAACCTGTATACTTTCCCAGAAAATAGCATAATAGCATAATACTTTTCATAAATCTCAAATCATCAATCTTTCTTTAAAACCCAAAAGTATGCCATGTTTAAAACCTTTTAAAAAAAACAGAATGAATGATGCATCAATGTCACAGGTGAAATGATGAATTAACCGGAGACCCTGCAGTTGGTCCTGTACGGTTAATTCTATAGCTCAACATCCAATCCAACCGGAGTCACCTCGGTGACCTGTACGGCACTACACTGCAGATAAGTCGGAACTACCTGAAGTAGTCTGTACGACATGAATGGTGTAATAATACGCTCTAGTGCTTCTCATCAATCATATGTGTACACAATCTAAGGTCACCTATCAGTCGGAACCCTCTCATGGTCTGTACGACATGTCGGAACCCTTTCATGGTCTGTACGACATGCACCTACTTGGATCCAAGGTGAGCGTGCGGTGCGAGGTGAAAAATATAAGCATTAACACCATGATTGCAGGTTATGAGCTATCAATATCAACAATGCACATGAATAACATAAAACTCACCTGACTTACCTGTGCGTCCACAGCACCAATTCACATATATATATGCATCATTTATCAATTCATATGTCTCAAATCATTCATATCATGCATGCATGGCATTTTGGAAACATACTTTCATAAAAACTCAATTTCTGGGAAAATTCATAGTATATAGGTATAAATAGAAAGTACTGCCCACTCAACTGGAGTTCGCCCTACAACTCCCTAGCACAACACATCAAGGCGTCATGACGGTCGGCACCTAGAACAATAATCAAATCCAACCTCAGAATTCATATCGATAGAATATAACTTATATAAAACACGTCACTACGCAGTTCGATCCGGAAGATCTGCAACTCAGATTTCCAATCCATAACTTTCAGAGCTCCACAATATAACCCTAGAACAACATCCTAAAATTTCATTACCATCCAACGGTCGGATCTCCGTCAATTAACCAAACCAAGTGACGGTTAACATTCTATATTATGGATTTACAGATCCAATTCCGGAAGATCCGTAAATCAGATTCCCAATCCGTAAGTTCCTATAATCCTCAAATATTACGTATTACAACGCATCAAAGTTTGGTGACGATCCAACGGTCGGATCGTCAATTCACATTTTCACCTAAATGCGAAAACTATAAAACGTTATTTAAAGCACCTAACCAACAATTCTTAATAACTTCTCATACGGTGCTCAATTTGGGTATATGAATATACCACAGTGACCTACTCGACGTCACGGATGTCGACAATTTTTTAATAAATTTTTAGTGACGCACGCGCCCCCACGCGCCGTGGGTGGCACGGACCTACGCGCCCCCACGCGCGTCTCCTTCTTCCTCGCGTCGCCGGCACAGTGCCACTGGCGCCGAAAACTGGGTAAACCTGCAACTCGGGTTTTCTCGGCCATTTCTTCACCATTTTGACTCAAATTTCTTCCTACATGCTCTAAATTAAGAGGGGAAGGGATCTATACCTTTAAAAACTTCCAAAACCTTCAAAATCACGTCGGGAAATTTCACCCAAAACCGGCCACCCTCGAACACAATGATCCCGACGTCCAAAACTTCCAAACGAACATCCCCGAGCTTCGTGAGAACCTCCTAAAGCTCACTATGAGCTTGGATTGTCCTAAAAATCAACCAACAAAAAGTTCATGAATAGTACCCAAATCGGACCTCGAGTTTTCAACGTGAAAACGAAGGGTTTCTTACCTGAAAATGGTATCTTTGAGTTCGTAGGACACTCACGAATACAATGGTGCTAATCTCCACTTCGATTCATGAAGTTTCGAGGGATTTGGTGCTTTGTTCCGTACGGTTTCGAAGGAAGAGGGAGTGAGAGTCGTGAGGGAAGGGAGAGAGAGAGGGTACGGGAAAGAGAGAGAGAGGTGTCCTGTGTATATGTGATCCAACCAATACCACCTAATATCTAATAATCCTTTGATCCCTAACCACACAAAATACATACCAAATAAATCCACTTAATTTCTTTTGTCCAACTTAAATTAATTTCCATAAGCTTAAGAATGTATGTATTTAAACCAAAAATATATGTCACACACACGAACCTTAGTAACCGCTAAGGGTAATCCCGTCTTTTCACGTCCTCGATAAATCAAGTCTCGGGTGTTGGAAATGTGCCCTAAAGCCAATCATATGATGATACTTTACGGACATTTCACATGTTAAACTAATCTAGTTTACATATAAAGGGCAAAGATTATTGTTTGAGCCGTCTCATATAAATGTTATATGCTTAAACGATAAAGTCCAAGGAATATGTGATTGGGAGAATGCAATCTAATGAAGTTAGATTCATGAGACCATTCTTTCGTAGACACATCCTAAACATTCCTGATCATAGGATTGCCAATTGGGCATTGACAGTCCGATAAGATCAGTACGTACTGTGCCTTCTCTCAGGGAGAGTGACTAGTCTCGAGTCATTGGTGTGTGTGACATCAAGACAAGTACGTAGATGCTCAATAGAGAATGAGTTCACTGAACACGATCAACGAAGAGTTCTCATATTCATGTCACATGAGAACTCATGGTTGGGATAATGCAAAATAGTCCTTTGACCTGAGGCATCACAATTGTCTTGTGGTTAAGTCCTTGATCTTTGATTATGTCAAAGTCACCCCATCGGGGTGTCCACGGCATCATTGGGGTTAAGCCACTTAGTCATGGAGACAAGTGAATGTGCAACAAGGGATCTCTAACCTTCAAATGGTTTGAGGGAGAATACTCTATGATATGATTAAAATCTCTGGCCAGAGTATGAATGAGATTAAGGAATGCGATCCAAATCACATTCAGGGTAATCATATAAGCAAACGAATCACATTGGATAGTAGACATGAATAAATAAACTATCAAACCAAACAATGTGGTCAAGAGTATTAGATTAGAGAAAGACCGTATTGCATTTGTAATCCTGAACTGAATAGGTTCTCTACCTCTTCTGATTAGCTTGGGTAACCATGACATACGGCTAGGTGTCACTCATGGTTTGTGGAAGCCCTAAAAGTGTGTAATCACTAAAGGGAGAATTGAAAGTAAGTTTCAATTCATAATCGATTTGAAAGAGTTTTAATCGTCCACTGCCTCGCTAAAAGGAACCTAATGGATCGTACAACGTGTAAGGTAGAGATGGACGAAACAAATGAAATGAGTAAGAATAATTGAATGGTTTAATTATTTATGGTTAGGATTAATTAATATGTTAATTAATCAAAGGAATAAGTTCGTTAAAGACCTCGGGTTAGTTTTGGGCCGCAAGGCCCAATGGGATTTGAATGTCAAGCCCATTAACTCAAGTTGTATGACAACTTGAATAAACAAAGGGCTTGAAAGCCCAATAAACCCAATGTGGCCGGCCATAATGTTAAGGGGTAGTGAACTTGACTTAATTGCAAGTTTGCCACTCCAATGAAGAAAGGTATAAATATGACTTTATAGCCATTTCTTCATTAGGGTTTTTCTAGGAGAAAAGATGAGAACACAAAGCTCCATTTTCTCTCTAGAGAGGCCGGCCACCTTGGAGGTGATTAGCTAGTCATCTAGTCCTCCAAGGTCACTCATTCATCATCCATGCTCTCCTTGGTGTAGAATCTTTAGAGGTTCTCAATTTTGGGAACTTGGAGAACCTTTTCTTCCATCCAAGTCCATGGATCTAAGAAGCTAGAAATGAAGGCCCTATCTCTTGGGTGATTAGCCTTTGCTTATGCAAAGAGGAATCAACAAAGGTAATATATTTCAACTCACTTTGTTTTGAGTTGTTTCTTGGTTCACCAATCTACTAGGCTTTGAATTTCTTGGTTAATGTTTTGTTTTTGAATGCATGCAAGCATGATTCCGCCTTTAATTGTTAATTGCATGCTATAGATGTTATTCAAATGAACATGTTTTTCACAAATCTTCCTTCATCGGGACGGGCTGTGACACGACACACTTTGTGCGACGAATCCTTGGTCGCGCAAAGTGTGTTATAAATGCGCACTAAATGGGAGTGTTTAATGCATGACTGACCGTTTTCAGCAACACTTTGAGTGATGAATATGTAGAAATATTCGTCGCGTAAACTTTTGGTGCCAAATTGTATTTAACCGCCTTTTCTTGTGCGACGAATAATAGTAATCGTCGCGTGACGTCCTCTTATGCGACGAAAACATTCGTCGCGCAAAGTTTTTTTTTTTATTATTTTATTATTTTTATTTTTTTATTGAATTCCTCCGATGCTTGCACGACCTAAATGTGTTTCCGTCGTGCAAGTTACACTTATGCGACAAAATATTTTTTGTCGTGCAAGCTGTTTTTTCTACTAGCGGGGGGAAACACAATTTCTGTAGCATAAGGGCTAGCTTTAAGGGCTGCACTTTGGATGGCAAAAGAAAGGGAAATTTTGTTCATCCACAAAAAATATCCGCTATTGTTAATTGGGGGCAACCTAAGAATATTATTGAGATCAAAATTTTCTTGGGATTGGCTGGAAACTATCAGAGATTTGTGAAATATTTCTCTTCAATAGCTGCCCCACTTACTAAGTTAACCCGAAAGGGAGTAACAATTGAGTGGAATGATGACTGTGAGCGTAGTTTTGCAAGAATTGCAGCATTGTCTTACTCACACTCCAGTACTTGCTCTTCCTAATGAGAGCGAGGGATTCAAAGTATATACTGATGCATAACAGAAAGGTTTGGGTTGTGTCTTGATGCAACATGGGAGACCGATAGCTTCTGCTTCTCGACAATTGAAACATCATGAGCAGAACTATCTTACCCATGATTTAGAATTGGTAGTTGTAGTGTTTGCTTTGAAATTGTGGCGCCATTATCTATATGGTGAAACTTGTCATATTTTTACGGACTATAAGAGTTTGAAGTATCTCTCTTAGACAGCAAAGGTGGATGGAGTTAGTTAGCAACTACAACTGTACGATCAATTATCATCATGCTCGTGCTAATGTAGTGGTTGATGCTCTTAGTAGGAAATCTTATGGTCAATTGTCATCTCTTATGGAAGTTTATACTCCAAATTTCTTTGAACTGAGGAAGAGGGGTGTTCGGTTATAAATGGGAGTTGATAGGGCTTTGTTAGCTCATTTCCAAGTTCGACTGATACTTGTTGGTCGAGTTCACTCGGCTTAACAAAATGATCAATTGTGTTTAAAATTGATAGAAGAAGTTGCAAATGGTACACGACAATATCTTATAAGTTAGAAGAGATGGTGCATTTGTCTCTGGGAATCGACCATATGCATCCTGATTCTACCAAGATGTATCACACAATAAATCTTTCTATTACTAGTCGGGTATCACAAAGGATATTGCTGAATATGTGAGAAGTGTTTAGTTTGTTAACAAGTGCAGAAACCGGCAGGATTATCTCAACCTCTTCCTATTCCTATTTGGAAGTGGGAAGAAATTACTATGGATTTCCTTTACAAACTTACAAGAACAAGAACAAGTCATGATGGCATATGAGTAATTATCGACTGTCTCACGAAATCAGCACATTTCATTGCTGTATCTGAGAACTACTCTATTGCCAAATTAGCTCAAAAAGTACAAAAACTAATTGATCATTTAATCAATCATATTATGGATGTCCAAGTCGAAGTTCTTAACAGTACTTAACATATAATCTCTAATTGGCTCCGCCTTAGCCGGTAAAACCTCTGACTAGATTGGACGCCGGTACCCCATAGTACTTGTCATAACAATCTTCTTTATTGGAGCTCTCCTCATGGGTTTTGCCCCCAACTACGCCTTCCACATACAATGAACATTCAATAAGATAAATTCATTAATTAATGTGGCATTTAAACCATCACTTGCCACGTCAGAAGGTACAAAAATATGGTAAAAAAATGTGGTATTCTAACAATTTCCTTGTAAAAAGACAGGGAGTGCTATTCACCCACCCATTTTTACCTCCCACACACTCTTGTGAATTTTTGTCCACTGATCTTCTTCAATTCATTCGATCTGACAATCGAAAATTGAGAGAAATTTGTGAGAGGGTAAAAAAGGGTATGGATAGCACTACCCAAAAAATAATGCTAGGGAGACCAGATATTTATAACACATTAGGATATCATCTCATGTGGCAAGTGATGTATACAACCAACATTCAATGAGATAAATTCCATTAATTAATGCACTCCTACATAAAACAGTTATCACGACGAACAAGAAATCGTCGGGTAAATAAGAAATTCGCCGCCTAAAATTATAAATGACGACAACTTCGTTGTCCCAAGTTAGTTGCAGAAGGCTCGTTAAGAAAGGTATTATGTGACGAAAAACTACATCGTCTCTTCAAATTAATAAGGGCGAAGACAATTCGTCGCATATACCTATGGGTGTGATGAAACTAAACTCGTCACATGAAGATTAGAGGGACAAAGGGTTCATTGCATAAAGTTTTATGGGGCAAAGGTTTCTTATTCGACGAAGAACGAGGTCGTCGCGTAAAACGAATAGGGACGAAGATTATTCGTCACATATCTATATTCGCGACGAAACAGGACTGTTTGCATGAAGATTAGAAGGACAAAGGATTTCGTGCCGCAGAGAGCGACGAAGGGATCCTTTGCCGCATAAAGTTTTAAGAGACAAAGGTTTCTTTATCATAAGATTTAACTCTATCGTCACTCTAGTTAATAGTGACGACGAATTATTGCGTCACGCAAGCCATTTATATTTATTTTTTAAATTGTTTATAATCTGAATTTCAAAACAAAATAATTTGGTTTGGTTAAATTAAATTAAGAACAGTAATTGATAAAGAAGAATATTAATTTAAAATAAACGTGGAAAATGTATGTACAAGTGGGGAAATTTTTTGAATGCGTTTATCTAAAAAAAAAAACTACAATAAAAAGTCATCAGAGTCAGCTCCTGCGGTCGGTTATGTTGGGTCAAGGGCCTGAGAGGTTGAAGTAGTAGGAGGAGGTGTAGCGGTGGGGATGTTGAAGCTGGACAGCTGAAGTGCGGTGATTATTTGGGCCATCTTAGACTCGTGGGCAGCAATATGAGCTTCTTGGGTGGCAATGTGGGCAGACTGTGTCACAATGTGCTTATGTTGGACCGGCACCTGCTACTTGAGTTCCGCTCCATCAATGATGTGACGTATCCTGACGTAGAGGTGGAAGAGGAGGCTCTTGTCTCATGGTGGCGAACATTTCCCATGCCCTGATACACCTTCCCCAGCCTAGGACCGAGTCTCTAGTCGAGGGTGTCCATCATGATACGGATACCCGCATCCTCCCCGGGGGGGGGGGGGGGCGGGGGCACCTCCTTCATCGGGGTGTCAGGGGGAAGTTGGGAAGCCACTTCCTCAAGGATAGCCTGGCTCCTCTCCACCATAGTAACCTATAATTATAAAAGCAAGTTAATTAATATTGATATAACATTTATTTAAAATGAATAAGAATTGTAAATTTATAAATTAAAAAAACTTACATGGAACCCCTCTGTGACCTCATCCCCGGCCGCACGTAAACCTCCTTGAACATGTCAATCTTCGGAAACTTCGAACCTGTCTACATTAAAAAATAATAAAAATTAGTTATTAGTTGTGTAATTTAGAGTAAGAGTAATAACTTTTTTTTGGAAAAAGTGTGGTTACTCAACATCGGTCCTCCATCCTATATGAAAAGCGTCGGGAGTCGGAGTAGTGAAAAAGCTTCTTCTTGACCTATTTATTGCGTTGGCCTTGGCTCTTTTCTGTTAAAAAGAAACGAACCGTATTAGTGATGCGAAAATTAACTTAACACACAAATTAAACCCTCTTTTGACAATTGTAGTATATGTATAAGTAGGGATCGTTCTAGGCCGGGGATTATGATGGATTGCTAATTGACTCTAAACTGACTCAAAGACACAAAAACAAACTTAAAAGCGTTATGATAGATTTAAAAGACTCAAAACTAGTTCACAAGACTCAAAATAAGCTAAAAACACTTTAAAATGCCTAAAAACACCAACTAGGCAGTTTCTGACACTAACCACAATTTTGGACGAAAATAAAGTTTGGGCTTGACTCAAAACACTTAGAACGCAAACAAAACAAGTTTAAAAGAATTTGAAACAAGAAAGTAACGGGGGGTTTTGAAACAAATTTAGGAAATTAGATGGATGATGGGATAGCTAGAGGCTTTTTCTCCACACATGACATGTATGCAAACAACTCGATTTCCAGTTACTACTTCATTGAATTAAGAACGACAATGCCCCAAATTAACCGTGACATCACTAGTTAACCCTCAGATTTTCCTTGTTTTATTGGACTGGATGACATCATTCGACAACCCAAAACATTCTTCAAAAATTCCCTACATGACATCATAATAGAGATACAATCAAAGATCATTATGTTTAATGAAAATCATAAGCATTGACAAATCACTTGCAACTATGACATCATGTCACTCATGCTAGGAATTAAACTTAACGCGATCGTTTATAAGCGACCTCCACTACTTGTAAATATAAGTTTGAAACGATTATGTGAAACTTTCTTATATTCTAGCAACGGATTTATGCATGCCAATTAAGTGTCGACCCTTAATGAACAAATACAAATAAGTTATCAATCAAATAGTCAAGCCAATTGCATTCACGATTCAAGAACTCATAACTGGAATTTATCAAATCATATTGCACACATAATCATGGCTTTGAAATCTCCCCTAGCCAAGAGGGGTTTAGCCACTCATGTTCACAACAAAACGAAAGAAAATGAATTTAAACATTGGAAACAAAAGAAAGAAAACACCTAAACGCTCCAACGATCCAAGTTGAACAGCAAGCACGTCCGAGCACTTTCCTTCCCTTCCTTTGCTACGGCACAAGGTGTTGGTGAGTGTTTGAAGGTTTGTTTGTATGGAGGAATGGATGTGAAGATGAATGGATGTGTTTGGATGAAGGTTGTGTTGAAATGGTGGTGAATGCTCTAACAAAATCTGCCCTGTATGGCTGTTACACACACTCTTTTTATAGAGGGAGTGCACGACAATGGAGGGGAACATGGAGTGGTGTGTGCAATGATTCAAGGGTTAAAGTGAAGTGATGATGCAAAGCATGAGGGGTAAAATGGAGTGATGGTGCAGCAATGAGTGCATGGAGTGGAGGTTAAAGTGATGAAATGATGCATGAAATCTGAAATGATGGAGGGAACAAGGAGTGGTGTAGCAATGAGTGCATGGAGTGGAGGTTAAAGTGATGAAATGATGCATGAAATCTAAAATGATGGAGGGAACAAGGAATGTGCACGGCATGGGCAAGGAAATTGAAGGAGTGGTGCTTCAATGAGTGCAAGTAGTGGACAAGAATATTGTGCACATGGTAGACAAAGGAAAGGAAGTGGAATGGTGCAGCAAATGAGTGCAAGGAGGGACATGGATGATGATGCACGGCATGGGAAAGGAAAGTGGAGGAGTGGTGCTTCAATGAGTGCAAGTAGTGGACAAGAATATTGTGCACATGGTAGACAAAGGAAATGAAGTGGAATGGTGCAGCAAATGAGTGCAAGGAGGGACATGGATGGGGTGCACGGCATGGGAAAGGAAATTGAGGGATGACACCCCTTTGTGGCTGAGATTAAGGCTTCTAGAATCCTTTATTTAGTGTCCTAATATCTTTGTAAACCCTCCTTGTGGCTGGAACTTAGTTGGATTAGGATTAAGAAAGGTTAAATCAAAATAAGGTAATCTTGACTCATGTTTCTTCTTTGGTTGCTGAGCTCTTTGTCCTCTTTAAATTAATTCTTCTTTCTCTTTAACACATTCCTAGCCTCTTTAGTCTTCAATTTCGTCCATCCACCTTGCTCCATGCATGTGCTATCCATTCCAAGCCCAAAACTGCTCCAAAATGCACCTTATTGCTTTATAAGGCCTATGGACCTACAAACACACGAAAATAGCTTAAAATACATAATTAACTAAGAAATAACAACATAAATGCATGAGAACAAGCTAACTCAGTCGCATGAATATGCTCCTATCAATTAGTGCCGATATTAATTATAAAGTATTAAAATAAATTGATAAACAGAATTGAAGTATTAATAAAATATTATTAATCTATAATAATTTATATAATTTACTTACCAACTATTTTTCGTCCTAAAAATGGGTGCAGAGCCAGGCCCAATTTTCAGGGCGCTTCACCAACTCCAAGGGGCACCCATGTGTTAGAACGTCAGTCGGATCGTCGAATCTCTCGAAATACTTGTGGAGATCGCTCTTCCACTGGGTGAATTGGCTAGTGAAAAGTTCTTGGATAAACTTATCAAGGTCCTCGAGATCATAGTGATGCTGCAAATACGAACAAATTAATCAAAGTTAATAGTTATTAAATTTCACAACTTTACTTACAAAATATTGAAAAAAAAAAAACTTTACTAACTGATAGCTCATGAAGAACAGAGTCCTTGGTCCCATGTGGGACAAGTCTCCAAGACACCCACTGCATGGGGCAGTGGTGACGCATAATGGAGACAACGTTGTGGACTAAACGGTTGTGCTGCTCCTTTGTTGTTGTCACCTGATGTCGAGCATCCCGCAAAATCTTTATACGCTCTTGGATGGTGCGGGTAAGCTGTGATGGGCCCATGCGTATCCATGGACCCCTAGTTTTTTACGACATTCAAAATGAAATAAGTTAGTGTAAAAATAATTAAATAATCTACAAAAAAATCGACAAAACTTCCCCTAAAAATACACCATTTCCCATAGCCTACAAACAAATAAACAACACAGCCAACACAAGTACACAACAATTCCTAACCCCCACCCCGCACCACCCATCCCAGGGCCACCCCTACCCAACCCTCGATGACTCAGGCACAGCCACCCCAACCCAACCCCACCCCTCACCACCCATCTCCGACTTCCACCTGAGCCCTACTCCCTAAATTTCGAAATCCCTAAATTCTTATTTCTAAAATCCCTAAATCCCCAATTTCAAAATTCCTGAATCCCCAAATTGAGATAAACCCTAAATCCCAAAAAATGAGATAAACCCTAAATTCCTAAATTCGTAACCCCCCTAATGCCTAATACCCTAATATGAAATCAATCCACAAAAAAAAAAAAAAAAAAAAAAAAAAAACATCTAAAATAATTAACAAATAAAGAAAAAAAATGAATTACCTCAGAGTTAAGAGAGAGAGAGTTCGCGAGAGAGAGAGTTGCAGGGAGAGAGATAGAGTTCGAAGGAGAGAGAGAGTTAGAGTGAGATAGAGTTTGAGAGAGAAAGACGGTTGGAGTACTAAGCGGTTTTGGAAAATGAGACAAAGAAGGCACTCTGGAACTAATAATGCAAAGGACTTTGCGCGACGAACACATTCGTCGCTCAGTTTTAATGAATTTTTCAAAAAATCCGCCCTATTTTTGGTCAATTTGAGAACAATGCACGACAAAAGGAAAACATTCATCGTGTATAAGTAAAAAGCACGACAAATATAGCGTCGAACAATATTTAATGAACATTTAAAAAAACAAAAGCCTACATTTTAATTTGGGCATTTTGAATGACCTGTAGTGACGAAGTTATCCCATTCGTCGTGCAATACGGTATTGCGCGACGATTCACCCTCATTCGTCGCCCAATCTTTAATGAACATTTAAAAAAAATGCCTGGTAGGAGCATATTTATGCTACTGAGTTAGCTTGTTCTCATGCATTTATGTTGTTATTTCTTAGTTAATTATGTATTTTAAGCTATTTTCGTGTGTTTGTAGGTCCATGGGCCTTATAAAGCAATAAGGTGCATTTTGGTGCATTTGGGAGCAGTTTTGGGCTTGGAATGGATAGCACATGCATGGAGCAAGGTGGATGGACGAAATTGAAGACTAAAGAGGCTAGGAATGTGTTAAAGAGAAAGAAGAATTAATTTAAAGAGGACAAAGAGCTCAGCAACCAAAGAAGAAACATGAGTCAAGATTACCTTATTTTGATTGAACCTTTCTTAATCCTAATCCAACTAAGTTCCAGCCACAAGGAGGGTTCCCAAAGATATTAGGACACTAAATAAAGGAATTTAGAAGCCTTAATCTCAGCCACAAAGAGGTGTCATCCCTCAATTTCCTTTCCCATGCCGTGCATCATCATCCATGTCCATCCTTGCACTCATTTGCTGCACTATTCCACTTCCTTTCCTTTGTCTACAATGTGCACAATATTCTTGTCAACTACTTGCACTCATTGAAGCACCACTCCTTCACTTTCCTTGCCCATGCCGTGCACATTCCTTGTTTCCTCCATCATTTCAGATTTCATGCATCATTTCATCACTTTAACCTCCACTCCATGCACTCATTGCTGCACCATTCCTTGTTCCCTCCATCATTTCAGATTTCATGCATCATTTCATCACTTTAACCTCCACTCCATGCACTCATTGCTGCATCATCACTCCATTTTACCCCTCATGCTTTGCATCATCACTTCACTTTCACCATTGAATCGTTGCACACACCACTCCATGTTCCCCTCCATTGACGTGCACTCCCTCTATAAAAGGAGTGTGTGTAATAGCCATAGAGGGCGGATTTTGTTAGAGCATTCACCACCATTTCAACACAACCTTCATCCAAACACATCCATTCATCTTCACATCCATTCCTCCATACAAACAAACCTTCAAACACTCACCAACACCTTGTGCCGTAGCAAAGGAAGGGAAGGAAAGTGCTTGGACGTGCTTGCTGTTCAACTTGGATCGTTGGAGCGTTTAGGTGTTTTCTTTCTTTTGTTTCCAATGTTTAAATTCATTTTCTTTCGTTTTGTTGTGAACATGAGTGGCTAAACCCCTCTTGGCTAGGGGTGATTTCAAAGCCATGATTATGTGTGCAATATGATTTGATAAATTCCAGTTATGAGTTCTTGAATCGTGAATGCAATTGAAGTAACTATTTGATTGATAACTTATTTGTATTTGTTGATTAAGGGTCGACACTTAATTGGCATGCATAAATCCGTTGCTAGAGTATAAGGAAGTTTCACATAATTGTTACAAACTTATATTAACATGTAGTGAAGGTCGCTTATAAACGATCGCGTTAAGTTTAATTCCTAGCATGAGTGACATGATGTCATAGTTGCAAGTGCTTTGTCAATGCTTATGATTTTCACTAAACGTAATGATCTTTGATTGTATCTCTATTATGATGTCATGTAGGGAACTTTTGAAGAATGTTTTGGGTTGTCGAATGATGTCATCCAATCCAATAAAACAAGGAAAATCTGAGGGTTAACTAGTGATGTCACGGTTAATTTGGAGCATTGTCGTTCATAATTCAATGAAGTAGTAACTGGAAATCGAGTTGTTTGCATACATGTCATGTGTGGAGAAAAAGCCTCTAGCCATCCCATCATCCATCTAATTTCCTAAATTTGTTTTCAAACCTGTTTTAAGTTACAATTTGTTTTGTTTTTCTAAGTTCGTCCAAATCAAAACCCCCCGTTACTTTCTTGTTTCAAATTCTTTTAAACTTGTTTTGTTTGCGTTCTAAGTGTTTTGAGTCAAGCCCAAACTTTATTTTCGTCCAAAATTGTGTTTAGTGTCAGAAACTGCCTAGTTGGTGTTTTTAGGCAGTTTTGAGTGTTCTTAGCTTATTTTGAGTCTTGTGAACTAGTTTTGAGTCTTTTGAATCTATTCTAACGCTTTTAAGTTTGTTTTTGTGTCTTTGAGTCAGTTTAGAATCAATTAGCAATCCCTCCTAATCCCCGGCCTAGAACGATCCCTACTTATACATATACTACAATTGTCAAAAGAGGGTTTAATTTGTGTGTAAAGTTAATTTTCGCATCAGCGCCCATATTTTGACTTTGGGAAGTTTTGAAGACCTTGCACGACGAACTGAACTTGTTGCGTAGTGCAAACCACCAAGTGCGATGAATGCGTCCCTTGCGTCGCGCAAACCTACCTTAAATGATGAATTTTCTTGTTTTCGTCACTTTGAATTGACTTTGAATTGACTTTAATTTGTTTTTTTTAATCCCTTATCCAATTAAAAATTGAATAAATTAAAAAAAATTTATATACAAAAAATTAAATACACTTAATTGCATTGCATATAAGTCAAAAGTTCTTAATCCTCATCCTCGGTACAATAAATATCATTATCTTCACTTTGAACACTTTCAGTCTCCTATTCATCCTCATCCGTTCGTACATCAACAACATCATCCGTGCCCTCAAGTGGATTGTATCTTGGGAGACTTCAAAGATCAATTGTAATTTAGTCTATAGGAATTTCGATTTGAGGACCTCCAACTAACTGAAATGGTTCTTGGACAATATTAGTATCTCGAAGTGTTTCTGCACCAATTTGTGTCGAAGTTTAGAGGAGTTGGTCGGCAAAGTTGTCGTCATTGTCATCAAGATCTCAGTCCAGAATATCATACACCCCTCTGTGATCAATCATCTGAACAACTTTCCATCCCCTCCTGGCCTTTGGATCATCGATGTAGAAAATTTGCTTGGCCAAAGTTGCCAAAAATATACGGGTCTTCACTGTACCAACATTGGGTAGTGTTCACCGACAGTAAAGCATCATCCCGTTTAACATTCCCATTCCTACCAGGGTTTGTATCAAACTAACGACACTTAAAAAGGATGACTTGGTAACGGTCTTTGTAAAGCAATTGGACCACACTTGTTAGTTTACCATAGAAATCAACGTCTACAATATTTCCCGCTCATGGGACATATACACTCCTATTTTGAGTACAAAGCTTGTCATCATGCTCAGCTCCCAAGAATTTTATGTCATTCACATGACTCCCTGAGTACAGTTCCGCGCTTAAAGGTATGATGGCTAAGTTATATAATTCATCTGTACACACGAGAGAATTGGTTTCCTTCAGTTTTTTCACCTAATTTGTACCCAAAAATTGACAAGTTGATTTTACCAAAATTTAAGACAACTGACATGCAATTATATTTTAAGACAAAACCAACTAAAAAACCCAAACAACTTACTTGTTCGCGAAACCAACGAGGAAACAGGTCACAGTGCTTCACGGCATATACATGCGAAGAATGTTCCCGCTTCATCAACTCTTCACGCTCATCCAGGTACTCAATTTTCTCGTCGCAATTGTTAAGTACGAACTAATTAGCTACTGAGTTTTTGCCTTCTCACACCACCATCATTATTACGGTGTGGTCGATTGAACACCATCTCAACGTCTTGTATGTACATAACACTAAACGTATTCATCTCAAATGCCACCCAAGCCTCCGCAATTGGTCTTTCGGGCTTCGCCTGTTCCTTACACTCTTCTTTAACTCACACAGTAATCTGCAAAAATAAAATTGTGAAGATTCAAATAAGTTAAATCGTCAATTGATCACGAATTAATTAATGACTAAGGACTTTATACCTTTTGATTGGATACATCCATCGACAATTGATTGGTCCGACAAGTAATGCCTCATCTGGCAAGTGAATCATCACGTGGATCATGCCTGTGAAGAAAGAAGGAGGAAATATTTATTCAAACTTGCATAGGACTTCGACAATGTCAGTGCGTAACTATTGTAAATCAGACTTTCGCAATGTCCTAGCATATAATTGAGAAAAAGAAAATCTCTTCAACAATAGAATCGACTTCACCACATTATCTGGCACTAGGTGTCGAATACCAATCGGGAGCAGGCGTTGCAGTATGACATGACAATCGTGAGTCTTAAGCCCTGAAAATTTGCCCTCATCTATGTTTGCACATCGTCCTATATCTGAAGCATACCTATTTGGAAACTTTACGGAGGATAGAAACTTTAAAAACTCTTTCCTTTTCTCCGGTTTTACTGAAAAAGAAGCTAGCCCCTTTCTGTCTATCTCACCCTTCCTCGTCATCCATAAACGTGGCCTTATTCCCATTCGCTCCAAATTGATAGGAGCTTTGATCATGTCCTTCATGTTTCCCTTGATGTCTAATATAGTTCAAACCAGTGTCTCAAACACATTCTTCTCAACATGCATAACATCAAGGTTGTGGCGCACTTTCAATTTGGACCAGTACGAATCCCCATTTACATTCAGATCTAGTTAACTTAACAAACCTATTTTCATTAAGAACAAACTAAGACCAAGGAAATGGTTTAAAGGGTCCTGAACTCCTTTCATTTTGAACATACAAGATTATGAACTAAAAGTCCTTGTTTACAAGGCAAGAAGTTTAAGTAACTTGGGCCTCAAGTAATCGACTTAAATCATATCTACTCAATATCCGTTATACTGAGATAACAGTGGCATGCCTAGCTCTTTGTTAGTTTTGATTATGAGCCTCAAGGCCTACATCTAAGGCCCCACAAAGGCACCTTTCAAAATTGACTACTAATATATCTTGCAGTACACCAAGCAGTAAGAGCTTGACCAATAACACACCAAGTGCCAAACCTCTCAGGGGAGCTGTGCCAAGGCTGAATCCTTGCTCGAAAATAGTTTTGGCATGCTCGGTGGGACTTCACAAATTTTGTATGCCTTAAAGAATGAAGGAACAGACTTTCAAGAGGAACGTAGAGTACAAGCAACCACGTTGTCCAAAAAGATCAGACATGACCGATCACCTGGAGGATTTCCCCTCCCTAAGAAGCCCAGGTATTCTGGGAAACCCGACTTCATCTGAAAAGTTAGGTAGGAAGGTTACCAATGAAGACTTGCAAGCCACCATGGTGCAAGTATTGAAGATTATGAAGAAGATTTCTCTGGAGACCAGAGTATAAGTGAGCAGACTCTGTTCCTTAACAGGGAGTATACAGAGGAGGTTAGAGTTGGAGTATTCTTCCCCAAGGAATGATCAAGCTTGAGAACTGGTCAGGGATAGAAGCCTTGAGAAATAAACAATGATTCCCCTATTTCCGTTGCTTGAAGAAAAGAAGGATAGGGGGAAGAAGAAGGAAGAGCTTGGAACTAATCGACCTGAGGAGGAAGAGATCTTGGAAACGGATTTGCTCGACCCTCTATTATTCCCGCTTGATAGTAAGGGGCAGATCATGCAAGATAAGAAGAAAAATGGAATGGATCATCAAGTTAGAGAGCCTAGTGGAAAAGGTGTGTCCAGAACTGCGGTCAAACCTCCTCTTTATAGGCCACCTCTATTGGCTAATAAGGAAGGGGAACCTAGGTGGAGACAGCCGTAGCAGCAGAAAGTGGCTTTCTCGGGCAATAAGAGAAGCCTGATGTGGGGATCTCCCTATACCCCTCATAATAACGCAGCTAACCAACAACATAGAAATGAGTTGGCTGAGCTGAGAATGATGATGATCCAGAATGCTCAACCCCAAGCTCACCCGCTATTCAGCATCACGTATCAAAATCCAAACTTGAATATATCAATTAGCAGAGCCCTTTTCCCCTTAACTTCAAAATGCCAGCGTTCCCAACTTTCAGTGGAGAAGACTCTGATGTGTTATCTAGAGATCACATATTCAAGTTTTCTAACTACTGTGTGGCATTTGAAGACAATCCGAACTATAAGTTAAGGTTGTTTGGGAACTCGCTGGTTGGCTTAGCATCTCAGTGGTACTCTTTATTACCTCCCAATTCCATTGCCACTTGGGGGCAAATGGAAATGGCTTTCCATGAGCGGTTCTATAGGGTGAAGCCCAAGATGATGATTAATAATCTAGTAAAGATGAAACAATATGAGCATGAGTCCATAGAAGACTTCATGATGAGGTTTAGGAGGACGAGGATGAGATACCAGTTCTCTATCAACCATGCCCAACTTATATCCATTGCACAGAAGGCATTAAGGCTACCCTTGAGAAAGAAATTTTATGATGTACAATTCAATGAACTGCAAGAGTTGGTAATTGCTGCCATGAAGTATGAAAAGCTGCTAATTGAAGAACAACAAGTAAAGTACTCGTCCAAGGTGCCTCATTTCTACAAGAACAAAGTTGCAATTCACCAATTAAAGTTTGAAGGTTCAGAGCCTGGAGAAAGCGATAGCAATGGAAATGAAGGAATTGAGCTATGCGCGGCCGAGATGACTACTCCCTTCAAGCCTTTAATAGTGAAGGGTTTGGTCCAGCCAGTTAAAGACCAAAAAGTAGTGATGAATGACAGAGGATTCGTGCCTATGAAACCCACTAAATATCAGACTTACTCTTTTGATCTGACCAAAGCAGTAGAGATCTATAAAGAGTTGGTGCGGGCACGAGTGATTGAGCCTAACAGCACCAAAAAGATGCCTAAGCCAGAAGAATTAAGAGGAAAGAAGTATTGCAAACTACACTACACCTTTAACCATTCCATAACCAATTGTGTACAATTCAGGGAATGGATACAGGACCTCATAGTCAAAGGAAAGTTATTATTGGAGAAGCCCCAGGCAAATATGATGATTGATACAGATCTTTTCCCAGAGGCCACAATAAATATGATCAAACTTAATTGGCTTGAGAAAGGAAAAGGAAAAGTTACCTGTGAAGTGAAAGGAGACGGGAAGCTGATGCGAAAATTAACTAACGCACAAATTTAAACCCTCTTTTTGACAATTGTAGTATATGGATAAGTAGGGTATCGTTCTAGGCCGGGGATTAGGAGGGATTGCTAATCAAAGTAAAATTTAAATTAAAAACGTAAAAATAAAATTTAAAACACTAAACTAAAATCAAAACACTTAACTAGAATCACTCAAAATAAAACTAACAAATAAACTAAAATAATTCAAAAGATTCAAAATAATGAAAACAAACTAAATAATATAATTTAATAATGGGGATTGATTTTTTTTATGAAAAGTAAATTAAAACAGAAACTTAAAAACAAACTCAAAGAAAATATATTTTATAGAAATAAAATGATGAAACGTTAGTTAGAGGGGTCCTTATCCACACATGAACAAATGCATATAATTTAATTCCCAGTTATGACTTCAACAAACGAATAAATGACAACGCTCCAAGTTAATTAGGTCCGCTTAAATTAACCTTCAGATTTCCCTAGATTCATTGAATTGGACGGGATACGCATCACAACCAAATTATTTTTATCAAGCTCTCTAACTATGGAATACGCATGATAGAGAGACATATCAAAAATCATTAAGTTCAATGGAAATCATAAGCATCGACTAGGCATTCATAACTATGGAATACGCATGTTAATCCAACCTAGGGTTTACTAAACACAATCGTGACTAGCGATTTTTACTACTCATGGATATAAGTTCATAACGATTAGGTGAAATTCCCTTATATCCTAGCATCAAGTCTAAGCATGCAAATTAAGTGTCGACCCTTAACCCACATACATAAACAAGTTATTAATCAACACAGAAAAATAAACCACATCCATCGTTCAAGAATTCATAACTGGAGTAAATCAAATCATAATAAACATTTATCCATGGTTTCAAATTCACCTCTAACTAAACAGAAATTAATTACACATTATTCATAAATTTAAACCATAAAATAAAACATAAGTTTGGAGGATTAAACCAAATTGAGGATGAAAAACACCGAGAGAGGAGAGTGCCCTGCTTGTTTCTGCTTCTGTGCCGTGGCCCTCTACTGCTTGCGACAGCTGCTCCTTTCGCTGCCAGGCAGCACGCCAGCTGCCTACTCGTCTCTCCCTCTCGTCTCTTGCGTTCCCCGAGTGCTGACTTCCTCCCTCCTGACTTCGCTGCCAAAGGGCAGCGTCCTGCTCCCCGTGAGCCTCCTCCCGCGTGTCCTCTTCCAGCTGCCAAAAGGCAGCTGTCTTTTTCTGACCTCTGGTGTGCTGACAGGCAGCACCCCCCAATTCTTTCCTTCCGCTCCCTCTTTCGCAAGCTGCCAAAGGCAGCTTGCCCTTTTCTTTCCAATCCCCCCCTCATTTCGTCAAGCTTTCTGCTGCTTCTTTTATTCTTTTCCTCAGTGCTCTTCCCACTTCTCCACTGTTTTCTAATTATTTCCCCCCGTGCTAGGCTTTCACCTCTTGTTGGTTTCTCACTTCCTTTCCAGCCTATCCAGGCGCACTTCCTCCTTTAAAAATGCCGTCCCACTCAAAATGCCTTATTCTATATTTCTGCATGCCCTTTTTATTATTCTATTCTTCCATAGCTGCAAGGTTGGCAGCACTCCCACCTTGACTTTTCTTTCCCACCGACAGCACTTAGCTGCCATGCAAGCTTTCCGTTTCCTCTTCCACGTGCTGCTATCCCCTTCTTTATTCTTCACAAAAACAAATCATGATGATGTTCATGAATTGTTATTATTATTATATATATAAATATATATATATTATTTAATATAAAAGCTAATCTACATCGACGACGAATTTATTACATAAAATCACACTTATACTATTTTTATTTTCTTAGCTAGATAAATTCTATAAAACATAAAAACAAAGTAAATAGCACAAAAATATGAGAAACTAACTAAGAAAAGACGAGAGAATTTGATGTAAAATATGTATAAATATGATTCGATCAAATACCCCCACACTTAACTTTTGCTAGTCCTCGAGCAAAACAAACGAAAACAGAAAAAGTAATAACATGAAAATATTATTTTCTCCTATGTGACCCTCATAGAATTTCATTTAAGAACACAATCATCAAGAACCATAGCTAGCACCAAACAAACTAATCCAAATTCATCTTCCTTATTCAAATATTAGCAGTAATCTTTGAATCATCCTTGAAGTGTAGTGTGTGAGATAGCCATGCTAATGCAATTTCAAATTTTTATTTTAAATTCACCATATGCAAACTAGCGACCTTCTCACGGGATATGCACTCAATCACACATGTGTTTAGTTTTAATGTGTTTCGCTCAAAGAAACAAATGTGAAATTTCTACCATAAGCTTGCATAAAAATCACTTCTCCACAGTCATAATTGCAAAACTTAAATCAAGAGGACTTTTATTGGATGTAATGAGGCTTAGGGATAGGGTTATTGAAATGAAAGAATAGGCAAACACAAGTTCCAAGTTGCATTGCAAGCGATTTTTTTCTTTAGATTTATAAGAACTCAACCTTTTCAACGATTCTTCCAGCACCTCCAACCACACCCTGAAACTGAAACTTTAAAAACTTTTTATTTTCTTTGTATACAATCTCTTTTTTTTTTTTTTCTTTTACTTTTTTTTTTTTTTTTTTTTTTTTTTTTAAATACAAACATGAAATACCCCCACACTTATTCTTTTGCCAAACACCTTCAAAGTACTTCACAAACGTTTCATATAAGACAATCTTGCATTGCTCGCTTGGAAAGGGTAAGGAAAAATATTTATTTCAGGTATAAGGGTAGACATATCTGGTGATAAGAAATAAAAGGCTCACAAATACGGCTCAAATTGGCAATCTAATGATATCATTTTTCTTTGGGAAACAAGGTTATTTGGGCCATGGTGGTAAACCTAATGCCTCTATCATTTTCAAGTTCATGCAATCAATGACAAAAATTTCGAAAGATCGTTATGCAAGTTCTAGAGAAGTATCTCACATAAGTTTATCACACATGAAAGAATAATAGTGTATGAAAAATGCACACACTTTCAATAAGCTCAAAAACTCACATAGGATGTATATGGTCACTGAATTCACATATGGAGCTTTAAATCATGCTTTAGTTTCACATCAACAAGGCTATGTGCATTTAGTTTTTCAAGGATAAACAAATATGTACAAACTAACACGAGCATAAGGAATTTCACACAACACATGTTAACTAAGTTCTTGATCATCATGGTTCAAATTTTATCCAATTATATCATTGGGTCGGGAAACTAACAAAAATCTAATTCAAAACAATAAGGAAAACAAGGAAATATTTTTGGATTTTTTTTTTTTTTTTTTTTTTTTTTTTAAAACAACAACTTAATTAAGAAAACACAAAGCAATAACATGGAAACAAATGAAACCAGTTCAAAGTCGAAGGTACAAAAATTTTTAATTTGGTCATTTTTATACTCTATACCCCCACACTTAAACTAGACATTGTCCCCAATGTCAGAAAATGTAATAAAATGCAAATAAAAATAAAATAAATAAATACAAAGAAAGAAAATAAAGCAATAGGACTGAAAACTTCCCTAATTTGCAGAAAATCAATCGATGACCCCCCAAGCTAAAATTCTACAATCAACTCCAAGGGTGGAAATAGCCAAAAGTTCCTGCAAAGAAAAGAAATAAGTCAGTTAAGCACGCAAGAAAATATAAAAAACAAACAAACGAAAAATTGAAAATGAAAATAAAAGATAATAATAAAACTAATAAGTGATCATTGGTCCTGTTTGGTGACTTTCCACAGATTTGAACTTGAACTGGCCTCGGAATTTCTTAGCAAGGAAAATGATACTTGATTGGTGGTGTTGTTTAAGCTTCTCGAGCTCTTGGTTTCAACTCGGACTCCTTCTGCCGGGTTGATTGAGTCTGCAGGCTACATTCTTCTCTTTTTGTTCTTCTGCATGGTAGGTAGGCACGAGGAAAAGGAGGTGGTCTGCTTCTTTGTTCAATCTGTCCAAGTGCCGACCGATTTCCTTTCTTTCACCTTGCCCCGTAGCCAAGAGCAAGGGTAAAGGAAAAGCATGCCATGAGAAATCTTTGCCTCTGACTCTGATGATATGGGATACTTTTGCTTTTGAAGAAGTATCGTTCCACAGGTGTATGCTTGAACTGGGCTGGGGAACTTCTTAGCAAGGAAAATGAGACTTGATCTTGAAGATGAAGCAGCACCTTGTCTCCACATGCTTCAAGTATCATTTTCACTTGCCATGTCTGTTCTCCAGGCAGATGTGGCGACTTCTTCGGAAGTACATCAGTGGTTGAAGAAGAGCACTCGAGAGCAATGCTAGGTAAGCAATCAGGAAGGATTTCCAGGCAGTCGGTTCTTAGATTGGAAGATTGACACCGAATGCTGGCTGATTGCCCGCTTTCTCCTTGCCACAAAGACAAGGACAAGGACAGGGAGAAAGCGTGATATGAGATACTCTTGCTTTCAACCTTCATGATATGAAATACTCTAGCTCTAGATGATTTATTTGGAAAGGTATCCCAGGGAATGAGAAACACAGAGAAACTCGAGAGGGTTTGTTGGAAAGGCATTTTCGGAGATGAAAAATTTCGGAGATGAAGAAGTGCTGAGAGAGTTTGCCTTTGCAATGGATGCGAAGGTAGACGTTTATAGGTCTTTTCTTCACAACCGAAACTATTCTTTTACCCCTGTCGGCAGCCGGTGGATGGATGAACAGTACAGGTCACGCGCTTTCTGAAAAAGCAACCCGTAATTTGCGCAAAGCTGACAGCGCGTGACGAGTGACGACAAATCTGGAAAAGTAGCTCGCCTCGTGATTCCTGACCGCTCCGACTTTTGAGAGAGAGACGCCCAACTTTTGAGAACGGCGTCCGACTTTTGAGACGGAGACGCCGCTTTTGAGAAAAGAATCCGGCTTTTGAGAAAGGAGCCCGGCTCTTCGATTTGCGAAAGGACGCCTCTTCGACTTCTGAGGAGCGCCTCTTGATTTCTTCTTTTTATAGAGGCGAAATTTTGTTCCTCCACACACTTGAGCTCCCTCCTGTAAACACTCACTCCTGCAAACACTCCCTCTTGCACTTCTTTTAATCTTGATCATTCCGACTCTTCATTCTCAACACCTTCAGAAAATGTCTTGCCCTTCTGACCGTCGCCTTAACTTGAATGTTGGGGAAGATAGTGATATATCTTCTCCAACCAACATTTGGCAGCCGTCCTTCATATCCCCGAATGGTCCTCTTACAATTGGGGATTCCATGATGATGAACGAAACAACCGCATCGGTGGTGGCCAGAAATCTGCTCACTCCTAGAGACACTAGGATACTTTCTAGGCGGTCCGACGAACTAGCTGTCCAGGACTCTATGGCCTACAGCGTCCGATGCGCAGGTTCAGTATCAAACATGGGCCAGCGCCTTCTTGCACGAACCCGTCAGGTGGAGTCGTTGATGGCTGAAGTGGCTAGTCTTCGGCAGGAGGTCAGAGTGCTTAGGCATGAGAACAGGGATTTGCACATGCTTGCAACCAATTACTCCACAAGCATGAAGAGGAAGCTGGATCAGATGCAGGAGTCCGAAGTGCGGATTCAGAGTGATCATCAACGGTTTATGGCGTTACTCCCGAGGTTTGTGTTGCCTTCGTCCTCGGGAGCAGCACCAAATATTGAGGCTCTGAATGATCCAACTCTGGCGCTTCGTCTTTCAGGGGCTCCGTCGACCTCCGAGGCACCACCTACCAACGACCAATGAAAACTATTAGTTTTACATTATTGTAAAATATTTATGCTTTTAAAGTTTATTTAATTATATCTATAAATATAAGTATTTTTGTGTTTTTTTTTTTTTTATTTATTTAATTTTTTTTTTAACTTCCTAAACAAAAATCACAACTAAATAAACAAAACAAAATGAAAGCAGTAAAGAGAAGGGATTAGGAATGCAAATCTGATTATGGGTGATTCCTAGGCCTCCCTTCGTTGATTGCTTGGATGGATGCAAGTGCCATGTCTCGCTCCATTTGTAACTAAAAGCAAAGAAAGAAAACTAAATCAAATATCAAAAGTAAAAGACATAACAAACCAAAAATAAAATAAAAGAAAATAAAATAACATAAAACACAAACAAAAAAAAACATAAACAAGGATTAGCAAATTTGTTAATCCCCGGCAACGGCGCCAAAAATTTGATGCGAAAATTAACTAACGCACAAATTTAAACCCTCTTTTTGACAATTGTAGTATATGGATAAGTAGGGTATCGTTCTAGGCCGGGGATTAGGAGGGATTGCTAATCAAAGTAAAATTTAAATTAAAAACGTAAAAATAAAATTTAAAACACTAAACTAAAATCAAAACACTTAACTAGAATCACTCAAAATAAAACTAACAAATAAACTAAAATAATTCAAAAGATTCAAAATAATGAAAACAAACTAAATAATATAATTTAATAATGGGGATTGATTTTTTTTATGAAAAGTAAATTAAAACAGAAACTTAAAAACAAACTCAAAGAAAATATATTTTATAGAAATAAAATGATGAAACGTTAGTTAGAGGGGTCCTATGAATGTTTATGTTTTTAAGTTTTTTTTTTTTTTTTTTTTATATGAATGTTTATGTTTTTAAGTTTTTTTTTTTTTTTTTTTTTTTTTTTTTTTACTCCAGTTATGAATTCTTGAACGATGGATGTGGTTTATTTTTCTGTGTTGATTAATAACTTGTTTATGTATGTGGGTTAAGGGTCGACACTTAATTTGCATGCTTAGACTTGATGCTAGGATATAAGGGAATTTCACCTAATCGTTATGAACTTATATCCATGAGTAGTAAAAATCGCTAGTCACGATTGTGTTTAGTAAACCCTAGGTTGGATTAACATGCGTATTCCATAGTTATGAATGCCTAGTCGATGCTTATGATTTCCATTGAACTTAATGATTTTTGATATGTCTCTCTATCATGCGTATTCCATAGTTAGAGAGCTTGATAAAAATAATTTGGTTGTGATGCGTATCCCGTCCAATTCAATGAATCTAGGGAAATCTGAAGGTTAATTTAAGCGGACCTAATTAACTTGGAGCGTTGTCATTTATTCGTTTGTTGAAGTCATAACTGGGAATTAAATTATATGCATTTGTCCATGGTTTCAAATTCACCTCTAACTAAACAGAAATTAATTACACATTATTCATAAATTTAAACCATAAAATAAAACATAAGTTTGGAGGATTAAACCAAATTGAGGATGAAAAACACCGAGAGAGGAGAGTGCCCTGCTTGTTTCTGCTTCTGTGCCGTGGCCCTCTACTGCTTGCGACAGCTGCTCCTTTCGCTGCCAGGCAGCACGCCAGCTGCCTACTCGTCTCTCCCTCTCGTCTCTTGCGTTCCCCGAGTGCTGACTTCCTCCCTCCTGACTTCGCTGCCAAAGGGCAGCGTCCTGCTCCCCGTGAGCCTCCTCCCGCGTGTCCTCTTCCAGCTGCCAAAAGGCAGCTGTCTTTTTCTGACCTCTGGTGTGCTGACAGGCAGCACCCCCCAATTCTTTCCTTCCGCTCCCTCTTTCGCAAGCTGCCAAAGGCAGCTTGCCCTTTTCTTTCCAATCCCCCCTCCTTTCGTCAAGCTTTCTGCTGCTTCTTTTATTCTTTTCCTCAGTGCTCTTCCCACTTCTCCACTGTTTTCTAATTATTTCCCCCCGTGCTAGGCTTTCACCTCTTGTTGGTTTCTCACTTCCTTTCCAGCCTATCCAGGCGCACTTCCTCCTTTAAAAATGCCGTCCCACTCAAAATGCCTTATTCTATATTTCTGCATGCCCTTTTTATTATTCTATTCTTCCATAGCTGCAAGGTTGGCAGCACTCCCACCTTGACTTTTCTTTCCCACCGACAGCACTTAGCTGCCATGCAAGCTTTCCGTTTCCTCTTCCACGTGCTGCTATCCCCTTCTTTATTCTTCACAAAAACAAATCATGATGATGTTCATGAATTGTTATTATTATTATATATATAAATATATATATATTATTTAATTTAAAAGCTAATCTACATCGACGACGAATTTATTACATAAAATCACACTTATACTATTTTTATTTTCTTAGCTAGATAAATTCTATAAAACATAAAAACAAAGTAAATAGCACAAAAATATGAGAAACTAACTAAGAAAAGACGAGAGAATTTGATGTAAAATATGTATAAATATGATTCGATCAGAAGCAAGCAGCCATGCCTACAGAGGGAGTGAGAGGGTTGCCCGAGAAACCCAATCTTTAATCAATTAGGAGAGGAAGAGATGGAGGGGAGTGTAGGGTGTTTGTGTATAAGAGAAAGAGAGAGAAAGAGAAAGAGAGAGAGACAAAGATACAGGGAGAAACAGCAACCGCCGAAGGGAGTAGGGAAAGGAGAATGGAAATAAAGAATAATGCACATACCTAATTGGTGAAGTAGTGTTTGCCCGACGGAAATTCTCGACGGGCACCTTCATTCAGTCGTCGATCAAACGTGTTTCTGCTCATTTTTTAACACGTCGATGTGGTCCTTGATGTGAAAATTAAATCGACACACAAATTAAACCCTATTGATGACAATTGTAGTAAAGATGTAAGTAGGGATTGTTCTAGACCGGGGATTAACTAGGGATGCTAATCAACACAAATAAGACTCAAAAACACTAAACTAGACCCTATAGACTCAAAACACTCAAAACAGCAACAAACAATAAAAAAGACTCAATTCTAGACCTAACTAGTGATTTGGACGAAAATAAGACTTAACTTGACTCAAAAGACTAAAAGAAAACAGATTAGGATTGAACTAACAAGACTTAATGAAAGGGGGATTGTTTTTGATGAATTTAAAACTTAAAACAGAAACTTTGCATAAAACACTTTAATAAAACGAATTTGATGAATTGAAAAGGATGAAAAGCTAGTTAGAGGGTCCTTCTCCACACATGACATATGCAAACAAACCAATTTCCAGTTATAATTCCTTTAAACCATGAATGACAACACCCCAAGTTAACCGTGTTAGGACAAATTAACCATCAGATTTTCCTTAACTCATTGAATTAGACGGGATACGCATCACAACCAAATTGTCCTTATCAAGTCCCCTAACTATGAAAAGCATGATAGAAAACATATCAAAGGCCATTAAGTTCTTTGAAAATCATAAGCATTGACGAGGCATTCGTAACTATGAAAAGCATGATACTCCTGCCAAGGATTTACTTAACACAATCATGACTAGTGACTTCCACTACTTGTGAATATAAGTTCATAACGATTAGGTGAAACTCCCTTATACTCTAGCATCAAATTCATGCATGCAAATTAAGTGTCGACCCTTAGTCTACATACATAAATAAGTTTTGATAACTCAGATAAGCAAATCACATTCAAGACTCAAGAAACAATAATTGGATGTAATCAATTCAAATAAGACATATAATGATGGCTTCGAATTCACCTCTAACTATAAAGAAATTAGTTCCACATGTTCGCAATTAAACAAAGACAATTAAATTTAAACATTGAAAATATTGAATACACCTAGAAACACTCCAACAATCTAACGTCTTGAATGGTAAGCACGGCTCCAGGTGGTTCATTCTTCTCCTTCCTTGCACAGCTGTGGTACAATAGGGATTTTCTGATTTAAGGCTCTTCTGTGTTGACGAATTTGTGGTGAATGGTTGTGTGAATTGTGGTAGAGGGTGGTGGTTTGAATTGTGGCAGCAAGGATGTATTTATAGGGCTAAGGTGCGGCATAATCCCTAAGGATTAGGCTAGGTTTCTGAAATCAAATTGGGACAAGGATTGTGTAACCAAAACCTAAATGGAATGGGTTAAAACAAGCAGAAACCAAAGGGGAGAAGGTTGGCAGGCTTCTAGAACTTCTAGAAGAGCTTAAAGGATGCGGCACCTAAATAGGGGTTCTAAAAGGAATGAGGCGTCACTTTTGTAGGAGATGAGATAAGGCTTCTAGAATCATATTTTTATGTGTCCAAATCTGAAAATAATCCTCCCTTACAGCTGGAATTAAGGTAGGATTGGATTAGGATAAGATAAGATAAGATAAGGTTTGTTTGGACAAGATAAGGTTGGATAGGTTTTGGATAATATCTCTTTCTTTTAAGCTGAGTCCTTATCTTCTTTGTCTTGGATTTATTTCTTCAACTCTTTTCAAAACATTCCTAGCCTCTTGAACTTCAAATTCGTCCATCCATCTTGCTCCACTCATAAGTTATCCATTTGATGCCCACAACTGCTTCAAAATGCTCCAAATTGCACTTTCTTGCCAACTTTGTCATTTGGACCTACAAACACATGAAAATAGCTTAAAACAATATAATAAGTAAAAACTAGCTATGAAAATGCAAGAAAACAAGCTAACTAAGTTGCATAAATATGCTCCTATCAGTCCTTTGTTAAAACTAACTGAAACCGTTAGTCAATGAAACTGTCCGTCGGGCAAACTGAACTTAGCCAACGAATCAATGTTTCGTCCCGCAAGACTCAATGATTTGCGGGCCAAATTTTTTTGTTGGTGCCAAAATCTTGCCCTACGACAGTCAAACGTGGAAAACTTTCATCGCCTAAAGTGCATTTGAGTGACGAAAACAGTAATACGTCAGTCAAATGTGGAAAAATTTACACGACGAAGGATTTTGCCACACAAGGTACCTTTTCTCAACGAATAAAAACCTTTATCGTGCAAAGGCCTTCAAGTAAATGCTGGTAAGGAGTTTTTTGGCACCAAATAGTCGCATGACGAAGAATTTCCCGCGTAACATTACGCGAGAGATTTTATCAGGTAAAGGGCTCTGAAATGGTCAGTGTACATTGAACTTGTTGTATTTATTGTGTACTTTATGCGACAAAGGTTTCGTCGTGCATGGTTTTTGGGACCATGTTTGTCATATCCCGGTCTGGGCCCCCACCACATCCCGCGCTCGACTCCACCATAGCACGATATTGTCCGCATTGGGCCTCGACCACGCCCTCACGATTTTGTTTTTAGGAACTCACACAAGAACTTCCCAGTGAAGGAAAAATTTTGTCCTAGCTAAGAACATGTGAGAACATTTGAACACATATGCAAACTAATAACACTTTAAAGTAGGCATGCATTCAAAAACAATTCTAAAACCTATGACTTTTAAAGCCTAGTGAATGGTGAACCATAAGACTCTTTAACAACATTAAAGAGAAGAAAGGATTCTGAGATTCATTACCCTTGAAGCTCATCCTTGTTTACACAAGGGATTCACCCAACTGGAGGGCTTTCAAGTCACCTCCAAGCTCCTTAGATCTTCCTTGTGATTTTCTTTCCTTTTGATGCTCTTCTTGCTCCTTGAGGATGTGGGGAAAGGAACTCCAAAAGTACCAAAGGTTTGGTACCTCTAAGTCTCCACACTAAGGATGATGGTGTGGAGATGAAATAGATTACCTAGAGGAAGTTAGATGCTAGTAAACTCCCCTAGGAAGGCAGAACTCTATAGAGAAAAATGAGAGAAAAGGTTTCTCTTCTTTGCCTCAAGAAAACCCTAGTGAGTAAAAAGCTATAAAGTTGACTTTATACTACCTCACATGTGAGTGGCAAACTTGCAATTAATCCAAGTTTGCTTCCACTCACCCTTATGGCCGGACTTTACTTTGTTATTGAGCTAATTGCCCATTTTGTTTTAGTTGTCATGCAACTTAAGCATAATGGGCCTTGTGGACCAAAACACTTTTGGACCCCGAAACTAAATTGTAAGCCCAATACGAACCTTTCGTATAATTAATTAACTAATTAATTAATCTTGACCATTCTCAATCAAACCATTTAATTGCTTATCCATCTCATTTATATTTCTTCACTTTCATCCTTACTCGGTGTACGATCCATTAGGTTCCAATTAGCGAGGCAGTGGGCGATTGTTACTCTTAATGATCGATTGTGAATTGAAACCACATTTCAATTCTCCCTTTGAAGAAGATTAGTGTTTGCTAATCCTCAGGGCTTCCACAAACCATGAGTGACACCTAGCCGTATGTCATGCCTACCCAAGCTAAGTAAAAGTGGTTGGAGAACCTATCTAGTTACAATTACAATGCAATACAATCCTTCTATAATACAATACTCTTAATCACATTGTTTGAATGATAGTTTGTTTCATGTCTACTATCCAATGTGATACTTCTCTATATGATTCAATTGAATATGATTTGGAACAAACTTCCTAAGTCATATTCGTATGCTTTGGCCAAAGACTCCCGAATCATATCTTAGAGTATTCTGCCTCCATCATGGAAGGTTAGAGATCCCTTGTTATGCATTCATATGACTATATGACTAGATAGCTTGACCCCAACAATGCCGTGGACACTCTGAATGGAATGCCTTTAACATGATTAAAGATCAAGGATCCAACCATTAGACATCTATGATGCCTCATGTCAAAGGACTACTTTGCATATTGCAACTTAAGCGTTCTTACATGACATGTACGTTCAAAATCCTTTTTTATCGTTGTTCAGTGTACTCAATTACCTTTTGAGCACCTATGTGTTTGTCCCAGTGTCCAACACTAAATGACTTGAGACTAGTCATACTCACGCTTGAGTTAACATAACACATACTAATCTTAGCGGATTGTCAATGCCTTATTGTCAATCCTATGGCTAGGAACGTTTTAGGAATGAACATAAGAGAAAGGTCTCGTTAATCTAACTTACTTAGATCACTTCTCTCTTAGATTAAATACATTCCTTAGATTCCCTTATTGCTTAAACATATAATACAATAAATAGTGATTAACAATAAGCTTTGCCTTTCATTAAACATATAATAGTTCAACACAATAAGTATTCCAAAAGCTATTACATCAAATGAGTGGCTTTGTGGGCATACTTACAACAATCTCCCACTTGCACTCAAAGCCACCTTCACATGTATCTAATACCCATCTTTTCCATATGGCGGTAAATTTGGATTTAAGACATTGGCTTCGTTAGTGGATCTGCTACGTTATCAGCTGAGGCAACCTTGAGGATGTTGACTTTCCCCTCGACGGCATATCTTCTGATGATATTAAAGCGTCTGTTAAAATGCTTGCTCTTTTGATGAGCCCTGGGTTCCTTGGCTTGAGCTATCGCCCTACTATTATCACAGTACAAAGTTACTGGTGATGTAATGGTTGGAACCACCCCAAGTTCAGTAATGAACTTTTTCATCCAGAACGCTTCTTTGTCGGCTTCAGCTGCAGCGACATATTTAGCCTCCGTCGTGGAATCAACAATTACATCTTGTTTCTTGCTTTTCCAGCTGACAGCGCCACCATTCAGAGTGAACACATATCCGGAGTTGGAACTTCTATCATCGACCTCAGATTGGAAATATGTGTCCGTATAGGCTTCCACTTGCAAATTTGTTGCTCCTCCATAAACAGGGAACATGTCCTTAGTTCTTTTTAAGTACTTAAGGACCATCTTGACAGCTGCCCAGTGTTCTGATCCTGGGTTAGATTGATATCGACTAGTAATGCTCACAGCATATGCGATGTCAGACCTTGTGCATATCATGGCATCCATGAGACTTCCTATGGCGGAAGCATAAGGAATCCTACTCATCGGCCGTATTTCTTCAAGAGTTTTCGGTCCCATGGATTTAGAAAGGTGAATTCCATGTATCAAAGGAAAAAGACCTTTCTTCGATTGTTCCATTTGTATCCTACTTAACACCTTATCTATGTACATAGATTGGGATAATCCAATTAATTTTCTGGATCTATCACGATAGAGCTTTATCCCCAATACATAAGATGCATCTCCCAATTCCATGTCTCACAGGAAAAAGACCTTTCTTCGATTGTTCCATTTGAATCCTACTTAACACCTTATCTATGTACATAGATTGGGATAATCCAATTAATTTTCTTAGAGCTTTATCCCTAATACATAAGATGCATCTCCCAAATATTTCATATGTAAGGTTTTGGACAACCATACTTTTATAGAAGGAAGTACTGCAGTGTCATTTCCGAATAGTAATATGTAATCTACATATAACACTAGGAATACAACTGCATCCCCAACGACCTTTTGATAAACACAATTGTCGTCTTCGTTTTGAGTAAAACCAAACGATTTGATTTCAGTGTCAAAACGAATATTCCAGCTCCTAGAGGCTTGCTTAAGTCCATAAATGGACCTCTGAAGCTTGCATACCTTAGTCTTTTCAGACTTGGGCACGAAACCTTTAGGTTGAATCATATAGAGCTCTTCCTCTAGGTAGCCATTCAGAAAGCCCGTCTTTACGTCCATTTGCCATATCTCATAATCATGGTATGCAGCTATAGCAAGCAAAATCTGAATGAACTTAATCATAGCTACAGGAGAGAAGGCTTCTTCATAGTCAATCCCTTCTCGTTGCCTGTAACCCTTGGTGAAGGAAATTTTGTGAAAAACATGTTCATTTAAGCAACATCAATAGCATGCTATTAACAATTAAAAGGCGGAATCATGCTTGCATGAACTTAAAAACAAAACATTAACCATGAAATTCATAGCCTAGTAGATTGGTGAACCAAGACTCAACTCAAATCAAAGTGAGTTCAGAAATATATACCTTTGTAGATTCCTCTTTGCATAAGCAAAGGCTAATCACCCAAAGATAGGGCCTTCATTCCTTGCATCTAAAATCTATGGATTTGGATGGAAGAATAGGTTTCTCCAAGTTCCCAAAATTGAGAACCTCTAAGTATCTTCACCAAGGTTAGATTGGAGAAGAAATGAGTGACCTTGGAGTAGTAGGATTGCTAGATCCACCCTCCAAGGGGGCCGGCCTCCTAGAGAGAAAATGAGAGACATGTTCTCTCCAATTTTCTCGAAAAGAACCCATAATGAATTTTAGGCTATAAAGTTCTTTATATAGTCACTTCTTTAAATGACCTAAAGAACCAAAAACCCTAATTCAATACACATGGCCGGCCATATAAGGGATATGGGCTTTTGGGCCTTTGTGAATCTTTATTCATTAAATTGTCATACAACTTAAGTCAATGGGCTTGACGTTCGAAGCCCATTGGGCCTTAAGGTCCAAAACTATCCCGAGGTCTTTAACGAACTTATTCGTTTGATTAATTAACATATTAATTAATCCTTGCCATAAATAATTAAACCATTTAATTATTCTTACTCATCTCCATTGTTTCTTCAATCTTTACCTTACACGGTGTACGATCCATTAGGTTCCTTTTAGCAAGGCAGTGGGCGATTCCGAACTCTTTCAAATCGATTGTGAATTGAAACTTACTTTCAATTCTCCCTTTAGTGTTTATACACGTTTAGGGCTTCCACAAACCATGAGTGACACCTAGCAGCATATCATGGTTACCCAAGCTAATCAGAAGAGGTGGAGAACCTATTCAGTTTAGGATTACAAATGCAATACGGTCTTTCTCTAATACAATACTCTTGACCACATTGTTTGGTTTGATAGTTTATTCATGTCTACTATCCAATGTGATTCGTGTGCTTATATGATTACCTTGAATGTGATTTGGAATGACTTCCTAATCTCATTCATACTCTGGCCAGAGATTCTTAATCATATCATAGAGTATTCTCCCTCAAACAGTTTGAAGGTTAGAGATCCCTTGTTGCGCATTCACTTGCCTCCATGGCGAAGTGGCTTAACCCCAACTATGCCGTGGACACCCGTGTATGGGTGACATTTGACATAATCAAAGATCAAGTACCTAACCACAAGACAACTATGATGCCTCAGGTCAAAGGACTACTTTGCATTATCCCAACCATGAGTTCTCATGTGACATGAATATGAGAACTCTTCATTGATCGTGTTCAGTGAACTTATTCTCTATTGAGCACCTACGTACTTGTCTTGATGTCACACACACCAATGGCTCGAGACTAGTCACTCTCCCTGAGAGAAGACACAGCACGTACTGATCTTAACGGACTGTCAATGCCCAATTGGCAATCCTATGATCAGGAACGTTTAGGATGTGTCTACGAAAGAATGGTCTCATGAATCTAACTTCTTTAGATCGTATTCTCTCAATCACATATTCCTTGGACTTATCGTTTAAGCATATAACATTTATATGAGACGGCTTAAACAATAATCTTTGCCCTTGATATTAAACTAGATTAGTTTAACATATGAAATGTCCGTAAAGTATCATCATATGATTGGCTTTAGGGCACATTTCCAACAATCTCCCACTTGCACTAGAGCCAATCAGCTTGGTCATCAGTGATGAGACCTCTTCTGTAGTCATTTCATAAATGGCGGAGTAGTAGGCCTAGACAATGGATATCTATATGTTATCCATAGAAGCAACCTTGAGAATAACGATGTTACCATTATACATGATTCTCAATCATGTGGTTCAGTCTCTCATATGAGTTCGGATCTTGATGAGACCTTGATTCCCTGGCTTGAGCTATCGCCCCTTTAGTGTCATAGTGTCAGTACACTAGATACACTTTCTGGTTGGAATCGAATAGAGAGTTCATAAATGAACTTTCCCATCCAAACAACATTGTTGTAAGCTTCTATATGGGAATATATTTTGCATTCATAATGGAACACACTAAAGTCATTACTTTAATGTTTCCATCCAAATATCTCCTTAGTCATAATAAAGAGATATCTGTTTATCTCTTCATTAATAATGAAGAAACATCCAATGATGGATTAGATTCATAATCTAATACATTTACGCTTCCTTTACGTTACTCTAATTCTTCCTCATTCTTTGAAGAATCTATCCTTTAGTATTTCTTAAATACTTAAGGACTTACTTGACAGTTGCCATGGTTCTGATCCTGGGCTTGCATTGATATCGTCTTGTACCATTCTAGGTACAATTCATATCAATGTTTTTCATACAATATGAAATACATAAATCACCTTTCTGCGTATGCATAAAGGATTCTATTTATGCATTATTTCTTTGGGAGTCAAAGGGTACGTTCCTTTTGAGAAGAGCAACTACTTAGTCTAACTAGAGTTGTCCTCCTAATTGAAGTTTATCATCATATGAGAAACTTCCTAGCACATTTTGTATATTATTAGGGCATGATATAATCCAATTATATCCTAAAATCTATCATTATAGATTTCCATCCCATGTATATAGACTATGTCTCCCATATACATTCTATCGTTATAGAATGTTTAAAGTCATAACTTTAACGAAGAAGTACTCATTCCATTTCCAAAATTAATATATCATATATATATTCATATATATCATATATATATTTATATATATATATATATACAATTTTAGGAATATGATTAACTCCCACTAATCTTTTGTAAACCTAGTAAACAAAAGATTCATTTACATCTATATGAGAAATCAAACAATTTGATCTTTCTCTCATAAGACGCTTATGGCTCCCACTAGCTTGCTAAGATCCATGATGGTTGGATCTCTACAACTTACATGTTTTGTGATTCATAGTTTTAGACATATATTATTAGGACTATCTTAATAATGGTTTCGGAAACCTATATTATGTCCAAACATTGAATCAACATTTAGTTGTAGCTAGCTATCTTCGAATTAATTGAAACTAAGACTACGACAAAAATGGTTCCTTCAAAGTCAACCATTCTCTTTGATTGTAGCCACCTTAAGCTACCAATTAGCTATGAAGGTTTCATTATTTCGTGTCAAATGGTACTTTACCATTTCCTTGAGTATATATCGTATATACACTCAATGTAGTCATAAGGATTTTCATTTTTATTTCTTTCGAATTAAGAGGTGCAACTCTACGACATAGTCATAAAGTTCAAACCATTCAACTGAGACGGTTTATAAATCCTTCTTGACTACCTTGGAGCTTGTGGTATAGGAACTAGGTTGTTATATTTGTTGATTATCATCTTGTCTCTCAAAGAACCCATTCTTTGAGTTCTATCTTTCGTTCATTGCTCTATCTTAGGCAAATCATATTGTAGGATTACAATGAACTACCCAACAAAACAACATTTGTTAGTTGGTTTATAGAAGTGATATCCAAAGGTTAATTTGAGGATATCCTTAAGATAATTTTCAAACAAATATTGCTTATTGGCACACAACCCCAAATCTTAACATGATTAAGATTTGTCTTTCTTTCTAACTACATCCTATGGAGTCATAAAAACTTTGGAAGATCTTCTAATTGACAATCATATTGTTTTAGAAGTATATATCCTATATATGGGTAATTGATAATATCCAACGAACCAAATCTTATTCAAGTTCGTTCTTCTCCTTATGGAGAAATCCATTATCATATGATGCTTCTTTCCTTGATATCTTTCAAGAAAACTATTCTAAAGTGTTACCATTCCTTGGATCAAATCTAAGGATGTAAATACTTTGGACGTCTTACTCGTCAACTTACATTTCTTGAATTTTTTGAAACCTTTCGCAAAGTATTCGGACTTGTGTTTATTTAAAATAAACTATAGTCCAACCGAGGGTGATCTTCGGTGAATGTCATACAACATGAGTAGTATTATGTTGTGGACAAGTGCCACTAACATCTAAATGAATTAACCTCAATAACTTTGCGATTCTTTGTTCTTTCCAAAAGAATAAAGATTCGAACATTTCGCCTCTATACAATATTAATAAGAAGGCATTGGATCCGGATCTAACGATCCATAGCATCCATCTATTACCAACTCGTAATTTATGTTTTAGAGGTATCACAACTTTAGTTGGGATTAGTCACTACCTTGCAACCTTTTGGGTTTTAAGCATCGTTATATTCTAAACAGTTAACACTGCCATATCATCTCTACTATAGAGATAATCAATTAGATTACTATAATCCAATCATTGATTAATAAAGAACAATGTTTTGTCAAACAGAACATTCATCCATCTCTACTATAGTGACGGAATTAAGTTCCTTAAAATTGGAATGTAAAGACAATCTTTGTTTTTCCATTTCTTTGGTAGTTCATATGAGGAGGTAAGTACCATCTGCTTTCGCAGAGATCTATATTTGATTCATTTTCCGAATGTGAAGTACTTTCTCTTCTCTCATTAATCTTCTACTTCTTATTAGCCACACTTTTACAACGATTTGTAAAACATAGTTACTAATACGAAATCAAACATTCAAGTAGAAGAACCAACTGTTTTGAACTATTCAAGAACAATTTACAACACCTTCGAAAGGTGTGTTCTTGACACTTGCAAGACATTTCTTGCAAATACCCCTTCCAATGTCCATCCTTTCATAAAGAAAGTTTGTTCCCTTGGAGTTATTTCGCTTTCTTCATTTGACTTCTCCTTTGACTACCATAGTCATAGTCCCTAAACTCCCACTATCTCTCTTGAAACTTATTTCAATTGTGTTATACACATCAAACAATTTGGAGAGCATGTGTTTATTGTTCACTACATAGTTTACAATAAACTTAGTGAACCATTAGGTTAGGGACATAAAGGTGAAGTCCTAGCCTTAGTTTCCGTCTCGTTAAGTGGTTTATCACTTCAACACTCAATGATTCAAAATCATTATAAGTCCATGTTGATGGACTATTTTTGTCAACCAACCATTATGTTCTCAACATAATTACAAACTTTCAAGAGTTGGTCAAGGCAACTCTCATTTCTTCATACAACAATTTGTAAGTGAAGAATCATGGCACATTAAGTGTCCATGCCTTTGTGCTTTCTTCTCAAGTTCCTTGTTCATGTAACAAAGAAATAAGCACTAAGTGTTTGCATTGACTAAGGGTTGTTCAAAACAACTCATTATTTCTTCATACAACGATTTGTGAGTGAAGAACTAATAACACTAAAAGTGTCCTTTTCTTTATGCTAATCTTCGTAAGTTCCTTTGTTCATTTAACAAAGGATTAAGCATTGGTTGTTTGTGTTGTCCTCTTCATGATAGACTTTTCTAACATGTTCTTCCAATGATACATTATCATTAGGAAGATTGTGAGGATGAGACTACTTAGGTACATATCCAATCCTTTTAAGACATTCTTTGGGATTGTGGTACCAAGTCCGGAAACTAAAACATTCGGTTTTTATTTGTCAAGTGTTGGATAGCGTTTGCAAATATATTGGTAAACAAATACATAACGAATATAAATTGATTGATTTTAAGCCATTTGATCCGGGTCTTTAAATCAAATAGCACCACCCACTATTTTTGGCAAATTCCATATCCCTCATTGGAATTCGAGAGTTTTGGATGAAACTCTTAGTAGGGTATGGGAGACTCACTATTACCAAGCCCACCTCACAATGATATGATGTTGGCTAGCATTAATAATAATGAGAGAGTACACTTACTCATTTGCATCTCTTGCAAGTACCCATCAATTTGGCCTCTAGAAAATGTCACCTCACAATGATATGATGTTGGCTCCATTTCTCTTAGTTAAGTCATTCCCACCATGCTTAGTGCGTGAAGGGGTTCAAGAATAGCCTCACGATGATACGATGTCGGCCATCCTCGTTGCCTACACTGACCTCATCAAGTATGTATATAGTCTCCTCCTGAGTATAAGCATGCACTTTGAACTTCCCCATGATAGGGTGAAGGTGGTGTACAAGTCATAAACGATTGGAGCTACCACGGTGGAAGGCCACGAAAGAGTGTTCAAAGCACTCTCACGCTTATCAACTTAATAATGGTTTGGTTTGAGGGTTTTAGGTCTCATCACATAAACATATTTATTTTAATCTTTATTAAAACAATTTTGGTCCTATTACAACTATTGGTCCATTGGATTGAATTTAGTTGTATATAATACTCCCACTATGCTTATAAAACGGTTTTTAAAGCAAGAGTATATGATACTACTAACATAAACTTTGCATTCATTTGATGGACTATATAGTTGCCTTAGGGCCTTAGGATGACTATGAACCTTTGTTTAGATTCAACACGAGCCTAGTGTTGAATCTCGGACTAGGGATGGTGATTGATTTTAGTTACGCGTTTAATCACATTAAGGCGTGTTGTTCCTAGGGGCATTGGACCCAACTACTCCATTTTCATGCATATCAAATAAAGCAAGAAAGAAGTACTTCAAAGTAAAGGTGAGCTTATGCTCATTACAACATTTGCATATATAAATTACTTTAAAGTAAAGATGAGCTTATGCTCTTTTACAACATTTGATCAAATCAAATTACAACCAAAATTAATCTACACATTCCCATGGTTCAAACAAATTTGAAACGGCCTTTCACATAGCTCAATTATCGTAGGCTTAGGTTCATAATCACCCTTTAATTAATTAACGCTTTAACTAATTAAATTGAATGCAACATTTTCATTTGGTTTTTGTATCCATAAAATTGATTTAAATGGAGCTAAATGAAATGAAAATCCAATTCTCATTTAAAGAGACAAAACAATTTTGTTCTCAACCTAATTTGGGCCATCATGCAATAACCACAACTTTTTGTGCTATATTGCGAAAACACAAACTTTTGGGGTCACTTTGTAAAAACACAAAAGTCCACTACTTCATGTAAATACAACTAGAACCCAAAATTTAAACAATGCAAAAGCTTCATTAAAGGAACAAAACAATTTGTCCTTTAGCGTTTTTGGACCTAAACGTAAAAACGTAAACTTTTGGGCCAAAGTGCAAATACACAAAAGTATCAAAACTTTATGTAATTGCATAAAAGCCCCAAAAGTACCCTACATGTAGGGTGGCCGGTTTTAGGAGGAAAGGGAGTGATGTGTGTGTGTTGATTTGTAAGTTAGACATAAAGCATGCAAGTGGTGTGTGTGAAAGGAAATTAATCCTTTCACACCCACCAATATCTCTTACACCTTTCAAATAAATATCTAACTCATTTAAATAAATATCTAACTCATTTAAATAAATAATAAATCATAAAACAAAAACTTTATGAAATAAATCAAAACTTTGAATCAAAACACAAAACTTTTTGTTCTTGGCAAAAATGTCAAGAACAATGAAGAACATTCATGAAAAACACAAAAAAATTCCATGAACATTTTTCATCCAAAAACATCCCAAAACCATTCAAACTTTAGGGAAATAACATATAACCAAACTAGGGTACATAGGGGTTCCAAAAGTTACTTGAAAACACTTTTAACAAGTCAAACAAGAACCCAAAAATCCACCCTTTGGATTTGGCCGAAAATCCCCAAAGTCATGGCACCAAATTTTAGCTCCAATATTCATGCTCATATGAACTACATCTACAACATTTGAGATGGCAAATTTTCTAACAAAATTTACATTCAAAGAAACAAGAATAAAGCTTGTAACATATTACAACTTTTAAATCAAAACTATGAACTACAAAACCCAAAAGGATTCACCAACTACTAGACCTAGGCTCTGATACCACTTGAAGGAAATTTTGTGAAAAACATGTTCATTTAAGCAACATCAATAGCATGCTATTAACAATTAAAAGGCGGAATCATGCTTGCATGAACTTAAAAACAAAACATTAACCATGAAATTCAAAGCCTAGTAGATTGGTGAACCAAGACTCAACTCAAATCAAAGTGAGTTCAGAAATATATACCTTTGTAGATTCCTCTTTGCATAAGCAAAGGCTAATCACCCAAAGAGAGGTCCTACATTCCTTGCATCTAAAATCTATGGATTTGGATGGAAGAATAGGTTTCTCCAAGTTCCCAAAATTGAGAACCTCTAAGTATCTTCACCAAGGTTAGATTGGAGAAGAAATGAGTGACCTTGGAGTAGTAGGATTGCTAGATCCACCCTCCAAGGGGGCCGGCCTCCTAGAGAGAAAAGGAGAGACATGTTCTCTCCAATTTTCTTTGAAAGAACCCATAATGAATTTTAGGCTATAAAGTTCTTTATATAGTCACTTCTTTAAATGACCTAAAGAACCAAAAACCCTAATTCAATACACATGGCCGGCCATATAAGGGATATGGGCTTTTGGGCCTTTGTGAATCTTTATTCATTAAATTGTCATACAACTTAAGTCAATGGGCTTGACGTTCGAAGCCCATTGGGCCTTAAGGTCCAAAACTATCCCGAGGTCTTTAACGAACTTATTCGTTTGATTAATTAACATATTAATTAATCCTTGCCATAAATAATTAAACCATTTAATTATTCTTACTCATCTCCATTGTTTCTTCAATCTTTACCTTACACGGTGTACGATCCATTAGGTTCCTTTTAGCAAGGCAGTGGGCGATTCCGAACTCTTTCAAATCGATTGTGAATTGAAACTTACTTTCAATTCTCCCTTTAGTGTTTATACACGTTTAGGGCTTCCACAAACCATGAGTGACACCTAGCAGCATATCATGGTTACCCAAGCTAATCAGAAGAGGTGGAGAACCTATTCAGTTTAGGATTACAAATGCAATACGGTCTTTCTCTAATACAATACTCTTGACCACATTGTTTGGTTTGATAGTTTATTCATGTCTACTATCCAATGTGATTCGTGTGCTTATATGATTACCTTGAATGTGATTTAGAACGACTTCCTAAATCTCATTCATACTCTGGCCAGAGATTCTTAATCATATCATAGAGTATTCTCCCTCAAACAGTTTGAAGGTTAGAGATCCCTTGTTGCGCATTCACTTGCCTCCATGGCGAAGTGGCTTAACCCCAACTATGCCGTGGACACCCGTGTATGGGTGACATTTGACATAATCAAAGATCAAGTACCTAACCACAAGACAACTATGATGCCTCAGGTCAAAGGACTACTTTGCATTATCCCAACCATGAGTTCTCATGTGACATGAATATGAGAACTCTTCATTGATCGTGTTCAGTGAACTCATTCTCTATTGAGCACCTACGTACTTGTCTTGATGTCACACACACCAATGACTCGAGACTAGTCACTCTCCCTGAGAGAAGACACAGCACGTACTGATCTTAACGGACTGTCAATGCCCAATTGGCAATCCTATGATCAGGAACGTTTAGGATGTGTCTACGAAAAAATGGTCTCATGAATCTAACTTCTTTAGATCGTATTCTCTCAATCACATATTCCTTGGACTTATCGTTTAAGCATATAACATTTATATGAGACGGCTTAAACAATAATATTTGCCCTTGATATTAAACTAGATTAGTTTAACATATGAAATGTCCGTAAAGTATCATCATATGATTGGCTTTAGGGCACATTTCCAACACTTGGCTACTAGTCTAGCCTTATAAGTCTCCATGTTCCCATCAGCACCTATCTTCTTCTTGAATACCCATTTGTTTCCAATAGGTACTATACCTTCTAGAGGGTCTACAAGAGTCCATACCTGATTTTGATACATGGAATCCATCTCGGATTTCATGGCCTCTTGCCATCTCTTTGAATCAATGTCAAACATTGCTTCAGTGTAGTCTTTAGGGTCCTCCTTTGTGTCATTGTCACCTAGAAGGTGCAATTCCCCAATGTCATTATCCAAGCCATACCTCTGAGGTGGCCTGATGACCCTTTCAGATCTACGTGGAGCTAGGGGTTCAGGAACATGGTTATACGTCAGTTGAATGCTTGTTTGTGGTTCATTAGGAATTTCCTTTAATTTTATCGTTTTCTTGCTACTTCCATTGAGAACGAATTCGTCTTCAAGGAACATAGCAGTTTTGGCGACAAAGACTTCCAGGTCATCAGGGTGATAGAATTCGTATCCCAAAGTCTGTTTGGAATACCCCACAAAATAGCACTTAACAGACCTTGCTTCAAGCTTGTCTGTTTCAAGCCTTTTTACGTAAGCCGGACAACCCCAAATCTTAATATGATTAAGATTTGTTCTTTTGCCATGCCATATCTCATATGGTGTTTGTGGAACTGACTTGGAAGACACTCTATTTAGCAAATACGTTCCTGTTTGTAGGGCATATCCCCAGAATGAAACTGGTAGGTCAGCGGAACTCATCATAGAACGAACCATGTTCATCAAGGTTTGATTTCTCCGTTCAGAAACTCTGTTATGTTGAGGAGTTCCTGGTGGAGTCCACTGTGATACTATTCCACACTCCTTGAGGTAGTCTAGGAATTCAGTACTCAAATATTCACCCCTTCGATCTGATCTTAGGGTCTTTATCTGTTTCCCAGTTTGGTTCTCCACTTCATTCTTGAACTCTTTGAACTTTTCAAATGATTTTGACTTGTACTTCATAAGATACACATAGTCAAACCAAGAGTGATCATCGGTGAATGTGATATAGTAGGAGAACCCTCCTCGTGCTGCAGTGGACATAGGTCCACATACATCTGTGTGGACTAGTAGTTCTTTGGCTCGCTCTCATTTCCCAGTGAATGGAGATTTAGACATCTTTCCCAGTAAACAAGATTCACAAGCGCCCATTTGGTCGTTACCTAATGAGCTGAAATATCCATCTTTCGACATCTTGCGAATCTTATCTTGGTTTACATGTCCAAGTTTAAGATGCCGAAGCTTAACTCGGTTAACTTCTTCTCTAGCCCTTTTGGGTTTTGAGGTATTCCCGCTGTCAATACAGTGTAAACCCCTATTAGTCTCTAGGTGAAAAAGTCCCTCGATCATATTACCATGAGAGATAATACGACCGTTCAAGTATAAAGAGCATCTCATTTTGTCAAACAATACTGAGTGCCCATCTCGTAAAAGCATAGAGATGGAAATCAAATTCTTTATACATGAAGGAAAATATAAACAATTATTAAGTTCCAAGACTTCCCCAGAGGGCAGTTTTAGCACGTACCTGCCTACTGCTTTTGTAGAGATTTTAGTGTCGTTCCCAACTCACACAATCATCTCCCCATTGCGCAGTGTCCTGCTCCCCGTTAGTCCTTGTAACGAATTACAGATATGTTGACTAGCGCCTGAATCAAATATCCAGGAATTGGAGCTTACTGTAAAAGCACTTTCTATGACAAAAATAGTCCCTTCAAAAGTTCGTGTCATAAGGCTCGCAATGCGCACCCTGTATTTCTTCTTCAAACGTTCATCATTTCCACAATGAAAGCATGTTCCTTTGGATTTTCTTGCCTTCTTCTTATGCAACCTTTTCCTTGTGATTGCATTCTCACTCCCACTGTCCTTTTTGAAACTTTGTTCAAACTCATAGCACATGTCAATCATCTCGGTAAAAGTATGATCGAATCTATTCACTTTACAGTTTACTATAAATTTAGTGAAATCATCCGAGAGATGCAAGGAAAAAGTCTTGGGCCATTTTCCCATCGATGGAAGTTCCTAAACTCTCAAGATCTTGAAAGATCATTTCCATCTTTTGTCCATGTTTTTGGACCGATGTCCCCTTTGCCATTTTGGCATTCAATAGACTACAAACATTTGAGAATCGTACGTTACTTGTCTCAATGTCATGCATCTTATCCAAACTATCAACCATGGCACAAGAAGTGTCCATGTGCTCATGTAGCTTCTTAAGCTCATCACTAAGTGAAGTGAGGATTAAGCATTTGGCTTGTAAGTCATCCTCAAAGTGTCTAGTATAATTTTGACACTCCTCCTTTGAAGCTAGTTTCGTAGGAGGTACATGAGGAGGGGATTGCTTGAGCACATACGATATTGAAGGGAAATTTATGAGATTTCATGTGGGATTTCTAGTGACTAGCAGGCATATACAATTCAAAATTTATATACGAAAGCAACGGAAGCAAGTTATCATATAATATCAAAGCAATAGTCATGCAAATCCCCTTCAAGATGCATAGGTTTATGTAAGATGCATCAAAAACAAATTTATATGAGAACAAAGTTTATGAGTCGTTTTATACCTCTTGATCTAGATCTTAGACCAAGGATGGACCACCTCCAAGCCCTTTGCTCCTTGAACTCCTTGAGCCTAGCCTCCTTCCTTGCCTCCTCCACTTTGTTTAGAATGAGTGCTCCTAGGTTCTCTTCAAGTTTCCAAAATTGAAAACCTCTAAAGATCCTCACCCACTAGTGTAGTGAGAAGAATGAAGGAATAACCAAAGGGGTGAAAAGATGATTAGCTAAATCCCCCTATGCTGGCCGGCCCTTTGAGTGTTAGAGAGATATTCCTTTTTTTTCTCTTTTGTTCTTTTAACACTTCAAAAACCCTAATGAAACATTTGCTATAAAGTTCCTTTTATAGCCAAAAAGAAACAAGTCAACATTTGACCTTTCTCTCCCTCCTTTGGCCAGCCCCCTTTGTGTTGTTTGGGCTTTGGGCTTTTATTTATTTCAAGTCATCCAATGCTTGAATAAAAACCCAATGGGTTTAGGCCCAATGGGCCCAATTAAACCCGAACGTTTCTTTAAGCCCAAAACGATCTTATATCGCTTTTATGATTTCTTTAGACTTTCTAATTAATCACAACACTTAATTAATCCAATTAATTATTTCCATCATCCATTAATTACTCACTACAAGAGTGTATTGGTGAACAATCGTTTTAGGTTCTAATTAGCAAGGCAGTGAGGTGATTGGCACCAATCCAATTGATTATATTTAATCCAATCACTTAGTGAATTAAAACTTACTTTTAATTTACCTTCTTCTTTGACGACTACATTTAATCATCTAGAAGAACTCACAAGCCATGAGTGACATCTAACCATATATCATGGCTACCCAAGCTAATGTAGAAGTTGTTCGGAGAACCTATTCAGTTGGAATTACAATGTAATTCGATCCTTCTCTAAAACAATACTCTCAATCACATCACTAGGGTATGGATATAATATGTCAAACCCCTAATGTGATTATTTCTTCTTAAATTGAGTCGTATAGGAATGCTTTCCTTTATTACACTCGATACTTCGGCCGAAGATTCCCGAATCATATCTTAGAGTATTCATCCTCTCTTAATGAGGATTAGAGATTCCTTGTTGTGCATTCACTTGCCTTCATGACTAAGTGGCTTAACCCCGACTATGTCGTGGGCACCCGCGGATGGAGTGACTTTGACATAATCAAAGATCAAGTACTTAACCACAAGACAACGATGATGCCTCAGGTCAAAGGACTACTTACATTATTCCAACCATTAGAGTTACTTGCTTGACATGTGAGTAGACCTCCATGCAAGTACTCTCGTTCGATTGTGTTCTATGAACTCATTCCCTTAATGAGCACCTACATACTTATCTTAGTGTCACTACACGAATGGGATGAGACTTTCCATCCTTCTAATTGAAGCGGACATAGTATGTACCGGTCTATGCATTGTCAGTATCCCTCCGACAATCCTATGACTAGGAACCTTTTGGACATGATGGTTATGTGAAGAAGGTCTCTATAGTCTAACTTCATTAGATTACTTCTTCAATCGATCCATTGTCCATGGATTCACTATTTAGGACATATATCGTTTATAGAGATAGTCCTAATTAGTATCTTTGCCATCTGATGTATAAGAGTCATCTATACATCCATTCATTGTCCTGAAAGGTTTCTTCCAAAGATTGACTTTCAGGGCATATTTCCAACAATCTCCCACTTGCACTAAAGTCAATCACTAGTGTATCTTATACATGCTAGTTGAGAGAGCTTATGCTCGTAGGTTAACTTGGTTATGTATTAATCCTTTTTATTTAAAAGGGATTTACTTATCAAATGTTTCCAAAACATTTGATGATGTCTCTTTCTTGTGTTCGAATATTTCGATGAGACCTTGATTCCATGGCTTGAGCTATCGCCCCATTACGTCGTAGTATCCCACTAACGACCTTATGGTTTGGATTCAATCATTGGTTCTATAAGAACCCCTTTTGTTCAAAACACCTTTTGAAGCAATTTCTAAAACAATATATCGTTTGTATACTTTATACAAACTTTGCTCCAACCTTGAGACCATTGTAGTACAATACTAACAATACATTCATATGATTAGTACTTCATCCATTATGAAGTTCCATTTATTAAAATGGCTTATTTTCACTTTGGTTTATGACCTAAGTGATTGCACGCTTCCAGAGTCCCACTCTGATGTTCCTTTCTTAAAGGCAATAATACTCTATCAGTTGCTTTGGTTCTGATCCTGGGATATAGTAATATCTTAAAGTGACAACCCCTGTGGTTCTTCACTTTTGGATATCTACTCACAAGTCCATACATGTGTCCCTTTTGTGATTTTGTGACACATTCATTATAAGGGTTACGAAAGTGATTTTCTATCATATAGGAAAATGCTTTCTTAAATCTTTCAACATTTGAGATTTAATTTCCCCATTTAATATCCTTGAGATAGCCTTGCTATATCAATAAGTCCAATTTCAAGTCTATACTTCAAAATTGACCATGTCATGTTTTGTCAATTTTCGAGTACATCTATATTTTATCAAGTCCATTAAATAGACTTTATTCATATCTTGTTGCTCAAATTATGACATCACTCCCACTGGCCTTGTTGTAACTTAGCATTCATTCAAAAACTTAACAATTATATTTTCTTGATTTGAATGCATATTGCTCCCACTAACTTGTCTTGGATCTATTGACAATCATTAAGATCCATTAGCTTATTGATGATGTCTCAACTATTTTGAGACTATCAACAACTCTAGCTAACACAAGTTAATTAAACGAATCATACACAAATGAATTCCTTCTCAAGTAATTCCATTTGAAATGTGTGACTTGCTTTATCAAGTCTATTCATTTAAATTATATGGTGTCATACACCATACTACGAGTTTTAGTCATACTAAGACCTTTAATGTAGTCATATAAGAATTATCCAAGTCTTTAGTGGAAGCATGGCTCCTACTAAGGATATAGAAACTCAACCATTCCTTCTAGGTGGTTGATATAATTCTTTATCAAAACTACATAGAGCGTTATAGTTACATAAGACGTCGAATTTGGATTGTCTTGTTGTTAAACTATATGTTGTGACTCATTTTGAAACTATTCCCTTTTGTTTCATCAAATTTGTCCATACGCTTTGTTATTAGCTTGTTCTCATAAAAGAGAATGATGGACAACTCCCACTATACAACCATTTTATGTTAGGTTGACGAAACCAACATTCAAAGACTATTCTTTAAAATGTTTACACAACATAGAATTTTAACGTTTGAAGAGCTTGAGTCCTTTAACAATTAAAATTACAAACTCTTAATAATAGTCAATTACTATTATTCTTTAGACAACTATAAACCAATCATATTCAAGTTTATATCCATTTTCACACCTCCCACTATTTCTCATGACTTTAATGAGAAATCACTTCATACATTCAAAATGTATAAACGTGGAGTATACGGGTAGAAGACATTGTGTAGTAGCTTTAAAACCTTTTAAGCTCGTTTGTTTCAATCTTCACTAAGTTAATGTCTCGTTATTAAGTGACTAAAGTCTTTAAACATTTTATAGATTTAGACACTTCTTTCTTGGTTTAATCACTAACACAATTGACATTTTAACACAATTTAAAGAATGCCCAATTAGTTGTTCAAAACTACTAATTGAATCAAGAGTGATCTTGATTATTGTGTTCTAAGTGATAACCATATAAGAAACATTTTTCTTATTACTTATATCATTATAATGTGATCTTCCTATTCTTCAAGAAAGAAATCTCTAGACCTTTTTCAATTCATATAGAACTCATAGGTAGACAATTGGAACCAAATCTAAAGATTCATTGTATCCTTCTATGTCCTACATGTGAGACCTATCCATAATTGATAAGTCTAAAGTTTGGTTATCACATTACAATGAGTGATATAAATCTTGTATCTCAACTAGGATACAACAAGACAATATTCAATTCATAACACTACTTTAAGGAAATGATATATTAGAAGGCATTCATCACATTACATTAATATGATAATTCAAACATTCATAATGTTTAATACAAAAAGTATTAGCTCTATACATTTAGAGACTAATTTAAATACCTTCATACGTTTAGGCACTAATAGTGGTCTTCCATCATATGAAGCCACATAATTAGTTCTTAACAAAATAAGAAAGTTTAAAGACTATCTTTAAATGCCTAACAAGCTTCCTAAGTAGTAAGCAAAAAAACATAGTGGCCGAATCCTTCTCCACATTTTTCTTTGCTTGTTCCTCTTCTACTTGGCTCCTCCACCTATATACAATTTATACAAGTGATTAGCCCTTTATATCAAATATAAATATTTAGAAGATCTAACATTTAGAATTGAAGATAAGAACATAAACCATATTCCTCTTCCAATGCCCCTCCTTTCCACAGTGGTGGCAAGTCCCCTTGGGCTCCTTTGCCTTCTTTTTCCTCACTCCTCCTCCTTGCGGCTTAGGAGTGGGAGACTTCTTCTCCTTCCCTTTGCCTTTGCCTTGCGGCTTGGCCTTGGAAGATGATGGCTTGTTGTAGGCTACTGCAGCAGTCCCTACAACGTTTTATTTCTTCATAGTCTTCTCGGCAGTTACTAACATATTTAGTAACTCAGAGAGAGTACTATCCATCTTATTCATATTGTAGTTCATTACGAACTGCGAGAATGAATCAGAAAGAGAAGCCAATATGAAGTCCTAGGCCAATTCCTCGTCAAGTGGAGTACCTAGGTTCTCCAATTGTTCAATGAGTCCTATCATCTTCAGTACATGTTGATGCACTGGAGCCCCCTTGACCATCTTGGTCTTCATAAGTTCACTAACAGTGTTAAAGCGACGGTTGCGCGTCCCTTCACCATATAACTCCGTAAAATGGAGTATGATGGAAGATGCACTGTCCATGCCCTCGTGCTGTCTCTGCAACTCCTCATTCATGGAAGCTAACAGATAGCACTTGGCTTGTGTGTCATCCTCAACGTGCTTGTCATACTTAGCACGTTCATCCTCAGTGGCCTCAGGGCCAAGAGGTATGTGAGGTGGAGCCTTATCTAGCACGTAAACAATCTTCTCCAATGTTAGGAGAATCTTGACATTACGAAACCATGATGGGAAATTGTGCCCCTCTAGGCAATGTTTGTCGAGTATTTTCGCGAGTGTGCTTCCAACCATATCTAAATACATAAACAATAAAATAATTAGTTTGATTGTTGATTAAGTCAAACGATTCGGGTCTTTAAACCGAATGACACCACCCACCATTTTTAGCAAATTCCATATCCCTCAAGATGGAATCCAGTAGATTTCAAAGAAAGCTCCTAGCGGGTTACGGGAGGCTCATTATTACCAAGCCCACCTCACGATGATACGATGCCGGCTAGCAAAAATAATAATGAGAGGGTACACTTACCCATTCACAACAACCTCTTGTGATTACCCATCTTTTTGGCCTCTAGAGAACAATGCCTCACAATGATATGATGTTGGCATCAATTCTCTTAGTTAAGTTTTGTCCCACCATGCCGGTTTAGATAGGGGTTCAAGTATGACCTCACGATGATACGATGTTGGCCACACTCGTTGCCTACCTTCACCTTATCAAATGTTTATATAGACTCCTCCTGAGTATAAGCATGCACTTTGCACTCCCCCATGATAGGGTGAAGGCGGTGTACAAGTCATAAACGATTGGAGCCTACCATGGTGGAAGGCCACGAAAAAGTGTTCAAAGCACTCTTACGCTTTCAACTTAATATTGTATGTTGGTTGAGGGATTTTAAGGTCTCATCATTTTATTTATTTAATCATATTCAAATAAATAGTGTCCTATTATAACTACTAGTCCAAAGTTAATGAAATTAGTAGCATATGATATCCCCACTACTCGTTTTCATAAAACAAATCAATATCAAAACAATTTTTTTTTTTAAATATTGGAGATATATATAACTACTACTTATATTATAGTTTAGTAACGTATGATACTCCCACTATTTGTTTTGAGAAAAACAAATCAATATCAAAAAACGAATTTTTCAAATATTGGAAGTAACTACTACTACTATGGTTTTTGCATTCCTTTGAAATTGGACTTTATAGTTATCTTAGGCTCTTGGATGACCATGGACTTATTAGGTTATTGCAACAACGAGCCAACATTGTTGAATAAGAACTCGGGGAGGTTGTGTCAATTTAATTACGTGCTTTTCAATCCAATTAAAACATTTTTCATTGAGCCATTAGAAATGAAAGACAATCATTCATTGCTCATTAGGGCGTTGGACCCATTTAATCTTTAATCTCATGTCAAAACCATCTTTTAATCATGTCACCTTACCAATAGTTAAAGAAACTCTAGTCTAGTACTAGAGGGAATCAAATAATGGAAAGAGATTAAGAAGTAATAAGAATTACAAACCGATTTGTACAAATTCCTACAAATTACATATACTAAGAGGGAGAGAAAGATTAATGTCCATCATTTAATGTCCATCATGACAAGGTCCAATTGAAATAGCAATTAAAACACATTCCCAAGGTTCAAACAATTTGAGTTTAACGCCCTTTCTCATAGCTCAATTATCGTTTAAGGCATAAGTCCATAGTCAACCATTTTTCTAACTACTTAATCATATTAAATAATTAATTGGAATGCAACACAAACAATTAGATTTAGTGCATATGGGCATAATATTATTATGAGTTTAAACAACTAACAAAATTAAAATAAAATATTTTAACTTTTTAGATGGATGGGGTCTATTATGCAAATATGAAAAGTTAGGGGTAAAACCGTAAATACTCAAAAGTAAAAACAACTTTTTCCAAATTACAAAAAGCCCCACAAGTGGGTAATCCACTAGGGTGGCCGGCCACATTAAGGTGAGATGGGAAGTCTCACCCATCTTGCATTGAACCAACATAAAGTAGAAAAAAAATTAAATTTTGCTTGTCACTTGGTTTTACTTTAAGGACTTTAGTGAAAAGGGTGATGGAAATTCTCCTAGTCAAGTCTAGGGTTTAATAAATTTGGAGATGGCTATGGATGGTATGTACATCATCCAAAACCGCAAAACAATGCATGAAATACAAATAACACCATTTTCACCAAAAACCATACCATGAACACCAAGAACAAAACCATGAACACTTTTTCAAGATTTGTATATTCTTGGTTATTTTTCAAACCCAAAAACAAAAGTGACAAGATTTCTACTTTCTAGCTTTAAAGTGTGTGTGTGTGATTCAAAATAAAAACACAAACACATAGCCAAAAACCCCTTTTTGCCGTGCCCTCCCTATGACTCAAAACCCCAAAATTTGTTCTAAACTCATTCTTCATTCATGCATCCAAAACACTTTTTGCATACATATCTTTCTCAACTATTGATTTACATTTTTCAACAATTGAAAAAACAAAAGATAAACATACTTTGAATGAAGCAATAATATGTCATACATAAAATTAAAACCCATATGCATAAAATCCAAAAGGACACATCATACATAAACCTGGCTCTGATACCACTTGAAGGGAAATTTATGAGATTTCATGTGAGATTTCTAGTGACTAGCAGGCATATACAATTCAAAATTTATATACGAAAACAACGGAAGCAAGTTATCATATAATATCAAAGCAATAGTCATGCAAATCCCCTTCAAGATGCATAGGTTTATGTAAGATGCATCAAAAACAAATTTATATGAGAACAAAGTTTAGGAGTAGTTTTATACCTCTTGATCTAGATCTTAGACCAAGGATGGACCACCTCCAAGCCCTTTGCTCCTTGAACTCCTTGAGCCTAGCCTCCTTCCTTGCCTACTCCACTTTGTTTAGAATGAGTGCTCCTAGGTTCTCTTCAAGTTTCCAAAATTGAAAACCTCTAAAGATCCTCACCCACTAGTGTAATGAGAAGAATGAAGGAATAACCAAAGGGGTGAAAAGATGGTTAGCTAAATCCCCCTATGGTGGCCGGCCCTTTGAGTCTTAGAGAGATATTCCTTTTTTTTCTCTTTTGTTCTTTTAACACTTCAAAAACTCTAATGAAACATTTGCTATAAAGTTCCTTTTATAGCCAAACAGAAACAAGTCAACATTTGACCTTTCTCTCCCTCCTTTGGCCGGCCCCCTTTGTGTTGTTTGGGCTTTGGGCATTTATTTATTTCAAGTCATCCAATGCTTGAATAAAAGCCCAATGGGTTTAGGCCCAATGGGCCCAATTAAACCCGAATGTTTCTTTAAGCCCAAAATGATCTTATATCGCTTTTATGATTTCTTTAGACTTTCTAATTAATCACAACACTTAATTAATCCAATTAATTATTTCCATCATCCATTAATTAATCACTACAAGAGTGTATTGGTGAACAATCATTTTAGGTTCTAATTAGCAAGGCAATGAGGTGATTGGCACCAATCAAATTGATTATATTTAATCCAATCACTTAGTGAATTAAAACTTACTTTTAATTTACCTTCTTCTTTGACGACTACATTTAATCATCTAGAAGAACTCACAAGCCATGAGTGACATCTAACCATATATCATGGCTACCCAAGCTAATGTAGAAGTTGTTCGGAGAACCTATTCAGTTGGAATTACAATGTAATTCGATCATTCTCTAAAACAATACTCTCAATCACATCACTAGGGTATGGATATATTATGTCAAACCCCTAATGTGATTATTTCTTCTTATATGATTCAATTGAGTCGTATAGGAATACTTTCCTTTATTACGCTCGATACTTCGGCCGAAGATTCCCGAATCATATCTTAGAGTATTCATCCTCTCTTAATGAGGATTAGAGATTCCTTGTTGCGCATTCACTTGCCTTCATGACTAAGTGGCTTAACCCCGACTATGCCGTGGGCACCCGCGGATGGAATGAGTTTGACATAATCAAAGATCAAGTACTTAACCACAAGACAACGATGATGCCTCAGGTCAAAGGACTACTTACATTATTCCAACCATTAGAGTTACTTGCTTGACATGTGAGTAGACCTCCATGCAAGTACTCTCGTTCGATTGTGTTCTGTGAACTCATTCCCTTAATGAGCACCTACACACTTATCTTAGTGTCACTACACGAATGGGATGAGACTTTGCATTCTTCTAATTGAAGCGGACATAGTATGTACCGGTCTATGCATTGTCAGTATCCCTCTGACAATCCTATGACCAGGAACCTTTTGGACATGATGGTTATGTTAAGAAGGTCTATGTAGTCTAACTTCATTAGATTACTTTTTCAATCGATCCATTGTCCATGGATTCACTATTTAGGACATATATCGTTTATAGAGATAGTCCTAATTAGTATCTTTGCCATTTGATGTATAAGAGTCATCTATACATCCATTCATTGTCCTGAAAGGTTTCTTCCAAAGATTGACTTTCAGGGCATATTTCCAACAGATATGTCATTCATCTTTGAGACATTCTCAATGTGATGATACCAAGCAAGGAAACGTTGGCCCCTAAAGCCCATTTTGTCAAGAATAATGGTTGGTGTAATTTTAGGCATGTCGTTAACTATAGAACATAACATAAATCGTATTAGATTGTTGATTTTAAAACTACTTGATTGGGTCTTAAATCAAATAGTACCACCCACTATTTTTGGCAAATTCCACATCCCTCTAAATGGAATCCAAGAGTTTTGTTGAACTCTTAGCGGGGTATGGGAGACTCACCATTACCAAGCCCACCTCAGAAGAATATGATATTGGTTAGCAACAATAATGATGAGAGGATAACACTTTAGCCATTTACAACTTTTGTAATTACCCATCTTGTTTGGCCTCTAGAGAATGATGCCTCAAAAGAATATCATATTGGCACCATTGCACTTAGTTAAGTCATTCCCACCATGCCAGTTCAAGTAGGGGTTCAAGAATGGCCTCAGAAGAATATCATATTGACCATACTCGTTGCCTACCTTCACTTCATCATATGTTTATAGGCTTCTGCTGAATGTAAGCACATACTTTGTATACCCCAGAACTGGACAAATACGATGTATGAGTCACGAACGATTGGAGCCCACCATGGTGGAAGGCCTACGAAAAGATGGTCAAAGCATCTCTCGCTTATCAACTTAATATTTGTTTTGTTGAGGGAGCAGTGTTGGGCTACATCAATATCATTTTAATCTTATTAAAACAACTTAGGCTTATCACAACCATTGGTCCAAGTTTATATGAATTAGTAGTATATAATACTCCCACTATTTCGATGAAACAAGCAAGACTATGTGGAACTACTAACGAATGCATTGCATCCTCATATGGACTATATAGTCATTTTAGGCATTAGGATGATTATGAACCGTTTGATTTGATCCAACACGAGCCTTGTGTTGGACCTTGGGTCTAAGGTAGGCAGTCGTTAAGTTTAGTTACACATTTAATCTAATTAAACCGTTATTTCCTATTGGGTGTTGGACCCAACTATTCCAATTTGCATGCAAATAAACAAAAAAGAATACTTGAAATAAAGAGAAGGGCTTATGCCCTTTTACAACACATTTGATGGACATATGCCCATTTACAACACATTTGAACCAATCAAATTACATTCAAATCTAAACACCCAAACATTCATAATGTAAAGCGACCAATCACATAGCTCAATTATCGAGGCCTTTGGTTCATAATCACCATTTTCTTAATCAATCACATTAACTAAGAAAGCAACTTAAACAATTGGATTTCAGATTCATAAAATTGATTTAAATGGAACTAAATGAAATGAAAATCCAATTCTCATTAAAGAAACAAAACCATTTTGTTCTCATCATAATTTGGGCCGAAAATGCAATGACCACAACTATTGGGCCACAATACTAAAACATATACTTTTGGGGTCACTTTTGTAAAAACACAAGAGTCCACAACTTCATGTAATTACAACTAGAACCCAAAAATTCAACAATTATAAAAACTTCATTAAAGGAGCAAAACAATTTGTCCTTTAGTGTTTTTGGGCCTTTACGTAAAAACGCAAACTTTTGGGTCAAAGTGCAAATACACAAAAGTATCAAAACTTTATGTAATTGCATAAAAGCCCCAAAAGTACCCCCACTAAGGGGTGGCCGGTTTTGGTAGTGTAAAAGGGGAGGTTGATTTTTGGTGAGAATTCAAAATTTTAAAGTGTGTTGAAAAAGTGAAAGGTATGGGTTGAATAGTTGATTGGCATGGTTGAAAAGTTTGATTGGTATGGGTTGTAAGAATAGGTTAGTCAAACAATAAAGACACAAATCATCAATCACCAATCAATAACAAACCAAAACTTTATGAAAAACAACAAACACATTGAATCAAAACACCAAACCTTTTTTGTTCTTGGTAAGAACATCAAGAACATTGAAGAACACGCATGAAAACTCATAAGAGCTCCATGAATGTTTTCACTCAATAAAACTCAAAAAAACACTACTCAAAAGAGGGTTAACATCCTAAGGTGGGGGTTCCAAAAGTCACTTTAAAACCTTTTTAACAAGACAAACATGAACCCAAAAATCCACCCTTTGGATTTGGCCGAATTTCCCCACATACATGGCACCAAATTTTAGTTCCAATATTCATGCTTAAATGAACTACATCTACAACATTTGAGATGCTAAATTTTCAAGCAAAATTTATATTCAAAAAGCAAGAACAAAGCTTGTAACATTTACAACATTTAAATCTCAAACCATGAAAAACACAAAACCCAAAAGGATTCACCATACACTAGACTTAAGCTCTGATACCACTTGAAGGAAAAAATTTGTCCTAGCTAAGAACATGTGAGAACATTTGAACACATATGCAAACTAATAACACTTTAAAGTAGGCATGCATTAAAAAACAATTCTAAAACCCATGACTTTCAAAGCTTAGTGAATGGTGAACCATAAGACTCTTTAACAACATTAAAGAGAAGAAAAGATTTTGATATTCAATACCCTTGAAGCTCATCCTTGTTTACACAAGGGATTCACCCAAGTGGAGGGCCTTCAAGTCACCTCCTAGCTCCTTAGATCTTCCTTGTGCCTTTTGATGCTCTTCTTGCTCATTGAGGATGTGAGGAAAGGAACTCCAAATGTACCAAAGGTTTGGTACCTCTAAGTCTCCACACCAAAGATGATTGTGTGAAGATGAAATGGATTATATAGAGGACGTTAGATGCTAGTAAACTCCCCTAGGAAGGCAGGCCTCTATAGAGAAAAATGAGAGAAAATGTTTCTCTTCTTTGCCTCAAGAAAACCCTAGTGAGTAAAAAGCTATAAAGTTAACTTTATACTACCTCACATGTGAGTGGGAAACTTACAATTAATCCAAGTTTGCTTCCACTCACCCTTATGGCCGGCCTTGACTTTGTTATTGAGCTAATTGCCCATTTTGTTTTAGTTGTCATAGAACTTAAACATAATGGGCCTTGTGGACCAAAACACTTTTGGACCCCGAAACTAAATTGAAAGCCCAATACGAACCTTTCGTATAATTAATTAACTAATTAATTAATCTTGACCATTCTCAATCAAACCATTTAATTGCTTATCCATCTCATTTATATTTCTTCACTTTCATCCTTACTCGGTGTACAATCCATTAGGTTCCAATTAGCGAGGCAGTGGGCGATTGTTACTCTTAACGATCGATTGTGAATTGAAACCACATTTCAATTCTCCCTTTGAAGAAGATTAGTGTTTGCTAATCCTCAGGGCTTCCACAAACCATGAGTGACACCTAGCAGTATGTCATGCCTACCCAAGCTAAGTAGAAGTGGTTGGAGAACCTATTTAGTTACAATTACAATGCAATACGGTCCTTCTCGAATACAATACTCTTAATCACATTGTTTGAGTGATAGTTTGTTTCATGTCTACTATCCAATGTGATACTTCTCTATATGATTCAATTGAATATGATTTGGAGCAAACTTCCTAAGTCATATTCGTATGTTTTGGCCAAAGACTTCCAAATCATATCTCAGAGTATTCTACATGACTAGATAGTTTGACCCCAACAATGTCGTGGACACTCTCAATGGAATGCCTTTAACATGATCAAAGATCAAGGATTCAACCATTAGACATCTATGATGCCTCAGGTCAAATGACTACTTTGCATATTGCAACTTAAGAGTTCTTACATGATATGTATGTTCGAACTCTTTTTTTATCGTTATTCAGTGTACTGAATTACCTTTTAAACACCTATGTGTTTGTCCCAGTGTCCAACACTAAATGACTTGAGACTAGTCATACTCACACTTGAGTTAACATAACACATACTAACCTTAGCGGATTGTCAATGCCCAATTGTGAATCTTATGGCTAGGAACGCTTTAGGAATGAACATAAGAGAAAGGTCTCGTTAATTTAACTTACTTAGATCACTTCTCTCTTAGATTAAATACATTCCTTGGATTCCCTTATTGCTTAAACACATAATACAATAAATAGTGCTTAACAATAAGCTTTGCCCTTCATTAAACATATAATAGATTAACACAATAAGTATTCCAAAAGCTATTACATCAAATGAGTGGCTTTGTAGGCATACTTCCAACACCCAGTGGGTCACTCATCATGGGATTGCTCTCGCGTGAACTCACTTAACTTCGGAGTTCCGATGGAACCCGAAGCCAGTGAACTCCCAAAAAGCCTCATGCTAGGTAGAGATGGGAATATACATATAAGGCTTACAGGATCCACTCCCTTGGGCGATGTGGATGTAACAATCCACCCCCCTTAGGGGCCCGACGTCCTCGTCAACACACTTCCGGACAGGGATTGGCTTTGATGCTAAATTGTCACATCCTGGGCTCGACTCCACCGTAGCACGATATTGTTGCTTTGGGTCCCGACCATGCTCTCACAGTTTTGTTTCTGGGAACTCACACGAGAACTTCCCAGTGGGTCACCCATCATGGGATTGCTATCACGTGAACTCACTTAACTTTAGAGTTCCAATGGAACCGAAGCCAGTGAGCTCCCAAAATGTCTCGTGCTAGGTAGAGATGGGAATATACATATAAGGTTTACAGGATCCACTCCCCTGGGCAATGTGGGATGTAACAATGTTGCACAGTCAAATTTTCGTCGCGCAAGGTCTTACATGTTATTCAAAAGCACAGTTTCACTTTAACTTTTTCTCACATTGGTTTTCCCACAACCCTAAATTTCCTCCCATTTTCTTTATCCCCAACCCCCCCCCCGGGGCCCAAAAAAAATCACTTACTTTGATTTTGAAATTTATGTTTTGTTTCCGCATATACTGCAGATAAAAAAAACCCAGACATCAGTTATATTTATGTATTTGAATAACATATGTTTATATTTTTGTATTTGAGGACGATGTTTTTAATTATTTCTTTAATATGTATTTGAATTAAATTTTCAGTTTAATTGATTAGTTGGTTAATTTGATTTATTTGGTTAACTTAGACAATAAACTCTTTGTTTACATAAGCTTCAACATTTCAAATAAATATTTAAATTCAATCTCCTCCATCGCTTCAGCATTTAGGCGGCGAACCTGTCATCGCACATAAATATTCGTCACGCAAAGTGGCAAAAAAATGCAGGTAGATTTTGCGCCAATTTTTTACGGTATATGTTTTGCGCAACAGAGGTTTTGTCCCACAAAGAGTTCGTGCTTATAATCAGATTGCTCAGCTGTAAAGGCAGAAACTGTAAAATTTGCAACAACTACCTCTACCATAGCAAAAATTCAGCCTTCCTCCTTCCATTATTATCAAATAGGTCCTCTAATATTCCCATCATCTCAATCTTCATCATCTCTCCCTAAATCGATCTATCCTACTCTATTCGGTATGCTTTTTGGTTTTGTATTGGAAAATTTCATTGTCAATTCGTACTAACGCCATTAAATTTGTTTTCTATAAAGCTGTTGTATACGATTATTGATTGGTGAAAAACGAAATTGGAGGTAAGTTCTTTGGTTTTTAAATTTTAAGTTATTTAATTTATTTTTAAATTATGGTGTGTTAAATTGTTTGTATATAAACTATTGTGTATGTCACAAACAAAATTGTTTTCTGTTGTACAAAGTTAATAGTAACTAACTTCGTGCGCGTTTTTTCAAAATAAACATAGTTTCCCGTTCGAGGATTAGTTGGATTTCGCACATGGCTGTGAAAGCATATGACTGTGGTCCAATTGATTCTTGAATTGTCCCATTATTTGGATAGTTTGGGAATGCACAATTATGGGGCGTAGTTTACGGTTCACGGATTAGGTTTTGGTCATGGGAATTTCGGTCACAGTTTTTTACATTCTTCGAGTGCCTAATATGTATTTTATATCTATGTCATGTACTTGAAGAACTGTAGAGAACATTGATTAATATGTATTTTATATCTATATCTATGTATCTTCATTCGCAGCGAATTGAGAACATTGATGAGTTGGATATCCTTGCCCATAGGACACACCACATGTAGTGACACTTTGCATTGTGGTCCTTTCGACATTTTGTGACAATTGAGAAGTAAGTTTTGCCAATTGAGCTGGAATGGTAGCAAAATCCATGTCTTACTTCTCTAGTATCTGAAATCAAGGAAACAAAACTAAATCAAATATCAAAAGTAAAAATAAAAGACACAAACAGAAACAAAGTCAGTAACTAAAATAAAAGACACGAAAAAGAAATAACGAGGGATTAGCAAAGTTGCTAATCCCCGGCAACGGCGCCAAAAATTTGGTGCGAAAATTAACTTAACACACAAATTAAACCCTCTTGTTGTCAATTGTAGTAAAGAATGTAAGTAGGGATCGTTCTAGGCCGGGGATTAGGAGGGATTGCTAAAACACTTGAAACTGACTTAAAAACGTAAAATTAAGTTTAAAACACCAAACTAGACTCAAAAGATGCAATACAAACTAAAAAGACTCAAAACAGCTTAAAACAATGAATTAGACTCTAAAGTGACTCTAGGGATGGTTTTGGACGAAATTAGGTTCTAACTTGACTCGAGACACTTAAAAACACAAATCAAAAAGATTTTGACTAATAAAACACTTTAAAGTAAAGGGGGATTTGATTTTGACGAATTTAAAAAAACAAAACAAACAGATTGTAAACTAAAACAGATTTTGGATGAATTTGGGTAAACTATGGATGATGGGCTAGCTAGAGGGTTATTCTCCACACATGACACACTTGCACATAAACCAATTTTCAGTTGTTCTTTCGATAAATCATGAAACTCAACACCCCAGATTAATTAGGTCCGCTTAAATTAACCTTCAAGTTCTCCTTAAGTTATTGAATTGGATGTTGGATGGGAAAGCGCATACAACAATTCAAAGCATTCTTCAAAAGTCCTTTACGTGAACAGCACAATAAAGATACAATCAAAGATCTTTAAGCATCATGAAAACTATAAGTATTGACGAGGCATTCATTACTATGATGAGCATGAAATTCCTGCCAAGAATTCATTTAACGCGATCGTTTATAAGCGACCTCCACTACTTGTGAATATAAGTTTGTAACTATTAGGTGAAACTTCCTTATACTCTAGCATCATATTCATGCATGCAAACTAAGTGTGCACTCTTAATAAACATACACGAATAAGTTATCAATCAAGCAGTTAAACAAAGTGAATTCACAACTTATGAAATCACAACTGAAGGTAATTAATTCATATTGCAAGTATGTTCATGGCTTTGAATTCCCCCTAGCTAAAGGGGTTTAATTCGTCATAATCGCAAAGCAAAGAATAACAAGTTTATACATTCAAAACAAAAGAAAGAAAACACCTAAACGCTCCAGCGCTCCAAACTGAACAGCAAGCACGTCCAAGAACTTTCCTTCCCTTCCTTGATTGCGGCACAAGGTTTGGTGGTGGGTTTTGGGGATTATGGATGGTGTAGAAGGATGGGATTATGGTTAGGATGGATGTATGGTGCGACAAGGGTTGATTAAGGTCTTAAACTATGGAGAATGGTGAAGGAAGGGTGCGGCAAAAAGTGGGAATCTGTTTTAGGCGTGAATGGGTGAATGAATGGTTAAGGAGAAAAGACTCTGCCTTGCGACATAATGTGTCTTCTGATGGATCTCCCTAGTTATGGTGAAGGGTGGATGTATTTATAGGCTAGGGAGTGTATGGAGTTGTGGTAATGAGTGGATGTAATGGGTGTAGTGGTTGAGTGTTGTGGAAATGAGTGGATGTAATGGGTGTAGTGGGTGACTGTTGTGGTAATGAGTGGATGTAATGGGTGTAGTGAGTGAATGTTGTGGTAATGAGTGGATGTAATGGGTGTAGTGGGTGACTATTGTGGTAATGAGTGGATGTAATAGGTGTAGTGGGTGAGTGTTGTGGTAATGAGTGGATGTAATGGGTGTAGTGGATGGATGTTGTGGTAATGAGTGTCTTTGCATGTGTGTGTTCCTCTTTGCATTTGCACACACATGCTCTTCACCATTTCAGCCCAAAATCAACACATTTGAACACACACATGCTGATTTCCAGCCTTCTAATCTTCAAAAACGTCCATCCTCATGTCTCCATGTGCATGCAATCCAATCTTGGCCCAAAATGCTTCAAAATGCTCCAAAATGCACTTTCTTGCCAACTTTGTTATTAGGACCTACAAACACACGAAAATAGCTTAAAATACATAATTAACTAAGACATAACTACATAAATGCATAAGAACAAGCTAACTAAGTCGCATAAATATGCTCCTATCAGGTCATGCCGGAGAGTCAGAAGGCAGAGGTTCACGATTGTTTGTCGGTTAGTATCCAACTATTTTATATTTGTTATATATATATATATATATATTATACTAATAAATTATGTAATATTTAATACTATGTTTATATTTGTTAAATTATAAACATACTACAATTTTGACAACATTAACGAGTCCATGGCCACCCAACTAAAGAGGCTCTTCAATAACCACTACAAGTAGTGTAAGAGTGAACTCCATAAATGATTTGAGCTGTTTAATGATCCGGGGGTCGCTCCCCTAAAGGGTGTCCCGCTGGAGTTGGAGGAACGCCTAGAAGATTGGGCATGGCTCTGCTACCATTTTCAGGATGAGTCCTCTATGGTACGTCTGTTATTATGTCTTAATTAACTATTATTTTTTTAAATTCTTATGTTAATTAATTTTTTTTTATATTTTCTTCAAATATTACAACTAATACGTTCATTTTGTGTATAACAAAAGAAGGCAAAGGCCAACAAGATCAACCGAGACAAGAAGACTCGACCAGTCGGGATCGAGGCCCTTCTCATATAGGATGAAGGGTCAACGACAGGTAATAAAGCTTTTCATATTTCAATTTTTATATGTGAGAAATATTTATTTCTTTTTTGCGCACTAACATTTTTCTTAACTTTTTCTGTTCCAGGACGATTCAAAACTCCCCGAGATCGACGTCTTCAAGGACATTTATGTTCAACCCGGGGATAAGTTGACCGAGCAGCTGCATGTTAGTATAGCTAAATTCTTATTACTCTCTTGCACTTTCAACTATTTTAAAAATTAAATTAAATATTAAATATTAAATAATTTTAATATTTCCTTTCTTTTTGTCACAGGCGGCTATGGTAGAGACGATCCAGTCTATTCTTCAGGAGACCGCCTTCTAGCTTCCCCTGGACACCACGATTGAGGCCGTGGATCCGTCCGAGGATGCAAGGTTTCGAATCCTGACAGAGACCTTGGATCAGACCCTTGATCGGAGACCGAGGAAGTTTAGCCAGGAGATGGAGAATGCCCGGGAGCGAGACATTGGACCTCTTCATCGACACATTTAAAGGGCAAAGTCACAACATTGACGCAAGAAGTGGGCAACCTAAGGAGTGAACTCATGTACACCTAGAGTTAGATGTCGCTGATCGTACAAGCCCTCAGATTGTCCCACTAAGTGTTGCCCCGTCCATCTCCTAGCCCCTCTACCAGGAGCAGAGCTAGCACCTCGATCAGTCGACCTTTAAGCCTTTCCAGCAGCCTACCACCATCGACGCAGTAGACTTGTCAAACCTTTTTATTGTAGATATTATGTTTCCCTTACTTTTAAAACTTTTGAAATTGTACGTACATTTTTCTTTATATTATAAATAAAACAAATTTATTAATTACTGCTACAATTTAATTATAAAAAAAATTAAATCGTTGTTTTAATTTAAAAAATGTTTTCAGAACCCAAAATAAAAAATATGTATATTAAACTTTACGCAACGAAACCTTTCGTCGCGTAACAGTAAATGCCACAACCATATTCGTTGCGCAAAAGTAATATGCATATGACAAACTTGTGACAATTAAATAATGTTAAAATTACTCCAATTTTGTTGCATGAATGTTTGCTAGACGAAACGTTTCGTCGCGCGATGCTTTACTAACACAGCTTTTTCGTCCAAATAAGTACAATATGACAACAGACTTTTGCCTCGTTGTATTTCACACGACAAATTAAGCTCTTTGTTATGTTACATTTAATGTGACGAATCATTTTTTCAATGCACAATCATTTGTTGCGCGACAAATTTCATTAGTTTGTCTCGCAATTGTTTTTTCATGACCTTTGTGCAACGAAGATTTCCTCGCCTAATATCATATGCAACAGAATATTACTTTCTGCGACCATCTGTCCTTCGTCGCGAAAACTGTAAAATGTAGAAGTGAATGTTGACCAAATTCGCCCTACGAACTAGTTATTTCCTAAGGGCAAGCTTTCGTAGGGCAACCCCAATTTTCTGATGGCGGGTGAGCTTGTAACATATATGGAACAATATCACACAGTATTTGCGCAAATATAGTTGCGTGCCTGAAAGACACTAAATATGGAACCATATTTCAGTTTTTTTATTTTGTTGCTTTGGTATATAAGAACTAATTAACTAAATTGTGTTCTAGAATTAAGATAATTGAAATCTGTTCATTGATTGATGACAGTACTGGATGACGGTGTTTGTTTCCATGAACAACAACATTTCGGACAAATGGATATCATTTGTATAAATGGTACTTGATTAATAGCTCATTCCTCATATCTAATTCTCTCTCTATGTGTTAAGTGATCTCTTCATTTCTCTCTAATAAGTTATCTGTTTGTCTCTCTCTCTCTCTCTCTCTCTCTCTCTCTCTATTCATTTATCTAGCTCTATAGAGATGGAGATGGCTGACCAGAGAGCAGAAAATAACGTCATGTCCGGCCAACCCCAGAATAGTATTGCAGACTTTGATCCCCCAAAGAAACCCAAGACAAAGAAGTTCGCTGTTGCCTGTGCCGTTTTGGCTTCAATGACGTCTATCTTACTGGGTTATGGTAATTGTTCCTTAAAACTGATGGATATTGTTACTGGTTGTGGTTCTCTAATGATACACTCATTCTCGACTTCTGTTCTTATTTGATTAAAAATATTATCTTCCTATTGCAATCCGCCATTCTCCGTTCCTACTCTTTTTGTTTTGGAGGAAACTTCTCCACCTGTGATGCATGCTTATTTCAAATTTATTTACAGATATTGGTGTAATGAGTGGAGCGTCTCTCTTCATCAAAGAAAACCTCAATATCAGCGACGTTCAAGTCGAAGTTCTTAACGGTACGTTGAACATATACTCTCTCATTGGCTCCGCCTTGGCCGGTAAAACCTCTGACCGGATTGGACGCCGGTACACCATAGTACTTGCCGGAACAATCTTCTTTATTGGAGCTCTCCTCATGGGTTTTGCCCCGAACTACGCCTTCCTCATGTTCGGTAGATTCATTGCCGGAGTTGGAGTTGGCTATGCTCTTATGATAGCTCCTGTCTACACCGCCGAGATCTCTCCGGCCTCATTTCGTGGCTTCCTCACATCTTTCCCCGAGGTTTGTTTCATTACCACGTTATATTATCATATAATATAGTAACTAATTTTGTTATTAGCCAAGGTAATATGTTTACCTAAATATAAGCATCTAAGTATTTGAAAAAAGTTATGCTTGCGAGACCATATATTTATATCACACTTCTGTATCATCTCATGTGACATGTGGTGCATACAATGAACATTCAATAAGATAAATTCATTAATTGATGTGGCATTTAAACCATCACTTGCCACGTCCGAAGGTATACAAATATGGTAAAAAAATATGATATTCTTAAAAAAGTAGGGGAATGCTATTCACACACCCCTTTTTACCTTCCACACACTCTTGTTAATTTTTGTCCACTGGTCTTCTTCAATTCATTCAATCCGACGGCCAAAAATTGAGAGAATGCGTGAGATGGTAAAAGAGAGTGTGTGAATAGCACCACCCAAAAAATAATGCTAGGGAGACCATATATTCAAAGCACATTAGTGTATCATCTCATGTGGCAAGTGACGTATACAACCAACATTCAATGAGATAAATTCATTAATTAATGTGACATGTACACATCACTTGCCACATTAGATAGTGCACAAATGTCATAAAAATGTGGTCACCCTAGAATTTTCCTGAAATATCTATTGGGTGGCGCTATCCACACCATGTTTTACTTTCCATACACCCTCTGAATTTCCGACCGCAAGATCAAATGAACTAAAGAATATCAAAAGACGGAAATGAACAAGAGGTGTGTGAAAAATACTAATGGATGTGTAGATAGCACCACCCTATTTATTGTTTCGTAAACCTCTCACATGCATGCACGTGGAGTTTATATTAATAGAATTGATCATTTTGAAAATATGTAGGTGTTTGTTAACGTTGGTATATTACTGGGGTACGTATCCAACTTTGCCTTAGCCAAGCTCCCAATCCACTTGAACTGGAGGATCATGCTCGGCATCGGCGCAATTCCCTCAGTTTTTCTAGCCGTCGGCGTTTTAGCCATGCCCGAGTCACCACGCTGGCTCGTCATGCAAGGGAGACTCGGAGACGCCAAGCGAGTACTAAATAAAACATCATCTTCTGAAGAGGAATCGCAGCTCAAACTAGACGAGATTAAAGAAGCTGCAGGAATCCCCAAAGACTCAAAGGATGAGGTCGTTCAGGTTTCTAAACGCAGCCAAGGTGAAGGTATATGGAAGGAATTGCTCCTCCGCCCCACGCCGGCCGTTCGCCACATTTTAATAGCGGCCCTTGGTATCCACTTCTTTCAACAATTTTCGGGCACAGACTCTGTGGTTTTGTACAGCCCCAGGATCTTCGAGAAGGCGGGAATCACTTCTTACAATGACAAGCTACTTGCAACCGTGGCTGTTGGATTTGTCAAGACCATTGCAATCTTGGTGGCAACATTTCAAGTTGATCGGTTCGGACGTCGTATTTTGCTTTTGAGCAGCGTGGGTGGAATGGTAGTTTCTTTTACGCTGCTCGGTGTGGGTCTTACGGTCGTTGATCAATCCCACAGCAAGGTCCCGTGGGCCGTCGGGTTGTGCATCGCCATGGTACTATTCATCGTCGCTTTTTTCTCCATTGGGTTGGGACCAATCACGTGGGTCTACAGCTCTGAGATCTTTCCTTTGCAGTTGCGCGCGCAAGGGTGCAGTATGGGGGTGGCCGTAAACAGGGTGACGAGCGGGGTCATCTCGATGACTTTTATTTCATTGTATAAGGCCATCACGATTGGTGGGGCCTTCTTTCTTTACGCGGGAATTGCTGCGCTTAGTTGGGTCTTCTTTTATACGTTGTATCCAGAAACGCAGGGTCGATCCCTTGAAGATATGGAGGTCTTGTTTGGTAAATACCACAAGTGGAGAGAAGCCAATGCCATGCTTAACAAGACTAAGCAAGCTGATCATGGTTTTGGTGACGACAACAAGGCTCAAATCCATTAGGAATAGAAGGGCAATGCTTAATCCATGTTTAATGCACTTTATGATGATGATCAATTTCTTTATCTCATATATTTCAGTTATATGCAACTGTACTTACATCTATAAGAATAATTTTCATTAAAACCCAACAACTTGTTTGGTACGTAGTGAAGTTGAAACTTTTGAAAACTTTTGGTTTTCATCTTTAGTGAGACATAGATCTCGAGCAATCGCTCCAGCCATTATATTAAATTCTGAACTTTTAACAAGAATAATGTCAAGGAACCAAATTTTGTAAACCAAATGATACGGTTGTTTATGGTTGGATCATTACTTAAGTGTTGATTAACATGCTTGACTGCTATTGATGATACATCATTTGGTTTGCAGAATTTGGTTTAAAAGTTTGCTACCTAGCATTATCCTTCTAAAAAAATCACTAAACACAGCACATGAAAACCCCAGTCTAGCTAGACATCCATTGACTTACCCGTAAACCCTCACCCTCGCTTATCGACTCTCCCTTTATTCTTCTCTCTGATCCTAGCGTCCTTTCTAACATTTTCTAGTGGACACAAAATCTTCATTATCAAGATCGATCGAGCACACAAGTTCTGTGCTCACTCTCACCTTTGGGGAAGGTTCAGAGTCTCAGACATCTTATTTTCTTTGTTAAGTAACAAGATGTTCTATCGATATGTTTGGTACATGTTTTTAATATATAATTGTTTGTTCTTGTTAGAACATTTAGTTAATTTAGAATCTTCTCCGTAATTGCGAGAAGTTAAATTTGTATAGTAATTATTTTAGGAATTCGTCTCATATGGGTTTTGTCAAACCCTATATATATATTATACACATTGTATCACACAAATCAGGGAATCATATTTCTATAAAGTATTAGAGCAGGTTGCTCCATGTATGAAGCTCGACGGCCACACGTGCTCTTCGTCACCTTATTTGTGTTGGAGTAAGGCCAGGAAGACTAAATTTATGGACAAAGTTTTGAAAAGTAAAGGACATGAAAGTTGATGATTGATTTATTACTTACACATTGATAAACGTGCTTATTCTTATTGGTGACACATCTTTTAGTTTATAAAATTAGTCTCCAAATTTGGTCTCTCTAGCATTGCCCTTTGTGTTGTCCACGTGCTAGGCATGAAAATTCAGTGACACACTCTGAACCCAATAACACAAGTTACAAGGCCGTAATATGCTGGCCGCCGTAAAATTGACCACATGAACCCATCATAAGATGACGTCACAAGCCGACTTAGTGATGAAAGCCATTGTAAGATAATTATGATGTGAATGAATTTGAACCAAACTATTCTTTATTAAGAATCAAAACACTCTATCAATCAAACCTCATCAACCTCCCCACTTGGGGACACATGTTCGGGGATGTAATCTCATCCTTATCGCATTACACCAAAGCTGATAGTAGCCTCACACAACAGTTAACACAAAACAATGTAGTGTCATACATAATCAAGAGTACAATCATGCAATTATTATATACTAGAATAAACCGCAGGAAGGGACTCATCACCAAAATACGAAGGTGAAGGTCTCACTGCCAAGCCTACTATTCACTTCCTGGGTTATCCTTCTTCTCACTATGTCTTGAGGGGTCAACAAAATAAAGTGTGAGTGGATCAAGTTTATCTAGTTAAAATCATTTGAATATAATAACCCTCGTTTTGAAATCATATATATAGTCAAAAACTATATACATATAACACTACCATAACATTAATCAAGTTTATATCACATCGCTCGTCATATCAAAGAATGTAAATTCCATTCACACTATCAAAATAATTCAAGTGTATAGCAAGCAGGTGAAGTGGTATTTACCTTATCGAGGACTAGCGTCTATTAACGAATGTAGATTTTACTGGAAATATCAGTACCTGCAATAAACCTACAGTTGTAGCTAGCAATACGATATGTATGATGACCATTTGGTGAAAATGAATCACCAATAGTCTTAAGATATCATTCAAGTTTATCTAGATTTAAGTCTCCTCAAAGACTACTCAGGAACAAAATATAATATACATCAAATGGTAAGTAGAGCGTCCTTCCTCGTTAGGCTCCTTGCATGATTCCTTTTTAATAGCTACTAAATTAATTAATCATACATTTGAAGAAAAAATTAATCAACAAATAAAAATAAACTAATCTTCAATCAATTGGGAGAGGAAGAGATGGAGGAGAGTGTAGGGTGTTTATGTATAAGAGAGAGAAAGAGATGCAGGGAGAAACAATAGCCGCAGAGGGGAGCAGGGAAAGGAGAATGGGAATAAAGAAGAATTCACAGACCTAATTTGTGAAGTAGTGTTTGCCCAATGGAAATCCTCGACGGGCACCTTCACTCAATCATCGAGCAAACGTGTTTCTGCTTGTTTTTTAACACATCAGCGTGGTCCTTTGTTAAAACTAAATGAAACCGTTAGTCAATCAAACTGTCTGCTGGGCAAACTGAACTTAGCCAACGAATCAATGTTTCGTCCAGCAAGCCACAATGACTTGCGCGCCAAATTTTTTGTTGGCGCCAAAATCTTGCCCAACGACAGTCAAATGTGGAAAACTTTCATCGCCTAAAGTGTATTTGAGTGACGAAAATAGTAATCTGTCAGTGAAATGTGGAAAATATTACGCGACAAAGGATTGTACCGCGCAAGGTACCTTTTCTCAACGAATAAAAACCTTCATCGTGCAAAGGCCTTCAAGTAAATGCGGGTAAAGAGTTTTTTGGCACCAAATAGTCACATGACGAAGAATTTCCCGCTTAAACACTACGCGATATATTTTATCAGGTAAAGGGCTCTGAAATGGACAGTGCACATTGAACTCGTCGTATTTACTGTGTACTTTATGCGACAAAGGTTTCGTCGCACATGGTTTTTTGGACCTTGTTGCGCAGTCAAATTGTCATCGCGCAAGGTCGAACAAGTTATTTAAAAGCACAGTTTCACTTTAACTTTTTCTCACTTTGGTTTTCCCACAACCCTAAATTTCCTCCCGTTTTCTATATCCCCAACCCCCTCCCCCAAAAAAAAATATCCTAAGGCCTTGTTTTATTTTGGTGAGATGGCCGATTCCGCTACTCTCACAACTAAGCAATGTAAGGGATAAGGATTAGGGAAAGGTAATAATTAAGTTTCTGTGGATGTAATATTTATATTTTTGGAAAAACAATTTTCGATGAATCACTTACTTTGATTTTGAAATTTATGTTTTGTTTCTGCAGATAATGTAGATAAAAAAACCCAAAGATCGGTGCGGGCTCAAAAGAAGGAAAGTGCACAACGTACTCGAATCATTTATGATGATATGAGGGGATTGAATACGACGATGAATGCGGAGCTTATGCACGACATTCGGGTACTAGTGCAGATCAACTGTTTTACGGAGCGGGCATCTTGGAACAATTTGCCCAAGGGCCCAAAGAACTCTATGTTGGATGAATTATCAGTAAGTATAAATTTGTATAATAATAATTATTTTTGTTAAATAGTATATTATACCGATTAATTTGTAATTATTTTTTGTGTCACAATGTAACTATATTATTTATGTTACGGACCAACGCTTGATGAAGTTGATCGATGAGATGTTCAGGACGCATTACCGGCAGTGGTGGCCTAACGTCTAGCGACATGTAGAATTACAGTGAAATCCTAACGAACTAGTGGAGTAGAAGTGTTAATTAAGTGTTGTGGACGAATAACATATGTTTATATTTATGTATTTGAGGATGATGTTTTTAATTATTTCTTTAATATGTATTTGAATTAAATTTTCAGTTTAACTGATTAGTTGGTTAATTTGATTTATTTGGTTAACTTAATTGGATTTAAGTTTTTTATTACTAAATCAATTAGACAATAAACTCTTTGTTAACATAAGCTTCAAATTTTCAAATAAATATTTAAATTCAATGTCCTTTGTCGGTTCAGCATTTGGGTGACAAACATGTCAACGCACGGAAATATTTGTCGCGCCAAGTGGCAAAAAAATCCTGGCTTCACCACTGCTCCCTACCATTACCCTTTGTGTTGTCCACATGCTAGGCATGAAAATTCAGTGACACACTCTGACCCCAATAACACAGGTTACAAGGCCGTAATATGCTGGTGTAGACATCGAAATTTCGGTAAAATAAATGTTGATCAATAATTAAAATTTCAACATTTATGTGTCACATAAATTTTACACATAACATGTGACTAAACGAAAAATCAAAATAAATCAGAAAAGTCATCAAACGGGACACGTGTCAACACCTGGCAGAAATGATTTATTTCATCTGATTATTTAAATCCAAAAAATCAAGTTTTGGAATTCTATAAATAGGAGGCCAAGGCATTCATTTTTGGGCACCAATTCATAACCAATTCACCTCATACCACAACCTTGAAGCTTTGAAACTCAAAAGCTCCCAAGCAAATCCCGAAGGATCAAGAAAGCTCTCTTCGTTCTTCGTCAAATCCTCATTCAAAATCAAGCCCCAACGACCCTTGAAGAACTTCCACTGATTCAAGATCAAGCCTCGACAGCCCTTGAAGAAAGTGTCCATCATTCATCATTCGTTCATCCCTAGATCAAGCCCCGACGGCCCTTTGGATCAACGACGTCAACAAATCCGCAAAACTGTTTATCCCAAGATCAAGCCCCGACGGCCCTTTGGACCAACAACATCAAATCCACCCATTACAAAGATAGAATCAGAGGCTAAATTTGTAGAATAGATTGTAACCCCTAAATCATCAATACAAATATTATTTTGTACACGTGTTTCTTGTCTCGTTCATTGCAGGAATTTCCGTGTTAACAAATTTGGCATGCCCAGTGGGACCATCTCTACCTCTCATCTCTATCTTTGAATCCGCAAAAAGCACAAATGGCATCAAAGAAGGCTCAAGTTGTTCTCGCAACCAATGCAAGGAACAAGAGCGTCATCACCGCAGGCGGTGTCACTTCGGGCATCATAACTCGAAGCAAGGCAAGAGCTCTTTCTGCCGCCTCTTCCACCCCTGCATCAACTCCGCCGAAGGAACAAGAGCACCTGAGGCACGAACCTGTGATCACCATGGCCTCGCTAAGGGCGCCAAGGAAGGAAAGCCCAAGGAAGTACTCTGGTTTCATGTTTTCCGATGCCGACTCAAGCTGCAACTCAGCCATGCAAGTCATGACTACTGGAGCGACTTCAATCGATGAGCAGTTGGCTCATATGAATGAAGCGATCACAAGGCTAACACGGATTGTGGAAGAAAAAGACCAGCAAATCGCCGCACTCGTCAACCAACTAGATGTAAAGCCCAACGTGAAAATCGAGCAAGGGGATGGTTCAGTAAAGAAGGAAAACAACGAGGATGAAGAGCCTCTGGTGGAGAAGATCGATGTGAAGCCGGAGCCAGGCCAAGCAGAGGCACTCATGAGATCTCTTTCTATCCAAAAACTGCAAGAGATGATCACCAGCACCATCAAGGAACAGTACGAAGGAAGTTCACATGACTCCGTACTATACTCAAAACCCTACTCCAAGAAAATTGACGCTTTGAAGATGCCAATGGGTTATCAGCCATCAAAGTTCATGCAGTTCGATGGAAAGGGAAACCCGAAGCAACACGTCGCCCATTTCATTGAGACTTGCAACAACGCGGGGACAGAAGGAGATTACCTCGCTAAGCAGTTTATACGCTCGCTGAAAGGAAATGCCTTTAAGTGGTACACGGACCCAGAGCCTGAGTCCATCAACAGTTGGGAGCAATTGGAAAAGGAATTCCTCAACCGCTTCTACAGCACCCGCCGCACCGTGAGCATGCTAGAGCTGACAAGCACAAAGCAATGGAGGGATGAGCCAGTCGTGGACTACATCAACCGATGGCGCAATCTAAGCCTCGACAGCAAGGACAGGCTCTCGGAGATCTCTTCGATCGAGATGTGCGTCCAAGGCATGCAATGGGGGTTACACTATATCCTTCAAGGCATCAAACCACGGACATTTGAAGAGTTAGCCACCCGTGCCCACGACATGGAGCTAAGTATTGCCCATCACGGGAAGAAAGAGCCGATCACCGACTTCAAGAAGGATAAGGTGTTCTCCTCAAATGTAGACAAGACTGGGAAGAAGCCCCCCAAGGAAGCGTTCACCGTCAACACTGCACCCGTTAAGACCGCCTCCGCGCCTATCAAGATCTCCTCCAAAACCAAAGCAAAGGAGATAAAGAAAGGTGAGCCTCCTCGCACCCAAGAAAGGTACAAAAGCACCTTGAGGGAATTGGAGCAGAAGGCGCACCCTTTTCCTGACTCAGACATGGATGCAATGTTAGATGACTTGCTAGAAAAGAAGGTAATCGAGCTACCCGAATGCAAGCGGCCTGAAGAAATGAATCGCATAAACGATCCTAAATACTGCAAGTACCATCGAATCGTGAGCCATCATGTGGGTAAGTGTTTCGTCCTCAAAGAGCTCATCATGAAGCTAGCACAACAAGGGCGAATCGAGCTCGACCTCGAAGACACGGCTGCAACACATACTACTACAATTGCATTTGGATCTTTCGATCCCGTACCTCTCCAAACAACACCTGACCGTTCCTATCAATGCTCAAGTTGCACGATACCTTATGCACAACCATCGCCGGGGGCAAACGAACAAGATGCACATACCAATGATGAAGAAGGATGGACATTGGTGACCTACAAAAGAACAAGGAAACCAAAACCACAAGCCACAAGACAAAATGTGGAACAAGTAAGAAAGCACCGTCGCCACAACATTAGAAAGCCCAAAAGAAACGTAAAAGTTGATAAGCCAACGTATGCTGGGGAACCTATGGAGCAAGAGCCACGCATTCCTGTCTCCTTGCGAGAGTATTTCCCGAATGACTTCTTCCAACAGTGCACTATCGCTGCATGCCACATGGTCGAAGTAGAAATGGAAGAACCTTCAAAAGGCAAAGATATCACCACTGAGGGAGAAAAAACTCTCACGCTCGAAGAAGGTCTGCCAACGCACTTTAGCATTGAGGAAGCGCTACGATTGCCAAAGAAGATGCGAAGCGCATTAGCAGCGGTCTTGGAAAGTCCCAATAACCTCAAAGCGCAAGAAAGCAAAGACGAAGGCTTGAAGCTTCGGCCACATGAATGTGCCACATGAATGTGCCACATGCTGTGCCATCGAGGACACAATCCACTTCACCGATGAAGACTTGTTGCTAGGATCCAAGCCTCACAATCGTCATCTCTTCATCTCTGGGTACGTAAGGGAGCACAAAGTCAACCGCATGCTTGTGGATGGTGGATCAGCCATAAACATCATGCCAAAGTCAACAATGAATACAATCGGCATCAAGGTGGATGAACTGTCCCTAAGTCATCTACTAATCCAAGGTTTTAATCAAGGAGGACAAAGAGCGATGGGCATGATCCGAGTGGAGATGACTATTAGTGAACTCAAGTCAAGCACGATATTCCACGTGATTGATGCAAGAACTTCCTACGACTTGCTCTTAGGAAGGCCTTGGATCCATGCGAATGGAGTAGTACCGTCCACCCTTCACCAATGCTTAAAATTCTACCGAGAATGAGCGAATGTGATCTATGGTGACACCAAACCATTCACTGAAGCCGAATCACATTTTTGGATGCCAAGTTCTACATGGATGAAGACATGGTGCCCGAAGCTCTGCCAAAAGAGATCAAATCCACGGGCAAAGCAACACCTAAAAAGCAGGAGTGGCAAGCCATGCCCAAGAAGCAAGAAGAAGAAGCCATGTCGTCTTCAAGCAAGAACGATGATGAGCTTGCTAAACCTGCAACAACCAAAGGGAGTGGGACACCCTCAAATGTACTAAACACACTCGTTTTCCGATACATCCCGATGTCAAGAAGAAAGAATGGTCAATCCCTATTCGAAACTGAAGCAAGCAAAGCCGATGCACAACAGTACATGGATAATGTAAAGTTGCTCAAAACGAATGCAGTGTTACCTCTGACACAGCTAAGCAACGCTAAGGTTGCAAGATTACCACAAGGCTTCGTAAAAGCTCTACCAAAGGGGGTGGAACCAAGCTTTCTCCCAACCAAGAGGACCAAAGAAGGTTTTGATCCAAACGCCTACAAACTCATGTCAAAAGCTAGGTACGACTTTGCTTCTTCTTCGAATCCTGGAAAAAAGGTTTCAAACACCGTCAACAATAAAGAACGTGACCTCACTAAGACTCAAAAGAAGTTAAAGAAGCATGGTTACGGAGTTAACAACAACAAAGCTGGACTTGGCTTCACACCAAATGCACCCGTGAAGATTTCAAGCAAAGCGAAAAATGCTAGCACTCAACACATTAGCGTGAGCATTGAACAAGATCGAGAGGAGCTTAAATCCGCCCCTCAAACGCCAATCTTAGATAGGATGAATCGTTCAAGACCTAGAACGTCAGCCCTTGATCACATTGGTGGTCAAAACCGAACCTCCGTCTTCAAGAGGCTTAACAGGCCAACATCCCGAAGTTCTATTTTTGAAAGGTTGTCAAAACCTAAGAAGCAAAGCAACACGGCTAGCTCTCCTCCTCGTCAGTCAGCTTTGGAAATACTTGAAGACAACAGGAAGTTTTCTGGAAATAGGGAAACAACGTCAAAGGAAGAAAAGTTCGACATGCTAGCAGAAAAAGGCGATATTCGAAGCTCAATTCCTTCAAGGATGAAGCGTCAAGCAATCTTGGAGGTTGACGCAAATGGACCACTGATAGTAAGAAGGTGCACCATCATCCATACTGGACAATCTTTATACCAACAAACCCAAGAGGACGACACTAAAGAGGAAGTCCAAGATGTCTTCCACATCACGATCCAAGAAGGCAAAGAAGACGAGACCTCTGAAGAAGATGTCATTGCTGCACCACCACAACTTGAGGACGGGGGGCAAGCCACGGTTGACGATCTCAATGAGCTCAACTTGGGCACAAAAGAGGAGCAAAAACCTATCTTTGTAAGTGCATTGCTAAGAGCAGACGAGATAGAGAAGTACTACCAACTGCTATCAGAGTACAAAGATGTCTTTGCTTGGACTTACAAAGAAATGCCCAGCCTTGACCCTGTCATCGCTGTGCATCATCTTGCAGTCAAGCCTGGAACGCGACCGATAAAGCAAACTCAAAGGCGCTATCGATCCGAGCTCATTCCACAAATCGAGGCAGAGATTGACAAGCTAATCGAAGCAGGATTCATTCGAGAGGTGCAATACCCCAAGTGGATCTCCAACATCATCATCGTCCTTAAGAAATCTGGACAAATACGTGTTTGCGTAGACTTCTGGGACCTCAACGACGCTTGCCCGAATGACGACTTCCCTTTGCCAATCATCGAAATCATGGTGGACGCAACCACTGGCCACGAGGCACTGTCATTCATGGACGGCTCTTCTGGATATAATCAAATTCGTATGGCTCTCGAAGACGAGGAACTAACGGCATTCCGCACTCCAAAAGGTATCTACTGTTACAAGGTGATGCCTTTTGGTCTAAAGAACGTTGGAGCTACATATCAACGCGCAATGCAGAAAATCTTCAATGACATGCTACACAAGAACGTAGAATGTTATGTGGACGATGTGGTGGTCAAAACAAAGAAAATATCAGATCACTTGAAGGATTTGCGAGTAGTGTTCGAAAGGCTGCGGAAATACAACCTCAAGATGAACCCGTAAAAATTTGCGTTTGGCGTCACCTCCGGAAAGTTCCTCGGCTTCATTGTCAAGCACCATGGTATTGAAGTGGACCAATCAAAAATCAAGGCCATTCAAAGCATGCCTGAGCCAAGAAACCTGCACGAGCTGAAAAGTCTACAAGGATGACTAGCCTTCATCAGACGCTTCATCTCTAACCTTGCAGGGCGTTGTCAACCGTTCAGCCGACTCATGAAGAAGGATGTTCCGTTTGTATGGGACGAAGCATGCCACAATGCTTTTGAAAGCATAAAAAAGTATTTGTCAAGTCCACCTGTCTTGGGGGCGCCTGTGCCCGGGAAACCACTCATATTGTACATCGCCGCTCAGGAAAGTTCAGTTGGAGCACTCTTGGCGCAAGAGAATGAATCCCAGAAAGAATGAGCGCTTTACTACCTCAGCCGAACCCTCACCGGCGCCGAGTTGAACTTCTCCCCAATAGAAAAGATGTGCCTTGCCTTGGTGTTCGCCATCCAGAAACTCAGGCATTACATGCATGCTTACACCATCCACTTGGTTGCAAAAGCTGACCCGGTCAAATACGTCATGTCCAAACCAGTCTTGACAGGGCGACTCGCTAAATGGGCGCTGTTTCTTAACCAATATGAGATCATCTACGTCCCAGCTAAAGTCGTAAAGGGACAAGCGCTGGCAGACTTTCTTGCCGATCACCCAATCCCAGCTGATTGGAAAATCTCAGACGACTTGCCTGACGAGGAAGTGTTCTACATCGACATCTTCCCGACATGGACGATGTTCTTCGACGGATCTGCACGAGCAGACGGAGCAGGGGCAGGAGTAGTATTCATGTCGCCGCAAAGACAGATATTACCTTATTCCTTTCAACTAAGCGAATTATGCTCCAACAACGTCGCTGAGTACCAAGCACTGATCATCGGACTCCGAATGGCAATCAACATGGGAATCACAGCCCTTGAGGTATTTGGCGACTCCAAGCTCATAATCAATCAACTCTTAACTGAATATGAGGTGAGGAAAGATGATCTCATCCCATACTTCCAGCTGGCAACTCAACTGCTACAAGAGTTTGAGACTGTGACACTAGAGTATGTGCCAAGAAAAGAAAATCAAATGGCAGACGCTTTTGCCAACCTAGCCTCAAGCATGACATTAGGAGAATACGAAGCTGTAGACGTGCCAGTCTGCCAAAGATGGGTGATCCCCCTCATCAGTGAAATGCTACTGGATGATACAAATGTCGTCTCAGTATTTCCAGTCGATGTTGAAGAGTGGAGACAACCGCTGATCGATTACTTAGAGCATGGAAAACTTCCAGATGATCCTAGACACCGCTCTGAAATACGTCGACGAGCACCTCGCTTCCTCTATTACAAAGAAACACTCTACCGACGCTCTTTCGAATGAGTACTTCTGAGATGCCTAGGTGAGGAAGAAGTTAATCAAGCCATGGAAGAAGCACACTCAGGCGTATGCGGGGCGCATCAATCTGGACCAAAGCTACATTTCCAGCTCAAAAGAATGGGTTACTACTGGCCAAGCATGGTGAAGGACTGCCTGGAACATGCCAAAAGGTGCCAAGCCTGCCAATTCCACGCCAACTTCATACACCAACCACTTGAGCCATTACACCCTACAGCTGCTTCATGGTCATTCGATGCATGGGGATTGGACGTCGTAGGACTAATTACTCCGAAATCATCTGCAGGAGAAGCTTACATCCTAGCTGCAACATATTACTTCTCCAAGTGGGCTGAAGCCATACCCCTAAGGGAAGTAAAGAAGGAAACTGTCGTCCGTTTCATCAAGGAACACATCATCCACCGATATGGGGTGCCTCGCTACATCATCACTGACAACGGAAAGCAATTCTCCAACCGACTCGTGGATGAGCTCTGTGAGAAATACAAGTCCAAGCAGCACAAGTCTTCCATGTATCATGCCCCGACCAACGGTCTTGCAGAAGCATTCAACAAAACATTGTGCAATCTCTTAAAGAAGGTGATCGGCCGAACAAAGAGAGACTGGCATGAAAGAATAAGCGAAGCACTTTGGGCATATCGGACGACACATAGGACTCCTACCCAAGCTACGCCTTATTCTCTTGTATATGGCGTGGAAGCTGTTCTACCGCTCGAAAGTCAAATCCCCTCACTGAGAATGGCTATACAAGAAGGCTTGACTAATGAAGAGAATGCAAAGTTGCGCCTTCAAGAGTTGGAAACACTCGACGAAAGAAGGCTCGAAGCTCAACAACACTTGGAATGCTACCAAGCACGGCTGTCCAAGGCATTCAACAAGAAGGTCCGCCCAAGGTCTTTCCAAACTGGAGATCTCGTCCTCGCATTGCGTAGGCCTATCATCACAACTCACAAGACGAAAAGCAAGTTCACATCAAAGTGGGATAGACCATACGTAATACAAGAGGTCTACACCAACGGCGCCTACTTAATCAGGGCAGAAGACGACTTGAAGATTGGCACTATCAATGGAAGATTCTTGAAGCGCTACTACCCCTAAAAAGGCGACAACCAATGCTCCTGGCCCGCAAGAGCATAAACTGTGTACGGCAAAATCATCATCAAAATCACCATAAAAAAATAATAATAATAATAATTAAAAAAAAAAAAATTCATCGCTCATTTGAACTACGTTTTGACTTGATCTCTTTGGAAGGGTACGTAGGCAGCTTGAATATTCAATTTCAAGTTCAGTCACATCAAATAAAATAATAATAATAATAATAATAAATGTTTTATTTAAAAAAAAATACATATGTTTTATGTATTTAAAAATATATATATATATATATATATGTATATAAAAATAAAAAATAAAAAATAAATAAAAAAAAAGATTTCTTTTACATACATATACATACACACATATATATATACATATGTATGTATATCCATCAGCAGCAAGCCCCTCAAAAAGAGGCCACCCAGGCCCAAGCTCCAGCTTGTCGTCCCTCTCCATCCAGGCCCAAGCTCCACGCGTCTCCCTCCAGCCTTGTCTCTATCATCAGAAAGTGAGTCACAGCCCAGGCCTCCATTCAATTTCACAGGCCCAGATGCCAAGAGCCCATCAAGCAGCAGGATTCCACTAGCCCAAATCCGAGCCCAGCTCTCTCTCTTGCATCGTCTTTGACGCTTGTAGCAGCGCCGTCATCAACAGCACCCAACCCACGTTCTGGTTCGAGAAGCTACCATCTCCCATCCGGCAATACCTCCGTCAATGAGCTCGGTGATGTCCTCGCAGCCCTCGAACTCAAAGCTAGGACTCTCATTCCTCAACGTTCACACAGCTTATATCATCTTCATCTCTCCCTCTCTGGAACTTTGAACCTCTCGCGCTGCTTCCCCAATGGCTGCGGTGGCTACCGGTCACGTCGACATGCTCAAATCTGACGTCACTTATCTGAGCCAAATTAGCGAGAATGAGAAGAACGAATTCATCAACCTCGTCTCTCGCTACATCAGTGGAGAAGGAGCACAGCATGTGGAATGAAGTAAGATCCAGACTCCTACTGACAAGGTAGTCGTTCCTTGCTCGGAACACGGCAACGATTTAATGAGGGAGACCGTGAGGGTCTTCTGATGCTTCCAACTGATAAGGCTCTTCTAGATGACCCTGTCTTCCGTCCTCTTGTGAAAAGATATGATGCGGGTGTGGTGATTGAATTTGTTGATCAAATGGGAGAAGTCGGTGGCTGTGCTCAGTGGCTATGCTCAGTAGTGGTGCTCAGTGACGGTAGTGGTAGAGCTTATTCTTCTGCACCTCCGCCATGGCTGCTGCCTTTGAATGAGATTGACAAAAAACAAAGTTTGTCAACACACACCCAAAGACCTCATTCGTCTCTTGCCTCGCAGCTGCCAACAACCTCAGAGACTGCCGTCAAACGACTAGCCGGTCATGAAGCTCGACGCCTTACACTCTGCCTCAAGCTCTAGCTGCTTCTGCACCTCCGCCATGGCTGCTGCCTTTGAATGTGATTGACAAAACCAAAGTTTGTCAACTCACACCCAAAGACCTCCTCCGTCTCTTGCCTCGCAGCTGCCAACAACTTCAACAACCGCCAGCCAACTTATATATATATATATATATATATGTATATATATATATATATACATGCAAAGTGACGGGACAAGCCATGAGACACTCAACATATATATATATATATATATGTACGTACAACATGTCAAAAGCATCCAAGATGGGACAACTAACTTCAAGGTTATATATATATATATACACACACACATACACATACAAATAAGTGTGTCCGGCTCCAGGGTATATATATGTATAAATGCATGCTGCATGCAGCTCTAGGATATATATATATACATGTCAAAGTCATCCTCGACTTAAAACAAATAAGCCTCACAAAGGAATTTGCTCTAAACCTGCACTAGCAGCCTTCGTGTCTTCCTTCACCGCATATACGAATGTATGCGACCCCAGAATGCTGCCTTCGTCTCTTCCTTCACCACGGCCAAGAAACCTACACTTGCAGCTACCTTTCTGTCCAGCGCCAAGTTCAACAGACAGCAGGCGCGAAGAACGCAGTGCAGCGAGGAAATAGTGCACGCAGTAGTGATTGCAGTCAGCAGCAGTACAGGATTGCGGGACAGTGTAGTTGGGATGCAAGAGAAAAAAAAAGAAGAAGGAAGTACCGCATTTTAGTCAGATATACGTTTTATTTGTTTTAGCACAACATACTGAATAAAATAAAGCATGTCCATTGATATCTCTAAGAAATTACAAGTGCGTAAAAAAAAAAAGAAAAAAAAAAAGGGAGCCTTCACAAATGTCACTTATGCGAAGCCTCAGTACTTGAAGCCTTAGTACTCGGCGGAATCCTAGAAGAGGGAGGCATTGGAGATGGATTATTCAGAGCCTCAATACTTGGTCGAGCTCCAGATGACGAAGGCAAAAGGTCCATCTGGAATACATCCACAAATCTCTGATTGTCACTTTGAATCCGACCTTCGGAGTCCAGCAACTGATTAAGCTTCCTCTTCATGCTCGTCGAATAATTATTTGCAAGCACATGCAACTCTCTATTCTCATGCTTCAGCTGTCTGATCACTTGATTAAGAGCTACCACCTCGGCTGTCAATGATTCAACCTGACGAGTTCGAACAAGTAAGCATTGGCCCATGTTGGAAACAGAGTTCGCACACTGGACACTAAGAGCCTGGGACTCTCGAACAGTTAATTCATCGGGCCGTCGTGAAAGTATCCTATTATCTTTAGGGGTGATGAGGTTCCTAGCTACAACCGTAGCCGTTGCAGCATCCCTCATTACAGAGTCTTCAACTGTAAGAGGGCCATTAGAAGATGAGAAGGACGGGCGCCATATATTACCCTGACGCGGTGCACCTGTGTCATTGCTGAGACTCAAATCTAAGCAAATGTTAGACGGGTTAGCCATTTAAAAAAAAAAAATGGTAAAAGAAAAGGGTTGAAGTGAGTAAAATCTAAGAAATACAGCAAAGACAATTGTCAAAGGCGAGGCAATCTTCAAAGTATGCATGTTGAATGCAATTGACACCTCTTTAAAAAGAAGAGGCAACACAACCATTTGTTCAAAAAAATAAAAAAATAAAAAATAAAAAAATTGAAGAGACGCCACTCTTCGAATTTCAAAACCCGGATTTTCCTGCATAAAATTCGTCAACACTTTTCAGACACAGTCTCAGCTTTCAGCTATCACGTGCAACTTTGCCAGAGATCACTGACAAAATTGAAAACGCGTGGAGTCCATTATTCCTACCAACCCGACTTTTGGCCGACAAGCATGGGTGACAAGGCCACATCCACCCTGCCACTTGTTGTTGGGAGCTCACCATATAATTCGACCTCCATCCTATAACAAGACACACATCCAGCCTAACTCTTCTTCCTTGCCGAAGGCATCTGCAACCAAAACTCAGTTTTCTTCCTCCCTGAAAATACAAAAGCCTGACTCTTCTTCCTTGCCAAGAATACATCTCTAACTAAAACCTCTCAACATACTCAGTTTTCCTCCTCCCTGGAAACGCCTCTTCAACCAAGTCACACCAAAGCAAAGGTATCTCATATCACTGGGGTTGAGAGCAAGAGTATCTCATATCATGCTTTCTCCCTATCCTTTTCTTTGTCCTCCCTCTTCACTACGAAGACAAGGATAAAGAAAGCAATATGTCGGAACCTCCACTCAAGCTCCTGGTAAGGAACCAACTGCTTGGAACCTCTCCTGATTGCTCACCCAGCACTGCTCTCGAAATACCCATTATCTCAACATCTTATGCTTCCAGAGAAGACACCACATCTGCCCGGAAAACAGATAATGCAGGTGAAGATGATACATCGAAGCATGTGGAGACAAGCGCAACAAATACATGTGCTGATCATCCGCTACTTCTTCAAAAGCAAAAGTATCTCATATCATGCTTTTTCCCTATCATTTCCTTTGCCCTTGCTCTTGCCTGCAGAACAAGGAGAAAGGAAGCAATAAGTCGGAACCCGAAATCAAATTTCGGATCAGGAACTGATTGCCCGGAACCTTTGCCTGGTTGCTTACCTAGCGTTGCTCTCGAGTGCTCATCTTCAACTGTTGAAGGATCTCGAATTTCCTCAGCAAATATTTCAAAATAGTTGATATGGCGTTGGCTCTTTACACTGAAGCTGCCAAGCATGGATGAGTGGCTGAAAAGTGATGCTCTGAAGAACCATTTAAAGGCAAAAGGTTGCGCACCACTTCTGCTAGGCGAAAGAAGCAAGCAGGGAAGAATACAGCACGATGAGCTAGAACAAATCATTATGGCAGGACACCATTCTCGGCAAAACTGCATAATCCAGACGGAGGGGTCTAAGTCAAATCCAAGCCTGCCATCGTTGCTATAATCAAAGAGCTCGAGAAGCTTCAACAACCTTTCGCTGGCACTATCGCCGAAGAACAAAGTCTCGATAATCTTTAAAGATCAAGTCACCAACTGGAAGAAGAGCCCATCAATCTTGAAGATCATACCGTTGACCAAACTGCTCAGGGTTCATATGAAAATGCTGCGAACTTCCTTGATCTTTCAAACCATGCATGTCCTGAAATTGCTCGTGGTCATGTTTAAGATCGAGATCAAGCCTCAACGGCCCTTAAAGAAATCACAAGTCTGATTCAAGATCAAGTGTCCACCACCCTTGAATCAAATCCAGTTCAAGATTAAGCCTGTGGAAAATCAACAATTGGGGAAAACTAGAAAATTTTCCAGCCAAATTCAAGATCAAGCCCCGACGGCCCTTGAAGAAATTACCAGCCAGTTCAAGATCAAGCCTTAACGGCCTTGGATCAACATCTGCAGTAAGGGACTTCAAAACGCATCTTCTACACGTGACAAGCACATGTATACGACGCGCCTTGAAATGGGGGCATTTGTAGACATCGAAATTTCGGTAAAATAAATGTTGATCAATAATTAAAATTTCAACATTTATGTGTCACATAAATTTTACACATAGCATGTGACTAAAAGAAAAATCAAAATAAATCAAAAAAGTCATCAAACGGGACACGTGTCAACACCTGGCAGAAATGATTTATTTCATCTGATTATTTAAATCCAAAAAATCAAGTTTTGGAATTCTATAAATAGGAAGCCAAGGCAATCATTTTTGGGCACCAATTCATAACCAATTCACCTCATACCACAACCTTGAAGCTTTGAAACTCAAAAGCTCCCAAGCAAATCCTGAAGGATCAAGAAAGCTCTCTTCGTTCTTCGTCAAATCCTCATTCAAAATCAAGCCCTAACGGCCCTTGAAGAATTTCCACTGATTCAAGATCAAGCCTCGACGGCCCTTGAAGAAAGTGTCCATCATTCATCATTCGTTCATCCCTAGATCAAGCCCCGACGGCCCTTTGGATCAACAACGTCAACAAATCTGCACAACTGTTTATCCCAAGATCAAGCCCCGACGGCTCTTTGGACCAACAACATCAAATCCACCCATTACAAAGATAGAATCAGAGGCTAAATTTGTAGAAGAGATTGTAACCCCTAAATCATCAATACAAATATTATTTTGTACACGTGTTTCTTGTCTCGTTCATTGCAGGAATTTCCGTGTTTACAGCTGGCCGCCGCAAAATTGACCACATGAACCCATCATAAGATGACGTCACAAACCGACTTAGTGATGAAAGCCATCGTAAGATAATTATGATGTGAATGAATTTGAACCAAAATGTTCTTTATTAATAATCAAAACAGTCTACCAAGCAAACCTCATCAACCTCCCCACTTGGGGACACATGTTCGGGGATGTAATCTCATCCTTATCGCATTACACCAAAGTGGATAGTAGCCTCACACAGCAGTTAACACAAAACAATGTAGTGTCATACGTAATCAAGAGTACAATCATGCAATTATTATATACTAGAATAAACCGCAGTAAGGGACTCATCACCAAAATACGAAGGTAAAGGTCTCATTGCCAAGCCTACTCTTCACTTCCTGGGTTATCTTTGTTCTCACTATGTCTTAAGGGGTCAACAAAATAAAGTGTGAGTGGATCAAGTATATCTAGTTAAAATCATTTGAATATAATAACCCTCGTTTTGAAATCATATATATAGTCAAAAACTATATACATATAACACTGCCATACCATTAATCAAGCTTATATCACATCGCTTGTCATATCAGAGAATGTAAATTCCATTCACACTATCAAAGTAATTCAAGTGTATAGCAAGTAGGTGAAGTAGCATTTACCTGATCAATGACTAGCGTCTATTAACGAATCTAGATTTTACTGGAAATATTAGTACCTGCAATAAACCTATAGTCGTTGCTAGCAATACGATATGTATGATGACCATTTGGTGAAAATGAATCACCAATAGTCTTAAGATATCATTCAAGTTTAACTAGATTTAAGTCTCCTCAAAGACTACTAGTGCCGATCAACTGTTTTACGCAGCGGGCATCTTGGAACAATTTGCCCGAGGACCTGAAGAAGTCTATGTTGGATGAATTATCAGTAAGTGTAAATTTGTATAATAATAATTATTTTTGTTAAATAGTATATTATAACGATTAATTTGTAATTATTTTTTGTGTCACAATGTAACTATATTATTTATGTTACATACCAACGCTTGATGAAGTTGATCGATGAGATGTTTAGGACGCATTACAAGCAGTGGTGGCCTAACGTCTAGCGATCCGTAGAATTACAGTGAAATCATGACGGACTAGTGGAGTAGAAGTGTTAATTAAGTGTTGTGGACGAATAACATATGTTTATATTTATGTATTTGAGGACGATGTTTTTAATTATTTCTTTAATATGTATTTGAATTAAATTTTCAGTTTAACTGATTAGTTTGTTAATTTGATTTATTTGGTTAACTTAATTGGATTTAAGTTTTTTATTACTAAATCAATTAGACAATAAACTCTTTGTTAACATAAGCTTCAAATTTTCAAATAAATATTTAAATTCAATGTCCTTTGGTTCAGCATTTGGGCGACAAACATGTCACCGCACGGAAATATTTGTTGCGCAAAGTGGCAAAAAAATGCATGTAGATTTCACGCCAATTTTCGACGGTATATGTTTTGCGCGACGGAGACTTCGTCGCACAAAGAGTTCGTGTTTATAATCAGATTGCTTAGCTGTAAAGGTAGAAACTGCAAATTTTGCAACAACCGCCTCTGCCACAACAAAAATTCAACCTTCTTCCTTCCATTACTATCAAATCCAACCTCTAATACTCCCATCATCTCAATCTTCATCATCCCTCCCTAAATCGATCTATCCTACTCTATTCAGTATGCGTTTTCGTTTTGTATTTGAAAATTTCATTGTGAATTCGTACTAACGCCATTAAATTTGTTTTCTATAGAGCTGTTGTATACGATTATCGATTGGTGAAAAACAAAATTGGAGGCATGTTCATTGGTTTTTAAATTTTAAATTATTTAATTTAATTTTAAATTATGATGTGTTAAATTGTTTGTATACGATTATAGAGCTGTTTGTGCACGTCACGAACAAAATTGTTTTGTGTTGTACAAAGTTAATAGTAACTAACTTCATGCGCGTTTTTTCAAAATAAACTTAGTTTACCGTTCGAGGATTAGTTGGATTTCGCACATGGCTTTGAAAGCATATGACTGTGGTCCAATTGATTCTTGAATTGTCCCGTTATTTGGACAGTTTGGGAATGCACAGTTATGGAGCATAGTTTACGGTTCAAGGATTAGGTTTCGGTCATGGGAATTTCGGTCATAGTTTTTTACATTCTTCGAGTGCCTGATATGTATTTTATATCTACGTCGTGCACTTGAAGAACTGTAGAGAGATGTTGCCAGAATTGTCTCACGTCAAAATCTAATCCGATGGAGCAGTAAACAACATCACGTAACTGTGCATTCCGGAATGTGGATATGAAATACTGGTTATTACTATTTGCAGGGTTTCGTAAACACTATAATTATAGGGGAGGTTTTGCCAAAATTTCGGCATAATTTTAGAGTATTTTTGACTAACTTGAATTTTTTTTTTCCAGCGAAGAAAAACACCTAATGTCCATGCCAATAGTTGAAGACAGTAAAGGTCACCCAGGTGATCAACGATTGTATCACGATTAGATAAGACTAGTGGCATAGCACTTTGGTCCACGACGTTGGGCACGTCGTTTGAACCTTTTGCCCTATACGGTGGAAATCTTGGCGGGTTATGTTGGAGCGTCAAAAGGTAGAGGTTCGCGATTGTTTGTCGGTAAGTATCCAACTATTTTATATTTGTTATATATATATATATATATTACTAATAAATTACGTAATATTTAATACTATTTTTATATTTGTTAAATTACTACAATTTCGACAACATTAACGAGTCCATGGCCGCCACCTAAAGAGGCTCTTCATTGACTGCTACAAGCAGTGTAAGAGTGAACTCCACAAACGATTTGAGCTGTTTAATTATCCGGTGGTCGCTCCCCTAAAGGGTGTCCCGCTGGAGTTGGAGGAACGCCTAGAAGACTGGGTGTGGCTCTGCTACTATTTTCAAGATGAGTCCTCTATGGTATGTCTGTTATTACGTCTTAATTAACTATTGTTTTTTTAATTCTTATGTTAATTAATTTTTTTTTTTATTTTCTTCAAATATTACAACTAATACGTTCATTTTGTGTGTAAAAGAAGAAGGTGAAGGCCAACATGATCAACCGAGACAAGAAGACTCGACCAGTCGGGATCGAGGCCCTTCTCAAATAGGATGGAGGCTCGACGGCAGGTAATAAAGCTTTTCATATTCCAATTTTTATATGTGATAAATATTTATTTATTTTTTGCGCGCAAACATTTTTCTTAACTCTTTATGTTCCAGGACTATTCAAAACTCCCCGAGATTGACGTCTTCAAGGACATTTATGTTCAACCCGGGGATGAGTTGACCAAGCAGCTACATGTCAGTATAGCTAAATTCTTGTTACTCTCTTACACTTCCAACTATTTTAAAAACTAAATTAAATATTAAATATTAAATATTTTTAATATTTCCTTTCTTTTTGTCACAGGCGGCAATGGTAGAGAAAAGCCAGTTTGTTCTTTAGGAGACAGCCTCCCAGCTTCCCCTGGACACCAGGATTGAGGGCGTGGATTTGCCCGAGGATGCAAGGTTTCGGATCCTGACAGAGACCTTGGATCAAACCCTTGATCGGAGACCGAGGAAGTTTAGCCGGGAGATGGGGAATGCCCGGGAGCGAGACAATGGGCCTCTTCATCGACACGTTTAAAGGGCGAAGTCACAACATTGACGTAAGAAGTGGGCAACCTAAGGAGTGAACTCATGTACACCTAGAGTTAGATGTCGTTGATTATACAAGCCCTCAGCTTGTCTCACTAGGTGTTGCCCCATCGACCTCCGAGCCCCTCTACCAGGAACAGAGCTAGCACCTCGATCAGTCGACCTCTAAGCCTTTCCAGCAACCTGCCACCATCGACGCAGTAGACTTGTCAAACCTTTTTATTGTAGATTTTCTGTTTCCCTTACTTTTAAAACTTTTGAAATTGTACGTACATTTTTCTTTATATTATAAATAAAACAAATGTATAAATTATTGTTACAATTTAATTTAAAAAAATTAAATTGTTGTTTAAATTTTAAAAAAATGTTTTCAAAACCCAAAAGAAAAAAATATGTATATTAAACTTTACGCAACGAAACCATTCGTCGCGTAACACTAAATGCCACAACCATATTCGTCGCGTAACAGTAATATGCATACAACAAACATGTGACACTTAAATAATGTTAAAATTACTCCAATTTTGTTGCATGAATGTTTACTAGACGAAACATTTCGTCGTCCAATTGTTTACTAATGCAGCTTTTTCGTCCCCATCAGTACAATATGACAACAGACTTTTGCCTCGTTGTATTTCACATGAAAAATTAAGCTCTTTGTTATGTTACATTTAATGCGACAAATCATTTTTTCAACGCATAGTCATTTGCTGCGCGACAAATTTCATTATTTTGTCTCGCAATTTTTTTTCATGACCTTTGTGCAACGAAGATTTCCTCGCCTAATATCATATCCAACAGAATATTACTTTCTGCGACCATCTGTCCTTCGTCGCAAAAACTGTAAAATGTAGAAGTGAATGTTGACCAAATTCGCCCTACGAACTAGTTATTTCCTAAGGGCAAAGGTTTCTTAGGGCAACCCCAATTTTATGATGGCGGGTGAGCTTGTAACATATATGGAACAATATCACACAGCTTTTTGCGCATATATAGTTGCTTGCCTGAAATGAAACTAAATATGGAACCATATTTCAGTTTTTTTATTTTGTTGCTTTGGTATATAAGAACTAATTAACTAAATTGTGTTCTAGAATTAAGATAATTGAAATCTGTTCATTGATTGATGACAGTACTGGATGACGGTGTTTGTTTCCATGAACAACAACATTTCGGACAAATGGATATCATTTGTATAAATGGTACTTGATTAATAGCTCATTCCTCATATCTAATTCTCTCTCTCTGTGTTAAGTGATCTCTTCATTTCTCTCTGATAAGTTATCTGTTTGTCTCTCTCTCTCTCTCTCTCTCCCTCTCTATCTATTCATTTATCTAGCTCTATAGAGAAGGAGATGGCTGACCAGAGGGCAGAAAATAACGTCGTCTCCGGCCAACCCCAGAATAGTATTGCAGACTTTGATCCCCCAAAGAAACCCAAGACAAAGAAGTTCGCTGTTGCCTGTGCCGTTTTGGCTTCAATGACGTCTATCTTACTGGGTTATGGTAATTGTTCCTTAAAACTGATGGATATTGTTAGTGGTTGTGGTTCTCTAATGCTACACTCATTCTCCACTCCTATTCTTATTTGATTAAAAGAATTATCTTACTATTGCTATTAGCCATTCTCCGTCCTATTCTTTTTGTTTTGGAAGAAACTTCTCCACCTGCGACGCATGCTTATTTCAAAATTATTTACAGATATTGGTGTAATGAGTGGAGCGTCTCTCTTCATCAAAGAAAACCTCAATATCAGCGACGTTCAAGTCGAAGTTCTTAACGGTACCTTGAACATATACTCTCTCATTGGCTCCGCCTTGGCCGGTAAAACCTCTGACTGGATTGGACGCCGGTACACCATAGTACTAGCCGGAACAATCTTCTTTGTTGGAGCTCTCCTCATGGGTTTTTCCCCGAACTACGCCTTCCTCATGTTCGGTAGATTCATTGCCGGAGTTGGAGTTGGCTATGCTCTTATGATAGCTCCTGTCTACACCGCTGAGATCTCTCCGGCCTCGTTTCGCGGCTTCCTCACATCTTTCCCAGAGGTTTGTTTCATTACCACGTTATATTATCATATAATATAGTAACTATTTTTGTTATTCGCCAAGGTAATATGTTTACGTAAATATAAGCATCTAAGTATTTGAAAAAAGTTATGCTTGCGAGGCCATATATTTATATCACATTTCTGTATCATCTCATATGACACGTGGTGCATACAATGAACATTCAATAAGATAAATTCATTAATTGATGTGGCATTTAAACCATCACTTGCCACGTCCGAAGGTATAAAAATATGGTACAAAAAAGTGATATTCTAACAATTTCCTCATAAAAAGTAGGGGAATGCTATTCACACACCCTTTTTTACCTCCCACACACTCTTGTTAATTTTTTTCCACTGGTCTGCTTCAATTCATTCGATTCAACGGCCAAAAATTGAGAGAATGTGTGAGATGGTAGAAAAGTGTGTGTGAATAGCACCACCCAAAAAATAATGCTAGGGAGACCGGATATTCATAGCACAGTGTATCATCTAATGTGGCAAGTGACGTATACAACCCAACATTCAATGAGATAAATTCATCAATTAATGTGACACGTACACATCACTTGCCACATTATTAGATAGTGCACAAATGTCGTATAAAAATGTGGTCACCCTAGAATTTTCCTGAAATATCTACTGGGTGGCGCTATCCACACCATGTTTTACTTTCCATACACCCTCTGAATTTCCGACTGCAAGATCAAATGAACTAAAGAATATCGAAAGACGGAAATTAACAAGAGGTGTGTAAAAAATACTAATGGATGTGTAGATAGCACCACCCTATTTATTGTTTGGTAAACCTCTCACATGCATGCACGTGGAGTTTATATTAATAGAATTGATCATTTTGAAAATATGTAGGTGTTTGTTAACGTTGGTATATTACTGGGGTACGTATCCAACTTTGCCTTAGCCAAGCTCCCAATCCACTTGAACTGGAGGATCATGCTCGGCATCGGCGCAATTCCCTCAGTTTTTCTAGCCGTTGGCGTTTTAGCCATGCCTGAGTCACCACGCTGGCTCGTCATGCAAGGGAGACTCGGAGACGCCAAGCGAGTACTAAATAAAACATCATCTTCTGAAGAGGAATCGCAGCTCAGACTAGACGAGATTAAAGAAGCTGCAGGAATCCCCAAAGACTCAAAGGATGAGGTCGTTCAGGTTTCTAAACGCAGCCAAGGTGAAGGTATATGGAAGGAATTGCTCCTCCGCCCCACGCCGGCCGTTCGCCACATTTTAATAGCAGCCCTTGGTATCCACTTCTTTCAACAATTTTCGGGCACAGACTCTGTGGTTTTGTACAGCCCCAGGATCTTCGAGAAGGCGGGAATCATTTCTTACAATGACAAGCTACTTGCAACCGTGGCTGTTGGATTTGTCAAGACCATTGCAATCTTCGTGGCAACATTTCAAGTTGATCGGTTCGGACGTCGAATTTTGCTTTTGAGCAGCGTGGGTGGAATGGTAGTTTCTTTTACACTGCTCGGTGTGGGTCTTACGGTCGTTGATCAATCCCACAGCAAGGTCCCGTGGGCCGTCGGGTTGTGCATCGCCATGGTACTATTCATCGTCGCGTTTTTCTCCATCGGGTTGGGACCCATCACGTGGGTCTACAGCTCTGAGATCTTTCCGTTGCAGTTGCGCGCGCAAGGGTGCAGTATGGGGGTGGCCGTAAACAGGGTGACGAGCGGGGTCATCTCGATGACTTTTATTTCATTGTATAAGGCCATCACGATTGGTGGGGCCTTCTTTCTTTACGCGGGAATTGCTGCGCTTAGTTGGGTCTTCTTTTATACGTTGTATCCAGAAACGCAGGGTCGATCCCTTGAAGATATGGAGGTCTTGTTTGGTAAATTCCACAAGTGGAGAGAAGCCAATGCCATGCTTAACAAGACTAAGCAAGCGGATCATGGATTTGGTGACGACAACAAGGCTCAAATCCATTAGGAATAGAAGGGCAATGCTTAATCAATGTTTAATGCACTTTATGATGATGATCAATTTCTTTATCTCATATATTTTAATTAAAATCCATTAGTTATATGCAACTGTACTTACATCTATAAGAATAATTTTCATTAAAACCCAAAAACTTGTTTGGTACGTAGTGAAGTTGAAACTTTTGAAAACTTTTGGTTTTCATCTTTAGTGAGACATAGATCTCGAGCAATCGCTCCAGCCATTATATTAAATTCTGAACTTTTAATATGAATGATGCCAATAATTATTACTTAAGTGTTGATTAACATTCTTGACTCCAATTGATAAGACATCATTCGGTTTGCAAAATTTGGTTTAAAAGTTTGCTACCTCGCATTATCCTTCTCAAAAAATCACTAAACACAGCACATGAAAACCCCAGTCTACCTAGACATCCATTGACTTACCCGTAAACCCTCACCCTCGCTTGTCGACTCTCCCTTTATTCTTCTCTCTGATCCTAGCGTCCTTTCTAACATTTTCTAGTGGACACAAAATCTTCATTATCAAGATCGATCGAGCACACAAGTTCTGTGCTCACTCTCACCTTTTGGGAAGGTTCAGAGTCTCAGACATCTTATTTTCTTTGTTAAGTAACAAGATGTTCTATCGATATGTTTGGTAGATGTTTTTAATATATAATTGTTTGTTCTTGTTAGAACATTTAGTTAATTTAGAATCTTCTCCGTAATTGCAACAAGGTAAATTTTTATAGTAATTATTTTAGGAATTCGTCTCATATGGGTTTTGTCAAACCCTATATATGTGTTTGTGTGTATATATATATATATTATACACATTGTATCACACAAATCAGGGAATCATATTTCTATAAAGTATTATAGCAGGTTGCTCCATGTATGAAGCTCGACGGCCACACATGCTTTACGTCACCTTATTTGTGTTGGAGTAAGGCCAGGAAGACTAAATTTATGGACAAAGTTTTGAAAAGTAAAGGACATGAAAGTTGATGATTGATTTATTACTTACACATTGATAAACGTGCTTATTCTTATTGGTGACACATCTTTTAGTTTATAAAATTAGTCTCCAAATTTGGTCTCTCTAGCATTACCCTTTGTGTTGTCCACGTGCTAGGCATGAAAATTCAGTGACACACTCTGAACCCAATAACACAAGTTACAAGGCTGTAATATGCCGGACGCCACAAAATTGACCACATGAACCCATCATAAGATGACGTCACAAGCCGACTTAGTATGAAAGCCATCGTAAGATAATTATGATGTGAATGAATTTGAACCAAACTGTTCTTTATTAATAATCAAAACAGTCTACCAAGCAAACCTCATCAACCTCCCCACTTTGGGACACATGTTCGGGGATGTAATCTCATCCTTATCGCATTACACCAAAGCTGATAGTAGCCTCACACAACAGTTAACACAAAACAATGTAGTGTCATACGTAATCAAGAGTACAATCATGCAATTATTATATACTAGAATAAACCGCAGTAAGGGACTCATCACCAAAATACAAAGGTGAAGGTCTCATTGCCAAGCCTACTCTTCATTCCTGGGTTATCCTTCTTCTCACTATGTCTTGAGGGGTCAACAAAATAAAGTGTGAGTGGATCAAGTTTATCTAGTTAAAATCATTTGAATATAATAACCCTCGTTTTGAAATCATATATATAGTGAAAAACTATATACATATAACACTGCCATAACATTAATCAAGTTTATATCATATCGCTCGTCATATCAAAGAATGTAAATTCCATTCACACTATCAAAATAATTCAAGCGTATAGCAAGCAGCTGAAGTGGCATTTACCTGATCGATGACTAGCGTCTATTAACGAATGTAGATTTTACTGGAAATATCAGTACCTCCAATAAACTTATGGTCGTAGCTAGCAATACGATATGTATGATGACCATTTGGTGAAAATGAATCACCAATAGTCTTAAGATATCATTCAAGTTTATCTAGATTTAAGTCTCCACAAAGACTACTCAAGAACAAAATATAATATACATCAAATGGTAAGTATAGCGTCCTTCCTCGTTAGGCTCCTTGCATGATTCCTTTTTAATAGCTACTAAATTAATTAATCATACATTTGAAGAAAAAATTAATCAACAAATAAAAATAAACTAATCTTCAATCAATTGGGAGAGGAAGAGATGGAGGAGAGTGTAGTGTGTTTATGTATAAGAGAGAGAGAGAGAGAGAGAGAGAGAGAGAGAGATGCAGGGAGAAACAATAGCCGCCGAGGAGAGCAGGGAAAGGACAATGGGAATAAAGAAGAATGCACAGACTTAATTGGTGAAGTAGTGTTTGCCCGACGGAAATCCACGACGGGCACCTTCACTCAATTGTCGAGCAAACGTGTTTCTGCTCGTTTTTTAACACATCAGCGTGGTCCTTTGTTAAAACTAACTGAAACCGTTAGTCAATGAAACTGTCCGTCAGGCAAACTGAACTTAGCCAACGAATCAATGTTTCGTCCCGCAAGCCACAATGACTTGCGCGCCAAATTTTTTATTGGCGCCAAATTCTTGGCCAACGACAGTCAAATGTGGAAAACTTTCGTCTCCTAAAGTGCATTTGAGTGACGAAAATAGTAATCTGTCAGTCAAATGTGGAAAAATTTACGTGACGAAGGATTGTACCGTGCAATGTACCTTTTCTCAACGAATAAAAACCTTCATCATGCAAAGGCCTTCAAGTAAATGCGGGTAAAGAGTTTTTTGGCACCAAATAGTTGCATGACGAAGAATTTCCCGCTTAAACACTACGCGATATATTTTATCAGGTAAAGGGCTCTGAAATGGTCAGTGCACATTGAACTTGTTGTATTTACTGTGTACTTTATGCGACAAAGGTTTCGTCGCACATGGTTTTTGGGACCATGTTGCGCAGTCAAATTGTCGTCGCGCAAGGTCGTACAAGTTGTTTAAAAGCACAGTTTCACTTTAACTTTTTCTCACATTGGTTTTCCCAGAACCCTAAATTTCCTCCCGTTTTCTTTATCCCCAACCCCCCTCTCCCCAACAAAAATATCATGAGGCCTTGTTTTATTTTGGTGAGATGGCCGATTCCGCTACTCTCACAACTAAGCAATGTCAGGGAGAAGGATTAAGGAAAGGTAATAATTAAGTTTCTGTGGATGTAATATTTATATTTTTGGAAAAACAATTTTTGATGAATCACTTACTTTGATTTTGAAATTTATGTTTTGTTTGTGCAGATAATGTAGATGAAAAAAACCCAGAGATCGCTGCGGGCTGAAAGGGAGAAAAGTGCGCAACGTAAGCGAATCATTTATGATGATATGAGGGGATTGAACACGACAACGAATGAGGAGCTTATGCACGACATTTGAGGATGATGTTTTTAATTATTTCTTTAATATGTATTTGAATTAAATTTTCAGTTTAACTGATTAGTTGGGTAATTTGATTTATTTGGTTAACTTAATTTGATTTAAGTTTTTTATTACTAAATCAATTAGACAATGAACTCTTTGTTTACATAAGCTTCAAATTTTCAAATAAATATTTAAACTCAATGTCGTTTGTCGGTTCAGCATTTAGGCGATGAACATGTCAACGCACGGAAATATTTGTCACGCAACGTGGCAAAAAAATGTAGGTAGATTTCACGCCAATTTTTTACGGTATATGTTTTGCGCGACGGAGATTTCGTCGCACAAAGAGTTCGTGTTTATAATCAGATTGCTTAGCTGTAAAGGTAGAAACTGCAAATTTTACAACAACCGCCTCTGCCACAGCAAAAGTTCATCCTTCCTCCTTCCATTACTATCAAATCCATCCTGTAATACTCCCATCATCTCAGTCTTCATCATCCTTCCCTAAATCGATCTATCCTACTCTATTTGGTATGCGTTTTCGTTTTGTATTTGAAAATTTTATTGTGAATTCGTACTAACGCCATTAAATTTGCTTTCTATAGAGCTGTTGTATACGATTATCGATTGGTGAAAATCGAAATTGGAGGCATGTTTGTTGGTTTTTAAATTTTAAAATATTTAATTTATTTTTAAATTATGGTGTGTTAAATTGTTTGTATATAAACTATTGTGTACGTCACGAACAAAATTGTTTTGTGTTGTACAAAGTTAATACTAACTAACTTCATGTGCGTTTTTTCAAAATAAACTTAGTTTACCGTTCGAAGATTAGTTGGATTTCGCACATGGCTGTGACAGCATAGGACTGTGGTCCAATTGATTCTCGAATTGTCCCATTATTTGGACAGTTTGGGAATGCACAATTATGGGGCGTAGTTTACAGTTCACGGATTAGGTTTTGGTCATGGGAATTTCGGTCATAGTTTTTTACATTCTTCGAGTGCCTGATATGTATTTTATATCTACGTCGTACACTTGAAGAACTGTAGAGAGATGCAGCCAGAATTGTCTCACGTCACAATCTAATCCGATGGAGCAGTAAACAACGTCACGTAACTGTGCATTCCGAAATGTGGATATGAAATACTGGTTATTACTATTTGCAGGGTTTGGGAAACACTATAATTATAGGGAAGGTTTTTCCGAAATTTCGGCAGAATTTTAGAGTATGTTTGACTAACTTGAATTTTTTTTTTCCAGCTAAGAAAAACACCTAATGTTCTTGCCAATAATTGAAGACAGCGAAGGTCACCTAGGTGGTCAACAATTATATCACGATCAGATAAGACTAGTGGCATAGCACTTTGGTCCACGACGTTGGGCACGTCGTTTGAACCTTTTGCCCTATACGGTGGAAATATTGGCAGGTCATGCCGAAGCGTCAAAAGGTAGAGGTTTGCAATTGTTTGTTGGTAAGTATCCAACTATGTTATATTTGTTATATATATATTACTAATAAATTACGCAATATTTAATACTATGTTTATATTTTTTAAATTATAGACATACTACAATTTTGACAACATTAACGAGTCCATGGCCGCCCACCAAAAGAGGCTCTTCACTGACCGCTACAAGCAGTGTAAGAGTGAACTCCACAAACGATTTGACCTGTTTAATGATCCGGGGGTCGCTCCCCTAAAGGGTGTCCTGCTGGAGTTGGAGGAACACCTAGAGGACTGGGCGTGCCTCGGTTACCATTTTCAAGATGAGTCATCTATGGTACGTCTGTTATTACTTCTTAATTAACTATTGTTTTTTTTAATTCTTATGTTAATTAATTTTTTATTTTATATCTTCTTCAAATATTACAACTAATACGTTCATTTTGTGTGTAAAAGAAGAAGGCAAATGCCAACAAGATCAACCGAGACAAGAAGACTCGACCAGTCGGGATCGAGGCCTTTCTCAAATAGGATGGAGGCTCGACGGCAGGTAATAAAGCTTTTCATATTCCAATTTTTATACGTGACAAATATTTATTTCTTTTTTGCGCACTAACATTTTTCTTAACTTTTTATGTTCCCGGACGATTCAAAACTCCCCGAGATCGACGTCTTCAAGGACATTTATGTTCAACCCGGGGATGAGTTGACCGAGCAGCTACATGTCAATATTGCTAAATTCTTGTTACTCTCTTACACTTCCAACTATTTTAAAAACTAAATTAAATATTAAATATAAAATATTTTTAATATTTCCTTTCTTTTTGTCACATGCAGCGATGGTAGAGAAGAGCCAGTCTGTTCTTCAAGAGACCGCCTCCCAACTCCCCCTGGACACCAGGATTGAGGGCGTGGATCTGCCCGAGGATGCAGGGTTTCGGATCCTGACAGAGACCTTGGATCAAAACCTTGATAGGAGACTGAGGAAGTTTAGCCGGGAGATGGGGAATGCCCGGGAGCGAGACACTAGGCCTCTTCATCGACACGTTTAAAGGGCGAAGTCACAACATTGACGTAAGAAGTGGGCAACCTAAGGAGTGAACTTATGTACACCTAGAGTTAGATGTCGCTGATGGTACAAGCCCTCAGCTTGTCCCACTAGGTGTTGCCCCGTCCACCTCCGAGCCCCTCTACAAGGAACAGAGCTAGCACCTCGATCAGTCGACCTTTAAGCCTTTCCAGCAGCCTGCCACCATTGACGCAGTAGACTTGTCAAACCTTTTTATTGTAGATTTTCTGTTTCCCTTCCTTTTAAAACTTTTGAAATTGTACGTACATTTTTCTTTATATTATAAATAAAACAAATTTATTAATTATTGTTACTATTTAATTATAAAAAAAATGTAATTAACTTTTTTTATAAATTATTGTTACAATTTAATTTAAAAAAAAATTAAATTGTTGTTTTAATTTAAAAAATGTTTTTAGAACCCAAAAGAAATAAATATGTATATTAAACTTTACGCAACGAAACCTTTCGTCGCGTAACAGTAAATGCCATAACCATATTCGTCGCATAACAGTAATATGCATACAACAAACTTGTGACAATTAAATAATGTTAAAATTACTCCAATTTTGTTGCATGAATGTTTACTAGACGAAACGGTTCGTCGTGCGATTGTTTACTAATGCAGCTTTTTCGTCCCCATGAGTACAATATGACAACAGACTTTTGCGTCCTTGTATTTCACACGACAAATTAAGCTCTTTGTTATGTTACATTTAATGCGACGAATCATTTTTTTAACGCACAGTCATTTGTTGCGCGACAAATTTCATTATTTTGTCTCGTAATTTTGTTTATCATGACCTTTCTGTGACGAAGATTTCTTCGCCTAATATCTTATGCGACAGAATATTACTTTCTGCGACCAACTATCCTTCGTCGCGAAAACTGTAAAATGTAGAAGTGAATGTTTACCAAATTCGCCCTACGAACTATGGTTATTTCCTAAGGGCAAGGTTTCGTAGGGCAACCCCAATTTTCTGATGGCGGGTGAGCTTGTAACATATATGGAACAATATCACACAGTTTTTGCGCATATATGGTTGCATGCCTGAAATGACACTAAATATGGAACCATATTTCAGTTTTTTTATTTTGTTGCTTTAGTATATAAGAACTAATTAACTAAATTGTGTTCTAGAATTAAGATAATTGAAATCTGTTCATTGATTGATGACAGTACTGGATGACGGTGTTTGTTTCCATGAACAACAACATTTCGGACAAATGGATATAATTTGTATAAAAGGTACTTGATTAATAACTCATTCCTCATATCTAATTCTCTCTCTCTGTGTTAAGTGATCTCTTCATTTCTCTCTGATAAGTTATCTGTTTGTCTCTCTCTCCCCCTCTCTCTCTCTCTCTCTCTCTCTCTCTCTCCCTCTCCCTCTCTCTATTCATTTATCTAGCTCTATAGAGATGGAGATGGCTGACCAGAGGGCAGAAAATAACGTCGTCTCCGGCCAACCCCAGAATAGTATTGCAGACTTTGATCCCCCAAAGAAACCCAAGACAAAGAAGTTCGCTGTTGCCTGTGCCGTTTTGGCTTCAATGACGTCTATCTTACTGGGTTATGGTAATTGTTCCTTAAAACTGATTGATATTGTTACTGGTTGTGGTTCTCTCATGATACACTCATTCTCCACTCCTGTTCTTATTTGATTAAAAATATTATCCTACTATTGCAATCCGCCATTCTCCGTCCTATTCTTTTTGTTTTGGAAGAAACACCTCCACCTGCGACGCATGCTTATTTCAAAATTATTTACAGATATTGGTGTAATGAGTGGAGCGTCTCTCTTCATCAAAGAAAACCTCAATATCAGCGACGTTCAAGTCGAAGTTCTTAACGGTACCTTGAACATATACTCTCTCATTGGCTCCGCCTTGGCCGGTAAAACCTCTGACTGGATTGGACGCCGGTACACCATAGTACTTGCCGGAACAATCTTCTTTATTGGAGCTCTCCTCATGGGTTTTGCCCCGAACTACGCCTTCCTCATGTTCGGTAGATTCATTGCCGGAGTTGGAGTTGGCTATGCTCTTATGATAGCTCCTGTCTACACCGCCGAGATCTCTCCGGCCTCGTTTCGTGGCTTCCTCACATCTTTCCCCGAGGTTTGTTTCAGTACCACATTATATTATCATATAATATAATAACTATTTTTTTCATTAGCCAAGGTAATATGTTTACGTAAATATAAGCATCTAAGTATTTGAAAAAAGTTATGCTTGGGAGGCCATATATTTATATCGCATTTATGTATCATCTCATATGACACGTGGTGCATACAATGAACATTCAATAAGATAAATTCATTAACTGATGTGGCATTTAAACCATCACTTGCCACGTCCCAAGGTATAAAAATATGGTAAAAAAATGTGATATTCTAACAATTTCCTCGTAAAAAGTAGGGGAATGCTATTCACACACCCCTTTTTACCTCCCACACACTCTTGTTAATTTTTGTCCACTGGTCTGCTTCAATTCATTCTATTCGATGGCCAAAAATTGAGAGAATGTCTGAGATGGTAGAAAAGTGTGTGTGAATAGCACCACCCAAAAAATAATGTTAGGGAGACCAAATATTCATAGCACATCAGTGTGTCATCTCATGTGGCAAGTGACGTATACAATCAACATTCAATGAGATAAATTCATTAATTAATGTGACATGTACACATCACTTGCCACATTAGATAGTGCACAAATGTCATATAAAAATGTGGTCACCCTAGAATTTTCCTGAAATATCTACTGGGTGGCGCTATCCACACTATGTTTTACTTTCCATACACCCTCTGAATTTCTGACTGCAAGATCAAATGAACTAAAGAATATCAAAAGACGGAAATTAACAAGAGGTGTGTGAAAAATACTAGTGGATGTGTAGATAGCAACACCCTATTTATTGTTTCGTAAACCTCTCACATGCATGCACGTGGAGTTTATATTAATAGAATTGATCATTTTGAAAATATGTAGGTGTTTGTTAACGTTGGTATATTACTGGGGTACGTATCCAACTTTGCCTTAGCCAAGCTCCCAATCCACTTGAACTGGAGGATCATGCTCGGCATCGGCGCAATTCCCTCAGTTTTTCTAGCCGTTGGCGTTTTAGCCATGCCTGAGTCACCACGCTGGCTCGTCATGCAAGGGAGACTCGGAGACGCCAAGCGAGTACTAAATAAAACATCATCTTCTGAAGAGGAATCGCAGCTCAGACTAGACGAGATTAAAGAAGCTGCAGGAATCCCCAAAGACTCAAAGGATGAGGTCGTTCAGGTTTCTAAACGCAGCCAAGGTGAAGGTATATGGAAGGAATTGCTCCTCCGCCCCACGCCGGCCGTTCGCCACATTTTAATAGCAGCCCTTGGTATCCACTTCTTTCAACAATTTTCGGGCACAGACTCTGTGGTTTTGTACAGCCCCAGGATCTTCGAGAAGGCGGGAATCACTTCTTACGATGACAAGCTACTTGCAACCGTGGCTGTTGGATTTGTCAAGACCATTGCAATCTTCGTGGCAACATTTCAAGTTGATCGGTTCGGACGTCGTATTTTGCTTTTGAGCAGCGTGGGTGGAATGGTAGTTTCTTTTACGCTGCTCGGTGTGGGTCTTACGGTCGTTGATCAATCCCACAGCAAGGTCCCGTGGGCAGTCGGGTTGTGCATCGCCATGGTACTATTCATCGTCGCTTTTTTCTCCATCGGGTTGGGACCCATCACGTGGGTCTACAGCTCTGAGATCTTTCCGTTGCAGTTGCGCGCGCAAGGGTGCAGTATGGGGGTGGCCGTAAACAGGGTGACGAGCGGGGTCATCTCGATGACTTTTATTTCATTGTATAAGGCCATCACGATTGGTGGGGCCTTCTTTCTTTACGCGGGAATTGCTGCGCTTAGTTGGGTCTTCTTTTATACGTTGTATCCAGAAACGCAGGGTCGATCCCTTGAAGATATGGAGGTCTTGTTTGGTAAATACCACAAGTGGAGAGAAGCCAATGCCATGCTTAACAAGACTAAGCAAGCTGATCATGGTTTTGGTGACGACAACAAGGCTTAAATCCATTAGGAATAGAAGGGCAATGCTTAATCAATGTTTAATGCACTTTATGATGATGATCAATTCCTTTATCTCATATATTTCAGTTATATGCAACTGTACTTACATCTATAAGAATAATTTTCATTAAAACCCAAAAACTTGTTTGGTACGTAGGAAGTTGAAACTTTTGAAAACTTTTGGTTTTCATCTTTAGTGAGACATAGATCTCGAGCAATCGCTCCAGCCATTATATTAAATTCTGAACTTTTAAGATGAATGATGCCTATAATTATTACTTAAGTGTTGATTAACATTCTTGACTCCAATTGATAAGACATCATTTGGTTTGCAAAATTTGGTTTAAAAGTTTACTACCTAGCATTATCCTTCTCAAAAAATCACTAAACACAGCACATGAAAACCCCAGTCTACCTAGACATCCATTGACTTACCCGTAAACCCTCACCCTCGCTTATCGACTCTCCCTTTATTCTTCTCTCTGATCCTAGCATCATTTCTAACATTTTCTAGTGGACACAAAATCTTCATCATCAAGATCGATCGAGCACACAAGTTCTGTGCTCACTCTCACCTTTTGGGAAGGTTCAGAGTCTCAGACATCTTATTTTCTTTGTTAAGTAATATGATGTTCTATCGATATGTTTGGTAGATGTGTTTAATATATAAATGTTTGTTCTTGTTAGAACATTTAGTTAATTTAGAATCTTCTCCGTAATTGCAAGAAGTTAAATTTTTATAGTAATTATTTTAGGAATTCGTCTCATATGGGTTTTGTCAAACCCTATATATATATTATACACAATGTATCACACAAATCAGGGAATCATATTTCTATAAGGTATCAGAGCAGGTTGCTCTATGTATGAAGTTTGACGACCACACGTGCTCTACGTCACCTTATTTGTGTTGGAGTAAGGCCAGGAAGACTAAATTTATGGAAAAAGTTTTGAAAACAAAATGACATAAAAGTTGATGATTGGTTTATTACTTACACATTGATAAACGTGCTTATTCTTATTGGTGACACATCATTTAGTTTATAAAATTAGTCTCCAAATTTGGTCTCCCTAGCATTACCCTTTGTGTTGTCCACGTGCTAGGCATGAAAATTCAGTGACACACTCTGACCCCAATAACATAGGTTACAAGGCCGTAATATGCTGGCCGCCGCAAAATTGACAACATGAACCCATCATAAGATGACGTCACAAGCCGACTTAGTGATGAAAGCCATCGTAAGATAATTATGATGTGAATGAATTTGAACCAAACTGTTCTTTATTAATAATCAAAACAGTCTACCAAGCAAACCTCATCAACCTCCCCACTTGGGGACACATGTTCGGGGATGTAATCTCATCCTTATCGCATTACACCAAAGCTGATAGTAGCCTCACACAACAGTTAACACAAAACAATGTAGTGTCATACGTAATCAAGAGTACAATCATGCAATTATTATATACTAGAATAAATCGCAGTAAGAGACTCATCAACAAAATACGAAGGTGAAGGTCTCACTACCAAGCCTACTTTTCACTTCCTGGGTTATCTTTGTTCTCACTATGTCTTAAGGGGTCAACAAAATAAAGTGTGAGTGGATCAAGTTTATCTAGTTAAAATCATTTGAATATTATAACCCTCGTTTTGAAATCATATATATAGTCAAAAACTATATACATATAACACTGCCATACCATTAATCAAGCTTATATCACATCGCTCGTCATATCAAAGAATGTAAATTCCATTCACACTATCAAAGTAATTCAAGTGTATAGCAAGCAGGTGAAGTGGCATTTACCTGATCAATGACTAGCGTCTATTAACGAATGTAGATTTTACTGGAAATATCAGTACCTGCAATAAACCTACGGTCGTAGCTAGCAATACGATATGTATGATGACCATTTGGTGAAAATGAATCACCAATAGTCTTAAGATATCATTCAAGTTTAACTAGATTAAAGTCTCCTCAAAGACTACTTAAGAACAAAATATAATATACATCAAATGGTAAGTAAAGCGTCATTCCTCGTTAGGCTCCTTGCATGATTCCTTTTTAATAGCTACTAAATTAATTAATCATACATTTGAAGAAAAAATTAATCAACAACTAAAAATAAACTAATCTTCAATCAATTGGGAGAGGAAGAGAGGGATGAGGGTGTAGGGTGTTTGTGTATAAGAGAGAGAGAGAGAGAGAGAGAGAGAGAGAGAGAAAGAGATGCAGTGAGAAACAGCAGCCGCCGAGGGAAGCAGGGAAAGGAGAATGGGAATAAAGAAGAATGCACAGACCGAATTGGTGCAGAAGTGTTTGCTCGACGGAAATCCTCGACAGGCACCTTCACTCAATCGTCGAGCAAACGTGTTTCTGCTCGTTTTTTAACACATCAGCGTGGTCCCTTGTTAAAACTAACTGAAACCGTTAGTCAATGAAACTGTCCGTCGGGAAGGTTCAGAGTCTCAGACATCTTATTTTCTTTGTTAAGTAACAAGATGTTCTATCGATATGTTTGGTAGATGTGTTTAATATATAACGGTTAGTTCTTGTTAGAACATTTAGTTAATTTAGTATCTTCTCCGTAATTGCAAGAAGGTAAATTTTTATAGTAATTATTTTAGGAATTCGTCTCGTATGGGTTTTGTCAAACCCTATATATATATATATATATATTATACGCATTGTATCACACAAATCAGGGAATCATATTTCTATAAGGTACCAGAGCAAGTTGCTCCATGTATGAAGCATGACGGCCACACGTGCTCTACATCACCTTATTTGTGTTGGAGTGAGGCCAGGAAGACTAAATTTATGGACAAAGTTTTGAAAACAAAAGGACATAAAAGTTGATGATTGGTTTATTACTTACATATTGATAAACGTGCTTATTCTTATTGGTGACACATCATTTAGTTTATAAATTAGTCTCCGAATTTGGTCTCCCTAGCATTACCCTTTGTGTTGTCCACATGCTAGGCATGAAAATTCAGTGACACACTCTGAACCCAATAACACAAGTTACAAGGTCGTAATATGCTGGCCGCCGCAAAATTGACCACATGAACCCATCATAAGATGACCTTACAAGCCGACTTAGTGATGAAAGCCTTCGTAAGATAATTATGATGTGAATGAATTTGAACCAAACTGTTCTTTATTAATAATCAAAACAGTCTACCAAGCAAACCTCATCAACCTCCCCACTTGGGGACACATGTTCGGGGATGTAATCTCATCCTTATCGCATTACACCAAAGCTGATAGTAGCCTCACACAACAGTTAACACAAAACAATGTAGTGTCATACGTAATCAAGAGTACAATCATGCAATTATTATATACTAGAATAAACCGCAGTAAGGGACTCATCACTGCCAAGCCTACTTTTCACTTCCTGGGTTATCTTTGTTCTCACTATGTCTTAAGGGGTCAACAAAATAAAGTGTGAGTGGATCAAGTTTATCTAGTTAAAATCATTTGAATATAATAACCCTCGTTTTGAAATCATATATATAGTCAAAAACTATATACATATAACACTGCAATACCATTAGTCAAGCTTATATCACATCGCTCGTCATATCAAAGAATGTAAATTCCATTCATACTATCAAAGTAATTCAAGTGTATAGCACGCAGGTGAAGTGGCATTTACCTGATCGATGACTAGCGTCTATTAAATAATCTAGATTTTTCTGGAAATATCATTACCTGTAATAAACCTACAGTCGTAGCTAGCAATACGATATGTATGATGACCATGTTGGAAATGTGCCCTAAAGCCAATCATATGATGATACTTTACGGACATTTCATATGTTAAACTAATCTAGTTTAATATCAAGGGCAAAGATTATTGTTTAAGCCGTCTCATATAAATGTTATATGCTTAAACGATAAGTTCAAGGAATATGTGATTGAGAGAATACGATCTAAAGAAGTTAGATTCATGAGACTATTCTTTCGTAGACACATCCTAAACGTTCCTGATCATAGGATTGCCAATTGGGCATTGACAGTCCGTTAAGATCAGTACGTGCTATGTCTTCTCTCTGGGAGAGTGACTAGTCTCGAGTCATTGGTGTGTGTGACATCAAGACAAGTACGTAGGTGCTCAATAGAGAATGAGTTCACTGAACACGATCAACGAAGAGTTCTCATATTCATGTCACATGAGAACTCATGGTTGGGATAATGCAAAGTAGTCCTTTGACCTGAGGCATCATAGTTGTCTTGTGGTTAGGTACTTGATCTTTGATTATGTCAAATGTCACCCATACACGGGTGTCCGCGGCATAGTTGGGGTTAAGCCACTTAGCCATGGAGGCAAGTGAATGCGCAACAAGGGATCTCTTACCTTCAAACTGTTTGAGGGAGAATACTCTGTGATATGATTAAGAATCTCTGGACAGAGTATGAATGAGATTTAGGAAGTCGTTCCAAATCACATTCAAGGTAATCATATAAGCACACGAATCACATTGGATAGTAGACATGAATAAACTATCAAACCAAACAATGTGGTCAAGAGTATTGTATTAGAGAAAGACCGTATTGCATTTGTAATCCTAAACTGAATAGGTTCTCCACCTCTTCTGATTAGCTTGGGTAACCATGATATGCTGCTAGGTGTCACTCATGGTTTGTGGAAGCCCTAAACGTGTATAAACACTAAAGGGAGAATTGAAAGTAAGTTTCAATTCACAATCGATTTGAAAGAGTTCGGAATCGCCCACTGCCTCGCTAAAAGGAACCTAATGGATCGTACACCGTGTAAGGTAAAGATTGAAGAAACAATGGAGATGAGTAAGAATAATTAAATGGTTTAATTATTTATGGCAAGGATTAATTAATATGTTAATTAATCAAACGAATAAGTTCGTTAAAGACCTCGGGATAGTTTTGGACCTTAAGGCCCAATGGGCTTCGAACGTCAAGCCCATTGACTTAAGTTGTATGACAATTTAATGAATAAAGATTCACAAAGGCCCAAAAGCCCATATCCCTTATATGGCCGGCCATGTGTATTGAATTAGGGTTTTTGGTTCTTTAGGTCATTTAAAGAAGTGACTATATAAAGAACTTTATAGCCTAAAATTTATAATGGGTTCTTTTGGAGAAAATTGGAGAGAACATGTCTCTCCTTTTCTCTCTAGGAGGCCGGCCCCCTTGGAGGGTGAATCTAGCAATCCTACTACTCCAATGTCACTCATTTCTTCTCCAATCTAACCTTGGTGAAGATACTTAGAGGTTCTCAATTTTGGGAACTTGGACAAACCTATTCTTCCATCCAAATCCATAGATTTTAGATGCAAGGAATGAAGGCCCTCTCTTTGGGTGATTAGCCTTTGCTTTTGCAAAGGGGAATCTACAAAGGTATATATTTCTCAACTCACTTTGATTTGAGTTGAGTCTTGGTTCACCAATCTACTAGGCTTTGAATTTCATGGTTAATGTTTTGTTTTTAAGTGCATGCAAGCATGATTCCGACTTTTAATTGTTAATAGCATGCTATTGATGTTGCTTAAATGAACATGTTTTTCACAAAATTTCCTTCAAGTGGTATCAGAGCCTAGGTCTAGTAGTTGGTGAATCCTTTTGGGTTTTGTAGTTCATAGTTTTGATTTAAAAGTTGTAATATGTTACAAGCTTTATTCTTGTTTCTTTGAATGTAAATTTTGTTAGAAAAATTTGTCATCTCAAATGTTGTAGATGTAGTTCATATGAGCATGAATATTGGAGCTAAAATTTGGTGCCATGACTTTGGGGATTTTCGGCCAAATCCAAAGGGTGGATTTTTGGGTTCTTGTTTGACTTGTTAAAAGTGTTTTCAAGTAACTTTTGGAACCCCCTATGTACCCTAGTTTGGTTATATGTTATTTCCCTAAAGTTTGAATGGTTTTGGGATGTTTTTGGATGAAAAATGTTCATGGAAATTTTTTGTGTTTTTCATGAATGTTCTTCATTGTTCTTGACATTTTTGCCAAGAACAAAAAGTTTTGTGTTTTGATTCAAAGTTTTGATTTATTTCATAAAGTTTTTGTTTTATGATTTATTATTTATTTAAATGAGTTAGATATTTATTTAAATGAGTTAGATATTTATTTGAAAGGTGTAAGAGATATTGGTGGGTGTGAAAGGATTAATTTCCTTTCACACACACCACTTGCATGCTTTATGTCTAACTTACAAATCAACACACACACATACCTCCCTTTCCTCCTAAAACCGGCCACTCCCTCAAGTGGGAGTACTTTTGGGTCTTTTATGCAATTACATAAAGTTTTGATACTTTTGTGTATTTGCACTTTGGCCCAAAAGTTTACGTTTTTACGTTTAGGTCCAAAAACGCTAAAGGACAAATTGTTTTGTTCCTTTAATGAAGTTTTTGCATTGTTTAAATTTTGGGTTCTAGTTGTATTTACATGAAGTAGTGGACTTTTGTGTTTTTACAAAGTGACCCCAAAAGTTTGTGTTTTCGCAATATAGCACAACAAGTTGTGGTTATTGCATGATGGCCCAAATTAGGTTGAGAACAAAATTGTTTTGTCTCTTTAAATGAGAATTGGATTTTCATTTCATTTAGCTCCATTTAAATCAATTTTATGGATACAAAAACCAAATGAAAATGTTGCATTCAATTTAATTAATTAAAGTGTTGATTAATTAAAGGGTGATTATGAACCTAAGCCTACGATAATTGAGCTATGTGAAAGGCCGTTTCAAATTTGTTTGAACCATGGGAATGTGTAGATTAATTTTGGTTGTAATTTGATTTGATCAAATGTTGTAAAAGAGCATAAGCTCTTCTTTACTTTAAAGTAATTTATTTTGATCAATTGTTGTAAAAGAGCATAAGCTCTTCTTTACTTTAAAGTACTCCATTCTTGTTTTATTTGATATGCATGAAAATGGAGTAGAGGGTCCAACTCCCCTAGGAACAACACGCCTTAATGTGATTAAACGCGTAACTAAAATCAATCACCATCCCTAGTCCGAGATTCAACACTAGGCTCGTGCTGAATCTAAACAAAGGTTCATAGTCATCCTAAGGCCCTAAGGCAACTATATAGTCCATTAAATGAATGCAAACCTTATGTTAGTAGTATCATATACTCTTGCTTTAAAAACCGTTTTATAAGCATAGTGGGAGTATTATATACAACTAAATTCAATCCAATGGACCAATAGTTGTAATAGGACCAAAATTGTTTTAATAAAGATTAAAATAAATATGTTTATGTGATGAGACCTAAAACCCTCAAACCAAACCATTATTAAGTTGATAAGCGTGAGAGTGCTTTGAACACTCTTTCGTGGCCTTCCACCGTGGTAGCTCCAATCGTTTATGACTTGTACACCGCCTTCACCCTATCATGGGGAAGTTCAAAGTGCATGCTTATACTCAGGAGGAGACTATATACATACTTGATGAGGTGAGTGTAGGCAACGAGGATGGCCGACATCGTATCATCGTGAGGCTATTCTTGAACCCCTTCACGCACTAAGCTGAAGGAAATTTTGTGAAAAACATGTTCATTTGAGCAACATCAATAGCATGCAATTAACATATTAAAGGCGGAATCATGCTTACATGCACTCAAAACAAAACATCAACCATGAAATTTAAAGCCTAGTAGATTGGTGAACCTTGACTCAACTTAAAACAACATTTGTTAGTTGAGAAATATTTACCTTTGTAGATTCCTCTTTGCATATGCAAAGGATAATCACCCAAGAGATAGGGCCTTCATTCCTTGCTTCTTATCTCCTTGGATTTGGTTGAAAGAATTGGATTCTCCAAGTTCCCAAAATAGAGAACCTCTAAAGATTCTACACCAAGGTTAGATTGAAGAAGAAATGAGTAACCTTGGAGTAGTAGGATTGCTAGATTCACCCTCCAAGGTGGCCGGCCTCTTAGAGAGAAAATGAGAGACATGTTCTCTCTAATTCTCCCAAAAGAAACCCCAATTGAATTTTGGCTATAAAGTCCTTTATATAGTCCCTTCAAATAAGTGACCTAAAGAACCAAAAGCCCATTCTCTCTAACATGGCCGGCCATATGGGTTCATTGGGCTAATTGGGCCTTTGTGAATCATTATTCATTAAGTTGTCATACAACTTAAGTCAATGGGCTTGACGTTCGAAGCCCATTGGGCCTTAAGGTCCAAAACCATCCCGAGGTCTTTAACGAACTTATTCGTTTGATTAATTAACATATTAATTAATCCTTGCCATAAATAATTAAACCATTTAATTATTCTTACTCATCTCCTTTGTTTCTTCAATCTTTACCTTACACGGTGTACGATCCATTAGGTTCCTTTTAGCGAGGCAGTGGGCGATTAAAACCATTTCACATCGATTGTGAATTGAAACTTACTTTCAATTCTCCCTTTAGTGATTACACACATTTAGGGCTTCCACAAACCATGAGTGACACCTAGCAACATATCATGGTTACCCAAGCTAATTAGAAGAGGTAGAGAACCTATTCAGTTAAGGATTACAAATGCAATACGGTCTTTCTCTAATCTAATACTCTTGACCACATTGTTTGGTTTGATAGTTTATTTATTCATGTCTACTATCCAATGTGATTCGTTTGCTTATATGATTACCTTGAATGTGATTTGGAACGCATTCCCTAATCTCATTCATACTCTGGCCAGAGATTTTAATCATATCATAGAGTATTCTCCCTCAAACCATTTGAGGGTTAGAGATCCCTTGTTGCACATTCACTTGTCTCCATAACTAAGTGACTTAACCCCAATGATGTCGTGGACACCCCGATGGGGTGACTTTGACATAATCAAAGATCAAGGACTTAACCACAAGACAACTGTGATGCCTCAGGTCAAAAGACTAATTTGCATTATCCCAACCATGAGTTCTCATGTGACATGAGTATGAGAACTCCTCGTTGATCGTGTTCAGTGAACTCATTCTCTATTGAGCATCTACGTACTTGTCTTGATGTCACACACACCAATGACTCGAGACTAGTCACTCTCCCTGAGAGAAGGCACAGTACGTACTGATCTTATCGGACTGTCAATGCCCAATTGGCAATCCTATGATCAGGAACGTTTAGGATGTGTCTACGAAAGAATGGTCTCATTAATCTAACTTCATTAGATTGCATTCTCCCAATCACATATTCCTTGGACTTTATCGTTTAAGCATATAACATTTATATGAGACGGCTCAAACAATAATCTTTGCCCTTTATATGTAAACTAGATTAGTTTAACATGTGAAATGTCCGTAAAGTATCATCATATGATTGGCTTTAGGGCACATTTCCAACAATCTCCCACTTGCACTAGAGCCAATCAGCTTGTTCATCTGTTATGATTCCTCTTCTGTAGTCATTTCATAAATGGCTGAGTAGTAGGCCTAGGCAATGGATATCTATATGTTATCCATAGAAGCAACCTTGAGAATATCGACGTCACCATTATACATGATTCCCAATCATGTGGTTCAGTCTCTCATATGAGTTCGGATCTTGATGAGACCTTGATTCCCTGGCTTGAGCTATCGCCCCATTAGTGTCATAGTGTCAGTACACTAGATACACTTTCTGGTTGGAACCGAATAGAGAGTTCATAAATGAACTTTCCCATCCAAACAACATTGTTGTAAACTTCTATATGGCAATATATTTTGCATTCATAATGGAACATACTAAAGTCATTACTTTAATGTTTCCATCCAAATATCTCTTTAGTCATAATAAAGGGATACCTGTTTATCTCTTCATTCATAATGAAGAAACATCCAATGATGGATTAGATTCATAATCTAATACATTTACGCTTCCATTACGTTACTCTAATTCTTTCTCGATCTTTGAGGAACCTATCCTTTAGTATTTCTTAAATACTTAAGGATTCACTTGACAGTTGCCATGGTTCTGATCCTGGGCTTGCACTGATATCGCCTTGTACCTTTCTAGGTACAACTCATATCAATGTTTTTCATACAATATGAAATACATAAATCACCTTTATGCGTATGCATAAAGGATTCGATTTACGCATTATTTCTTTGGGAGTCAAAGGGTACGTTCCCTTTGAGAAGAGCAACTACTTAGTCTAACTAGAGTTGTCCTCCTTATTGAAGTTTATCATCATATGAGAAACTTCCTAGCATATTTTGTCTATTATTAGGGCATGATATAATCCAATTATATCCTAAAATCTATCATTATAGATTTCCATCCCATGTATATAGACTATGTCTCCCATATACATTCTATCTTTATAGAATGTTTAAAGTCATAACTTTAACAATGAAGTATTCTTTTCATTTCCAAAATTAATATATCATACATATATTTAAATTTAGGAATATGATTAACTCCCACTAATCTTTTGTAAACCTAGTAAACAAAAGATTCATTTACATCTTTATGAGAAATCAAACGTTTTGATCTTTCTCTCATAAGACGCTTATGGCTCCCACTAGCTTGCTAAGATCCATGATGGTTAGATCTCTACAACTTACATGTTTTGTGATTCATAGTTTTAGACATATATATTATTAGGACTATCTTAATAATGGTTTCGGAAACCTATATGATGTCCAAACATTGAATCAACATTTAGTTGTAGCTAGCAATCTTCAAATTAATTGAAACTAAGACTACGTCAAAGATGGTTCCTTCAAAGTCAACCATTCTCTTTGATTGTAGTCACCTTAAGCTACCAATTAGCTATGAAGGTTTCATTATTTCGGGTCAAATGGTACTTTACCATTTCCTTGAGTATATATTGTATATACACTCAATGTAGTCATAAAGTTCAAACCATTCAACTGAGACGGTTTATAAATCCTTCTTGACTACCTTGGAGCTTGTGGTATAGGAACTAGGTTGTTATTTTTGTTGATTATCATCTTGTCTCTCAAAGAACCCATTCTTTTGAGTTCTATTCCTAGTTCATTTACTCTAAGGCAAATCACATTGTAGGATTACAATGAACTACTCAACAAACAACATTTGTTGGTTGGTTTATAGAAGTGATATCCAAAGGTTAATTTAAGGATATCCACAAGATAATTTTTAAACAAATATTGCTCATTAGCACACAACCCCAAATCTTAACATGATTAAGATTTGTCTTTCTTTCCAACTACATCCTATGGAGTTATGAAAATTTTGGAAGATCTTCTAATTGACAATCATATTGTTTTAGAAGTATATATCCTATATATATGGGTAATTGATAACATCCAACGAACTAAATCTTATTTGAGTTCGTTCTTCTCCTAATGGAGAAAATCATTATCTTATGATGCTAATCTCCTTGATATCTTTCAAGGAAACTCATCTAAAGTGTTACCTTTCCTTAGATCAAATCTAAGGAGGTAAGTACTTTAGACGTCTTACTCATCAACTTACATTTCTTGAATTCTTTGAAACCTTTTGCAAAGTATTCGGACTTGTGTTTATTCATAATAAACTGTAGTCCAACCGAGAGTGATCTTCGGTGAATGTCAAATAACATGAGTAGTATTATGTTGTGGACAAGTGCCACTAACATCTAAGTGAATTTAACCTCAACAACTTTGTGATTCTTTATTCTTTCCAAAAGAATAAAGATTCGAACATTTCGCCTCTATACAATTTTGACAAGAAGGTATTGGATCCGGATCTAACGATCCAAAGCATCCATCTATGACCAACTCGTAATTTATGTTTTAGAGGTATCACAACTCAGTTGGGATTAGTCACTATCTTGCAACCTTTTGGGTTTTAAGCATCATTATATTCTAAACAGTTAACGCTACCATATCATCTCTACTATAGAGACAATCAATTAGATTACTATAATCCAATCAGTGATTAATAAAGAACAATGTTTTGTCAAACAAAACATTCATCCATCTCTACTATAGTGACGGAATTAAGTTCCTTAAAATTGGAATGTAAAGACAATCTTTGGTTTTTCCAATTTCTTTGGTAGTTCATATGAGGAAGTTAGTACCATCTGCTTTCGCAGAGATCTATATTTTATTCACGTTCCGAATGTGAAGTACTTTCTCTTCTCTCATTAATCTTCTACTTCTTATTAGCCACACTTTTACAACGATTGTAAAACATAGTTACTAATACGGAATCAAGCATTCAAGTAGAAGAACCAACTGTTTTGAACTTTTCAAGAACAATTTACAACACCTTCGAAAGGTGTGTTCTTGACACTTGCAAGACATTTCTTGCAAATACCCCTTCCAATGTCCATCTTTTCATAAAGAAAATTTGTTCCCTTGGAGTTAATTTTATCTTCTTCATTTGACTTCTCCTTTGACTACAATAGTCATGGTCCCTAAACTCCCACTATCTCTCTTGAAACCTTTTTCAATTGTGTTATACACATCAAACATTTTGGAGAGTGTGTGGTTATTGTTCACTACATAGTTTACAATAAACTTAGTGAACCATTAGGATAGGGACATAAAGGTGAAGTCCTAGCTTAGTTTCCGTCTCGTTAAGTGGTTTATCACTTCAACACTCAATGATTCAAAATCATCATAAGTCCATGTTGATGGACTATTTTTGTCAACCAACCATTATGTTCTAAACATAATTACAAACTTTCAAGAGTTGTTCAAGGCAACTCTTATTTCTTCATACAACAATTTGTAAGTGAAGAATCATGGCACTAAAAGTGTCCTTGTCTTTATGCTAATCTTCGTAAGTTCCTTTGTTCATATAACGAAGGAATAAGCATTGGTTGTTTGTGTTGTCCTCTTCATGATAGACATTTCTAACATGTTCTTCCAATGATACATTATCAATAGGAAGATTGTGAGGATGAGACTTCTTAGGTACATGCACAATCCATTTAAGACAATCTTTGGGATTGTGTTACCAAGTCCGGAAACTAAAACATTCGGCTTTTCTTTGTCAAGTTTTGGATAGCGTTTGCAAATATATTGGTAAACGAATACATAACGAATATAAATTGATTGATTTTAAGCCATTTGATTCGGGTCTTTAAATCAAATAGCACCACCCACTATTTTTGGCAAATTCCATATCCCTCATTTGAATTCGAGAGTTTTGGAGGAAACTCTTAGTAGGTTATGGGAGACTCACTATTACCAAGCCCACCTCAGAATTATATCATGTTGGCTAGCGTTAATAATAATGAGAGAGTACGCTTACTCATTTGCAACAACCTCTTGCAAGTACCCATCTTATTTGGCCTCTAGAGAATGATGCCTCAGAATTATATCATGTTGGCGTCATTGCACTTAGTTAAGTCATTCCCACTATGCCTAGTTCGTGTAGGGGTTCAAGCATAGCCTCAGAATTATATCATGTTGGCTAAACTCGTTGCCTACCTCACTTCATCATGCATGTATATATAACTCCTCCTGAGTGTAAGCATGCACTTTGTACTCCCCCATTATAGGGTGAAGCCGGTGTACAAGTCACAAACGATCGGAGCTACCACGGTGGAAGGCCACGAAAGAGTGTTCAAAGCACTCTCACGCTTATCAACTTAATAATGGTTTGGTTGAGGGTTTTAGGTCTCATCACATATAAGTATTCATTTTAATCTTCATTAAAACAATTTTGGTCCTATTACAACTATTGGTCCATTTGATTGTTTTAGTTGTATATAATACTCCCACTATGCTTATAAAACGGTTTTTAAAGCAAGAGTATATGATACTACTAACATAAACTTTGCATTCATTTGATGGACTATATAGTTGCCTTAGGGCCTTAGGATGACTATGAACCTTTTTTTATATTCAACACGAGCCTAGTGTTGAATCTCGGACTAGGGATGGAGATTGATTTTAGTTACGCGTTTAATCACATTAAGGTGTGTTGTTCCTAGGGGCGTTGGACCCAACTACTCCATTTTCATGCATATCAAATAAAACAAGAAAATGAGTACTTTAAAGTAAAGGTGAGCTTATGCTCATTACAACATTTGCATAAAACAAATTACTTTAAAGTAAAGAAGAGCTTATGCTCTTTTACAACATTTGATCAAATCAAATTACAACCAAAATTAATCTACACATTCCCATGGTTCAAACAAATTTGAAACGGCCTTTCACATAGCTCAATTATCGTAGGCTTAGGTTCATAATCACCCTTTAATTAATTAACACTTTAACTAATTAAATTTGAATGCAACATTTTCATTTTGTTTTTGTATCCATAAAATTGATTTAAATGGAGCTAAATGAAATGAAAATCCAATTCTCATTTAAAGAGACAAAACAATTTTTGTTCCCTACTTAATTTGGGCCAACATGCAATAACCACAACTTTTTGGGCTATATTGCGAAACACAAACTTTTGGGGTCACTTTGTAAAAACTCAAAAGTCCACTACTTCATGTAATTACAACTAGAACCCAAAAATTTCATCAAATACAAAAAACTTCATTAAAGGAGCAAAACAATTTGTCCTTTAGCGTTTTTGGGCCTTAACGTAAAAACGTAAACTTTTGGGCTAAAATACAAATACACAAAAGTATCAAAACTTTATGTAATTGCACAAAAGGCCCAAAAATACCTTATTCTATTAGGGTGGCCGGCCATGATTAAAAAAAAAAAAAGATTTTTACAAAGTTTTTGTAAGTGGGTTTTGTTAGGTGAGGTAAAGATGAAATGAAAAGTTTGTAAGAAATGATTTATGTCACATCTTTAAAAAGTTTGTCTCCCATTAAAAATACTTTACCATTAACCATCACCCACTAAAATTAAATCAAAACTTTATGTAAAAACATAAAAGTTTTGAATCAAAACTTCAAAACTTTTTGTTCTTGGCAAGAACTTCAAGAACATTGAAGAACACTCATGAAAACTCATAATAGCTCCATGAATGTTTTCACTCACCAAAACTCAAATTTTCACCACTCAAAAGAGGGCTAACATCCTAGGGTACTTAGGGGTTCCAAAAGTCACTTTAAAACCATTTTAACAAGACAAACATGAACCCAAAAAATCACCCTTTGGATTTGGCCGAATTTCCCCAAAAACATGGTACCAAATTTTAGCTCCAAAATTCATGCTCATATGAACTACATCTACAACATTTGAGATGGCAAATTTTCTAACAAAATTTACATTCAAAGAAACAAGAATAAAGCTTGTAACATATTACAACTTTTAAATCAAAAAATTATGAACTACAAAACCCAAAATGATTCACCAACTACTAGACCTAGGCTCTGATACCACTTGAAGGAAATTTTGTGAAAAACATGTTCATTTGAGCAACATCAATAGCATGCAATTAACATATTAAAGGCGGAATCATGCTTACATGCACTCAAAACAAAACATCAACCATGAAATTTAAAGCCTAGTAGATTGGTGAACCTTGACTCAACTTAAAACAACATTTGTTAGTTGAGAAATATTTACCTTTGTAGATTCCTCTTTGCATATGCAAAGGATAATCACCCAAGAGATAGGGCCTTCATTCCTTGCTTCTTAGCTCCATGGATTTGGTTGAAAGAATTGGATTCTCCAAGTTCCCAAAATAGAGAACCTCTAAAGATTCTACACCAAGGTTAGATTGAAGAAGAAATGAGTGACCTTGGAGTAGTAGGATTGCTAGATTCACCCTCCAAGGTGGCCGGCCTCTTAGAGAGAAAATGAGAGACATGTTCTCTCTAATTCTCCCAAAAGAAACCCCAATTGAATTTTGGCTATAAAGTCCTTTATATAGTCCCTTCAAATAAGTGACCTAAAGAACCAAAAGCCCATTCTCTCTAACATGGCCGGCCATATGGGTTCATTGGGCTAATTGGGCCTTTGTGAATCATTATTCATTAAGTTGTCATACAACTTAAGTCAATGGGCTTGACGTTCGAAGCCCATTGGGCCTTAAGGTCCAAAACCATCCCGAGGTCTTTAACGAACTTATTCGTTTGATTAATTAACATATTAATTAATCCTTGCCATAAATAATTAAACCATTTAATTATTCTTACTCATCTCCTTTGTTTCTTCAATCTTTACCTTACACGGTGTACGATCCATTAGGTTCCTTTTAGCGAGGCAGTGGGCGATTAAAACCATTTTACATCGATTGTGAATCGAAACTTACTTTCAATTCTCCCTTTAGTGATTACACACGTTTAGGGCTTCCACAAACCATGAGTGACACCTAGCAGCATATCATGGTTACCCAAGCTAATCAGAAGAGGTAGAGAACCTATTCAGTTAAGGATTACAAATGCAATACGGTCTTTCTCTAATCTAATACTCTTGACCACATTGTTTGGTTTGATAGTTTATTTATTCATGTCTACTATCCAATGTGATTCGTTTGCTTATATGATTACCTTGAATGTGATTTGGAACGCATTCCCTAATCTCATTCATACTCTGGCCAGAGATTTTAATCATATCATAGAGTATTCTCCCTCAAACCATTTGAGGGTTAGAGATCCCTTGTTGCACATTCACTTGTCTCCATAACTAATTGACTTAACCCCAATGATGTCGTGGACACCCCGATGGGGTGACTTTGACATAATCAAAGATCAAGGACTTAACCACAAGACAACTGTGATGCCTCAGGTCAAAAGACTAATTTGCATTATCCCAACCATGAGTTCTCATGTGACATGAGTATGAGAACTCCTCGTTGATCGTGTTCAGTGAACTCATTCTCTATTGAGCACCTACGTACTTGTCTTGATGTCACACACACCAATGACTCGAGACTAGTCACTCTCCCTGAGAGAAGGCACAGTACGTACTGATCTTATCGGACTGTCAATGCCCAATTGGCAATCCTATGATCAGGAACGTTTAGGATGTGTCTACGAAAGAATGGTCTCATTAATCTAACTTCATTAGATTGCATTCTCCCAATCACATATTCCTTGGACTTTATCGTTTAAGCATATAACATTTATATGAGACGGCTCAAACAATAATCTTTGCCCTTTATATGTAAACTAGATTAGTTTAACATGTGAAATGTCCGTAAAGTATCATCATATGATTGGCTTTAGGGCACATTTCCAACATAAGCATGGTGGGAATGACTTAACTAAGAGAAATGGAGCCAACATCATATCATTGTGAGGTGACATTTTCTAGAGGCCAAATTGATGGGTACTTGCAAGAGATGCAAATGAGTAAGTGTACTCTCTCATTATTATTAATGCTAACCAACATCATATCATTGTGAGGTGGGCTTGGTAATAGTGAGTCTCCCATACCCTACTAAGAGTTTCATCCAAAACTCTCGAATTCCAATGAGGGATATGGAATTTGCCAAAAATAGTGGGTGGTGCTATTTGATTTAAAGACCCGGATCAAATGGCTTAAAATCAATCAATTTATATTCGTTATGTATTTGTTTACCAATATATTTGCAAACGCTATCCAACACTTGACAAATAAAAACCGAATGTTTTAGTTTCCGGACTTGGTACCACAATCCCAAAGAATGTCTTAAAAGGATTGGATATGTACCTAAGTAGTCTCATCCTCACAATCTTCCTAATGATAATGTATCATTGGAAGAACATGTTAGAAAAGTCTATCATGAAGAGGACAACACAAACAACCAATGCTTAATCCTTTGTTAAATGAACAAAGGAACTTACGAAGATTAGCATAAAGAAAAGGACACTTTTAGTGTTATTAGTTCTTCACTCACAAATCGTTGTATGAAGAAATAATGAGTTGTTTTGAACAACCCTTAGTCAATGCAAACACTTAGTGCTTATTTCTTTGTTACATGAACAAGGAACTTGAGAAGAAAGCACAAAGGCATGGACACTTAATGTGCCATGATTCTTCACTTACAAATTGTTGTATGAAGAAATGAGAGTTGCCTTGAACAACTCTTGAAAGTTTGTAATTATGTTGAGAACATAATGGTTGGTTGACAAAAATAGTCCATCAACATGGACTTATAATGATTTTGAATCATTGAGTGTTGAAGTGATAAACCACTTAACGAGACGGAAACTAAGGCTAGGACTTCACCTTTATGTCCCTAACCTAATGGTTCACTAAGTTTATTGTAAACTATGTAGTGAACAATAAACACATGCTCTCCAAATTGTTTGATGTGTATAACACAATTGAAATAAGTTTCAAGAGAGATAGTGGGAGTTTAGGGACTATGACTATGGTAGTCAAAGGAGAAGTCAAATGAAGAAAGCGATATAACTCCAAGGGAACAAACTTTCTTTATGAAAGGATGGACATTGGAAGGGGTATTTGCAAGAAATGTCTTGCAAGTGTCAAGAACACACCTTTCGAAGGTGTTGTAAATTGTTCTTGAATAGTTCAAAACAGTTGGTTCTTCTACTTGAATGTTTGATTCCGTATTAGTAACTATGTTTTACAAATTGTTGTAAAAGTATGACTAATAAGAAGTAGAAGATATATGAGAGAAGAGAAAGTACTTCACATACAAAACGTGAATAAAATATAGATTTCTGCGAAAGCAGTTAGTACTTACCTCCTCATATGAACTACCAAAGAAATGGAAAAACAAAGATTGTCTTTACATTCCAATTGAATAAAGGAACTTAATTCCGTATGTTAAAAGGATAAATGTTTTGTTTGACAAAACATTGTTCTTTATTAATGAATGATTAGATTATTGTAATCTAATTAATTATCTCTATAGTAGAGATGATATGGTAGTGTTAACTGTTTAGAATACAACGATGCTTAAAACCCAAAAGGTTGCAAGGTAGTGACTAATCCCAACTAAAGTTGTGATACCTCTAAAACATAAATCACGAGTTGGTAATAGATGGATGCTATGGATCTTTAGATCCGGATCCAATGCCTTCTTATTAAAATTGTATAGAGGCGAAATGTTCGAATCTTTATTCTTTTGGAAAGAACAAAGAATCACAAAGTTGTTGAGGTTAATTCACTTAGATGTTAGTGGCACTTGTCCACAACATAATACTACTCATGTTGTATGACATTCACCGAAGATCATCCTCGGTTGGACTATAGTTTATTTTAAATAAACACAAGTCCGAATACTTTGCAAAAGGTTTCAAAGAATTCAATAAATGTAAGTTGATGAGTAAGACGTCCAAAGTATTTACATCCTTAGATTTGATCCAAGGAATGGTAACACTTTAGAATAGTTTTCTTGAAAGATATCAAGGAAAGAAGCATCATATGATAATGGATTTCTCCATAAGGAGAAGAACGAACTTGAATAAGATTTGGTTCGTTGGATATTATCAATTACCCATATATATAGGATATATACTTCTAAAACAATATGATTGTCAATTAGAAGATCTTCCAAAATTTTCATGACTCCATAGGATGTAGTTGGAAAGAAAGACAAATCTTAATCATGTTAAGATTTGGGGTTGTGTGCCAATAAGCAATATTTGTTTGAGAATTATCTTGTGAATATCCTTAAATTAACATTTGGATATCACTTCTATAAACCAACTAACAAATGTTGTTTGTTGGGTAGTTCATTGTAATCCTACAATATGATTTGCCTAAGAAAGAGCAATGAACGAAAGATAGAACTCAAAGAATGGGTTCTTTGAGAGACAAGATGATAATCAACAAATATAACAACCTAGTTCCTATACCACAAGCTCCAAGGTAGTCAAGAAGGATTTATAAACCGTCTCAGTTGAATGGTTTGAACTTTATGACTATGTCGTAGAGTTGCACCTCTTAATTCGAAAGAAATAAGAATGAAAATCCTTATGACTACATTGAGTGTATACGATATATACTCAAGGAAATGGTAAAGTACCATTTGACACGAAATAATGAAACCTTCATAGCTAATTGGTAGCTTAAGGTGGCTACAATCAAAGAGAATGGTTGACTTTGAAGGAACCATTTTTGACGTAGTCTTAGTTTCAATTAATTCGAAGATAGCTAGCTACAACTAAATGTTGATTCAATGTTTGGACATAATATAGGTTTCCGAAACCATTATTAAGATAGTCCTAATAATATATGTCTAAAACTATGAATCACAAAACATGTAAGTTGTAGAGATCCAACCATCATGGATCTTAGCAAGCTAGTGGGAGCCATAAGCGTCTTATGAGAGAAAGATCAAATTGTTTGATTTCTCATATAGATGTAAATGAATCTTTTGTTTACTAGGTTTACAAAAGATTAGTGGGAGTTAATCATATTCCTAAAATTGTATATATATATATAAATATATATATGATATATATGAATATATATGATATATTAATTTTGGAAATGGAATGAGTACTTCTTCGTTAAAGTTATGACTTTAAACATTCTATAATGATAGAATGTATATGGGAGACATAGTCTATATACATGGGATGGAAATCTATAATGATAGTAGTATATAATTGGATTATATCATGCCCTAATAATAGACAAAATGTGCTAGGAAGTTTCTCATATGATGATAAACTTCAATTAGGAGGACAACTCTAGTTAGACTAAGTTGTTGCTCTTCTCAAAGGGAACGTACCCTTTGACTCCCAAAGAAATAATGCATAAATAGAATCCTTTATGCATACGCAGAAAGGTGATTTATGTATTTCATATTGTATGAAAAACATTGATATGAATTGTACCTAGAACGGTACAAGACAATATCAATGCAAGCCCAGGATCAGAACCATGGCAATTGTCAAGTAAGTCCTTAAGTATTTAAGAAATACTAAAGGATAGATTCTTCAAAGAATGAGGAAGAATTAGAGTAACGTAAAGGAAGCGTAAATGTATTAGATTATGAATCTAATCCATCATTGGATGTTTCTTCATTATTAATGAAGAGATAAACAGATATCTCTTTATTATGACTAAAAAGATATTTGGATGGAAACATTAAAGTAATGACTTTAGTGTGTTCCATTATGAATGCAAAATATATTGCCATATAGAAGCTTACAACAATGTTGTTTGGATGGGAAAGTTCATTTATGAACTCTCTATTCGATTCCAACCAGAAAGTGTATCTAGTGTACTGACACTATGACACTATAGGGGCGACAGCTCAAGCCAGGGAATCAAGGTCTCATCAAGATCCGAACTCATATGAGAGACTGAACCACATGATTGAGAATCATGTATAATGGTAATGTCGTTATTCTCAAGGTTGCTTCTATGGATAACATATAGATATCCATTGTCTAGGCCTACTACTCAGCCATTTATGAAATGACTACATAAGAGGTATCATCACTGATGACCAAGCTGATTGGCTCTAGTGCAAGTGGGAGATTGTTGGAAATGTGCCCTAAAGCCAATCATATGATAATACTTTACGGACATTTCATATGTTAAACTAATCTAGTTTAATATCAAGGGCAAAAATTATTGTTTAAGCCGTCTCATATAAATGTTATATGCTTAAACGATAAGTCCAAGGAATATGTGATTGAGAGAATACGATCTAAAGAAGTTAGATTCATGAGACTATTCTTTCGTAGACACATCCTAAACGTTCCTGATCATAGGATTGCCAATTGGGCATTGACAGTCCGTTAAGATCAGTACGTGTTGTGTCTTCTCTCAGGGAGAGTGACTAGTCTCGAGTCATTGGTGTGTGTGACATCAAGACAAGTACGTAGGTGCTCAATAGAGAATGAGTTCACTGAACACGATCAACGAAGAGTTCTCATATTCATGTCACATGAGAACTCATGGTTGGGATAATGCAAAGTAGTCCTTTGACCTGAGGCAACATAGTTGTCTTGTGGTTAGGTACTTGATCTTTGATTATGTCAAATGTCACCCATACACGGGTGTCCACGGCATAGTTGGGGTTAAGCCACTTAGCCATGGAGGCAAGTGAATGCGCAACAAGGGATCTCTAACCTTCAAACTGTTTGAGGGAGAATACTCTATGATATGATTAAGAATCTCTGGCCAGAGTATGAATGAGATTTAGGAAGTCGTTCCAAATCACATTCAAGGTAATCATATAAGCACACGAATCACATTGGAGAGTAGACATGAATAAACTATCAAACCAAACAATGTGGTCAAGAGTATTGTATTAGAGAAATACCGTATTGCATTTGTAATCCTAAACTGAATAGGTTCTCCACCTCTTCTGATTAGCTTGGGTAACCATGATATGCTGCTAGGTGTCACTCATAGTTTGTGGCCCTAAACGTGTATAAACACTAAAGGGAGAATTGAAAGTAAGGTTCAATTCACAATCGATTTGAAAGAGTTCGGAATCGCCCACTGCCTCGCTAAAAGGAACCTAATGGATCGTACACCGTGTAAGGTAAAGATTGAAGAAACAATGGAGATGAGTAAGAATAATTAAATGGTTTAATTATTTATGGCAAGGATTAATTAATATGTTAATTAATCAAACGAATAAGTTCGTTAAAGACCTCGGGATAATTTTGGACCTTAAGGCCCAATGGGCTTCGAACGTCAAGCCCATTGACTTAAGTTGTATGACAATTTAATGAATAAAGATTCAGAAAGGCCCAAAAGCCCATATCCCTTATATGGCCGGCCATGTGTATTGAATTAGGGTTTTTGGTTCTTTAGGTCATTTAAAGAAGTGACTATATAAAGAACTTTATAGCCTAAAATTTATAATGGGTTCTTTTGGAGAAAATTGGAGAGAACATGTCTCTCCTTTTCTCTCTAGGAGGCCGGCCCCCTTGGAGGGTGAATCTAGCAATCCTACTACTCCAAGGTCACTCATTTCTTCTCCAATCTAACCTTGGTGAAAATACTTAGAGGTTCTCAATTTTGGGAACTTGGAGAAACCTATTCTTCCATCCAAATCCATAGATTTTAGATGCAAGGAATGAAGGCCCTCTCTTTGGGTGATTAGCCTTTGCTTTTGCAAAGAGGAATCTACAAAGGTATATATTTCTCAACTCACTTTGATTTGAGTTGAGTCTTGGTTCACCAATCTACTAGGCTTTGAATTTCATGGTTAATGTTTTGTTTTTAAGTGCATGCAAGCATGATTCCGCCTTTTAATTGTTAATAGCATGCTATTGATGTTGCTTAAATGAACATGTTTTTCACAAAATTTCCTTCAGACCATTTGGTGAAAATGAATCACCAATAGTCTTAAGATATCATTCAAGTTTATCTAGATTTAAGTCTCCTCAAAGACTACTCAGGAACAAAATATAATATACATCAAATGGTAAGTAGAGGGTCCTTCCTCGCTAGGCTCCTTGCATGATTCCTTTTTAATAGCTACTAAATTAATTAATCATACATTTGAAGAAAAAATTAATCAACAAATAAAAATAAACTAATCTTCAATCAATTGGGAGAGGAAGAGATGGAGGAGAGTGTAGGGTGTTTGTGTATAAGAGAGAGAGAGATGCAGGGAGAAATAGCAGTCGCCGAGGGGAGCAGGGAAAGGAGAATGGGAATAAAGAAGAATGCACAGACCTAATTGGTGAAGTAGTGTTTGCTCGACGGAAATCCTCGACAGGCACCTTCACTCAATCGTCGAGCAAACGTGTTTCTGCTCGTTTTTTAACACATTGGCGCGGTCCTTTGTTAAAACTAACTGAAACCGTTAGTCAATGAAACTGTCCGTCGGGTAAACTGAAATTAGCCAAAGAATCAATGTTTCGTCCCGCAAGCCACAATGACTTCCGCGCCAATTTTTTTGTTGGTGCCAAAATCTTGCCCTACGACAGTCAAATGTGGAAAACTTTCGTCGCCTAAAATGCATTTGAGTGACGAAAATAGTAATCTGTCAGTCGAATGTGGAAAAATTTACGCGACGAAGGATTTTACCGCGCAAGGTACCTTTTCTCAACTAATAAAAACCTTCATTGTGCAAAGGCCTTCAAGTAAATATAGGTAAGGAGTTTTTTGGCACCAAATAGTCGCATGACGAAGAACTTCCTGCTTAAACTCGTCGTATTTAGTACGTACTTTATGCGACAAAGGTTTCGTCGCACATGATTTTTGGGACCATGTTGCGCGGTCAAATTTTCGTTGCGCAAGGTCGTACAAGTTATTTAAAAGCACAGTTTCAGTTTAACTTTTTCTCACATTGGTTTTCCCACAACCCTTAATTTCCTCCCGTTTTCTTTATCCCCAACCCCCTCCCCCCCAAAAAAATATCCTAAGGTCTTGTTTTTATTTTGGTGAGATGGCCGATTCCGCTGCTCTCACAACTAAGCAATGTAAGGGAGATGGATTAGGGAAAGGTAATAATTAAGTTTCTGTGGATGTAATATTTATATTTTTGGAAAAACAATTTTCGGTGAATCACTTACTTTGATTTTGAAATTTATGTTTTGTTTCCGCAGATAATGTAGATAAAAAAACCCAGAGATCGGTGCAGGCTCAAAAGGAGGAAAGTGCGCAATGTAAGCGAATCATTTATGATGATATGAGGGGATTGAATACGACGACGAATGCGGAGCTTATGCACGACATTCGAGTACTAGTGCGGATCAACTGTTTTACGGAGTGGGCATCTTGGAACAATTTGCCCAAGGACCTGAAGAAGTCTATGTTGGATAAATTATTAGTAAGTGTAAATATGTATAATAATAATTATTTTTGTTAAATAGTAAATTATAACGATTAATTTGTACTTATTTTTTGTGTCACAATGTAACTATATTATTTATGTTACAGACCAACGCTTGATGAAGTTGATCGATGAGATGTTCAGGATGCATTACCGGCAGTGGTGGCCTAACGTCTAGCGACACGTAGAATTACAGTGAAATCCTGACGGACTAGTGGAGTAGAAGTGTTAATTAAGTGTTGTGGACAAATAACATATGTTTATATTTATGTATTTCAGGACAATGTTTTTAATTATTTATTTAATATGTATTTGAATTAAATTTTCAATTTAACTGATTAGTTGGTTAATTTGATTTATTTGGTTAACTTAATTTGATTTAAGTTTTTTATTACTAAATCAATTAGACAATAAACTCTTTTTTTACATAAGCTTGAAAATTTCAAATAAATATTTAAATTGTCCTTTGTCGGTTCAGCATTTAGGCGACGAACCTGTCATCGCACGGAAATATTTGTCGCGCAAAGTGGCAAAAAAATGCGGGAAGATTTCACGCCAATTTTCGACGGTATATGTTTTACGCGACGGAGATTTCGTCGCACAAAGTGTTCGTGTTTATAATCAGATTGCTTAGCTGTAAAGGTAGAAACTGCAAATTTTGCAGCAACTGCCTCTGCCACGGCAAAAATTCAACCTTCCTCCTTCCATTACTATCAAATCCATCCTCTAATACTCCCATCATCTCAATCTTCATCATCTCTCCCTAAATCGATCTATCTTACTCTATTCGGTATGCATTTTCATTTTGTATTTAAAAATTTCATTGTGAATTCGTACTAATCCGATGGAGCAGTAAACAACGTCACGTAACTGTGCATTCCGGAATGTGGATATGAAATACTGGTTATTACTGTTTGCAGGGTTTGGGAAACACTATAATTATAGGGGAGGTTTTGCCGAAATTTCAGCAAAATTTTAGAGTATGTTTGACTAACTTTAATTTTTTTTTTCCAACAAAGAAAAACACCTAATGTCCTTGCCAATAGTTGAAGACAGCGAAGGTCACCCAGGTGATCAACCATTGTATCACGATCAGATAAGACTAGTGACATAGCACTTTGGTCCACGACGTTGGGCACGTCATTTGAACCTTTTGCCCTATACGGTGGAAATCTTAGCGGGTCATGTCGCAGGGTCAAAAGGTAGAGGTTCGCGATTGTTTGTCGGTAAGTATCCAACTATTTTATATTTGTTATATACATATATATATATATATATTATACTAATAAATTACGCAATATTTAATACTATGCTTATATTTGTTAAATTATAGACATACTACAATTTCGACAACATTAACGAGTCCATGGCCGGCCACCTAAAGAGGCTCTTCACTGACCAGTACAAGCAGTGTAAAAGTGAACTCCACAAACGATTTGAGCTGTGTAATGATCCGGGGGTTGCTCCCCTAAAGGGTGTCTCGCTGGAGTTGGAGGAACGTCTAGAGGACTGGCCGTGGCTCTGCTACCATTTTTAGGATGAGTCCTCTATGGTACGTCTGTTATTACGTCTTAATTAACTATTGTTTTTTTAAATTCTTATATTAATTAATTTTTTATATATATTTTCTTCAAATATTACAACTAATACGTTCATTTTGTATGTAAAAAAATAAGGCGAAGGCCAACAAGATCAACCGAGACAAGAAGACTCGACCAGTCAGGATCGAGGCCCTTCTCAAATAGGATGGAGGCTTGAAGGCAGGTAATAAAGCTTTTCATATTCCAATTTTTATATGTGACAAATATTTATTTCTTTTTTGCGCACTAACATTTTTCTTAAATTTTTATGTTCCAGGACGATTCAAAACTCCCCGAGGTCGATGTCTTCAAGGACATTTATGTTCAACCCGGGGATGAGTTGACCGAGCAGCTACATGTCAATATAGCTAAATTCTTGTTACTCTCTTACACTTCCAACTATTTTAAAAACTAAATTAAATATTAATTTTTTTTAATATTTTCTTTATTTTTGTCACAAGCAGCGATGGTAGAGAAGTGCCAGTCTGTTCTTTAGGAGACCGCCTCCTAGCTTCCCCTAGACACCAGGTTGAGGGCGTGGATCTGCCCGAGGATGCAGGGTTTTGGATCCTGACAGAGACCTTGGATCAAACGCTTGATCAGAGACCGAGGAAGTTTAGCCGGGAGATGGGGAATGCCCGGGAGCGAGACACTGGGCCTCTTCATCGACACATATAAAGGGCAAACTCACAACATTGACGTAAGAAGTGGGCAACGTAAGGAGTGAACTCATGTACACCTAGAGTTAGATGTTGCTGATCGTACAAACCCTCAGCTTGTCGCACTAGGTGTTGCCTCGTCCACCTTTGAGCCCCTCTACCAGGAACAGAGCTAGCACCTCGATCAGTCGACCTCTAAGCCTTTCCAACAGCCTACCACCATCAACGCAGTAGACTTTTCAAACCTTTTTATTGTAGATTTTTTGTTTCCTTTACTTTTAAAACTTTTGAAATTGTACATACATTTTTCTTTATATTATAAATAAAACAAATTTATTAATTATTGTTACTATTTAAATAAAAAAAATGTAATTAAATTTTTTATAAATTATTGTTACAATTTAATTTAAAAAATGTTTTCAGAACCCAAAAGAAAAAAATATGTATATTAAACTTTACGTAAAGAAACCTTTCGTCGTGTAACAGTAAATGCCACAACCATATTCGTCGCGTAACAGTAATATGCATACAATAAACTTGTGACAATTAAATAATGTTAAAATTACTCCAATTTTGTTGCATGAATGTTTACTAATGCAGTTTTTGAAGGATGATTTGTGAAAAACATGTTCATTTGAATAACATCATATAGCATGCAATTAACAATTAAAGGCGGAATCATGCTTGCATGCATTCAAAAACAAAACATAACCCATGAAATTCAAAGCCTAGTAGATTGGTGAACCATTAATCAACTCAAAACAAAGTGAGTTGAGATTTATACCTTTGTAGATTCCTCTTTGCATAAGCAAAGGCTAATCACCCAAAGAAAGGGCCTTCATTCCTTGCATCTTAAATCTATGGATTTGGACGGAAGAATAGGTTTCTCCAAGTTCCCAAAATTGAGAACCTCTAAGTCTCTTCACCAAGGTTAGATTGGAGAAGAAATGAGTGACCTTGGAGTAGTGGGATTGCTAGAAGCACCCCCCAAGGAGGCCGGCCTCTTTAGAGAGAAAGGGAGAGACAAGTTCTCACCAATTTTCTCTAAAAGAAACCCCTAATGAATTTTGGCTATAAAGTCATATTTATACCTTTATTCATTGGAGTGGCAAACTTGTAAATAAGTCCAAAAACCCACTCCATCTCTAAATGGCCGGCCTTAAGGGTTTCATTGGGCTTTTAAGGCCTTTGTGAATTATTAGTCATTAAGTTGTCATACAACTTAAGTCAATGGGCTTGACGTTCGAAGCCCATTGGGCCTTGAGGCCCATAACTAAACCCGTGGTCTTTAACGAACTTATTCGTTTGATTAATTAACATATTAATTAATCCTTGCCATAAATAATTAAACCATTTAATTATTCTTACTCATCTCCATTGTTTCTTCAATCTCCACCTTACACGGTGTACGATCCATTAGGTTCCTTTTAGCGAGGCAGTGGGCGATTAAAACCATTTTACATCGATTGTGAATTGAAACTCACTTTCAATTCTCCCTTTAGCGATTACACACGTTTAGGGCTTCCATAAACCATGAGTGACACCTAGCAGCATATCATGGTTACCCAAGCTAATCAGAAGAGGTGGAGAACCTATTCAGTTTAGGATTACAAATGCAATACGGTCTTTCTCTAATCTAATACTCTTGACCACATTGTTTGGTTTGATAGTTTATTTATTCATGTCTACTATCCAATGTGATTCGTTTGCTTATATGATTACCTTGAATGTGATTTGGAACGCATTCCTAAATCTCATTCATACTCTGGCCAGAGATTTTAATCATATCATAGAGTATTCTCCCCCAAACGGTTTGAAGGTTAGAGATCCCTTGTTACCTTGAATGTGATTTGGAACGCATTCCTAAATCTCATTCATACTCTGGCCAGAGATTTTAATCATATCATAGAGTATTCTCCCCCAAACGGTTTGAAGGTTAGAGATCCCTTGTTGCGCATTCACTTGTCTCCATGACTAAGTGGCTTAACCCCAATGATGCCCTGGACACCCCGATGGGGTGACTTTGACATAATCAAAGATCAAGGACTTAACCACAAGACAACTGTGATGCCTCAGGTCAAAGGACTACTTTGCATTATCCCAACCATGAGTTCTCATGTGACATGAATATGAGAACTCTTCGTTGATCGTGTTCAGTGAACTCATTCTCTATTGAGCACCTACGTACTTGTCTTGATGTCACACACATCAATGACTCGAGACTAGTCACTCTCCCTGAGAGAAGACACAGTACGTACTGATCTTAACGGACTGTCAATGCCCAATTGGCAATCCTATGATCAGGAACGTTTAGGATGTGTCAACGAAAGAATGGTCTCATGAATCTAACTTCTTTAGATTGCATTCTCCCAATCACATATTCCTTGGACTTTATCGTTTAAGCATATAACATTTATATGAGACGGCTCAAACAATAATCTTTGCCCTTTATATGTAAACTAGATTAGTTTAACATGTGAAATGTCCGTAAAGTATCATCATATGATTGGCTTTAGGGCACATTTCCAACAGTTTTTTCGTCCCCATGAGTACAATACTTTTGCCTCGTTGTATTTCACACGACAAATTAAGCTCTTTGTTATGTTACATTTAATGCGACGAATCATTTTTTCAATGCACAGTCATTTGTTGCGCGACAAATTTCATTATTTTGTCTTGCAATTATTTTTTTCATGACCTTTGTGCGATGAAGATTTCTTCGCCTAATATCTTATGCGACAGAATATTACTTTCTGCGACCAACTATCCTTCATCGCGAAAACTGTAAAATGTAGAAGTGAATGTTGACCAAATTCGCCCTACGAACTAGTTATTTCCTAAGGGCAAGGTGATAAGAACATATTTACGCGACTTAGTTAGCTTGTTCTTGTGCATTTATGTTCTTATTTCTTAGTTAGATTAGTATTTCAAGTCATTTTCATGTGATTGTAGGTCCAAACGGCTAAGGAGGCAAGAAAGTGCATTTTGGAGCCTTTTGGAGCAGTTTTGGGCTTAGAATGAATATCACATGCATGGACTTAGCCTTGGACTTTGACTTGGACTTAGCCTTTTTCCTAATAGATTTAGAGTAATAAATCCTAAACTTTAATAAAAACTTTATTTCCTCTTTCCTTTAATTTCTGCCGAACCCTAACCTTAATTACCTAGGGTTTTACATACTTTGGGGGTTATAAAAGACCCTTGTCGCAGCCTTGGGGAAAACCATTCACATCCATCGACCACCATACATACTTAGAGCCATTCTACCATACAAACCACCATTAAAACCTTCACCCAACCCTTGTGCCGCAACAAAGAGAAGAAGGAGGACCCTTGGAGTGCTTGCATTCAAGTTTGGATTGCTGGATCATTCTTAGGTGTTTTCAATCTTTGTTTTCAATGTCTAAATTTATGTATCTTTGTTTTGCGAACATGAGGAACTAAACCCCTTTTAGCTAGGGGGAAATTCGAAACCATGATCATATTTGCAATATAAATTGATTACTTCCAGTTGTGATTCTATGAATTGTGAGTCAATTTACTTAACTGTTTGATTGATAACTTATTCTTGTTTGTGGATTAAGGATGCATACTTAGTTTGCATGCATGAATTTGATGCTAGAATGCAAGGGAGTTTCACCTAATCGTTATGAAATTGTATTCATAAGTAGTGGAGGTTGCAAGTCACAATCGCGTTAAGTAGATTCCTAGCAGGAGTATCATGTTCATCATAGTTACGAATGCTTTGTCAATACTTATAATTTTCATAGAACTTAATGATCTTTGATTGTTTCTCTATTATGCGCTTTCATGTAGGGAACTTTTAAAGAATAATTTGATTGCGATGCGCTATTCCCATCCAATTCAATGACATAAGGAAAATCTGAAGATTAATTTAAGCGTACCTAATTAATCTGGGGTGTTGAGGTTCATGGTTTATTGAAAAGCAACTGGAAATCGTTTTGTATGCAAATGTGTCATGTGTGGAGAAGAACCCTCTAGCTAGTACATCATCCATTTAATTAAACCAAATTCGTGCAAATCTGCCTAGTCTAGTTTCTTGTTTTGTTTCACTTTATTTTCGTCCAAAACCAAATCCCCCTTTACTTTAGAGTGTCTAATTAGTTAGAATCTGTTTAGTTTGTGTTTTTAAGTGTTTTAAGTCAAGCCAAAACCCTAAATTCGTCCAAAGTTGTGTTTAGAGTAAAAAAAACTGCCTAGTTGGTGTTTTTAGGCAGTTTTGAGTGTTTTTAAGTTATTTTGAGTCTTGTGAACATGTTTTGAGTCCTTTAAGTCTTTTCAAACGTTTTTAACTTTGTTTTTATGTTTTTGAGTCAGTTTAGAGGTTTTAGCAATCCCTCATAATCCCCAGTTTAGAACGATCCCTACTTGCATTTATACTACAATTTGACAACAAGAGGGTTTAATTTGTGTGTTAAGTTAATTTTCGCATCAAATTTTGGCGCCGTTGCCGGGGATTAGCAACTTTATTTCTTTTTAGAACGATCCCTTGTTATTTCTTTTTGTTTATTTTCGTGTGTTTTTATTTTAGTTACTGACCTTGTTTGTTTTCTTGTTTTAGGTACTAGTTTATGACTCGGAGTTCTCAACCGGTTCGTGAGCATATCTTAGACTTTGACGACGATTTTGTGTGGACTTTGAGAAGGAAGAGAACTCAGCAAGAATCCAATCCACCTAGCCCTGACCCCGTGCATGAAGAAGAAGAGATAGAAGAGCAAGAGGAGGCCACGACAGGGATTTTTGAAGAAGTCCAAGATATGACAGCAGACAATCGAACAATCAAGGAGCTTTCCGCTTCGGGATTGGACAATGCCATGCCCTTATGCATTCAATATCCAAAGGCTACCCAAGACAAGACTGACGAGTTCGAATTAAAGTCTAGCCTATTGCACCATATTCCTAAGTTTCATGGGTTGTCCATGGAAGATCCTAATAAACATTTGAAGGAGTTTGAGGTTGTTTGTTTGAGTATGACCCCCGTGAATGTCGACGGGAACATTTTGAAGATGAAGGCTTTTCCCTTTTCTCTCTTGGAAAAGGCTAAAGATTGGTTGTATGAACTAGCTCCCGGAATTGTCACATCATGGGAGAGTATGAAACTGGCGTTTTTGAAGAAGTTTTTCCCAACTTCTCGAATCATTCTTCTACGCAAAAGGATTAGTGGCATTCAGGAAAACCAAGGTGAATCATTTCCAACTTATTATGAACATTTTAAAACTCTTGTTACTTCATGTCTGCAGCACCAAATGAAGGAGGAGCTTCTTCTTCAATATTTCTACGAAGGGCTTCTACCAATTGAACGCCAAATGCTAGATGCCTCAGCGGGATGGAGCTTTGGTGGACAAAACACCCATGGCTGCCAAGACACTAATTACAAATCGTGCATTGAATGCACAACAATATGAAGGCATTGGGCAAAGGGACACCCCACGACCATAAGTAAATGAGGTAATTTCCACATCCGATATTCAATCTCAATTAGCTAATCTTACTTCCATTGTATCTCAGATGGCCGAATGGATGAGGATACAAGGACCAATTGTGTGTGGCGTGTGTTCTATCCAAGGACACTAATCTGAAAAGTGCCCTCAATTAATTGAGAACAAAACCAGCCAAGGAATGATCCATACTCCAACACATATAATCCAGGTTGGAAAGACCATCCAAATTTCAAGTGGAGGGAGCCCCAACAAACCCAACAACAAGAAGGCTTTAGGCAGCAACCCCCGGGCTTCTACACAAAGCCATACGCACCCATACAAGCCCCACAACAATCTGCCCAAAACACTTCAGGTACTTCTTTGGATAATGACACAATTATTAAGTTGCTCACCAATTTGTCTCAGGTGCAAGAAAATCAAACCAAAGCAATGCAAAACCAAGACAAAAGGGTGGATCAATTGGAGAAGCAAATTGGGCAGATTGCCGAGTTTGTAGGGCAGTTTCGAGACCAAGGAAAACTCCCTAGTTCAACCATTGCAAATACAAGGGGAGGTTTTGAAACAGCCAAGGCAATCATCTTAAGAAGTGGAAAAGAAGTTGGAACGGACCCCCAACCATCAAAATCTGCCCAAATGGAGGACGAGAGGTTGCAACAAGAGGAGGAGAACCATGACACACCCAAGGCAAGGAATGCACAATCCTTACCGTGCACTCCTACACTTCCTAATCCATCCAATGTGTCCCCCACAGGTAAGACAGGTTCAAATTCTATTAATTCTAACCCCATTCCACCAAATGTACCTTTCCCTCGCAGATTCAGGCAAACACATAATGAAGAAAGTGAAAAAGACATCCTTGAAACATTCAGAAAAGTACAAGTCAATATTCCCCTTCTTGATGCAATCAAACAAATCCCAAAGTACGCTAAGTTTTTAAAGAAGTGGTGCCGCATCTCTTCCTTGCACTTTCACTTCCTTGCCGCACAAGGGAGTCCATCTCCTTTCCTATTTTATGCCATAAACCACTTTCCCTTTCTTTTTAGGTTCCTTTCCCTTTCCTAAAACTCTTTGCCGCACCCTATTTCTGTTTCCCTTGGGACTTTGACTTGGACTTAGCCTTTTTCCTAATAGATTTAGAGTAATAAATCCTAAACTTTAATAAAAACTTTCTTTCCTCTTTCCTTTAATTTCTGCCGAATCCTAACCTTAATTACCTAGGGTTTTACATACTTTGGGGGTTATAAAAGGCCCTTGTCGCAGCCTTGGGGAAAACCATTCACATCCATCGACCACCATACATACTTAGAGCCATTCTACCATACAAACCACCATTAAAACCTTCACCCAACCCTTGTGCCGCAACAAAGAGAAGAAGGAGGACCCTTGGAGTGCTTGCATTCAAGTTTGGATTGCTGGATCATTCTTAGGTGTTTTCAATCCTTGTTTTCAATGTCTAAATTTATGTATCTTTGTTTTGCGAACATGAGGAACTAAACCCCTTTTAGCTAGGGGGAAATTCGAAACCATGGTCATATTTGCAATATAAATTGATTACTTCCAGTTGTGATTCTATGAATTGTGAGTCAATTTACTTAACTATTTGATTGATAACTTTTTCTTGTTTGTGGATTAAGGATGCATACTTAGTTTGCATGCATAAATTTGATGCTAGAATGCAAGGGAGTTTCACCTAATCGTTATGAACTTGTATTCATACGTAGTGGAGGTTGCTAGTCACAATCGCGTTAAGTAGATTCCTAGCAGTAGTATCATGTTCATCATAGTTACGAATGCTTTGTCAATACTTATGATTTTCATAGAACTTAATGATCTTTGATTGTTTCTCTATTATGCGCTTTCATGTAGGGAACTTTTAAAGAATAATTTGATTGCGATGCGCTATTCCCATCCAATTCAATGACATAAGGAAAATCTGAAGATTAATTTAAGCGTACCTAATTAATCTGGGGTGTTGAGGTTCATGGTTTATTGAAAAGCAACTGGAAATCGTTTTGTATGCAAATGTGTCATGTGTGGAGAAGAACCCTCTAGCTAGTACATCATCCATTTAATTAAACCAAATTCGTGCAAATCTGCCTAGTCTAGTTTCTTGTTTTGTTTCACTTTATTTTCGTCCAAAACCAAATCCCCCTTTACTTTAGAGTGTCTAATTAGTTAGAATCTGTTTAGTTTGTGTTTTTAAGTGTTTTAAGTCAAGCCAAAATCCTAAATTCGTCCAAAGTTGTGTTTAGAGTAAAAAACTGCCTAGTTTGTGTTTTTAGACAGTTTTGAGTGTTTTTAAGTTATTTTGAGTCTTGTGAACCTGTTTTGTGTCCTTTAAGTCTTTTCAAACGTTTTTAACTTTGTTTTTATGTTTTTGAGTCAGTTTAGAGGTTTTAGCAAGCCCTTCTAATCCGCGGTTTAGAACGATCCCTACTTGCATTTATACTACAATTTGACAACAAGAGGGTTTAATTTGTGTGTTAAGTTAATTTTCGCATCACAAGGTTTCGTAGTGCAACCCCAATTTTCTGATGGTGGGTGAGCTTGTAACATATATGGAACAATATCACACAATTTTTGCGCATATATAGTTGCGTGCCTGAAATGACACTAAATATGGAACCATATTTCAGTTTTTTAATTTGGTTACTTTAGTATATAAGAACTAATTAACTAAATTGTGTTCTAGAATTAAGATAATTGAAATCTGTTCATTGATTGATGACAGTACTGGATGACGGTGTTTGTTTCCATGAACAACAACATTTCGGACAAATGGATATAATTTGTATAAATGGTACTTGATTAATAGCTCATTCCTCATATCTAATTCTCTCTCTCTGTGTTAAGTGACCTCTTCATTTCTCTCTGATAAGTGATCTGTTTGTCTCTGTCTCTCCCTCTCTCTCCCTCTCTATCTATTCATTTATCTAGCTCTATAGAGATGGAGATGGCTGACCAGAGGGCAGAAAATAACGTCGTCTCCGGCCAACCCCAGAATAGTATTGCAGACTTTGATCCCCCAAAGAAACCCAAGACAAAGAAGTTCGCCGTTGCCTGTGCCGTTTTGGCTTCAATGACGTCTATCTTACTGGGTTATGGTAATTGTTCCTTAAAACTGATGGATATTGTTACTGGTTGTGGTTCTCTAATGATACACTCATTCTCCACTCATGTTCTTATTTGATTAAAAATATTATTCTACTATTGCAATCCGCCATTCTCCGTCCTATTCTTTTTGTTTTGGAAGAAACTTCTCCACCTGCGACGCATGCTTATTTCAAATTTATTTACAGATATTGGTGTAATGAGTGGAGCGTCTCTCTTCATCAAAGAAAACCTCAATATCAGCGACGTTCAAGTCGAAGTTCTTAACGGTACCTTGAACATATACTCTCTCATTGGCTCCGCCTTGGCCGGTAAAACCTCTGACTGGATTGGACGCCGGTACACCATAGTACTTGCTGGAACAATCTTCTTTATTGGAGCTCTCCTCATGGGTTTTGCCCCGAACTACGCCTTCCTCATGTTCGGTAGAATCATTGCCGGAGTTGGAGTTGGCTATGCTCTTATGATAGCTCCTGTCTACACCGCCGAGATCTCTCCGGCCTCGTTTCGTGGCTTCCTCACATCTTTCCCCGAGGTTTGTTTCATTACCACGTTATATTATCATATAATATAGTAACTATTTTTGTTATTAGCCAAGGTAATATGTTTATGTAAATATAAGCATCTAAGTATTTGAAAAAAGTTATGCTTGCGAGACCATATATTTATATCACATTTCTGTATCATCTCATGTGACACGTGGTGCATACAATGAACATTCAATAAGATAAATTCATTAATTGATGTGGCATTTAAACCATCACTTGCCACGTCCGAAGGTATAAAAATATGGTAAAAAATGTAATATTCTAACAATTTCCTCGTAAAAAATAGGGGAGTGCTATTCACACACCCCTTTATACCTCCCACACACTCTTGTTAATTTTTGTCCACTGGTCTTCTTCAATTCATTCGATCCGACGGCCAAAAATTGAGAGAATGTGTGAGATGGTAAAAAAGAGTGTGTGCACCACCCAAAAAATAATGCTAGGGAGACCAGATATTCGTAGCACATTAGTGTATCATCTCATGTGGCAAGTGACGTATACAACCTACATTCAATGAGATAAATTCATTAATTAATGTGACATGTACACATCACTTGCCACATTAGATAGTGCACGAATGTCATATAAAAATGTGGTCACCCTAGAATTTTCCTGAAATATCTAATGGGTGGTGCTATCCACACCATGTTTTACTTTCCATACACCCTTTGAATTTCCGACCGCAAGATCAAATGGACTAAAGAATATCAAAAGACGGAAATTAACAAGAGGTGTGTGAAAACTACTAATGGATGTGTAGATAGCACCACCTTATTTATTGTTTCGTAAACCTCTCACATGCATACACGTGGAGTTTATATTAATAGAATTGATCATTTTGAAAATATGTAGGTGTTTGTTAACGTTGGTATATTACTGGGGTACGTATCCAACTTTGCCTTAGCCAAGCTCCCAATCCACTTGAACTGGAGGATCATGCTCGGCATCGGCGCAATTCCCTCAGTTTTTCTAGCCGTTGGCGTTTTAGCCATGCCCGAGTCACCACGCTGGCTCGTCATGCAAGGGAGACTCGGAGACGCCAAGCGAGTACTAAATAAAACATCATCTTCTGAAGAGGAATCGCAGCTCAGACTAGACGAGATTAAAGAAGCTGCAGGAATCCCCAAAGACTCAAAGGATGAGGTCGTTCAGGTTTCTAAACGCAGCCAAGGTGAAGGTATATGGAAGGAATTGCTCCTCCGCCCCACGCCGGCCGTTCGCCACATTTTAATAGCAGCCCTTGGTATCCACTTCTTTCAACAATTTTCGGGCACAGACTCTGTAGTTTTGTACAGCCCCAGGATCTTCGAGAAGGCAGGAATCACTTCTTACAATGACAAGCTACTTGCAACCGTGGCTGTTGGATTTGTCAAGACCATTGCAATCTTGGTGGCAACATTTCAAGTTGATCGGTTCGGACGTCGTATTTTGCTTTTGAGCAGCGTGGGTGGAATGGTAGTTTCTTTTACGCTGCTCGGTGTGGGTCTTACGGTCGTTGATCAATCCCACAGCAAGGTCCCGTGGGCCGTCGGGTTGTGCATCGCCATGGTACTATTCATCGTCGCTTTTTTCTCCATCGGGTTAGGACCCATCACGTGGGTCTACAGCTCTGAGATCTTTCCGTTGCAGTTGCGCGCGCAAGGGTGCAGTATGGGGGTGGCCGTAAACAGGGTGACGAGCGGGGTCATCTCGATGACTTTTATTTCATTGTATAAGGCCATCACGATTGGTGGGGCCTTCTTTCTTTACGCGGGAATTGCTGCGCTTAGTTGGGTCTTCTTTTATACGTTGTATCCAGAAACGCAGGGTCGATCCCTTGAAGATATGGAGGTCTTGTTTGGTAAATACCACAAGTGGAGAGAAGCCAATGCCATGCTTAACAAGACTAAATAAGCTGATCATGGTTTTGGTGACGACAACAAGGCTCAAATCCATTAGGAATAGAAGGGCAATGCTTAATCAATGTTTAATGCACTTTATGATGATGATCAATTCCTTTATCTCATATATTTCTGTTATATGCAACTGTACTTACATCTATAAGAATAATTTTCATTAAAACCCAAAAACTGGTTTGGTACGTAGTGAAGTTGAAACTTTTGAAAACTTTTGGTTTTCATCATTAGTCGGACATAGATCTCGAGCAATCGCTCCAGCCATTATATTAAATTCTGCACTTTTAAGAAGAATAATGCCAAGGAACCAAATTTTGTAAATCAAATGATACGGTTGTTTATGGTTGAATTATTATTTAAGTGTTGATTAACGTGTTTAACTCCTATTTATGATACATCATTTGGTTTGCAAAATTTAGTTTAAAAGTTTGCTACCTAGCATTATCCTTCTAAAAAAAATCACTAAACACAGCACATGAAAACCCCAGTCTACCTCGACATCCATAGACTTACCCGTAAACCCTCACCCTCGCTTGTCGACTCTCCCTTTATTCTTCTCTCTGATCCTAGCGTCCTTTCTAACATTTTCTGGTGGACACAAAATCTTCATCATCAAGATCGAGCGAGCACACAAGTTCTGTGCTCACTTTCACCTTTTGGGATGGTTCAGATTCTCAGACATCTTATTTTCTTTGTTATGTAACAAGATGTTCTATCGATATGTTTGGTAGATGTGTTTAATATATAATTGTTTGTTCTTGTTAGAACGTTTAGTTAATTTAGAATCTTCTCCGTAATTGCAAGAAGGTAAATTTTTTTAGTAATTATTTTAGGAATTCGTCTCATATGGGTTTTGTCAAACCCTATATATATATACACTACTACAATATTAGCTTTAGGTGGCGGATGATGGTGTCGGATATTAGAAAAATCATGTCGGATAAATTATATCCGACACATCATTTAATTAGTGGCGGATATTAGAAAAATCATGTCGGTTATGTCCGACATAAATTCCTGGCGGATATCAAAAAAATATTGTCGATTATTAACACACCCCGTCCCGGAGGAGGGCATGCTGGCCGTCACGTGAGAGTGACGTAACCATTTACACAGTTTGGAAGCTTTAAAGAATACAGTTACTAATATAAAACACCCGAGGGTGAGTCCTACTTTTGTGAATTATGTCAGAACACCGTTGGATTCCTCGTGGCCACCAAAGCTCTGCTAACTTGAACCTGGAGGGGCGCAAAACAAAATTGAGTGGGTCAGTAAAACAAAGCTTTTCGAAAATCTTTCGTTTGAAACATTTCTAACCCCTCTCTGTAAAACCTGTATACTTTCCCAGAAAATAGCATAATAGCATAATACTTTTCATAATCTCAAATCATCAATTTTTCTTGAAAACCAGAAAGTATGCCATGTTAAAAACTCTCAAAAACAGAATGAATGATGCATCATGTAACAGGTGAAATGATGAATTAACCGGAGACCCTGCAGTTGGTCCTGTACGGTTATTTCTATAGCTCAACATCCAATCCAACCGGAGTCACCTCGGTGACCTGTACGGCACTACACTGCAGATAAGTCGGAACTACCTGAAGTAGTCTGTACGACATGAATGGTGTAATAATACGCTCTAGTGCTTCTCTCAATCATCTGTGTACACAATCTAAGGTCACCTATCAGTCGGAACCCTCTCATGGTCTGTACGACATGTCAAAACCCTCTCATGGTCTGTACGACATGCACCTACTTGGATCCAAGGTGAGCGTGTGGTGCGAGGTGAAAAATATAAGCACTAACACCATGATTGCAGGTTATGAGCTATCAATATCAACAATGCACATGAATAATATAAAACTCACATGATACTTACCTGTGCGTCCACAGCACCAATTCACATATATATATGCATCAATTATTAATTCATATATCTCATATCATTCATATCATGCATGCATGGCATTTTGGAAACATACTTTCATAAAAACTCAATTTCTAGGAAAATTCATAGTATATAGGTATAAATAGAAAGTACTGCCCACTCACCTGGAGTTCGCCCTACAACTCCCTAGCACAACACATCAAGGCGTCATGACGATCGGCGCCTAGAACAATAATCAAATCCAACTTCAGAAATCATATCGATAGAATATAACTTATATAAAACACGTCACTATGCAGTTCGATCCGGAAGATCTGCAACTCAGATTTCCAATCCATAACTTTCAGAGGTCCACAATATAACCCTAGAACAACATCCTAAAATTTCATTACCATCCAACGGTCGGATATCCGTCAATTAACCAAACCAAGTGACGGTTAACATTCTATTTTATGAACTTACAACTCCAATTCCGGAAGATCCGTAAATCGGATTCCCAATCCGTAAGTTCCTATAATCCTCAAATATTACGTATTACAACACACCAAAGTTTGGTGACGATCCAACGGTCGGATCATCAATTCACATTTTCACCTAAATGCGAAAACTATAAAACGTTATTTAAAGCACATAACCAATAATTCGTAATAACTTTCTCATACGGTGCTCAATTTGGGTATATGAATATACCACAGTGATCTACTCGACGCCACGGACGTCGACATATTTTTAGATTATTTGTTTTGATGTGCCACGCGCCCCCATGCGCCAGAGCAAGCAAGGGCATACGCGCGCCCACGCGCACCTTCTTCCTCGCGAGCTCGCCGGACTGGTTTTTCCGGTGGCCGGAAAACTGGGCATTTTTCAAATGCCTTGTTCTCCTTCGTTCCTCAACCATTTTCTTCGTATTTTATATCAAAATGAAGCCCTCAACATGTAGTTTCACGCTATACTACTTTAAAGCTCCAAAAACCAAGAAATCTCACCGGAAAAATTCGAAGAAAACCGGCCAAAGATGAACCACGTGATCCCGACGTCCAAATCCTTCAAACGAAGCACTCCGAGCTTCCTTGTGACCTCACTAAGTTCACTACAAGCTTAGAATTCCCTGAAAAATCGACATTTTACGTTTGCATGAATAGTGACCAAAAATGAAGGTTCGGGTTTCACGTGATTTCGAGGGTTTCACTTCCTAAAACTAGTACCATTCAACTCAAAATGACAAAAGGATGAAGAATCTTACCTTGGTTGCTTCGATCCACTGAGTTTTGGATGGTTTTGGTCTCGTCCGTACACTTCGAGAGTGAGAGAGAAAGAGGAAATCGTGAGGGAGGAGAGAGAGAGTGATACGGGGAAGGAGAGAGGGAGAGGTCCTGCGTGTGGTCCAACCAAATCCTCACCATCCAATTTGATCCTAATTCCCTAACCACACAAACCTTCCAACATTTTTAATCTCATTTAAATTATTTTCCAAAACTTAGGAATTAGAACAAAATCAAAACATGTCACAACACTTACCTTAGTAACGCTAAGGGTAATCTTATCATTTCACGTCCTTGATAAGAAAATCTCGGGACGGGCTGTGACAATCTTCCCTCCTTATAGAATTTCGTCCTCGAAATTCATTCAACCAACCAAGTCACTCAATACTCATAGAACAACCTCGGATACATCTCTCTCATTCGATCTTCTGTCTCCCAAGTAGCTTCTTCCACTGAGTGGTTCTTCCACAATACTTTCACCAAACTCATCGTCTTATTCCTTAGAACCTTGTCTTTCCAATCCAAGATAGTGATAGGTTCCTCATCATACGTCAAATCTGGATTAATCTCCAGAGGTTGAGGAGGAATCACATGTGAAGGATCTGAAACATAATATCGAAGCATGGAAACATGGAACACATTATGTACCTTTGATAACTCCGGAGGCAATTCCAATTTGTAAGCAACTTCACCAATCCTCTCGATGATCTCATAAGGTCCTATGTACCTAGGACTTAGCTTGCCTCTCTTTCCAAACCGTACCACACCTCTCCAAGGTGACAACTTCAGGAATACCAAATTACCCACCTCATAAACTTGATCAGTAGCATGTCTATCTGCTATACTCTTTTGTCGATCTTGGGCCGCTTTCAGGTTAGCCTTAATCACCTGAACATTCTGAGTAGTCTCATCCACAATCTCTGGGCCCTCTAGCACTCTTTCACCAACCTCTGACCAACACAATGGCATACGACAAGCTCTACCATAAAGTGCCTCAAATGGTGACATACCGATGCTCGAACGAAAACTATTGTAGTAGGCAAATTCCATCAAATCTATGCGATCATGCCAAGAATCACAAAACTGCAACACTGAAGATTTCAACATATCCTCCAACGTCTGAATAGTCCTCTCCGATTGTCCATTTGTCTGAGGATGATAAGCAGTACTGTAAAGTAATTTCGTACCAAGAGCCTCCTGAAAAACTATCCAAAACTTAGACGTAAATCTTGGATCTCGATCAGAAATAATATTCACTGGAACTCCATGATACTTCACAATCTCCGTGATGAACAACTTAGCCAATTTATTCAGAGGGTACTTCTCTCTCACTGGAATGAAGTGTGCTGACTTGGTAAGTCGATCTACAATCACCCAAACGCCATCGAATCCATTCTGAGTACGGGGAAGCTTATACACAAAATCTATAGATATATTTTCCCATTTCCACCGAGGAACGCGAAGTGGCTGCATCCGACCAAAAGGCTTCTTCCTTTCTGCTTTGACTTGCTGGCAAACAATACACCTACTTACGTACTCAGCAATCTCCCTCTTCATACCCGGCCAATAATAAAATGGACGAATGGTATGATACATCTTGGTTCCTCCTGGGTGCATCGCATAAGCCGAACAATGTGCTTCATCCAAAATTTCTTTCTTTAGTTCCTCGTTATTCGGCACATACATTCTATTCTCTTGCATAAGCATACCATCTGATTCCCAAATCCTGAGGTCTTCATTTTTCCCTTCACGTCTCAACTGAATCAATTCTTGAATCTCCTCATCAACCAACTGAGCTTCAAGTACACGATCAACCAAAACTGGCCTGATTTGGAAACTAGCAAGAAAAGCTTATCTTCGCTCTTCCATTTCCAACTTTACTCCAGTAGCTCTCAAATCTGCAAGAAGAGGAACACGGAAAGCATACAAGACATTAAGTCGACCTTGAGGTTTCCTACTCAGTGCATCAGCTACCACGTTTGCACGACCCGGATGATACTCACTGGTGCAGTCATAATCACTTAGCAATTTCATCCATCTTCGCTGACGAAGATTAAGATCATGCTGAGTGAAAAGATACTGAAGACTCTTATGATCTGTGAAGATCTTACATTTCTCACCATAGAGATAATGCCTTCAAATCTTCAAAGCAAAAACAATGGCTGCCAACTCCAGATTGTGAGTAGGATAATTCCTTTCATGAATCTTCAACTGTCGAGAAGCATAGGCGATCACTCTGTTATGCTGCATCAAGACACATCCCAGACCATTCAAGGAAGCATCACTATAAATCTCATAGTTACCACTATCGTTAGGAAGTACCAAAACTGGAGCGTGAGTGAGGTAATGTTTCAGCTGCTGGAAACTTTGCTCATAATTCTCATCCCAAACAAATTGAACATCTTTCCTGGTTAACTTCGTTAGTGGTAACGCAATCATAGAGAAATCTTGAACAACCCGTCGATACTAACCTGCTAGACCAAGGAAACTCCGTACCTCGGTGACGGTTCTTGGCTGTTCCCAATTCTCCACTGATGCAATCTTTTGATGATCAACTTGAATACCTTGAGCGGATATAACATGTCCCAGAAGTGTCAGTTGATTCGTCCAAAATTGACATTTGCTAAACTTAGCATACAACCGATGTTCCCTCGAACATTTTAACACCAACTCAATATGACTAGTATACTTTGCTTTCACTTAAGAATATATCAGACTTCAACTCTTTCCTAGAAAACACATAGACACCTCTAAGCTGATCAAACAATCATCAATGTGCGACAATGGATAACGGTTCTCAATCGTTACCCGATTCAATTGACTATAATCAATGTATAGCCTTAACGTTCACATGCTTTCTCATAATAAACTGGGCTCTCCCCGATGACATACTAGGTTGAATGGAACCTTTATCAACCAATTCTTGCAATTGAATTTTCAATTCTCTTAACTCAGCGGAGTCATTCTATACGGAAATAAAGATATAAGATCTGTACCTGGAAGCAAATCAATAGTAAACTTCACATCTTTGTCTGGCGGCAATCCAAGTAAATCATCTGGAACACATCTGGAAAATGTCTACCACTCGTACGTCATCCACAATACTAGGAGTACGATCCTGCAACACCACATTAGTTAGGTATCCTTGGCAACCTTTTGATAACAGTTTCTTTACTCTCACAACAGAAATAACGGCATGCCTCACTCCACTTTGCTCACTCACAAAAGTAACCTCTGATATTCCAAGACAATGGAAAGTAACTGATTTCCCGTAGCAATCCATATTGGCACGATTATAATGCAACCAATATGTGCCTAAAATCACATCAAAATCCACAATGTCTAACGGGATAAGACTCGCTGGCATAACTACTTCTTCCACCATCACTGGACACCCTGAATAATCATAACCGACATAGAATGATCTACATGTTTACATGTTTAACGAATCCAACAAATAAGTTATGGATATTACGGTATGCAGCCCGCAATAATGATAACTCACTGTCGTCTCGATAAGTAAGCAACAATTCTTAAAGGTGCAATATTATCATCTTGCTCTTCATTAGAAATACATCTATACGCCTCGATCATGCTCAATCATTACTCTATTTGGCAACATCGTCAATAACATAAAATTTTTGCATCAAGACCAATGAACTCTGGCGAAGCGATCAAAATATCTAACGCATCCATAATCAAGTCCGAATGATTCAAAGCATCTTGCAGCTCTATGTTCCATTTGTCCACATGTAAAGCATCCTCTGCTTTCTCGCCTACACTCTCCAAAGTGTATGCTATTGCACTTACGGCACAAAGGTATATTCCCTCTACCAGAGTCACCTCGCCTCTGTAATCTAGGATCTCCAGTAAATCTACCACCTTGCATCTGACCAATGGTACTAAAATCTATGCTGGCAGAACTAGAATTAACCCTACTTCTTTTGAAGCTTTAAATCTTGTGAGGTTCTTGAGACACATGACCTTTACCTTGGTTATCTTTCCTTTGATTCTCATTATTTTCCTTGTCTCAAATTATAATATTATAAACTCTTGTTTCTTACCGTCCATATATGCCGGAGGAATAAACCTTTTCTTAAACAACTCACATTCAGCTGTTTCCTCCGGTGACATCGTATAAAACTCTTATCTATACCAGGGTGCAATTTCAATACTCAGAAACCAGGTAGTCATCTCGACCTACCCTTCCAAAAGAAAGATTCCTTTGACTTTGCATAAACCGAAACGCCTTTTCCAAATGATCAAGCCATCGATCTGCTCCCTTCGGTCTTTCATTTCCATAAAGTGATTCAGATTCAACTTATAACCATTCTCAAAATGAGTCCTTCGGGAAGGACGGATAACAAACTGAATCACGTTAGTAGTAGTTTCCCATAACTAAATTAAATTGGGGAAACTAAGCTCATCTGAACAAAATGGCTATCCATGAGGCGGTAAAGTTCTGACAGAAGACACTAGGGAATTCTCAAGATGTCCAGAATTGCAACCTAGGCTCTGATACCAACTGACACACCCCGTCTCGGAGGAGGGCAGGCTGGCCGTCACGTGAGAGTAACGTAACCATTTACACAGTTCGGAAGCTTTAAAGAATACAGTTACTAATATAAAACACCCGATTGTGAGTCCTACTTTTGTGAATTATGTCAGAACACCGTTGGATTCCTCGTGGCCACCAAAGTTCTGCTAACTTGAACCTGGAGGGGCGCAAAACAAAATTGAGTGGGTCAGTAACACAAAGCTTTTCGAAAATCTTTCGTTTAAAACATTTCTAACCCCTCTCTGTAAAACCTGTATACTTTCCCAGAAAATAGCATAATAGCATAATACTTTTCATAATCTCAAATCATCAATTTTTCTTGAAAACCAGAAAGTATGCCATGTTAAAAACTCTCAAAAACAGAATGAATGATGCATCATGTAACAGGTGAAATGATGAATTAACCGGAGACCCTGCAGTTGGTCCTGTACGGTTCATTCTATAGCTCAACATCCAATCCAACCGGAGTCACCTCGGTGACCTGTACGGCACTACACTGCAGATAAGTCGGAACTACCTGAAGTAGTCTGTACGACATGAATGGTGTAATAATACGCTCTAGTGCTTCTCTCAATCATCTGTGTACACAATCTAAGGTCACCTATCAGTCGGAACCCTCTCATGGTCTGTACGACATGTCGGAACCCTCTCATGGTCTGTACGACATGCACCTACTTGGATCCAAGGTGAGCGTGCGGTGCGAGGTGAAAAATATAAGCACTAACACCATGATTGCAGGTTATGAGCTATCAATATCAACAATGCACATGAATAATATAAAACTCACCTGATACTTACCTGTGCGTCCATAGCACCAATTCACATATATATATGCATCAATTATTAATTCATATATCTCATATCATTCATATCATGCATGCATGGCATTTTGGAAACATACTTTCATAAAAACTCAATTTCTGGGAAAATTCATAGTATATAGGTATAAATAGAAAGTACTGCCCACTCACCTGGAGTTCGCCCTACAACTCCCTAGCATAACACATCAAGGCGTCATGACGATCGGCGCCTAGAACAATAATCAAATCCAACTTCAGAAATCATATCGATAGAATATAACTTATATAAAACACGTCACTACGCAGTTCGATCCGGAAGATCTGTAACTCAGATTTCCAATCCATAACTTTCAGAGGTCCACAATATAACCCTAGAACAACATCCTAAAATTTCATTACCATCCAACGGTCGGATATCCGTCAATTAACCAAACCAAGTGACGGTTAACATTCTATTTTATGAACTTACAACTCCAATTCCGGAAGATCCGTAAATCGGATTCCCAATCCGTAAGTTCCTATAATCCTCAAATATTACGTATTACAACGCACCAAAGTTTGGTGACGATCCAACGGTCGGATCATCAATTTACATTTTCACCTAAATGCGAAAACTATAAAACGTTATTTAAAGCACATAACCAATAATTCGTAGTAACTTTCTCATACGGTGCTCAATTTGGGTATATGAATATACCACAGTGATCTACTCGACGCCACGGACGTCGACATATTTTTAGATTATTTTTTTTGACGTGCCACGCGCCCCCATGCGCCAGAGCAAGCAAGGGCATACGCGCGCCCCAACCGCACCTTCTTCCTCGCGAGCTCGCCGGACTGGTTTTTCCGGTGGCCGGAAAACTGGGCATTTTTCAAATGCCTTGTTCTCCTTCGTTCCTCAACCATTTTCTTCGTATTTTATATCAAAATGAAGCCCTCAACATGTAGTTTCACGCTATACTACTTTAAAGCTCTAAAAACCAAGAAATCTCACCGGAAAAATTTGAAGAAAACCGGCCAAAGATGAACCACGTGATCCCGACGTCCAAATCCTTCAAACGAAGCACTCCGAGCTTCCTTGTGACCTCACTAAGCTCACTACAAGCTTAGAATTCCCTAAAAAATCGACATTTTACGTTTGCATGAATAGTGACCAAAAATGAAGGTTCGGGTTTCACGTGATTTCGAGGGTTTCACTTCCTAAAACTAGTACCATTCAACTCAGAATGACAAAAGGATGAAGAATCTTACCTTGGTTGCTTCGATCCACTGAGTTTTGGATGGTTTTGGTCTCGTCCGTACACTTCGAGAGTGAGAGAGAAAGAGGAAATCGTGAGGGAGGAGAGAGAGAGAGTGATACGGGGAAGGAGAGAGGGAGAGGTCCTGCGTGTGGTCCAACCAAATCCTCACCATCCAATTTGATCCTAATTCCCTAACCACACAAACCTTCCAACATTTTTAATCTCATTTAAATTATTTTCCAAAACTTAGGAATTAGAACAAAATCAAAACATGTCACAACACTTACCTTAGTAACGCTAAGGGTAATCTTGTCATTTCACGTCCTCGATAAGAAAATCTCGGGACGGGCTGTGACATTATAACTGACACACCCCGATCCAGAGGATCAAGGCGTGCTGGCCGTCATGTGAGCGTGACGTAACCAACAGTGCGACACGGAAGCATGATAATACAAAAATACGAAGGAATTTAAACCAATCTCTAGATGAACAACCTACTAGAGTAATGGGGGAGTTAAGATAATACACAAATTCAGAGCATAGGTTTTAGTGCAGTCAAGTAAGACTAAAATAAAGGTATTTCACCCTCGGGTGAGCCCTACATGTCAAGAGTCTGTCAGAATGCCGGAAAAGACCTCGAGAGCCACCAACCGCTAACTAGAACCTGGAGGGGCGCAAAACAAAATGAGTGGGTCAGTAAAATCAAGATTTTTCCAAAAACATTTCATTAAAATCATTTCTATCCCCTCACTGTAAAACCTGTATACTTTCCCAGAAAATAATATATATATATATAAAATCATATATATATATAATCTCAAAACTCATTTTCCAAATCTTTAACATTTTTCAAGAAAACATGCCATGCCATGAATCAAATTATAAATCAGGTGAATAATAAGGAATCAATCGGAGACCCTGCAGTTGGTCCTATACGATTAATTCTAAGCTCAACATTCTCACTAACCGGAGTCACCTCGGTGACCTATACGGTCTAACTCTGCAAGTCATTCGGAACTACATAAGGTAGTCTGTACGATGACAGGTGTATAATTACGCTCTAGTGCTTCTCACATCAATCAACTGTGCACATAATCTAAAATCACCCACCAGTCGGAACCCCTCTAATGGTCTGTACAACTGGCATGTCGGAACCCTCACATGGTCTGTACGACATCCACCTACTTGGATCCAAGACGAGCGTGCGGTGTGGTGAAACTAATATAAGCACTAACACCTAGGGTGCAGGTTATGAGCTTAAACATTTCAATATCAATAATTCAATGCATAATGACTCACCTGACTTACCTGCGCCTCCACAGCACCATGCAACATGTATGCATCATATATCAATTCATGTACATATACATATATCCATTATCAAATCAAATATTCAATGTTTTCATGCATGGCAATTTAAATTCATTTTCTCATATAAAAGCATTTTCTGGGAAAACAATAGTATATAGGTAAATATGAAATCAAAACTGCCCACTCACCGATATGTCAATGGGTCGTAACCCCCGCGACGTCCCTGGATACGCTCGTCCTCGGGATACTCGCCACCTATATGAGAAATAACTAAAATAACATTATTTTTAAGCACATCGTCAACATTTCGAAATAACTTCTCATACGATGCTCAATTTGGGTATATGAATATACCACATCGACCTACTCGACGTCACGGACGTCTCAAAATTTTTAAAATAATTTTTCGAGGTCTCACACGCCCCCACGCGCTGAATAGGCCACGGCCCTACGCGCGGCCCACGCGCAGGTGCCCTGACGGAAGACATGGACGGCGTCAGGAATATTCCTTGGAATATTCCGTCAAATGCTAACGGTTACCGTTAGAGTTAACTAACGGCGTCAGCATATTCCGTTAAAGTTAACGGAATATGCCGTCGTCTTCTCCGACCTACCCTCGCCGGACTCCGGTCACCGGAAAACTGGGGAAATTTTCTAATTCCTTATTCTCCCTCATTTTACGTCCAAATTTCATGAATTTTACACCAAAATGAAGCCCTAGACGAGTACTATCACGTTGGACTAATTTTAAACACTAAATAGCACGGAATCAAACCTTCCAAAAATCCAAGAATTCGGCCAAACTTGAACTGGATGATCCCGACGTCCAATTTTCCCAAATGAAGCACTCCGAGCTTCCTTAAGACTTCACCAAGCTTCCTACAAGCTTCAAATTCACAAAAACCTAAGAATCTACGTGTGCATGAACAGTGCACCATTACGGGAACTTTAGAAACTAGGGTTTTCGAAGGAAATATTACCTGCAAATGGTACCAATGAACTCGTGGTGTCCTCAGGAGTCCGAAGGTGGTCCTAAGTCCGTCGATCCGTGAAGTTTGGGGTGGTGTTGGGTGTTGTCCGTACGGGGTGTCTAGAGAGAGAGAGACTGAGAGTGAGAGATCGTGAGGGAGGAGAGAGAGAGAGTGCGGGGAAGGAGAGAGAGTGCTTTGTGTGGTCCAAACCAATCCACACCATCCATTCTAAATCCTAATCAAATAATCCAATTCACAAAACAAAATTCCTTTTATTTGTTTCCAACTTAATAATATATATAAATCTCCAAATAACATCACATTCATACGTACCTTGGTACACTTCAAGGGTAGAATAGTCATTTCACGCTCCCGTCATAGGTATTTCCGGGACGGGCTGTGACAATCTTCCCTCCTTATAGAATTTCGTCCCCGAAATTCCCATAACCAAATAACCACTTAATACTCATAAAATAATCTGGGGTACATCTCTCTCATCCGATCTTCCGTCTCCCAGGTAGCTTCCTCAACAGAATGATTCTTCCACAACACCTTCACCAAACTCACCGTCTTGTTCCTTAGAACCTTATCTTTCCAGTCCAAGATCGTGATTGGTTCCTCATCATATGACAAATCCGGATTAATCTCTAACGGTTGAGGAGGGATCACATGAGATGGATCAGAAATATAATGTCGAAGTATAGAGACGTGGAACACATTATAGACCTTAGATAGCTCCGGAGGCAACTCCAACCGGTAGGCAACTTCACCAACTCTTTCAGTAATCACCCACATCATACATTCGGTCCGTAGTATGCCGATCCGCTAAACTCTTCTGTCGATCCTGGGCTGCTTTCAGGTTAGACTTAATCACCTGAATATTTTGAGTTGTCTCATCCACAATCTCTGGGCCTTCTAACACCCTTTCACTAACTTCAGACCAACATAGTGGCGTACGACACGCCCTACCATACAGTGCCTCAAATGGTGACATACTAATGCTCGAGTGAAAACTGTTGTTGTAGGTGAATTCCATCAAGTCTAGACGATCATGCCAAGAATCACCAAATTGTAATACCGAAGATCTCAACATATCCTCCAACGTCTGAATAGTCCTCTCAGATTGTCCATCTGTCTGAGGATGATAAGCAGTGCTATAAAGCAATTTCGTACCAAGGGCTTCCTGAAAAGCCACCCAAAAATTAGAAGTAAATCTTGGGTCTCTATCAGAAATAATATTCACCGGAACTCCATGATACTTCACAATCTTCGAAATGAACAACTTAGCCAATTTATTCAGAGGATACTTCTCCCTCACTGGAATGAAATGCGCTGACTTGGTAAGTCGATCCACAATCACCCAGATACCGTCGAATCCATTTCGTGTACGAGGAAGTTTATACACGAAATCCATGGTGATATTTTCCCATTTCCACTGGGGAACGGGAAGTGGCTGCATTCGCCCAAAAGGCTTCTTTCTTTCTGCTTTCACCTGTTGGCAAATAATACATCTACTCACATACTCTGCAATCTCCCTTTTCATACCCGGCCAATAATAAAATGGTCGAATGGTATGATACATTTTAGTTCCTCCCGGGTGCATCGCATAAGCTGAACAATGCGCTTCATCCAAAATTTCCTTCTTTAATTCTTCATTATTCGGAACACACATTCTGTTTTCTTGCATGAGCATACCATCTGATTCCCGAATTCTGAGGTCTTTCTTTTTCCCTTCACTTCTTAACTGAACCAACTCCTGAATTTCCTCATCCACCATCTGAGCTGTGAGTATACGATCAACCAAAACTGGCCTGACTTGAAAACTAGCAAGAAATGCTCCATTTTGATTTTCCAACTCCAACCTTACTCCAGTTGCCCTCAGTTCAGTAAGAAGGGGGACACGACTGGCATATAAGGCATTGAGTCTACCTTGAGGCTTCCTACTTAATGCATCCGCTACCACATTAGCACGACCCGGATGATACTCAATAGAACAGTCATAATCACTTAGCAATTCCATCCACCTCCGCTGACGAAGATTAAGATCATGCTGGGTAAACAGATACTGAAGACTCTTGTGATCAGTGAAGATCTTACACTTCTCACCATATAGATAATGCCTCCAAATCTTCAAAGCAAAAACAATTGCTGCCAATTCAAGATCGTGAGTAGGATAATTCCTTTCATGATTCTTCAATTGCCTAGAAGCATAGGCAATTACCTTATTATGCTGCATCAAAACACATCCCAAACCATTTAAGGAAGCATCACTATAAATCTCATAATTGCCGCTATCATCCGGAAGCACCAATACTGGAGCATGAGTAAGGCAATATTTCAATTGCTGGAAACTCCGCTCACAATTCTCATCCCACTCAAATTTGACATCCTTCCTAGTCAACTTCGTTAACGGCAAGGCAATCATAGAAAAATCCTGAACAAACCGTCGATAATAACCCGCCAAACCAAGAAAGCTTCGTACCTCAGTGACGGTTCGGGGTTGTTCCTAATTCTCCACCGCTGCTATCTTTTGAGGATCAACTTGAATTCCTTGAGCCGATACAACATGCCCCAAAAATGCTACTTCAGTCAACCAAAACTGACATTTACTGAACTTAGCGTACAGTTGATGCTCCCTCAATTTCCTTAACACCAAATTAAGGTGTCGGATATGATCTGATTGAGATTTAGAGTATACCAGAATATCATCAATAAAAACAATAACGAATTTATCAAGATATTGCTGGAATATCTCGTTCATCAGTCTCATGAAAGCTGCAGGTGCATTGGTTAACCCAAATGGCATAACCAAAAATTCATAATGTCCGTAACGGGTTCTGAATGCCGTCTTAGGTACATCATCATCTTTGATCTTCAACTGATAATAACCGGATCTCAAATCAATCTTAGAAAATACACACGCACCTTTCAGCTGATCAAACAAATCATCAATACGAGGCAATGGATAACGATTTTTAATCATCACCCGGTTCAATTGCCTATAATCAATACATAACCGCAGAGTTCCATCTTTCTTCCTCACAAATAATACTGAGGCACCCCAAGGCGAAGAACTAGGTTGAATGAAACCTTTACCAAGTAATTCTTGCAACTGAATTTTCAATTCTCTCAACTCAGCAGGAGCCATTCTATAAGGAGTTAGAGATATAGGATCAGTACCTGGAAGCAGATCAATAGAGAATTCCACCTCTCTGTCTGGCGGCAACCCCGGTAGATCATCAGGAAATACATCAGGATAATGTCTGACCACACCAACTTCTTCTATACTACTAGGAGCAGTATCATTTAACACCACATGTGCTAAATATCCTTGGCAACCCTTCGATAATAATTTCTTCGCTCTCATGGCAGAAATAACACCATGTCTTACCCCACTTCTTTCGCCCACAAAAGTAACCTCGGGTAGTCCAGGGCGATAAAAAGTAACTGATTTCCCATAACAATCAATATGGGCACGATTATGATGCAACCAATCAGCCCCTAAAATCACATCAAAATCCACAATATCTAACGGAATAAGATCAGCTAGCATAATTACGCCCTCTACCATCACTGGACATCCAGGATACACACTATCAACATAACACTTATCTCCTCTAGGCATGGCAAACTCTAAATCAAATCCTAGAGGTGAAGGGTGAGGTTGGGTTGCTTGAGCAAACGTATGAGAAATCACAGAGTGCGTAGCACCACAATCAATCAAAATCTTAGCAAAATGACCAAGAACATTTAACGTACCTATGATCAAGTCTGGATGGTTCTGAGCCTCTTGCAGAGAAATATGATTAATTCGCCCCTGAGCTTGTCGTCCACCTCGACCTCTACTGCCCTGATTACCTCGTCCCTGAGGGTTACGTCCTTGGCCTGACTGACCAGGCTGCCTGGATGATCCTGCACCACCAGTAGCAACTTCCCTCTGACTGGGCTGACCTCCCTGATGCCACTGCGATCCACCTGCTGGCATAGAGGAATAAGAAGAATAACCTCCAAGGCCCTGAGAATAAGGCTCCTGGGAATACTGATGAGATCCAGAAGCATAAGGAGTAGCATCTCCCTGGTAGTGGTAGGCACCACCACGACCCGACTGGCCATAACTGCCTGATCCAAAACTCTGCTGAATCGGTGCTGGAGGTGGCATAGTGGTCTGCTGAGGTCTCTGCTGACCCTGGGGACACTGAGAAGCCCGGTGTCCCATTTGTCCACAAGTAAAACAAGCACCCCCACTTCCTCTCATGCACTCTCCATGATGACGAGAGTTACATCGGCGGCACCACGGAGCACCAGAACCACCAGAATCCCTTTGTCCCTGAATTCTCGGTCCACCAGAAAATCTGCCACCACCTCTCCTCGGACCAGTAAAACTATATCCCCCACTAGAAGAACTCGAACTCGCTCCACTCTTCTTAAAATTCTGCGTCTGCCGAGGTCCCGGAATGGAGATACCCTTACCTTTATCATTCTTCTTCTGACCATCATTCCTATCCTCGTCATCCTCACTGTCAGGAAGATTATCAGAGTCCTCCATCCTAACCAAAATCTCGAAATACTCATGATAATCGGCGCAGGGAAGTGCATTAGCAAAAGTCCTCCATTTCTTCCTAGATCCCAACTTAAAGCGACGAAGCATCTCTACTGGATTACCAGCTATATCCAGATCATAACGAGACAAGTCTGAAAATTTCCTGTAGTACTCATGAGCTGACATATCTCTTTGCTTCAGATGGGTGAACTCCTGCTTCTTTCGGTCAATATACTCTGGAGGGACAAATCTTTTCTTGAAATTATCTTTAAATACTGCCCAATCAGATGCCATCGCTGGGGTCATAAACTGAGTCTGATTCCTCCACCAACTAGCCGGCTCTTGACCCAAAAACCAGGTAGTGGTCTCAACCCACCTATTAGCAGGAAAGTTCCCCTAACTTTGCATCACCTCAAACGTCTTCTCAATGTGGTCTAGCCACTTCTCAGCCCCCTCGTGACCTTCATTACCCATAAAACGATCTAGTTTCAAATTATACATGGCCTCCAGGGGTGTCTTCTGAGGTGGGGGGGGAGGACGAATTGCATTCTGAAAAGCATGGGCAATCGCTTCCCCTAACTGAGCTATGTCAGGGAAGTTAGATTCAGGAGCACGGCGAGACTCCCTACGCTCTCTACGAGGCGGCATAATTCTGACAGAAACATCAAAAGATCATTAGAACATTAACAATTATACAGGACTGCAACCTAGGCTCTGATACCAAACTGACACACCCCGATCCAGAGGATCAAGGCGTGCTGGCCGTCACGTGAGCGTGACGTAACCAACAGTGCGACACGGAAGCATGATAATACAAAAATACGAAGGAATTTAAACCAATCTCTAGATGAACAACCTACTAGAGTAATGGGGGAGTTAAGATAATACACAAATTCAGAGCATAGGTTTTAGTGCAGTCAAGTAAGACTAAAATAAAGGTACTTCACCCTCGGGTGAGCCCTACATGTCAAGAGTCTGTCAGAATGCCGGAAAAGACCTCGAGAGCCACCAACCGCTAACTAGAACCTGGAGGGGCGCAAAACAAAATGAGTGGGTCAGTAAAATCAAGATTTTTCCAAAAACATTTCATTAAAATCATTTCTATCCCCTCACTGTAAAACCTGTATACTTTCCCAGAAAATAATATATATATATATAAAATCATATATATATATAATCTCAAAACTCATTTTCCAAATCTTTAACATTTTTCAAGAAAACATGCCATGCCATGAATCAAATTATAAATCAGGTGAATAATAAGGAATCAATCGGAGACCCTGCAGTTGGTCCTATACGATTAATTCTAAGCTCAACATTCTCACTAACCGGAGTCACCTCGGTGACCTATACGGTCTAACTCTGCAAGTCATTCGGAACTACATAAGGTAGTCTGTACGATGACAGATGTATAATTACGCTCTAGTGCTTCTCACATCAATCAACTGTGCACATAATCTAAAATCACCCACCAGTCGGAACCCCTCTAATGGTCTGTACAACTGGCATGTCGGAACCCTCACATGGTCTGTACGACATCCACCTACTTGGATCCAAGACGAGCGTGCGGTGTGGTGAAACTAATATAAGCACTAACACCTAGGGTGCAGGTTATGAGCTTAAACATTTCAATATCAATAATTCAATGCATAATGACTCACCTGACTTACCTGCGCCTCCACAGCACCATGCAACATGTATGCATCATATATCAATTCATGTACATATACATATATCCATTATCAAATCAAATATTCAATGTTTTCATGCATGGCAATTTAAATTCATTTTCTCATATAAAAGCATTTTCTGGGAAAACAATAGTATATAGGTAAATATGAAATCAAAACTGCCCACTCACCGATATGTCAATGGGTCGTAACCCCCGCGACGTCCCTGGATACGCTCGTCCTCGGGATACTCGTCACCTATATGAGAAATAACTAAAATAACATTATTTTTAAGCACATCGTCAACATTTCGAAATAACTTCTCATACGATGCTCAATTTGGGTATATGAATGTACCACATCGACCTACTCGACGTCACGGACGTCTCAAAATTTTTAAAATAATTTTTCGAGGTCTCACGCGCCCCCACGCGCTGAATAGGCCACGGCCTTACGCGCGGCCCACGCGCAGGTGCCCTGACGGAAGACATGGACGGCGTCAGGAATATTCCTTGGAATATTCCGTCAAATGCTAACGGTTACCGTTAGAGTTAACTAACGGCGTCAGCATATTCCGTTAAAGTTAACGGAATATGCCGTCGTCTTCTCCGACCTACCCTCGCGGGACTCCGGTCACCGGAAAACTGGGGAAATTTTCTAATTCCTTATTCTCCCTCATTTTACGTCCAAATTTCATGAATTTTACACCAAAATGAAGCCCTAGACGAGTACTATCACGTTGGACTAATTTTAAACACTAAATAGCACGGAATCAAACCTTCCAAAAATCCAAGAATTCGGCCAAACTTGAACTGGATGATCCCGACGTCCAATTTTCCCAAATGAAGCACTCCGAGCTTCCTTAAGACTTCACCAAGCTTCCTACAAGCTTCAAATTCACAAAAACCTAAGAATCTACGTGTGCATGAACAGTGCACCATTACGGGAACTTTAGAAACTAGGGTTTTCGAAGGAAATATTACCTGCAAATGGTACCAATGAACTCGTGGTGTCCTCAGGAGTCCGAAGGTGGTCCTAAGTCCGTCGATCCGTGAAGTTTGGGGTGGTGTTGGGTGTTGTCCGTACGGGGTGTCTAGAGAGAGAGAGACTGAGAGTGAGAGATCGTGAGGGAGGAGAGAGAGAGAGTGCGGGGAAGGAGAGAGAGTGCTTTGTGTGGTCCAAACCAATCCACACCATCCATTCTAAATCCTAATCAAATAATCCAATTCACAAAACAAAATTCCTTTTATTTGTTTCCAACTTAATAATATATATAAATCTCCAAATAACATCACATTCATACGTACCTTGGTACACGTCAAGGGTAGAATAGTCATTTCACGCTCCCGTCATAGGTATTTCCGGGACGGGCTGTGACAATAACCGACAGAATTTTTGAATCATTTTTTAAAATATTTTTGACAGATTCTGACGGTTTTTAAGTTAATGGTGGTGGTTATAACCGATAGAAATTGACTATTTTATTATTTTATTTTCTGACAGTTATTATTTTAGTATTCTGATAGTTATAACCAACAAAAATGAAAATTTTATTATTTTAAAATGTTATATTGATAAAAATAAATAAATAAACACATATTTTTAAATATTTTTTTTCACTCATGACCCTAAAGTCTAATGAACCCAATTCCTACGAGCCATAAATTTTCTGAGAGAATAATAACAACAGACTACAATCTGTTTTGTAATAAGGTTATGCTCCCTCACAGGCAAGCAACAAGATACAAAAAAATTCAAACAATTTTTTTCAATGCGTCACAAAGCACAGTGTCTGGCACATAAACACACATGAACATCTGGTGTACTCTATCATGTTTGATTTTATTATTTTAAAATGTTATAATGATTAAAAATAAATAAATAAGCACATGTTTTAAACCATTTTTGTTTTCACTCATGGCCCTGTCGGATATAACCGACACGAACAAAGCAAAATTTTGGACTGCCGCCAAAATAATCTCTTAATGTTTTTTTTTTTTTTTTTTGCGATTTTTTACACATGCTAACTCGGAGTATATACAAACATATTTGACGGTTGGATCGTTGAAACTGGTTTCGTAGAATGCATATCCTATCAAATTGATAGATTTAACAAACACTTAAGAGTTAATGTTATACTTCCATTAAGTATAAAATAAGATTTATCCACTAGTGTAAATATTTTAAATTGAAGATCGAATTCATTCATTGCATTCTTATAGGATCGAGGAGTGTAGCTGCAAAAAATCATCAAAATCGGAGCTAAAATAACCGTTAAATTGTGATTTTTCGTTTATAACTATCGAAAATTTTTGCTCCGTTATTTAATCTCTGAATGTTTGTTTTTTACAATTTTTTACGTATGCAATCTTGGAGTGTGTACAAACAAGTTTGAAGGTTGGATCGTTGGAAAACATTTCATAGAATGCGTATCACATCAAAACGGTAGATTAAATATTTTAAGAGTTAATGCTATACTTCCATTAAGTAATAAGATTTTGTGGTATTCACCAGTGTAAATATTTTAAATTGAAGATCAAATTTATTCATTGCATTCTTATAGGGTCGAGGAGTGTAGCTGTAAAAACTCATTAAAATCGGAGCTAAAATAACCGTTAAATTGTGATTTTTCGTTTATAACCGTTGAAAACTTTTGTTTCGTTACATAATCTTTGAATGTTTGTTTTTTACGATTTTTTACGTATGGAATCTCGGAGTGTGTACAAATAAGTTTGCCGGTTGGATCGTTGAAAAAAGTTTCGTAGAATGCATATCGCGTCAAAATGGTAGATTAAACAAACACTTAGAGTTAATATTATACTTCCATTAAGTATAAAATAAGATTATGTGGTATCCACTAGTGTAAATATTTTAAATTGAAGATCGAATTCGTTCATTGCATTCTTATAGGGTCAAGGAGTGTAGCTATAAAAAATCATCAAAACTGGAGCTAAAATAACCGTTAAATTGTGATTTTTTGTTTATAACCGTCGAAAACTTTTGTTCCATTACCTAATCTCTGAATGTTCCATTACCTAATCATTGAAACTAGTTTCGTAGATTGTATATCTCCATTAAATTTGCCTAAATTTTTAAGTGTGAAGTAATTTGTGCTAAATTTTTATTTATGTTTTTCAAGTATTGATTAGACAATATTTAGTTTGTGTGATGACATTTTCATTGTACAATTATCTTTTAGTTTCTTTATTGCATATTTTACATGGGTTATTATCTATTAAACCAAACAATTATTTATTTTCGGCAAAAAAAAATTATTTATTTAATTTTTAAAAACGTATTATATTTAAATACATATTATTTATTTATTTATTAAACCAAACAATTATTATTTTATTTTTTTAAATCGTAACAAAATTTGGGGGGGGGGAATTTAAAATTTTGGGTGGCAATTTTGCCGCCATTTTTTTTTTGTCGGTTATAACCAAGAGGAATGAAAATTTTCCGTCGGTTTATATTTAAAAAAAAAAATTCTATCGGTTTTAACCGACAATAACGTCATTTTTCCAACATAATACCCCTCATTCCCCCTTTTATCCTCTCCGCATTTCCTTCTCTTCTCTTCTCTCCACACACGAGCAAACTCCATCTAAAAGCCGAAAGGTATTCCTTTTTCATATCTTCTTTCCCAATTTCTTTAGGGTTAATTTCGATTTTCTTATGCTATTTGCAGTGGTGCTTTTTAGGGTTTAATTATTTGATTTCACAACAATGGCAGATCATGGTGGAGAACTTGCAGCTGGCGCACTAGGAGCTCTCCATTATCATAGATCTCTTCAACACTGTAAGTATTTCGATTTTCATTCGATTTATGGGAGAGATTCAATTGAATGAGCAATGCTTGCTGTGATTAAGTGATTTTAATGGAATATGAATGTGTGCAGGTAGAAACAAACGATGTTGTGATTGAGTACCAGATAGTGAATCGTATTCTGTGGATTTTGGGGGAGGGATTACGATTTCTATCATGTCGTGGAAACCTTGAGGATTTTTTTTATTATAGATCGATCAATGGCGTCGATCCGAAGAACTCTATCGCTGACCTTCCAAGACCGGCCGTATGTGAACGGAGGCGGCTCTCCATTTTCAATGCCATCGCCGTCGCATAAGCTTCTCTCTAGCTCCAGATACTCGTCGCCTTTTCCATCGGCGATTCTCGCCTTCTCCGTCTCTGTTCGGAGCTTTGTCGCAGGAGTTCTCTTTCACCAACCTAATCCCAAAGGCCAGCAATGGCGTCGAGGATTCTACAGGTGCTTGCTCTTCTTCTTCTTCTTAGGATTTTTACTCGGCCTATTGCCGTTTGGCCATGTTGACGACGACGAGATTCGAGGTCGGAGCTTCCATTCATATGGAAAATGCAGAAAGTGGAATTTTATATATTTTTTTAATTATTAATATATTTTCTGTCGGTTTTATCCGACAATAATGCTTTTATTTATTCTTATTAATAAATTCTATGTCGGTTATATCTGACAGAAATTCTGTTGGTTTTAGTATTTTCTGTCGGTTTTAGTCGACAGAAATGCTCTTTTTATTCATTATTAATATATTCTTTGTCGGTTATATCGGAGACAATTTATGTAGGTTTTAGAGTATTTTCTATCGGAAAATTCATTTCTTGACGCTGGCAAATTTGTCGCTTATTATATCCGCCATTGCATCCATTTTCTGTTGGATTTTGCTTAAAATCCGACAGTAATTTACATTTTTTGTCGGTTTTTGGACCGCCAGTTATAGATAATTTTGTAGTAGTGATATATATATATATATATATATATATATAATCATCTTTATTGTTCTTTTTCTTTTTCATTTTCCAGCTTTCAATTCAGTTTATCTTGTTTGATTCACCTTCTAAGCTGTCTTGTTTAACTCTCAACCCAAACAATAAGGCATGTTCCAAACAATAAGTCCATAGGATTGGCATGAGCGGATCGCATGAGTGGAGAGGGAGTTTGGCAAATACTCGAGGAAGGTAAGCCGATAGGATTTCTGTTTTGTAATATAAGTAGATTATTTACATCTAATTCAATGGTCAGCACTAGCTCTAGGTCCAATCTAGGAACAATTCCAGATGTAGTAAATGAAGAACAAAAACTAGAATTTCAAACAGATGACAGTGTCGACCTTGGAGATCGGAATATTCCCAAGGTTTCTAGCAAAAACATTTATAAAAAGAAATGGTCAGTAGCCTCTTTTAGAAGTGAAGATCATGTCAAAACAGTTGAAAAAGCATATGCTCTTAGCAAAGAACATGAACTTGTCAATTATTCACGCTGGAACAAATCAGAACCCATAGAAAAGATGGTTACAATTACATTCACATAGGCCTAGTCCAAATCACAGTTAAACCATTAACAAGGAGAGGTCTCAATACCTCTATCTTGCTATGTCTCCGAGATGCTAGATTCACTGATTTTAGTGATAGTATTCTTGGAATGATTGAGTCAAGTCTTTATAATGGACCAATTCATTTTGATTATTTCCCAGATCTCACAATAAGCCTTTCAGACCTTCATATGCTGAAAGCACTCACGTTAAACATAAAAACTTCAAGGTACCAAGTCCTTGAAGGGGTCCAACCATTTGCTCTAATTTTTAGAGTCTATTACAAGGTTACAGGAACAAACATGAATTTCCAAGCCTTAGTCAAAAGTCCTAGAGACCATACACTCTTAATCCAAACAAACCAAGAATATGCTAACATCAAAATACCCAGAACCATTAGATGGTCAGATATCAGTCAACTTTCAGATTGGTGTTTGATTAACGAAAGCAAACCAGTTAATATTCCAAATAGTATAGTCAACCTAGACAACATAGAACAATATTTTGATGGAACAGTTAAAATCAACTTTGACCGACCATCCAGAAAATCAAATGCTCATCTACAAGAATTTCCCCAGTCACACAAATCCTTAGCACCCAGTAGGAATTCTTTTTTCTGGATCCACATCTGCCAGTATGATGGGTCAAGACCAAGATTGAATCAATTCATTAATTAACAAAAAATTAAAGGTAGTAGAAACAAGTTCGACTGTCACTCAGCAAGAATTAATCAATGACTTGATTAATATCAAGCTAAAATCAATAGAAACAACCTCTCAAGCCACTCATCCCGTTTATCAACCTAATACCCAAAATCAAGGAGAACAAACTTCTCCAACAGCTTCAGACTTCGAAGCAAGTCAAGTCAACCATCAATTACTAGTCTTAAATAAACCATTCAAGATTCAATGGAAGAAACTCAATGCTGACATCGAAGCTATATAAAATATTCCCCGTAGGGACATTTTCCGTAATAAGTATACAAAAGAACAAAAATTGGACATTTACGATAAGTGGACCAATTTCATGGAAAAGCACAAATTTGAAGTATTTTTCTTCGACTTTGTTGAAAAGTATTATGAATTTGAAAACAAATTAGAGGTCATCACCAAAGAAAATTGGGTCAAAGAAGATAAAACCTTAGTTTCCTCTAGTCATCCCCCACAAGAAACTATTTTAATTTCCACTGCAAACACCCAAATACCAATTACTCCTTTCAAACTTCCTAAAGAAGATGCAGGAGTCAAGCCAGTCATCGAACAAAACAATTTCACAAACCAGAGTTTACACACCATAGGAAAATAGTTAGACAAAATCAAAACAAAAATAGACAAACTTTCCCAACTAAAACCAACAGGTAGGGAAAAACCTTTAGTCAACTTTCTAGAGTCTTCTTCTAGCACAATTGCTTTGAAAACCATTTCCACAAGTAAAAAAATAGACCAAATGTTACAAAGAATTAAAGCAAGAAAAAACAGTTAGTGTTTTACAACATCCAAAATAGTCTCGTGTAGAAACAATTTCTACAATATGGGATTCAGAAAACGAAACTGAAACAGACTCCATTAGGAAAGTAGAACAAGCTTTTCAAAACCTTGAACTCAAAAGGATCACAAATAAACAAGTCAACCCAACAACTCTTACCAAAAATTGGTATCAGAGACCAACACCTTCGAATATTCAATTTAAGGAACGAAACATCTAAAATCAATTCTCAATTTTGGCTAATAAACTCTATGAACGAAATATAGATGGGTTATTAGAACAATAACTTTTAAATAAATTACAACACATCTCTATGGTTGCTAATAGTTATATTACCAATCATAATCTCAGCCAAACCCAAGTTGTCGACCTTTTGGTCACTGGATTCACAGGAATGCTTCATTTCTGGTGGGAAAAACATCTCACTAAACAATCACGAAATGAAATTAAACATGCAGTTAAAAAGGATGAAGATAGAACGCCCATCTTTGATGAGCATATAGGACAAGGAGTCACAGATGCAATCAACACCTTACTATTTACCATCATAGAACATTTCATAGGTACACCCAGTAATGTCACTTCCAGAATTCATGACCAACTTAGCAATCTAAGATGTCCAACCTTAAGCGATTTCAGGTGGTACAAAGATGTTTTCATGTCCAGAGTCATGCTTAGAGAAGATAGTAATCAACCATTTTGGAAAGAAAAATTCATCAATGGATTACCAAACCTTTTTTCCCATAAAATTAGGAATGTTTTAGTCAACGATGAAGGTATCATACCATATCATACCTTTACTTATGGAAATATTATTAACATTATCCAGAAGGAAGGATTGAAAATGTGAATTAGGAACATTTTGTGAACAATACGGATTACCTCCTATTACTTCATCTAGCAAAAAGAAAAAATCAAAAGCCTACAATAGGTATCCAAACAGACACCAAAATAGGTATTCTAGTAGGAAACATCCCAAATATAACAAATTAAAAAACAAGAATTTTGAAACAAATAAATTTTATCACAAACCCAAGTCCAGCAAGTGGAAGAGGAAACCCTCAGGAAAATTCCACTCCAAAAATGAAGAACAAAAAGGAAATTGCTTTAAGTGTGGACATGAAGAAGAGAAACTACTGCTAATTCAAGTCTTAGAATTAAGGGACACAGACCATAGTCAATCCGAAGATGATTTAAGTACTAATTGGTCTTCTTCCAACAATTCCTCAAGTAGTCTTTCATCCCCCGACATTAAAATATGATGCATTGATACTTGTTGTAAAAAGATTTCAGTCCTTAATAAACAAGAAGAACAAGAAAATCTTCTTATTGAAGTAAAGAGTAAAGTAGATGATCCAGAATTGAAATCGTTCTACTTATAGAAGCTTAAGAAATTAGTCTCCCAAGAAGAAGCCAATACCAGTCAACCCCAAGTTTCCCAAAAAATAAGCCTTAACACAACCTTGGAGCGATTTAATAAATCCAAGAAAGAAATTACATTTAAAGATTTACAAAGAGAAGTCAACAAAATCAAAGATGAAATTAGGTTTCTAAAATTAGAAAACCTTGAAACTCGTACACATCTCAGTAGGATTCAAACACAAAAACTTGTCAACAATAATGATGAAGGACACGATAGTTCTTCCTCAAGTCATAATTCAGATTCTCAGTCTAAAGAAAATTCAACAAAAGGTTTAATATTAGGATTATTAGATAAGATAAGAATCCAGAAATGGTATTCTAAAATTAAAATAATAATTGAACATTTTCACTTAGAAACAATTGCTTTGATTGACTCATGAGTAGACTTGAATTGTATTCAAGAAGGACTAATTCCTACTAAGTATTTTCATAAATCAACTGAAATGGTTAGTGCTGCCAACCAATTGCCAATGCAATTAAAATATGAAATTCCAAAAACTCATGTCTGCCAAAACAATGTTTGTTTTAAAATCCCATTTGTTTTAATCCAAAACATTTCAGACCCAGTTATTTTAGGACTTCCTTTCATAGCTCTCCTATATCCTTTTAAAGTACACCATAATCGGATAACCACTAGGATGTTAGGACAAAAAATCACATTTGAGTTTTGCATGAAAACATACCTCAAAAAATTAAGACAATTACAAAAGGATAGCATTTCAAAAACCATCAATTTACTTACCAATAAAACACAACAAATTAATTTCTTTAAGGAAGAAATTAATTACAAAAGAATTGAAGAACAATTAACAAATTAATCTTTGTTACAAAGCATTGACAATTTTCAAAAGAAACTTGTAAATGAAATTTGTTCTGATATTCCTAACGCATTTTGGCATAGAAAACAACACATTGTGAAACTTCCTTACAATAAGGATTTTGATGAAAAGAAAATACTCACCAAAGTTAGGCCAATTCAAACGAGTCAAGAAGTTATAGAATTCTGTAAAACTGAGATTTAGGAACTTCTTAATAAAGGAATAATTAGAAAAAGCAAATCACCATGGTCATGTCTTGCTTTCTATGTCCAAAAGAATGCAAAATTAGAAAGAGGAACCCCTAGGTTGGTCATCAATTATAAACCTCTTAATGAAGTCTTAGAATGGATACAATATCCAATTCCTAACAAAAGAGATTTGATTAAGAGACTAAGTAAAGCAGTAATTTTTTCAAAATTTGATATGAAGTCTGGATTTTGGCAGATTCAGATTCATGAGGATGATAAATACAAAGCAGCAGTTGTCACTCCTTTTGGTCATTATGAATGGAATGTAATGCCTTTCGGTCTTAAGAATGCACCCAGTGAATTTTAGAATATCATGAATGAAATATTTAATCAATACAGTCATTTCTCAATTGTCTACATTGATGATGTTCTCATTTATTCTAAATTGATAGATGAGCATTGGAAACACCTGAATATGTTTGCTAGGATAATTAAGTCAAATGGATTAGTTGTCTCAGCAACCAAAATTAAACTATTCCAAACCAAAGTTAGATTTTTAGGATACAATATCCACCAGTCTACCATTCAGCCAATAGATAAAGTCATCCAATTTGCAGATAAGTTTCCAGATGAAATCACTGACAAAAGCCAATTACATAGATTTCTAGGATCCTTAAGTTATGTTGCAGAATTTTATCCCCATCTTAGACAACAATGCAAACTTTTATTTGATCGTCTTAAAGAAAATCCTTCACCTTGGTCTCATACTCATACTTCCATTGTCAAACAAATCAAATCTCATATTAAGTTTTTGCCCTGTCTTGGCATTCCAACTCCCAATTCATTCAAAATTGTTGAAACTGATGCCTAAATTGGTTATGGAGGTATTCTCAAACAGTCTGTCTCATATGGATCTCCTGAACAAATTCTTCGTTTTCATTCAGGAGTATGGAATCCAGCACAAAGTAATTATAGTACTATTAAAAAAGAGATATTATCTATTGTATTATGCATTAGTAAATTCCAAGATGATTTGTTAAATCAAAATTTTTTAGTCAGAGTCGATTGCAAATCTGCAAAACATGTTTTACAAAAAGATGTTCAAAACATTGCATTAAAACAGATTTTTGCACGATGGCAAGCTATATTAAGTATTTTTGATTTTGACATTGAATATATTAATGGCAGCCAAAATTGCGTCCCTGATTTCCTAACCAGAGACTTGTTGCAGGGGAAGAATGACAGACAAAAAAACTGATCAGAGGAGGCTTCCAGCCACTATACCACCACCACCAGTCAAGCAAGAATCAAGCCCAGATTCTTCATTGACCTTAGCCATTACCAACCAATTCACTCCTTTAGACTCCACAATTGGAAACCTTAGATGAAATTATCAAACACCCTGTCCAAATTATCAAACGACATTAGTCAGTCAATATGATCCATATTCAACTTCAACTTACCAATCCTTATCATCCCAATTAACCAGTTACACTAAAACATCACCATATGTCAAGAAAAACCCCATTGAAAATCTTTTCAGCATCCCTTTCCACATTCACCAAGAACAAGCACCAGAAAAAATAGATAAAACAGTTTTTCCACCCAATTTTCATTATCAGCCAACCGAATCATATAAAACCCTCAAATATTACCAAGCCATTCTTAGTGAGACTGAATCCATTTCAATAAAACCACTTTACAACAAAACCCATGAAAACAAAATCCTTTACCATTCTCTTTATATTGGAAAGTTTTTAACTGAATCAGAATGGGGACTCCCCCTCTACCAGACCAAACCCTTTCATACCCAGCATGTTCTCATCCCCAATAAGTCAAATCTAGAGTACGTTCGACCCTGATGATATGGGATACTTTGCTGTTGACAAAGTAGTGGATGTGGCATGATGAGGCTTTGTTCTTTGGTGATGGTGTCAGCGAAAGGTTGTTGAAGCTTCTCGAGCTATTCGAATAGGGCAACGATGTCGAGCTTTGATTTGACTTAGACTCCTCCATCTTGATTATGCGGTTTTGCAGGGGGCGTCGTGCTATAGTGATCTATTCCAGCTCATCGTTGAACCTTCTGCTTCAATCTTTTGCATCGCAAAAGTGGTGCGCAACCTTTGCATTTGAATGGTCCTTCAGAGTACTACTTCTCAGTGACTCATCCATGCTTGGCAGCTTCAATGTAAAGAGCCAATATTGTATCAACTGTTCTGAGGTATTTATCGAAAGAATTCGCGACCTTGACAAAAGTTAAGGATGAGTACTCGAGAGTAATTCTAGGTGAGCAACCAAGCAAAGGTTCCAGGCAATCAGTTCCATATCGGAAGTTTGATTTCAGGTTCCGACTGATTGCTTTCTTTCTCCTTGTCTTGCAGGTAAGAGCAAGGGCAAAGGAAAAGACAGGGAAAAAACATGATATGGGATACTCTTGCTTTTAACCATAATGATATGAGATCCTCTTGCTCTGGTGTGGCTTGTTTGTGGATGTAATATTTATATTTTTGGAAAAAAAAATTTGGGTGAATCACATACTTTGATTTTGAAATTTATGTTTTGTTTCTGTAGATACTGTAGATAGAAAACCCAGAGATCGGCGCGGGCTCAAAAGGAGGAAACTGCGCAACGTAAGTGACTCAATTATGATGATATGAGGGGATTGAATATGATGACGAATGCGGAGCTTATGCACGACATTCGGGTACTAGTGCGGATCAACTGTTTTACGGAGCGGGCATCTTGGAACAATTTTCCCGATAACCTGAAGAAGTCTATGTTGGATGAATTATCAGTAAGTGTAAATTTGTAAAATAATAATTATTTTTGTTAAATAGTATATTATAATGATTAATTTGTAATTATTTTTTGTGTCACAATGTAACTATATTATTTATGTTATGGACCAACGCTTGATGAAGTTGATCGATAAGATGTTTAGGACGCATTACCGGCAGTGGTGGCCTAACGTCTACCGACACGTAGAATTACAGTGAAATCCTGACGGACTAGTGGAGTAGAAGTGTTAATTAAGTTTTGTGGATGAATAACATATGTTTATATTTATGTATTTGAGGACAATTTTTTAATTATTTCTTTAATATGCGTTTGAATTAAATTTTCAGTTTAACTGATTGGTTGGTTAATTTGATTTATTTGGTTAATTTAATTTGATTTAAGTTTTTTATTACTAAATCAATTAGACAATAAACTCTTTGTTTACATAAGCTTCAAATTTTCAAATAAATATTTAAATTCAATGTCCTTTGTTGCTTCAGCATTTAGGCGACGAACCTGTCATCGCACAAAAATATTTGTCGCGCAAAGTGGCAAAAAAATGCAGGTAGATTTCATGCCAATTTTCGACGGTATATGTTTTGCGCGACGAAGGTTTCATCGCACCAAGAGTTCATGTTTATAATTAGATTGCTTAGCTGTAAAGGTAGAAATTGCAAATTTTGCAGCAACTGCTTTTGCCACAGCAAAAATTCAGCCTTCCTCCTTCCATTACTATCAAATCCTCCTCTAATACTCCCATCATCTCAATCTTCATCATCTCTCCCTAAATCGATCTATCCTACTCTATTCCGTATGCGTTTTCGTTTTGTATTTGAAAATTTCATTGTGAATTTGTACTAAAGCCATTAAATTTGTTTTCTATAGAGCTATTGTATACGATTATCGATTGGTGAAAAACGAAATTGGAGGCATGTTCTTTGGTTTTTAAATTTTAAATTATTTAATTTATTTTTAAATTATGGTGTGTTAAATTGTTTGTATATAAACTATTGTGTACGTCACGAACAAAATTGTTTTGTGTTGTACAAAGTTAATAGTAACTAACTTCGTGCGCGTTTGTTCAAAATACACTTAGTTTACTGTTCGAGGATTAGTTGGATTTCGCACATGGTTGTGAAGGCATATGACTGTGGTCCAATTGATTCTTGAATTATCCCATTATTTGGACAGTTTGGGAATGCAGAGTTATGGGGCGTAGTTTACGGTTTACGGATTAGGTTTTGGTCATGGGAATTTCGGTCATAGTTTTTTACATTCTTCGAGTGCCTGATATGTATTTTATATTTACCTCGTGCACTTGAAAAACTGTAGAGAGATGCTGCAAGAATTGTCTCACGTCAAAATCTAATCTGATGAAGCAGTAAACAACGTCACGTAAATGTGCATTCCGGAATGTGGTATGAAATACTGGTTATTATTGTTTGTAGGGTTTGGGAAACACTATAATTATAGGGGAGGTTTTGCCAAAATTTCGGTTGAATTTTGGAGTATGTTTGACTAACTTTAATTTTTTTTTCCAGCTAAGAAAAACATCTAATGTCCTTGCCAATAGTTGAAGACAGCAAAAGTCACCCAGGTGATCAACGATTGTGTCACGATCAGATAAGACTAGTGGCATAGCACTTTGGTCCACAACGTTGGTAACGTCGTTTGAACCTTTTGCCCTATACGGTGGAAATCTTGTCGGGTCATGCCTGAGCGTCAAAAGGTAGGGGTTCACGATTGTTTGTCGGTAAGTATCCAACTATTTTATATTAGATATATATATATATATATATATTATACTAATAAATTATGTAATATTTAATACTATGTTTATATTTCTTAAATTATAGACATACTACAATTTTGACAACATTAACGAGTCTATGGCCGCCCATCTAAAAAGGCTCTTCACTGACTGCTACAAGCAGTGTAAGAGTGAACTCCACAAATGATTTGAGCTGTTTAATGATCCGGGAGTCAGTCCCCTAAAGGGTGTCCCGCTGGAGTTGGAGGAACGCCTAGAGGACTGGGCGTGGCTCTACAACCATTTTCAGGATGAGTCATCTATGGTACATCTTAATTAGCTATTGTTTTTTTTTAAATTCTTATGTTAATTAATTTTATTTTTTATTTTTTTATTTTCTTCAAATATTACAACTAATACGTTCATTTTGTGTGTAAAAGAAGAAGGCGAAGGCCAACAAGATCAATCGAGACAATAAGACTCGACCAGTCGGGATCGAGGCCTTCTCAAATAGGATGGAGGCTCGACGACACGTAATAAAGTTTTTCATATTCCAATTTTTATATGTGACAAATATTTATTTCTTTTTTGCGAACTAACATTTTTCTTAACTTTTTATGTTCCAGGACGATTCAAAACTCCCCGAGATCGACGTCTTCAAGGATATTTATGTTCAACCCGGGGATGAGTTGACCGAGAAGCTACATGTCAGTATAGCTAAATTCCTGTTACTCTCTTACACTTCCAACTATTTTAAAAACTAAATTAAATATTAAATATTTTTAATATTTCCTTTCTTTTTGTCATAGGCAGCGATGGTAGAGAAGAGTCAGTCTGTTCTTCAGGAGACCGCCTCCCAGCTTCCCCTGAACCCCAGGATTGACGGCGTAGATCTGCCCGAGGATGCAGGGTTTCGGATCCTGATTGAGACCTTGGATCAAACCCTTGATCGGAGACCGAGGAAGTTTAGCAGGGAGATGGGGAATGCCAGGGAGCAAGACATTGGGCCTCTTCATCGACACGTTTAAAGGTCGAAGTCACAACATTGACGTAAGAAGTGGGCAACCTAAGGAGTGAACTCTTGTACACCTAGAGTTAGATGTCGTTGATCGTACAAGCCCTCAGCTTGTCCCACTAGGTGTTGCCCTGTCCACCTCTGAGCCCCTCTACCAGGCACAGAGCTAGCACCTCGATCAGTCGACCTCTAAGCCTTTCCAGTAGCCTACCACCATCAACGCAGTAGACTTGTCAAACGTTTTTATTATAGATTTTCTAGTTCCCTTACTTTTAAAACTTTTGAAATTGTATGTACATTTTTCTTTATATTAAAAATAAAACAAATTTATTAATTATTGTTAAAATTTAATTATAAAAAAAAATGTAATTAACTTTTTTTTATAAATTATTGTTACAATTTAATTTAAAAAAAATTGTTGTTTTAATTTAAAAAATGTTTTAAGAACCCAAAAGAAAAAAAATATGTATATTAAACTTTACACAACGAAACTTTTCGTCGCGTAACAGTAAATGCCACAACCATATTCGTCGCCTAACAGTAATATGCATACCACAAACTTGTGACAATTAAATAATGTTAAAATTACTCCAACTTTTTTGCATGAATGTTTACTAGACGAAACGTTTCGTCGTGCGATTGTTTACTAATACAGCTTTTTTCCCCATGAGTACAACATGATAACAGACTTTTGCCTCGTTGTATTTCATACGACAAATTAAGCTCTTTGTTATGTTACATTTAATGCGACGAATCATTTTTTCAACGCACAGTCATTTGTTGCATGACAAATTTCATCATTTTGTCTAGCAATTTTTTTTTTCATGACCTTTGTGCAACGAAGATTTCTTCGCCTAAAATCTTATGTGACAAAATATTACTTTCCGTGACCAACTGTCCTTCGTCGCGAAAACTATAAAATGTAGAAGTGAATGTTGACCAAATTCGCCCTACGAACTAGTTATTTCCTAAGGGCAAGGTTTCGTAGGGCAACCCCAATTTTTTGATGGTGGGTGAGCGTGTAACATATATGGAACAATATCACACAGTTTTTGCGCATATATAGTTGCGTGCCTGAAATGACACTAAAATGGAACCATATTTCAGTTTTTTTATTTTGTTACTTTGGTATATAAGAACTAATTAACTAAATTGTGTTCTAGAATTAAGATAATTCAAATCTGTTCATTGATTGATGACAGTACTGGATGACGGTGTTTGTTTCCATGAACAACAACATTTCGGACAAATGGATATAATTTGTATAAATGGTACTTGATTAATAGCTCATTCAATCATATCTAATTCTCTCTCTCTCTGTGTTAAGTGATATCTTCATTTCTCTCTGATAAGTTATCTGTTTCTCTCTCTCTCTCTCTCTCTCTATTCATTTATTTAGCTCTATAGAGATGGAGATGGCTGACCAGAGAGCAAAAAATAACGTCGTCTCCGGCCAACCCCAGAATAGTATTGCAGACTTTGATCCCCCAAAGAAACCCAAGACAAAGAAGTTCGATGTTGCCAGTGCCGTTTTGGCTTCAATGACGTCTATCTTACTGGGTTATGGTAATTGTTCCTTAAAACTGATGGATATTGTTAGTGGTTGTGGTTCTCTAATGATACACTCATTCTCCACTCCTGTTCTTATTTGATTAAAAATATTATCTTACTATTGCAATCCTCCATTCTCCGTTCCTACTCTTTTTGTTTTGGAAGAAACTTCTCCACCTGCGACGCATGCTTATTTCAAATTTATTTACAGATATTGGTGTAATGAGTGGAGCGTCTCTCTTCATCAAAGAAAACCTCAATATCAGCGACGTTCAATTCGAAGTTCTTAACGGTACCTTGAACATATACTCTCTCATTGGCTCCGCCTTGGCCGGTAAAACCTTTGACTGGATTGGACGCCAGTACACCATAGTACTTGCCGGAACAATCTTCTTTATTGGAGCTCTCCTCATGGGTTTTGCCCCAAACTACACCTTCCTCATGTTCGGTAGATTCATTGCCGGAGTTGGAGTTGGCTATGCTCTTATGATAGCTCCTGTCTACACCGCCGAGATCTCTCCGGCCTCGTTTCGTGGCTTCCTCACATCTTTCCCCGAGGTTTGTTTCATTACCACATTATATTTTCATATAATATAGTAACTATTTTTGTTATTAGCCAAGGTAATATGTTTACGTAAATATAAGCATCTAAGTATTTGAAAAAAGTTATGCTTGCGAGACCATATATTTATATCACATTTCTGTATCATCTCATGTGACACGTGGTGCATACAATAAATATTCAATAAGATAAATTCATTAATTGATGTGGCATTTAAAGCATCACTTGCCACGTCCGAAGGTATAAAAATATGGTAAAAAAATGTGATATTCTAACAATTTCCTCGTAAAAAGTAGGGGAGTGCTATTCACACACCTTTTTTTACCTCCCACACACTCTTGTTAATTTTTGTCCACTGGTCTTCTTCAATTCATTCGATCTGAACGCCAAAAATTGAGAGAATGTGTGAGATGGTAAAAAAGAGTGTGTGAATAGCACCACCCAAAAAATAATGCTAGGGAGACCAGACATTCATAGCACATTAGTATATCATCTCATGTGGCGAGTGACGTATACAACCAACATTCAATGAGATAAATTCATTAATTAATGTGACATGTATGTTGGAAGTATGCCCACAAAGCCACTCATTTGATGTAATAGCTTTTGGAATACTTATTGTATTAAACTATTATATGTTTAATGAAGGGCAAAGCTTATTGTTAATCACTATTTATTGTATCATGTGTTTAAGCAATAAGGGAATCCAAGGAATGTATTTGATCTAAGAGAGAAGTGATTTAAGTAAGTTAGATTAACGAGACCTTTCTCTTATGTTCATTCCTAAAACGTTCCTAGCCATAGGATTGCCAATTGGGCATTGACAATCCGCTAAGGTTAGTATGTGTTATGTCAACTCAAGTGTGAGTATGACTAGTCTCAAGTCATTTAGTGTTGGACACTAAGACAAACACATAGGTGCTCGAAACAGTAATCGAGTACACTGAACAACGATCAAAAGAGAGTTCGAACATACATGTCATGTAAGAACTCGTTAGTTGCAATATGCAAAGTAGTCCTTTGACCTGAGGCATCATAGATGTCTAATGGTTAGGTCCTTAATCTTTGATCATGTCAAAGGCATTCCATCGAGAGTGTCCACGACATTATTGGGGTCAAGCTATCTAGTCATGTAGGCATATGAATGCACAACAAGGAATCTCTAACCTTCCATGGTGGAAGGAGAATACTCTAGGATATGATTTGGGAGTCTTTGGCCAAAGTATACGAATATGACTTAGGAAGTATGTTCCAAATCATATTCAATTGAATCATATAGAGAAGTATCACATTGGATAGTAGACATGATACAAACTATCACTCAAACAATGTGATTAAGAGTATTGTATTAGAGAATGACCGTATTGCATTGTAATTGTAACTGGATAGGTTCTCCAACCAATTCTATTTAGCTTGGGTAGCCATGACATGCTGCTAGGTGTCACTCATGGTTTGTGGAAGCCCTGAAGATTAGCAAACACTAATCTTAATCAAAGGGAGAATTGAAATGTAGTTTCAATTCACAATCGATCGTTAAGAGTAACAATCGCTCACTGCCTCGCTAATTGGAACCTAATGGATCGTACACCGAGTAAGGATGAAAGTGAAGAAATATAAATGAAATGGATAAGCAATTAAATGGTTTAATTGAAATATGGTCAAGGTTAATTAATTATACGAAAGGTTCGTATTGGGCTTTTAAGTTAGTTTTGGGCTTCGGGGTCCAAAAGGGTTTGGTCCACTAGGCCCATTATGTTTAAGTTGTATGACAACTAAAACAAATATGGGCAAATAGCCCAATCACTTAAAAGAGGCCGGCCATAGTGAGGGAGTGGTAAGTTTTGCTTAATTGCAAGTTTGCCACTCACCTAAGAAAAGAGATATAAAAGCATCCTTATAGCTTTTACCTCATCAGGGTTTTCTTGAGGCAAAGATGAGAAACATTTTCTCTCTTTCTCTCTAAAGGAGGCCGGCCACTTAGAGAAGATATAGCTAGCAATCTTTTCTTCTCTAAGTCATCCATTTCATCTTCACACCTCATCCTTGGTGTGGAGACTTAGAGACACCAAATCTTTGGTGTTTTTGGAGATCCTTTCCTCACATCCTCAAGGAGCAAAGGAGCATCAAAAGGAAGAAAATCACAAGGAAGATCCAAGGAGCTAGGAGGTGACTTGAAGGCCCTCCACTTGGGTGAATCCCTTGTGTAAACAAGGATGAGCTTCAAGGGTAATGAATCTCTAAAATCTTCTTTCTCTTTAATGTTGTTAAAGAGTCTTGTGGTTCACCATTCACTAGGCTTTGAAAGTCATGGGTTTTAGAATTGTTTTTGAATGCATGCCTACTTTAATGTGTTAATAGTTTGCATATGTGTTCAAATATTCTCACATGTTCTTAGCTAGGACAAAATTTTTCCTTCAAGTGGTATCAAGAGTCTAGGTCTAGTTTATGGTGAATCCTTTTGGGTTTTGTGTTTTTCATGGTTTGTGATTTAAATGTTGTAAATGTTACAAGCTTTGTTCTTGCTTTTGAATATAAATTTTGCTTGAAAATTTAGCATCTCAAATGTTGTAGATGTAGTTCATTTAAGCATGAATATTGGAACTAAAATTTGGTGCCATGTATGTTGGGAAATTCGGCCAAATCCAAAGGGTGGATTTTTGGGTTCTTGTTTGTCTTGTTAAAAGAGTTTTAAAGTGACTTTTGGAACCCCTAAGTACCCTAGGATGTTAACCCTCTTTTGTGTAGTGAAAATTTGAGTTTTATTGTATGAAAACATTCATGGAGCTCTTATGAGTTTTCATGTGTGTTCTTCAATGTTCTTGATGTTCTTACCAAGAACAAAAAGGTTTGGAGTTTTGATTCAAAATGTTTGGTGTTTTTCATAAAGTTTTGGTTTATAATTAATTGGTGATGGATGATTGGTGATGGATGATTTATGTCTTTATTGTTTGACAAAACATTTTCTTACAACCTACACCAATCAATCCTCACCTACCTATCCACTTGCACAAAACACTTTCAAATATTGAATTTTTCACCAAAACCTTTTCCCCCTTCTTTTTCACTACCAAAACCGGCCACCCCTTAATGGGGGTACTTTTGGGGCCTTTTATGCAATTACATAAAGTTTTGATACTTTTGTGTATTTGTACTTTGGCCCAAAAGTTTACGTTTTTTCGTTAAGGCCCAAAAACGCTAAAGGACAAATTGTTTTGCTCCTTTAATGAAGTTTTTGCTATTGTTGAAATTTTTGGGTTCTAGTTGTAATTACATGAAGTTGTGGACTCTTGTGTTTTTACAAAGTGACCCCAAAAGTTTATGTTTTAACCTTATGGCCCAATTGTTGTGGTCATAGTTTTTCGGCCCAAAAGAATATGAAAACAAAATGGTTTTGTCTCTTTAATGAGAATTGGATTTTCATTTCATTTAGTTCCATTTAAATCAATTCTATGAATCTGAAAACCAATTGTTTAAGTTCCTTTCTTAGTTAATGTGATTGATTAAGAAAAGGGTGATTATGAATCAATGGCCTCGATAATTGAGCTATGTGATTGGCCGCTTTACATTATGAATGTTTGGGTTAAGTAGTTTAGATTTGAATGTAATTTGATTAGTTCAAATTTGTTGTAAATGGACATAAGTCCATCAAATGTGTTGTAAAAGGGCATAAGCCCTTCTCTTTATTTCATGTATTCCTTTTTGTTTATATGTATGCAAATTGGAATAGTTGGGTCCAACGCCCAATAGGAAATAACGGTTTAATTAGATTAAACGCGTAACTAAAATCAACAACTATCTACCTTAAACCCAAGATCCAACACAAGGCTCGTGTTGGATCAAATCAAACGGTTCATAATCATCCTAAGACCTAATATGACTATATAGTCCATATGAGGATGCAAAGCATTCGTTAGTAGTTCCATATAGTCTCGCTTGTTTCATTGAAATAGTGGGAGTATTATATACTACTAATTCATATTAACTTGGACCAATGGTTGTGATAGGCCCAAGTTCTTTTAATAAGATTAAAATTAAATTGATGTAGCCCAACACTACTCCCTCAACAAAACGAATATTAAGTTGATAAGCGAGAGATGCTTTGAACATCTCTTCGTAGGCCTTCCACCATGGTGGGCTCCAATCGTTTGTGACTCCTACACCGGCTTCACCCTATCATGGGGAAGTTCAAAGTATGTGCTTACATTCAGGAGGAGTCCATATATACATACATGATGTAGTAAGGTAGGCAACGAGGATGGCCGACATCATATCATTGTGAGGCTATTCTTGAACCCCTACACAAACTAGCATGGTGGGAATAACTTAACTAAGTGCAATGGTGCCAACAGAATATCATTGTGAGGCATCATTCTCTAGAGGCCAAACTAGATGGGTAATTACAAGAGTTGTAAATGATTAAAGCGTTATTCTTTCATCATTATTTTTGCTAACCAACATCGTATTATCGTGAGGTGGGCTTGGCAATGGTGAGCCTCCCATACCCCGCTAAGAGTTCAACATAACTCTCGAATTCCATTGAGGGATGTGGAATTTGCCAAAAATAGTGGGTGGTACTATTTGATTTAAGACCCAATCAAGTAGTTTTAAAATCAACAATCTAATACGATTTCTGTTATGTTATGTAGTTAACGACATGCCTAAAATTAAACCCACCATTATACTTGACAAAAGGGGCCTTAGGGGCCAACGTTTCCTTGCTTGGTATCACCACATTGAGAATGTCTCAAAGGTGAAAGACATATTGTATGTGCTTAAGCAATCCCCTCCTCATGTATCTCCTATGAAACTAGCTTCAAAGGAGGAGTGTCAAAATTATGATAGACACTATGAGGATGACTTACAAGCCAAATGCTTAATCCTCGCTTCACTTAGTGAGGAGCTTATGAAGCTACATAAGCACATGGACACTTTTTGTGCCATGGTTGAAAGTTTGCATAAGATGCATGACATTGAGACTAGTAATGTACGATTCTCAAATGTTTGTAGTCTATTGAATGCCAAAATGGCAAAGGGGGTCGGTTCATAAACATGGACAAAAGATGGAAAGGATCTTTCAAGATCTTGAGAGTTTAGGAACCTTCATCGATGGGAAATGGCCCAAGACTTTTTCCTTGCATCTCTCTCGGATGATTTCACTAAGTTTATTGTAAACTATAAAGTGAATAGATTCGATCATACTTTTACCGAGATGATTGACATGTGCTGTAAGTTTGAACAAGGTTTCAAAAAGGACAGTGCGAGTGAGAATGCAATCACAAGGAAAAGGTTACATAAGAAGAAGGCAATAAAATCCAAAGGAACATGTTTTCATTGTGGAAAGGATGAACGTTGGAAGAAGAAATACAGGGTGCGCATTGCGAGCCTTATGACACGAACTTTTGAAGGGACTATTTCTGTCATAGAGAGTGCTTTTACAATGAGCTCCAATTCCTGGATATTTGATTCAGGCGCTAGTCAACATATCTGCAATTCGTTGCAGGGACTAACAGGGAGCAGAACATTGCGCAATGGGGAGATGATTGTGCGAGTTGGGAACGGCACTAAGATCTCTGCTAAAGCAATAGGCACCTACATGCTTAAACTGCCCTCTGGGGAAGTCTTGGAACTTAAAAATTGTTTATATTTTCCTTCATGTATAAAGAATTTGATTTCTATCTCTAAGCTTTTACGAGATGGGCACTCAATATTGTTTGACAAAATGAGTTGCACTTTATACTAGAACGGTCATATTATCTCTCATGGTAATATGATAGAGGGACTTTTTCACCTAGAGACAAGTAGTGGGATGCACTGTATTGAAAGCGGGAATACCTCAAAACCCAAAAGGGCTAGAGAAGAAGTTAACCGAGAAAAGATGTGGCATCTTAAACTTGGACATGTGAACCTTGATAAGATTCGCAAGATGTCGAAAGACGGATATTTCCGCCCATTAGGTAATGACCAAATGGGTACTTGTGAATGTTGCTTAAAAGGGAAGATGACCAAATCTCCATTCACTAGGAAAGGAGAGCGTGCCACTGAAATTCTAGGGTTAATCCACACTGACGTATGTTGACCTATGTCTACTACGTCGAGATGAGGCTTCTCCTACTATATCACATTCACCGACGATCACTCTCGGTTTGGCTATGTGTATCTTATGAAGTACAAGTCAGAATCCTTTGAAAGGTTCAAAGAATTCAAGAATGAAGTTGAGAAGCAAACTGGGAAACAGATAAAGATCCTAAGATCAGATCGAGGGGGAGAGTATCTAAGTACCGAGTTCCTAGATTATCTCAAAGAGTGTGGAATAATATCACAGTGGACTCCACCGGGAACTCCACAACTTAATAGAGTTTCTGAAAGGAGAAATCGAACCTTGATGAACATGGTTCGTTCTATGATGAGTTCCACGGATCTACCAGTAACATTCTGGGGATACGCTATATATACAGCAGCTTACTTGCTTAATAGAGTACCTTCCAAGTCAGTTTCACAGACGCCCTATGAGATATGGCATGGAAGAAAGCCAAGTCTTAATCACATTAAGATTTGGGGTTGTGAAGCATATGTCAAGAAGCTTGAAGCTACTAAGCTTGAAGTGATATCAGTTAGGTGCTATTTTGTGGGATATCCTAGAGAAACTATAGGATATGAGTTCTACCATCCTGACGACCAAAAGGTTTTTGTCGCCAGAACTGCTAAGTTTCTAGAGGACGAATTTGTTCTCAAAGGAACTATAAGTAAAACGATGAAAATTAATGAGATTAATGATGAACCACAAACAAGCACTCGACAAGTTGACAACCCTGTTCCTGAACCCCTAGCTCCACGTAGATCTGAAAGGGTTAGCAAGCCACCTAAGAGGTATGGCTTAGATAATAACTTTGGGGAATTGCACCTTCTAGGTGACAATGACACAAAGGAAAACCCTAGAGACTACACTGAAGCAATGTCCGACATTGATTCAAAGAGATGGCAAGAGGCCATGAAATCCGAGATGGATTCCATGTATCAAAAACAGGTCTGGACTCTTGTAGACCCTCCAGAAAGTATAGTACCTGTTGGAAACAAATGGGTCTTCAAGAGAAAGATAGGCGCTGAAGGGAACGTGGAGACTTATAAGGCTAGACTCGTAGCCAAGGGTTACAGGCAACAAGAAGGGATTGACAATGAAGAAACCTTTTCTCCTGTAGCCATGATTAAGTCCATTCGGATTTTGCTTGCTATAGCTGCGTACCATGATTATGAGATATGGCAAATGGATGTGAAGACAACCTTTCTGAATGGCTACCTAGAGGAAGAGCTCTATATGACTCAACCTGAAGGTTTCGTGTCCAAGTCTGAAAGGACTAAGGTATGCAAGCTTCAAATGTCAATTTATGGACTTAAGCAAGCCTCCAGGAGATGGAACATTCGTTTTGATACTGAAATCAAATCGTTTGGTTTTACTCAAAACGAAGACGACAATTGTGTTTATCAAAAAGTATTGGGGATGCAGTTGTATTCCTAGGGTTATATGTACATGACATATTACTATTCGGGAATGACACTGCAGTACTTTCTTCTGTAAAAGTGTGGTTGTCCAAAACCTTCCACATGAAAGATTTGGGAGATGCATCTTATGTACTTGGGATACAGCTCTATCGTGATAGATCCAGAAAATTAATTGGATTATCCCAATCTATGTACATAGATAAGGTGCTAAGTAGGTTCCAGATGGAACAATGTAAGAAAGGTCTTCTTTACGTGAGACATGGAATTCACCTTTCTAAGTCCATGGGACCTAAGACTCTTGAAGAGATACGGCAGATGAGTGCTATTCCTTATGCTTCCGCCATAGGAATGTTGGAGATATGCCCTGAAAGTCAATCTTTGGAAGAAACCTTTCAGGACAATGAATGTGTGTATAGATGACTCTTATACATCAAAAGGCAAAGATAGGACTATCTTTATAAACGATGCATGTCCTAAATAGTGAATCCATGGACAATGGATTGATGGAAGAAGTAATCTAATGATGTTAGACTACAGAGACCTTCTTCACATAACCATCATGTCCAAAAAGGGTTCCTGGTCATAGGATTGTCAGAGGGATACTGACAATGCATAGACCAGTACATACTATGTCCCCTTCAATTGGAAGGATGGAAAGTCTCATCCCATTCGTGTAGTGACACTAAGACAGGTATGTAGGTGCTCATTAAGGGAATGAGTTCACTGAACACAATCGAACGAGAGTACTTGCATGGAGGTCTACTCACATGTCAAGCAAGTAACTCTAATGGTTGGAATAATGTAAGTAATCCTTTGACCTGAGACATCATAGTTGTCTTGGGGATACGTTGCTGATCATTTTGATAATGAGACGTGACCACACCTCATCTTGGGTGTGTTATATGCATTGTTGGGGTCAGTGATTTATTCTCAGAGGCATGTGAAGACCAAGATGGTCAAGGGAGCTCCAGTGCATCAACATGTACTGAATATGATTGGACTCATTGAACAATTGGAGAACCTAGGGACTCCACTTGACGGGGAATTTGCCCAGGACTTCATCTTGGCTTCTCTTTCTGACTCGTTCTCGCAGCTCGTTATGAACTACAACATGAACAAGATGGATAACACTCTCTCTGAGTTACTAAACATGTTAGTAACCGCTGAGAAGACTATGAAGAAAGAGAACGTTGTAGGGACTGCTGCAGTAGCCTACAACAAGCCATCTTCTTCCAAGGCCAAGCCGAAAGGCAAAGGCCAAGAGAAGAAGAAGAAGTCACCCACTCCTAAGCTGCAAGGAGGAATGAGGAAAAAGAAGGCAAATGAGCCCAAAGGGACTTGCCACCACTGTGGAAAGGACAGGCATTGGAAGAGGAATTGCAGGTTATACCTTGCAACTCTTAAGGACAAGCCACAAGGTATGGTTTATGTTCTTATCTTCAATTCTAATTGTTAGATCTTCTAATCTTTATTTTTGATATAAAATGCTAATCACTTATGCAATTGTATGTAGGTGATGGAGCCAAGTAGAAGATGAACAAGCAAGGAAAATGATGGAGAAGGGTTCGGCCACAAATTTTTTGCTAACTACTTAGGAAGTTTGTTAGGCACTTAAAGATAGTCTTTAAACTTTCTTATTTTGTTAAGAACTTATTATGTGGCTTCATATGATGGAAGACCACTATTGGTGCCTATATGAAGGTATATAATTAGTCTCTAAAATGTATAGAGCTAATTCCTTTTGTATTAAACATTATGAATGTTTGAATTATCATATCAATGTAATGTGATGAATGCCTTCTACTATATTATTTCCTCAAAGTAGTGATATGAATTGAATATTGTCTTGTTGTATCCTAGTTGAGATACAAGATTTATATCACTTATGTAATGCGATATCCAAACTTTGGACTTATCAATTATGGATAGATCTCACATGTTGGCCATAGATGGATACAATGAATCTTTAGATTTGGTTCCAATTGCCTACATATGAGTTCTATATGAATTGAAAAGGGTCTAGAGATTCCTTTCTTGAAGAAAAGGAAGATCACATTATAATGATATAAGTTATAAGAAAACGTTTCTTATATGGTTATCACTTACTTAACCACAATAACCACGATCACTCTTGATTCAATTAGTAGTTTTGAACAACTAATTGGGCATTCTTAAAATTGTTTTTAAAATGTCAAGTGTGTTAGTGATTAAACCAAGAACGAAGTGTCTAAATCTATGAAATGTTTAAAGACTTTAGTCACTTAATAACAAGACATCAACTTAGTGGAGATTGAAACAAATAAGCTTGAAAGGTTTTAAAGCTACTCCACATTATCCTCTACCCGTATACTCCACGTTTATACATTTTGAATGTATAATGTAATTTCTCATTAAATTCATGAGAAACAGTGGGAGGTGAGAAAAGGATATAAACTTGAATATGATTGGTTTATAATTGTCTAAAATTAATAGTACTTTACTACTATTAATGAGCTCGTAATTTTAATTGTTAAAAGGTCTAAAGCTCTTTGAAGCGTTAAAATTCTATGTTGTGTAACATTCTAAGAATAATCTATGAATGTTGGTTTCACCAACCTAGCACAAAATCGTTATGTGTTGGGAGTTGTCCATCATTCTCTTTTATGAGAACATGCTAAGTACAAAGCAAATGGACAAGTTGAAACAAAAGGGAATAGTTTCAAAATGAGTCACAACATATGGTTTAACAACAAGACAATCTAAATTCGGCACCTCATGTAACTATAACGCTCTATGTAGTTTTGATAAAGAATTATATCAACCACCTAGAAGGTATGGTTGAGTTTGTATATCCTTGGTAGGAGCCATGCTCCCACTAATGACTTGGATAATTCTTATATGACTACATTAAAGGTCTTAGTATGACTAAAACTTGAATTATGGTGTATGACACCATATAATTTAAATGAATGGACTTGATAAAGCAAGTCACACATTTCAAATGGAATTACTTGAGAAGGAATTCTTTTGTGTATGTTCGTTTAAATAACTTGTGTTAGCTAGAGTTGTTGATAGTCCCAAAATTGTTGAGACATCATCAATAAGCTAATGGATCTCAATGATTGTCAATAGATCCAAGACAAGTTAGTGGGAGCAATATGCATTCAAATCAAGAAAATATAAGTGTTAAGTTTTTGAATGAATGCTAAGTTACAACAAGCCCAGTGGGAGCGATGTCATAATTTGAGCAACAAGATATGAATAAAGTCCATTTGATAGACTTGATAAAACATAGATGTTACTCAAAATGACAAAACGTGACACGGTCAATTTTGAAGTATAGACTTGAAATTGGACTTAATGATATAGCAAGGTCATCTCAAGGATGTTATATGGGGAAATTAAATCTCAAATGTTGAAGGTTTGAGAAAGTATTTTCTTATATGATAGAAAATCACTTTCGTGACCCTTGTAATGAATGTGTCACAAGATCACAAAAGGGACACATGTATGGACTTGTGAGACAATATCCAAAGGTGAAAAACCATTGGGGTTGTCACTTTAAGATATTACTAAAGCCCAGGATCAGAACCGTAGCAACTGATAGAGTATCATTGCCTTTAAGAAAGGAACATCAGAGTCGGACTCTGGAAGCGTGCGTTCACTTAGGTTATAAACCAAAGTGAAAATAACCCATTTTAACAAATGGAACTTCATAATGGATGAAGTACTAATCATATGAATGTATTGTTAGTATGGTACTACAATGGTCTCAATGTTGGAGCAAAGTATGTATAAAGTATACAAACGAAATATATGTCGATATATAGTTTTAGAAATTGCTTCTAAAGGTGTTTTGAATAGAAGGGGTTCTTATTCAACCAATGATTGAGTCCAAACCATAAGGTCATTAGTAGGACACTACGACGTAATGGGGCGATAGCTCAAGCCATGGAATCAAGGTCTCATCAAAGTATTTGAACACAAGAAAGAGACATCATCAAATGTTTTAGAAACATTTGATAAGTAAATCTCTTTTAAATTAAAAGGATTAATACATAACCAAATTTACCTATGAGCATAAGTTCACTCGACTAGCATCTATAAGATACACTAGTGATTGACTTTAGTGCAAGTGGGAGATTGTTGGAGATATGCCCTGAAAGTCAATCTTTGGAAGAAACCTTTCAGGACAATGAATGTGTGTATAGATGACTCTTATACATCAAAAGGCAAAGATACTAATTAGGACTATCTTTATAAACGATATATGTCCTAAATAGTGAATCCATGGACAATGGATTGATGGAAGAAGTAATCTAATGATGTTAGACTACAGAGACCTTCTTCACATAACCATCATGTCCAAAAAGGGTTCCTGGTCATAGGATTGTCAGAGGGATACTGACAATGCATAGACCAGTACATACTATGTCCCCTTCAATTGGAAGGATGGAAAGTCTCATCCCATTCGTGTAGTGACACTAAGACAGGTATCTAGGTGCTCATTAAGGGAAGGAGTTCACTGAACACAATCGAACGAGAGTACTTGCATGGAGGTCTACTCACATGTCAAGCAAGTAACTCTAATGGTTGGAATAATGTAAGTAATCCTTTGACCTGAGACATCATAGTTGTCTTGGGGATACGTTGCTGATCATTTTGATAATGAGACGTGACCACACCTCATCTTGGGTGTGTTCTATGCATTGTTGGGGTCAGTGATTTATTCTCAGAGGCATGTGAATGATCAACAATGGATCTCTAATCCTCGTTATGAGAGGATGAATACTCTAAGATATGATTCGGGAATCTTCGGCCGAAGTATCGAGCGTAATAAAGGAAAGCGTTCCTGTACGACTCAATTGAATCATATAACATGGAATAATCACATTAGGGGTTTGACATAATATATCCATACCCTAATAATGTGATTGAGAGTATTGTTTTAGAGAAGGATCGAATCACATTGTAATTCCAACTGAATAGGTTCTCCGAACAAATTCTACATTAGCTTGGGTAGCCATGATATATGGTTAGATGTCACTCATGGCTTGTGAGTTCTTCTAGATGACTAAATAAGTAGTCGTCAAAGAAGAAGGAGAATTAAAAGTAAGTTTTAATTCACTAAGTGATTGGATTAAATATAATCAATTGGATTGGTGCCAATCACCTCACTGCCTTGCTAATTAGAACCTAAAATGATTGTACACCGATACACTCTTGTAGTGAGACAACTAATGGATGATGGAAATAATTAATTGGATTAATTAAGTGCTGTGATTAATTAGAAAGTCGAAAGAAATCATAAAATCGATAAAAGATCGTTTTGGGCTTAAAGAAAAGTTCGGGTTCATTTGGGCCATTGGGTCCTTTTATTCAAGCATAGGATGACTTGAAATGATAAAAGCCCAAGATGGTCAAGGGAGCTTGTGAAGACCAAGATGGTCAAGGGAGCTCCAGTGCATCAACATGTACTGAAGATGATTGGACTCATTGAACAATTGGAGAACCTAGGGACTCCACTTGACGGGGAATTTGCCCAGGACTTCATCTTGGCTTCTCTTTCTGACTCGTTCTCGCAGTTCGTTATGAACTACAACATGAACAAGATGGATAGCACTCTCTCTGAGTTACTAAACATGTTAGTAACCGCTGAGAAGACTATGAAGAAAGAGAACGTTGTAGGGACTGCTGCAGTAGCCTACAACAAGCCATCTTCTTCCAAGGCCAAGCCGAAAGGCAAAGGCAAAGGGAAGGAGAAGAAGTCACCCACTCCTAAGCTGCAAGGAGGAATGAGGAAAAAGAAGGCAAATGAGCCCAAAGGGACTTGCCACCACTGTGGAAAGGACGGGCATTGGAAGAGGAATTGCAGGTTATACCTTGCAACTCTTAAGGACAAGCCACAAGGTATGGTTTATGTTCTTATCTTCAATTCTAATTGTTAGATCTTCTAATCTTTATATTTGATATAAAATGCTAATCACTTATGCAATTGTATGTAGGTGATGGAGCCAAGTAGAAGATGAACAAGCAAGGAAAATGATGGAGAAGGGTTCGGCCACAAATTTTTTGCTAACTACTTAGGAAGTTTGTTAGGCACTTAAAGATAGTCTTTAAACTTTCTTATTTTGTTAAGAACTTATTATGTGGCTTCATATGATGGAAGACCACTATTGGTGCCTATATGAAGGTATATAATTAGTCTCTAAAATGTATAGAGCTAATTCCTTTTGTATTAAACATTATGAATGTTTGAATTATCATATCAATGTAATGTGATGAATGCCTTCTACTATATTATTTCCTCAAAGTAGTGATATGAATTGAATATTGTCTTGTTGTATCCTAGTTGAGATACAAGATTTATATCACTTATGTAATGCGATATCCAAACTTTGGACTTATCAATTATGGATAGATCTCACATGTTGGCCATAGATGGATACAATGAATCTTTAGATTTGGTTCCAATTGCCTACATATGAGTTCTATATGAATTGAAAAGGGTCTAGAGATTCATTTCTTGAAGAAAAGGAATATCACATTATAATGATATAAGTTATAAGAAAACGATCACAAGTTCACTGTGCTTATGGCCAACATGTGAGATCTATCCATAATTGATAAGTCCAAAGTTTGGATATCGCATTACATAAGTGATATAAATCTTGTATCTCAACTAGGATACAACAAGACAATATTCAATTCATATCACTACTTTGAGGAAATAATATAGTAGAAGGCATTCATCACATTACATTGATATGATAATTCAAACATTCATAATGTTTAATACAAAAGGAATTAGCTCTATACATTTTAGAGATTAATTATATACCTTCATATAGGCACCAATAGTGGTCTTCCATCATATGAAGCCACATAAAAAGTTCTTAACAAAATAAGAAAGTTTAAAGACTATCTTTAAGTGCCTAACAAACTTCCTAAGTAGTTAGCAAAAAATTTGTGGCCGAACCCTTCTCCATCCTTTTCCTTGCTTGTTCATCTTCTACTTGGCTCCATCACCTACATACAATTGCATAAGTGATTAGCATTTTATATCAAATATAAAGATTAGAAGATCTAACAATTAGAATTGAAGATAAGAACATAAACCATACCTTGTGGCTTGTCCTTAAGAGTTGCAAGGTATAACCTGCAATTCCTCTTCCAATGCCCGTCCTTTCCACAGTGGTGGCAAGTCCCTTTGGGCTCATTTGCCTTCTTTTTCCTCATTCCTCCTTGCAGCTTAGGAGTGGGTGACTTCTTCTCCTTCCCTTTGCCTTTGCCTTTCGGCTTGGCCTTGGAAGAAGATGGCTTGTTGTAGGCTACTGCAGCAGTCCCTACAACGTTCTCTTTCTTCATAGTCTTCTCAGCGGTTACTAACATGTTTAGTAACTCAGAGAGAGTGCTATCCATCTTGTTCATGTTGTAGTTCATAACGAACTGCGAGAACGAGTCAGAAAGAGAAGCCAAGATGAAGTCCTGGGCAAATTCCCCGTCAAGTGGAGTCCCTAGGTTCTCCAATTGTTCAATGAGTCCAATCATCTTCAGTACATGTTGATGCACTGGAGCTCCCTTGACCATCTTGGTCTTCACAAGTTCATAACATGCTTCCGTTGCTTATGTATATAGATTTTGAATTGTATATGCATGCTAGTCACTAGAAATCCCACATAAATCTCATTTTTTTCCCTTCAAGGAAGTCTCATGTATGCCATGATATGCACAAGGCCTGATATCGCATATGTTGTGAGCATTACTAGTCGATATCAATCTAACCCAGGATCAGAACACTGGGCAGCTATCAAGACAGTCCTTAAGTACTTAAGAAGAACTAAGGACATGTTCCTCATTTATGGAGGAGCAACAGAGTTGCGAGTGGAAGCCTATATAGACGCAGATTTCCAATCTGACGTCGATTATAGAAGTTCCAACTCCGGATATGTATTCACTCTGAATGGTGGGGCTGTTAGCTGGAAAAGCAAGAAACAAGATGTAATTGCTGATTCCACGATGGAGGCAGAATATGTCGCTGCTGCTGAAGCCGACAAAGAAGCGTTCTAGATGAAGAAGTTCATTACTGAACATGGAGTGGTTCCAACCATTACATCACCAGTAACTTTGTACTGTGATAATAGTGGGGCGATAGCTCAAGCCAAGGAACCCATGGCTCATCAAAAGAACAAGCATTTTGACAGGTGCTTTAATATCATTAGAAGATATGCTGCCGAGGGGAAAGTCAACATCCTCAAGGTTGCCTCAGCCGATAACGTAGCAGATCCACTAACAAAGCCAATGTCTCAAATCCTACTTGACCGCCATATGGAAAAGATGGGTATTAGATACATGGGAATGTGGCTTTGAGTGCAAGTGGGAGATTGTTGGAAGTATGCCCACAAAGCCACTCATTTGATGTAATAGCTTTTGGAATACTTATTGTATTAAACTATTATATGTTTAATGAAGGGGAAAGCTTATTGTTAATCACTATTTATTGTATCATGTGTTTAAGCAATAAGGGAATCCAAGGAATGTATTTGATCTAAGAAAGAAGTGATTTAAGTAAGTTAGATTAACAAGATCTTTCTCTTATGTTCATTCCTAAAACGTTCCTAGCCATAGGATTGCCAATTGGGCATTGACAATCCGCTAAGGTTAGTATGTGTTATGTCAACTCAAGTGTGAGTATGACTAGTCTCAAGTCATTTAGTGTTGGACACTAAGACAAACACATAGGTGCTCGAAACAGTAATCGAGTACACTGAACAACGATCAAAAGAGAGTTCGAACATACATGTCATGTAAGAACTCGTTAGTTGCAATATGCAAAGTAGTCCTTTGACCTGAGGCATCATAGATGTCTAATGGTTAGGTCCTTGATCTTTGATCATGTCAAAGGCATTCCATCGAGAGTGTCAACGGCATTGTTGGGGTCAAGCTATCTAGTCATGTAGGCATATGAATGCACAACAAGGAATCTCTAACCTTCCATGGTGGAAGGAGAATACTCTAGGATATGATTTGGGAGTCTTTGGCCAAAGTATACGAATATGACTTAGGAAGTATGTTCCAAATCATATTCAATTGAATCATATAGAGAAGTATCACATTGGATAGTAGACATGATACAAACTATCACTCAAACAATGTGATTAAGAGTATTGTATTAGAGAATGACCGTATTGCATTGTAATTGTAACTGGATAGGTTCTCCAACCAATTCTATTTAGCTTGGGTAGCCATGACATGCTGCTAGGTGTCACTCATGGTTTGTGGAAGCCCTGAAGATTAGCAAACACTAATCTTAATCAAAGGGAGAATTGAAATGTAGTTTCAATTCACAATCGATCGTTAAGAGTAACAATCGCTCACTGCCTTGCTAATTGGAACCTAATGGATCGTACACCGAGTAAGGATGAAAGTGAAGAAATATAAATGAAATGGATAAGCAATTAAATGGTTTAATTGAAATATGGTCAAGGTTAATTAATTATACGAAAGGTTCGTATTGGGCTTTTAAGTTAGTTTTGGGCTTCGGGGTCCAAAAGGGTTTGGTCCACTAGGCCCATTATGTTTAAGTTGTATGACAACTAAAAAAAATATGGGCAAATAGCCCAATCACTTAAAAGAGGCCGGCCATAGTGAGGGAGTGGTAAGTTTTGCTTAATTGCAAGTTTGCCACTCACCTAAGAAAAGAGATATAAAAGCATCCTTATAGCTTTTACCTCATCAGGGTTTTCTTGAGGCAAAGATGAGAAACATTTTCTCTCTTTCTCTCTAAAGGAGGCCGGCCACTTAGAGAAGATATAGCTAGCAATCTTTTCTTCTCTAAGTCATCCATTTCATCTTCACACCTCATCCTTGGTGTGGAGACTTAGAGACACCAAATCTTTGGTGTTTTTGGAGATCATTTCCTCACATCCTCAAGGAGCAAAGGAGCATCAAAAGGAAGAAAATCACAAGGAAGATCCAAGGAGCTAGGAGGTGACTTGAAGGCCCTCCACTTGGGTGAATCCCTTGTGTAAACAAGGATGAGCTTCAAGGGTAATGAATCTCTAAAACCTTCTTTCTCTTTAATGTTGTTAAATTGTCTTGTGGTTCACCATTCACTAGGCTTTGAAAGTCATGGGTTTTAGAATTGTTTTTGAATGCATGCCTACTTTAATGTGTTAATAGTTTGCATATGTGTTCAAATATTCTCACATGTTCTTAGCTAGGACAAAATTTTTCCTTCAATGTACACATCACTTGCCACATTAGATAGTGCACACATGTCATATAAAAATTTGGTCACCCTAGAATTTTCCTGAAATATCTACTGGGTGGCGCTATCCACACCATGTTTTACTTTTCATACACCCTCTGAATTTCCATACACCCTCTGGATTTCCGGTCACCTCCGGCCGCTTCATGGCAAACGGAAGGTATAAAATTGCTCATCTCGTCTTGTGCTTCATTTTGGTACCTAGATCGGGGTCGACGGTGTTCATTTGCAGTCGACCGGAGCTGTAGAAGCTCCGGCGTTCTCCTCCGATTGCACCAGGCCTTTCAGGCCGTTTCCAAGACACTCGGGCCTTAGGCCCATGGTGAACTCAGCCCAAAACCCTAACCCAGTTTTTTTTAATGTTATTTTAATTGTTTTAATAACCCAAAAGGCCTTCGGGCCGTTTCATTTAGGGCCTGTGGCCCGTTGACCCAACCCAAAACCTTTTTAGGTTTTATTTAATTGTTGTTTTAAAATTAAGGCCCATGCATTCTAGAACCTAAAAAAAACCCTTATCTGGGCCAGGCATTAAGCCTGGGCCCGTGTGTTTAGAACCCATAAATTTAAGGCTTTAGGGCCAATTAGAACTTGGGCTTTCAGCCCCTTTCCCCAAACCCAATTTCTTAAAACCCATTAACCCTAATTTAAACCCAAACCCTTAGGGCCCACTCGCCCCAACCCTACAGCCCAAAACCCGTTTGACCCGTTGACTTTGACCGTTGACCCAGTCAACGGTCAGCATTGACTTTGACTTTGACCATTGACTTTTAGGGTTGACTTCTTCGGGATTTCGTCTGGGACCTCCCCTAGGCTAATTTCCAAGTCCTAGACCCGTTTTTTAAGTCTGTTTTTCCCAAATTCAATCGTTTGAGTAGGGTTTGACTAAATGTACCCCTTTATGTGATTAGGTGAAATTGTTAGCGGTGATTCCGTTATTCCTTTTTGGTACAGCTTTGCACCATCGGTGTACGGTGAGTGGACCCCTTAAAAAATGCATGTTTTAATAGTAGAAATGCATACGTGAAAAGCATGATTTAATGATTATGTTTTATGAAACATTTTGTGAGATAACATGCTTATTGAGGCTAGTTTGAATTATTACTATTTTTCCTATAACCCATGTTCTTATAGAATATCCGATGGATGACGATATGATATTTAGAACATGTTTCGAACACCTGTTTATAGTATAGATGATGGATGACTTTATACTATGAAGTCGCTTTTCAATATATATATGTTCAAGGGTTTTGTACTTACCTAGTGGTGCTTTCTGATACGGGACGTAGGGATAGATTCCGGTTCGTCCCGGGCAACGGTTTGGTATTGGCATAAGGCCTGGAGTGTGTTTCCTCTGGCTATTAGCACAGGGACGGGGAGCCATCATGGGGCCTGAAGTGTATTTTCCTCTGATTGTCTGCTCAGAGACGGGGAGCTGGCATGGGGACTGGGGGTTATCGGACAATTCACTAGGGATTATTATATATACAAGTTATGATTTAAGACATTGCACAACATGCTAGGTTTCGGAAAACCTATGTTTATCATTCATTATATATGTGTTTTCATAAAACCTGGGGATTAGTATGTTGATAACTGTTATATATATATATATATATATATCAACTTGGTCCACTCATGTGTGTTTTGCGCCCCCTTCAGAACCTTATAACGAGGAATACGATCTGAGCTACAAGGAATTTCTCTACGAGTGATTTAGTGCTATATCCCCTCTGCTTCGACATCTATTGTAATAACACTTCTCTATCTTAAATTTCGCTTGTACTCTGTATTAGACGTGTGCTATGAACTTATGAGTATTACCATAATTTTATTAATTAGCAGTTGAACGTTAGTATGGTGTTATTAGTCCCTATTTCCTGTTTTAGCATATTTCTCAGCTTTTGCTTAAATTAAATGGCTTTTGTCACTCTTCAAGTGTCAGCCAGCACGTGACCATCCCGATGTCCCGAGGACATCGGGATCGGGGCATGTCAGATTGGTATCAGAGCATGATTCATTCAGAGCATACTTAGGATTTCTTTCCACCATTTGGTAATTATAATTCTCATTGTATCCTTAATTTCCAGTTCTTCTAAATTTTGCTTGTCTCTTATCAGAATTATGGATCCACTAGTGGGAATGTACCTCGTCGAGCTCGTTCTGGTATAGGGGGCGGAATCCAGCAATTGAGATTGCTCGCAGTCATGGTATTTTGGATCTTTAAAGTAGTGGGAGCCTGTCCGGAGGCTGAGGACTGGTTGGAACAGGTGGAAGACACTCTGGAGAGTGAGATGTCCACCAGGTGAATGGGCGGAGACTGCAGATTATTTTCTTAAGGGGAATGTGATGCGAAAATAAATTAACGCACAAATTTAAACCCTATTTGTGATAATTGTAGTATATGGATAAGTAGGGATCGTTCTAGGCCGGGGATTAACTAGGGATGCTAACCAAAGTAAAATTAAATTAAAAACGTAAAAACAAAATTTAAAACACTAAACTAGACTCAAAACACTTAAATAGAAACACTCAAAATAAAACTAACAAATAAACTAAAACAAATCAAAAGACTCAAAATAATTCAAAACTCAAGAAAATACAAACTAAATTGATTTCTAACAAATCTAACACTTTAAAATAAATGGGGGATTGATTTTTGATTAAAAGTAAATTAAACTTAAATAAATTACGGAATTGACAAAAACATGAAATTAAAGTGAATGGATGGACGACGGACTGGCTAGAGGATTATTCTCCACACATGCCACATATGCAACCTAAATTGATTTTCAGTTGTTCTTTCAATAAATTGTAAATTCTCAACGCCCCAAGTTAATTAGGTCCGCTTAAATTAACCTTCAGATTTTCCTACTTTTATTAGGTTGGATGATTGCATACGACAACCCAAAACATTCCCTACAAGTTCCCTACATGAATTGCATAATAGAGATACAAGCAAGAATCATTAAGTTTTATGAAAATCATAAGCATTGACGAGGCACTTGTTACTATGAATTGCATGAAACTTATGCCAAGAATTTACCTAACGCGATCGTTTATAAGCGACCTTCACTACTTGTGAATATAAGTTCATAACGATTAGGTGAAATTCACTTATATTCTAGCATCAAATTCATGCATGTAAATTAAGTATGCATCCTTAATCGACATACAAAAATAAGTTATCAATCAAGCAGTTAAGCAAATTAAATCACAACTCAGAAATCACAACTGAAGGTAATCAATTCAAATTACAAATATATCCATGGTTTTGAATTAAACTCTAGCCAAAACAAATTAATTACACATTATTCATAAATTAAAGTGAAAGTAAAACATGAGTTTGGAGTAAGAATAACACCGAGAAAAATACAGCTTGCTGTCCGTCTCCTCAGTGGCTGCCTGGTTACTTGCGTCGTGGCTCGCTGCCCTAAGGCAGCTCCTGCGTGTTTTTCCGCGTGTCAGCCAAGCACCATTCCCCCCCCCGCTGCCAAGCTGACTGCTTTGTTTCTCCTGCGCCTGCTCAGTGGACTTCCCTCTGCCAGCTGCCTAGTTGGCAGCTCCTTCCGCCCTTTTTCTTTCTCTGCACATTGTCAGCTTGCCTTTCCTTGCTGGCAGCTTCTGCGCTGCAGGCAGCACGCCAGCTGCCCACACTTTCCGTTCCCTCCTCCCTTTATTTAGCGCACGCTGACCACCTCGTTCTGCTGCCTCCTGGCAGCTCACGCCAGTTCCCCCCCAAGGCCTTCTCTCTCTGCTCACGCTGCAAAGGCAGCGCCTGTCTCTCTCTGCTCACGCTGCAAAGGCAGCGCCTGTCTCTCTCCAAGCTGCCAGGCAGCAACTCTCCCTTTTATTTTCCAATTGCCGAGAGCTTTCTGTTTCTTTATTTTCTTATTTCCTCCACTCCACACGAAGTGCTCCACACATTTCCTTATTATTTCCTAATGTTGTCTCCACCAACTCTCTTTATTACTTCCTGCATGCTTGTCCTGCACACCACACACTTTTCACTTTTTTTTCTTATTCTTTTATTCACACCAACCCACCTTTCCGTCCCACTATTTTATTTTTTTCTTATTTAATCTTTTTATATTTTTTTTCTACAAAACAATATGAATTATTATATATATATTATTTAATTTAAAAGCTAAACAGTTTTGACACGAATTTATTACATAAAATCATACTTATGCTATTTTTATTTTCTTAGCTAGATAAATTCGATAAAACACAAAAATAAAGTAAATAGCACATAAATATGAGGAAATAACTAAGAAAAGACGAGAGAATTTGATGTAAAATATGTATAAATATGAGCTTATCAGAATGCTAAGATTTGGTGGAAATCAGTGAAGGATGCTCGTCCACCAGGTACTTCGATGACTTGGGCGGCGTTCCAGAAAACTTTTAATGCACATTTTCTAAGTCTTAGTTATCAGTTGAGGATGAGACAACAATTTCTGGAGTTTCGCCAAGGCGATCTGAGTATCACTGAGGTAGATAATACTTTTCGGCGGTTGTTGAGACATCATGCAGGGACTTATGGAAACGTGAGCGAAATGATGGTTCAGTTACTAATTTGCTTGAATCCAGACTATTGTAAAACAGTGGCAGCTCTGAGGCACATAAGTTACGAGGAGATGATCGAGACCTACTTGAAAATTGAGTAATCTAGGTGGGAGACTCATAATCAGGAGTAGTCATAGTTTCAGGAACCACCCCTATATCAGGATCGACCTCGAAACCAGAACCAGAGGGGTCGTGGTTTTCGATCTTAGAGTATGAGGGAACATGGTAGCTCCTCTATCTTTGTTGGCCCTAGACACTCTCATTCCTTCAAACGTCAAGGTCAGGGTTCAGGTTCTTCTAGCGAGGGCTCAGGCAATGAATCTGGAAGGCGATCATTCAGTCACTTCAGATCATCGATAACGTGTCACAAGTGTGGAGGCACGGGGCATATTGCCAAATTTTGCCTTTCAGGGCAGCCTGCCGAGGGTTATGCATATCTTCCGAGTTATGGTGGAGGGGTATTTCGAGTTCTAGTTATGATGGCAATTATACTCAGAACTGTGGCAGGAGTGGAAGCCAAAATACTCAATTTTCAACTCAGAGACAGCCGCAACAGTTTAGTGCAGCTTCGGGTAGCCGCTCTCAGGGGAATCGAGCAGGCCCTAACAACCAAGGTTTTAGGGCTCGAGGTGGCCATAACAGTGGTGCAGGACGTCAGTTCTATGGACATATCAACGTTATGACTCAGCATGAAGCTGATCAGGATCCCCAAGTTATTACTAGTATGTTACTTATTTGTGGTAATTGGGCGAAAGTCCTAATTGATTCGGGTGCTACTTTTTCATTTGTGTCTTCATCATTTGCACCGAATTTAAATGCACCACCTGCACCGATTGGCTATGATATGCTTGTGCAAATGCCGCATAGAGATCTGTTCTGTGCTCAGATGGAGTATAAAAGTTGCCCGGTAATAGTGGAAGGGGAAATGATGGAGGCTAATATGGTTCCTTTTAATTTGGTGGAGTTTCATACTATTTTGGGGATAGATTGGCTATCCAGGCACCGTGCTTATGTCGCATGTTGGGAGAAATCTGTGACATTCAATCGGCCTGGACGACTGTCGATCACATTTCAGGGTGAGCGACGAATCCTTCCTAATAGTGTTATTTCTGCTATCCAGGCAACTAAATTGTTGAATAAGGGATGTGTGGGATTCTTAGCTCACGTAGTGATGAGGGATAAACCTTCGTTAAGTCATAAAAATGTATCGATGGTGAAGAATTTCACTGATGTCTTTCCGGAGGATTTACCAAGGTTACCGTCTGCGAGGGAAATTAAATTTACCATCGATTTACTTCCAGGTACAGACCCTATCTCTTTACCACCATATTGAATGACACCAGCGGAGTTGAGGGAATTGAAGATTCAACTTCAGGAGTTAATGGATAAAGGTTACATCCAACCCAGCATGTCTCCCTGGGGTGCTCCTGTTTTATTTGTTAAAAAGGAGGATGGATCGATGAGACTTTGCGTCGACTACCAGCAGCTAAACCGGGTGACGGAGAAGAACCGTTATCTTCTACCTCGAATTGATAACCTGTTTGACCAGCTAAAGGGTGCTCAGGTGTTCTCTAAGATCGATCTTCACTCAGGTTATCATCAGCTGTTAATTCGGAAAGAAAATGTACCTAAGACTGCCTTTCACACTAGGTATGGATGCTTTGAATTCCGTGTCATGCCTTTCAGATTGACTAATGCACCTGCAGCGTTCATGGATTTGATGAACAGAGTCTTCAGACCGTATCTGGACCGGTTTGTGATTGTGTTCATCGATGATATTCTGATATATTCTAAGAGTGTTGACAAACACAGGAAACATTTAAGGTTGGTGTTGGAAAGACTGAGAAGTCAGCAGTTGTATGCTAAGTTTAGCAAGTGTTAGTTCTGGCTAAACCAGATCAGCTTTCTTGGTCATGTAGTAACTGTTGAGGGAATTAGTATGGATCCTCAGAAGGTATCGGTAATAACTACGTGGGAGAAACCGAGGAATGTTACAGAGGTGAGGAGTTTTCTAGGTCTGGCTGGCTATTACCGAAGATTTGTTAAGGGTTTCTCAGCCATTGCCCTGCCTCTAAATAAGTTGACTCGGAAAGAAGTTGAATTTAAGTAGGATGAAGACTGTGAGCTGAGTTTTCAGGAGCTTAAGCAGCGTCTCACTCAAGCTTCCGTTCTTGCTCTTCCGGACGATAGCGGTGAGTTTGAGATCTGCACGGATGCATTTCTGTCAGGTTTGGGTTGTGTACTGATGCAGCATGGGAACTATCCCAGTTATGATTTGGAACTTGGTGCGGTGGTGTTCGCTCTGAATATCTGGAGACATTACTTGTACGGCGAGAAGTGCCGCATTTTCACTGATTATAAGAGCCTCAAGTATATCTTTATGCAGAGAGATTTGAACCTGAGGCAGAGAAGGTGGATGGAACTTATCACTCACTATAACTGTACGATCGAATATCATCTAGGACATGCCAATGTAATGGCGGATGCACTTAGTCGGAAATATCACAGATAGTTTGCATCCGTTAGAGCTATCCATGTTCCGCTACTATTTTCTCTTCGAGAAACGGGCGTTTCGATGAAAGCAGGTGATCAGGGAGCTTGGTTGGCACACTTCCAGGTTAGACCTGTTTTAGTGGGTATGGTCATAGAAGCCCAGGAACTTGATCAGGAATGTGCCGACATAAAGATTTTGGTGGAAAAATGAGAAAATGAAAATTTCAATATCTGAAAGGATGGAGCCTTGATGTGGGAAAACAGGTTGTACTCAACTCAGGGTAACAAAGCAGTGAAAAAGGAAATCCTGGATGAAGTGCACCTGTCAGCATATGCCATGCATTCGGGAAACATTAAACTATATCGCACTATTCGTCCATTCTATTACTGGTTAGGAATGAAGCGGGATGTGGCGAATTATGTGAGTAGATGCATCATTCGTCAACAGGTGAAGGTCGAGAGGCAAAAACCTGGAGGAAATGGGAAAACATAACCATGGATTTTGTGTATGGTCTGCCCAGGACACAGTCGAGGTTAGACGGTATTTGGGTAATTGTGGATCGACTCACTAAGACCGCTCACTTCTTGCCTGTTTGACAGACCTATTCATTGGAGAAGTTATCGAAGTTGTTCATCGATAATATTGTCAGACTTCATGGTGTACCTGTCTCCATTGTTTCAAACAGAGATCCCAGGTTTACTTCCAGGTTTTGGAAAGCTTTTAATACTGCCATAGGTACTCAATTACTGTTCAGTACTGCCTACCATCCATAGATTGATGGTCAGTCTGAGCAGACAATTCAGACATTGGAGAATATGTTGAAAGTGTCTGTTCTCCAGTGGAAGGGTAGTTGGGATAGCTATCTGCTGTTGGTTGAGTTTGCATACAATAACAGCTATCATTAGAGTATCGGTATGGCACCTTACGAGGCTCTGTATAGGAAGGTGTGTCAGACGTCGTTGTGTTGGGCAGATGCTGGTGAACGAGTGTTACTGGGACCAGATATTGTGGACACTACTAATGCGAACATCCATTTTATTAAGAGAAACCTAAAGGCAGCACAAGACTGACAAAAAAACATCGCGGACAAACATTCCAAGGATCGTGAGTATAAGGTTGGTGATTTTGTATTCTTAAAGTTGTCTTCCTGGAAGGGTGTGGTTCATTTTGGTAAGCGAGGAAAGCTAAGTCGTCAATACGTCGGTCCCTATCAGCTACCACCAGAGTTGTCTCTGATTTGCAACGTTTTCCATGTTTCTATGCTTCACAAATATGTATTGGATCCCTTTCATATCATTTAGTTAGAGCCGCTGGAAGTAAGTCAGGATGCTAGCTATGTCGAAGAACCAGTGGCTAATCTTGATCGACAGGATAAAGTGTTGAGGATCTGATGATGAGTTAGTATCCGTTTTTATTTGGTTAAGGTTGTAAATTTCGGGGACAAAATTATTTTTATAAGGGGGGTAGATTGTTACACCCACCCCCACTTATAAAAATAATTATGTAATTCTCCCCAAAAATTTATTAAAACTATCAATTTAGTCCAAATTTTCTTACCCAATCAGGATCTGAAAATAAGATTCTTTTCATCCTCAAACTGCCACGTGGCAGCACCCTAACACCCCTCATGTTTCTCTCTCTGTCCCCTACCCGTGACCCTCTTTTCCTTTCTCTCTTTCTGTCTCTGCACTCACTTTTTTTTCTCTCTCACTCTCTCTCTCTCTCTCTCTCAACCCTCATCTATCTCCCTCTCTTGCACCGTGAAAACACGCACAAACGCAGCTTCACAACCTGCTCGAGGGAAGACGCCATCATCATCATCAACCTCTTTCGTCTTTCTCTCTCTCTCCCGTCGTTGCGAGGAACGACAAAACCCAGAAAACGACTTCCGATGAGATTTTCTTATTTCTTCGGTTAGGTAAGCCTCGAGTTTCCTCTATTTCATTATAGATTCATGTGTGAATGTGTTTTAATGGGTTTTCTCACGTTATTGTCGAGGTTTTAGAATGAGATCGACTCGGGTGAAGGCACACCCATCTTCGGCGAGCCGTTGGTGTCGAGGGGATTTCCGGTCACCTCCGGCCTTTTCACGGCAAACAGAAGGTATAAAATTGCTCTTCTCGTCTTGTGCTTCATTTTGGCACCTAGATCAGGGTCTAGGGTGTTTATTTGCAATCAGCCGGAGCTGTAAAAGCTCCGGTGTTCTCCTCCGATCACACCAAGCCTTTCAGGCCGTTTCCAAGACACTCGGGCATTAGGCCCATGGTGAACTCAACCCAAAACCCTAACCCAGTTTCTTTTTAATGTTATTTTAATTGTTTAATAACCCAAAAAGCCTTCGCCGTTTCATTTAGGGCATGTGGCCCGTTGACCCAACCCAAAACCTTTTTAGGTTTTATTTAATTGTTGTTTTAAAATTAAGGCCCTTGGGCCATTTGAATTAGGGCCTTAGGCCCATGCGTTCTAGAACCCAAAAAAAAAACCCTTATCTGAGACAGGCATTAAGCCTGGGCCCATGGGTTTAGAACCCATAAATTTAAGGCCTTAAGGCAAATTAGAACTTGGGGTTTCAGCCCTCTTCCCCAAACCCAATTTCCTAAAACCCATTAACCCAAAATCTAAACCCAAACCCTTAGGGCCCACTCGACCCAACCCTAAAGCCCAAAACCTGTTTAACCTGTTGACTCTGACCATTGACTGAGTCAAAGGTCAGCGTTGACTTTGACCGTTAACTTTAACCAGTCAACGGTCAACGTTGACTTTAGGGTTGACTTTTTGGGATTTCGTCCGGGACCTCTCCTAGGCTAATTTCGACGTCCTGGACCAGTTTTTGAAGTCCGTTTTCCCAAATTCAATCGTTTAAGTAGGGTTTGACTAAATGTACCCCTTTATGTGATTAGGTGAAATTGTTAGTGATGATTCCGTTATTCCTTTTTGGTACAACTTTGCACCATCGGTGTATGGTGAGTGGACCCCTTCAAAAATGCATGTTTTATTAGTAGAAATGCTTCCATGAAAAGCATTATTTAATGATTATGTTTTATGAAATGTTTTGTGAGATAACATGTTTATTGAGGCTAGTTTGAATTATTACTATTTTTCCTATAACCCATGTTCTTATAGAATATCTGATGGATGACGATATGATATTTGGAACATTTTTCGAACACCTCTTTATAGTATAGATGATGGGTGACTTTATACTATGAAGTCGCTTTTCAATATATATATATGTTCAAGGGTTTTGTACTTACCTAGTGGTGCTTTCCGCTACGGGACGTAGGGATAGATTTCTGTTCGTCCCGGACAACGGTTTGGTGTTAGCTATTAGCACAGGGACGGGGAGCCGACATGGGGCATGAAGTGTATTTTCCTTTGACTGTCTGCTCAGAGACGGGGAGCTGGGATGGGGCCTGGTGGTTATCAGACAATTCACTAGTGATTATTATATATACAAGTTAGGATTTGAGACATTGCACAGCATGCTAGGTTTCAGAAAACCTATGTTTATCATTATATATGTGTTTTCATAAAACCTGGGGGTTAGTATGTTGATAACTGTTATATATATATATCAACTTGATCCACTCACGTTTGTTTTGTGCCCCCTTCAGGACCTTATAACGAGGAATACGATCTGAGCTACGAGGAATTTCTCTACCAGTGATTCAGTGCTATATCTCCTCTACTTCGACATCTATTGTAATAGCACTTTTCTATCTTAAATTTCACTTGTACTCTGTATTAGACGTGTGCTCTGAACTTATGTGTGTTAGCATAATTTTATTAATTAACGGTTGAACTTTAGTATGGTGTTATAAGTCCCTATTGCCTGTTTTAGCATATGTCTCAGCTTTTGCTTAAATTAAATGGCTTTCGTCACTCTTCGGGTGTCGGCCAGCACGTGACCATCCCGATGTCCCGACGACATAGGGATCGGGGCATGTCAATATCAAAAGACGAAAATTAACAAGAGGTGTGTGAAAAATACTAATGGATGTGTAGATAGCACCCCCTATTTATTGTTTCATAAACCTCTCACATGCATGCACATGGAGTTTATATTAATAGAATTGATCATTTTGAAAATATGTAGGTGTTTGTTAACATTGGTATATTACTGGGGTACGTATCCAACTTTGCCTTAGCCAAGCTCCCAATCCACTTGAATTGGAGGATCATGCTCGAAATCGGCGCAATTCCCTCAGTTTTGTTGGAGAACAATTCAGAAATAAATAAAAATAACATAACTCAAAATTATAAAATTTTATTAATCAAAATACTTGCTGTGTAGAATGAAATACAGAAATAAATACAAGAATATCAATGGTACTAACTTGATTACAACAGGTAGAGGCTAGCACAAAAGCTATGTCCTTCTTAACCACTCAGCTTCTTCTCTAGCTTTATCGAGAGCTATAAATTCTAATTCCATTGTTGATCGGGCTATGCATGTTTGTTTGGAAGATTTCCAAGATATTGATACTCCTCCCAAAGTAAATACATATCCACTTGTGGATTTCGTATCAATACTATTGGATATCCAATTCGCATCAGTAAATCCTTCAAGCATAGGAGGATACCTTGTATAATGCAACCCATAATTCATTGTATGCTTTAAGTATCTCAATACTCGAATTAAAGCTTCCCAATGATCATGCCCAGGATTGCATGTATATTTACTCAGTCTACTCACTGAGTATGCTATATAAGGCCTTGTATAGTTCATAATGTACATAAGGCTTCCAATAACTTGTGAATAATCATGTTGAGATATAGCATCACCACTATTTTTCTATAGTTTGCTATTGGCATCAAAATGAGTAATTGCATCATAAGGCCTTGTACAGTTCATAATATTTACTTTGTGAATGAATTTGAACCAAACTGTTCTTTATTAATAATCAAAACAGTCTACTAAGCAAACCTCATCAACCTCCCCACTTGGGGACACATGTTCGGGGATGTAATCTCATCCTTATCGCATTACACCAAAGCTGATAGTAGCCTCACACAACAGTTAACACAAAACAATGTAGTGTCGTACATAATCAAGAGTACAATCATGCAATTATTACATACTAGAATAAACTGCAGTAAGGGACTTATCACCAAAATATGAAGGTGAAGGTCTCACTGCCAAGCCTACTCTTCACTTCTGAGTTATCCTTGTTCTCACTATATCCTGAGGGGTCGACAAAATAAAGTGTGAGTGGATCAAGCTTATCTAGTTAAAATCATTTGAATATAATAACCCTCGTTTTGAAATCATATATATATAGTAAAAAACTAAATACATATAACACTACCATAACATTAATCAAGTTTATATCACATCGCTCGTCATATCAAAGAATGTAAATTCCATTCGCACTATCAAAGTAATTCAAGTGTATAGCAAGCAGGTGAAGTGACATTTACCTGATCGATGACTAGCGTCTATTAACGAATCTAGATTTTACTGGAAATACCAGTATCTGCAATAAACCTACGGTCGTAGCTAGCAATACGATATGTAGGATGACCATTTGGTGAAAATGAATCACCAATAGTCTTAAGATACCATTTAAGTTTAACTAGATTTAAGTCTCCTCAAAGGCTACTCAAGAACAAAATATAATATAATATAATGTATTATATTATATTATAATATAATATACATCAAATAGTAAGTAGAGCGTCCTTCCTCGTTAGGCTCCTTGCATGATTCCTTTTTAATAGCTATTATGACTTGGGCATGCCTAGCCGGGCTCTAGCTACTATGACTTGGGCCGCCTAGCTGGCGGCTTGAGCTGCTTCTTTGTGGACCTGGCCCTCCTGCTCGTGGGTTGGTGGATGAACCTAGGCCTCCTGCCCAGGGTTTTGGTGGTTCGTGTGCTATAAGGCCAGTGGTGCAAAAATTTGGGTCGTGGATGCTGGGTTACTTTGGTGGTGATGGTGCAACTTCACGATGGTGGGGCTCCTCCCGCCGTTGCGTTGAGCCTAGAGGGTCGCCGTCTTGGGGCTACATCCTCGTCTCCACTCTTTGGTCCAAATCCTTGTACGTATTCCGTTCGTCGTAGTTTCTGAATTTCCTACCATTGTATCCTTTCTCCAAGGATTGATGAAGAAACTTTTTTAGGAAAAATGATACGACGTGTGAGAAATTCAACATAACAGAAAATTTAAGAAACTAAATGCGAGAGGTTTCTTCGAGTATTTGACTCTTAATGAAAGCATCAATTTGTCAATGCAAATTTCTGTCGTCTCTAGCTTTGACTAAAATTCACCTGCAAAACAATCGACACCTTTGATCAAGGACCTAAGTCTCATCGCCCACGAGGTGGGGAGGAAGGTTAGGCCAATGGATCTCCGATGCCTAAGTTAGTTTCCCTTAAAAAGAGTAAGCGTTTAGGACGACTTTTTAGGGTTGTAAAAGCTTACCAAAATTTGGTAGAGATTGAGGTATTTATAGGGGAGTGGCTGGCTATGGTGTTAGTGTTTTACCCTACACATAGCGGCATCCTATTGGCCAAGGTTTATGGAGAAATATTCTCATGATATTAAATAGGAAATAATATCTTCCGAAAAAGGAGTTAATATCCCTAATTGATTTAAAAAGGATTACTTACTTGAATTGAGTCGATATTCAATTGAGAATGTATTAAAGATAGGATTTGGGTAATTAATCCTTATCTTTAATGCTTTGACTTTTCCTTGCCAAAGGCAGGTGAGCTGGGGCAGTCGTATTCAGCTACTTGGACCTTCAGGGGTGCTGAGCTGCATGTGGGAGAATCTGAGAAGCCTACCCATTTAATGAGGGCAATCTTATCTTTCTTGAGCAAAAGTCCACGTGTCGCCTCTAGGATTTTTGGGATTATTTTAGGCTCCACAAATGCCTCCACACCTGTTAGGCTGCATGTAGGAAAATGGCAGTAGGTGTAGAAGTCCTAAGTTGCATGGGTGTGTAGAGTTATTTCCCATTTTGATGTAGATCTCCTTTGACTTGGAGATAGACTCTTCTAGGAAATGGAAACTAATTGCCCCCAATACCTATTTAATTTTGCCTTAAGAAGGGAATTAAATAAATTTGAAGAACAATCTTCATTCCAACAAGGGAGAGAGAAACTAGAGAAAATTTGTTCCCCCTCCCCTAGCTTTCTTCTTCTCTTGCCCGTGAAAAGAGTCATTTCTCATTGTTGTTGTTCTTCTCCGCGCCGCACCAAGGTAAGAAAAAGGTAATTTTCTTTGTCTTCTTGGGTGGTGCTGTCGCTGGGCAGCCATCGGGGTGGTGCGGCATATCAGCTAGCAAGGGCCAGAAGTCGACTCGGTGTGGGCGGAGGAGCTGGCAAGGGCCAGAAGTCGACTTGGCTATTTGGCTCAGTTTGAGCCAAAGGCAGCTACGCAGGTGAGGTTGCGGTTTAAGGCATTAAGCTGTAGTACGGAGCAAACCACGGGGCTCGAGCTCATTCTAAGGGCTTGAATCTAACATGGGACAGTCAAGCATGTCGGATGGTGTAGAGCAACTGAGGTCTCGCCATAGGTTGTTCGATACCTCAAGAAAAGGTGATCATAAGTAGACGGGGTGAATGGCCCGCTGAGCGTGGAGTTAGGCAAGCCACGAGGCTTTAGCCTTTCTAGATTTGGGCTTGGCGCAAGCTAAGTATAACGAGACAGGCTCGGGCCTACAATACCATGGAGAAGAAAGAAAAAACTATGGGGCACCATCTCTCTTGCTTATGACTTGGGCCATATGTTGAGCAACCTGAGCCAAGAATTGCATGGCTAGGGCCACAGCTTGGGCATGAGGTGTTATGCTTCACAGGCTAGACACATATATGTGCTGCTGAGGAGAGAAAGATGCGGTTTGAGGTCCATGTGGGTCAAACGTCAGCTAAAAAGAAAAGTATGTCGTTGATCTGACTTCTCCCAAGGGGAAGAAAAAGACTGTTGAGTTTAAGCCTGTGAAACTTTGAGCTCCGAAGGTGGCCGCGATCGTTGTTAAAAGGGTTGTCCAACAGAAAGGTTCGGTGGTGCCCTAATGTCTAGGTTTCTATCAAAACATACGTTGGGAGCTAAGCCTGGTTCGGCTTCTGAGAGGCTCGTCGCTATGAAGAGCGGGAAGGTGGATTCTGCTGCTAAGGTGGCGTCTGGACGTGCTTCTCATTCGATCGACTAATTCGTCTACTGAGAAAGGGAAGTCTGCTCATGTGGGTAGTTGTGAGAAGTCCACCGAATCTGGTTATGATGAGTTTCCTGAGATTTGTGCGCTACTGAAGGCTGACCTGCTTAAGGATGTCGACGTATGCGCCAAGTTTGTTGATAGTGATAGGAAAGTTGTCTGCTCAGACTCTTTTGTGAAGCGTTCTGCCTACTCGAGGAGGTCCTCCTTGCTAGCTACAATGTAAAAGACTTTGATCTTAGTAGCTGAGTCTATATGCATTTGATCAGGATGTTGTCAAGTGTGCTAAAGAGGTCAAAATGGCGTTGACAGCTCAGCTTCGCTCGGTTGCCGAAAAGATCGAGAAGATCGAATATGAAAACTCGCCATTTTGAAAAGGTCTGATGTCTCTGCCCCCACTTATATACAGCTAGAAACTGTTCATCAGGAGGTCGTTGATTTGAAAGTTAAGCTTAGTGAGACTCAAGCGATGTTTAAAGTTGCAGAGAAGGAAGTCATTGACGTTGCACCGGTGGTCAAGGACCTTGAGCATGTCAATTCAGAGCTATGATCTGATTGTTTTGCCAAGAAGGATGAGCTTGTCGTCATGCATGTTGTAGTGTCTCGTCTCAAGGATGTTGGTAGTTAACTTGAGTCTAAAGAAGTGGATCTGCAAGGTGCTTTGTCTGCTAGCGAGAACCTGAAGAAGGAAATGGATAAGCTATAGGATGCTCACACTGGCTTGTTGAGGAGAATCTATAGCTGAAGAATGAGAAGGTCGGTCACGAAGTGGCGCTTGCTTCTTGTCAGGCCAATTTCTACAAGCTTGGCTATGTAGACCATCTTTAGGGTAGGCTGTTGGATTATGAGTTTTCCAAGAAGGTGATGCGAAAATAAATTAACGCACAAATTAAACCCTCTTGTGACAATTGTAGTATAGATGTAAGTAGGGTATCGTTCTAAACCGGGGATTAGGAGGGCTTGCTAAAACCTCTCAAAACTAATTTAAAAACAAAAAAACAAAGTTAAAAAAAATGTAAACAAAAGACTTTTAAGACAAGAAAGTAAAAGGGGGGATTTGGTTCTTGTGAAGTGAAAGTAAAACAAATAACTAAAACTTAAAAACTATGGATGATGGGCTTTAGCTAGAGGGTTCTTCTCCACACATGTCTTGCTTGCATACAAAACGATTTCCAATTGTATTTCAATAACTTATTAATTCTCAATGCCCCAAGTTAATTAGGTACGCTTAAATTAACCCTCAGATTTTCCTACTTTTATTGAGTTGGATGATTGCATACGACAACCCAAAGCATTCCTCACAAGTTCCCTACATGAATTGCATAATAGAGATACAAGCAAGAATCATTAAGTTCTATGAAAATCATAAGCATTGACGAGGCACTCGTTACTATGGAATACGCATGAAACTTATGCCAAGAATTTACTTAACGCGATTGTGATTAGCAACCTTCACTACTTGTGAATATAAGTTCATGACGATTAGGTGAAACTCCCTTATATTCTAGCATCAAATTCATGCATGCAAACTAAGTGTCGACCCTCAATCAACATACACAAATCAGTTTTTATACGAACGGATAAGTAAATTGAATTCATAACTTATGAAACGCAATTAAAAGTAATCAAATCATATTGCAAGCATGGACATGTGTTTCGAATCCCCCCTAGCCAAGGGGGGTTTAGTTCCTCATTATTACAAAACAAAGATAAACAAATTTAAACATTGAAAAACAAAGGAAAGAAAGCACCTAAACGTTCCAACGATCCATGTTGGATAGCAAGCGCGTCCAAGGACTTTTCTCCTTCTCTTTGCCGCAACAACAAGGTTGGAATGATGTTGAAGGGTTGGTTATTTGGAGGAATGGATGGGAGGGGGTTTAGATATGTAGGGAGAGGCAAGGGAAGGCTTGGAGAATGGTTAATTTCTTGATGCTAAATGAGGTTGTTGCCATGGGTATTTATAGGGATAGGATGGACTTGTTTTTGATGGTGGGTTAGGTCTTGAATCATCCACACACTTTCCTAATGGGTTAGGTATTGAATCATCCACACACTTTCCTAATGGGTTAGGTATTTGAACAATCACTCAAATGTCATGGTGGGAAAACATCAAGGATGCATATGGCAAGGATGTGAAGAATAATGGTGGGTTAGGCATGGTTTTGAGTGGAGTTTTGGTCAATCCTTCTAGAAACCTATCCCTTCTTGCAACTTGTATTTGTTTCACCATATTTTTAGCATGTTCCTAGCTTCTTTTGACTTCAAATTCGTCCATCCATCTAGCTTGGATCATAAGCAATCCATCTTGGGCCCAAAAACACTCCAAACTACTCCAAATTGGCTCAAAATGCATCCTTAGCCCATAAAACCTACAAACACACGAATTTAGCTTTAAACACTATTATAAATACTAAATAATTACCAAAATGCAAGAAAACAAGCAAGCTAAGTCGCATAAATATGCTCCTATCAGAAGGACTTCGAGACTTTCTCTATTTCTGTAGTTAATCTGCTTGATTTCTCGTTTGAGGCTGTCTTTGGTAGATTAGCTGAGGGTCAGTGTGTTTAGGCAAGGGCGGCTGAGAATGAGCTGATGAAAGCTTTGGCTGCTGAGAGTGGTGTGGCTGCTGAAGGCATGGCAGTCGAGGAATCAGTGGTTATGCAGGCTACCAATGAGTAGTCTTTTGCTTAGACTTAGGAATTTTCTTCTTTTCCTTTTTGTTCTGCTTTATTTGAATTTTGTCAGTCTGCGAGCCAGTTTATCAATTTAATAAACAGCTTTCATCGCTTTGCTTCATCCTTGTTATTTCGCCAAGTTTTTTGCAAAACTTTATCGTAGGATGATTGGCTGGGCGAGCTGTTTCGAGGAAGCAGTCGATCCCACGTTGTCACTTCGATTTTAGTTTCCACTTCTGGGCTTCGGGAGCCTTACCCACTCAAGGCAACCTGCAAAACTTTATCGTAGGACGGGTGGCTGGGTGAGCTACTTCGATGAAGTAGTTGATCTCACTCGTCACTTTAGGCTTTAGTCTTGGCTTTCATGCTCAAGGAGCTTTACCAGCAAGAGGAAATATCTGAAGTTTCTAACTTATAGAACCGGCAACCGTGCTTGTGGCTTTCGTAAAAAGTAGACAAATCTGTGTAGCTGCTATAGTCGTGAACTTTGGCTTTAATGGTCGTATGAGCCTTGGCCCTCCAGGGACATGTGGCGAAATTTTTAACTTATAGAGCCAGCGGCTAGACACGCGGCTTTCATAGAAAGCAGATGAATCCGTGTAGTTACTAGAGTCGTGAATTTCAGCTTTAGCGGCTTCACGAGCCTTGGCCCTCCCAGGGCATGTTGCAAAATTTCTAACTTATAGAGCTAGCGGCTGGACATGTGCTTCTTGTAAAAAATAGAGGAATCCGCGTGGCCACTATAGTCGTGCATTTCGGCTTTAGCTCTTGCAAAACTTAAACTGTAGACCGTCAACCGGAAATGCTACTTTTGAATAAGCAGACGGGTCTGTGTAATCATAGCAGGTGTAAGTCTCGGCTTACAGATTGCATAGGGCTTCTAGTCGTTGGGTTGTCGGCCGGGAGTCTTACTTACAGAAGTAAACGACCCGCGTAACCACTTTAGGCGTTAGCCCTAACTCTTGTAGTCGTTTTAGTCTTAAGTTGTATGCAAATTCGTGACTCAGTGGCCATATCATTTCAAGGTGCTGGTCCCTTGATCTTCTAAGCTACACGTAGCTCGATTCGGATCTCTGAGGCAGCAATTGTAACCGATTCCGCAAGTCAATTGACTAGTATTGTAACACTTTAAAGCCAAGTTACGTTCATGAAGATTGCACATCATGAGCGGACCATCTAGTCACGCAAATCTTTCATGGGCATAGATCCTGCACTTAGCGTCTCTTCCGGTTAAAGACTCAGGCTCCCGCATAATTGAATCCTTTAGTTGGCTAAGTATTTTTAGGAAAAGTCTATTGTGGCCAATTCTGGGAGTGTCCCGACGCAGGTAGTCGAAGCTTTCAGGGTAACTGAGCAGTTAAACAACCCATCCACGTCTGGATATTTTGGAGCAGTTTACCCTCTCGCGCTATAGAGCAAACCCAGATGGGTGTCGGGAAGTTAGTTTACCATCTTGCATTGGAGAGCATACCCAGATGCGTTTTAGGGGATTGGTTTACGCTCTTGCACTGGAAAACATACCCAAATGGATGTTGAGGGATTAGTTTACCCTATTGCGCTTAAGAGCAAACCCAGATGTGTGTCAAGGGATTGGTTTACCCTCTTGCACTGGAGAGCATACGTAGATGGGGGTTTGAGCAGTTGTTGTAAGCAGCAGTTGAGCTAGGTTTATGAATAACTTCTTAGATCTTCATTGAAAATAAAGAAATATATCAACTATACTAGAAGGTAGAAATTGCATAACAACTGGATAATCCTCGGCCTGCAAGGTCTTGTTCGTCAAATTGCTTAAGGCTTCGAACTTATTTAGAGAGGCCTGAACAGGGTTTAGGAGGTGATGGGAGATTTCCCCAGGCATTCCTTCACATTACTACTTGATGAAGGTTGAATGCTTCATTTTTCCAAAGCTACATATGGCCCAAGAGTGCTCTGACTTGGCAAAGATGCCATTAATCCACATCGTCTTCAATAGGGGTTCAATGTTGGCTTCTACTGCTTGTGTAGGCTGTGTAGCTGACTTGTTGAGATATTTATCGCACCAACCTTCTTTCATCAGCTCCTCGAGCTACTGCTTCCACTTTAGGCAGCCGTTGGTAGTGTGACCTAATCCTTAGTGGAATGTGCAATACTTTGTCTGATCTAACATGGAAAGATCACCCTTCATGGGTGGTGGCAGTTCGAACCATGGTTCATTATTGAGCTTATGGAGAATCTGGCCAATTAAAATTGTGAACTTGGTGAACGTTTCAGGTGCTGAGTCATCTCTGTTTAGGGAATGATTCCTACGATTATTTTTTTACTCGTTCCCGCAGGATTACTTAGCCTCGTCCCTTAGTATTGTTGGAAGTATGCCCACAAAGCCACTCATTTGATGTAATAGCTTTTGGAATACTTAATGTATTAAACTATTATATGTTTAATGAAGGGCAAAGCTTATTGTTAATCACTATTTATTGTATCATGTGTTTAAGCAATAAGGGAATCCAAGGAATGTATTTGATCTAAGAGAGAAGTGATTTAAGTAAGTTAGATTAACGAGACCTTTCTCTTATGTTCATTCCTAAAACGTTCCTAGCCATAGGATTGCCAATTGGGCATTGACAATCCGTTAAGGTTAGTATGTGTTATGTCAACTCAAGCGTGAGTATGACTAGTCTCAAGTAATTTAGTGTTTAACACTAAGACAAACACATAGGTGCTCGAAAGAGTAATCGAGTACACTGAACAACGATCAAAAGAGAGTTCGAACATATATGTCATGTAAGAACTCGTAAGTTGCAATATGCAAAGTAGTCCTTTGACCTGAGGCATCATAGATGTCTAATGATTAGGTCCTTGATCTTTGATCATGTCAAAGGCATTCCATCGAGAGTGTCCACGGCATTGTTGGGGTCAAGCTATCTAGTCATGTAGGCATATGAATGCACAACAAGGGATCTCTAACCTTCCATGGTAGAAGGAGAATACTCTAAGATATGATTCGAGAGTCTTTGGCCAAAGCATATGAATATGACTTAGGAAGTTTGTTCCAAATCATATTCAATTGAATCATATAGAGAACTATCACATTGGATAGTAGACATGAAACAAACTATCACTCAAACAATGTGATTAAGAGTATTGTATTAGAGAATGACCGTATTGCGTTGTAGTTGTAACTGGATAGGTTCTCCAACCACTTCTACTTAGCTTGGGTAACCATGACATGCTGCTAGGTGTCACTCATGGTTTGTGGAAGCCCTGAAGATTAGCAAACACTAATCTTAATCAAAGGGAGAATTGAAATGTAGTTTCAATTCATAATCGATCGTTAAGAGTAACAATCGCCCACTGCCTCGCTAATTGGAACCTAATGGATCGTACACCGAGTAAGGATGAAAGTGAAGAAATATAAATGAAATGGATATGCAATTAAATGGTTTAATTGAAAAATGGTCAAGATTAATTAATTAGTTAATTAATTTAAGGAAAGGTTCGTATTGGGCTTTTAAGTTGGTTTTGGGTTTCGGGGCCCAAAAGTGTTTTGGTCCACAATGCCCATTATGTTCAAGTTGTATGACAACTAAAACAAAATGGGCAATAAGCCCAATCACTTAAGGGAGGCTGGCCATAGCAAGGGTAGTGGGAAGTTTTGCTTAATTGCAAGTTTGCCACTCACCTAAGCAATGAGATATAAAAGCATCTTTATAGCTTTTACCTCATTAGGGTTTTTTCTTTGAGGCAAAGAGGTGAAACATTTTCGCTCTTTTTCTACAAGGAGGCCGGCCACTTAGAGAGGATTTAGCTAGCAATCTTTTCTTCTCTAAGTCATCCATTTCATCTTCACACCTCATCCTTGGTGTGGAGACTTAGAGACACCAAATCTTTGGTGTTTTTGGAGATCCTTTCCTCACATCCTCAAGGATCAAAGGAGCACAAAAAGGAAGGAAATCACAAGGAAGATCCAAGGAGCTAGGAGGTGACTTGAAGGCCCTCCACTTGGGTGAATCCCTTGTGTAAACAAGGATGAGCTTCAAGGGTGATGAATCTCTAAAATCTTACCTTCTCTTTAATGTTGTTAAAGAGTCTTATGGTTCACCATTCACTAGGCTTTGAAAATCATGGGTTTTAGAATTGTTTTTGAATGCATGCCTACTTTAATGTGTTAATAGTTTGCATTTGTGTTCAAATATTCTTATATGTTCTTAACTAGGACAAAAATTTTCCTTCAAGTGGTATCAGAGCCTAGGTCTAGTTTATGGTGAATCCTTTTGGGTTTTGTGATTTTCATGATTCGTGATTTAAATGTTGTAAATGTTACAAGCTTTGTTCTTGCTTTTGAATATAAATTTTGCTTGAAAATTTAGCATCTCAAATGTTGTAGATGTGGTTCATTTAAGCATGAATATTGGAACTAAAATTTGGTGCCATGTATGTTGGGAAATTCGGCCAAATCCAAAGGGTGGATTTTTGGGTTCATGTTTGTCTTGTTAAAATGGTTTTAAAGTGACTTTTGGAACCCCTAAGTACCCTAGGATATTAATGAAGGAAATTTTGTGAAAAACATGTTTATTTAAGCAACATCTATTAGCATGCAATTAACAATTAAAGGCGGAATCATGCTTGTATGCACTTAAAAACAAAACATTACCCATGAAATTCAAAGCCTAGTAGTTAGGTGAACCAAGACTGAACTAAAAAACAAAGTGAGTTGACAAATTTATACCTTTGTTGATTCCTCTTCGCATAAGCAAATGATAATCACCCAAGAGATAGGGCCTTCATTCCTTGCTTCTTAGATCCATGCTTTCTAGGATGAGGATGGTTGAAAAGATTCTCCAAGTTGCCAAATTTGAGAACCTCTAAGTCTCCACACCAAGGAAAGATTGATGAAGAAATGAGTGACCTAGAGGAAGTAAGATTGCTAGCTAAAATCCTCTAGGGTGGCCAGCCTCTTATAGAGAAAAGAGAGCTTTGTGTTCTCATCTTTTCTCCAAAAGAAAACCCTAAATGAATTTTGGCTATAAAGTCATATTTATACCTTTATTCATTGGAGTGGCAAACTTGTAATTAAGTCCAAAACCCACTCCTTCTCTAAATGGCCGGCCATTGGGTTATTATTGGGCTATTTGGGCCTTTGTGAATCATTATTCATTAAGTTGTCATACAACTTAAGTCAATGGACTTGACGTTCAAAGCGCATTGGGCCTTAAGGTCCAATACTATCCCGAGGTCTTTAACGAACTTATTCGTTTGATTAATTAACATATTAATTAATCCTTGCCATAAATAATTAAACCATTTAATTATTCTTACTCATCTCCGTTGTTTCTTCAATCTCTACCTTACACGGTGTACGATCCATTAGGTTCCTTTTAGCAAGGCAGTGGGCGATTAGAACACTTTTAAATCGATTGTGAATTGAAACTTACTTTCAATTCTCCCTTTAGTGTTTATACACGTTTAGGGCTTCCACAAACCATGAGTGACACCTAGCAGCATATCATGGTTACCCAAGCTAATCAGAAGAGGTGGAGAACCTATTCAGTTTAGGATTACAATGCAATACGGTCTTTCTCTAATACAATACTCTTGACCACATTGTTTGGTTTGATAGTTTATTCATGTCGACTATCCAATGTGATTCAGTTACTTATATGATTACCTCGAATGTGATTTGGAATGACTTCCTAAATCTCATTCATACTCTGGCCAGAGATTCTTAATCATATCATAGAGTATTCTCCCTCAAACGGTTTGAAGGTTAGAGATCCCTTGTTGCGCATTTAATTGCCTCCATGGCTAAGTGACTTAACCCCAACTATGCCGTGGACACCCGCGAATGGAGTGACTTTGACATAGTCAAAGATCAAGGACCTAACCACAAGACAACTATGATGCCTCAGGTCAAAGGACTACTTTGCATTATCCCAACCATGAGTTCTCATGTGACATGAGTATGAGAACTCCTCGTTGATCGTGTTCAGTGGACTCATTCGCTATTGAGCACCTACATGCTTGTCTTGGTGTCAATCACACCAATGACTCGAGACTAGTCACTCTCCCTAAGAGAAGACATAACATGTACTGATCTTAACGGACTGTCAATGCCCAATTGGCAATCCTATGATCATGAACGTTTAGGATATGTATACGAAAGAGAATGGTTTCATGAATCTAACTTGTTTAAATTACATATTCCTTGGACTTATCGTTTAAGCATATAACATTTATATGAGACGGCTTAAAAAAATAATCTTTGCCCTTGATATTAAACTAGATTAGTTCAACATGTGAAATGTCCATAAAGTATCATCATATGATTGGTTTTAGGGCACATTTCCAACAATTAACCCTCTTTTGTGTTGTGAAAATTTGAGTTTTAATGAGTGAAAACATTCATGGAGCTCTTATGAGTTTTCATGTGTGTTCTTCAATGTTCTTGATATTCTTACCAAGAACAAAAAAGTTTGGAATTTTGATTCAAAGTGTTTGGTGTTTTTCATAAAGTTTTGGTTTATTTTTTATGGGTGATGGATTATTGGTGAGGATGATAAATGCTATTAATGTTTCACAAAACATTTTTCTTACAACCCATCCCATTCACCTTTATCCTCACCCACCTTTCCACTTGCATGCACCACTTGCATAAAACCCTTTCACACTCCTTTTTCACTCTAAAACCGGCCAACCCCAAGTGGGGGTGATTTTGGGCCTTTTATGCAATTACATAAAGTTTTGATACTTTTGTGTTTTTGTATTTTGGCCCAAAAGTTTACGTTTTTACGTTAAGGCCCAAAAACTCTAAAGGACAAATTGTTTTGCTCCTTTAATGATGTTTTTATTATTGTTAAAATTTTGGGTTCTAGTTGTAATTACATGAAGTTGTGGACTCTTGTGTTTTTACAAAGTGACCCCAAAAGTTTATGTTTATTGAATAATGGCCCAATTGTTGAGGTCATTGTTTTTGGCCCAAATAAGATGAGAACAAAATGGTTTTGTCTCTTTAATGAGAATTGGATTTTCATTTCAATTAGTTCCATTTAAATCAATTCTATGAATCCGAAAACCAATTGTTTAAGTTGCTTTCTTAGTTAATGTGATTGATTAAGAAAAGGGTGATTATGAACCAAAGGCCTCGATAATTGAGCTATGTTATTGGCCGCTTTACATTATGAATGTTTGGGTTAAGTAGTTTAGATTTGAATGTAATTTGATTAGTTCAAATTGTTGTAAATGGACATAAGTCCATCAAATGTGTTGTAAAAGGGCATAAGCCCTTCTCTTTATTTCAAGTATTCCTTTTTGTTTATATGTATGCAAATTGGAATAGTTGGGTCCAACGCCCAATAGGAAATAACGGTTTAATTAGATTAAACGCGTAACTAAAATCAACAACTATCTACCTTAAACCCAAGGTCCAACACAAGGCTCATGTTGGATCAAATCAAACGGTTCATAATCATCCTAAGACCTAATATGACTATATAATCCATATGAGGATGCAAAGCATTCGTTAGTAGTTCCATATAGTCTCGTTTGTTTCATCGAAATAGTGGGAGTATTATATACTACTAATTCATATTAACTTGGACCAATGGTTGTGATAGGCCCAAGTTCTTTTAATAAGACTAAAATAAAATTGATGTAGCCCAACACTACTCCCTCAACAAAACGAATATTAAGTTGATAAGCGAGAGATGTTTTGAACATCTCTTCGTAGGCCTTCCACCATGATGGGCTCCAATCATTTGTGACTCCTACAACGGCTTCACCCTATCATGGGGGAGTTCAAAGTATGTGCTTACATTCAGGAGGAGTCCATATATACATACATGATGTAGTGAGGTAGGCAATGAGGATGGCCGACATCATATCATTGTGAGGCTATTCTTGAACCCCTACACGAACTAGCATGGTGGGAATAACTTAACTAAGTGCAATGGTGCCGACATCATATCATTGTGAGGCATCATTCTCTAGAGGCCAAACAAGATGGGTAATTACAAGAGTTGTAAATGATTAAAGCGTTATTCTCTCATCATTATTTTTGCTAACCAACATCGTATCATCGTGAGGTGGGCTTGGTAATGGTGAGTCTCCCATACCCCGCTAAGAGTTCAACACAACTCTCGAATTCCATTGAGGGATGTGGAATTTGCCAAAAATAGTGGGTGGTACTATTTGATATAAGACCCAATCAAGTAGTTTTAAAATCAACAATCTAATACGATTTCTATTATGTTATGTAGTTAACGACATGCCTAAAATTACACCCACCATTATACTTGACAAAAGGGGCCTTAGGGGCCAACGTTTCCTTGCTTGGTATCGCCATATTGAGAATGTCTCAAAGGTGATAGACATATTGTATGTGCTTAAGCAATCCCCTCCTCATGTACCTCCTATGAAACTAGCTTCAAATGAGGAGTGTCAAAATTATGATAGACACTATGAGGATGACTTACAAGCCAAATGCTTAATCCTCACTTCACTTAGTGAGGAGCTCAAGAAGCTACATGCGCACATGGACACTTCTTGTGCCATGGTTGATAGTTTGCATAAGATGCATGACATTGAGACTAGTAATGTACGATTCTCAAATGTTTGTAGTCTATTAAATGCCAAAATGGCAAAGGGGACATCGGTTCATAAACATGGACAAAAGATGGAAAGGATCTTTCAAGATCTTGAAAGTTTAGGAACTTTCATCGATGGGAAAATGGCCCAAGACTTTTTCCTTGCATCTCTCTCGGATGATTTCACTAAGTTTATTGTAAACTATAAAGTGAATAGATTCAATCATACTTTTACCGAGATGATTGACATGTGCTGTAAGTTTGAACAAGGTTTCAAAAATGACAGTGGGAGTGAGAATGCAATCATAAGGAAAAGGTTGCATAAGAAGAAGGCAAGAAAATCCAAATGAACATGCTTTCATTGTGGAAAGGATGAACGTTGGAAGAAGAAATACAGGGTGCGCATTGCGAGCCTTATGACAAGAACTTTTGAAGGGACTATTTCTGTCATAGAGAGTGTTTTTACAATGAGCTCCAATTCCTGGATATTTGATTCAGGCGCTAGTCAACATATCTTCAATTCGTTGCAGGGACTAACAGGGAGCAGGACATTGCGCAATGGGGAGATGATTGTGCGAGTTGGGAACGGCACTAAGATCTCTGCTAAAGCAATAGGCACCTACATGCTTAAACTGCCCTCTAGGGAAGTCTTGGAACTTAAAAATTGTTTATATTTTCCTTCATGTATAAAGAATTTGATTTCTATCTCTAAGCTTTTACGAGATGGGCACTCAGTATTGTTTGACAAAATGAGTTGCACTTTATACTTGAACGGTCGTATTATCTCTCATGGTAATATGATAGAGGGACTTTTTCACCTAGAGACAAGTAGTGGGATGCACTGTATTGAAAGCGGGAATACCTCAAAACCTCAAAACCCAAACTTGGACATGTGACCCTTGATAAGATTCGCAAGATGTCGAAAGACGGATATTTCCGCCCATTAGGTAATGACCAAATGGGTACTTGTGAATGTTGCTTAAAAGGGAAAATGACCAAATCTCCATTCACTGGGAAAGGAGAGCGTGCCACTGAAATTCTAGGGTTAATCCACACTGACGTATGCGGACCTATGTCTACTACGTCGAGAGGAAGTTTCTCCTACTATATCACATTCACCGACGATCACTCTCGGTTTGGCTATGTGTATCTTATGAAGTACAAGTCAGAATCCTTTGAAAGGTTCAAAGAATTCAAGAATGAAGTTGAGAAGCAAACTGGGAAACAGATAAAGATCCTAAGATCAGATCGAGGGGGAGAGTATCTAAGCACCGAGTTCCTAGATTATCTCAAAGAGTGTGGAATAATATCACAGTGGACTCCACCGGGAACTCCACAACTTAATAGAGTTTTTGAAAGGAGAAATCGAACCTTGATGAGCATGGTTCATTCTATGATGAGTTCCGCCGATCTACCAGTAACATTCTGGGGATACGCTCTATATACAGCAGCTTACTTGCTTAATATAGTACTTCCAAATCAGTTTCACAGACGCCCTATGAGATATGGCATGGAAGAAAGCCAAGTTTTGATCACATTAAGATTTGGGGTTGTGAAGCATATGTCAAGAAGCTTGAAGCTACTAAGCTTGAAGCGAGATCAATTAGGTCCTACTTTATGGGATATCCTAGAGAAACTATGGGATATGAGTTCTACCATCCTGACGACCAAAAGGTTTTTGTCGCCATAACTGCTAAGTTTCTAGAGGAGGATTTTGTTCTCAAAGGAACTATAAGTAGAACGATGGAAATTAATGAGATTAATGATGAACCACAAACAAGCACTCGACAAGTTGACAACCCTGTTCCTGAACCCCTAGCTCCACGTAGATCTGAAAGGGTTAGCAAGCCACCTAAGAGGTATGGCTTAGATAATGACTTTGGGGAATTGCACATTCTAGGTGACAATGACACAAAGGAAGACCCTAGAGACTACACTGAAGCAATGTCCGACATTGATTCAAAGAGATGGCAAGAGGCCATGAAATCCGAGATGGATTCCATGTAGCAAAATCAGGTCTGGACTCTTGTAGACCCTCCAGAATGTATAGTACCTGTTGGAAACAAATGGGTCTTCAAGAGGAAGATAGGCGTTGATGGGAACGTGGAGACTTATAAGGCTAGACTAGTAGCCAAGGGTTATAGGCAACGAGAAGGGATTGACTATGAAGAAACCTTCTCTCCTGTAGCCATGATTAAGTCCATTCGGATTTTGCTTGCTATAACTGCGTACCATGATTATGAGATATGGCAAATGGACATGAAGACGGCCTTTCTGAATGGCTACCTAGAGGAAAAGCTCTATATGACTCAACCCGAAGGTTTCGTGTCCAAGTCTGAAAAGACTAAGGTATACAAGCTTCAAAGGTCCATTTATGGACTTAAGCAAGCCTCCAGGAGCTGGAACATTCGTTTGGATACTGAAATCAAAACGTTTGGTTTTACTCAAAACGAAGACGACAATTGTGTTTATCAAAAAGTCGTTGGGGATGCAATTGTATTCCTAGTGTTATATGTGGATGACATATTACTATTCGGGAATGACACTGCAGTACTTTCTTCTGTAAAATTGTGGTTGTCCAAAACCTTCCACATGAAAGATTTAGGAGATGCATCTGATGTACTTGGGATAAAGCTATATCGTGATAGATCCAGAAAATTAATTGGATTATCCCAATCTATGTACATAGATAAGGTGCTGAGTAGGTTCCAGATGGAACAATCTAAGAAAGGTCTTCTTCCTGTCAGACATGGAATTCACCTTTCTAAGTCCATGGGACCTAAAACTCCTGAAGAGATACGGCAGATGAGTGTTATTCCTTATGCTTCCTCCATAGGAAGTCTCATGTATGCCATGATATGCACAAGGCCTGATATCGCATATGCTATGAGCATTACTAGTCGATATCAATCTAACCCAGGATCAGAACACTGGACAGCTGTCAAGACGGTCCTTAAGTACTTAAGAAGAACTAAGGACATGTTCCTCGTTTATGGAGGAGCAACAGAGTTGCGAGTGGAAGCCTACAAAGCCCACAAAGCCACTCATTTGATGTAATAGCTTTTGGAATACTTATTGTATTAAACTATTATATGTTTAATGAAGGGCAAAGCTTATTGTTAATCACTATTTATTGTATCATGTGTTTAAGCAATAAGGGAATCCAAGGAATGTATTTGATCTAAGAGATAAGTGATTTAAGTAAGTTAGATTAACGAGACCTTTCTCTTATGTTCATTCCTAAAACGTTCCTAGCCATAGGATTGCCAATTGGGCATTGACAATCCGTTAAGGTTAGTATGTGTTATGTCAACTCAAGTGTGAGTATGACTAGTCTCAAGTCATTTAGTGTTTGACACTAAGACAAACACATAGGTGCTCGAAAGAGTAATTGAAGTATAGACTTGAAATTGGACTTAATGATATAGCCAGGCTATCTCAAGAATGTTTAATGGGGAAATTAAATCTCAAATGTTGAAGATTTGAGAAGGTGTTTTCCTATATGATAGAAAATCACTTTCATAACCCTTATAATGAATGTGTCATAAAATCACAAAAGGGACACATGTATGGACTTGTGAGATGATATCCAAAGGTGAAAAACCACAGGGGTTGTCACTTTAAGATATTACTATAGCCCAGGATCAGAACCATAGCAACTGATAGAGTATTATTGCCTTTAAGAAAGGAACATCAGAGGAGGACTTTGGAAGCGTGCATTCACTTAGGTTATTAACCAAAGTGAAAATAACCCATTTTAACAAATGGAACTTCATAATGGATGAAGTACTAATCATATGAATGTATTGTTAGTATTGTACTACAATGGTCTCAAGGTTGGAGCAAAGTATGTATAAAGTATACAAACGAAATATATGGCGATATATTGTTTTAGAAAATGCTTCAAAAGGTGTTTTGAATAGAAGGGGTTCTTATAGAACCAATGATTGAATCCAAACCATAAGGTCATTAGTTGGACACTACGACGTAATTGGGCGATAGCTCAAGCCATGGAATCAAGGTCTCATCAAAGTATTTGAACACAAGAAAGAGACATCATCAAATGTTTTAGAAACATTTGATAAGTAAATTCCTTTTAAATAAAAAGGATTAATACATAACCAAGTTAACCTACGAGCATAAGTTCACTCAACTAGCATCTATGAGATACACTAGTGATTGACTTTAGTGCAAGTGGGAGATTGTTGGAAATATGCCCTGAAAGTCAATCTTTGGAAGAAACCTTTTAGGACAATGAATGTGTGTATAGATGACTCTTATACATCAAAAGGCAAAGATACTAATTAGGACTATCTCAATAAACGATATACGTCCTAAATAGTGAATCCATGGACAATGGATCGATGGAAGAAGTAATCTAATGATGTTAGACTACAGAGACCTTCTTCACATAACCATCATGTCCAAAAAGGTTCCTGGTCATATGATTGTCAGAGGGATACTGACAATGCAAAGACCAGTACATACTATGTCCCCTTCAATTGGAAGGATGGAAAGTCTCATCCCATTCGTGTAGTGACACTAAGACAGGTATGTAGGTGCTCATTAAGGGAATGAGTTCACTGAACACAATCGAACGAGAGTACTTGCATGGAGGTCTACTCACATGTCAAGCAAGTAACTCTAATGGTTCGAATAATGTAAGTAGTCCTTTGACCTGAGGCATCATAGTTGTCTTGTGGTTAGGTCCTTGATCTTTGATTATGTCAAAGTCACTCCATCCGCGGGTGTCCACGGCATAGTTGGGGTTAAGCAACTTAGCCATGGAGGCAAGTAAATGCGCAACAAGGGATCTTTAATCCTCGTTATGAGAGGATGAATACTCTAAGATATGATTCGGGAATCTTCGGCCGCAGTATCGAGCGTAATAAAAGAAAGTGTTCCTATACGACTCAATTGAATCATATAACATGGAATAATCACATTAGGGGTTTGACATAATATATCCATACCCTAATAGTGTGATTGAGAGTATTGTTTTAGAGAAGGATCGAATTACATTGTAATTCCAACTGAATAGGTTCTCCGAACAAATTCTACATTAGCTTGGGTAGCCATGATATATGGTTAGATGTCACTCATGGCTTGTGAGTTCTTCTAGATGATTAAATGACTAGTCGTCAAAGAAGAAGGAGAATTAAAAGTAAGTTTTAATTCACTAAGTGATTGGATTAAATATAATCAATTGGATTGGTGCCAATCACCTCACTGCCTTGCTAATTAGAACCTAAAATGATTGTACACCGATACACTCTTGTAGTGAAACAACTAATGGATGATGGAAATAATTAATTGGATTAATTAAGTGTTGTGATTAATTAGAAAGTCTAAAGAAATCATAAAAGATCGTTTTTGGACTTAAAGAAAAGTTCAGGTTAATATGGGCCCATTAAGCCCAAACCCATTGGGCTTTTATTCAAGCATAGGATGACTTGAAATGATAAAAGCCCAAAAGCCCAAACAACACATAGGGGCCGGCCATTGAAGAGAGAGAGAGAGAGTCAAGTTGTTGATTCACTTCTTAGACATTTATAAAGGACTTTTAGTGAAAAGGTTTCATAAGGGTTTTGTGTGTTCTTTCAACAAAAGAAGAAAATATCTTTCTCTCTAAAATAGACACACAAGACCGGCCACCAAAGGGGTAGAGTAGCTAATCATCTTCTCTCCCTTTGGTTATTCCTCCATCCATCTCACTACACTAATGGGTGTGGATCTTTAGAGGTCTTCTATCTTGGAGACTAAAGGAGAACCAAGGAGCACTCATTCTAGCAAAGTGGAGGAAGCAATGAGGGAGGCTAGGCTCAAGGAGTTCCAACAACAAAGGGCTTGGAGGTGGTCTATCCTTGGTCTCAAGTCTAGATCAAGAGGTATAAATCTACTCCTACACTTTGTTCTTCAATAAAATGTTATGATGCATCTTATATAAACCTATGCTTCTTGAAGGGCATTTGCATGACTATAGCTTTGATATTATGTGATAACATGCTTCCGTTGCGTATGTATATGAATTTTGAATTGTATATGCATGCTAGTCACTAGAAATCCCACATAAATCTCATTATTTTCCCTTCAGTAAGCAATCAGGAAGGAGTTCCAGGCAGTCGGTTCTTAGATCGAAAGATTGACACCAAGTGCTGGATGATTGCTCTCTTTCTCCTTGTCACAAAGACAAGGAGAAAGCATGATATGAGATACTTTTGCTTTCAACGTTCATGATATGAAATACTTTTGCTCTTGATGACTTGTTTGCAGAGGTACCCCAAGGGATGAGAAACATAGAGTAACTCGAGAGGCTTTGTTGGGAATGCATTTTTGGAGATGAAGAAGGGTTATGTATGTCTGCCTTGCTATGGAGGGTGAAGGATGACATTTATAGGAATTAATAACCGGTACTATTCTTTCACTCTTATCGGCACCCGTTTGATGATTGAACAGTAAACTGCACGTGCTTTCTACTTCACCAGAAATCTTCGACAAATTGCCCGTAATTTCTGCAAGGTAGAGTGTGCATGTGACAGATGCTGACACGTCTGGATAAAGCAGATGCCTCTTCGATATCTGGAATCGGCGCTTCGACAAACTATTCATGATTTTCGCAAAGCTGAGTTTGCGTGTGACAGGTACTGACGAGGCTGAAAAAGACTGGTGCCTCTTCGATATCTGAGATCGGCGCTTCGACAAATTATCTGTGATTTTCGCAAAGCTGAGTGTGCATGTGACAGGTGATGACACGTCTGAAAAAGCAAGTGCCTCTTCGATTTCTGAGATCGGCCCATGGTTTCTGAGCAGCCCAACTTTTGAGAAAGCAGACGTCTCTTCGATCTCTGAGCTTGGCTCTTCGAATTCTGAACTTGCCTCTTCAATTTCTAAAGCTCCGTCGAGTGCTGATTTTTAAAGAGAGGCACGCATCACATTCCAAAGCACACTTGAATTTTCCGCCTGTAGAAGCTCCCTACTTGTACTTCTAAGAACTTCATTTGTCCGACCTCTTCTTTTTCTTCACACCTTCGAATATGTCTTGCCCTTCTGACCGTCGCCTTAACTTGAATGTCGGGGAAGATAGTGACATATCTTCTCCAAACAACATTTGGCAGCCGTTCTTCGTATCCCATAATGGTCCTCTTACAGTTGGGGATTCCATGATGATGAATGATACAACCGCTTCGGTGGTGGCCAGAAATCTTCTCACTCCTAGAGACACTAGAATACTTTCCAGGCGGTCCGACGAACTGGCTGTTCAGGACTCTCTGGCCTACAGCGTCCGATGTGCAGGCTCAGTATCAAACATGGGTCAGCGCCTTCTTGCTCGATCTCGTCAGGTTGAGTCGTTGATGGCTGAAGTGGCTAGTCTTCGGCAAGAGGTTAGAGTGCTTAGGCATGAGAATAAAGAGTTGCACATGCTCGCAACTAATTACTCAACAAGCATGAAGAGGAAGCTTGATCAGCTGCAGGAGTCCGAAGTGCGGATTCAGAATGATCATCAGAGGTTTGTGGCGTTACTCCAGAGGCAACTTCTACCTTCGTCCTTTGGCACTTCACCAAGTGTTAAGGCTCCGGATAATCAATCTCTGGTGCTTCGTCTTTCTAGAGCTCCGTCGAATGCTGAGGCACCTCCTAACCAATGAAGACTCATTACTGTTTATTTGCACTTTCTTGTACTTTTCTACCTTTCTACCTAATGTTCCTTCTCTACTAAAGTCAATGTAAAAACACTTTATTTACCTGTCAAAGTTTCAAACAAAAATCCACACCAAAAACAATCAAACAAGCAACAAATAAAAATGACAAACAAGGCAAAATAAACGCAGTAAAAGGGAAGGTTTTTAGAAACGCAAAACTGATTGTGGAGCGATTCATAAATCTTCCTTATTTGAATACATGGGTTGCCTCCCAAGAAGCGTTTGCTTTAACGTCTTCCAGCTGGACTATACCTCCATCTAAACTTGGATAAGGCTCATAGCATGGAATTGATCCTTGAATGGAAGGTGATACTTGACGTGATCCGGCAATGGTTTAAATTCTAGTGTAGGTGCCTGAATCATCAAAATCAGCAAGTTAGTATAAAATAAAATTGAAGTTTGAGAAGATGGCTTACTTGCTTGCTCCAACACAAACTCAATTACGAACACCACATCTTTGAAGGTTGCAGGGATTTGGGATTGGCCAGATTTGGTGTTTTGAGAGTTATGACTATTCCCGTGTCATAAAATCCAACTTCTTTGGGAGTTTTCGTCTCAAGTGTATCTTCTTTGATGAATTGTAGACATTCCCCATCCACTTCTTGCTCTTGATTCTTTGGAAAGTTTCCGAAGATGCCTTTTTCACCCTCTTCTTCCTTGGATTGCATGATCTTGCAAGGAATAAGGACATTTGGTGAAACGGGGTTAGGACGAATTGAATTTAGGCTTACCTTGGTTGTAGTGGACGGCATAGAGGGGATATGGGGTTGCGGCAATGATGGTTCTTCCCTTGCCGTGGCCTTGTTACTCTCATCTTCTTCGAGCAGCAGCTGTTCATCCATGTTTTGGCTTGGTTTGGACGTCTTGGGTTCACCTCCAACCTCTATAGCACTTCCCAAAGTGATAGCATCATAGATTTCAAAATCTTCCTTCAAATTTTCAACAGTTGAGTTGGATAGTTCACTTTGCTCTTGAATTTGTGCTGTGAACTCCATAATCTGCCCAAATTGCTTTTCCAATTCGCCCGTCTTCTTCGCTTGATTTTGCACCTCTTTGTTTCAGTTTTCTACATCCTAGTTCAAAGAGGTGAGTAACTTATTAAACATATCATTATCCAAAGATGTACCTGAATTGAATTGGGCAGATTGTTGTGGTGGCTGTGATGGTTCATATGGCCAGTGATAGAACTCCTCTTATTGGGCAGATTGTTGGGGTGGCTGTGATGGTTCATATGACCAGTGATAGAACTCATCTTCTTGCTGCCAATATCCATCTTGTTGGAATTGTTGTGGTTCTCCACACATGTAATCTGAATAATCTCTCCAATCCGAATTGTAAGTGTTGGAAAACATGTTGTCCCATGATTGGTTATTGCTTTGATAACCCCAAGCATCTTCATTCGCAGTGAATTGAGAACATTGATGAGTTGGATATCCTTGCCCATAGGACACACCACATGTAGGGACACTTTGCATTGTGGTCCTTTCGGCATATTGTGACAATTGAGAAGTAAGTTTCGCCAATTGAGCTTGAATGGTAGCAAAATCCATGTCTTACTTCTCTAGTCCCTAAAATCAAGGAAACAAAACTAAATCAAATATCACAAGTAAAAATAAAAGACACAAACAGAAACAAAGTCAGTAACTAAAACAAAAGACATGAAAAAGAAACAACGGGGGATTAGCAAAGTTGCTAATCCCCGGCAACGGCGCCAAAATTTGATGCGGTGAAAGTTAAGCACTCAAATTAAACCATCTTTTGACAATTGTAGTATATGTATAAGTAGGGATCGTTCTGGACCGAGGATTAGGAGGGATTGCTAATCTAAACTAAATTGACTTACAAAAAGAAACTTAAAAACTCTTAACTAGACTCTATAGACTCAAAACACTTAAAAACACAAACTAAAACAGATTCTAACTAATTAGACACACTAAAGTAAAGGGGGATTGGGTTTTGGACGAAAATAAAGTAAAACAAAACAGAAACTAGAACTAAACAGATTTGCACGAAATTGGTTGTTTTGGATGGATGATGGGCTAGCTAAAAGGTCTTTCTCCACACATGACACACTTGCATACAAATCAATCTCCAATTGCTTTTCAATAAACTATGATGCTCAACACCCCAGATTAACCGTGATGCACAAGTTAACCCTCAGATTTTCCTTTACTCATTGAATTGGATGAATGCATGCGACAACCCAAATCATTCTCTAAAAGTCCCCTATATGAATGCATAATAGAGATACAATTAAAGATCATTACGTTCCATGAAAATCATAAGCGTTGACAAGGCAATTGTAACTATGAATGCATGATACGTTTGCCAAGAATTCAATTAACGCGATTGTGACAAGCAACCTTCACTACTCATGAATATAAACTTGTAACGATTAGGTGAAACTTATTTATATCCTAGCATCAAATTCATGCATGAAAACTAAGTATGCATCCTTAATAAACATACACAAATCCGTTATGAATAAAATAGATAATTGAATTGCAATCACAACTTATCAAATCACAATTGGAAGAAATCAATTCATATTGCAAATATATTCATGGCTTCAAACTTCCCCCTAACTAAATAGGGGTTTAGCCACTCATAATTGAAACAAAATTAGAAAATAACAAAGTAGACATTGAAAGCAAGAACGAAGTACACCTAAAACGCTCCAAAGTTCCAAGCTTGAAACGCCAAGGACCTTTGTTTTCACCACCTTGTTGTAGCACAAGTGTCTAGGATGTGTATGGATATATGGATGGAATGGATTTGCACGGCTAAGAGATGAAAGTGTATGGATTGGTGAGATGTAGTATGGCTAGATGAATGGATGGAGGTCACGACAAGGAAATTGTGTTTGTGAATGAAGCTCTTTTGATGGATCGAGATCTTTTTAGGAAGGGGAATGGTGGATGTATTTATAGGCTAAGGAGATGACCACTTCAATTCCTTGCATGTGCAGTTTGTATGGGTGTGTGATGTCCATGTTTCCCTTTACATTTGCACACACATGACCTCCATCATTTCAACCACAAAACAAACACATTTTCTGCCATGCCAACTGTCCATGCCATGCCTTTCTCTTTGCCCATGTGTGTGTCTTTCCTTTGCCCATGTGTGTGTCTTTCCTTTGCCCATGTGTGTGTGCTTTTCCTTTGCATTTGCACACACATGTTCTTCATTATTTCAGCCAACAATCCACCCATTTTCTGCCCATGCCAAGCCCTCCATGCCGTGCCTTTCTTGTTGTGTGTGTGCTGTCCATGTAGAGTGTGTGTATTCCCTCCAACCTGTGCAGTTTGCATGTGTGTAGTTGTCCATGTTTCTCTTTTGCATGTGCCTTCTCTTTCTAGCTGTGCATTTCCACTTGCTCCAAAGCCAAATGAGTGCAATCATAACCCCATTTGCTGCTGAGTGTTGATGACAAAGCAAAACACAAAACAAGTGCCTTTACTTTCTCATTTTATTAGCCAAAACTGCTTAGCCCTTTTCTGAACCTTTCAGTGTTACAATGCCCATAACTTCTTCTAGAAAAAAAAGATATTAACAATCCGTAAATTGCTCCAGAAAATAGACATCCGTAGCTTTCCAAGCATATAAGGCTCATTTTCTCATTCATTTTGAGTTGTTCGTAACATGCTTCCAAAGTCAGCTAATCTGCACAGGCAGTTTTGACGAATTTGTTACTTAATATCTCACTTGTGCTACTTTTCTTTTCTTTGCTTGATAAATCACACAAAACACAAAAACATAGTAAATAGCTCAAAAATATAAGGAACTAACTAAGAAAAGACAATTGAATTTGATGTAAAATATATATAAATATGAGCTTATCAATGCTTCAATGTGTTTTACATAGGATTAGGCAACATACAACATATAACCTTTAAAGTAGTTTCTGTTTGAATGTATGTTAGGTATAACCTTTCAACTTCTACCTAGTTATATTAAGTTTTTTTTTTTTTTCAATTCAATCTTGCATGTTCACTTTATTTGTGTTTCCTAAGTTGTATCATGTCAAATTTGATTTTTTTTAATCTCCATCTCCCTTAAAATGACACAAATGATAAGTCCGTGAATGACTTACATATTTGTCCCGAACAACATCATTTATCAACTTACCATTCTTGTCTTTATGGAGAGCCCCCAATTGTCAATCACAGATAATGGATTTCCTTTCTGCTCAATAATGCAAAAACATACATTAGAATTATGTAAATTCCATAATGAGTATAATAAGTAATTTAATTTCATTACCATCTGGGCCTTCCTAGCATGTTGGATAAACGGCCTTGCCCCTCCTTTGTGGTGATACTTTTGTTTCTTCCTATTATCAGCATTTTGCTTTGAAAGCTCCTACATTACACATTTGGTACATGACATACAAAAGAAGATTTAGTTAGCTATACATGTGTAAAATTTGGAAAGTTCCAAGCTCTTAAACTTGTCATATATAACGTCATGTATTTCAATTGTACGTATTCATTCACCTTACAGGGCTATCTCATCTCACCTTCTATGTTCTCTCGGTCAACAATGTTAGAAACAGCACAAGCTAAGGAGAGAGAAACATATAAACACCAAGCTTAAGGAAATTGAATGGAAGGTACTCTTTCTTCTACGAAGGGCATTAGGCTAACATGGTTAGTCAGATGAGTATATGATAACCATTTTCAAACTTTAAATGTTAACTCCAAATTACCTAAGTGTCAAGAAGTAACAATCAACAAACTTCAAATTTTAACTCAAAATTACCTAAGTGTAAAGAAGTAACAATCAATTTAACCACAAGGTGAAATTCATTAATGCATGTTAGGATATTTTTATTTCAAATCTGGCTATCGAAACAACATTATATTATCATTGCCATATTCCTAATTTTAACCTAATTAAATAGGTGTTTGAGCATATTTGACAATTACAAGTAAAAAAGTGTGTGGCTGTATAGCCAAGTAAGCTAAGATACATAAATCATGTCCTAACACAATATAAATGTTCTAGACAAACAACATGAGATCTTGATCACACTCAAAGAAACAAAATTCATTTAAAACAAACAATTGAAACACTAATTGATGGCCTGCAAAATGACACTAAGCATATGAGTTCCATAAGAACAAATCAGATGAATAAAGCCACCAACTACAAGACAGGGAAAATCTCAATAAATAAAGGGAAAATACAAAACAAAAAGTAACAAAGCCAAGATGTAGAAATTTTACTTTGGAAAATTAAGCAGATGACAATCAAAATGAAAATGAAGCATAAAAGGTTAGAGGTTCTGACTATAAAAACTGAATTTGTAGAACACGACAAAAAGTCTTCATTTTGAAAGAATTGGTCTCTAACTTGGATTTATACTAGAAAATATTGTATAGAATACATACCAAAAAGAGTGTAGTAGTGTAAACATTATCACATAACCAATCTCAATGACTCTTTGATCTCCCATTCCATATCATATCATTTGGAAGCTTAGCTCGTCCTCTCGCAGGTGTTCCACATGACAAGTAGTGCGGATGCAACCAGTGCCTAAACTGAGGGTACAACTTTGCCATCTTCTTGTCAACATATTCAATAATCTTTGGATGGGATAAGTCCACAACAAATAATACCTATTGTTAAACATAAATATATGCAAGTGAGTGCTTGAAATTACAATGAATAAATTGAATTAAATTCAAACTCACAAGAAACTGCTCTCCTAGTTTCTTCTTTTCTGAAGCTGGGACCTTAAACCATCTTTCATAGCAAACCGGTGAATAAGTTTGAACAATATTCCCTATGTTGAACATGAAAAAACTTGACACAAGTAGATCACTTGGAACTTGATGTTTAAAATCAAAGATGATTGGCATCTTCAGCCCGTTATTGGCCTCCGAAATATCATGGACGCCTTTCCCACATGACTTTCCACAAGTCAAATTTTTTGCAAAAAAGTCAAAATCTGTCTCTAGAAAAATATATGTATCTCTAATCAATGTGATGTGTTGTTTAAAACTACGTTAATAAGGAAAAGGTAAATAATTGTAACTACCTTTCTTACCTGGGTTAGTGTTTGTTGGTGAAGGTGCAGGCGGTGAAGGAGAAGGTGTTGGTGGAGAAGGTGGCGGATGAGGTGCAAGTGCATCATTTGGCGGAGGAGGTAAGGGATCCCTCACCTACTTCACCCTCTTCCCTCGCAGATGTGCAGGTGGTGGTGGAGGAGGTGGCAGAGGAGGTGGTGGTGGTGGTGCAAATGCATCATTTGGAGGAAGAGGTAAGGGATCCCTCACCCACTTCACCATCATTAGTATATCAAACTATCATATTCACCTTTTCCCACCTTTCCTCTTCATGTCATATAAACACTTTTTTTTCCCCTATTCACAATGAAAAACGGGGTTGCCCTCCATGTCTCTAGTTTTCTAGTCCTCCAAGGGGGTCTGAGCTAAGGTATTTTGTTTTATCAGCTTCTGTGAGTTCTTAGATTGTTGTGTGAGAAATGAGATACAAGCATGGATGTTTCTCTTCCTTCTAGTTTATGTTTTGAAATTTTGAAGGAAAAGTTTTCAACTTTTTTTACATAGAAGTGTCTGTAACAATCTATTTTTCCCATGCTAAAAAAGTTCCTCATTAACTCCCAATCTAATATCAATTGAAAAATTAAAATAAAATACAAATAAAAAACCTCATAAAGAAATTCGCTTGGAGGCAAGAAAATTGGAAACTATGAGGTCACATATTAGACAATTTGTAACATATGGTTTCAGTTTTGTTTGTATAAATAGCTAACTAATTAAAAATATGCATATTTGTGTGATAACTTAACAAAGAAAGTAAAATTGTGCTAGGATTTCTTTGGTCGGTGAAAATTAAGATGCATACTCCTACATGATGAAAAACCTATTTTCAATCATATGGCTTTATGGGCATCTGGGCTTTTATACAAAGAGACGCGGAAACACCGTGTGAACCTATTCTTGTGTAGCAAAAGCAGTTTCAGATAAGCATATCAGAAGCATAGGGCATATACCACAACAAAGACATAAAAGCAATTCAAATCTATTTAGAAATTAAGAACTTTCGCTGATATCAATACTTCTACATATATTTCTATAAACAGATTTACAAACATAATCAAGTATTTTAGGATCACTCCAAAGGACACAATATTGATAATTCATGTTTTGAAACAAACTTTAGTCTTTTAAATTCTAGGATTTTCATGTATTGTCCTAGTCAAACTATATTTTCCTAGTCTATAAAAGTCTAGGACTCACTCGAGAGAACGCTACGAGTGATTTGCGGAACTCTACTAGAGGGATGTAAGTAGTTTTAATCATTTCTTATATTTATGTGCTACCAGATCTCCTACCATCACCCATTTTTAGGCAGCCAAAACACAAGAAAGTACACATCTAAAGAATTCCCAACGCAAGTACTAATAAGAAATGGCACTAAGATCACTGTAGGCCCTACCCAAAAATTTTCAAGGTGAACCTAGTCTTGACTCTTGACAACACCTCTCTCAAGAAAGACAACACGCACCTTAATGGTTACAGACTTTCAACATTTGAACAAAAACAAAAAACAAAAAGATAACACTTAGTCAGGGGACTAAGAAAAAATATAAAAACATATATTAACCACCAAGACCAAAATTTGACTCCAAAGAGTAAAGAAGAATCAAGACTGGAATAGAAAACTCACTGCTAGTATAACTCTCCCTAAAGAAAAGAACAATTCACCAGCAATAGGATCTTTAGCAAAAGAAAATAAGAATCTGGGGAACAATTAAGGAAAAAAAATCCAAAAACACTTAAAGAAATGTGGAGAAACAAAGTACCTTTTTGTCAACTGAAAGAACTTGAGAAAAAATCGAACTTCTCTTTCTCCAATTTGATCTTGTTATGTCAGAGAGATAAGAGAGTTAGTGAACAAGAATCAAAGGGTGGGAGAATGGCTAAGGGAGGGAGACGAATGAGAGGTGTTAGTCGCCGTCACTGGTAACCACCAAGTAGCTGGTCGTCGAAGTTAAGGTGAAGGAGTAGACGAACGGGTGCTGAAGACTGGGAAGAAATGAGAATAAATGGACATGTTTTGTTATTTAGGGGTTTTGATATGGCTAGGTGGCCTTCCCTCTTCTTATGTGATGAATTTAACAATGTGTTACATATTAAAATTTCGTTTGGCGGTAAACTTTCCGGCCCACTTTTTTGTGGTGAATCCAAAAGTGTAAGTGACACAAAATATTTGGTATCCTGCAAAAATCTTAAAGTGACGATTTTAAAAAAAGCGTCATTTGTTTTACCTATATGTGATGAATTTTCACGCGCCACAAAAAATTGGGTCACTTAATCCATCTTTTCTTATAGTGTCAATTGGGAATGTATTAAAGATAGGATTTGAGTAATTAATCTTTATCTTTAATGCTTTGATTTTTCCTTGCTAAGGGCATGTGAGCTGGGGCAATCATATTCAGTTGTTTGGACTTTCAAGGGTGCTGAGCTGAGTGTGGGAGAATTTGATAAGCCTGCCCATTTAATGAGGGCAATCTTGTCTTTCTTGAGAAAAAATCCACGTGTCACCTCTAGGATTTTTGGGATTATTTTAGGCTCCACAAATGCCCCCACACATGTTCGGCTGCATGTAGGAAATGACAGTACGTGTAGAAGTCCTAAGTTGCATGGGTGTGTAGAGTTGTTTCCCAATTTGATGTAGATCTCCTTCTTTGACTTGGAGATAAACTCTTCTAGATAAAGGAAACTAATTGCCCCCAATACCTATTTAATTCTGCCTTGAGCAAGGGATTAAATAAATTTGGAGAATAATCTTCATTCCAACAAGGAAGAGAGAAACTAGAGGAAATTTGTTCCCCATCCTCTAGCTCTCTTCTTCTCTTGCCCATGCAAAGAGTCATTTCTCATCGTTGTTCTTCTTCTGTGCGCCGCACCAAGGTAAGAAAAAGGTAATTTTCTTTGTTTTCTGAGGTGGTGCTGCCACAGGGCAACAGTCGGGGTAGTACGGCACGTCAGCTGGCAGGGGCCAGGAGTTGGCTCAGCGTGGGCTGAGGAGGTGGCGTAGCAAGGGCCACAACTTGACTACTTGGCTCGGTTAGAGCCAAAGGTAGCTGCGCAGCTGGGGCTACGATTTAAGGCGATGAGGCGCAGTGCAAAGCAACCTACTGGGCTCAAGCTCCTTCTGGAGGCCTGAATCTAACATGGGCCAGTCAAGCATGTCAAATGGTGTAGAGAAACTGAGGTCTCGCCATAGGTTGTTCGATGCCTCAAGCAACGGTAATCATGAGTGGGCGAGGTGAATGGCGCGCTGAACGCAGAGCTGGGCAAGCTGTGAAGCTCTAGCCCTTCTAGATTTGGGCTTGGCCCGGGTCAAGTATGACGAGGCAGGCTCGGGCCTACTATTTCGTGGAGAAGAAAGAAGAAAGTGTAAGGTGTCATATCTCTTGCTTCAGTTTGGGTCGTGGCAGCTTGAGCTGCTTCTCTGTGGACCTGGGTCTCCTGCCCTTGAGCTAGTGAATAAACCTAAGCCTCTTGCCCAAGGTTTTAGTGGTCTGTGCACTGCAAGGGCAGTGGTGTAAGAATTTGGGTCATGGCTTGGTAGCCTTGTCGTGGTTGTTGGGTTGCGGCAGCGGTGATAGTGCAGCTCCACGGTGGTGAGGCTCCTCCCGCCGTTACGTTGAGCATTGAGGATCGCCCTCTTGGGGCTACATCGACATCTCTACTCTCCAGTCCAAATCCTTGTACGTACGGGGTTCTGTTCGTTGTGGTTTCTAAATCTCCTACCATTGAATCCTTTCTCCAAGGATTGATCAAGAAACTTTTCTAGGAATTTAATTGATATGACGTGTGAGAAATTCAACGTAACATAAAACTCAAGAAACCAAGTGGGAGAGGCTTCTTCAAATATTTGAATCAGCTATCAATGAAAGCACCAATTTCTCAATGCAAATTTCGGTCGTTTCTAGTTTTGACAAAAATGCACCTGTTAAACAATCAACACCTTTGATCAAGGACCTAAGCCTTACGCGCCCATAAGGTGGGGTGGGGGGGGTTAGGCCAATGGATCTCTGATGCCTAAGTTAAAAAAAAAAAGTAAGTGTTTAGGGTTTTTTTAGGGTTGTAAAAGCTTACCGAAATTTGGTAAAGATTGAGGTATTTATAGAGGAGTGGCCGGCCATGGTGTTAGGGTTTTACCTTACACATGGCAGCATCCTATTGGCAAAGGTTTATGGAGAAATATTTTCAAGATATTAAATAGGAAAAAAGATCTTGAATTAAGTCAATCTTCAATTGGGAATGTATTAAAGATAGAATTTGTGTGATTAATCCTTATCTTTAATGCTTTAACTTTTCCTTGCCAAGGGCAGGTGAGCTGCGGCAATCGTATTCAGCTGCTTGGACCTTCAAGGGTGCTGAGCTGCGTGTGGGAGAATCTGAGAAGCCTGCCCATTAAATGAGGGCAATCTTATTTCTTTAGCAAAAGTCCACATGTCGCCTCTAGGATTTTTGGGATTATTTTAGGCTCCACATATGATAGATTACATTGTTAAGGTATTTAGTAGTGGAGGGAGGGTGAGGACAATTGGTGGCTACAACCCTAACAGGGTGATTTTCTTCCCATTGATACTAGGACCAATATAGATGTGAATTAAAATAGAGCATTTGATATATAATGTGTTTGAAAGTGTTTTTTAAATTACTGAAAGCGTTGTTGATGTAATTATTCTTGGAGCATTTGGTTTCAAAAGCATACATTTAAAAATCCCCATCATCGTATCGTAGTTTCAATTGGTCATATTATACTGTATTTTCATGTGCATCAACTCTACAATGGTTGTTAGGACAGAAAAATCTTCACAACCAAGTACAATTCTCGCTCAGCTTCCTTTAACAATTTATCGTACTTCTCGGGATTTGTGGATAGCTCTTCGTCCATATTAAGCAAGCGTTAGGGAAAGCATAATTCAATATCTCCATCACTTGGTACTCATCACCACGGCTAGATGTAGAGGGTGCATGCCAAAATGTCCCACTGCCGGACGACGTTGACACTGTAATGGGCGATTTTGCATGATAAGTCCAATTGGAATAGCCGTGTACCATCCCTTTCGAATACAAGTGATATCAATCTTTGTCCAATGCCATCCAAACACAATTATTATGTTTCATGCAAGGACACCTAATACGATTCTAAGCACTGACATGGTTGCTTGCGAATTGAATAAAATTGTCGATCCCATCCACATTTTGGTCCAACTTCTATCTTGCAACTTGATCAACTCCTTGTCCATTGCACTTGTATTCAGAGAATTTACTCCTCATAATGATTTAAAACACACTTCATCGCCCCCTTATGCCTCCGGTAATGATCCTATCTCATTCGGAAATGCACTTTCTGTTGGAAGTATGCCCACAAAGCCACTCATTTGATGTAATAGCTTTTGGAATACTTATTGTATTAAACTATTATATGTTTAATGAAGGGGCAAAGCTTATTGTTAATCCCTATTTATTGTATCATGTGTTTAAGCAATAAGGGAATCCAAGGAATGTATTTGATCTAAGAGAGAAGCGATTTAAATAAGTTAGATTAACGAGACCTTTCTCTTATGTTCATTCCTAAAACGTTCCTAGCCATAGGATTGCCAATTGGGCATTGCCAATCTGCAAAGGTTAGTATGTGTTATGTCAACTCAAGCATGAGTATGACTAGTCTCAAGTCATTTAGTGTTTGACACTAAGCAAAACACATAGGTGCTCGAAAGAGTAATCGAGTACACTGAACAACGATCAAAAGAGAGTTCGAACATACATGTCATGTAAGAACTCGATAGTTGCAATAGGTAAAGTAGTCCTTTGACCTGAGGCATCATAGATGTCTAATGGTTAGGTACTTGATCTTTGATCATGTCAAAGGCATTCCATTGAGAGTGTCCACGGCATTGTTGGGGTCAAGCTATCTAGTCATGTAGGCATATGAATGCACAACAAGGGATCTCTAACCTTCCATGGTGGAAGGAGAATACTCTAAGATATGATTCGGGAGTCTTTGGCCAAAGCATATGAATATGACTTAGGAAGTTTGTTCCAAATCATATTCAGTTGAATCATATAAAGAAGTATCACATTGGATAGTAGACATGAAACAAACTATCACTCAAACAATGTGATTAAGAGTATTGTATTAGAGAATGACCGTATTGCGTTGTAGTTGTAACTGGATAGGTTCTCCAACCACTTCTACTTAGCTTGGGTAACCATGACATGCTGCTAGGTGTCACTCATGGTTTGTGGAAGCTCTGAAGATTAGCAAACACTAATCTTCAACAAAGGGAGAATTGAAATGTTGTTTCAATTCACAATCGATCGTTAAGAGTAACAATCGCCCACTGCCTTGCTAATTGGAACCTAATGGATCGTACACCGAGTAAGGATGAAAGTGAAGTAATACAAATGAAATGGATATGCAATTAAATGGTTTAATTGAAAAATGGTCAAGATTAATTAATTAGTTAATTAATTTTACGAAAGGTTCGTATTGGGCTTTTAAGTTGGTTTTGGGTTTCGGGGCCCAAAAGTGTTTTGGTCCACAAGGCCCATTATGTTTAAGTTGTATGACAATTAAAACAAAATGGGCAATAAGCCCAATCACAACAAAGGGGCCGGCCATAGTGAGGAGAGGGTGAAAGTTTGCTCAATTGCAAGTTTGCCACTCACCTAAGAAAAGAGTTATAAAAGCAACTTTATAGCTATTTTTCTCATTAAGGGTTTTTTCTTGAAGAAAAGAGGTGAAACCTATTCTCTCTTTTTCAACAAGGAGGCCGGCCACTTAGGAGCATCACAAAGGAAGTAAATCACAAGGAAAATCCAAGGAGCTAGGAGGTGACTTGAAGGCCCTCCACTTGGGTGAATCCCTTGTGTAAACAAGGATGAGCTTTAAGGGTAATGAATCTCTAAATCCTTCATTCTCTTTAATGTTGTTAAAGAGTCTTATGGTTCACCATTCACTAGGCTTTGAAAGTCATGGGTTTTAGACTTGTTTTTGAATGCATGCCTACTTTAAAGTGTTAATAGTTTGCATATGTGTTCAAATATTCTCACATGTTCTTAGCTAGGACAAAATTTTTCCTTCACTTTCTATCTTGTGGTTTGCGAGGCACGTGACTATTTCTAACCGTAAAAAATTTGGCAGCATCTCCGCAGGGTTCCCCAAGTGCACAACGTAGATATTAGATAATTATCTAGTATGTACTTAAAGAACATTAGGGGGATACAACGGAATTTTCCACGATCGGAACTTAGCCAAGTTCATTGCAAACCATAAACACATACTAGTGCACTCATGAACTGGACAATTCATGATTCAGTTAGATCGCAAAGCAGCATACTGCTTCTACACATGCGTCCAATAGAATCTTAAACGGGTCTAAGGTTTTTTCAAATTTATTATACGAATTTAATCAACATAATTAACTTCATATATATAAATGGCTATGAAATTTTAACAAATTTCACTCTACGAATTCTTACACTAATGCTGCACAAATTAAATTCACCTAATCTACATGTATTTCAATAACACAAACTCAAAATTTCACTCATACAAAATTTCAACATATATAAATATCATAATTAATAAATCAAGGAGTCATACATTTCCTTAATTTACAATTAAATAAATTCCAAATTCCTATATATAATTAAGACAAATACATACATTCCTTTAATTTACTTCCAATCCAGTCACAAAGCTACATAAATCAAAATTAATTAATTACACATTTGAAGAAAAAATTCATCAACAAATAAAAATAAACTAATCTTCAATTAATTGGGAGAGGAAGAGATGGAGAAGAGAGTGTGTGTTTGTGGGTAAGAGAGAGATAGAGAGATGCAGGGAGAAGCAACAGTCGCGGAGGGGGGGGGGAAGCAGAGAAAAGAAAACGGAGAGAAAGAAGAAGGCACAGACCTAAATGGTAAAGTAGGGTTTGCCCGACGAAAATCCTCTACGGGCACCCTCGCTCAGTCGTCGATCAAACGTGTTTTGCTCGTTTTTTAACACGTTAGTGTGATCCTTTACGAGACAAATTGAAACCCTTAGTTGAAGGAACTGTCCGTCCGGCAAACTAAACTTAGCCGACTAACCAATGTTCCGTCCCACAATCCTCAACGAATTGTGCGCCAAATTTTTTCCTTTGCGCCAAAATCTTGCCCTACACGTTTCGTCTCCTAAAAATTTTGAGTAAACCCATACTATTGACCAAATTCGCCCTACGAACTGGTTATTTCCTCAGATAAAATGTTTGTTAGCCGATGAATTTTTTTCAATCGGGCAAGGTTTCGTAGGATAACCCCATTTTCTGATAGTGGGTGAGCTTTTAACATATATGGAACAATATCTCACAGTTTTTGCGCATGTATAGTTGCGTGCCCGAAATGGCATTAAATATGGAACATATTTCACAGTTTTTTAATTTGTTGCTTTGGTAGATAAGATAAGAACTAATTAACTAAATTGTGTTCTAGAATTAAGATAAATCGGAATCTGTTCATTGATTGATGACAGTACTGGATAACGGTGTTTGTTTCCATGAACAGCAATATTTCGGACAAATGGATATAATATAGATAGTAATTGATTAATAGCTCATTTTTCATATGTAATTCTCTCTCTCTCTCTCTCTCTCTCTCTCTCTCTCTCTGTTAAGTGATCTCTTCATTTCTCTCGGATAAGTTATTTTTTGTCTCTCTATCTATCTATCTATCCATCCATTTATCTAGCTCTATAGAGATGGAGATGGCTGACAAGAGAGCAGAAAATAACGTCGTCTCCGGCCAACCGCAGAATAGTATTGCAGACATCGATCCCCCAAAGAAACCCAAGACAAAAAAAGTTCGCTGTTGCCTGTGCCGTTTTGGCTTCAATGACGTGTATCTTACTAGGTTATGTTAATTGTTCCTTAAAACTCATGGATATCGTTAGTGGTTGTGGTTCTCTAATGATAAACTCATTCTCCACTCCTGTTCTTATTTGATTTTTAATATTATCTTACTATTGCAATCCACCATTCTCCATTCCTACTCTTTTTGTTTGGAAGAAACTTCTGCGATGCATGTTAATTTCAATTTATTTACAGATATTGGTGTAATGAGTGGAGCGTCTCTATTCATCAAAGAAAACCTCAAGATCAGCGACGTTCAAGTCGAAGTTCTTAACGGTACTTTGAATATACGCTCTCTCATTGGCTCCGCCCTGGCCGGTAAAACCTCCGACTAGATTGGACGGCAGTACACCTTAGTACTAGCGGGAACAATCTTTTTTGTTAGAGCTCTCCTCATGGGCTTCGCCCCCAACTACACCTTCCTCATGTTCGGGAGATTCATTGCCGGAATTGGAGTTGGTTACGCTCTTATGATAGCTCCTATATCTACACCGCCGAGATTTCTCCGGTCTCGTTTTGTGGCTTCCTCGCATCTTTCCCTGAGGTTTGTTTCGTTACCACGTTATATTATCATATAATATAGTAAACTTTTTTTGTTATTAGCCAAGGTAATATGTTCACGTAAATATAGGTATCTAAGTATCTATAAAAGTAATGCTAAGGAGACTACATTTATATCACATTATTGTAACATTTAATGTGACAATCGATGTATATAATCAAGATTCAATAAGATAAATGTATTAATTGATGTGGCATTTATACATCATTTGCCACATCAGACGATACACAAATATAGTACAAAAATGTGGTATCCCTAACATTTTTCTTTGTAAAGAATAATGCTCAATAAAAGATTGAGTAATGATAGGCCGACTACATATTTATGTCACATTTGTGTATCATATTATGTGGCAAATAATGTATGCAACTAACATCGAATGTGATAAATTCATTTATTGACGTGGCATGTATACATCACTTATCACATCAGATAGTACACAAATGTGATATAAAAATATTCTCCCTAGAATTTTCCTAAAATATTTATTGTTTCGTAAACCTCTCACGTGCATGCATGTGGAGTTTATATTAATAGAATTGATCATTTTGAAAAATGTGTAGGTGTTTGTTAACGTTGGTATTGTTGGAAATATGCCCTGAAAGCCAATCTTTGGAAGAAACCTTTCAGGACAAATGAATAGATGTATAGATGATTCTTATACGTCAAATGGCAAAGACACGAATTAGGACTATCTCAATAAACGATATATGTCTTAAATAGTGTATCCATGGACAATGGATGGATTGAAGAAGTAATCTAATGATGTTAGACTACAGATACCTTCTTCAGATAACCAAATGTCCAAAAGGTTCCCGGTCATTGGATTGTCGGAGGGAAACTGACAATGCGTAGATCGGTACATACTGTGTCTGCTTCAAATGGAAGGATGGAAAGTCTCATCCCATTCGTGTTGTGACACTAAGACAAGTATGTAGGTGCTCATTAGGGGAATGAGTTCACTGAACACAATCGAACGAGAGTACTTGCATGGAGGTCTACTCACATGTCAAGCAAGTAACTCTAATGGTTGGAATAATGTAAGTAGTCCTTAGACCTGAGGCATCGTCGTTGTCTTGTGGTTAAGTACTTGATCTTTGATTATGTCAAACGTCAATCTTTCAGAATGTCAACGGCATAGTCGGGGTTAAGCCACTTAGTCATGAAGGCAAGTGTATGCGCAACAAGGAATCTCTAATCCTCGGTAAGAGAGGAAGAATACTCTAAGATATGATTCGGAAATCTTCGGCCGAAGTATCGAGCGTATTGAAAGGAATGCGTTCCTATACGACTCAAAAGAATCATATAAGAAGGAATAATCACATTAGGGGTTTGACATAATATATCCATACCCTAGTAATATGATTGAGAGTATTGTATTAGAGAAGGATCGAATTACATTGTAATTCCAACTGAATAGGTTCTCCGAATAAACTTCTACATTAGCTTGGGTAGCTATGACATATGGTTAGATGTCACTCATAGTTTGTGAGTTCTTCTAAGATAAATAAACATAGTCATCAAAGAAGAATGGTGAATTAAAATGAAGTTTTGATTCACTAGTGATTGAAATTAAATTGAATTAATGCCGATCACCTCACTGCCTTGCTAATTAGAACCTAAAAGATTGTTCACCAAAACACTATTGTAGTGGGTAATTAATGGATGATGGAAATAATTAATTGGATTAATTAAGTGTTTTGATTAATTTAGAAAGTCTAAAGAAATCATAAAAGCGATAAAAGATCGTTTTGGGCTTAAAGAAACGTTCGGGATTAATTGGGCCCATTGGGCTTTTATTCAAGCATTGGATGACTTGAAATAAATGAAAGCCCAAAGCCCAAATGAACACAAGTAGGCCGGCCATACTAAGGGTTTGGGAGAGTTGTTTGGTCAATTTGTTGACTAGGTTTTTGATAATATATAAGGAACTTTATAGAGATTGATTCCTTTAATGGTTTTGTGAGTTTTAGAAACAAAAAATCAAAACAACCATCTCTCTCTCTCTCAACAATAGGGCCGGCCACCTAGAGGGTGAATTGGCTAACAACTTTTCATCCTTTTGGTCATTCCTTCATCCTTCTCATTATACTAGTGGGTGAGGATCTTTAGAGGTCTTCTACTTTGGGGACTTGAAGAGAACCTAGGAGCACTCATTCTATCAAAGTGGAGGAGGCAAGGAAGGAAGCTAGGCTCAAGGAATTCAAGGAACAAAGAGCTTGGAGGTGGTCCATCCTTGGTCTAAAATCAAGAACAAGAGGTATAGATCTATTCCTTGACTTTGTTCTTAAGCAAAATTGTTTTGATGCATTATATTTAAACCTATGAACCTTGAAGGGGATTTGCATGACTATAACTTTGATAACTTGTTATAAATGCTTCCGTTGCGTATGTATATAAATCTAGAATTGTATATGCATGCTAGTCATTTTGAAATCCCAAATCTTGAAAACTCATAATTTTCCCTTCAAGTGGTATCAGAGCCAAAGGTTTATGTATAATGTGTCCTTTTGGATTTTATGCATATGGGTATTAATGTTATGCATGACATAATTATTGTTTCATTCAAAATATGTTTATCTTTTGTTTTTCAATAGTTGAAGAATGTTAGTCAATAGTTGAAAAAGATATGTATGCAAAAGTTGTTTTGTATGCATGAATGAAATTTGAGTTTTGAACTAATTTTTGACATATTACTTCTTCATTTAAAGTATGTTTATCTTTTGTTTTTCAATGGTTGAAAAATATAAATCAAGAGTTGAAAAGATGTGCATGTAAAAGTTGTTTTGTATGCATGAATGAAGAACAAGTCATGAACAAAATTTTGGGTTTCTTGTTCTTTTTGGTTGGCACGATTTTGGGGAGATTTTGAGCATGTGTTTATGTTTTATTGTAAGACACTCACACATCATTTAAAACTAGAAACTAGAAACCTTGTCACTTAAGTTTTTAAGTTTGAAAAATCACCAAGAATACACAAATCTTGAAATATGTGTTCATGGTTTTGTTCTTGGTGTTCATAGTTTGTTTTTGGATGAAAATGGTTTTCATGCATAGTTTTGTGGTTTTGGATGATGTTCTTACCATCCATAACCATATTAAAATTATTTGAACCCTACTTGATTAGGTGAAATTCCATTATTTTTCTAAAGAATTAAAAGCAAAGACAAGTGACAAACAAAATGATGTTTCTTTTTATTTTGTATTGAGTTAATGCAAGATGAGTGGATTTTCATCCCCCCCATTATACAAGGCCGGCCTACCTTAGTGGATTTACCACTTATGGGGGCCATTTTATATTTTGAGAAAGTTGGTTTTACTTTTGAGTATTTATGGTTTGACCCCTAACTTTTTCATATTTGCATAAAGGCCCCTACTAACTAGAAAGTTAAAATATTTGATTTTAATTTGTTAGTTGTTTAAACTCATAATACTATTATACCCATATGCACTAAATCTAAATGTTTATGTTGCACTCCATATGATTATTTAATGTGATTAGATAGTTTGAAAATTGGGTGACTATGGACTTATGCCTTAAACGATAATTGAGCTATGAGATAAGGCGCTAAAATCAAATTGTTTGAACCTTGGGAATGTGTTTTAATTACTGTTTAATTGGACCTTGTCACGTTTGAAATTAATCTATCTCTCCCCTTTTAGAATATGTAATTTATAGGAATTTGTACAAATCGGTTTGTAATTCTTATTACTTCTTAATCTCTATTCATTAGTTGATTCCCTCTAGTGCTAGACTAGAGTTTCTTTAACTATTGGTAAGGAGACATAACTAAAAGAGGGTTTTGACATGAGATTAAAGATTAAATGGGTCCAACGCCCTAATTAGCAATGAATGATTGTCTTTCATTTCTAATGGCTAAATGAAAATGTTTTAATTGGATTGAAAAGCACGTAATTAAATTGACACAACCTCCCCGAGTTTATATTCAACAATGATGGCTCGTTGTTACAATAACCTAATAAGTCCATGGTCATCCAAGAGCCTAAGATAACTATGAAGTCCAATTTCAAAGGAATGCAAAAACCATAGTAGTAGTAGTTACTTCCAATATTTGAAAAATTCGTTTTTGATATTGATTTGTTTTTTCTTAAAACAAATAGTGGGAGTATCATACGCTACTAAAATATAATGAATATAATTAGTAGTAATATATATCTCCAATATTTTGAAAAATGTTTTGATATTGATTTGTTTTGTGAAAACGAATAGTGGGGATATCATATGCTACTAATTTCATTAACTTTGGACTAGTAGTTATAATAGGACTATTTATTTGAATATGATTAAATAAATAATATTGATGAGACCTTAAAATCCCTCAACCAACAAACAATATTAAGTTGAAAGCGTGAGAGTGCTTAGAACACTCTTTCGTGGCCTTCCACCATGGTAGGCTCCAAGCGTTTATGACTTGTACACCGCCTTCACCCTATCATGGGGAAGTTCAAAGTGCATGCTTATATTCAGGAGGAGTTTATTCAAAACATTTGATGAGGTTAAGGTAGGCAACGAGTGTGGTCAACATCGTATCATCGTGAGGTCATACTTGAACCCCTATCTAAACCAAGCATGGTGGGAAAGAACTTAACTAAGAAAAATGGTGCCAACATCGTATCATCGTGAGGCATTGTTTTCTAGAGGCCAAATAGATGGGTAATCACAAAAACTTGTTGTGAATGGGTAATTATACCCTCTCATTATTATTTTTGCTAGCCAACATCGTATCATCGTGAGGTGGGCTTGGTAATAATGAGCCTCCCATAACCCGCTAGGAGCTTCCTTTGAAATCTCCCGGATTCCATTTTGAGGGATATGGAATTTGCCAAAAATGGTGGGTGGTGTCATTCGGTTTAAAGACCCGAATCGTTTGACTTAATCAACAATCAATCTAATTATTTTAGTGTTTATGCATTTAGATATGGTTGGAAGCGCACTCGCGAAAATACTCGACAAACATTGCCTTGAGGGGCACAATTTCCCATCATGGTATCGTAATGTCAAGATTCTCCTAACATTGGAGAAGATTGTTTACGTGCTAGACAAGGCTCCACCTCACATACCTCTTGGCCCTGAGGCTACAGAGGATGAGCGTGCTAAGTTTGACAAGCACGTTGAGGATGACACACAAGCCAAGTGCTATCTGTTGGCTTCCATGAATGAGGAGCTACAGAGACAGCACGAGGACATGGACAGTGCATTTTCCATAATACTCCATCTTACGGAGTTATATGGCGAAGGGACGCGCAACCGTCGCTTTAGCACTGTTTGTGAACTTGTGAAGACCAAGATGGTCAAAGGGGCTCCAGTACATCAACATGTACTGAAGATGATAGGATTCATTGAACAATTGGAGAACCTTGGTACTCCACTTGACGGGGAATTGGCCCAGGACTTCATATTGGCTTCTCTTTCTGATTCATTTGCGCAGTTCGTAATGAACTACAATATGAATAAAATGGATAGTACTCTCTCTGAGTTGCTAAATATGTTAGTAACTGCCGAGAAGACTATGAAGAAAGAGAACATTATAGGGACTGCTGCAGTAGCCTATAACAAGCCATCATCTTCCAAAGCCAAGCTGAAAGGCAAAGGCAAAGGAAAGGAGATGAAGTCACCCACTCATAAGCCGAAAGGAAGAGTGTGGAAAAAGAAGGCAATAGAGCCCAAAGGGACTTGCCACCACTGTGGAAAGGAGGGACATTGGAGAAGGAATTGCAAGTTTTACCTTGCAAGTCTTAAGGACAAACCACAAGGTATGGTTTATGTTCTTGTTTTCAATTCTAAATGTTAGATCTTCTAAATATTTATATTTAATATAAAGGGCTAATCATTTGTATAATTGTATATAGGTGGAGAAGCCAAGTAGAAGAGGAACAAGCAAGGAAAGGTGTGGAGAAGAGTTCGTCCACCATGTTTTTTGCTTACTACTTAAGAAGTTTGTTGCATTTAAAGATAGTCTTTAAACTTTCTTATTTTGTTAAGAACTTAATATGGCTTCATATGATGGAAGGCCACTAAATAAATGCTTATATGTATAAAGGTATTTAAATTAGTCTCTAAATGTTTAGAGCTAATGCTTTTTATATTAAACATTATGAATGTTTGAATTATCATATTAATGTAATGTGATGAATGCCTTCTAATACATTTTCTTAATAGTAGTGTTATGAATTGAATATTGTCTTGTTGTATCCTAGATGAGATACAAGATTTATATCATATGAAACACAATGTCTTATACCAATATACACCAATTTTATACATTTTGAATGTATGAAATGATTTCTCATTAAAGTCATGAGAAATAGTGGGAGGTGTGAAAATGGATATAAACTTGAATGTGATTGGTTTATAGTTGTCAAAAAGAATAATAGTACTTGACTATTATTAAGAGTTTGTAATTTTAAATTGTTAAAAGGCACAAGCTCTTCAAAAGTTAAAATTCTATGTTGTGTGACATTTAAAGATAGTCTTTGAATGTTGGTTTCGTCAACCTAGCATAAAATGGTTATATGTTGGGAGTTGTCCATCATTCTCTTTTATGAGAACAAGCTAAATAAACAAAGCATATGGACAAGTTGATGAAACAAAAGGGAATAACTTCAAAATGAGTCACAACATTTGGTTTAACAACAAGACAATTCAAATTCAACATCTAATGTAACAATATTGCTCTATGTAGTTTTGATAAAGAATTATATCAACCACCTAGAAGGAATGGTTGAGTTTCTATATCATTAGTAGAAGCTATGCTTCCACTAAAGACTTGGATAATTCATATATAACTACATTAAAGGTCTTAGTATGACTAAAACTTGAAACATGGTGTATGACACCATATGAATTAAATGGAATTGCTTGAGAAGGAATTCTTTTGTGTATGATTCGATTGAATAACTTGTGTTAGCTAGTGTTGTTAATGATCTCAAAATAGTTGAGATATCATCAATAAGCTAATGGATCTTAATGATTGTCAATAGATCCAATACAAGTTAGTGGGAGCAATATGCATTCAAAACAAGACGATATAATTGTTAATTTTGAATGAATGCTAAGTTACATCAAGGCCAGTGGGAGTGATGTCATAATTTGAGCAAATAAGATATGAATGAAGTCTATTTGATAGATTTGATAAATCATAGATGTTACTCGAAAAATGACAAAACATGACACAGTCAATTTTGAAGTATAGACTTGAAATTGGACTTATTGATATAGTAAGACTATCTCAAGGATATTAAATTAAATCTCAAATGTTGTAGATTTAAGAAAGCATTATCCTATGTGATAAGAAATCACTTTCAGAACCCTTATAATGAATGTGTCATAAAATCACAAAAGGGACACATGTATTGACTTGTGAAAATAGATATCCAAAAGTGAAGAACCACAGGGGTTGTCACTTTAAGATATTACTATATCCCAGGATCAGAACCAAAGCAACTGATAGAGTATTATTGCCGTTTAAAAGGAAACATCCGAGTAGGACTCTGGAAGCGTACATTCACTTAGGTTGTTAACCAAAGTGAAAATAAGCCATTTTAACAAATGGAACTTCATAATGGATGAAGAACTAACCATATGAATGAATTGGTAGTATGGTACTACAATGATCTCAAGGATGGAGCAAAGTTTGTATAAAGTATACAAACAAAATATATGACGATATATTGTTTTAGAAACTGCTTCAAAAGGTGTTTTGAATGAAGGGGTTCTATTAGAACCAATGATTGAATCCAAACCATAAGGTCGATGGTAGTGTACTACGACGTAATGGGGCGATAGCTCAAGCCATGGAATCAAGGTCTCATCAAAATATTCGAACACAATAAAGAGACATCATCAAATGTTTTGGAAACATTTGATAAGTAAATTCCCTTTTAAAATAAAAGGAATTAATACATAACCAAGTTAACCAGCTAGCATTAACTCTCTCGACAAGATGTATAAGATACACTAGTGATTGACTTTAGTGCAAGTGGGAGATTGTTGGAAATATGCCCTGAAAGCCAATCTTTGGAAGAAACCTTTCAGGACAAATGAATAGATGTATAGATGATTCTTATACGTCAAATGGCAAAGACACGAATTAGGACTATCTCAATAAACGATATATGTCTTAAATAGTGTATCCATGGACAATGGATGGATTGAAGAAGTAATCTAATGATGTTAGACTACAGATACCTTCTTCAGATAACCAAATGTCCAAAAGGTTCCCGGTCATTGGATTGTCGGAGGGAAACTGACAATGCGTAGATCGGTACATACTGTGTCTGCTTCAAATGGAAGGATGGAAAGTCTCATCCCATTCGTGTTGTGACACTAAGACAAGTATGTAGGTGCTCATTAGGGGAATGAGTTCACTGAACACAATCGAACGAGAGTACTTGCATGGAGGTCTACTCACATGTCAAGCAAGTAACTCTAATGGTTGGAATAATGTAAGTAGTCCTTAGACCTGAGGCATCGTCGTTGTCTTGTGGTTAAGTACTTGATCTTTGATTATGTCAAACGTCAATCTTTCAGAATGTCAACGGCATAGTCGGGGTTAAGCCACTTAGTCATGAAGGCAAGTGTATGCGCAACAAGGAATCTCTAATCCTCGGTAAGAGAGGAAGAATACTCTAAGATATGATTCGGAAATCTTCGGCCGAAGTATCGAGCGTATTGAAAGGAATGCGTTCCTATACGACTCAAAAGAATCATATAAGAAGGAATAATCACATTAGGGGTTTGACATAATATATCCATACCCTAGTAATATGATTGAGAGTATTGTATTAGAGAAGGATCGAATTACATTGTAATTCCAACTGAATAGGTTCTCCGAATAAACTTCTACATTAGCTTGGGTAGCTATGACATATGGTTAGATGTCACTCATAGTTTGTGAGTTCTTCTAAGATAAATAAACATAGTCATCAAAGAAGAATGGTGAATTAAAATGAAGTTTTGATTCACTAGTGATTGAAATTAAATTGAATTAATGCCGATCACCTCACTGCCTTGCTAATTAGAACCTAAAAGATTGTTCACCAAAACACTATTGTAGTGGGTAATTAATGGATGATGGAAATAATTAATTGGATTAATTAAGTGTTTTGATTAATTTAGAAAGTCTAAAGAAATCATAAAAGCGATAAAAGATCGTTTTGGGCTTAAAGAAACGTTCGGGATTAATTGGGCCCATTGGGCTTTTATTCAAGCATTGGATGACTTGAAATAAATGAAAGCCCAAAGCCCAAATGAACACAAGTAGGCCGGCCATACTAAGGGTTTGGGAGAGTTGTTTGGTCAATTTGTTGACTAGGTTTTTGATAATATATAAGGAACTTTATAGAGATTGATTCCTTTAATGGTTTTGTGAGTTTTAGAAACAAAAAATCAAAACAACCATCTCTCTCTCTCTCAACAATAGGGCCGGCCACCTAGAGGGTGAATTGGCTAACAACTTTTCATCCTTTTGGTCATTCCTTCATCCTTCTCATTATACTAGTGGGTGAGGATCTTTAGAGGTCTTCTACTTTGGGGACTTGAAGAGAACCTAGGAGCACTCATTCTATCAAAGTGGAGGAGGCAAGGAAGGAAGCTAGGCTCAAGGAATTCAAGGAACAAAGAGCTTGGAGGTGGTCCATCCTTGGTCTAAAATCAAGAACAAGAGGTATAGATCTATTCCTTGACTTTGTTCTTAAGCAAAATTGTTTTGATGCATTATATTTAAACCTATGAACCTTGAAGGGGATTTGCATGACTATAACTTTGATAACTTGTTATAAATGCTTCCGTTGCGTATGTATATAAATCTAGAATTGTATATGCATGCTAGTCATTTTGAAATCCCAAATCTTGAAAACTCATAATTTTCCCTTCAAGTGGTATCAGAGCCAAAGGTTTATGTATAATGTGTCCTTTTGGATTTTATGCATATGGGTATTAATGTTATGCATGACATAATTATTGTTTCATTCAAAATATGTTTATCTTTTGTTTTTCAATAGTTGAAGAATGTTAGTCAATAGTTGAAAAAGATATGTATGCAAAAGTTGTTTTGTATGCATGAATGAAATTTGAGTTTTGAACTAATTTTTGACATATTACTTCTTCATTTAAAGTATGTTTATCTTTTGTTTTTCAATGGTTGAAAAATATAAATCAAGAGTTGAAAAGATGTGCATGTAAAAGTTGTTTTGTATGCATGAATGAAGAACAAGTCATGAACAAAATTTTGGGTTTCTTGTTCTTTTTGGTTGGCACGATTTTGGGGAGATTTTGAGCATGTGTTTATGTTTTATTGTAAGACACTCACACATCATTTAAAACTAGAAACTAGAAACCTTGTCACTTAAGTTTTTAAGTTTGAAAAATCACCAAGAATACACAAATCTTGAAATATGTGTTCATGGTTTTGTTCTTGGTGTTCATAGTTTGTTTTTGGATGAAAATGGTTTTCATGCATAGTTTTGTGGTTTTGGATGATGTTCTTACCATCCATAACCATATTAAAATTATTTGAACCCTACTTGATTAGGTGAAATTCCATTATTTTTCTAAAGAATTAAAAGCAAAGACAAGTGACAAACAAAATGATGTTTCTTTTTATTTTGTATTGAGTTAATGCAAGATGAGTGGATTTTCATCCCCCCCATTATACAAGGCCGGCCTACCTTAGTGGATTTACCACTTATGGGGGCCATTTTATATTTTGAGAAAGTTGGTTTTACTTTTGAGTATTTATGGTTTGACCCCTAACTTTTTCATATTTGCATAAAGGCCCCTACTAACTAGAAAGTTAAAATATTTGATTTTAATTTGTTAGTTGTTTAAACTCATAATACTATTATACCCATATGCACTAAATCTAAATGTTTATGTTGCACTCCATATGATTATTTAATGTGATTAGATAGTTTGAAAATTGGGTGACTATGGACTTATGCCTTAAACGATAATTGAGCTATGAGATAAGGCGCTAAAATCAAATTGTTTGAACCTTGGGAATGTGTTTTAATTACTGTTTAATTGGACATTGTCACGTTTGAAATTAATCTATCTCTCCCCTTTTAGAATATGTAATTTATAGGAATTTGTACAAATCGGTTTGTAATTCTTATTACTTCTTAATCTCTATTCATTAGTTGATTCCCTCTAGTGCTAGACTAGAGTTTCTTTAACTATTGGTAAGGAGACATAACTAAAAGAGGGTTTTGACATGAGATTAAAGATTAAATGGGTCCAACGCCCTAATTAGCAATGAATGATTGTCTTTCATTTCTAATGGCTAAATGAAAATGTTTTAATTGGATTGAAAAGCACGTAATTAAATTGACACAACCTCCCCGAGTTTATATTCAACAATGATGGCTCGTTGTTACAATAACCTAATAAGTCCATGGTCATCCAAGAGCCTAAGATAACTATGAAGTCCAATTTCAAAGGAATGCAAAAACCATAGTAGTAGTAGTTACTTCCAATATTTGAAAAATTCGTTTTAGATATTGATTTGTTTTTTCTTAAAACAAATAGTGGGAGTATCATACGCTACTAAAATATAATGAATATAATTAGTAGTAATATATATCTCCAATATTTTGAAAAATGTTTTGATATTGATTTGTTTTGTGAAAACGAATAGTGGGGATATCATATGCTACTAATTTCATTAACTTTGGACTAGTAGTTATAATAGGACTATTTATTTGAATATGATTAAATAAATAATATTGATGAGACCTTAAAATCCCTCAACCAACAAACAATATTAAGTTGAAAGCGTGAGAGTGCTTAGAACACTCTTTCGTGGCCTTCCACCATGGTAGGCTCCAAGCGTTTATGACTTGTACACCGCCTTCACCCTATCATGGGGAAGTTCAAAGTGCATGCTTATATTCAGGAGGAGTTTATTCAAAACATTTGATGAGGTTAAGGTAGGCAACGAGTGTGGTCAACATCGTATCATCGTGAGGTCATACTTGAACCCCTATCTAAACCAAGCATGGTGGGAAAGAACTTAACTAAGAAAAATGGTGCCAACATCGTATCATCGTGAGGCATTGTTTTCTAGAGGCCAAATAGATGGGTAATCACAAAAACTTGTTGTGAATGGGTAATTATACCCTCTCATTATTATTTTTGCTAGCCAACATCGTATCATCGTGAGGTGGGCTTGGTAATAATGAGCCTCCCATAACCCGCTAGGAGCTTCCTTTGAAATCTCCCGGATTCCATTTTGAGGGATATGGAATTTGCCAAAAATGGTGGGTGGTGTCATTCGGTTTAAAGACCCGAATCGTTTGACTTAATCAACAATCAATCTAATTATTTTAGTGTTTATGCATTTAGATATGGTTGGAAGCGCACTCGCGAAAATACTCGACAAACATTGCCTTGAGGGGCACAATTTCCCATCATGGTATCGTAATGTCAAGATTCTCCTAACATTGGAGAAGATTGTTTACGTGCTAGACAAGGCTCCACCTCACATACCTCTTGGCCCTGAGGCTACAGAGGATGAGCGTGCTAAGTTTGACAAGCACGTTGAGGATGACACACAAGCCAAGTGCTATCTGTTGGCTTCCATGAATGAGGAGCTACAGAGACAGCACGAGGACATGGACAGTGCATTTTCCATAATACTCCATCTTACGGAGTTATATGGCGAAGGGACGCGCAACCGTCGCTTTAGCACTGTTTGTGAACTTGTGAAGACCAAGATGGTCAAAGGGGCTCCAGTACATCAACATGTACTGAAGATGATAGGATTCATTGAACAATTGGAGAACCTTGGTACTCCACTTGACGGGGAATTGGCCCAGGACTTCATATTGGCTTCTCTTTCTGATTCATTTGCGCAGTTCGTAATGAACTACAATATGAATAAAATGGATAGTACTCTCTCTGAGTTGCTAAATATGTTAGTAACTGCCGAGAAGACTATGAAGAAAGAGAACATTATAGGGACTGCTGCAGTAGCCTATAACAAGCCATCATCTTCCAAAGCCAAGCTGAAAGGCAAAGGCAAAGGAAAGGAGATGAAGTCACCCACTCATAAGCCGAAAGGAAGAGTGTGGAAAAAGAAGGCAATAGAGCCCAAAGGGACTTGCCACCACTGTGGAAAGGAGGGACATTGGAGAAGGAATTGCAAGTTTTACCTTGCAAGTCTTAAGGACAAACCACAAGGTATGGTTTATGTTCTTGTTTTCAATTCTAAATGTTAGATCTTCTAAATATTTATATTTAATATAAAGGGCTAATCATTTGTATAATTGTATATAGGTGGAGAAGCCAAGTAGAAGAGGAACAAGCAAGGAAAGGTGTGGAGAAGAGTTCGTCCACCATGTTTTTTGCTTACTACTTAAGAAGTTTGTTGCATTTAAAGATAGTCTTTAAACTTTCTTATTTTGTTAAGAACTTAATATGGCTTCATATGATGGAAGGCCACTAAATAAATGCTTATATGTATAAAGGTATTTAAATTAGTCTCTAAATGTTTAGAGCTAATGCTTTTTATATTAAACATTATGAATGTTTGAATTATCATATTAATGTAATGTGATGAATGCCTTCTAATACATTTTCTTAATAGTAGTGTTATGAATTGAATATTGTCTTGTTGTATCCTAGATGAGATACAAGATTTATATCATATGAAACACAATGTCTTATACCAATATACACCAATTTTATACATTTTGAATGTATGAAATGATTTCTCATTAAAGTCATGAGAAATAGTGGGAGGTGTGAAAATGGATATAAACTTGAATGTGATTGGTTTATAGTTGTCAAAAAGAATAATAGTACTTGACTATTATTAAGAGTTTGTAATTTTAAATTGTTAAAAGGCACAAGCTCTTCAAAAGTTAAAATTCTATGTTGTGTGACATTTAAAGATAGTCTTTGAATGTTGGTTTCGTCAACCTAGCATAAAATGGTTATATGTTGGGAGTTGTCCATCATTCTCTTTTATGAGAACAAGCTAAATAAACAAAGCATATGGACAAGTTGATGAAACAAAAGGGAATAACTTCAAAATGAGTCACAACATTTGGTTTAACAACAAGACAATTCAAATTCAACATCTAATGTAACAATATTGCTCTATGTAGTTTTGATAAAGAATTATATCAACCACCTAGAAGGAATGGTTGAGTTTCTATATCATTAGTAGAAGCTATGCTTCCACTAAAGACTTGGATAATTCATATATAACTACATTAAAGGTCTTAGTATGACTAAAACTTGAAACATGGTGTATGACACCATATGAATTAAATGGAATTGCTTGAGAAGGAATTCTTTTGTGTATGATTCGATTGAATAACTTGTGTTAGCTAGTGTTGTTAATGATCTCAAAATAGTTGAGATATCATCAATAAGCTAATGGATCTTAATGATTGTCAATAGATCCAATACAAGTTAGTGGGAGCAATATGCATTCAAAACAAGACGATATAATTGTTAATTTTGAATGAATGCTAAGTTACATCAAGGCCAGTGGGAGTGATGTCATAATTTGAGCAAATAAGATATGAATGAAGTCTATTTGATAGATTTGATAAATCATAGATGTTACTCGAAAAATGACAAAACATGACACAGTCAATTTTGAAGTATAGACTTGAAATTGGACTTATTGATATAGTAAGACTATCTCAAGGATATTAAATTAAATCTCAAATGTTGTAGATTTAAGAAAGCATTATCCTATGTGATAAGAAATCACTTTCAGAACCCTTATAATGAATGTGTCATAAAATCACAAAAGGGACACATGTATTGACTTGTGAAAATAGATATCCAAAAGTGAAGAACCACAGGGGTTGTCACTTTAAGATATTACTATATCCCAGGATCAGAACCAAAGCAACTGATAGAGTATTATTGCCGTTTAAAAGGAAACATCCGAGTAGGACTCTGGAAGCGTACATTCACTTAGGTTGTTAACCAAAGTGAAAATAAGCCATTTTAACAAATGGAACTTCATAATGGATGAAGAACTAACCATATGAATGAATTGGTAGTATGGTACTACAATGATCTCAAGGATGGAGCAAAGTTTGTATAAAGTATACAAACAAAATATATGACGATATATTGTTTTAGAAACTGCTTCAAAAGGTGTTTTGAATGAAGGGGTTCTATTAGAACCAATGATTGAATCCAAACCATAAGGTCGATGGTAGTGTACTACGACGTAATGGGGCGATAGCTCAAGCCATGGAATCAAGGTCTCATCAAAATATTCGAACACAATAAAGAGACATCATCAAATGTTTTGGAAACATTTGATAAGTAAATTCCCTTTTAAAATAAAAGGAATTAATACATAACCAAGTTAACCAGCTAGCATTAACTCTCTCGACAAGATGTATAAGATACACTAGTGATTGACTTTAGTGCAAGTGGGAGATTGTTGGAAATATGCCCTGAAAGCCAATCTTTGGAAGAAACCTTTCAGGACAAATGAATAGATGTATAGATGATTCTTATACGTCAAATGGCAAAGACACGAATTAGGACTATCTCAATAAACGATATATGTCTTAAATAGTGTATCCATGGACAATGGATGGATTGAAGAAGTAATCTAATGATGTTAGACTACAGATACCTTCTTCAGATAACCAAATGTCCAAAAGGTTCCCGGTCATTGGATTGTCGGAGGGAAACTGACAATGCGTAGATCGGTACATACTGTGTCTGCTTCAAATGGAAGGATGGAAAGTCTCATCCCATTCGTGTTGTGACACTAAGACAAGTATGTAGGTGCTCATTAGGGGAATGAGTTCACTGAACACAATCGAACGAGAGTACTTGCATGGAGGTCTACTCACATGTCAAGCAAGTAACTCTAATGGTTGGAATAATGTAAGTAGTCCTTAGACCTGAGGCATCGTCGTTGTCTTGTGGTTAAGTACTTGATCTTTGATTATGTCAAACGTCAATCTTTCAGAATGTCAACGGCATAGTCGGGGTTAAGCCACTTAGTCATGAAGGCAAGTGTATGCGCAACAAGGAATCTCTAATCCTCGGTAAGAGAGGAAGAATACTCTAAGATATGATTCGGAAATCTTCGGCCGAAGTATCGAGCGTATTGAAAGGAATGCGTTCCTATACGACTCAAAAGAATCATATAAGAAGGAATAATCACATTAGGGGTTTGACATAATATATCCATACCCTAGTAATATGATTGAGAGTATTGTATTAGAGAAGGATCGAATTACATTGTAATTCCAACTGAATAGGTTCTCCGAATAAACTTCTACATTAGCTTGGGTAGCTATGACATATGGTTAGATGTCACTCATAGTTTGTGAGTTCTTCTAAGATAAATAAACATAGTCATCAAAGAAGAATGGTGAATTAAAATGAAGTTTTGATTCACTAGTGATTGAAATTAAATTGAATTAATGCCGATCACCTCACTGCCTTGCTAATTAGAACCTAAAAGATTGTTCACCAAAACACTATTGTAGTGGGTAATTAATGGATGATGGAAATAATTAATTGGATTAATTAAGTGTTTTGATTAATTTAGAAAGTCTAAAGAAATCATAAAAGCGATAAAAGATCATTTTGGGCTTAAAGAAACGTTCGGGATTAATTGGGCCCATTGGGCTTTTATTCAAGCATTGGATGACTTGAAATAAATGAAAGCCCAAAGCCCAAATGAACACAAGTAGGCCGGCCATACTAAGGGTTTGGGAGAGTTGTTTGGTCAATTTGTTGACTAGGTTTTTGATAATATATAAGGAACTTTATAGAGATTGATTCCTTTAATGGTTTTGTGAGTTTTAGAAACAAAAAATCAAAACAACCATCTCTCTCTCTCTCAACAATAGGGCCGGCCACCTAGAGGGTGAATTGGCTAACAACTTTTCATCCTTTTGGTCATTCCTTCATCCTTCTCATTATACTAGTGGGTGAGGATCTTTAGAGGTCTTCTACTTTGGGGACTTGAAGAGAACCTAGGAGCACTCATTCTATCAAAGTGGAGGAGGCAAGGAAGGAAGCTAGGCTCAAGGAATTCAAGGAACAAAGAGCTTGGAGGTGGTCCATCCTTGGTCTAAAATCAAGAACAAGAGGTATAGATCTATTCCTTGACTTTGTTCTTAAGCAAAATTGTTTTGATGCATTATATTTAAACCTATGAACCTTGAAGGGGATTTGCATGACTATAACTTTGATAACTTGTTATAAATGCTTCCGTTGCGTATGTATATAAATCTAGAATTGTATATGCATGCTAGTCATTTTGAAATCCCAAATCTTGAAAACTCATAATTTTCCCTTCAGGTATATTACTTGGGTACGTATCCAATTTTGCCTTAGCCAAGCTCCTAATCCACTTGAACTGGAGGATCATGCTTGGCATCGGCGCAATTCCATCAGTTTTCCTAGCCCTTGGCGTTTTAGCCATGCCCGATGTTGATACAAATTTCCGCCGTCTTCAGTCTTAACGAAAATGCACCTGCAAAACAATCAACATCTTTGATCAAAGACCTAAGCATCACTCGCCCACGAGGTGGGGTGGGGGGGGGTTAGGTCAACGGATCTCCGATGCCTAAGTTAGTTTCTCTAAGAGAGTAAAGTGTTTAGGGCTTTTTTAGTGTTGCAAAAGCTCACAAAATTTGGTAGAATATGAGGTATTTATAGGGCTAGGGCCGGCCATATAATGTTTAATGGAGAGATATTCTTTAAATATTCCCAAGATATTTAATAGGAAATAATATCTTGAGATAATGGGGTAATTATCCCTAATTGATTTAAATTAGGATTACTTACTTGATTGGTGTCAATCTTTAATTAGTAATGTATTTGTAAACACGGAAATTCCTACGATGAATGAGACAAGAACACGTGTACAAAATAATATTTTGTATTAATGATTTTGGGGTTACAATCTCTCTCAGATTTAGTCCTCTGATTCGATCTCCGTAAGGTGTTGATTTGTGGATGGGCTGCTGATCCAAAGGGTCGTCAGGGCTTGATCTTTTGGATGAACAGTGGTGTACGGATCTTCAAGGGCTTTTAACCTTGATCTTGCAGAACAGTAAATGAATTTATTGATTTTGTTGATCCAAAGGGTCGTCGGGGGCTTGATCTTAGGATGAATGGTGATGAACGATGAACATTTTCTTCAATGGCCGTCGGGGCTGGATCTTGAATTGGTGGAAGTTCTTCAAGGGCCGTTGGGGCTTGATCTTGAAAGAGGATTTGACGAAGAATGAAGAGAGCTTTCTTGATCCTTCGGGATTTGCTTGGGAGCTTCGGAGTTTCAAAGCTTCAAGGTTTTGGTGTGATGTGAATTGGTTATGAATTGGTGTGAATTCCTCTTCAATTCCCCAAAATGAATGCCTTGGCTTCCTATTTATAGAATTCCAAAACTTGATTTTTGGATTTAAATAATCAGATGAAATAAATCATTTCTGCCAAGTGTTGACACGTGTCATGTTTGATGACTTTTCTGATGATTCTCGATTTTTCGTTGAGTCACATTCTATGTGTAAAATTTAGGTGACACTTGAACGTTGAAATTTTAATTATTGATCAACATTTATTTCACCGAAATTTCGATGTCTACAAATGCCCCCACTTCAAGGCGCGTCGTATACATGTGCATGTCACTTCTAGAAGATGCGTTTTGAAGTCCCTTCGATCCAAGGGCCGTTGAGGCTTGATCTTGAACTGGACTAGTAATTTCTTCAAAGGCCGTCGGGGCTTGATCTTGAATTTGGCTGGAAGATTTTCTGGTTTCCTCCAATTGTTGATTTTCCACAAGCTTAATCTTGAACTGGGCTGGAGGGTTTTTTGGTTTCCTCCAAAGGTCTGAACTTACTCATTTTATCTGGAGCTAAATTTGATTCAAGGGTGGAGGGGACTTGATTTTGAATCGGACTTGTTATTTCTTCAAGGGCTATTGGGGCTTCATCTTGAACTTAAACACGACCCTGAACGGTTTCAGGATTTAGACACATGGCAGGTAGGTATGAGATGGAGGTGATGGTCTGTTTCTTTGTTCAATCTTTTCGATTCATATTGAAGAAGGTCAGGGGATAAGGTCAGATGCTACAAAAAAATTTGCTTTGAAAGATCAAGGAAGTTTGCAGCATTTTCATATGAACCTTGAGCAGTTTGGTTAACGATATGATCTTAAGGGTTGTCGAGACTTTGCTATTTGGCGACAGTGCCAGCGGAAGGCTGTTGAAGCTTCTCGAGCTCTTTGATTATAGCGACGATGGTGGGCTTGGATTCGACTTAGGCTCCTTCGTCTGGATTATGCAGTTCTGCAGAAACGGCGTCGAGTTATAGTGATTGGTTCCGGCTCATCGTGCTTCATTCTTCTCTACTTGTTTCTTTTGCATAGCAAAAGTGGTGCGCAACCTTTTGCCTTTAAATGGTCCTTCAGAGCATCACTTCTCAGCGACTCATCCATGCTTGGCAGCTTCAGTGTAAAAAGCCAATATCATATCAACTGTCTTGAAGCATTTGCTGAGGAAATTCGAGACCCGTCAACAGTTGAAGATGAGCACTCAAGAGCAATGCTAGGTAAGCAACCAGGCAAAGGTTTCGGGCAATCAGTTCCTGATCGGAAGTTTGATTTCGGGTTCCTACTAATTGCTTTCTTTCTCCTTGTCCTGCAGGCAAAAGCAAGGGCAAAGGAAAAGACAGTGGAAAAGCATGATATGAGATACCTTTGCTTTCGACCCTGATGATATGAGTTACTTTTGCATCACCTGCTTCGATGCATCACTTTCACTTGCCTCATCTGTTCTCCAAGCATCTGGTATCTTCTTTGGCAGTGCATCAACAGTTGAAGATGAGTACTTGAGAGCAGTGCTAGGTAAGCAATCAGGGAAGGGGTTCCAGGTAGTCGGTTCCAAATCAGAAGGTTGATTCCAAGTGCCAGCTGATTGCTCTCTTTCTTCTTGCCCTGCAGAGAAAAACGAGCACAAATAAAAGGATAGGGATAAAGCATGCTATGAGATACTCTTACTTTCGACCCTAGTGATATGAGATACTTTTGCTCTGGTGTGACTTGGTTGAAGAGGTGTTTCCAATGAGGAAGAAAACTGAGTATGTTGAAGGGTTTGGTTGCAGATGCATTTGGCAAGGAAGAAGAGTTAGGCGTTTTGGATGTGTGCCTTGCCATAGAGGATGGAGGTCGAACTATATAGTGATTTCCCAATAGCAAGTGGTAGTGCGGATGCGGCCTTGTCACCCACGCTTGTCGGCCAAAAGTATGGTAGTTGGAATAATGAACTTCGCATGTTTTCAACTCTGTCAGTGATCTTTGACAAAGTTGCACGTGATAGCCGAAAAGCTGAGATTGCATCTGAAAAGTGTTGACTGACTTTACGCAGGAAATTCTGGCTTTTAAAATTCGAAGAGTGGTGTCTCTTCGATTTTTGAACAAGTGGTTGTGTTGCCTCTCCTTTTAAAGAGGTGTCAATCGTATTCAACATGCACACTTTGAAGATTGCTCGTTCGTGAAAGTTGTCTCCGGTGTATTTCTGAGCTTTTACTCTATCCAACCCTTTTCTTTTAACATTTTTGAAAATGGCTTAGTCGTCTAACATTTGTTTAGATTTTAGTCTCAGCAGTGACACAGGTGCGCAGCATCAGGGTCATATATGGCGCCCGTCCTTTTTTTCTTCTAATGGCCCTCTTACAGTTGAAGACTATGTGATGAGGGATGCAACAACGGCTACGGTTGTAGCTAGGAACCTTCTCACTCCTAGAGATAATAGGCTACTTTCAAGGCGGTCCGATGAGTTGGCTATTCAAGACGCTCGGGCTCTCAGTGTTCAGTGTGCGGGCTCTGTGTCCAACATGGGCCAGCGCCTACTTGCTCAAACTCGCCAAGTTGAATCATTGACGGCCGAGGTGGAAAGCCTTGGACGAGAGATCAAACGTCTCAAGCACGAGAATCGAGAGTTGCGCATGCTTGCAAATGATTATTCGACGAGCATGAAGAGAAAGCTTGATCATCTACAAGCATCTGAAGGTCGGATTCAAAGCGACCATTAGAAGTTTATGGCTTTCTTCCAAAGGCACCTTTTGCCTTCGTTTTTTGGTGTTCAACCAAGTATTGAGGCACCACACGATCAATCTTTAGTGCCTTCTTCTTCTAGGGTCCTGCCGAGTGCTAAGGCTTCACGTAAGCAACCTTTGTGAAGTCTCCCCCCCTTTTTTTTTTTTTTTTTTTTTTTTTTTTTTTTTTTTTTTTGTACTCGTAATTTCTCGGAGATATCAATAGACATGCTTTATTTTATTCGGTGTATTGTGCTGAAACACATATCTCACCAAGACATGTTACTCCTCTTTCTTTTCCTTCTCTTTTATTTATTTATTTATTTTTATTTATTTATTTATTTTTTATTTTTTTTTAAGATGGTGCCTGATGCACCATTTCCCCCATTTTGTTTCTTCCTTTCAATGATTTTGTCGCCACCACCCTTTTTTTTTTCCTTTTCTTTCTTTTGACTTGCTAATAGTGGCATGCACCTTCCTTTTGTGTGTGTCTGTGTATGTTACAATGATGAGTATGGTAGACTGGCATTGCTGGGTTCCTCAATGGGACTCCTCACTGCACCACACTCTTCTTCGCATGCAGATTATTTTTTCATTTGCTTATCTGGAAACCATTATTTGCACAATCACCGAACCAATAGTTTTTTTTTTTTGTATATATATGTGTGTGCTACGTGGGATGAAAGGCAGCCACCTGCAGCGGCAGAGGAGAAGCCTGCAGAAGGCATGACAGCTTGGGCGAGGAGGAGTGCCACGGCAGCTTGAGGCAGTGAAGAGCAACAGAGGCAAGTAGATGTAAGTTGACACACTTTGGTTTTGTTAATCACATTCATAGGCAGCAGCAGAGGCAAGCAGATGTGAGTTGACAAACTTTGGTTTTGTTAATCACATTCCAAGGCAGCAGCCATGGCGGAGGTACAGAGCCAGCTAGAGCTTGAGGCAGAGTGTAAGGCGTCGAGCTTCACAACCGGCTAGTCGTTTAACGGCGGTTACTGAAGTTCTTCGCCAGGGAGCGGGTACTGTGACTTTGCTCAATGGCAAAGATGATGTATGCGGCAAGATGCAGGCGAAGACGACAATGATGAATCCGAGAAGTACTCAGCCAACGATGAGGACGAGGCCACCATGTCACAGAGAGAGAGAAGGCTGGAAGATCCAGGCAACAGTCCGAGACCAGCTCATCCTTCAGCTCCGAGGCTGTTGCTGCAGATCCTGGTGTTTCTGGGTGGAGGTCAAGTTTGAAGCAATTACGATGGTGCCAATCATGACATTGAGGAGGAGGAAGACGACTTGCTTGCTGTCTTCCTAAGTCTTGAGGTTGTTGACTTGAGCTTCAATCGTCTCATCGGCAGCTTCCCACAACCCTCTTCAGAGCCGAGCAATTTTCGAGCATCGCGTTCATGGATGTCACTGCCATCGGGAATAGCTTCATTCTCTTGCCTTCAAGTGTTTGTAACCATCTGTTTGCATAACACCTAATAGACTTCCGGGAGTTGCAATGAATATGAGACGCACGTATGAGTTTCAGTTAGGAGTAATGATGTTGTTCTGCCAAAGCTAATGTCATTGCCATCTTGTTTATAACGATATCCTGGCAAAGATTTACCTTACACATCGACCTGAGTCTATCCAAGCCATAACGATCCACTGCTGCAAGCAGATGTTGAGCCATCAAAGTGGAAGCCCTGTTGGAGTTGATTCCAGTACGCCTTGAAGACTCTCCTGGGTATGATCATTCATCATCAGCGTCCAAATAGGTCAACTGCCGTTTTGTATCAAGGCCGCCAACGAGCTTATCTTGTTGGCGCAGGACAACAACGGGAACGAGAAGATCATCATTGACGAATGCGGGGTCTCGCAGCTGTTGAAACTGTTAAAAGATTACCGAGCTGCAACACAAGCGGAGGCGGGAATAAGAGCTTAGAGAGAGATCTTGACGGCGAGAAGGAGAAGGTTTGATTGAAGATGAAGCCCAGTTTGATCATGGCGGAGACCTCCCTCAATTTCAGCGTGTCCTCGGCTGCCATTGGAGATCTGAGAGCTTGACATCAAATTCGATTATCTCATTTTTCGACATGAACCTGAGCGGCTTCAGTGTCTGTCATGTCGTCGTCGCTAACCTCTACAACATAGTTCTTCGATTTGGAATTGCCTTGCTTCTGAGCAGAGGCAAGGAGTGGTCGCCAAGGGTCAAAGACCGCATCGGAGGAGATGAGATTGAGCTCGCGAATGCTGATGGTAGATCTATAGCTGCTAGTGTTCGACGAATCACCGCGCTGGAGAAGCTTGTCAAAGTCATCGACAGAGATGAAAAGGATGAAGTTGTTGGAGTAGAGGATCAGCGAGCGGGGGAGCGAGGGAGAGTCGATGTTGACATGCAGGTCACAGAATGAAGTGGAAGGATGAGGGATTTGGGACTTGGTGTGCAACAGGTGGGCCTGGCTATTGGGCTGTGTTCCTTAGCTGAGGCTTGTGTGCGGATGGGCTTCATGTGGTGGACATGGTGTCTCTATTTTGGAGCCCTTGGTGGCAGAGACGGGTTTGAGGTGAGCTGAGAACAAAGAGAGACACAGCTAGAGACGAGGAAGCTTTGGGAGATGATTTGGACCAGCTTAGAGCCGAGTAAGGATGGGCCACGGGAGTTGGGCTCATTGTTGGTGGACTCGTTGATGGTGTGAACCGTACTGGGCCGAAGCAATTGCAGATTTATATATATATAACCTGTATTTTATTTTTTTTAAAAGCTGTAATTTAATTTTTGTACAAAGAAAACTGGTATTTTTTTTGTAATGAAATTGACTTTCATTAGTCGAGCCTTTAATAAAACCTTTTTTTTTTTTATGTGACTGAACTCAAAGTTGAATGTTCGACCTGCCTACGTACCCTTCCAAAGAAGAGATCAAGTCATAACATAGTTCAAATGCATGTTTTTTGCTTTTTTTTTTTTTTTTGTGCCGTACGCAGTTTATGCTCTTGCAGGCCAGAAGCATTGGTTCGTGCAGTTTAGGCTCATGCGAACAAGGAGCATCGTGCCGCCTCCTCAGGCATTGTATTGTTTTGAGTTACGAAACTCTATGCAAGCTCGGAGTTGCCCTGATTTTTTTAGGGCAACATTTAAGTTCCGTCCCAAGTCCATGACCTCTTGAATTAAATCAGCTTCGATCATGTTGATAATCTCAGCATCATCTAGGCTTGAAAGTGTATTAACAATGGTTTCTTGTCCCCTTTCTGACCGGTGAATTTGTGGATGCAACGTAGGCTTCGTGTCTAATTTCTTTAGAGCGACATGAGTCCATCCTTCAATTTTGCTTGACTTGGAGTCTTTAAGTCGAAAGTGCCAGAAGTGACGTCTTCCTTAGGGATTTCATCTTCTTTGTCTTCTTGGATCGTGACGAGGAAGATGTCTTAGACCTCCCCTTCAGTGCCATCCTCTTGGGCTTGTTGGCATGAAGATTGTCCAGTGTGGATGATGGTGCGCCTTCTCACTTTCAGTGGTCCATTTGTGTCAACCTCCAAGATTGCTTGGCGCTTCATCCTTGAAGGAATTGAGCTTCGAATATCGCATTTCTGCTAGCCCGTCGATCTTTTCTTCCTTTGACGTTGTCTCCTTATTTCTAGAAAGCTTCTTGTTGTCTTCAAGTCTTTCCAAAGCTGACCGACAAGGAGGAGAGCTAGCCATGTTGCTCTGCTTCTTAGGTTTTGACAACCTTTCAAAAACAGAGCTTCGGGATGTTGGCATGTTAAGCCTCTTGAAGACGGAGGTTCGGTTCTGACCACCAATGCAATTAAATGCCGAAATTCAGGGCCTTGAACAATTCATTCTATCAAAGACTGACGTCCAAGGGGCGAATTTAGGTTCCTCTTGATATTGTTCAATGCTCACACTGATGTGCTGAGTGCTAGCATTTTTCGCTTTGCTTGAAATCTTCATGGGTGCATTTGGTGTGAAGCCAAGTCCAACTTTGTTATTGTCAACTCCGTAACCATGCTCCTTCAACTTCTTTTGAGTCTTGGTGAGGTTACGTTCTTTGTCGTTGACGGTGTTTGAAAATTTCTTTCCAGGATTTAACGAGGAGGCGAAGTCGTACCCAGCCTTCGACATGAGTTTGTAGGCGTTTGGATCAAAACCTTCTTCGGTCCTCTTAGTTGGAAGAAAGCTTGGTTCCACCCCTTTTGGCAGAGCTTTTATAAAGCCTTGTGGTAGTCCTGCAACCTTAGCGTCGCTTAGCTGTGTTAGAGGGAAAATTGCATTCTTCTTGAGCAACTTTACGTTATCCTTGTGCCGCTGTGCATCGGCTTTGCTTACTCCAGTTTCAAACGGGGATTGACCATTCTTTCTTCTTGACATCAGGATGTATCCAAAGATGGGTGTGCTTGATCCATTTGAGGGCGTCCTATTCCCTTTGGTTGTTGTAGGTTTAGCAGGCTCATCATCATTTTTGCTTAAAGATGGCGTAGCTTCTCCTTCTTGTTTTTTGGGCATGGCTTGCCACTTCTGTGTTTTAGATGTTGTTTTGCCCGTGGATTTGATCTCTTCTGGAAGAGCTTCGGGCACCATGTCTTCGTCCATGTAGAACTTGGCGTCTGCGAAGTGTGATTCGGCTTCGGTGAATGGCTTGGTATCACCTTGGATCACCTTTACTCATTTCCGGTAGAATTTTAAGCATTGGTGGAGGGTGGATGGCACTACTCCATTCTCGTGGATCCAAGGCCTTCCTAGGAGCAAGCTGTAGAAGGTTCTTGCATCAATCACGTGGAATATTGTGCTCGATTTGAGTTCACCAATGGTCATATCCACTCGGATCATGTCCATCGCCCTTTGTCCTCCTTGGTTAAAACCCTGGATTAGCAGACGACTTAGGGACAATTCATCCACCTTGATGCTGATTGTTGTCATTGTTGACTTTGGCATGATGTTTATGGCCGACCCACTATCTACAAGCATGCGGTTGACTTTGTGCTCCCTTACGTACCCTGAGACAAAGAGATGACGGTTGTGAGGCTTTGATCCCAGCAGTAAGTCTTCGTCAGTGAAGTTGATTGCGTCATAGGCGGCGCAACATGTGGCTCATTCATGTGGTCGAAGCTTCAAGCCTTCGTCCTTACTTTCTTGCACTTCGTGGTCGCCGAGACTTGTCAAGACCGCTGCTAGTGCTCTTCGCATCTTCTTTGGCAATCGTAGCGCTTCCTCGATGCTAAAGTGTGTCGGCAGACCTTCTTTAGGTGTGAGGGTAATTTCTGTTGGAAGTATGCCCACAAAGCCATTCATTTGATGTAATAGCTTTTGGAATACTTATTGTATTAAACTTTTATATGTTTAATGAAGGGCAAAGCTTAATGTTAATCACTATTTATTGTATCATGTGTTTAAGCAATAAAGGAATCCAAGGAATGTATTTGATCTAAGAGATAAGTGATTTAAGTAAGTTAGATTATCGAGACCTTTCTCTTATGTTCATTCCTAAAACGTTCCTAGCCATAGGGTTGCCAATTGGGCATTGACAATCCGCTAAGGTTAGTATGTGTTATGTCGACTCAAGCGCGAGTATGACTAGTCTCAAGTCATTTAGTGTTGGACACTAAGGCAAACACATAGGTGCTCGAAAGAGTGATCGAGTACACTGAACAACGATCAAAAGAGAGTTCGAACATACATGTCATGTGAGAACTCGAGAGTTGCAATATGCAAAGTAGTCCTTTGACCTGAGGCATCATAGATGTCTAATGGTTAGGTCCTTGATCTTTGATCATGTCAAAGGCATTCCATTGGAGTGTCCACGACATTGTTGTGGTCAAGCTACCTAGTCATGTAGGCATATGAATGCACAACAAGGAATCTCTAACCTTCCATGGTGGAAGGAGAATACTCTAAGATATGATTCGAGAGTCTTTGGCCAAAGCATATGAATAAGTATCACATTGGATAGTAGACATGAAACAAACTATCACTTAAACAATGTGATTAAGAGTATTGTATTAGAGAATGACCGTATTGCATTGTAGTTGTAACTGGATAGGTTCTCCAACCAATTCTATTTAGCTTGGGTAACCATGATATGCTGCTAGGTGTCACTCATGGTTTGTGGAAGCCCTAAAGATTAGCAAACACTAATTTTAAGAGAGAATTGAAATGTGGTTTCAATTCACAATCGATCGTTAAGAGTAACAATCGCCCACTACCTCGCTAAATAGAACCTAATGGATCGTACACCGAGTAAGGATGTTGGTGAAGAAATAAAATGAAATGGATAAGCAATTAAATGATTTAATTGAAGAATGGTCAAGGTTAATTAATTAGTTAATTAATTATACGAAATGTTCGTATTGGGCTTATATGTTGGTTTTGGGTTTCTGGGCCCAAAAGCGTTTTGGTCCACAAGGCCCATTATGTTTAAGTTGTATGATAACTAAAACAAAATGGGCAATTAGCCCAATCAATTTGATATGGCCGGCCATTAGGGTGAGAAGTGTCAAACTTGAATTAATTACAAGTTTGCCACACACATGTGATGAACTATAAATTCAACTTTATAGCTTTATTTTCATTTAGGGTTTTTCTTGGTGAAATGAGGTGAAACATTTTCTCTCATTTTCTCAAAAAGGGCCGGCCACCTAGGGAAGGAATAACTAGTAATCTCTTCTTCCCTAAGTCATCCATTTCATCTTCACATCACACCCTTGGTGAAGAGACTTAGAGACATCAAGCTTTTGATGTTTTGGAGAACAAATCCTCAAATCCTCAAAGAAGCAAAGGAGCACAAAAAGGAAGAAAATCACAAGGAAGATCCAAGGAGCAAGGAGGTGACTTGAAGGCCCTCCACTTGGGTGAATCCCTTGTGTAATCAAGGATGAGCTTCAAGGGTAAAGAATCTCTAAATCCTTTATTCTCTTTAATGTTGTTAAAGAGTCTTATGGTTCACCATTCACTAGGCTTTGAAAGTCATGGGTTTTAGAATTGTTTTTGAATGCATGCCTACTTTAAAGTGTTAATAGTTTGCATATGTGTTCAAATATTCTTACATGTTCTTAGCTAGGACAAAATTTTTCCTTCAAGTGGTATCAGAGCCTAGGCCTAGTTTATGGTGAATCCTTTTGGGTTTTGTGTTTTTCATGATTTGTGATTTAAATGTTGTAAATGTTACAAGCTTTGTTCTTGCTTTGAATATAAATTTTGCTTGAAAATTTAACATCTCAAATGTTGTAGATGTAGTTCATTTAAGCATGAATATTGGAACTAAAATTTGGTGCCATGTATGTTGGGAAATTCGGCCAAATTAAAAGGGTGGATTTTGGGTTCTTGTTTGTCTTGTTAAAATGGTTTTAAAGTGACTTTTGGAACCCCTAAGTACCCTAGGATATTAACCTTCTTTTGAGTTGTGAAAATTTGAGTTTTATTGAGTGAAAACATTCATGGAGCTATTATGACTTTTCATGAGTGTTCTTCAATGTTCTTGAAGTTCTTGCCAAGAACAAAAAGTTTTGAATTTTTTATTCAAAAGTTTAATGTTTTTCAAAAAGTTTTGGTTTATTTTTTATGGGTGATGGATTATTGGTGAGGATGATAAATGCTATTAATGTTTCACAAAACATTTCTCTTACAAGCCATCCCATTCACCTTTATCCTCACCCACCTATTCCACTTGCATATTGCACATGCATGCACCACTTGCATAAAACCCTTTCACACTCCTTTTTACTCTAAAAAACCGGCCAACCCCAAGTGGGGGTGATTTTGGGCCTTTTATGCAATTACATAAAGTTTTGATACTTTTGTGTTTTTGTATTTTGGCCCAAAAGTTTACGTTTTTACGTTAAGGCCCAAAAACTTTAAGGGACAAATTGTCTTGCTCCTTTAATGATGTTTTTACATTGTTAAAATTTTGGGTTCTAGTTGTAATTACATGAAGTTGTGGACTCTTGTGTTTTTACAAAGTGACCCCAAAAGTTTTTGTTTATTGAATAATGGCCCAATTGTTGAGGTCATTGTTTTTGGCCCAAATAAGATGAGAACAAAATGGTTTTGTCTCTTTAATGAGAATTGGATTTTCATTTCAAATAGTTCCATTTAAATCAATTCTATGAATCCGAAAACCAATTGTTTAAGTTGCTTTCTTAGTTAATGTGATTGATTAAGAAAAGGGTGATTATGAACCAAATGCCTCGATAATTGAGCTATGTGATTGGCCGCTTTACATTATGAATGTTTGGGTTAAGTAGTTTAGATTTGAATGTAATTTGATTAATTCAATTTGTTGTAAATGGACATAAGTCCATCATTTTTGTTGTAAAAGGGCATAAGCCCTTCTTATTATTTCATGTATTCCTTTTTGTTTATATGTATGCAAATTGGAATAGTTGGGTCCAACGCCCAATAGGAAATAACGGTTTAATTAGATTAAACGCGTAACTAAAATCAACAACTATCTACCTTAAACCCAAGGTCCAACACAAGGCTCGTGTTGGATCAAATCAAGCGGTTCATAATCATCCTAAGACCTAATATGACCATATAGTCCATATGAGGATGCAATGCGTTCGTTAGTAGTTCCATACAGTCTCGCTTGTTTCAACGAAACAGTGGGAGTATTATATGCTACTAATTCATATTAACTTGGACCAATAGTTGTGATAGGCCCAAGGTCTTTTAATAAGATTAAAATGATTTTGATGTAGCCCAACACTACTCCCTCAACAAAACGAATATTAAGTTGATAAGCAAGAGATGTTTTGAACATCTCTTCGTAGGCCTTCCACCGTGGTGGGCTCCAATCGTTTGTGACTCCTACACCGGCTTCACCCTATCATGGGGAAGTTCAAAGTATGTGCTTACATCCAGGAGGAGTCCATAAACATATGATGAGGTGAGTGTAGGCAACAAGGATGGCCGATATCATATCATTGTGAGGCTATTCTTGAACCCCTTCACGAACTAAGCATGGTGGGAATAACTTAACTAATTGATAAGCTCATATTTATACATATTTTACATCAAATTCTCTCGTCTTTTCTTAGTTAGTTTCTTATATTTTTGAGTTATTTGCTTTGTTTTTGTGTTTTATAGAATTTATCTAGCTAAGAAAATAAAAATAGCACAAGTGTGATTTTAAGTAATAAATTCGTCATTTCTACCTTGCTCACTTATTTTATTGTTGTAACTTAAGAAAACATTTTGGCAGAGCAAATAAAAGGTGACTGACTGAGTTATATATATATATATATAGATATAAGGGAAAGAGGGAGACGGATGGCAGAAAAGCAGCAACAAAATATAGAATAAGAAATGGAAAGAATAAGTGGGAGTGCATGATAGGAAGTGGAAGGAAAGTGAGGAGACAAAGAGGAAATGACGTGCAGGAGCCTGGCTGGAAAGGAATAAGGAATAAATGGAGGGCCTGGCAGAAGAATAAAAGGAGGAGAGCTAGGTGCACTCGGGAAAAAGGAGGAAATAAAATAAAAAGGGGAGCTGCCCCTTGGCAGCTGGAAAGAAGAGTCCACGCGGGGAATAAGAAAAACAGCGTGGAAAAAGGGGGAGCTGGCGAGCAAGCTGCTTTAGGCAGCTGGAAGGAGAAGAGGACTGACGTGCGGCCTTGCGAGGGCAGGTCGGGACTGGAGCGAGGACAGAGAGAAGCAGCGCAACGTTGGGAGCGCAGGAAGACGCAGGAACCTGGGGCAGGAAAGAAAGAATAAAAGCTGCCTTTGGCAGTGCAGTTGCGGGGACTGGAGCTGCTCTCCAGGGGCTGGCGCAAAAAAAAAAAACAAAAGTCGGGGAGCTGCTCGACAGAGGAAGGACAGAGGCGCTGCCTTGAGGCAGCTGGCGAGAGAAGCCTTGTGCAGCTGCGGGGGAGAGAGCAGGTCAGAAGCAGTGTTGCCTCGGGCAGAGTGAGAGTAAGAGGACAGAAGCGCAGCAGGGAGCACTCCTCGTTTGGTTTTAGTTTTCTTAAACTCATGTTTAATTTAATTTGCTTTTCAATTATATTAAACATGTGTAATTAATTTCTGTTTAGTTAGAGGGGAATTTGAAACCATGAATATTTGTTTATTATAATTTGATTTACTCCAGTTATGAATTCTTGAACGTTGGATGTGGTTTATTTTTCTGTGTTGATTAATAACTTGTTTATGTATGTGGGTTAAGGGTCGACACTTAATTTGCATGCTTAGACTTTATGCTAGGATATAAGGGAATTTCACCTAATCGTTATGAACTTATATCCATGAGTAGTAAAAATCGCTAGTCACGATTGTGTTTAGTAAACCCTAGGTTGGATTAACATGCGTATTCCATAGTTATGAATGCCTAGTCAATGCTTATGATTTCCATTGAACTTAATGATCTTTGATATGTCTCTCTATCATGCGTATTCCATAGTTAGGGAACTTGATAAGAATAATTTGGTTGTGATGCGTATCCCGTCCAATTCAATGAATCTAGGGAAATCTGAAGGTTAATTTAAGCGGACCTAATTAACTTGGAGCATTGTCATTTATTCGTTTGTTGAAGTCATAACTGGGAATCAAATTATATGCATTTGTTCATGTGTGGATAAGGACCCCTCTAACTAGCGTCTCATCATTTTATTTCTATAAAATATATTTTCTTTGAAGTTTGTTTTTAAGTTTCTGTTTTAAATTAAATTTCTTTAAAAATCAATCCCCCGTTTATTTTAAAGTGTTAGATTTGTTAGAAATAAATTTTGTTTGTGTTTTCTTGAGTCTTGAATTATTTTGAGTCTTTGGATTTGTTTTGGTTTATTTGTTAGTTTTATTTTGAGTGATTCTAGTTAAGTGTTTTGATTTTAGTTTAGTGTTTTAAATTTTGTTTTTTTTACGTTTTTAATTTAATTTTACTTTGGTTAGCATCCCTAGTTAATCCCCGGCAACGGCGCCAAAAATTTGATGCGAAAATTAACTAACACACAAATTAAACCCTATTTGTGACAATTGTAGTAATGATGACGCGCTTTCTGAAAAAGCTACCCGTAATTTGCGCAAAGCTGACAGCGCGCGTGACGAGTGACGACAAATCTGGAAAAGCTGCTCGCCTCGTGATTCCTGACCGCTCCATCTTTTGAGAGAGGCGCCCGACTTTTGAGAACGGCGTCCGACTTTTGAGACGGAGTCCGGCTTTTGAGAAAAGAACTCGGCTCTTCGATTTGCGAGAGGACGCCACTTTGATTTTTGATGAGCGCCTCTTGATTTCTTCTTTTTATAGAGGCGCTAAGTTTGTTCCACAACACACTTGCTCCCTCCTGTAAACACTCCATCCGGTAAACGTTCCCTCCTGTAAACACTCCCTCTTGCATTTCTTTTAATCTTGATCAGTCCGACTCTTCATTCTCAACACCTTCAAATATATCTTGCCCTTCTGACCGTCGCCTTAACTTGAATGTTGGGGAAGATAGTGATATGTCTTCTCCAACCAACATTTGGCAGCCGTCCTTCATATCCCCAAATGGTCCTCTTACAGTTGGGGATTCCATGATGATGAATGAAACAACCGCATCGGTGGTGGCCAGAAATCTGCTCACTCCTAGAGACACTAGGATACTTTCTAGGCGGTCCGACGAACTGGCTGTTCAGGACTCTTTGGCCTACAGCGTCCGATGCGCAGGCTCAGTATCAAACATGGGCCAGCGCCTTCTTGCACGAACTCGTCAAGTGGAGTCGTTGATGGCTGAAGTGGCTAGTCTTCGGCAAGAGGTCAGAGTGCTTAGGCATGAGAATAAGGAGTTGCACATGCTCGCAACTAATTACTCAACAAGCATGAAGAGGAAGCTTGATCAGCTGCAGGAGTCTGAAGTGCGGATTCATAGTGATCATCAACGGTTTATGGCGTTACTCCCGAGGTTTATGTTGCCTTCATCCTCAGGAGCTGCACCAAGTATTGAGGCTCCGAATGATCCAACTCTGGCACTTCGTCTTTCTGGGGCTCCGTCGACCTCCGAGGCACCACCTACCAACGACCAATGAAAGCTATTAGTTCACATTATTGTCAAATATTTATGCTTTTAAGTTTATTTAATTATGAATATAAATATAAGTATTTTTTTTTTTTTTATATTTTCTTGCGTGCTTAACTGAATTATTTCTTTTCTTTGCAGGAACTTTTGGTTATTTCCACCCTTGAAGTTGATTGCAGAATTTTAGCTTGGGGGGTCATCGCTTGATTTTACTGCAAATTAGGGAAGTTTTCAGTCCTATTGCTTTATTTTGTTTCTTTATAGTTATTTATTTTATTTTTATTTGCATTTTATTACATTTTCTGACATTAGGGACAATGTCTAGTTTAAGTGTGGGGGTAAAGAGTATAAAAATGACCAAATTGAAAATTTTTGTACCTTCGACTTTGAACTGGTTTCATTTGTTTCCATGTTATTGCTTTGTATTTTCTTAATTAAGCTGTTGTTTTTTCAAAAAAATAAAAAAAATAAAAAATAAAATAAAATTCGGAAAATTCGGAAAATTTCAAAAAAAAATCCAAAAATATTTCCTTGTTTTCCTTATTGTTTTGAATTAGTTTTTTGTTAGTTTCCCGACCCAATGATATAATTGGATAAAATTTGAACCATGATGATCAAGAACTTAGTTAACATGTGTTGTGTGAAATTCCTAATTCTCGTGTTAGTTTGTACATATTTGATTATCTTTGAAAAACCAAATGCACATAGCCTTGTTGATGTGAAACTAAAACATGATTTAAAGCTCCATATGTGAATTTAGTGACCATATACATCCTATGTGAGTTTTTGAGCCTATTGAAAGTGTGTGCATTTTTCATACACTCCTATTCTTTCATGTGTGATGAACTTATGTGAGATACTTCTCTAGAACTTGCATAACAATCTTTCGAAATATTTGTCATTGATTGCATGAACTTGAAAATGATAGAGGCATTAGGTTTACCACCATGGCCCAAATAACCTTGTTTCCCAAAGAAAAATGATATCATTAGATTGCCAATTTGAGCCGTGTTTGTTGAGCCTTTTATTTCTTATCACCAGATATGTCTACCCTTATACCTGAAACATTTTTTTCCTTACCCTTTCCAAGTGAGCAATGCGAGATTGTCTTATGAGAAATGTTTGTGAAGTAGTTTGAAGGTGTTTGGCAAAAGAATAAGTGTGGGGGTATTTCATGTTTGTATTTAAAAAAAAAAAAAAAAAAAAAGAAGAGAAGAAAAGAAAAAGAAAAAGAAAGATTGTATACGAAAATAAAAAATAAAAAAAATGTTTTAAGTTTCAGTTTAAGGTTGTGGTTGGAGGTGACTAGAAGAATAGCTGGAAAGCTTGAGTTCTTATAAATCTAAACGAAAGAATTGCTTGCAATGTAGCTTGGAACTTGTGTTTTCCTATTCTTTCATTTCAATAACCCTTGCCCTAAACCTCATTACGTCCAATAAAAATCCTCTTGATTTAAGTTTTGCAATTATGATTGTGGAGAAGTGATCTTTATGCAAGCTTATGGTAGAACTTTCACATTTGATTCTTTGAGAGAAACACATTAAAACTAAACACATGTGTGATTGAGTGTGTTTCCAGTGAGAAGGTTGCTAGTTTGCATATGGTGATTTTAAAAATAAAAATTTTGAAATTGCATTAACATGGCTATCTCACACACTACAATTCAAGGATGATTCAAAGATTACTGCTAATATTTGAATTAGGAAAATGAACTTGGATTAGCCTGTTTGGTGTTAGCTATGGTTCTTGATGATTGTGTTCTCGAATGAAGTTCTATGAGGGTCACATAGGGGGAAACTAATAATTTTCATGTTATTACTTTTTCTGTTTTCGTTGTTTTGCTCGAGGACTAGCAAAAGCTAAGTGTGGGGGTATTTGATAAGCTCATATTTATACATATTTTACATCAAATTCTCTCGTCTTTTCTTAGTTAGTTTCTTATATTTTTGAGTTATTTGCTTTGTTTTTGTGTTTTATAGAATTTATCTAGCTAAGAAAATAAAAATAGCACAAGTGTGATTTTAAGTAATAAATTCGTCATTTCTACCTTGCTCACTTATTTTATTGTTGTAACTTAAGAAAACATTTTGGCAGAGCAAATCAAAGGTGACTGACTGAGTTATATATATATATATAGATATAAGGGAAAGAGGGAGACGGATGGCAGAAAAGCAGCAACAAAATATAGAATAAGAAATGGAAAGAATAAGTGGGAGTGCATGATAGGAAGTGGAAGGAAAGTGAGGAGACAACGAGGAAAGGACGTGCAGGAGCCTGGCTGGAAAGGAATAAGGAATAAATGGAGGGCCTGGCAGAAGAATAAAAGGAGGAGAGCTAGGTGCACTCGGGAAAAAGGAGGAAATAAAATAAAAAGGGGAGCTGCCCCTTGGCAGCTGGAAAGAAGAGTCCACGCGGGGAATAAGAAAAACTGCGTGGAAAAAGGGGGAGCTGGCGAGCAAGCTGCTTTAGTCAGCTGGAAGGAGAAGAGGACTGACGTGCAGCCTTGTGAGGGCAGGTCGGGACTGGAGCGAGGACAGAGAGAAGCAGCGCAACGTTGGGAGCGCAGGAAGACGCAGGAACCTGGGGCAGGAAAGAAAGAATAAAAGCTGCCTTTGGCAGTGCAGTTGCAGGGACTGGAGCTGCTCTCCAGGGGCTGGCGCAAAAAAAAAACAAAAGTCGGGGAGCTGCTCGACAGAGGAAGGACAGAGGCGCTGCCTTGAGGCAGCTGGCGAGAGAAGCCTTGTGCAGCTGCGGGGGAGAGAGCAGGTCAGAAGCAGTGTTGCCTCGGGCAGAGTGAGAGTAAGAGGACAGAAGCGCAGCAGGGAGCACTCCTCGTTTGGTTTTAGTTTTCTTAAACTCATGTTTAATTTAATTTGCTTTTCAATTATATTAAACATGTGTAATTAATTTCTGTTTAGTTAGAGGGGAATTTGAAACCATGAATATTTGTTTATTATAATTTGATTTACTCCAGTTATGAATTCTTGAACGTTGGATGTGGTTTATTTTTCTGTGTTGATTAATAACTTGTTTATGTATGTGGGTTAAGGGTCGACACTTAATTTGCATGCTTAGACTTTATGCTAGGATATAAGGGAATTTCACCTAATCGTTATGAACTTATATCCATGAGTAGTAAAAATCGCTAGTCACGATTGTGTTTAGTAAACCCTAGGTTGGATTAACATGCGTATTCCATAGTTATGAATGCCTAGTCAATGCTTATGATTTCCATTGAACTTAATGATCTTTGATATGTCTCTCTATCATGCGTATTCCATAGTTAGGGAACTTGATAAGAATAATTTGGTTGTGATGCGTATCCCGTCCAATTCAATGAATCTAGGGAAATCTGAAGGTTAATTTAAGCGGACCTAATTAACTTGGAGCATTGTCATTTATTCGTTTGTTGAAGTCATAACTGGGAATCAAATTATATGCATTTGTTCATGTGTGGATAAGGACCCCTCTAACTAGCGTCTCATCATTTTATTTCTATAAAATATATTTTCTTTGAAGTTTGTTTTTAAGTTTCTGTTTTAAATTAAATTTCTTTAAAAATCAATCCCCCGTTTATTTTAAAGTGTTAGATTTGTTAGAAATAAATTTTGTTTGTGTTTTCTTGAGTCTTGAATTATTTTGAGTCTTTGGATTTGTTTTGGTTTATTTGTTAGTTTTATTTTGAGTGATTCTAGTTAAGTGTTTTGATTTTAGTTTAGTGTTTTAAATTTTGTTTTTTTTACGTTTTTAATTTAATTTTACTTTGGTTAGCATCCCTAGTTAATCCCCGGCTTAGAACGATCCCTACTTACATCATTACTACAATTGTCACAAATAGGGTTTAATTTGTGTGTTAGTTAATTTTCGCATCACTAATTGCAATGGTGCCGATATCATATCATCGTGAGGCATCATTCTCTAGAGGTCAAACAAGATGGGTAATTACAAAAGTTGTAAATGAATAAAGCGTTATTTTCTCATCATTATTTTTGCTAACCAATATCATATCATCGTGAGGTGGGCTTGGTAATGGTGAGCCTCCCATACCCCGCTAAGAGTTCAATATAACTCCCGAATTCCATTGAGGGATGTGGAATTTGCCAAAAATAGTGGGTGGTACTATTTGATTTAAGACCCAATCAAGTAGTTTTAAGACAAACAATCTAATACGATTTCTGTTATGTTATGTAGTTAACGACATGCCTAAAATAATACCCACCATTATACTTGACAAAAGGGGCCTTAGGGGCCAACGTTTCCTTGCTTGGTATCGCCACATTGAGAATGTCTCAAAGGTGAAAGACATATTGTATGTGCTTAAGAAATCCCCTCCTCATGTACCTCCTACGAAACTAGCTTCAAATGAGGAGTGTCAAGATTATGCTAGACACTATGAGGATGACTTACAAACCAAATGCTTAATCCTCACTTCACTTAGTGAGGAGCTTATGAAGCTACATAAGCACATGGACACTTCTTGTGCCATGGTTGAAAGTTTGCATAAGATGCATAACATTGAGACTAGTAATGTACGATTCTCAAATGTTTGTAATCTAATGAATGCCAAAATGGCAAAAGGGACATCGGCCCATAAACATGGACAAAAGATGGAAAAGATCTTTCAAGATCTTGAAAGTTTAGGAACTTCCATCGATGGGAAAATGGCCCAAGACTTTTTCCTTGCATCTCTCTCGGATGATTTCACTAAGTTATTGTAAACTATAAAGTGAATAGATTCGATCATACTTTTACCGAGATGATTGACATGTGCTGTAATTTTGAACAAGGTTTCAAAAGGGACAGTGGGAGTGAGAATGCAATAACAAGGAAAAGGTTGCATAAGAAGAAGGCAATAAAATCCAAAGGAACATGCTTTCATTGTGGAAAGGATGAACGTTGGAAGAAGAAATACAGGGTGCGCATTGCGAGCCTTATGACACGAACTTTTAAAGAGACTATTTCCGTCATAAAGAGTGCTTTTACAGTGAGCTCCAATTCCTGGATATTTGATTCAGGCGCTAGTCAACATATCTATAATACGATGCAGGGACTAGCAGGGAGCAGGTCACTGCGCAATAGGGAGACGGTTGTGCGAGTTGGAAACGGCACTAAAATCTCTGCAAAAGCAATAGGCACCTACATGCTTAAACTACCCTCTGGGGAAGTCCTGGAACTTAAAAATTGTTTATATTTTCCTTCATGTATAAAGAATTTGATTTCTATCTCTAAGCTTTTACGAGATGGGCACTCAGTATTGTTTGACAAAATGAGTTGCACTTTATACTTGAACGGTCGTATTATCTCTCATGGTAATATGATAGAGGGACTTTTTCACCTAGAGACGAATAGTGGGATGCACTGTATTGAAAGCGGGAATACCTCAAAACCCAAAAGGGCTAGAGAAGAAGTTAACCAAGAAAAGATGTGGCATCTTAAACTTGGACATGTGAACCTTGATAAGATTCGCAAGATGTCGAAAGACGAATATTTCCACCCATTACGTCTTGTGAATGTTGCTTGAAAGGGAAGATGACCAAATCTCCATTTACTGGAAAATGAGAGCGTGCCACTGAAATTCTAGGGTTAATCCACACTGACGTATGTGGACCTATGTCTACTACGTCGAGATGAGGCTTCTCCTACTATATCACATTCACCGACGATCACTCTCGGTTTGGCTATGTGTATCTTATGAAGTACAAGTTAAAATCCTTTGAAAGGTTCAAAGAATTCAAGAATGAAGTTGAGAAGCAAACTGGGAAACAGATAAAGATCTTAAGATTGGATCAAGGGGGTGAATATCTGAGTAATGAGTTCCTAGATTATCTCAAAGAGCGTGGAATAATATCACAGTGGACTCCACCGGGAACTCCACAACTTAATGGAGTTTTTGAAAGGAGAAATCGAACCTTGATGAACATGGTTCGTTCTATGATGAGTTCCGCTGATCTACCAGTAACATTCTGGGGATACGCTCTATATACAGCAGCTTACTTGCTTAATAAAGTACCTTCCAAGTCAGTTTCACAAACGCCCTATGAGATATGGCATGGAAGAAAGCCAAGTCTTAATCACATTAAGATTTGGGGTTGTGAAGCATATGTCAAGAAGCTTGAAGCTACTAAGCTTGAAGCGAGATCAGTAAGGTGTTATTTTGTGGGATATCCTAGAGAAACTATGGGATATGAGTTCTACCATCCTGACGACCAGAAAGTCTTTGTCGCCAGAACTGCTATGTTTCTAGAGGAACAATTTGTTCTCAAAGGAACTAGAAGTAAAACGATGGAAATTAATGAGATTAATGATGAACCACAAACAAGCACTCGACAAGTTGACAACCCTGTTCCTAAACCCCTAGCTCCACGTAGATCTGAACGGGTTAGTAAGCCACCTAAGAGGTATGGCTTAGACAATGACTTTGAGGAATTGTACCTTTTAGGTGACAATGACACAAAGGAGGACCCTAGGGACTACACTGAAGTAATGTTCGACATTGATTCGAATAGATGGCAAGAGGCCATGAAATCTGAGATGGATTCCATGTATCAAAATCAGGTATGGACTCTTGTAGACCTTCCAAAAGGTATAGTACCTGTTGGAAACAAATGGGTCTTCAAGAGGAAGATAGGCGTTGATGGGAACGTGGAGACTTATAAGGCTAGACTAGTAGCCAAGGGTTACAGGCAAATAGAAGGGATTGACTATGAAGAAACCTTTTCTCTTGTAGCCATGATTAAGTCCATTCGGATTTTGCTTGTTATAGCTGCGTACCATGATTATGAGATATGGCAAATGGACGTGAAGACGGCCTTTCTGAACGGCTACCTAGAGGAAGAGCTCTATATGACTCAACCCGAAGGTTTCGTGTCCAAGTCTGAAAAGACTAAGGTATGCAAGCTTCTGAGGTCCATTTATGGACTTAAGCAAGCCTTCAGGAGCTGGAACATTCGTTTTGATACTGAAATCAAATTGTTTGGTTTTACTCAAAACGAAGACGACAATTGGGTTTATCAAAAGGTCTTTGGGGATGCAGTCGTATTCCTAGTGTTATATGTAGATGACATATTACTATTCGGGAATGACACTGTGGTACTTTCTTCTGTAAAAGTGTGGTTGTCCAAAACCTTCCACATGAAAGATTTAGGAGATGCATCTTATGTACTTGGGATAAAGCTCTATCGTGATAGATCCAGAAAATTAATTGGATTATCCCAATCTATGTACATTGATAAGGTGCTAAGTAGGTTCCAGATGGAACAATCTAAGAAAGGTATTCTTCCTGTGAGACATGGAATTCACCTTTCTAAGTCCATGGAACCTAAGACTCCTGAAGAGATACGGCAAATGAGTATTGTTCCTTATGCTTCTGCCATAGGAAGTTTCATGTATGCCATGATATGCACAAGGCCGGATATCGCATATGCTGTGAGCATTACTAGTCGATATCAATCTAACCCAGGATCAGAACACTGGGCAGCTGTCAAGACGGTCCTTAAGTACTTAAGAATAACTAAGGACATGTTCCTCGTTTATGGAGGAGTGACAGAGTTGCGAGTGGAAGCCTATACAGACGCAGATTTCCAATCTGACGTCAATGATAGAAGTTTCAACTCCGGATATGTATTCACTCTAAATGGTGGGGCTGTCAGTTGGAAAAGCAAGAAACAAAGTGTAATTGCTGATTCCACGACAGAGGCTGAATATGTCGCTGCAGCTAAAGCCGGCAAAGAAGCGTTCTGGATGAAGAAGTTCATTACTGAACTTGGAGTGGTTCCAACCATTACATCACCAGTAACTTTGTACTGTGATAATAGTGGGGCGATAGCTCAAGCCAAGGAATCCAGGGCACATCAAAAGAACAAGCATTTTGACAGGCGCTTTAATATCATTAGAAGATATGTTGCCGAGGGGAAAGTCAACATCCTCAAAGTTGCCTCAGCCGATAACGTAGCAGATCCACTGACAAAGCCAATGTCTCAAATCCAGCTTGACCGTCATATGGAAAAGATGGGTATTAGATACTTGGGAAGGTGGCTTTGAGTGCAAGTGGGAGATTGTTGGAAGTATGCCCACAAAGCCACTCATTTGATGTAATAGCTTTTGGAATACTTATTGTATTAAACTTTTATATGTTTAATGAAGGGCAAAGCTTATTGTTAATCACTATTTATTGTATCATGTGTTTAAGCAATAAGGGAATTTAAGGAGTGTATTTGATCTAAAAGATAAGTGATTTAAGGAAGTTAGATTATCGAGACCTTTCTCTTATGTTCATTCCTAAAACGTTCCTAGCCATAGGGTTGCCAATTGGGCATTGACAATCCGCTAAGGTTAGTATGTGTTATGTCGACTCAAGCGCGAGTATGACTAGTCTCAAGTCATTTAGTGTTGGACACTAAGGTAAACACATAGGTGCTCAAAAGAGTGATCGAGTACACTGAACAACGATCAAAAGAGAGTTCGAACATACATGTCATGTGAGAACTCGAGAGTTGCAATATGCAAAGTAGTCCTTTGACCTGAGGCATCATAGATGTCTAATGGTTAGGTCCTTGATCTTTGATCATGTCAAAGGCATTCCATTGGAGTGTCCACGGCATTGTTGTGGTCAAGCTACCTAGTCATGTAGGCATATGAATGCACAACAAGGAATCTCTAACCTTCCATGGTGGAAGGAGAATACTCTAAGATATGATTCGAGAGTCTTTGGCCAAAGCATATGAATATGACTAAGGAAGTTTGTTCCAAATCATATTCAATTGAATCATATAGATAAGTATCACATTGGATAGTAGACATGAAACAAACTATCACTTAAACAATGTGATTAAGAGTATTGTATTAGAGAATGACCGTATTGCATTGTAGTTGTAACTGGATAGGTTCTCCAACCACTTCTACTTAGCTTGGTAACCATGATATGCTGCTAGGTGTCACTCATGGTTTGTGGAAGCCCTAAAGATTAGCAAACACTAATTTTAAGGGAGAATTGAAATGTGGTTTCAATTCACAATCGATCGTTAACAGTAACAATCGCCCACTACCTCGCTAAATGGAACCTAATGGATCGTACACCGAGTAAGGATGTTGGTGAAGAAATAAAATGAAATGGATAAGCAATTAAATGATTTAATTGAAGAATGGTCAAGGTTAATTAATTAGTTAATTAATTATAAGAAATGTTCGTATTGGGCTTATATGTTGGTTTTGGGTTTCTGGGCCCAAAAGCGTTTTGGTCCACAAAGCCCATTATGTTTAAGTTGTATGACAACTAAAACAAAATGGGCAATTAGCCCAATCAATTTGATATGGCCGGCCATTAGGGTGAGAAGTGTCAAACTTGGATTAATTACAAGTTTGCCACACACATGTGATGAACTATAAATTCAACTTTATAGCTTTATTTTCATTTAGGGTTTTTCTTGGTGAAATGAGGTGAAACATTTTCTCTCATTTTCTCAAAAAGGGTCGGCCACCTAGGGAAGGAATAGCTAGTAATCTCTTCTTCCCTAAGTCATCCATTTCATCTTCACATCACACCCTTGGTGAAGAGACTTGGAGACATCAAGCTTTTGATGTTTTGGAGAACAAATCCTCAAATCCTCAAAGAAGCAAAAGAGCACAAAAAGGAAGAAAATCACAAGGAAGATCCAAGGAGCAAGGAGGTGACTTGAAGGCCCTCCACTTGGGTGAATCCCTTGTGTAATCAAGGATGAGCTTCAAGGGTAAAGAATCTGTAAATCCTTTATTCTCTTTAATGTTGTTAAAGAGTCTTATGGTTCACCATTCACTAGGCTTTGAAAGTCATGGGTTTTAGAATTGTTTTTCAATGCATGCCTACTTTAAAGTGTTAATAGTTTGCATATGTGTTCAAATATTCTTACATGTTCTTAGCTAGGACAAAAATTTTCCTTCAATTTCTTCCTCAATGGCAATAGCTTTACCTTTTGAGGGCTCTTCCATCTCTACTTTAACCATGTGACAGGCGACGATAGTGCACTGTTGGCAGAAGTTATTCGGGAAGTACTCGTTCAAGAAGACAGGAATGCGTGGCTCTTGCTCCATAAGTTCCCCAGCGTACGTTGGCTTAGCAGCTCTTGCGTTTCCTTTGAGCTTCCTATTGTTGCGACGGTGGTGCTTTCTCTCTTGCTCCCCTTTTGGCCTTGTGGTTTGTGGTCTTGGCTTCTTCGTCTTTTTATTGGTCACCAACGTCTATCCTTCTTCATCATTGGCAGGTGCATCTTGTTCGTTTGCCCCTAGTGATGGCTGTGTATAAGGTGTCATAAAGCTTGAGCATTGACGGGAACGGTCAGGTGTCACTTGGAGAGGCAATGGATCAAATGTTCCAAACGCAATCGTAGCAGTATGTGTTGCTACCGTGTCTTCAAGGTTGAGCTCAATTTGCCCTTGTTGTGCTAGCTCACGATACGATGGTACTTGCAGTACTTATGATCGTTTACGCGATTCATCTCCTCGGGACGTTTGCATTCGGTTAGCTCGATTACCTTCTTTTCTAGCAAGTCGTCTAACATTGCAGCCATATCTGAGTTAGGAAAAGGGTACGCCTTCTGCTCTAATTCCCTCAAGGTATTTTTGTACCTGTCTTGGGTGCGAGGAGGCTCACCTCTCTTTATCTCCTTTGCTTTGGTCTTGGATGAGATCTTGATAGGCGCGGAGGAGGTCTTAATGGGCGCAGTGTTGACGGTGAACGCTTCCTTGGGGAGTTTCTTCCCAGTCTTGTCTACATTTGGGGAGAACACCTTATCCTTCTTGAAGTCCGTGATCGGCTCTTTCTTCCCGTGATTGGCGATACTTAGCTCCATGTCGTGGGAACAAGTTGCTAGCTCCTCAAACGTTCTTGGTTTTATGCCTTAAATGATGTAATGTAACCCCCAGTGCATGCCTTGAACGTACATCTCAATGGCTGAGGTTTCAAAAAGCCGATCTTTGCATTCCAGACTTAACGAATGCCATCTATTGATGTAGTCGACGACAGGTTCATCCTTCCACTGTTTCGTACTGGTCAGCTCCAGCATGCTTACGGTGCAACGCGTGCTGTAAAAGCCATTGAGGAATTCTCTTTCTAGCTGATCCCAACTGTTGATAGACTCAGGCTCGAGGTCAATGTACTAGTCAAATGCGTTACCTTTCAGCGAGCGCACGAACTGCTTGACGAGGTAGTCTTCCTCCGTCCTGGCATTGTTGCAGGTTTCAATGAAATGGGTGACATGTTGTTTTGGGTTTCCCTTTCCATCGAATTGTATGAATTTTGGCGGCTGATAACCCATCGGCATCTTCAAAGCGTCAATCTTCTTGGAGTAAGGCTTTGAGTATAGTATGGAGTCATGTGAGCTTCATTCGTACTGTGCCTTGATGGTGCTGGCGATTATCTCGTGCAGCTGCTGGATAGAGATAGATCCCATGAATGTCGCTGCTTGGTCTGGCTTTAGCTTCTCTTCGACTTTCTCCGCATGAGGCTCCTCATCCTCGTCGTTTTCCTTCTTTACTGGCTCGACTTTCACGTCGGGCTTCGCATCTAGTTGATTGACGAGTGCGGTGATTTTGTAAGTCTTTCTCCTCCACAGTCCGTGTGAGTTTTGCGATCACTTCATTCATTTAAGCCAGCTATTCCTCCATTGAAGTTGCTCCGGTAGTTATGACCTGCATGGCCATGCTGCTGCTTGAGTCGACATCGGAAAGTAAGGGCTCTGAGTACTTCCTCAGCTTTCCTCTCTTGGCGCCCTTAGCGAGGCCAGGGTGATCACGGGCTCGTGCCTCGGGTGCTCTTGTTCCTTCGGCGAAGTTGATGCAGGGGTGGAAGAGGCGGTAAAAAGAGCTATTGCCTTGCTTCGAGTTGTGACGCCCGAAGTGACACCACATGTGGTGATGACGCTATTGTTCTTTGCATTGGTTGCGAGAACATCTTGAACCTTCTTTGATGCCATTTGTGCTTTTTGCGGATTCAAAGATAGAGATGAGAGGTAGAGATAGTCCCACTAGGCGTGCCAAATTTGTAAACACAGAAATTCCTGCGATGAATAAGACAAGAACACGTGTACAAAATAATATTTTGTATTAATGATTTTGGGGTTACAATCTCTCTCAGATTTAGTCCTCTGATTCGATCTCCATAAGGTGTTGATTTGTGGATGGGCTGCTGATCCAAAGGGTCGTCGGGGCTTGATCTTTAGGATGAACAGTGGTGTACGAATCTTCAATGGCTTTTGGGCTTGATCTTGAAGAACAGTGGATGAATTTATTGATGTTGTTGATCCAAAGGGTCGTCGGGGGCTTGATCTTAGGATGAACGGTGATGAACGATGAACACTTTCTTCAAGGGTCGTCGGGGCTGGATCTTGAATTGGTGGAAGTTCTTCAAGGGCCATTGGAGCTTGATCTTGAATGAGGATTTGACGAAGAACGAAGAGAGCTTTCTTGATCCTTCGGGGTTTGCTTGGGAGCCTCGGAGTTTCAAAGCTTCAAGGTTTTGGTGTGATGTGAATTGGTTATGAATTGGTGTGAATTCCTCTTCAATTCCCCAAAATGAATGCCTTGGCTTCCTATTTATAGAATTCAAAAACTTGATTTTTGGATTTAAATAATCAGATGAAATAAATCATTTCTGCCAAGTGTTGACACGTGTCATGTTTGATGACTTTTCTGATGATTCTCGATTTTTCGTTGAGTCACATGCTATGTGTAAAATTTATGTGACACATGAACGTTCAAAATTTTAATTATTGATCAACATTTATTTCACCGAAATTTCGATGTCTACAGTATTAAAGATAGGATTTGGGTAGTTAATCCTTATCTTTGATTCCTTGCCAAGGGCACGTGAGATGTGGGCAGTTGTGTTCTGCTGCTGAGCCCTCCAAGGATGTGAGCTGGGCGTAGGAGCATCTGAGAAACCTGCCCATTTATTGAGGGCAATCTTGTCCTTCTTGAATGAAAGTCCACGTGTCGCCTCTAGAATTTTTGGGATTATTTTAGGCTCCACAAATGCCCCACACCTATTGTGCTACATGCAGGAAAAGGATAGTAGGTGTAGGAATCCCAAGCTGCTTAGGCTTGTAGTTTCCCAGTTTGAACTTGATCTTCTTTCTTGATTTGGAAATAGACTTCTTCTAGGAAAAGGAAAATAATTATTCCCAATACCTATTTAATTCTGCCTTAAGCAGGGATTAAATAAATTTGGAGAACAATTATTATCTCAACAAGAAAGAGAAGTCAGAGGAAATTTTTATTCCCCCTCCCCTAGCGTTCTTCTTTTCTTACCCTTGCAAAGAGTCATTTCTCGTTGTTCTTCTTCTCCGTGCCACACCAAGGTAAGAAAATTTTGAATTTTCTTCTTCTTGAATTTTTGGGGAGTCTTGGTACTTGGAAAATTGGCTTGGCGGGGGCCATGGGTGTGGGTCACACACGGCATGGGAGCCTCTGCTTGGTGGTGCTGCACGGGTCGGCTGGCCTGGGCCAGGTGGACGGCTCGGCTCGAGCTGAGGAGATCAGCACGCTGGGGAGCGGGGAGATCGGCTTAGGCCGGGTCTTCAAGGCTGCTGGACACGGGCCCGTGCAGGCAAAAAGAGAGGGAGAGAGACTGACATGGGCCCGCTCTCTTGCGTGAGCGACCTGGGCCTGCCTTGGGGTGCGCTGGACGAGGAAGAAAGAGGGGAAAGAGACGCGGGCCTCCCCTCATGCCGCGTCTTTTCCAGGAGGTGATTTGCTCCTTGAAATGCACGATTGCTCAGTGTTCTCCAAATGCAATTCGTGCGATGGTGGGGTTCTCGAACTTGAGCAGGTTCTTTGATCTTGGCTTGACCATAAATGAGTTTTAGTACTTCTTTGAGATTGGCCACAAGGAAGGTGTAGGGCAGCTGAGGTCTCGCCATAAGCTGCTTGTTGCTTCTAGCAAAGGTAGTCATGAGTGGACGAGAGACACCTTGGAGGTGAGTGGGGAGTAGGAGTCTGACTATTCTCCTGAGCTGCATGTCCCAACTACCTTTATTAGTGGTAAGTGAATTGCTTCATTCTTGTCTTGCTTGAATTTTTTGTTGAGCTGCTCCATGACTTCAATTTATTGATCGGCCTTCTTACTTTTAAGGATGGCAATTTTAACCGTTAAACCCGATAACCATGGATAACAGTCCGAATGGAACGAATTTGGGTATGGAAGTTTGGGTATATAATGGATATGGGGAAACACCGTTTATATTATTCGGTTATGGTTTTGGATATGGTTATAGAGGTCCCCAAACCATTTCCATAACTGAATCCGACCTGATTAGTAAATAATATAATTTATATATAGTATAATAGTATTATATATATATAGATATATGTATATCTATATATATGTATATCTATATATATATATGTATATATGTATATGTGTATTTGTATATCCATTATTCACCGAACCATTACCTTGAGGATACAAAAGTTGCATTTTGTAGGAAAGTAAAGTTTTGAATCAAAATCAAAGCGAACTCAATGGTGCTTATGGGAGATATGAAAGACAAGCCAACATCATCAGTGTTTTAATTTTTATACTCAACAAGATTCATTCATTGGATCATTTTATACGTAAAATGTTTAATGACGAAATTAATATCTACTAACTTCTCAACTGAACGAATATATTTTTTGTATTGACGAAGATGGATATACCCGTTAACCGATGGAAAATCCGTTACCCGATAAGGAGGGTTATGGATAATACTCGATGGTTAATTTACGGTTATGGATATGGTTAATTTTTGTGGTTATGGGAATGCAAATATCATTTCCGTCCACAAACCGAACCGTTGTCATCCCTACAAGTGGCCCTTTACTAGGGATGACAATTCTTACTTTTAAACTCGATAATCGTGGATAATCGGCCGAATGGATTGGATTTGGATATGAAAATTCGGGTATATTTTGGGTATGGGGAAAAACCGTGAATATTATTTTGTTATGGTTTTGGATATGGTTATAGGGGGTCCCCAATTTATATCTGTCCCCGAATTCGAACTGAATAATATATAATATTAAAGTAGTAAAATACACACACACACACACATATGTATATTTATTATTCGCCAAATCCCTTAGTTTGAGTGTAAATATAAAAATTGCATTATGTGAGTTGCCTTTTGTGGGAAAGTTCATAAGTCTTGATATGAATAAAAATCTATGAAAATTCAATGGTACTTATGGGAGATATCAAAGATCAACCAACATCATCAATGTTTAACTTTAATTTTTATGCTCCACAAGATCCATTCATTAAATCATTTTATACATCAAATATTTAATGACGAAATTAATATTGACTAAATTATCATGCGTTAATTGAACAAATATATTTTTTGTATCGTCAAAGATGGATATAACCGTTAACCGATGGGGAATCCGTTATTTGGTGGGTATGGATATGGATAATACCCGATGGTTAATTTGCGGTTATAGAAATAGTTAATTTTCGTGGTTATGGGGATAGATATAGCATTTTCATCCTCAAACCGAACCGTTGCCATCCCTACTTACTTTGCGTGGTTATGGGCATTCCTGCTGAGTACCGTAAGTGGCGCAGGCTGCTTAACCCTCCTCGTCGGGAAAACGGTGGCCTGCCCCAGAGGGAAGAGATAAAGCGAATAAAGGACAAGGCGTTAGCTCGCCCGATTGCTGCAAAAAAGCCTGCTGCCAATGGTGGTGGAAAGAAGAGGTCTTCTTCACCTGCTTGTGAGCCTTCGGTTGAGAAGAAACCAACGACTTCTTCAGCTGCTTGTGGGAGCTCATCTGGTGCCGAGAAGCTTGTCATTGATCTAACTTCCCCCAAGAGGGCGAAGATGACCGTTGAGCCTGAGCCTGTGAAACCTGCTACTCCGAAGGTAACCGCATCCATTGTTGAGAAACTTGCCCAGCGGAAGAGTTCAGTGGTGCCTCCGGTGTTCGGGTTTGTATCGAATCATCTGTCAAGAGCTAAATCTGGCTCTACTTCTGAGAGGCTCACCACTATGAAGAGCGGGAAAGTGGATTTCGCTGCTAAGGTGGCGTCTGAGCCTGTTCCTCCTTCTGCCGTGACTGACTCGTCTGTTAAGAAGGGGAAATCTGCTCACACGGGCAGTTGTGAGAGATCCACCGAGTCTGAGGCTAGAGAGTTTCCCGAGGTTTATGCGCTGCTGAATGCTAACCTACTTAAGGACGTCGATGCATGCACTAAGTTTGTTGACAATGTTGGGAAAGTTGTCGTCCGCTCAAACTCATTTGCGAAGCGTGCTGCCTACTCGAGAAGGTCATCCCTAATTGCTACAATGCATAAGACTTTAATCCTGGCAGCTGAGTCTATGCACGTTGATCAGGATGCTGTCAAGTGTGCTAAGGAGGCTGAAGTGCCTTTTTGAAAAGGTCTGATGTCTCTGCCCCCACTTCTTTGCAACTGGAGATCGCTCATCAGGAAATCGCCCATTTGAATGCTAGGCTTGGTGCAACTCAGGCGATGTTGGAAGCTGCAGAGAAGGAAGTCGGTCGTGTTTCTCCAGTGGTCAAGGAGCTTGAGCGTGTCAATTCGGAGCTACGATCTGCTTGTTTTGCCAAGGACGAGGAGCTTATCTTTATGCATGCTGAAGTGTCTCGTCTCAAGGAGATTGCCAGTAAGCTTGAGTCCAAGGAAGTGGATCTGCAAGGTGCGATGTCTGCTAGCAAGAACATGAAAAATGAACTGGATGAGCTGTAAGGTGCTCACACTGGGCTTGTTGAGGAGAATGCGCAGCTGAAGAACGAGAAAGTTATTCATGAAATGGCGCTTGCTTCTTGTCAGGCCGATTTCTACAAGCTTGGCTATGTAAACCATCTTCAGGGCAGGCAGTCGAATTATGAGTTTTACGATAAGGACTTCGAGACTTTTTCCATTTCTCCAATTGATCTACTTGATTTCTCGTTTGAGGCTGCCTTTGGTGGAGCAGCTGAGGGTCTAGCAGTCCAGGTAGGGGCGGCTAAGGATGAGCTGATGGAAGCTTTAGCTGCTGGGAATGGCAAGGTTACTGAAGGCGTGACAGTTGAGCAACCAGTGGTTGCGCAAGCTGCTAAATAGTAGTCTTTTTTCTTAGACTTAAGAGTTTTTTCTTCTTTTCCTTTTTGTTCTACTGTGCTTGAACTTTGTTGGCCTTCGTGCCGGTTTATCAATTTGCTAGAAATTTAATAAACAACTCTCCTTGTCTTTTGCTTCATCCTTCTTTTTCGCCATGTTATTTGCGAAGCTTTTCTCCTTAGGACGGGCGGTTGAGTTGGCTACTTTGATGGAGCAGTTGACTCATCCAGTCACTTTAGGCTTCAGTTTTGGCTTTAGGGCTTCTAGAGCTTTGCCTGCTTGAGGCGTTTTACAAAACTTTGCCGTAGGACTGGCAGTTGAGTGGGCTACTCCGATGGAGCAGTTGACTAAATTGGTCTTAGGCTTTAGTTTTGGTTTTGGGTAGCTTCATGAGCTTTAGCCCCCCTCAGGGCGTACTGCGAGACTTTTGACTTATAGAGCCGTCGGTCGGACTCGTTCTTCTCGTAGAATGCAGATGAGGTTCGCGTAGCTGCTATAGTCGTGACACTCGACTTTGTGGCTTCTTGAGCTTTGGCTCTCCCAGGGCGCGTTTTGAAATTTTTTACTTATAGAGTTGTCGGCCGGACTCGTGCCTCTCATAGGAAGCAGAGGAGATCTGCGTAGCTGCTATAGTCGTGACACTCGACTTTGTCCCAGTAAAACTTAAACCATAGACCATCGGCCGGAAGTGTTGCTTGTAGGTAAGCAGGCAAGTCCGCGTAGTCATAACAGGTGTAAGTCTCGACTTACAGGCTACCTTGGGCTTGTAGCCATGAGGCTGTCGGTTGAGCGTGTTGCTTACAAAAGCAGACGACCCGCGTGACCACTTCAAGCGTCATCCATGGCTCTTGGATGCCTTTTTTGGCGTAAGGTGTAGGCGAAGTCGCTCTTTAGGGACCATATCCTTCTGAGTCGCAACTTTGATCCCGCAGGTCGCTTAACTAGTATTGCAACACTTTGAAATCAAACCACTCATGAAAACTTTTTTCACAATTTTCATCCTACACAAACTGGACACCTTTACGAGTCAATTTAGTAAGAGGTAGAGCAATTGCAGAAAAATTATGAATAAATCTTCGATAATACCCTGCCAAACCCAGAAAACTTCTCACTTCGGTGACACTCTTCGGTTGTTCCCAGTTAGCACTGCTGACACCTTTTGGGAATCCACACTGATTCCTTGAGCAGAAACTATGTGTCCAAGAAAACCAACCTGAGTTAACCAAAACTGGCACTTACTGAACTTGGCATAAAGCTGGATGTCCCTCAGTCGTTCCAGCACTAGCCTCAAATGCTTCTTGTGCTCATTCACACTTCTAGAATAAATTAGAATGTCATCAATGAACACAATCACAAACTAATCCAGATATGGTCTAAAGACTATGTTCATCAAATCCATGAATGATGCAGGTGCATTTGTCAATCTGAAAGGCATGACACGAAATTCATAATGCCCATACCTCATACAGAAAGCAGTTTTTGAGACATCTTCCTCGCGAATCCTCAATTGATGGTAACCCGATCGAAGATCAATTTTTGAAAATATCAGAGCACCTTTCAATTGATCAAACAAATCATCGATCCGAGGCAGATGGTAACCATCCTTCACCGTCACCTGATTCAGTTGCCTATAATCGATACAAAGTCTCATTGATCCATCCTTCTTTCTAACAAAAAGAACAGGAGCTCCCCACGAGGATGTACTCGACTGGATGTAACCTTTGTCTACCAATTCCTGGAGTTGGATCTTCAATTCTCTCAACTCTGCTGGTGCCATTCGATAATGTGCCAAGGAAATAGGATTTGTACCTGGGAGTAAATCGATAGTAAACTCAATTTCCCTCTCAGGTGGCAACCCCGGTAAATCATCAGGAAACACATTGATGAAATTCCTTACAACTGGCATCTCTTCTGGACGTAAAGAAGGTTCATCCTTCACAACTACGTGGGCTAAAAACCCCACACAACCCTTACTCAGCAACCTAGTTGCTCGAATGGCAGAAATAAAACTATCGGGGAGGACACGTCGCTCACCCATAAAGGTAACTGATGGAAGTCCTGGCCGATTGAATGTCACAATTTTCTCCCAACATGCGACATTCGCTCGATGCTTAGATAGCCAATCCATTCCTAAAATGACATCAAACTTCGCCAGTTTGAAAGGAATTAAATCAATCTCTAAGTTTTCCCCTTCCACAATAACTGGACAATTCTGATATTGCGATTGAGCACAAAACAATTCACCATTTGGCATTTGAATCCGCATATCAAAACCTAGTGGCTGGGGTTGAGAAGGTATAACCCGAGCAAAAGATGAAGAAATAAAAGACTGTGTAGCACCCGGATCAATTAAAACTCTAGCCCAAGTATTACAGACAGGTAACGTACCAGTGATAACTCGAGGATCCTGATCAGCCTCCTGCTAAGTCATGGCGTTCATATGTCCATGAACCTGATACCCCGTATTATTGTTCCGACCGCCACGACCTCTGGAACTACATCCTGCTATGTTCCCTTGATTATTGTTACTAAAAGATGTTCCAGCCTGCTGCTGGGTAAAAAACTGAGCACTCCGGCTGTCATTTCCTCTAAAACTCTGGCTACCTCTGCCACCAAACTGCAGACCTCTATTACTCCCGTAGTTCTGATTAGTACTGCTACCATAACTCCGACTACTACTGCCACTGCCATCAAAGCTCTGTCGGGCGCCAAAATTCTGAACTGGCTGATATCCACTGTAGCTTAAACCAGATGTAAAATCACTAGGTGGTGGTGCTAAAGGACAATCACGAACAAAATGTCCGGTGCCACCGTACCTGTGACAAACTACAGCAGTTATTCCATAACTCCCTCGATGACGTAACCCACACTGATTACAGACCGGATAACTCGGAGTGAAATGACAGAAAGATCGTCTCGCCAACTCGTTGCCTAAGCCTTCACTAGACGACCCTGAGCCCCGACCTGGTCGTTTAAAGGAAAAAGAATGTCTGGGACCTACAGAACTGGAGGGGCCCACTGATTTTCTGGTACTCCGCGACCGAAAATTCTGACTTCTCTGATTCTGATTCCGCTGTCTATTCTGTCTAAGGGGCTGGATCCAAGTCTGAGGTTGATCCTGTATCTCCGTATCCCACTTAGAATGTTCTATACTTAGACTTATCTCGATTACTTCTTCATAAGTTCTAGGTCTCTGAGCAACTACCAGTGTACGGTACTCCTGGTTCAGTGCAATTATCGCCTGATCCATATGTGCTTGTGGATTATCATAAGTCCCATCATGATTTCTAGCCAAGCGCCTGAAGGTACTGTCAAATTCTGTTATGCTGAGGTCACCCTGTCGGAATTCTAAATACTCATGCCTCTTCCTCAATCTGTAGTTGGGGCCTAGAAAGCAAGTAATAAAACGTTTCCTAAAGACAGCCCATGTCATCCAAGAACCAAGTGGACGAGATTCCTTCGTTGATTTCCACCAACTCCTAGCATCACCCTGAATAAAGAAACCTGCAATGTTTGCCCACTCATTTAGAGGACACTTCATAGCCTCTAAAGTATCCTTCATTTTCTCTAACCACTGCTCAGCCTCCTCACAATTCCCCACAGATTTCAACTCAGTAACTCCATAACTTCTAGCGATTTCTAAATATGTCTGATTCGGTCTATGACCCGGAAGAGCATTCATTAATGCAGTGGTAAATTGCTGGATTCCCCCCATTATAGAATAACGAGGTCGTCGAGGCACATTCCCACCAAGGTTAGCCATGATTCTGGCAAAGACAACAAGATTTAGAAAGACTGAAATTTACCAAATTGGTGGAAAGAAACCCTAACCATGCTCTGATACCAATCTGACACGTCCCGACCCTGATATTCCCTGAATACCCGGATAGGCACGTGTTGACCGACACCTGAGGGTGACGAAAGCCATTTATTGATTACAAGAGTGATGATTAGGAGGAAATATTCATGAATAAACATTAGAATCTAGAAGTAATAAACAAAGTTTAAGAAAGTGTCTAGAATGCACAGAATACTTTCTAAAACAAGATTCACAAAGGAAAGATCATTACAGAATATCACACAAGTGAGTGATAGATTGCTATTGGTAGGGGAATGCCTCGTACGTCGTGTCGTAGTCCTCGTTTCTAAGACCTGAATGGGGGCGCAAAAAAAAGGTGAGTGGACCAAGTTCATATATACAATAATAATAAAACAGTTATCAAGATACTAACCCCTACAGTTTATATAAAGAAACTACTAGCATAATAAGTGATGAGTTTAATGAAAATCCTAGCATGTCAAAAATATCTCAAGAGACATATCGTAGAACACAAAATATCAAACGTCTCATAAATTGTCTCTTAGCGTAATGTACTACTAGTAAGATCACTGAATAAATATATATATCTCTCGGCCTTATGCCAGCACCGTGGTCTCTGCGCCCGTAGCCAGAGATTACCAACTCCCGGCCCAATGCCTGCTCCGTGTCCCTCAGCCCATAGCTAGGGATTATTTCTCCCGACCTATCTGCCAACACCAGATCCTCGCCCCAGGCGGCATAGTGTCCACTAGGTACGCACAAATAGTTACGCCTCTCATAAATAACCACTCCATAGTATAAAGTCATCCATCATCTATAGTATAAAGAGGGGTTTCTAAAACATGTTCTAGCATCCTATCGTCATCCATCAGATAGTCTACCAGTTCAAGGTTTTTATAGAAAATACAATATATTAAAATATAGCTCAATATAGGCCAACAATTAATTACTCACCAAAACGAGACGATAAACAACGTATTTCATAAACATGCTTAATATAAAAATCAGTTCATAAGTTCGTAAGGCATGCATTTTATTTATGCAATTAAACTATGAAATTATGCAAATTTTAGAAAGGGTCCACTCACAGATACTCTTTAGCAGTAGAGTTGTGCGGATAAGGATTACGAATTCCCTCACTAGCAACTTCACCTACGCACAAAAAGGTAATAAATAAATAAAAGGATTTTCTAAAGGATTTGGACTTGAACTAAATTAAATAAAGGATTTGGGTTGAATGGGTTAAGGTCTAATGGGTTTTAGAATCCTAAGGTTTTTGGGTTAAAAGGGTTTTAGGGTGAAGAAGAGTGGTTTGGGCTTAAACCCAAACCCACACTCAGACACACACGCCAGCCCACACACACACACCTGCACAGCACATACATACACACCCACACGTGCACAACACACACACACCACACACACACACCACACATGCACGGACACACACACACACACAACACACGCACGCACTACATATCACACACACCGCACAACCCACACACACACACACATGGGCCATGCAGGGCACAGCCCAATCACACACACACACTCCACACAAGCACGGCCCGCAGGCCAACAAATCAAAAGGGAAATGGGCTAGTTCCAGGACTGGGCTAAGGCCCGAGGTGTTTGAGAAGGCCGAATGGCCCGATGGTTTTGCGTGTGCTTGGGGAAGAACACCGGAACTGTTGTAATTCCGGTCGACGACGAACGCGAAATTAAACATTCAAACTAAGTCCAATTTGAAGAGAGAAAATAGCTGAAATGATGGAAATGGAAATATACCATATAGAGTCTCGAATGTGGTCGGGAATGACTGGGTGGATCTCGGAACTCGTCGGGTTCTGAGTTCGAGTTTCAGGGGTTTGAAGCTCTCGGCTTCAATGGCAGAACACACAAAGGTGTTCTAATGATGCATGTGGGATCACAATTGAGTTCCTCAAGCTCCGATGATTTTTGGTATGAGGAAATTCTGTTGGATTGATTAGCTTTTTGGAGAAGAAGAAAACAAGAGCTCTCGGAGCTCTAGAGTGAGAGAGAGATCCCGTGAGGGAGAGAGAGATGTTTGTGAGAAGGGACTCGGGAAGAGAAGAAATGAGAAGAGAGCTAATAATCTGCCACTTGGCAGTTTAAGAGTAATAAGGAATCTAGATCAACGGCTAAGATTAAAAGAGATAAGGGATTTGAATTGATAATTTAAAAGTCTTCTAGGGAAAATAGAAATAAAAAGGAAGATTGGGGGTGGTTATAACATGAGCCATCTTTTTGGAGCCTTCTCGTCGAGCGGTGATAATGGCTTTTCTGAAGACTAAGTCTCCTGGCTGGAATTGCCGGAATGACTCCTTCGGGTCATTCTTCATATTGAAGAGGTGGTCAGACTTCTTTTTGATCGAGCGGTAGGATGAATATTCCTTGGAGAGTCGTGGTAAAGATTTTGCACATGAGAGCGTCATTGTTGGCGTAGAGGGTCATGGCACTTCGGTAATGCATCAAGTGCCTGTCCGAATCTTCATCTCCTCTAAACAAGGTGAAATGTGGCAGGTTAAACTTCCATGGTGGCTCCATTTGCTCTATCTCGTCTGTACATGGTGACCTGATCAGGTAGGTCACAGCTCTATGGAGGGCATCGTCGGTCGTGTCAATGCGCAGCTACTCCGCTACGAGCCTTTGTACTTCCTTCTGCATTTGTGCTTGGTGGGGCAGTGGAGCCTCCAGCTACCCCCAGTGTTGACATGCCCGTCCATGTTGCTCTTTCGGCTAGTCATGCTTATTTGTCTCGCGGTTGATGTGCACGTAGTTCATGTTGTGCTGCTCGTCATCGCTCTTGGCATGGGCTGCCAGTGGAACTTGAGTTGGACTGTTCTCGTGCTCTTCTCTGGCCTTCATGCAGCTGCCTACTCCGTTGCCTCGTAGGATAATCTCCTTGTGGGCCTAACCTCATGTGGACGCTTCACCTGGAATATCCTGGGTGCTCGTTGGAGTGTGGACCCAACCTTGAATGCACACTGACTAATGAGCTGAGTCAGGAATGAATGCTTCCCTGTGCATTTAGGCAGGAGAAGACGTTTCCCCATAGGCCCAAATGAGAGTGCACACTACCCAAACGTAAGGTTCATGGTGGGCTGAGCGGTCATTTGCTGAGACGTTGTTGGAATGAGTCACATTCTTCCACCCTTGTCCTACTTCGGGATACCTCATCTGGTGTGCGCTGCTTCTCGATGCGCTCGAGGAGTTGGTTCACGAAGGTGGTCTGCTGCGCGAGGGCGTTCGTCAAATTGGCGACCTAGCCATTTGGATTGGAAGAGCTTGGATGATGGGCATCTCCAAGTATGATGGAAGTATAGTGGACTGCAGGTACAAAGCTTGAGCCCAAAGCGGGCATTCCTACAAAAAAAGTGTGGTTTAAGTAACCATGAATGGATCGCAGGATTGGTGGTCGGAATCTGGACTGGAGGTGGCCTTGGAATGGATTGGGTCAGTGGCTGGATTGTCGAAGCGGGTCCCGGGGCGCGTTGGGCAAGCGCCTGCTCACCTTGGATCTGCATGGCCATGGGCCCTTATAGCCGTTGGGCTGCCACATGTTAGCCTGCTGGCTGAGTGGCTTGGGCTTGGGCCCGTTGAGCTACCTGGCTGGCAGCAGTTGCCAAATTCTAGGCTCGGGTTTGGGCCTGCTCTGTAACAAGGCTTGCTGCTGCATTGGGTTGGGCCTCTTGCCCAGGGCTTGCTGGGGCAGCTGCTAAGTTCTGGGCCTCCTGCCCATAGGCTTGGAAGTGGACATGGGCCTCCTGCCTAGGGTTTAGTTGCTTAGGGTTTGGTGGGAGTGGAGTAGTGGCCTGGTGGCCTTGCCGTGGCTGCTGGGTCACGGTAGTGATGGTGGTGGCGTGGTTCCACGGCGATGAGGCTCATCCTGCCATCGCGTTGAGCCTTAAGGATCTCTGTCATGGGGCTATATCCTCGTCTCCACTCTCCGGTCCAAATCCTTCCACGTATGGGGTCCTGTTCGTCGTAGTTTCTGAATTTCCTACCATTGTATCCTTTCTCCAAGGATTGATCAAGAAATTTTTCTAGGAAAAATTAATTGATACGACGTGTGACTTCTTACAATGACAAGCTACTTGCAACCGTGGCTGTTGGATTTGTCAAAACCATTGCAATCTTGGTGGCAACATTTCAAGTTGATCGGTTTGGACGTCGTGTTTTGCTTTTGAGCAGCGTGGGTGGAATGATAGTTTCTCTTAGGCTGCTCGGTGTGGGTCTTATGGTCGTTGATCAATCCCACAGCAAGGTCTTGTGGGCCGTGGGGTTGTGCATCGCCATGGTACTATTCAACGTCGTTTTTTTCTCCATCGGGTTGGGACCCATCATGTGGGTCTACAGCTCTGAGATCTTTTCGTTACAGTTGCGCGCACAAGGGTGCAGTATGGGGGTGGCTGTAAATAGGGTGACGAGCGGGGTCATCTCCATGACTTTTATTTCATTGTATAAGGCCATCACGATTGGTGGGGCCTTCTTTCTTTACTCGGGAATTGCTGCGCTTAGTTGGTCTTCTTTTATACGTTGTATCCAGAAACGCAGGGTGGATCCCTTGAAGATATGGAGGTCTTGTTTGGTAAATACCACAAGTGGAGAGAAGCCAATGCCATGCTTAACAAGACTAAGCAAGCTGATCATGGTTTTTGTGACGACAACAAGGCTCAAATCCATTAGGAATAGAAGGGCAATGCTTAATCAATGTTTAATGCACTTTATGATGATGATCAATTCCTTTATCTCATATATTTCGGATATATGCAACTGTACTTACATCTGTTTGATATCCTACTCAAAACAACTTTAATTATCATTTTGTATGAAACATCTATTAGAATAATTTTCATTAAGACTGAATAACTTGTTTGGTAGTGAAATTGAAAATTTTGAAAACCATTAGTGAAACATAGATCTCGAGCAATCCCTCCAACCTTTATATTAGATTATGAACTTCTAAAAATAATAATGCTAACGTCCTTATCTGGTCAATCATGAGTTCTGATTCTTAGAATAATTCTCATCTCTCATAACCCATCTTGATCCTTGGTAATTTTAATTCATTTAAGACTCGACCGAGCCACGCCTGAGCATGATCCTTCAACGGTCTTGCTCCTATAGGAACTCGATGGAATTAAAACTCTCTTGGGCCAAAAGCCCACTGGCCTAGAATCATTAATGGGCCGCAAATTATGTCCTTTCAACTCGGCTGGCCCACTCTCGGCTTCAGCCTGCATTTCAGGTCCAACCAGTTAGTAACGCAATATATGCCCCCTGTGGAAGATACAAAGATATCTATCTATGTGATTAAAGAAACACAAAATTAAGAATACTTTGCACAAAATTAACCCTCGCTGGCACTACATGAGTAAATCAATGATTAATTACCAAAATAGTAACCTTTGAATCGGTGTTGGATTAGAAATATAAGAAAATATTAAAATTAAAACTATTTCTTGGTAAGTTAAAGAAAAAATCAATTGGTCTTCATACAACAGCGGAACTGTAAAAACGGATCTCCCGACACAAATTTGGAATTTGTTTTGCTTTAGTCCGTAACTTACTCGTTTCGGAATGTTTATAAGGGGAGCCTGCATGCAGATATATCATCAGTTAACTTGGTTCTTACCCACCTTCCTTCGTAAGATACAAATCATCACAAATCCAAATAAACGCAAGTTAGCAGAGTACTGGCGAATTGTTAAGCACTTGAGAGCTTGTGTTCTGAAAACAAAAGATCCAAATCCTATTCCCAAAACAAAAAACAGCACCTTGGTGAATGAATAAAATTCTCGAGTAATACCATATTCTTTCATTGACAAGTGATCTCTCTGTGTTCTGTCTGTCTATTTGTCTATCGATCTCTAGCTAGCTCTAACAATGGAGATGGCTGACCGGAAACCTCAAAATACTGAAGCCTCAGGCCAGAAGACTATTGCGGACTTTGATCCCCCCAAGGCCGCGAAGACAAAGAAGTTCGCTATTGCCTGTGCCACTTTGGCTTCAATGACTTCAATCTTGCTGGGCTATGGTAAATTTAATTGTCCATTTATCTCATGCATGTGGATTTTTCTTTAGGTATTTTTTTCCTTTTTATGTGTGTTTTTACGTAGTCTGATCTCCGCGTGCAATGCACGTTGATGTCATTTTTACATACAGATATTGGTGTGATGAGTGGAGCGTCACTCTTCATCAAAGAAAACCTGAAAATCACCGACGTACAAGTTGAAGTCCTCAACGGTACCCTGAACCTGTACTCCCTCATCGGTTCCGCCTTGGCAGGAAGAACATCCGATTGGATTGGCCGACGATACACCATTGTCCTCTCTGGAGCCATCTTCTTTGCTGGAGCCCTCCTGATGGGATTTGCCCCCAACTACGCCTTCCTCATGTTCGGCCGATTTATTGCTGGAGTTGGAGTTGGTTACGCTCTTATGATAGCTCCTGTCTATACAGCCGAAATCTCTCCAGCCTCATTCCGTGGCCTCCTCACATCTTTCCCTGAGGTCTGTTTCTTTGCTTGATTATCTCATTGTATAATTAATCCACTTGTAGGAAAATATGAATCAATAAATTTGATTTGTTTCAAAATATGCAGGTGTTTGTTAATGTTGGTATATTACTTGGGTACGTATCCAACTATGCCTTGTCCAAGCTCCCGATCCACTTGAACTGGAGGATCATGCTCGGCCTTGGCGCAGTTCCCTCTCTTTTCCTCGCCGTCGGCGTCCTAGCCATGCCTGAGTCACCACGCTGGCTCGTCATGCAGGGGCGACTCGGAGACGCCAGGAAAGTCCTGGACAAAACTTCTTGTACCCATGAGGAGGCTCAGCTCAGACTAGACGAGATCAAAGAGGCCGCTGGAATCCCAAAAGAGTCCAACGAGGATATCGTTCAGGTTTCGAAGAAAAGCAAAGGTGAAGGCGTATGGAAAGACTTGATCGTTCGGCCCACCCCAGCTGTCCGCCATATTTTGATCGTGGGAGTTGGTATCCACTTCTTCCAGCAAATCTCCGGTATTGACTCCGTCGTGTTGTACAGCCCCAGGATCTTCGAGAAGGCTGGAATCACTTCCTACAATGACAAACTACTTGCAACCGTAGCCGTTGGAGTTGTCAAGACCATTTTCATCCTGGTCGCCACCTTTATGCTTGACAAGTTCGGACGTCGTCCTTTGCTTTTGACCAGTGTGGGTGGAATGATCTTCTCTCTCACATTGCTCGGTGTTGGCCTTACAGTCATCGATCATTCCCACGGCAAGGTCCAATGGGCCGTCGCTCTGTGCATTGCGATGGTAATGTTCAACGTTGCGTTTTTCTCCATCGGGCTTGGACCCGTCACCTGGGTCTACAGCACAGAGATCTACCCGCTGCAGCTCCGCGCGCAAGGGTGCGCTATGGGAGTGGCCATGAATAGGGTGATGAGCGGAGTCATCTCCATGACTTTTATTTCATTGTATAAGGCCATCACGATCGGTGGCGCATTCTTCCTTTATGCCGGAACTTCGTCGATTGCTTTTACGTTCTTTTACACAATGCTGCCAGAAACACAAGGCCGAACCCTCGAAGATATGGAGCTCTTGTTTGGCAAATACCATAAGTGGAGACAAGCGAATGCCATGCTCAAGAAGAAGGAAGCTGCTGAGAAAAGCCAAAGCGCTTAAGAATAATAGGGCAACAAACTCTTACCATATTTTTCATATTCACGTCTATACGACTCTCTAATAAAGATGGGACCAACAAAACCCTTTCCAGTGTGGATGATATCGATGCAAATTTCCGCCGTCTCTAGCTTGAACGAAAATGCACCTGCAAAACAATCGACACCTTTGATCAATGACCTAAGCCTCACGCGCCCACGAGGTGGGAGGAGGGTTAGGCCAATAGATCTCTGATGTCTAAGTTTGTTTCCCTGAAAAAGAGTAAGTGTTTAGAGCTTTTTAGGGGAGTGGCTGGCCATGGTGTTAAGGTTTTACCCTACACATGGCGGCATCCTATTGGCCAAAGTTTATGGAGAAATATTCTCAAGATATTAAATAGGAAATACTATCTTGAAATAATGAAGTAAATATCCCTAATTGATTTAAATAAGGATTACTTACTTAAATTGAGTCTATCTTCACACTTCGAGAAAACATAGCTTTTGTGACGACCAACATTCGTCACATAATTATGAAAAATCGTCACATTTGACTATATGTGATGAAATTTCAGCGTCACAATTAGCGTCACCGATAGTTTAAGTGATGAATATTGGAGTCGCCACATATTTTTCTTTTACGTGACACTTCTTCCGTCACTTATTATTCTAATATGTGACGAAATTAGCGTCACAAAATACAAAATTCAGTGACCTATGTTTTTTGTCTCATATCAGACTTATAAGTGATGTTATTTGGGTCACTCAATATGATCCCAGAATTATATAATTACACTAATTGACGTTGAAATCATCACATATTCTTTTGATGGGTTAAGCGGCTTATGTCACATATGTTATAATCAAATAACTATTTAGGAATAATATTTGAGGAATTCATTACTTATTCATGTTTCGTAATCTAGAATAGCAACTCATAACAATTATAAAATAATACTTCCCATTTTCATTAATCAACAATTAAACCACATAAGTTCGAATATGTTCAACAACTATACATCCAACAAAATAACATAAACATCCCAAAATCAATCTAACTCATGGAGACCTATCTTAATAATAGCAATTTGTGAATAAGGGTACCAAGGCTTGTACATGGACTGTTTAAGGTACTAATTAACAAAAGAAAAGTCTAAGACACATTGAGGTGCTAACAAAAAGGTCTACCATGTGCATACTTAACTAATAACAAAAGACACAACTATCGAAATCATTATTCTTCCGAGTCATGTTCTTCCAGTTCAGGATAAACATTTTCACTAGATGAGTTATTACCATCAGATTCCTTCGAGTTGTTGATGGTCTGCCCCTGACTTGCAGCCAAAAAAAGCCTTAATTTTTTATGCCAAGGTTTCATCATCATTTTGTAAATATGAGGAAACCATCTGATAGAATCTTGATTTGATCTCTCATATCAGTTAACTCAGAAATTGAAGCCATAGAAGAAACGCAACTAAAGGTATCCGTACGAGAAAAAAGGCCTACACCATTAACAGATTTTCCCTTCCTTCCAAGGTTCTCAGCCATGATTCCAAATTCATCTTCCAATGGTACTTGTATGGAATCGAATATAGTACCCTCAGGTGCTTCTTGGATTAGCTTCTCCCTAACTTCATCCTTCTTTTTCTTCATGTTATCCTTTCATATTAAAATACAAACAAATAAGTTTCTTTTGTTTCAAAAAAATCAGCCACAATATGCTTAAGAAAACACCACTTAAATACTTGGATGTGATCCTGAACTGATGTAGAAGCAAACCATTGGGTATAAACGGTCTTTACATATGATTTTGTAGCTTATGCTTCAATGTTTTACATAGGATTAGGCAACATACAACATATAACCTTTAAAGTAGTTTATGTTTGAATGTATGTTAGGTATAACCCTTCAGCTTCTAGCTAGTTATATTAAGTTTTTTTTTTTTTCAATTCAATCTTGCATGTTCACTTTATTTGTGTTTCCTAAGTTGTATCATGTCAAACTTGATTTTTTTTTAATCTCCATCTCCCTTAAAATGACACAAATGATAAGTCCGTGAATGACTTACACATTTGTCCCGAACAACATCATTTATCCACTGACCATTCTTGTCTTTATGGAGAGCCCCAATTGTCAATCACAGATAATGGATTTCCTTTCAGCTCAATAATGCAGAAACATACATTAGAGTTATGTAAATTCCATAATGAGTATAATAAGTAATTTAATTTCATTACCATCTGGGTCTTCCTAGCATGTTGGATAAATGGCCTTGCCCCTCCTTTGTGGTGATACTTTTGTTTCTTCCTATTATCAGCATTTTGCTTTGAAAGCTCCTACATTACACATTTGGTACATGACCTACAAAAGAAGATTTAGTTAGCTATACATGTGTAAAATTTGGAAAGTTCCAAGCTCTTAAACTTGTCATATATAACGTCATGTATTGCAGTTGTACGTATTCATTCACCTTAGAGGGCTATCTCATCTCACCTTCTATGTTCTCTCGGTCAACAATGTTAGAAACAGCACAAGCTAAGGAGAGAGAAACATATAAACACCAAGCTTAAGGAAATTGAATGGAATGTACTCTTTCTTCTACCAAGGGCATTAGGCTAACACGGTTAGTCAGATGAGTATATGATAATCATTTTCAAACTTTAAATTTTAACTCCAAATTACTTAAGTGTCAAGAAGTAACAATCAACAAACTTCAAATTTTAACTCAAAATTACCTAAGTGTAAAGAAGTAACAATCAATTTAACCACAAGGTGAAATTCATTAATGCATGTTAGGATATTTTTATTTCAAATCTAGCTATCGAAACAACGTTATATTATCATTGCCATATTCCTAATTTTAACCTAATTAAATAGTTGTTTGAGCAAATTTGACAATTACAAGTAAAATAGTGTGTGGCTGTATAGCCAAGTAAGCTAAGATACATAAATCTTGTCCTAACACAATATAAATGTTCTAGACAAACAACATGAGATCTTAATCACACTCAAAGAAACAAAATTCATTTAAAACAAACAGTTGAAACACTAATTGGTGGCCTGCAAAATGACACTAAGCATATGAGTTCCATAAGAACAAATCAGATGAATAAAGCCACCAACTACAAGACAGGGAAAATCTCAATAAATAAAGGGAAAATACGAAACAAAAAGTAACAAAGCCAAGATGTAGAAATTTTACATTGGAAAATTAAGCAGATGACAACCAAAATGAAAATGAAGCATAAAAGATTAGAGGTTCTGACTATAAAAACTGAATTTGTAGAACACGACAAAAAGTCTTCATTTTGAAAGAATTGGTCTCTAACTTGGATTTATACTAGAAAAGATTGTATAGAATACATACCAAAAAGAGTATAGTAGTGTAAACATTATCACATAACCAATCTCAATGACTCTTTGGTCTCCCATTCCATATCATATCATTTGGAAGCTTAGCTCGAACTCTCCCAGGTGTTCCACAAGACAAGTAGTACATATGCAACCAGTGCCTAAACTGAGAGTACAACTTTGCCATCTTCTTGTCAACATACTCAATAATCTTTGGATGGGATAAGTCCACAACAAATAATACTTATTGTTAAACATAAATATATGCAAGTGAGTGCTTGAAATTACAATGAATAAATTGAATTAAATTCAAACTCACAAGAAACTTCTCTCATAGTTTCTTCTTTTTTGAAGCTGGGACCTTAAACCATCTTTCATAGCAAACCGATGAATAAGTTCGAACAATATTCCCTATCTCAAACGTGAAAAAACCTGACACAACTAGATCACTTGGAACTTGATGTTTAAAACCAAAGATGATTGGCATCTTCAGCCCGTTATTGCCTCCGAAATATCATGGACGCCTTTCCCACATGACTTTCCACGAGTCAATTTTTTTGCAAAAAAGTCAAAATCTATCTCTAGAAAAATATATGTATCTCTAATCAATGTGATGTGTTGTTTAAAACTACGTTAATAAGGAAAAAGTAAATAATTGTAACTACCTTTCTTACCTGGGTTAGTGTTTGTTGGCGAAGGTGCAGGTGGTGATGGAGAAGGTGTTGGTGGAGGAGGTGGCGGATGAGGTGCAAGTGTATCATTTGGAGGAGGAGGTAAGGGATCCCTCACCTGCTTCACCCTTTTCCCTCGCGGAGGTGCAAGTTGTGGTGGAGGAGGTGGCGGAGGAGGTGGTGGTGGTGGTGCAAATGCATCATTTGGAGGAGGAGGTAAGGGATCCCTCACCCGCTTCACCATCATTAGTATATCAAACTATCATATTCACCTTTTCCCACCTTTCCTCTTCATGTCATATAAACACTCTTTTTTCCCCGAATCACAATGAAAAACTGGGTTGCCCTCCATGTCTCTAGTTTTCTAGTCCTCCAAGGGGGTCTGAGCTAAGGTATTTTGTTCTATTAGCTTCTGTGAGTTCTTAGATTGTTGTGTGAGAAATGAGATACAAGCATGGATGTTTCTCTTCCTTCTAGTTTATGTTTTGAAATTTTGAAGGAAAAGTTTTCAACTTTTTTTACATAGAAGTGTCTGTAACAATCTAATTGTGAAAACTAATGCTTTGACATTTCCCATGCTAAAAAAGTTCCTCATTAACTCCCAATCTAATATCAATTGAAAAATTAAAATAAAATAAAAATAAAAAACCGCATAAAGAAATTTGCTTGGAGGCAAGAAAATTGGAAACTATGAGGTTAGTGTATATTAGACAATTTGTAACATATGGTTTCAGTTTTGTTTGTATAAATAGCTAACTAATTAAAAATATGCGTATTTGTGTGATAACTTAACAAAGAAAGTAAAATCATGCTAGGATTTCTTTGGTCGGTGAAAATTAAGATGCATACTCCTACATGATGAAAAACCTATTTTCAATCATATGGCTTTATGGGCATCTGGGCTTTTATACAAAGAGACGCGGAAACACCGTGTGAACCTATTCTTGTGCAGCAAAAGCAGTTTCAGATAAGCATATCAGAAGCAGAGGGCATATGCCACAACAAAGACATAAAAGCAATTCAAATCTATTTAGAAATTAAGAACTTTCGCTAATATCAATACTTCTACATATATTTCTATAAACAGGTTTACAAACATAATCAAGTATTTTAGGATCACTCCAAAGGACATAATATTGATAATTCATGTTTTGAAACAAACTTTAGTCTTTTAAATTCTAGGATTTTCATGTATTGTCCTAGTCAAACTATATTTTCCTAGTCTATAAAAGTCTAGGACTCACTCGAGAGAACGCTACGAGTGATTTGCGGAACTCTACTGGAGGGATGTAAGTAGTTTTAATCATTTCTTATATTTATGTGCTACCAGATCTCCTACCATCACCCATTTTCAGCCAGCCAAAACACAAGAAAGTACACATCTAAAGAATTCCCAACGCAAGTAGCTAGTAAGAAACGGCACTAAGATCACTATAGGCCCTACCCAAAAAATTTCAAGGTGAACCTAGTCTTGACTCTTGACAACACTTCTCTCAAGAAAGACAACACGTAGCTTAATGGTTACAGACTTCCAACATTTGAACAAAAATAAAAAAACAAAAAGATAACACTTAGTCAGGGGACTAAGAAAAAATATAAAATCTTATATTAACCACCAAGACCAGAATTTGACTCCAAAGAGTAAAGAAGAATCAAGACTGGAATAGAAAACTCACTGCCTATATAACTCTCCCTAAAGCAGAGAACAATTCACCAGCAATAGGATCTTTAGCAAAAGAAAATCAGAATCTGGGGAACAATTAAGGAAAAAAAATTCCAAAAACAATTAAAGAAATATAGAGAAACAAAATACCTTGTTGTCAATTGAAAGAACTTGAGAAAAATTTGAACTTCTCTTTCTCCAATTTGATCTTGTTATGTCAGAGAGATAAGAGAGTTAGTGAACGAGAATCAAAGGGTGGGAGAATGGCTGAGGGAGGGAGACAAAGGAGAGGTGTTAGTCGTCGTCGCTGTAACCACCAAGTAGCTGGTCGTCGAATTCAAGGTGAAGGAGTAAACGAACGAGTGTTGAAGACTGGGAAGAAATGAGAATAAATGGATAGGTTTTGTTATTTGGGGGTTTTGATAATTGCATCAATATTTTTTATTTTTAATTTTTAATTTAATACTATATGTGAGGAATGGCCAGGTGGCATTCCCTCTTCTTATGTGATGAATTTAACAATGTGTTACATATTAAAATTTCATTAGGCGGTAAAGTTTCCCGCCCACTGACACAAAATATTTGGTGTCCTGCAAAAATCTTAAAGTGACGATTTTTAAAAAAATGTCACTTGTTTTACCTATATGTGATGAATTTTCACGCGCCACAAAAAATTGGGTCACTTAATCCATGTTTTCTTATAGTGTCAATTGGGAATGTATTAAAGATAGGATTTGAGTAATTAATCTTTATCTTTAATGCTCTGACTTTTCCTTGCCAAGGGCAGGTGAGCTAGGGCAGTCATATTCAGCTGTTTGGACTTTCAGGGGTGCTGAGTTGCGTGTGGGAGAATCTGATAAGCTTGCCCATTTAATGAGGGCAATCTTGTCTTTTTTGAGAAAAAGTCCACGTGTCGCCTCTAGGATTTTTGGGATTATTTTAGGCTCCACAAATGCCCCACACATGTTCGGCTGCATATAGGAAAATGACAGTACATGTAGAAGTCCTAAGTTGCATGGGTGTGTAGAGTTGTTTCCCAATTTGATGTAGATCTCCTACTTTGACTTGGAGATAAACTCTTCTAGATAAAGGAAACTAATTGCCCCCAATACCTATTTAATTCTGCCTTAAGCAAGGGAATAAATCATTTTGGAGAACAATCTTCATTCCAACAAGGAAGAGAGAAACTAGAGGAAATTTGTTCCCCCTCCCCTAGCTCTCTTCTTCTCTTGCCCATGCAAAGATTCATTTCTCGTTGTTGTTCTTCTTCTTTGCGCCGCACCAAGGTAAGAAAAAGGTAATTTTCTTTGTTTTCTTAGGTGGTGCTACCACGGGGCAACAGTTGGGGTAGTACGGCATGTCAGCTAGCAGGGGCCAGGAGTCGGCTCAGTATGGGCTGAGGAGGTGGCGTAGCAGGGGCCACAACTTGGCTACTTGCCTAATTGGCTCGGTTAGAGCCAAAGGTAGTTGCGCAGCTGGGGCTGCGATTTAAGGCGATGAGGCGTAGTGCGGAGCAAACCACTAGGCTCAAGCTCCTTCTGGGGGCCTGAATCTAACATGGGCCAGTCAAGCATGTCAAATGGTGTAAAGAAACTGAGGTCTCGCCATAGGTTGTTCGATGCCTCAAGCAACGGTAATCATGAGTCGGCGAGGTGAATGGCACTCTGAGCGCAGAGCTGGGCAAGCTGTGAGGCTTTAGCCCTTTTAGATTTGGGCTTGGTGCATGCCAAGTACGACAAGGCAGGCTCGGGCCTACTATTCTGTGGAAAAGAAAGAAGAAAGTGTAGGGCGTCATCTCTCTTGCTTAAGTTTGGGTCGTGGCCACTTGAGCTGCTTCTCTGTGGACCTGGGTCTCCTGCCCGTGGGCTAGTGAATGAACCTAGGCCTCCTGCCCAGGGTTTTGGTGGTATGTGCACTGCAAGGGCGCTGGTGCAAGAATTTGGGTAGTGGCTTGGTAGCCTTGTTGTGGTTGTTAGGCTGCGGCAGAGATGATGGTGCAGTTCCACGGTGGTGAGGCTTCTCCCGCTGTTGCGTTAAGCCTTGAGGATCGGCCTCTTGGGGCTACATCCTCATCTCTACTCTCCGGTCCAAATCCTTGTACGTACGGGGTTTTATTCGTCATGGTTTCTGAATTTCCTACCATTGAATCCTTTCTCCAAGGATTGATCAAGAAACTTTTCTAGGAATTTAATTGATATGATGTGTGAGAAATTCAACATAACATAAAACTCAAGAAACCAAGTGGGAGAGGCTTCTTCGAGTATTTGAATCAGCTCTCAATGAAAGCACCAATTTGTCAATGCAAATTTCGGCCGTCTCTAGCTTTGATGAAAATGTACCTGCAAAACAATCAACACCTTTGATCAAAGACCTAAGCCTTACGCGCCCATGAGGTGGGGGGGGGGGGATTAGGCCAATGGATCTTCGATGCCTAAGTTAATTTCCCTAAAAAAAAGTAAGTGTTTAGGGTATTTATAGGGTTGTAAGAGCTTACCAAAATTTGGTAGAGATTGAGGTATTTATAGGGGAGTGGCCGGCCATGGTGTTAGGGTTTTACCTTACACATGGCAGCATCCTATTGGCCAAGGTTTATGGAGAAATATTCTCAAGATATTAAATAGGAAAAAAGATCTTGAATTAAGTCAATCTTCAATTGGGAATGTATTAAAGATAGGATTTGGGTAATTAATCCTTATATTTAATGCTTTGACTTTTCCTTGCCAAGGGTAGGTGAGCTGGGGCAATTGTATTCAGCTACTTGGACTTTCAAGGGTGCTGAGCTGCGCGTGGGAGAATCTGAGAAGCCTGCCCATTAAATGAGGGTAATCTTATATTTCTTTAGCAAAAGTCCACGTGTCGCCTCTAGGATTTTTGGAATTATTTTAGGCTCCACATATGATAGATTACATTGTTAAGGTATTTAGTAGTGGAGGGAGGGTGAGGACAATTGGTGACTACAACCCTAACGGGGTGATTTTCTTCCCATTGATTACTAGGACCAATATAGATGTAAATTAAAATAGAGCATTTGATATATAATGTGTTTGAAAGTGTTTTTTAAATTACTAAAAGCGCTTTTGATGAAATTATTCTTGGAGCATTTGGTTTCAAAAGCATACATTTAAAAATCCCCATCATCATATCGTAGTTTCAATTGGTCATATTATACTGTATTTTCATGTGCATCAACTCTACAATGGTTGTTAGGACAGAAAAATCTTCACAACCAAGTACAATTCTCGCTCAGCTTCCTTTAACAATTTATCGTACTTCTTGGGATTTGTGGATAGCTCTTCGTCCATATTAAGCAAGCATTAGGGAAAGCATAATTCAATATCTCCATCACTTGGTCGTCATCACCATGGCTAGATGTAGAGGGTGCATGCCAAAATGCCCCACTGCCGGAAGACATTGACACTGTAATGGGCGATTTTGCATGATAAGTCCAATTTGGAATAACTGTGTACCATCCCTTTTGAATACAAGTGATATCGATCTTTGTCCAATGCCATCCAAACACAATTATTATGTTTCATGCAAGGACACCTAATACGATTCTAAGCACTGACATGGTTGCATGCAAATTGAATAAAATTGTCGATCCCATCCACATATTGGTCCAACTTCTATCTTGCAACTTGATCAACTCCTTGTCCATTGCACCTGTATTCAGAGAATTTACTCATCATAATGATTTAAAACACACTTCATCGCCCCCTTATGCCTCCGGTAATGATCCTATCTCATTCGGAAATGCACTTTCTATCTTGCGGTTTGAGAGGCACGCGACTATTTCTAATCGTAAAAAATTTGGCAGCATCTCCCCAGGGTTCCCCAAGTGCACAACGTAGATATTAGATAAATATCTAGTATGCACTCAAAGAACATTAGGGCGATACAACGGAATTTTCCACGAACGGAACTTAGCCAAGTTCATTGCAAACCATAAACACATACTGGTGCACTCATGAACTGGACAATTCATGATTCAGTTAGATCACGAAGCAGCATACTGGTTCTACACATGCGTCCAATAGAATCTCAAACGGGTCTAAGGTTTTTTCAAATTTATTATACGAATTTAATCAACATAATTAACTTCATATATATATATGGCTATGAAATTTTAACAAATTTCACACTACGAATTCTTACACTAATGCTGCACAAATTAAATTCACTTAATCTACATGTATTTCAATAACACAAACTCAAAATTTCACATCATACAAAATTTCAACATATATAAATATTATAATTAAATAAATCAAGGAGTCATATATTTCCTTTAATTTACAATTAAATAAATTCAAAGTTACTATATATAATTAAGACAAATACATACATTCCTTTAATTTACTTCCAATCCAGTCACAAACCTACATAAATCAAAATTAATTAATTACACATTTGAAGAAAAAATTCATCAACAAATAAAAATAAACTAATCTTCAATTAATTGGGAGAGGAAGAGATGGAGAAGAGAGTGTGTGTTTGTGGGTAAGTGAGAGATAGAGAGATGCAGGGAGAAGCAACAGTCGCGGAGGGGGGGAAGCAGAGAAAAGAAAATGGAGAGAAAGAAGAAGGCACGGACCTAAATGGTAAAGTAGGGTTTGCCCGACGAAAATCCTCTACGGGCACCGTCGCTCAGTCGTCGAGCAAACGTGTTTTGCTCGTTTTTTAACACGTCAGTGTCGTCCTTCACTAGATGAATTGAAACCGTTAGTTGAAGGAACTGTCCGTCCGGCAAACTGAACTTAGCCGACTAACCAATGTTCCGTCCCACAATCCTCAACGAATTGTGCGCCAAATTTTTTCCTTGGCGCCAAAATCTTGCCCTACGACGTTTCGTCTCCTAAAAATTTTGAGTAAACCCATAATATTGACCAAATTCGCCCTACGAACTGGTTATTTCCTCAGATAAAATGTTTGTTAGCTGATGAATTTTTTTCCATCGGGCAAGGTTTCGTAGGATAACCCCATTTTCTGATAGTGGGTGAGCTTTTAACATATATGGTGATAAACCCAGTCCGAATTCAAAGGTTCCCGCCACAACACTCACTGAAGATCGAAACCAGATTAGTCAAAATGAAGGCTGAGATAAGCCTTATCTGTTGAAAGTATTTTGAATTTAAATAGGTTATTTATCATTTGTATTATATGTAAATTATCCTTGGTTTGAAGAGTTTGTTCTTCATCCAAATACTTCTTGTAATCACTATAAAACCATCAAATGGAATACGCTCAGATCATCGAGCACATTTCTTATATATGGAACAATATCTCACAGTTTTTGCGCATGTATAGTTGCGTGCCTGAAATGGCATTAAATATGGAACCATATTTCACAGTTTTTTAATTTGTTGCTTTGGTAGATAAGAACTAATTAACTAAATTGTGTTCTAGAATTAAGATAAATCCGAATCTGTTCATTGATTGATGACAGTACTGGATAACGGTGTTTGTTTCCATGAACAGCAATATTTCGGACAAATGGATATAATATAGATAGTAATTGATTAATAGCTCATTTTTCATATGTAATTCTCTCTCTCTCTCTCTCTCTCTCTCTCTCTCTCTCTCTCTCTCTCTCTCTCTCTCTCTCTCTCTCTCTCTCTGTTAAGTGATCTCTTCATTTCTCTCTGATAAGTTATTTTTTGTCTCTCTATCTATCTATCTATCCATCCATTTATCTAGCTCTATAGAGATGGAGATGGCTGACAAGAGAGCAGAAAATAACGTCGTCTCCGGCCAACCGCAGAATAGTATTGCAGACTTCGATCCCCCAAAGAAACCCAAGACAAAAAAAGTTCGCTGTTGCCTGTGCCGTTTTGGCTTCAATGACGTGTATCTTACTAGGTTATGTTAATTGTTCCTTAAAACTCATGGATATCGTTAGTGGTTGTGGTTCTCTAATGATAAACTCATTCTCCACTCCTGTTCTTATTTGATTTTTAATATTATCTTACTATTGCAATCCACCATTCTCAATTCCTACTCTTTTTGTTTGGAAGAAACTTCTCCACTTGTGGTGCATGTTAATTTCAATTTTATTTACAGATATTGGTGTAATGAGTGGAGCGTCTCTATTCATGAAAGAAAACCTCAAGATCAGCAACGTTCAAGTCGAAGTTCTTAACGGTACTTTGAATATATACTCTTTCATTGGCTCCGCCCTGGCCAGTAAAACCTCCGACTGGATTGGACGGCGGTACACCATAGTACTAGCGGGAACAATCTTCTTTGTTGGAGCTCTCCTCATGGGCTTCGCCCCCAACTACGCCTTCCTCATGTTTGGGAGATTCATTGCCGGAATTGGAGTTGGTTACGCTCTTATGATAGCTCCTATCTACACCGCCGAGATTTCTCCGGCCTCATTTTGTTGCCTCCTCCACGTTATATTATCATATAATATAGTAAACTTTTTTTGTTATTAGCCAAGGTAATATGTTCACGTTAATATAGGTATCTAAGTATCTGTAAAAGTAATGCTAAGGAGACTACATTTATATCACATTATTGTAACCAAGGTTCTAAAAATCGCTAGGCGCTAGTCGGGCGGCGGGCTGGGGCCTAGCGCCTAGGCGGACTAGGCGGATTTAAGTAAATCTATCATATTTCAGGTAAATAAGTGTCTGCTTCTACTTGAAATATATATAATTTCAACATAAACTACAAAATAGAATGCATATATATCATGAAGTATTGGAACATAATGAAAACATGTGAAATAAGGGTATAATGTTTGTTCATTCAAGTATGCAACAAGTCTCTTATAATTTATTGGAAAAAAACAAAATGCAAAATGAAAGTTATGTATTTTCTGTCTAAGTGAGTTGCAACCTAGGCGGGTTTAGGCGGGTGCCTAGGCGGATTAGGCATGTGCCTAGGTGGTCTAGGCGGTGGGCTGGGGCCTAGGCATTAATCGGGGCGGTGGGCTGGGGCCTAGCGCCTAGGCGGGGCCTAGGCGGCGCTAGGCGGGGATTTTTAGAACAGTGATTGTAACATTTAATGTGACAATTGATGTATATAATCAAGATTCAATAAGATAAATGTATTAATTGATGTGGCATTTATACATCATTTGCCACATCAGACGATACACAAATATAGTACAAAAATGTGGTATCCCTAACATTTTTCTTTGTAAAGAATAATGCTCAATAAAAGATTGAGTAATGATAGGCCAACTACATATTTATATCACATTTGTGTATCATCTTATGTGGCAAGTAATGTATGCAACTAACATCAAATGTGATAAATTCATTTATTGACATGGCATGTATACATCACTTGTCACATTAGATAGTACATAAATGTGATATAAAAATATTCTCCCTAGAATTTTCTTAAAATATTTATTGTTTCGTAAACCTCTCACGTGCATGCATGTGGAGTTTATATTAATAGAATTGATCATTTTGAAAAATGTGTAGGTGTTTGTTAACGTTGGTATATTACTGGGGTACGTATCCAATTTTGCCTTAGCCAAGCTCCTAATCCACTTGAACTGGAGGATCATGCTCGGCATCGGCACAATTTCATCAGTTTTCCTAGCCCTTGGCGTTAGGAAAACTAATGAAAAAGGCTTGAAAACTTTGAGTTTTAATGATAAGGACAAAATAAAGGGTAAAGTGAATAGTATCAAGTTTGACTTTTTAGTGTAAAAATATGGTTTTTCGTTAAAGTGAACAGTACCGTGAGCTTTTCGTTAAAACTCCCCTTGGCGTTTTAGCCATGCCCGATGTCGATGCAAATTTCCCCCGTTTTCAGTCTTAACGAAAATGCACCTGCAAAATAATCAACACCTTTGATCAAAGACCTAAGCCTCACTCGCCCACGAGGTGGGGGAGGTTAGGTCAACGGACCTCCGATGTCTAAGTTAGTTTCTTTGAGAGAGTAAAGTGTTTAGGGCTTTTTTAGTGTTGCAAAAGCTCACAAAATTTAGTAGAATATGAGGTATTTATAGGGTTAGGGCCGGCCATATAGTGTTTAATGGAGAGATATTCTCTAAATATTCCCAAGATATTTAATAGGAAATAATATCTTGAGATAATTGGGTAATTATCCCTGATTGATTTAAATTAGGATTACTTACTTGATTGGAGTCAATCTTTAATTAGTAATGTTTTAAAGATAGGATTTGGGTAATTAATCCTTATCTTTAATTCCTTGCCAATGGCAGGTGAGCTGTCGGCAGTTGTGTTCTGCTGATGAGCCCTTCAGGGATGTGAGCTGCGCGTGGGAGTATATGAGAAACATGCCCATTTATTGAGGGCAATCTTGTCCTTCTTGAATGAAAGTCCACGTGTCGCCTCTAGAATTTTTGGGATTATTTTAGGCTCAACAAATGCCCCCACACCTATTGTGTTGCACGCAGGAAAAGGATAGTAGGTGTAGGAATCCTAAGCTGCTTAGGCTTATAGAATTGTTTCCCAGTTTGAACTTGATCTTCTTTCTTGATTTGGAGATAGACTTCTTCTAAGAAAAGGAAAATAATTATTCCCAATACCTATTTAATTCTGCCTTAAGCAGGGGATTAAATAAATTTGGAGAACAATTATTATCTCAACAAGAAAGAGAAGTCAGAGGAAATTGTTATTCCCCCTCCCCTAGCGTTCTTCTTTTCTTGCCCTTGCAAAGAGTCAATTCTCGTTGTTCTTCTTCTCTGTGCCACACCAAGGTAAGAAAATTTTGAATTTTCTTCTTCTTGAATTTTTTGGGAGTCTTGGGACATGGAAAATTGGCTTGGTGGGGGCAGTGGGTGTGGGTAACACACGACATGGGAGCCTCAAGGATGCTTGGTGGCGCGGCACGGGTCGGCTGGCCTAGGCCAGGAGGACGGCTCGGCTCGAGCCGAAGGGATCGACGCGCTGGGGCGCGGGGAGACCGGCTTGGGCCGGGTCTTCAAGGCTACTGGACACGGGCCCATGCAAGCGAGAAGAGAGGGAGAGAGACTAACGTGGGTCGGCTCTCTTGCATGCGCGACCTGGGCCGAGAAGCCTGAGCCTGCCTTGGGGTGCGCTCGGCGAGAAAGAAAAAGAGGAAAGAGGCGCGGGCCTCCCCCCATGCCGCATCTTTTCCAGGAGGTGATATGCTCCATGAAATGCGCGCCTGCTCAGTGTTCTCCAAATGCAATTTGTGCGATGGTGGGGTTTTCGAACTTGAGCAAGTTCTTTGATCTTGGCTTGACCATAAATGAGTTCTGGTACTTCTTTAAGATTGGCCACAAGGAAGGTGTAGGGCAGCTGAGGTCTCGCCATAAGCTTCTTGATGCTTCTAACAAAGGCAATCATGAGTGGGCGAGAGACACTTTGGAGGTGAATGGGGAGTGGGAGTCTGACTCTTCTCCTTAGCTGCGTGTCCCGACTACCTTTATCAGTGGTAAGTGAACTGCTTCATTCTTGTCCTGCTTGAATTTTTTGTTGAGTTGCTCCATGACTTCAATTTATTAATCGTCCTTCTTACTTTTAGGGATAGCAATTTTAACCGTTAAACCCGATAACCGTGGATAACCGTCCGAATGGAACGGATTTGGGTATGGAAGTTTGGGTATATTATGGATATGGGGAAACACCGTTTATATTATTCAGTTATGGTTTTGGATGTGGTCATAGAGGTCCCCAAACCGTATCCATAACCGAATCCGACCCGATTAGTAAATAATATAATTTATATATAGTATAATAGTATTATATATGTGTATATATATGTATATATGTATTTGTATATCCATTATTCACCGAACCATTACCTTGAGGATACAAAAGTTGCATTTTGTAGGAAAGTAAAGTTTTGAATCAAAATCAATGCGAACTCAATGGTGCTTATGGGAGATATCAAAGACAAGCCAACATCATCAGTGTTTTAATTTTTATACTCAACAAGATTCATGCATTGATTCATTTTATACATAAAATGTTTAATGACGAAATTAATATCTACTAACTTATAATGTCTCAACTGAACGAATATATTTTTTGTATTGACGAAGATGGATATACCCGTTACCCGATAAGGAGGGTTATAGATAATACCCGATGGTTAATTTGCAGTTATGGATATGGTTAATTTTTGTGGTCATGGGAATGCATATATCATTTCTGTCCCCAAACCGAACCGTTGTCATCCCTACAAGTGGCCCTTTACTAGGGATGACAATTTTTACCGTTAAACCCGATAATCGTGGATAATCGGACGAATGGATTGGATTTGGATATGAAAATTCGGGTATATTTTGGGTATGGGGAAAAACCGTGAATATTATTTTGTTATGGTTTTGGATATGGTTATAGGGGTCCCAAATTTATATCTATCCCCTAATTCGAACCGAATGATATATAATATTAAAGTATTAAAATACACACACACACACATATGTATATTTATTATTCGCCAAATACCTTAGTTTAAGTGTAAATACAAAAATTGCATTATGTGAGTTGCCTTTTGTGGGAAAGTTCATAAGTCTTGATATGAATAAAAATCTATGAGAATTCAATGGTACTTATGGGAGATATCAAAGATCAGCCAACATCATCAATGTTTAACTTTAATTTTTATGCTCCACAAGATCCATTCATTAAATCATTTTATAGATCAAATATTTAATGACGAAATTAATATTTACTAAATTATCATGCGTTAATTGAACAAATATATTTTTTGTATTGTCAAAGATGGATATAACCGTTAACCGGTGGGGAATCCGTTATTTGGTGGGTATGGTTATGGATAATACTCGATGGTTAATTTGCGGTTATAGATATAGTTATTTTTCGTGGTTATGGGGATAGATATAGCATTTCCGTCAGCAAACCGTTGCCATCCCTACTTACTTTGCGTAGATTCGGAGTTTGGCTCAACTCCAAAGACTTCGGCAGATATGAAGAAAGTGCTGAAGGAAAAATTTTGTCCTAGCTAAGAACAAGTATGAACATTTGAATACACATGCAAGCTATTAACACTTTAAAGTAGGCATGCATCCAAAAACAATTCATAAAACCCATGACTTTCAAAGCCTAGTATATGGTGAACCAATAAACTCATTAACCACATTAAAGAGAAGTAAAGATTTAGTGTTTCTTTACCCTTGAAGCTCATCCTTGTTTACACAAGGGATTCACCCAAGTGGAGGGCCTTCAAGTCACCTCCAAGCTCCTTGGATCCTCCTTGTGTTATCCTCCCTTTAGTGCTCCTTTGAAGATTTGAGGAAATGAGGATTTGTTCTCCAAAACACCAAAAGTTTGATGTCTCTAAGTCTCTTCACCAAGGATGTATCTTGTGAAGATGATATGGATGACTTAGGGAAGAAGAGATTGCTAGATGTCCCTCCCCTTAGTGGCCGGCCTCTTGGAGAAAAATGAGAGAAAATGTTTCACCCAATTTCAACAAGAAAACCCCTTAGTGAAAACAAAGCTATAAAGTTTAATTTATACTTCATTACAAGTGAGTGGCAAACTTGTAATTAATCCAAGCTTGCCCATTCACCCTAATGGCCGGCCATATTAATGTTATTGGGCTATTTGCCCATTTTGTTTTAGTTGTCATACAACTTAAACATAATGGGTCTTGTGGACCAAAACGCTTTTGAGCCCCGAAGCCCAAAACCAACTAAAAAGCCCATTACGAACCTTTCGTAAAATTAATTAACTAATTAATTAATCTTGACCATTCTTCAATTAAACCATTTAATTGCTTATCCATTTCATTTAATTTCTTCACATACATCCTTACTCGGTGTACGATCCATTAGGTTCCAATTAGCGAGGCAGTGGGCGATGTTACTCTTAACGATCGATTGTGAATTGAAACCACATTTCAATTCTCCCTTTGATGATTAGTGTTTGCTAATCATTAGGGCTTCCACAAACCATGAGTGACACCTAGCAGTATGTCATGGTTACCCAAGCTAAGTAGAATTGGTTGGAGAACCTATCCAGTTACAACTACAATGCAATACGGTCCTTCTCTAATACAATACTCTTAATCACATTGTTTAAGTGATAGTTTGTTTCATGTCTACTATCCAATGTGATACTTTCCTATATGATTCCCTTGAATATGATTTGGAACAAACTTCCTAAGTCATATTCATTTGCTTTGGCCAAAGACTTTAGAATCATATCTTAGAGTATTCTTCTTCCACCATGGAAGGTTAGAGATCCCTTGTTGTGCATTCATATGCCTACATGACTAGATCGCTTGACCCCAACAATGCCGTGGACAATCCGAAGGAATGCCGTTGACATGATCAAAGATCAAGGACCTAACCATTAGACATCTATGATGCCTCAGGTCAAAGGACTACTTTGCATATTGCAACTTTAGAGTTCATACATGACATGTATGTTCGAACTCTCTTTTGATCGTAGTTCAGTGTTTGTCTTAGTGTTCAACACCAAATGACTTGAGACTAGTCATACTCACGCTTGAGTCAACATAACACATACTAACCTTAGCGGATTGTCAATGCCCAATTAGCAATCCTATGGCTAGGAACGTTTTAGGAATGAACATAAGAGAAAGGTCTCGTTAATCTAACTCATTTAGATCACTTATCTCTTAGACCAAATACATCCCTTGGATTCCCTTATTGCTTAAACACATGATACAATAAATAGTGATTAACAATAAGCTTTGCCCTCCATTAAACATATAAAAGTTTAATACATTAAGTATTCCAAAAAGCTATTACATCAAATGAGTGGCTTTCTGGGCATACTTCCAACAAGTGCACGGCGACTTGGGCATTCCTGCTAAGTATCGTAAGTGGCCCTGGCTGCTCAACCCTCTTCGTCGGGAAAACGATGGCATGCCCCCGAGGGAAGAGATAAAGCGGATAAAGGACGAGGCGTTGGCTCGCCCGATCGCTGCTATAGAGTCTGCTGCCAATTGTGGTGGAAAGAAGATGTCTTCTTCACCTGCTTGTGAGCCTTCGGTTGAGAAGAAACCAGGGACTTCTTCAGCTTCTTGTGGGAGCTCGTCTACTGCCAAGAAGCTTGTCATTGATCTAACTTCCCCCAAGAGGGCGAAGATGACCGTTGAGCCTGAGCCTGTGAAACCTGCGGCTCCTAAGGTAACCACATCCATTGCTGAGAGACTTACCTAGCGGAAGAGTTCGGTGGTGCCTCCGGTGTTCGGGTTTGTATCGAATCATCCGTCAGGACCTAAATCTAGCTCTACTTCTGAGAGGCTCATCGCTATGAAGAGCGGGAAAGTGGATTTCACTGCTAAGGTGGCGTCTAAGCCAGTTCCTCATTCTGCCATGACTGACTCGTCTGTTGAGAAGGGGAAATCTGCTCGCACGGGCAGTTGTGAGAGATCCACCGAGTTTAAGGCTGGAGAGTTTCCCGAGGTTTGTACACTGCTGAAGGCTAACCTACTTGAGGACGTCGATGCATGCGCTAAGTTTGTTGACGGTGTTGGGAAAGTTATCGTTCGATCAGACTCATTTGCGAAGCGTCCTGCCTACTCAAGGAGGTCCTCCATGATTGCTACAATGCATAAGACTTTAATCCTGGCAGCTGAGTCTATGCACGTTGATCAGGATGCTGTCAAGTGTGCTAAGGAAGCTGAAGTGCCTTTTTGAAAGGGTATGATGTCTTTGCCCCCACTTCTTTACAACTGGAGATCGCTTATCAGGAGGTCGCCCATTTGAATGCTAGGCTTGGTGCGACTCAGGCGATGTTGGAAGCTGCAGAGAAGGAAGTCTGTCGTGTTTCTCCGGTGGTCGAGGACCTTGAGCGTGTCAATTCGAACCTACGATCTGCTTGCTTTGCCAAGGACAATGAGCTTATCTTTATGCATGTTGAAGTGTCTCGTCTCAAGGAGATTGCCAGTAAGCTTGAGTCCAAAAAAGTGGATCTGCAAGGTGCGTTGTCTGCTAGCAAGAACCTGAAAAAAGGAACTAGATGAGCTGCAGGGTGCTCACACTGGGCTTGTTGAGGAGAATACGCAGCTGAAGAATGAGAAACTTGGTCATGAAGTGGCGCTTGATTCTTGTCAGGCTGATTTCAACAAGCTTGGCTATGTAAACCATCTTCAGGGCAGGCCGTCAGATTATGAGTTTTCCGAGAAGGACTTCGAGACTTTTTCCATTTCTCCAGTTGATCTGCTTGATTTCTCGTTTGAGGCTGCCATTGGTGGAGCAGCTGAAGGTCTAGCAGTCCAGGCAGGGGCGGCTGAGGATGAGCTGATGGAAGCTTTAGCTACTGGGAATGGCACGGCTACTGAAGGCGTGGCAGTTGAGGAACCAGTGGTTGCGCAAGCTGCTAAATAGTGGTTTTTTTTCTTAGACTTAGGAGTTTTTTCTTCTTTTCCTTTTTGTTCTGCTTTGCTTAAACTTTGTTGGCCTTCATGCCGGTTTATCAATTTGCTAGAAATTTAATAAACAGCTCTTCTTGTCTTTTGCTTCATCCTTCTTTTTCACAATGCTATTTGCGAAGCTTTTCTCCGTAGGACGGGCAGTTGAGTTGGCTACTTCAATGGAGCAATTGACTCACGCAGTCACTTTAGGCTTCAGTTTTGGCTTTGGGGCTTCTAGAGCTTTGCCTGCTTGAGGCGTTTTGCAAAACTTTGCCGTAGGACGGGCAGTTGAGTGGGCTACACTGATGGAGCAGTTGACTTAATTGGTCACTTTAGGCTTCAGTTTTGGCTTTGGGTAGCTTCATGAGCTTTAGCCCTCCTAGGGTGTACTGCGAGATTTTTAACTTATAGAGCTGTCAGCCAAACTCGTGCTTCTCATAGGAAGCAGAGAAGGTCCATGTAACTACTATAGTCATGACACCCGACTTTGTGGCTTCTTGAGCTTTGGCACTTCCGGGGCGCGTTGAGAGATTTTTTACTTATAGAGTCGTCTGCCGGACTCGTGCCTCTCGTAAGAAGCATAGGAGGTCCTTGTAGTTGCTATAGTCGTGACACTCAACTTTGTGGCTTCCTGAGCTTTGGCCCTCCCGGGGCGCATTTCAAGATTTTTGACTTATAGAGCCGTCGGCCGGACTCGTGCCTCTCATAGGAAGCAGAGGAAATCCACGTAGCTACTATAGTCGTGACACTCGACTTTGTCCCAGCAAAACTTAAACCATAGACCGTCGGCCGGAAGTGCTGCTTATAGGTAAGCAGGCAAGTTTGCATAGTCATAGCAGGTGTAAGTCTCAGCTTACAGGCTACCTTGGGCTTGTAGCCATGGGGCCGTCGGCCGGGCGTCTTACTTACAGAAGCAGACGACCCGCGTGACCACTTCAGGCGTCATCCATGGCTCTTGGAGGCCTTTTTCGGCATGAGGTGTAGGCGAAGTCGCTCCTTAGAGACCATATCATTTCAAGTCGCAGCTTTGATCTTGCAGGTCGCTTAACTAGTATTGCAACACTTTGAAATCAAGCCACTCATGAAGATTTGTACGTCAAGGACGAACCATATTGTCACGTGAATTCTTTCATGGACAGAGGTCCTGCACTTATTGTCTCTTCCGGTCAAAGACTCGGGATCCCGCGGAATTGAATCCTTCAGTTGGCTAAGTCTATTCCAAGGGAAGAACTATCGTGGCCAATTCTGGGAGTCGTTCGGCGCAGGTAGTCGCTGTATTCAAGAGGACCTGAGCAGTCGTACAACCCATCCATGTCTAGATATTCCGGAATGGCTTACCCTCTCCCGTTAGATAGCTTACCATGAAGGGTGTCGGGGAATTAGTTTACCCTCTCGCGCTGGAAAGCTTACCCAGATGGGTGTCGAGGAATTAGTTTACCCTCTCGCGCTGGAGAGCTAACGCTGATGGGTGTCGGGGAATTAGTTTACCCTCTCGCTCTGGAGAGCTTACGCCATGTCTACGGGGCAACATGAGTCTTCTGCATTGTCACAGGGTTGGTCAGCTTGTTTATGCATTTGACCCAAGCTTGTCAATAAATCCTTCAATCTTCGTTGAAGATAGAGGTTTTTATTAACTTTTCTCATAGGCAATAATGGCATAACAACTGATAATCATCGGCATGCGAGGTCTTGTTCGTCGAGTTGTTTAGGTCTTCAAACTTTGTCGTCTTGAACAGGGTCCAAGGAATGGTGGAAGGTCACACGTAGTACTTTCTCAGGTTATAGACATTCCACAGCTTGTCGACTTCTTTGTCACTCATAGTGGTGAGGGTGTAGCTGCCCCTTCCGCCTACTCGGCTGATTTTGTATAAACCTTCCCATATGGGAGCCATCTTTTTGGAGCCTTCCCATCGGGCGGTGATGAAGGCTTTTCTGAGGACTAAGTCTCCTGGCTGGAACTACCGGATTTTTACCCTTTTCTGCCTTGAATCTCTTGACGTAAGTGCAGAGTGACTCATTCGGGTCCTTCTTCATGTTAAAGAGGTGGTCAGACTTCTTTTTTATCGAGCGGTAGGACGAATATTCCTTAGAGCATCGTGGCAAAGATTTTGTACATGAGAGCATCATTGTTAGCGTAGAGGGTCATGGCACTTCGATAGTGCATCAAGTGCATGTCCGGATCTTCATCTCCCCTAAACAAGGTGAAATGTGACGGGTTAAATTTATGCGGTGGCTCCATCTGCTCGATCTCGTCTGTACATGGTGACCTGCTCAGGTTGGCCACGTCTCTACGGAGGGCATCGTTGGTCGTGTCAATACGCAGGAATCCGCGCAACTGCTCCGCTACGAGCCTTTGTACTTCCTCCTGGATTTGTGCCTGGTGGGGCAGTGGAGCCTCCAGCTGCCCCCGGTGTTGACCTGCAGGTCCATGTTGCTCTTTCGGCTCGTCCTGCTCATTTATGTCGCGATTACTGTGCACGTAGTTCATGTTGTGCTACTCGTCATCACTCTTGGTAGAGGCTGTCAGTGGAACTTGAGCTGCACTATTCACATGCTCTTCTCTGGGCGTCATGCGGCTGCCTACTCCGTTGCCTCGTAGGAGGATCTTCTTGTGGGCCTAGCCTCGTATGGATGCTTCACCTGGAATGTCCTGGGTGCCCGTTGGAGTGTGGACCCAACCTCGAATGCACACTGACTCGTGAGCCGAGTCGGGAATGAATGCTTCCCTGTCCATTTAGGCAGGAGAAGACATTTCCCCATATGCCCAAACGAGAGTGCACACTACCCGAACGCACGGTTCATAGTGGGTTGAGCGGTCCTTTGCCAGGACGTTGCTGGAATGAGTCATGTTCTTCTGCCCTTGTCGTGCTTCGGGACACCTCATCTGAGGTGCGCTGCGTCTCAATGCGCTCGAGGAGTTGGTTCACCAAGGTGGTCTGCTACGCGAGGGCATTCGTCAAATTGGCGACCTGCTAGGGCAGGTGGTGCTCGCCATTTGGATTGGAAGAGCTTGGATGATGGGCATCTCTATGTGTGGTGGAAGTATAGTGGACTGCAAGTACAAAGCTTGAGCCCAAAGCGGGCATTCCTGCAAAAAAATGTGGTGTAAGTAACCCTGAATGGATCACATGACCGTGGTCGAAATCTAGACCGGAGGTGGCCTTGGAATGGATTAGGTCGCGGGCCTGATTGTCGAAGCAGATCACGAGGCGCGTTTGGCCAACGCCTGCTTGCCTTGGATCTGCATTGCCGTGGGCCCTCATGGTCGTTGAGCTACCACATCTTAGCCTGCTGGCTAAGTGGCTTAGGCTCGGGTTCGGGCATGCTGTGTAACAAGGCCTTCTGCTGCATTGGGCTGGGCCTCCTGCCCAGGGCTTGCTGTGGCAGCTGCTAAGTTATGGGCCTCCTGCTTAGGGTTTAGTTGCTCAAGGTTTGGTGGGAGTGGTGTCGTGGCCTGGTGGCCTTGTCGTGGATGTTGGGTCATGGTAGTGATGGTGGTGGCACGGCTCCGTGGTGGTGGGGCTCCTCCTACCATCGCGTCGAGCCTTAAGGATCTCCGTCGTCGGCTATGTCCTTGTCTCCACTCTCCAGTCCAAATCCTTCCACTTATGGGGTTCTGTTCGTCGTAGTTTCTAAATTTCCTACCATTGTATCCTTTCTTCAAGGATTGATCTAGAAACTTTTCTAGGAAAAATTAATTGATACAACATGTGAGAAATTCAACGTAACAGAAAATTCAAGAAACTAATGCGAGAGGCTTCTTTGAGTATTTTGAATCAGCTCTCAATGAAAGCACCAATTTGTCGATGCAAATTTCCGTCATCTTCAGTCTTGACCAAAATGCACCTGCAAAACAATCAACACCTTTGATCAAAGACCTAAGCCTCACTCGCCCACGAGGTGGGGGGGTTAGGTCAACGGATCTCCGATGCCTAAGTTAGTTTCTCTGAGAGAGTAAAGTGTTTAGGGCATTTTTAGGGTTGCAAAAGCTCTCAAAATTTGATAGAATATGAGGTATTTATAGGGCTAAGGCAGGCCATATAGTGTTTAATGGAGAGATATTCTCTAAATATTCCCAAGATATTTAATAGGAAATAATATATTAAGATAATGGGGTAATTATCCCTAATTGATTTAAATTGGGATTACTTACTTGATTTGAGTCAATCTTCAATTATGAATGTATTAAAGATAGGATTTGGGTAATTAATCCTTATCTTTAATTCCTTGCCAAGGGCATGTGAGTTATGGGTAGTTATGTTCTACTAATGAGCCCTCCAGGGATGTGGGCTGCGCGTGGGAGCATCTGAGAAAGATGCCCATTTATTGAGGACAATCTTGTCCTTCTTGAATGAAAGTCCACATGTCGCCTCTAGAATTTTTGAGATTATTTTAGGCTCCACACCCGAGTCGCCACGCTAGCTCGTCATGCAAGGGAGACTCGGAGAGGCTAAGCGAGTCCTAAATAAAACATCATATTCTGAAGAGGAATCGCATCTCAGACTAGACGAGATTAAAGAAGCTGCAGGAATCCCCAAAGACTCAAAGAATGAGGTCGTTCAGGTTTCTAAACACAGACAATTAAGTAAAGGTATATGGAAGGAATTGCTCCTCCGCACCACGCCGGCAGTTCACCACATTTTAATAGCAGCCCTTGGTATCCACTTCTTTCAACAATTGTCGGGTATAAACTATGTGGTTTTGTTCAGCCCCAGGATCTTCGAGAAGGCGGGAATCACTTCTTACAATGACAAGCTACTTGCAACCGTGGCTATTGGATTTGTCAAAACCATTGCAATCTTGGTGGCAACATTTCAAGTTGATCGGTTTGGACGTCGTGTTTTGCTTTTGAGCAGCTTGGGTGGAATGATAGTTTCTCTTACGCTGCTCGGTATGGGTCTTATGGTCCTTGATCAATCCCACAGCAAGGTCTCGTGGGCCGTGGGGTTGTGCATCGCCATGGTACTATTCAACGTCGTTTTTTTCTCCATCGGGTTGGGACCCATCACGTGGGTCTACAGCTCTGAGATCTTTTCGTTGCAGTTGCGCGCACAAGGGTGCAGTATGGGGGTGGCCGTAAATAGGGTGACGAGCGGGGTCATCTCCATGACTTTTATTTCATTGTATAAGGCCATCACAATTGGTGGGGCCTTCTTTCTTTACGCGGGAATTGCTGCGCTTAGTTGGTCTTCTTTTATACGTTGTATCCAGAAACGCAGGGTGGATCCCTTGAAGATATGGAGGTCTTGTTTGGTAAATACCACAAGTGGAGAGAAGCCAATGCCATGCTTAACAAGACTAAGCAAGCTGATCATGGTTTTTGTGACGACAACAAGGCTCAAATCCATTAGGAATAGAAGGGCAATGCTTAATCAATGTTTAATGCACCTTATGATGATGATCAATTCCTTTATCTCATATATTTCGGATATATGCAACTGTACTTACATCTGTTTGATGTCCTACTCAAAACAACTTTAATTATCATTTTGTATGAAACATCTATTAGAATAATTTTCATTAAGACTGAAAAACTTGTTTGGCAGTGAAATTGAAAATTTTGAAAACTTTTGGTTTTCACGAAACATAGATCTCGAGCAATCCCTCCAACCTTTATATTAGATTATGAACTTCTAAAAATAATAATGCTAACGTCCTTATCTGGTCAATCATGAGTTCTGATTCCTAGAATAATTCTCATCTCTCATAACCCATCTTGATCCTTGGTAATTTTAATTCATTTAAGACTCGACCGAGCCACGCCTGAGCATGATCCTTCAACAGTCCTGCTCCTATAGGAACTCGATGGAATTAAAACTCTCTTGGGCCAAAAGCCCACTGGCCTAGAATCATTAATGGGCCGCAAATTATGTCCTTTCAACTCGGCTGGCCCACTCTCGGCTTCAGCCTGCATTTCAGGTCCAAACAGTTAGTAACGCAATATATGCCCCCTGTGGAAGATACAAAGCTATCTATCTATGTGATTAAAGAAACACAAAATTAAGAATACTTTGCACAAAATTAACCCTCGCTGGCACTACATGAGTAAATCAATGATTAATTACCAAAATAGTAACCTTTGAATCGGTGTTGGATTAGAAATATAAGAAAATATTAAAATTAAAACTATTTCTTGGTAAGTTAAAGAAAAAATCAATTGGTCTTCATACAACAGCGGAACTGTAAAAACGGATCTCCCGACACAAAGTTGGAATTTGTTTTGCTTTAGTCCGTAACTTACTCGTTTCGGAATGTTTATAAGGGGAGCCTACATGCAGACATATCATCAGTTAACTTGGTTCTTACCCACCTTCCTTCGTAAGATACAAATCATCACAAATCCAAATAAACGCAAGTTAGCAGAGTACTGGCGAATTGTTAAGCACTTGAGAGCTTGTGTTCTGAAAACAAAAGATCCAAATCCTATTCCCAAAACAAAAAACAGCACCTTGGTGAATGAATAAAATTCTCGAGTAATACCATATTCTTTCATTGACAAGTGATCTCTCTGTGTTCTGTCTGTCTATTTGTCTATCGATCTCTAGCTAGCTCTAACAATGGAGATGGCTGACCGGAAACCTCAAAATACTGAAGCCTCAGGCCAGAAGACTATTGCGGACTTTGATCCCCCCAAGGCCGCGAAGACAAAGAAGTTCGCTATTGCCTGTGCCACTTTGGCTTCAATGACTTCAATCTTGCTGGGCTATGGTAAATTTAATTGTCCATTTATCTCATGCATGTGGATTTTTCTTTAGGTATTTTTTTCCTTTTTATGTGTGTTATTACGTAGTCTGATCTCCGCGTGCAATGCACGTTGATGTCATTTTTACATACAGATATTGGTGTGATGAGTGGAGCGTCACTCTTCATCAAAGAAAACCTGAAAATCACCGACGTACAAGTTGAAGTCCTCAACGGTACCCTGAACCTGTACTCCCTCATCGGTTCCGCCTTGGCAGGAAGAACATCCGATTGGATTGGCCGACGATACACCATTGTCCTCTCTGGAGCCATCTTCTTTGCTGGAGCCCTCCTGATGGGATTTGCCCCCAACTACGCCTTCCTCATGTTCGGCCGATTTATTGCTGGAGTTGGAGTTGGTTACGCTCTTATGATAGCTCCTGTCTATACAGCCGAAATCTCTCCAGCCTCATTCCGTGGCCTCCTCACATCTTTCCCTGAGGTCTGTTTCTTTGCTTGATTATCTTCATTGTATAATTAATCCACTTGTAGGAAAATATGAATCAATAAATTTGATTTGTTTCAAAATATGTAGGTGTTTGTTAATGTTGGTATATTACTTGGGTACGTATCCAACTATGCCTTGTCCAAGCTCCCGATCCACTTGAACTGGAGGATCATGCTCGGCCTTGGCGCAGTTCCCTCTCTTTTCCTCGCCGTCGGCGTCCTAGCCATGCCTGAGTCACCACGCTGGCTCGTCATGCAGGGGCGACTCGGAGACGCCAGGAAAGTCCTGGACAAAACTTCTTGTACCCATGAGGAGGCTCAGCTCAGACTAGACGAGATCAAAGAGGCCGCTGGAATCCCAAAAGAGTCCAACGAGGATATCGTTCAGGTTTCGAAGAAAAGCAAAGGTGAAGGCGTATGGAAAGACTTGATCGTTCGGCCCACCCCAGCTGTCCGCCATATTTTGATCGTGGGAGTTGGTATCCACTTCTTCCAGCAAATCTCCGGTATTGACTCCGTCGTGTTGTACAGCCCCAGGATCTTCGAGAAGGCTGGAATCACTTCCTACAATGACAAACTACTTGCAACCGTAGCCGTTGGAGTTGTCAAGACCATTTTCATCCTGGTCGCCACCTTTATGCTTGACAAGTTCGGACGTCGTCCTTTGCTTTTGACCAGTGTGGGTGGAATGATCTTCTCTCTCACATTGCTCGGTGTGGGCCTTACAGTCATCGATCATTCCCACGGCAAGGTCCAATGGGCCGTCGCTCTGTGCATTGCGATGGTAATGTTCAACGTTGCGTTTTTCTCCATCGGGCTTGGACCCGTCACCTGGGTCTACAGCACAGAGATCTACCCGCTGCAGCTCCGCGCGCAAGGGTGCGCTATGGGAGTGGCCATGAATAGGGTGATGAGCGGAGTCATCTCCATGACTTTTATTTCATTGTATAAGGCCATCACGATCGGTGGCGCATTCTTCCTTTATGCCGGAACTTCGTCGATTGCTTTTACGTTCTTTTACACAATGCTGCCAGAAACACAAGGCCGAACCCTCGAAGATATGGAGATCTTGTTTGGCAAATACCATAAGTGGAGACAAGCGAATGCCATGCTCAAGAAGAAGGAAGCTGCTGAGAAAAGCCAAAGCGCTTAGGAATAATAGGGCAACAAACTCTTACCATATTTTTCATGTTTACGTTTGTACAACTCTCTAATAGAGATGGGACACACATGTTGATGGCCCTTCCTCTATTAGAGAGGCAGTACAAGTGTGGTGTGAAAATTTTGGTAAGTGAATGCCCTAGGTTTTTGTTCTAAGTTTTCTCTTATGCCCCAACGTTCTTGCAACGGGGCTGCTCATTCCGTCGCCTCCCTTTGTGTTCAATAAAGGAGGCGTTCGTCGTTGGGACTTGGTTGCTCCTATTTAGCTTTTCAATGTACTTCGTTTCGGATGTAAACGTTTCAATCCGTACTTAATAAAAGCTCTATTGTTTCAACAACATACACACAAAAAAATGCAATGCTTAATTACTGAATGTACTTAATGATGGCTGTTTATCATTATAGAAGTTTTTACTTTCAAAATTTTATTGGTATTTCGGTGATATGTAGCTCAAACTCACTCTTCACCTTATCTTCTTAATTTGTTAAATAAAAGATCTTATATGGAACAAAGAGATAAATTTAAGATGAAATGAACTAGACATGCATGTTTATACAAGGATTGTTCTTCTTCTAAACACGGGGCTTGTAGTACCCTTGCATCGAGATTTAGTGTTTGATTCTCCTTCCTGTAGTTTATAACTCGAGTGGTTAAGAACATGATCTAAATAATTATTTATTGTCTACTATTCCAATTCCCCCTCAATGTAGTTTGTATAAAAGAATCATCACTTTAGACCTACTATAGTTCCTTCTTCTAATTCGTTTTCCCCATTGACAATTATTACTTGCACCTTTTTTCAGTTAAGTGCGGATGGACATGCAAAAGAGTGCGAGGCTGATTTCTTTTTTCATAGATCCCCTTTATCCTTCATCTTTCCCCTTCGTCCAGTATTTACCCTAAACTTTAGCCAAAAAAAATGACCATGACGCATGAATTTCCAAGTTTTAAGCACTAATACGATTGGCATATATAACGGTGAAAAAAGAGAGAAGGATTATGCATAATATATCTCAAGCACTAACCCGTCAGTAAGCTAATTCAGATGATTATTGAAAAATGCTATCTAATAAAGTTCATTCAAAACGAAAATCGTTTGATTAATGGAGGCTGTTACTGTTAAAATATGGAACGGCTAGGGTTTGTAGAATGCTAGGGCTGTGTTGTTGATACTGGGGAATACCCGATATTTTCTTATGTTGATAAACTGTACAGATACACAAGATTTATACAAAGCAAAAACATCTATTCTAGGAAGTCAACTCTAAGAGATCAATACATGATTTACATCCCTACAATCAAGGAACTAAATATCCTAAATGATATTGCCGTCTAATACTCCCCCTCAAGGTGGAGTGTGAATGTCAAGAACACCCATGTTGCCAAGAAGAGATTGAAACGCAGCTTGCCCTAATGGTTTGGTGAAAATGTCGGCTAGTTGCTGTCCAGTCGGGATATAGGCATTCGTAATAACCCCAGATTGAATCCGTTCACGAACAACATGACAATCGATTTCTATATGCTTAGTACGCTCATGAAAAACCGAGTTAGCTGCTATATGGAGGGTAGCTTGGTTATCACAGTATAATTTGGCCGGTCCATGGTGATCAACACGTAAGTCAGCTAATAAAACCTTCATCCATGTAAGTTCACATGTGGCTGAGGCCATGGCACGATACTCGACTTCGGCCGAGGATCTTGAGACAGTAGACTGTTTCTTGGTTTTCCACGACACTAGTGCACCTCCGAGGAATATGCAATAACCCGTAACGGATCTTCGTGTGATTGGACATCGAGCCCAGTTAGTGTCACAATAACCTCTCAATATTAAATTTCCCTTGGAGGGAAAAAGAAGACCTTGTCCAAGCGCCCCCTTCAAATAACGCAAAAGACGGTGAACCGCGTCGAGATGAGGCTTTCTCGGTTGTTGCATAAACTGACTGAGGATATGAACTGAATACGAAATCTCTGGTCTAGTGATTGTGAGATAAATAAGTTTCCCAACAAGTCTTCTATATTGCGAAGCATTGCGGAGAAGCTGTCCTTCCGTTGGAGATAGTTTCAAGTGTTCTTCCATGGGAAACTTTGCAGGTTTTGCACCTAGTAAGCCAGCCTCATCAATAATGTCAAGTGTGTATTTTCGTTGGGAGATTGAAATCCCTTGAGAGGACCGAGCTACCTCCACGCCAAGGAAATATTTTAAATGTCCAAGGTCCTTGATTCGAAAATGGGTGTGAAGGAAATGCTTAAGATCGTGGATGGCCACCTCATCGTTACCTGTGATGATCATGTCATCAACATAAATTAGTACAGCGGTAAATGAGTGTCCACGCACCTTAGTAAATAGAGAGTAATCTGCCTTGGACTGTTGGTAGCCGGCTTGGTGGATGGCAGTGGAAAATTTGTGGAACCAGGTGCGTGAAGCTTGCTTGAGTCCGTATAGGGATTTGTTGAGTCGACAAACATTGTTCTCCCCCTGTTGATAAAGACCAGGAGGCAGGTGCATATAGACTTTTTCACATAGGTCACCATGAAGAAAGGCATTTTGGACGTCCAGTTGATGAATGGACCAATTGCGTACAGAGGCAACGGCGAGGAAGCAGCGCACTGTGATTAATTTGGCAACGAGAGCGAAGGTTTCTTTGTAATCGATACCTTCCCGCTGTGTAAAACCTTTGGCAACGAGGTGAGCTTTGTAGCACTCAACAGTACCATCAGAGTTGTACTTGATCTTGTAGACCCATTTGCAACTGATGGCGCGATGACCGGGAGGAAGGCGAGTGAGGGTCCATGTGTTTTGTTGGTCAAGAGCAAGAAGTTCAGCGTCCATTGCAGCCCTCCAGTTAGGATCACTATGAGCCTGCTCAAAGGATGTGGGCTCGACTGTAGTGGTAATAGCACAAGAAAATGAGCAATGCGAAGGAGAAAGGTGAGCATAAGAAACATAGTGAGATAAAGGATAGCGAGTACCTGACATGGAGGAGGACGAGGCGCTGGGATGTTGTGTTGGAAGTATGCCCACAAAGCCACTCATTTGATGTAATAGCTTTTTGGAATACTTAATATGTTAAACTTTTATATGTTTAACGGAAGGGCAATACTTATTGTTAATCACTATTTATTGAATCATGTGTTTAATCAATAAGAGAATCCAAGGGATGTATTTGACATAAGAGATAAGTGATCTAATGAGTTAGATTAAGGAGACCTTTCTCTTATGCTCATTCCTAAAACGTTCCTAGCCATAGGATTGCCAATTGGGCATTGACAATCCGCTAAGGTTAGTATGTGTTATGTTGACTCAAACGTGAGTATGAACTAGTCTCAAGTCATTTGGTGTTGGACACTAAGACAAACACATAGGTGCTCGAAAGAGTGATCGAGTACACTGAACTGCGATTAATGAGAGTTCAAACATACATGTCATGTACGAACTCTAAAGGTTACAATATGCAAAGTAGTCCTTAGACCTGAGGCATCATAGATGTCTAATGGTTAGGTCCTTGATCTTTGATCATGACAAAGGCATTCCCTCGGATTGTCCACGGCATTGTTGGGGTCATGTGATCTAGTCATGTAGGCATATGAATGCACAACAAGGGATCTCTAACCTTCCATGGTGGAAGGAGAATACTCTAAAATATGATTCTAAAAGTCTTTGGCCAAAGCAAATGAATATGACTAAGGAAGATGTTCCAAATCATATTCAAGGGAATCATATAAGAAAGTATCACATTGGATAGTAGACATGAAACAAACTATCACTTAAAACAATGTGGTTAAGAGTATTGTATTAGAGAAGGACCGTATTGCATTGTAATTGTAACTGGATAGGTTCTCCAACCAATTCTACTTAGCTTGGGTAACCATGACATACTGCTAGGTGTCACTCATGGTTTGTGGAAGCCCTATTGATTAGCAAACACTAATCATCAAAAAGGGAGAATTGAAATGTGGTTTCAATTCACAATCGATAGTTAAGAGTAACATCGCCCACTGCCTCGCTAATTGGAACCTAATGGATCGCACACCAAATAAGGATATATGTGAAGCAATTAAATGAAATGGATAAGCAATTAAATGGTTTAATTGAAGAATGGTCAAGATTAATTAATTAGTTAATTAATTATACGAAATGTTCGTATTGGGCTTTTAAGTTGGTTTTAGGGCTTCGGGGCCCAAAAGTGTTTTGGTCCACAAGGCCCATTATGTTTAAGTTGTATGACAACTAAAACAAAATGGGCAATAAGCCCAATAACCATATAGGCCAACCATTTAGGGTGAGGGTATGCAAGTTTGCTTAATTGCAAGTTTGCCACTCACCTAAGAAATGAAGTATAAATTCATCTTTATAGCTTTGTTTTCAATTAGGGTTTTCTAAGCTACTTGGGGATAGTTATCTAGCAAATTTACTTCCCTAAGTGATCCAATTTTCATTCTCACAAATTACATCCTTGGTGAAGAGACATAGAGACATCAAACTTTTGGTGTTTTGGAGAACTAATCCTCAAATCCTCAAAGAAGCAAAGGAGCACAAAAAGGAGGGAAATCACAAGGAAGATCCAAGGAGCAAGGAGGTGACTTGAAGGCCCTCCACTTGGGTGAATCCCTTGTGTAATCAAGGATGAGCTTCAAGGGTAAAGAATCTCTAAATTCTTCATATTCTTTAATGTTGTTAAAGAGTCTTTTGATTCACCATATACTAGGCTTTGAAAGTCATGGGTTTCATGAATTGTTTTTGGATGCATGCCTACTTTAAAGAGTTAATTGTTAGCATATGTATTCAAATGTTCATACATGTTCTTAGCTAGGACAAAATTTTTCCTTCATGTTGGACATGATATAAATGGTACCCTTGAAGCCTTACGGAAGGCTTGGAGACGCGTCCAGAATGGCGAGGGGCAGGTGGTGGAGGAATTGTGAGTGTGTCGGTTGGAGGTGTGTCGGTGGGGGGTGTGTCGGTGGGGTTAGAGTTATCTGTGGATGGTGGCATTGGTGTTGGTGAGGAGATAGGACTCACGGGTGTTGAGGGAATAGGTGTGAGGAGTGGAGGTGATATATGGGATAAAGGGACAGGGTGTTGGGTTGGGGAATGGGCAAGAGGTGTATGGGTGTCTTAAGTAAAAGAGGTGTCAGGTTGGTGGGGTAGGGGTAATACTAAGGTATCAGGTTGATGATTAGGTTGTTGAGTAATATAGGAAAAGGTGGTTTCATGAAAAACAACATCACGGGAGGAAAAGAATTTATGAGTGGCTAGATCATAAACACGGTAACCTTTTTGACCTAAAGGATAACCAACAAAGATGCACCGCTTGGTACGTTGATCAAATTTGTGAGTGGGGTGGAGATTTGTGGCATAACATAAACAACCAAAGACTCGTATGTGGGAAAAATCTGGAAGGTGGTGATGTAAAAGTTCATATGGTGTTTTGTGAGAGGGGAGTGGTGTGGGTAAACGATTAATTAAGTAACATGCAGTTTGTATGCTTTCCCCCAAAAAAATCAATGGCAAATTTGCTTGGAAGCGGAGTGCTCGACCGACATTCAAGAGATGACGGTGTTTCTCTCAACAATCCCATTTTGTTGGGGTGTTGACAGACAAGAAGACTGAAAAATAATGCATTTGCTAGAAAGGAAAGAACGCAATGAAGTGAATTCACCTCCATTGTCAGCCCGTATCGTTTTGATCATATAATTAAATTGTGTGTGCACCCAAGCAATGAACGAACGTAACAACCCTTGTATTTCAGATTTAAAACGCATAAGATGGATCCAAGTGTAACGAGAATAGTCATCAACAATGGTTAAAAAATAGCGAGCCCCCGAATGGGAATTGACTCGATGAGGTCCCCAAATGTCACAATGTATCAAATCAAAAGGTGCGGTAGAAGAAATAAAACTTGACGGAAAAGATAAACGGGTTTGTTTTGCAAGGGGACAAACATCACATGAATGACTAGAATCAACCATGATCGTTGGAACTTGCTTGTTCAAAACTTAAAGAGGACCGATGGAGGGATGACCTAAACGTTGGTGCCAAAGGTTGGAATGACAGCTAACATTGTGGATGAGGCTAGGGTTTTGTTCTGGCGCCAAGTAATAGAGTCCATTATATCGCTTGCCCAGGCCAATCGTCCTCCTCGTATCCATGTCCTGTACCACACAAAAATCCGGAAAGAAAATCACTATGCATCTTAATGCCTCAGTAAGCTTGCTAATAGATAATAAATAAACCCGAAAATTAGGTACATGTAGCACATCATCAAGTTTAATATGAGGGTTAACTCGTATGGAACCAATGGATTCAATGGTCGCTTGCTCTCCATTGGGCATCTGAACGGACTCGAACATGGACAAGGATTTCTTGTCGAGCAAGTGTGATGAGGGGGATATGTGATCCGTGGCCCCGCTATCAATAATCCAATATAATGTTTTTTGCGAAGAAACTGCTGACATATTTGAGGAGGGTGTGATTATACCTGTAGCATTTGCATAGTGTTGTGTATTACCATCGAGATTGGTCTTCTTAAGCATCGCCATTATTTGATTGTATTCCTCTGTGGTAAATTTTGGACCATCACTAGTGGTTGCCTTGTGTCGTGGTTCAGCACCTTTGATGGCTTCGGCTTCCCCCTTAACTTGGTTGGCAGCAGGCTTTCTCTTGTTGGGAGGTTTCACGGATTTCCCATGGTATTTGTGGCCAGGTGGAAAACCATTCAAGTAAAAACACTTGTCCACAGTGTGATATTTCTGATCACAATACGTACACTGAAAGGGTGTGTTTCCCTTGGATGTTTGAAAAGCTTGCACCGTAGGTTCCCTGTTATTGGTTACGTGCATGGCATGTAGATTAACATTATTACGATTGAGAGATACCTCCACTTGTTTCTCTTGTTGGAAAGAGAAAGTATGTCTTTCGAGTGTCGGGAAGTGGCTGCATCAGTAGTATTTGTCCACGTACTGCGGCATATGACTCGTTTAATCCCATGAGGAACTGCATCACTCTTTCTTTCTCGTCTCGGTCGCTGACCTTCTTCAATCCTCCACAGGTGCAGGTCGGGGGTTCATGATAGGACGACAATTCATCCCGTAGTGCCTTCAACTTGGTATAGTAGGCCGAGATAGATTGTTGTTCTTGCCTGTGTTCAACAATGCCTCGTTTAATCTGATAGATGCGTGTATCGTTTCCTTGTGAGAAGCGATCTCGCAAGTCCGCCCATACATCTGCTGCTGAGGTGTAATACGAAACGCTACTCGCGACATCATCGTGTACAGAGTTTAAGATCCAAGCAAGGACCATGTCATTGCATCTTTGCCATGATGCAAACTGTTTATCAGTTTCTGGTGGAGGATCGATGGTGCCATCAACCAATCCAAGTTTGTTTTTCGCGCTCAAGCTGATTCGAATTGCACGACTCCAGGTATTGTAGTTGTCTCCTTGAAGTGTTTTGGAAACTAAGATGTTCCCAGGTTGATCAAAGGAGTGTAAAGAAAAGGGGTTTGAGATATCAATGGACATCTATGTTGGTTTTTGGTTTGCTGTTGGTTCTCCCATGGTGGAGATTGTTGTGTTTAGTTGATGTTGCGGAAGCGGCTGGGTATTCAGAGTCACCAGAAACGTTGCTCTGATACCATGTTAAAATATGGAACGGCTAGGGTTTGTAGAATGCTAGGGCTGTGTTGTTGATACTAGGGAATACCCGATATTTTCTTATGTTGATAAACTGTACAGATACACAAGATTTATACAAAGCAAAAACATTTATTCTAGGAAGTCAACTCTAAGAGATCAATACATGATTTACATCCCTACAATCAAGGAACTAAATATCCTAAATGATATTGCCGTCTAATAGTTACCATATTCTTTAGAGAGACGGGTGCACAAGTGGTGCATCGTATTGAGTACGGGTTCGAGTTAAGGTGTAAAATTCACGAGCGGCATTACTTGTACAGTTGTACTTGCTCTCGTTATATTTCTTACATCGGTTATGTTTGCAGCCGATAAGAAAAACTGCAAAAGATGCAAATACTTGCTTGAAAAGCAAACAATAAAGCTCAAATAACTGGAGAGTGAATGCTGTGAGGCGATGTTTATGGTCGTTAATCTACGATGATCCGTTAATGAACTCAGGTTACTCACTGCGACTAATGAACTCGATATCAACGACGGATGTAGGAACTCGACATCACTAAATAATTTACTGATCATAACGCACTGCATATCTTATACATAAACGACAGTACTGTTTACATATCAATCGTTAAAACATATATTCAACGTAAATAACTATGACCACAAACAGGCTGGGACTTATGGAATTCTTGTATGACGCCTACGTGTTTGGATCAGTTATCCGAGCTATGAGCTTCCAAATGCAGTGTCATTTACCTGTTGGAACAACAACAATACATAATACGTCAACCAAATACTAAAAGATTTCAATGTCAGAACTCGATGTTTATCATTTAACCGTACGACTAAATCAAATAAAATTTTCTTTAACCAACAAGAAGTTGTAGCGCACCATTGCAAACTTGTCCGGTATCTCATGAAATCATTAGTTTACTTTCAAACTATTAGAAGAGACGATAATTAATTAGACAATCCAGACGAATGCCACTTACCATAGTTTTGGCGCACGGTAGTGAACCTATAGATGGCTTTAATAAGGGAGCCATATTTCATACACTTCAATTCTCCCATGTGTCTGTAAAGCGAATATGGGACAATCAGTTCAAGAAACAAAATGTGTGCAAATAGTCAATACATGTAGGGAAAAAAAAAAGGAATCACACAAGACAAAGGAGATAAGTTTCTGAGTCTACGATAAAATAAAATACAAGTCTAACATGCAGCTGTGCCTGTATATGGATGACCTAGAGACAAAGATTACCCAGCCCAAAATGAGAAAAATTAAGTTAAGGATTGCTATTGAGAAACAACTGACAACGTGGTTGCCAGCCCTATTTAGAATAGTTATTTCAGGCCAAGAAAGTAATTAAAAAAAATACTTTCCGCGTCCAATTATGCAAACGGAGGGTCTAGCCCTTTAGTCTCGTCAAAGTCCTGGAGCCAAACAAATGGGACACCCACCTCCCCACAAAACTCATGGAAAGGTCTCCTAATCAGGGTATAGGAAAAAACTGGCAAGAGACACTAAGGTAAGTACTAACAAATAACAATGAATCTGATAAGAAATTTCCTTAAGGCCCCTTTTTGTTCTTTAAAAAATCATTTCCTACCAAACAGGAGATAAAATTAGATCCACTGCTAACTTACAGCTACGTAGCTCCTGCAGACAAAACTTTTGGGATATTTAAATTAGGACATACTGCAGAAAAGAACCTTTGACATAAGTTTCGTATGCTCATTAAACAGGGCAAACATTTTGTTAAGAGTCGACCAGACAAAAATCTTGAAAATCCCAATAGACAGACTATAACAAAATGATTATTACTATAATACGTGTGCGCACACACACACACATGGATATGTACCTATTATACACAAAAAAGCGGGCTTAAAACTAGGTATTCTCTTCAGCTCTGGCCTATTGTGTGGTTTACTCCATCCTTCCCATACCATCGCTTCATGTTTAAGTTTCAGTAAATATCAAGTGCACATATACAATAAATTATATAACTAAATGCATCGCCAATTTGCGTAGAAATACTCACATGATCTCAGTATATCGGATTCTCCATGCAGGGAAACCAAGGTGGCATCTTGCAGGTCCATAAACTAATAGCAGGTCAGGGTCTGGCCCTCTGCAACCTGAAGGCAGAATACCATAAACACCCAAAGGTCAAATTAAAATTTTCAGTAATCATGATTTTGACTGTTGACGAAACTGACAGTAAAACATACCAATAGCTTTTAGTGCCTCGTCCATGTTAGGTTCTGTAAAGATTTTCTCTTCATTATCTCCAACTAAGTTGGCTAATTTCAAATACTTTGCAAAAAGTAAGTTAGCTGCTTTGGTCACAGCTTCTTTTCCATCAGAGAACGACGAAAATTCCAGAGCCATGCGCTTTTGGTCAAGTAACCCTTCATCACCATCCTGCACATAATGGATGCTAAGTTGGTTATAAACTTTGGTCTTGTCATAATGCAATATATGTTCATTGTGAAAGACACAAAGTACATAACATATGTAATTAAAGAAACACAAAAGAAGACTGCTTTGCATAAACTTAACCCCCTGGGACTACATCATAAACCAATTACGAATTACTAAGGTGGCAGGTTCATAAAAGCATCACCTAAAAAATATAGTACAAAAATAAAATGAGATATTACAATTAAAATAATTGCTTGGTTCGTGATCATGACAACCTGAACTGCCTCCCAGTATGCTAATTACTTCGATCAATTTATGGTGGCAAAATGTAGAACAAGAAGTAATTTAGGGACAGAATACAGCACCTCAAATTCTGTTGCATTCGTCAGTTTATTCAAGATGGCTCCTTTTGATTTCTTCAAAACTCCTAGGATCAAAAAAGAAAAAGAATTAGCCAAGGTTGGAATACATATATCACATTGTTGCCTACCAATGGTAGAAGGCATCTGTCATCAATCAGAATAAGAAAGCACCATTACCTTCCGTATCATAAAGGCACACACGCTTCACGCCAATAGCTTCTAGCCACTGCAGAAGCTCAATAACTTTTGAAGTTTGGTAAGCTTCTTCACTTTCTATCACAATAGCCAGGTACTTTAGCTTTCCCAAATCAAGGGCTTTGTAGTTCTTGAGTACTCCACCAGAAATAAGATAGCTTTCAAACACAAAAGCTAAATCTAATAGAAAGTACCATATGCTAACAAAAAGATGTAGAATATGCCATAGGAGCACAAGCCCAAGATTGCCAATCTGCAGCAGCCGCAACCCAGGATTAACGTTGACTTTAACATCAAAGTAAGCATTTAAATATGCATATGAATCAGCCATATTCATGTAAAGTGCCCCAAAAACAACAATTAATTCCACTCTCAAAAAGAACACGTCCTTTTTACGCTCATAATCATCCCATAAGATTATTAACTAAATTAAAACTCATTAACATTACAATTACATGACAGAACAACAATATTAATTACACAAAATTGTCATCCAAAAATAAAGCTTCAAACAAAAGAAACTTTAATGGACTTACTTGAGCAGCACAAAAGGACACCCTCTGCATTTCCATCTGAAAATCCATCACTCTGAAAAAAGAAAAAAAAATCAATTCAAAGTTCAAACCCACTTAAACCCAGCAACCCAAATATTATTATAAATCTAATCAGAGACTAATCTGAAATCCATAACATCTGCTTCCGGATAAGAAAATGGCTTTCCTTATCTGAAATACGATATCAATTGCTATTATAAAATTGTATAATAGGTTACATCGCCTGACAAACTGAGTTACAAATTCGTATTGGATATGTGAATTTTAATGAAATAAAAATTTTAGGAGGGTTGAACCCCTAATCAAGTTGACCTTGAATTTGACTCGCGCGTTCATGTTTTGGATGAATTGGCGGGCTCAATCTCTAAAAGCTAACATCTTTCTAAACTTAAAAATCCTGGTAAACTTTTGGCAGAATTTTATTCTTTTGTCGTCATTTCGATATAACAATACATTCAAGCAAGTTCAAACTTCCGGAAGAAACCCAAAATTTGAACAAATAAAAAAAATCCAAAATTCGAACCAATAAAAAAAATCCAAAATTCGAACAAATAAAAAAAATCCAAAATTCATGCTTATGAGCAACAAATATACAAGGGAAGAAATGAAAAGGGTAAAACTGATTTTCATGCTTATCAGGATTAAGCTACAAATCAAACCTAAAAGTGAATCTTAACTAAACCCCGAATTCCCAATTAGAAAAAATAAAAAATAAAAACAAAATAGGAAAGAAGAATAGGTAGATTACGATACCTGAAGGAGTAGGTGAGTGAAGCTTTGAGGAGGAAGCTACGAACCCTAAATCCCAATTTACAGAATCGGTGATGATTTATCAAGCTTGGAAAAACAAGACTCAGAGAGGAAAGTGAGGAGTTGCTGTGTGGAAGCAAATTGAAGCTTCACCAATATATAGAGGATGATCGGAGAACTGAACCCAGAAGAAGTTTGTGTGTGTGTGTGTGTGTGTTTGTGTGCGCTGGGTTTTTGGGTAGACGATTTGTGGTTGCTGGGTTTTGACGTGGAATTTGTGGATTGTCATGTTTCACGCTTGTACATGATTTTTTTGGTTCACTCAATTCTGCTCACGTAAATCCCTGCTTTTTTTCTGTTCAGGTTTTTTCGTGCCGTCCAACAGCTTTTGAGATGATAATTTTTTTTAAATATAAGTGGAATTAAAATATATTAATTAATGAATATCTGCTTTAGAGAGGGAAAGACAGTGAAGATTTCTGAATTGGAAAAGAATTAAATTGACGAGAATCAAAATTTAAATTTTCATAAAATGTAATTATTAAAAATGTTTTGAAATTAGAATAGAAATAGTAATGATTTCACAAAATTATTTGGAATATAAATCAATGTAATTACTAAAATGCCCTTGTACCAAATCAAATAATTTATATGCTAGTTTTTGTAATACAATTTTTATATACTATCATAATAGTATAAAGAAACTCAAATTGTTTTTTTGTTTCGTAGACACACTAAGAGAAAGTGTGATAGGCGTGAAAAAATAAAGATATCCAAAGGGTTTTGATGGGTTAATACGAAAGGCAATCTTGAAATTTTAGAAATAAATAAGGGTACATACATTCTGCATTACCTCAACAACTTGAAATTCAAATACTACCAAACTGTACGAGTCTAATTGCTCCAAATTTTGGAGTTGAATTTCAAATTTTGTGTGACTTCCACTAATTTTTTTTATTCTCCAATATTTGATAAAGAACGAAATATCCAGTAATTAAAATTTAATTCTGTTTTTTATTTGGATTACGTTCATGTAAACGTGTTGCTAGAATCGTCTAGAAAAACAACAATAAGACACGGCCCCATGTTCTTTCATATGGTACGTGGCACAATTGTATAGAACATAAGAGTTCTTATTATAATACCGGCTGCATCCTTGTTTGGTATTTTGAATTGGATTGAAATAAGTAATTTTTTAATTTCAAGGTATATTGGAGATGAAAGTGAATAGTTCTTCGGTTAAAGAGACTAGGAAAATGTCTCATGTGATGCATGTGCTGGGAAGGAGTTACATGCATAAAAAGATATTTAAAAAGTGTGACCACTTAGTACTACGGTTTAATGGTATTCCTCTTTACTTGTGAGTGATAAGTCTTTGGTTTGATTCTCGCCAAAGACGAATTTGAACCACATTATGAGACTAAATCCACCTCTTCTCCCTTAGATAATATCGGTTATTAAAAATAATAATAAGTGCGAGAACAAGTAGAAAAGTGTGTGCTAGTGACTAGAGTATTCTTCTTCAATCCGGTAAATAATTGATTAGGAAAGAAACTCATTCCTTCTAATCCTACCATTTTAGAGAGAATTGAAATGTATAACTTTCACTATAATCCGAGGACTTGGGTTTTTCATTTCTTCCCCACCATACTTCAAATTTGGTGAATGGTGCAATTCAACTTTAAAAAACTATTAATCCAACTCTCGATCTAATGATACTTCTCTTCCTAACGTTAAAAATAAAGTTTAAGTTTGACTCCCCAAAAGCCCCCACTGATGAAACAAATCTCAATGCAGAATGCATCAACTTCAGCATCTGGTTGATCTGAAACTCCATGTAGCTAAACCCACAAAAATTACAAAGAAAACAAAGGACAAAAGGGAAAATGTGCTATAAATAAACCATTAGTTGCTGTTCGCGGCTCTTGCCCGACTGTTACAAAAAGAAAACTCCACAACAAATACCCCACTGTCGGTGTGTAACAATACATTAGGCAAGAAATGGCAGCTGGATGACTCTGAGGAAAGCCTTTATCAACCGAATAGCAGAAGGCAGAAAAACGTGGACAAGGAACCTCATATCACTGCCAAATTCATGACACTGCATATCATCCAAACAATGGACACGGAACCTTGCCTTCCTTAGCTTGCTTTAATATATTACAATATTCGCATTGCTAACGGCCATGCCCACAGACAGAACAGTCTCTTGCTAGCTTTAATATATCAGTTCTCCTTTGATCTAATGTCACAAAACAAAACACTCAGTACCAAACCTTCTAGTATATAGTATTACTCAACTAAAACGTCAGAGCACAAAAGAACAGACATTTTAAGATAAACCGAGTTTTACCAGTTTTTGAAATCCTCAATCATTTACAATTGTATACATAACAAAGAAAATGGATTGATAGAAAGATTTAAGCATACAAGAGGTTTGAACTAACTAAGAAATACCAGATATATAAATTTTCGACCTTCCATTCAAAATTGTACGCCCAACACTTGTCTTTGATGAAAGAATTTGAAACACAAATATACAACAGATTCATTTAGAAACAACAATTTTCAGGTTGTGTAGATATAGAAATAGATCTACAGCCGCCGCCAATACAATAAATAGTGAGGCACCTACTTCAGAGAGTCATTGCATGCTACATGTTTACATACAAAAACGAGACCAAATATCATGATGATTTTGGTGAGCTATGCACATCTGATACGCATAACTTTCAACGACAAATTCTTGTGTCTTCCCCACCTTTACTTAAGTACTAAGTTTACTAAAGGAGCCAATGCAGTACAACCTAATTACACAAGGAAATTAGGAAGTAGCAAACCCTAAAAGCTACATTCAAAATCATTTGGAAGGGATGGTCAATATTGTGCTCGGAAAAATGCATCCAATGAATCCTATCATCTTCTCTCAATACAGGGTAAGAAATCAAATCACTTTCATACCTATGGAGCTGAATCTTCAGAGAATCTACCATCAAAAGGAGTTGACGGATGAGAATGTGCCGCACCAGCAGCAGTTCCAGAGCCATGTTGAAGTTCTATAACAAGCCATCGAACTGCTTTACTCATCTGTTCCAACCGAACCGCACTAATGGGTGGCAGACCAGTTGCGCTGTGCCCACACTTCCCAGCCACCAAGCCAGTTGCCTCATCCACCAGGCACTCTGAGCCAATCCTTTGCTTCACAGACTCCACAAACTCCTCTGCTTGATCACAAGTGACTCTGAAAAGTTCCCACTTCTGCTTAAAATTCTCAAGAGCAGCATCCGTGGCTGCTGTTTTCTGGCCACCAGAAGTTTCCTTGGATTCGAGCACATTAGCTGCTGCAACAACGAACTCTTGGTATGCACTATTTAGGGAATCTACAATGCTGTCCATTTTGAGGCTCGTACTTCCTAATGAATATAGTACAAATGTTAGGAAACTATGAACTACTGACGAAAGCTAATAACTTGCATATATGCAGATAACTAATATAGAAATACTGGTTACTTATCGCTTTATACTCATGCTGAAACAACAATACAATGAAAGAGAAAAAAAACTTTAATTTAATCTCTTTTTATCTATATAATTTGAACAAGAATTTCGTGTTAAATCACAAATCCTATGTCACTTCAAACCTGGGTTTACATTGCATGCATTCAAATAACAAAGTCCATTAAATGCAGAAACTAAATTCAAAAAGGAAAACGTTTTACAATATGATGGTAACCTACAAAGACCGATCAACATTCACAAATCTCATAAAATTAAACAGAAAAGCAACCTAATAAAAGGAGGATAGTCAACAATGCTTCCTTTTATGGGGGTTTCCACACATACTTGTGAGGAATGACACATTATTCGGCAAAACCAAGGACAGTCAATAATGTTTCATGTTACATGTCTTAAATTTACAGTCTTGTCGTCAAAAAGTATAACATGACACAATATTCAGACAACCTTACCGAAGCAGGACTCAACAAGGAAAAGGCTAAAGTAATAGCTGCTTTCTTTTATGCCACCAAATCTGTTATAAGATCACCGATTTTATGTTCCGAGCTATGTACCAAGCATGGTTAGTACACCATTAACTACATAAAATGAATACAGGCTATTGCGCATACAGATCAATGAATAGAATAGCAAGGAATTGAGTAATTAGATCACCGAATCAGAGTCCTACCAATAGAGTAACAAAGAACGCCTTTAAAAAAGTAAAGGAACATCAGAAGCCTAAGTTTAACCTAATCACAGCTATTTTACATACAGACCAACGAATCATCCTCGTGTACCTATGACATACCAACATGTCAACAAGTTTGTGAAAATACACAGCAACAAGGTATTTCGTATCCGAACTCTGGATATAAGGGTCAAAAAACTATTTTATAAACGCAACAATTTCCGCGCAAATACACTACAGCTCAATACTCCTGACTTCCTTATTCATCCTCACCTCAGAGCTTCCCCATTTCCTCCAAACAATAATACAAATTCAATCCCTTCTTCGACAAAAATACAAAGCAAGTCCCATAGAGATCTAAGGATAATTTAAACTCAAATGTTAATAATTACCAGTAAATTCGAAATGCTATTTTGATATCTCAGGGGGTGGGATTAAGAATTGAAGACATTATTAATTGGTGTTTAAGCGAAAGTGCAATTATTTATATCCGAAAGAAGACCTCTGTATCATTTGTATTTGGAAGAGAAATACACAAAAATCGAAACACCCCATTTTCTTACTTTTAATTCTCTGTTTGAAAAATCCCAATTTTTCCATTTCAAATGGATCCAAGAAACATTCTAGTAAGGGATCAGAGACTTTGATCATCAATGAGTTGTACTACTACTGCCATTATACTAATGTGCACAAATACTCACAAAAATTAGATACGAGAAAATCATAGAGCTTTCAACGGATTAAACAATAATAAAGTGGATATGATTCAACAAAAAAGCTGGGAAAAGTAAAATATCATACAATCTCTGCAAAAAAACAAAACATACTAAACCCTGAACAACGAAATTGAGAGAAATGACATTACCTGGTGAGGGAGCTGCCGATTGTTATTGAAGATTCAGATATTCGAAGAAGCGGAAATATTTACAACTGAGAAGAAGAAACAAGGAAATTCAGAAGAAATGAAGAGGGCTTGGATTCGATGGGCTATAGGGAGAGACTGTTCATTATTTTGTTTTCAACTTATTTTTAGCTATCCAACATAAAACTCGTTTTTAATCCTTCTTTTGCCCTTGAAACTTAATAAAAGCCACGTATTATTTTTTGAAATTCAAAATTTGTTTAGATCTGCTTTATTTCGGATTTTTTATATGAAGGTCATACGTCAATTTTCTAATCCACGTCAGTATATTTATACGGCAACATATACCGAATTTTGAATTTCATGAAAAAAAGTGACAAATTTTAAATTTTAAAAAATAAAGTGAGATTAAAATTGGACAACCCAAGCTATTTGGCAAAATATGCGACTTTCTTATGAGAAACTATAAGAATTTTATTTTTTTGGGCCATATAGGTATAAACATGTTTTTTTTTTTTTCTAAGAATTAAGTATCCAAAATTCCTTAATATTTTGGTGTGATTTCAAATTAGTCTTTAATTTTTTCAAAAATTTCAAAAGAGTACTCAATATATAGGAAATCTCGCTTCTGTTAACTACCTATATAACATTTATGATTAGATTTTTTATAAGGCTTGTTAGCCAAAATGGTATCTGAGATTGTCATAACTCCTCACTTTAGTTCCTGTGATTTGAAATCTATGGATAGAAATGATTCCTAAGTTTGTCTACCAGCAATTATTTTGATCATTCCATGAAAAATCTATGTTAAATAAGAACCATAATGACAAAAAATACCCTCAATTTAATAAACAGTGGACCAAAATAATATAACAAAAATTAGGGCATTTCGATCATTTTATCTATATTTAGAGAAGATTTTTCATAGAATGGACAAAATGATTGACGATGGACAAACTCAAGAACTAGTTCTACCGATTTTAAATATCAAATAACAAAATGAGGAGTTATGTCAATCTCAGTGATCATTTTAGTTAAAAAAATGTTTTCTAATGACATTAGATGAGTTTAACTTTTGAGATTTGTGTAGTAAATAACTTGAGTCAAACTTCATCGAACGATAATTAATAAGATGGTAAGCAAAAGCGGACTCCATTTGGTGATATCTTACCAACTTGGTCTCAATGGGTTTGTGACTTTGAAATCCCCTCACCAAACAAACATAGCCTTCAACTGTTTCTTTGTTCGATCAAGTTGAAACATTGAACACCCTAATCCAAACTACTTACAGCAAGATCACAGTCTTCATGGAGCAATTTTGGTCCTTCCGGATAACATCGCGGCAGTTCAATTGAACCATGCATTAGGAAAATGCCCCTTTGAGTTTTCACTTTCACTTTCCAGCTTTGAGACCTGCAAACTCCAAATGGCGAATCGCACTTTACTGGAACGGGAAACCGACACCAGTTCCTGTTATATTTAAACAAACATTACACTTCGGAGCTGTAGAATGAGAAACCAACTCCCACTCCAGTCATGGGTTCCGGCCAAACAATCGCGGCCCCAAGGTAATCATGGATTCCGGCCAAACAATCGCGGCCCTAAGGTAATCCAAGTTACGATATGGTTTGATAGAACAAGGGCATTCCCAACACAATGTGAAAATGGACAGCCGGAAATGCAGAGAATATCACATAACATAATGGTAAAACTGACAAGGAAGATAGTACAAGGAAAATACATATCAAAATCTTGACGCAGCAAGCAGCTTCAAGGAAAAACTAGGATATGGGAAACTAAGTCGATGATGGTTGCCACCTCCTGACCCAGTCCGTCAAAGTAGAAAGATTTGTCGAAATGTCTTGAATGCTATCACTCTTCAAAGGAATCACGATATCTTGCGGGTAGCTCTCTTTCGCCTCCTCGAGCAGAGTTTGAAATATTTCACATTCAATATTGTTGGAGAGCTTCGAATTCGAATACCCTCTGTCACATCCAAAAATCCACAAAAAGGGACACTCGTAAACACACGGTTGTCAACATGAAGCAGATAAAACAGAAAAGAAAGAGTGAACAAAAAAACTACCTTCGAGTCAAACGGTCATACAAGACAGTGTTGTCAGTCTGAAGCACAACCACAAGATCAAACCATCTCTCGGGGAAGAAATCGCAACCATGGTAGTCCACTATGTTCCCTCCTTCCTCCATTGTATCCTCAAGCTCATCGCATACCAGGTCTTCATTGATGACGTAACAGTCTAGCTCATCATCCCAGCCGTCATGAAGATTCTTCGCTTTCACCAAATCACCCACATTGATGTGGCGGAGCTGCGTTGCCTCTGCTAAGGCGGACGATGTTGTTGTCTTCCCAGTTCCTGGCGTGCCCGTCACCAATATGTTTGGCCTTGTCCTCACCATGACTCTCTAGTCTGCTTGAGGGCAAAGCCTAGATTAGAGGCGGATAACCTAATACATAATTAAAGATAACATTTTTTAGTCCTATACATAAATACAGTAACAAGATTCGAAACACAACAACTATCTAGTTGACAAGATCGTAAAGCTGCAAATAATTCATAATAGCACTTTCACATCTTCAAAAACCAACACAAGCAAAATCTTATAGTCTCAGCACACCAACTCAACGAGAAACCCATTTGTTACTAAATATCACAGAGCTATAACCAGTGGTGTAATAGTCAGAACTTAAAACCTAAACAAAAAAGAAACCCACAAACAATTAAATTTAAGGAAAACTAATGAAAAAAATTTGAAAACTTTGAGTTTTAACAATAAGGACAAAATAAAGGATCAAGCGTACATGATTGACTTTTTAGCGTAAAAATATAGTTTTTCGTTAAAGTGAACAGTTTTCGTTAAACTTCCCTTAAATTTAAATTCAAACTTCCGGAAGAAACCCAAAATTTGAACAAATAAAAAAGATTCCGAAATTCATGCTTCTGAGCAACAAATATTCAAACCTAAAATTGAATCTTAACTAAACCCCTAATTACCGATTAGAAAAAACAAATAAATGAAAACAAAATATGAAAGAAGAATAGGTAGATTAACGATACCTGAAGGAGCAGGTGAGTGAAGCCTAGAGGAGGAAGCTACGAACCCTAAATCCCAATTTACAGAATCGGTGATGACTTATCAAGCTTGGAAAAACAAGATATATAGAGAAAAGTGAGAGCACCGAAGTAAGGGTAAATTGGTAATCTTCCAATGCAAAGCAAGGGTAAATTCGTCAAAAAAAGCTCTATAAACCCTAAACCCTCACGTCGGCCCCTTTCTTCTTCCTGCAGTCGACATAGCGAGAGACGAACAGCGCACAAGCAGCATCCTTTGTTCCCCGCTTTTCGCCTAAACTCTCTGTAAGTTGTACTCGTTTTCGGATTTTAGTTTTGAATTCGGGTTTTTTTAATTTCAATTTAGCTTTCTGCTACTATTAGGGTTATACATTCGGGATTTTGATTTCAATTTTGCGTTTGTGGCGTTCGTAGTAGTTCTATACCCCAGAAATTTTAAAATAAATTAATAAGTTTCTAAACTTTCTGCCTAATTGTTCCAAGTTGGTAATTTTAATTTTTTTTTTTCCGGACATTTGCATTGAATTGCTTCAAAAGTAAGAAATTTGCACCCTCCACCTTGAGGGCTTGATATTTCTTTAGAGGTAAAAATGTAGAAGCAAAACTCTACGATGTCGGAGAGTGTCGAATGCGTCGGGTTGTCATTGAGAATGTTATTAGTGGTAAATGGTTTAATCTGAATTTGTTGTTCTGGCTTCTGCTTTCTTTTTTCATTTTTGCTGTTTGGCAGCAGGATTTTGTAAGAAATGGAACACGGGTCGTTGACTGATCCCAGCCAATCCACATTTTCTTTGGTTGACGAGGATCACACATTTGCAAATGCCGTCAGGTTCACCTTGAACCAGGAGTAAGTGCTTTCTAATTGTTTTAATAAACATCTGACTATTTCTATTGGGATCACTAATCTGCTTCTTTGATGTTTTAGCTCTAATTTTACTTGTCTAAACATCAAATGTACTGAATCCTTATCAAATTTTTTTCCTCTGAAATAGAATTTGCTTTATTGGTCTACTTTTTAAGTAGAATGAGCACAGTGGAAAATGCTTTGAAAGTTTATTGGAACAAATCTTCCGAGTTAGTATAAATCTTGCCATAAGATAGGTTTAAGTTGAAAAGGATCATGTAGTAATAAGCAGTAATGGTGGTAAAAACGGTGTAACGACGATATGCTCACCAAGCTGTAATGTTCTGTTGCAGTCCAAGGACAAAATTTTGTGGGTACAGCATTCCTCATCCATCGGATAACCGAGTTAATATTAGAATCCAGACAACAGGTAACACATCCAGACCTTGTCATGGACTATTACAATGATGGTTTTTTCTCCATCAACCATTTTTTCCCATAATTGCAACCTTGCGCATATTTCTGGTTTATTTTTTTCTTCTTTAAGATAGAGATATCATACTGATGGCTGCATGCATTTGGTTTTTGCTTACATTAGCAATGTGACAACAATGTTTTCACTTAAGCAGCCTCCAAAATACTCAATTTGTTGTGCCTTTGATACTTTGCCAAATGCCTAATCATATCTGTGTATTGGAGCCAAGTTGTGGAGTCTGAACCAAATAATTAACTGGAGCAACTTTAGATCCTATAGAAACAGGTGTTTAATTGGTCATCTTAGTCTCGTCGACTCTCTGTTAATTTTTCATGGAGTTCTTACTTGAATGTGTATGTGAATCGCCCTATTTCCATCTCAAGATTGATATGTTTGGACCCATAATATAAGTGCTTTGGTGGGTAAGCATCACCATCTAACCTTGGGTCTAACGGTGGTGGTGATGGGGGATTGAGAAAGAGGGTTTCCAACTAGGTTTGGTTATGGGTTCGACCCCAACCAATTTATCAAACTTTAGCCGTCGTCTCTTCCAGGTAATTATGATGGAAAACAAAATTACCTCCCCATATCACTCCATAAAAATTGAAGGATCTCGCTTGGTGTTTCTTTACGGAATTAGTGTTTTGGAATCAGTTACGGAATTAGTGTTTTGGAATCAGTCGCTTGGTGTTTCTTTAAGGAATTAGTGGAGTTTCTAATGAATAAAACATTTGGTGTTTGATGAAATTTTACAGGTGATGCAGCAAAAACCGTATTCACAGATTCATGTCAGGATCTCATGGTGATGTGCCAACACGTGAGGAGCACTTTTGACAAGGCTGTTGTTGATTTTCGAATGAGTAAATCCGTAAATGGCATGGATATCGACTCAAATAACTAAACCTCGACATCGGATTAAAGTTGCCAAACCCAATGGTCGGACCAGATTGAGAATGAAACGTTGGGTGTTGCAGGTTTTTTTGTGTCTTTAAATTTTATGAGGGTGTTGCAAATGATGTTACTCGAAAGGCGGTAAATTCAAATTAAACATGTTTCAAACAGCGCGTATCTAACACTTGTAGATACATAATATTTTCGTACCCTTTTCCTTGTCTATTTCTGGTAAATAGGTTGGCATGCTTTCTGAAGCCAAAACTTCCATCGGATTTCACATTTCCATGGTCTTTTACGTCATTGATTGATGTACTTGTTTGGGTCCGATTTTACAATATCGGCCCGAGCCATCGAGGCCGTTGAATGAGCGGGTTTTAGGCCGTTGGATTTCATATTTTTCTAGATATTACTATTGAATTTTCGTAGTAATTATCTTATGAAATATATTTATGGAAGCAACAACAGCAGAGTTCAAATTAATTGAGGTTATGTGAAATACCGTGCAGCCTTAGAGTTCTATCTTGCATACAGAACCACATGGAACAATTCCACAAGGATATAATGGGACGATCAGCACGTTGGGATGCCATGTGGAGTAGTCAAGATAAAGTGATGTGATGGGATCAAGGTGGTTTTGCAGATAGTGCAAAACTATCAACCATGCTTTTTATTACGCATGTGTGGATAAAAATTATGAAGTGATGATGGAATATTCTTGGCAAGGTGCCAAGAATCTAGTCAACAAAAGTGTATCAGTTTAGAACTTATGGGCTTTGAAAAAGGAGAAAAGGAGATAATGATGGAGATTTTAAAATTGGTTGGATAATGGCATGATAAGTCTGATCCACGCCAAGAAATTCTCACGCAATACTCGGCAACACATCCCTATAAATACAGAGGCAGTAGCAACGAAGAAGGGACCTCCAAGCCACCACAAAATCAATACAAAATTGCCCTGCGCAAATCCTCAACAACTTGAGAACTTTTTCCTTTTCTTTTTCGCTGACACATCTTCCGTTGGCATCAACAGCACTGTGAAAGCAACCGGTGATATCTTAAGTCGGCATAGATAGCTCTATCACCGTAGAATTGGCCGAACTCGCAGTACCTTCCGTTGGCATCAACAGCACTGCGGCGGGCACGGTCAATTGTCTATCCAAGTCTCGGTCGAGAAGGTTTCTAAATCCTTTTTTGGTCGAGGTCATCTCATTAGTCTTCTCGACGAAGTGAGGTGTTACAGTTATTACATTCGGCACATTGAAAGCCGAATTCGATTTGTGAGCTTCGTAATAATAGTAACCTTGTCTTCAGGTTTGAGAATCCAGGAGGCCGAGACGTGTTCCTTTCTCGGCCGCAATCGCAAGACGCAGAAGTCAGTAGCGCGACCCAACGCAACATCAACAAATTTACTCCTCGGCCGAGCTCGGCCGACGAGTTGGCACGCCCGCATTCACCGAAGGACGTAGTTAGCTTTTAAATTACTCGGCCTGCGCGCCACGTAGGCTTTGTAGTTTTTAGGGTCAACAGTACTACAGCCAAGGAAGAAAATATCGGTAATATCGGAAATATCGGTAGTCCGAAAACACGGAAATATCGATGGAAATATCGGGATAATATCGATATCGATAAAAATTACATGGAAACCACGGAAATTGTAAGAAAAACTTGGAAATTTTTATTGAAACTTTGCAGGATGTTTATTTAGTCAATTATCTATTAGTTTATCACAAAAAATTGGAAGGAAATGCATTGCATGATGGATTTAACTGATTTAAGTTGATTATATAGCGAGCTGGCAAACATTGTGAGTGTATAAAATATGCAGTAATTAATGAAAGAAGTTTAAACACACCATAATCATTTATATATAATGACTTAGTACAATATTTTACATTTTATACATTGCATGGTAAGATACATGAGTTACACAAACAACGGGAAATTAATGAGAAAGCCCTTCCCAAAACGTCAGCACCCGCTTTTTTGACCACACTAATCCAAAGGCTCAATACCATTGATAGCCTTAAAAAGAAAAAGAATTGTTTGGTCTTAAAAAGAAAAAGAAAAGAAAATATTATATTATAAGAATATAATATAGTATTGTTTTAAAAGATAGATAGTTTAAGGGGTAAAAATAGAATGACAGTTTAATCTTTTGCTGGAAAAGACGTCGTGATCTAGTTGAGTAATCCAAATAAGAAGAGGATACAAGCCAGATCTAGAAATGTCAGTCATAATTACTTCATTTATTTACCAAAAAACCAAAAAAAAAATTGTTTCAAAACAGAACAAATAATATAATGTTATCTTAATCATTTATATAATATATTTATTGGACCAAAGCAATAACAATAGGAAGAAGGATTCACAAGATCTTGTTCCTCCCTCTCTTTGTCCAACTTTAATAGTGGGTAATTATTTTTTGTTTTTTTTAATTATGTGGGTGGTAGACTTTCACACAAAACTAGGCCTTTTTTCCACTTTCCCGATTTCCCTGCCTAATTTCTATCAATCGTCTCAACTTCTCTGTTTAACCCTCTATCTTCTTCTCCAGAGATCTCTCGATCTCTCGATCTCTCTTCTCCATTCTTCGATCTCTCTCCTCCCTCTCCTTTCTCTCTGCACCGAGACCCACACACACCACGGCCTTCTGCTCCTCCTTCTCCTTTCTCTCTGCACCGAGACCCACATACACCTCTCCTTTCTCTCTGCACCGAGACCCACACGCACACCATCGCACCTGCTCCGGCGAGTTCCTTAAATTTCTCCGGTTAGGTAAGCTTTGGGTTTTTCATTTTATGTTCTAGATCGAAGCTTAGATATGAAATTGAAGTTCTATCTCGTCTTTTTGCAAGGATTTTGGGATGAAATCGACTCGGGAATAGGCACCGCACACCCATCTCCGGCGAGGCCGTGGGTGTCGAAGAACTTTCCGAACACCTCCGGCCGTTTCACGGCAAACGGACGTTATAAAAACGTTCCTCTCGGCTTCTATTTCATGTTCATACCTAGATCGAAGTCTCCGACGTGCACAGTTCCGATATTTCCCGATATTATCGATATTATCGATATTATCGCGAAATTTGGACGAAAACCCCTTGGATACCAGTTATAATATCGGCTTAGGCAAAATTCGATAATATCGACGATATATCGCCGATATTATCGATATTTTCTTCCATGACTACAGCTTTGGAAGCAGAGATGCGGACTTCCGGCAAAGTGACCGTCTATAAGAACATCAATCTGGCCACTCTCCTTCCACTTATTTGCTGCATATTTCACTTGTATGGCGCTTTTGTCATAGTTAAGTTTTGTGGCAGGATGCTCCTTCATTGTCTCCAAATATATCAATGGCTCCAAGAAATCCGAACACGTATCAAAAACATACAAATTGTTCAGCCTCAAATTAAAACAAATTTTTATCTCACATTTCATAACACATCTAAGAGAGCATCACTGTAGCTATACAAATTTCGAAATTTAAACTCGATAAATAGGGTGATGAGTGTGGTGAGCAAAAATATTTATATATTATGGTTGAGTTTTCAAATTGGATGGGGAAAAAGGATGGTAAGAGTAGGTTGTCACTTGTAGAAAAAACTACTTGCGCGATAAAATTTTAGGCGACGAACAATATTTTGTCGCCCAAGGATGGTGAAACAAATTTTCTATTTGGATGATTTTAAGGTTGGAAGTGTGGTTACAAAGTTGTTCAGAAGATTGATTATGCCTCCGGTTAAGATCCTATCCCATTCAAAAATGCACTTTCTATGTTGCGGTTTGCATATCACCCTACTATTTCTGATCGTAAAAAATTCTGCAGCATCTCCCCAGGGTTCCCCAAGCGCACTACATGGATATTACAAACAAATATCCACTATGCACTTGAAGAATAAGATACAATCAAATTTTCCACAGTCGAAACTTAGCCAAGTTCATCGCAAACCCTAAATACATACTAGTGCACTCCCAAACTGTCCAAACTGGACAATTCAAGATTAAGTTAGATCACGGAGCCACATATTGCGCGCGCCTGCACGTGTGTCCAACAAAATCTCAAACAGGTCTAAGTATATTTCGATTTTATTTTACGAATTTAATCAACATAATTAACTTCGTATAAATGGAATGAAGTTATAACAAGTTCCACACCCCGAATTCCTACACTAATGCTGCACAAATTAAGTTTTCCTACTCCACATGTATTTCAAAAACAACAACTACAAATTTCACATCCTACATAATTCAACAAATACAATTATCACAACTAAATAAATTCATGCTTCCTACTAAAAACTAATCATAAATAACACATTTGAAGGAAAAAATAATGACAAACTCAAAATAAACTAACCTTCAAATATTTCGACGAGGAAGAGATGGAGTGAGATACAACCGGGGAGGGAGGGAGGGAGAAAGAAGCTGTGGGGGACGGCCGGGGGGCTGCAGAAAGCACATCAACGAAAAAAGGTGAGGGGGAAATGGGGGAAGAAGGCAGCAGAATCTGAGCTAAAAGGTAACCTACTACATCTTACCGACAGAAGCAGTCGTCGCGAGAATTCAAATACTTCGTCTCCTAACTATATATTCCCCTTTTTTTTACACATCACCTGTAGACTTTTCTAGACGACCAAAAAATATTACACGACGAAAAGGTCCGTCGGTTAACTACAATTTACGCGTCGAACAAGTTGTCCGCCCCATAAAAACCTCATTAAGTGCGCGCCAAATTTTTTCTTTGGCGCCAATTTTTTCCCAACAAAATATGGTTTACCCTACGAAATTTCTTTTGTCCCTCAAAATTTGGTAGGGCAAGCCGTACTTTCTCGTAGTGAGAGAGAGAGTAAACTGAAATGCCATTGTCAGCAAGTGATCATGTTGGCTTCTTCAATCCGGGAAGCAAGTTCTCAATTAGGACTTGCAGAACGGTCTCGATCAGGGTTTGTTTAGGTTTCAAGTAAGATTAGCATATAGGTATTTTTACAAAATGTGTTTTATCCCAATTGTTTTTGGGTTAGACAAGGCACATCTAATTTTCAAGTTAGGTGTAGCAAAATAAATATTTGGTTCAAATAAAATTTCTCTTTAGTAAATATGACTCATTTTTCCGCTCTTCCACACTGAACCTAACTCTTACAGATGGTACAAAAAGATGCTTAACATCCATTAATCTGGAGGCTGCAATCTTCTTGTTATTCTTACGTACTGAATAACGTTGCAGCCTTGTCATCACAGGAACTTTTTGAAGGTCTTACTATTGAGTTCACTACTATATATATCATGTTGCTTATGATTGTTTTCACCACAGATCTTGGTTTGTGACCTCATTACACCGTATAAATTCTGCTTTTGTGATAGAGGTGGCAATTGTATCCTTTAGCATTACTCCATGGTATATATTGCACCTCCAACCAAGAAAAAATGGTGCCCATAAGTCAATTTTCTATCGTCAACGTAGCCAGCAAAATCTGAATATGTATAGCCTAAAACCTCAAGTTTCTCAACGTTGCAATAGATTAACATAAAAGCCCGATCGAGTTAAAAGGAAATAATGAAACACCTTCTTTACACGTACCAAAGTTCCAAGTTCGTTTCCTTCTCTAATCTTTTAGAGTGTATGCACACCAGCTATCCCTTCCTCCCATAAGCGGATCTTAGTCCCATAAGTTAGGTCGAGTACACGAGTCACTGGAATCTCTTGTTCCGTTGTTATATATATATGTGTGTGTGTGTGTGTGTGTTGAAGTATATCCTCATTTAGGGGGTTGTATTCAATTAGGAATCTAAGGCTGTAATTATAAACTCCCACAAAATTTATGTATTTTAAATATTCACATATAAGTGGATAGATGCATATGACTAGAATACATCAAAATCGTCTAATTCATTGAATCTTACAAATTCACTGTTTTGAATACACTAAAAACACTTTCAAAGCCATTCATTTATGACCAAACTTGGATTGAATCCTTAAAAATCTGAATTGAATACGATTTGAAAAACTCATTTAAAATCATAACGGGATAAAAATCTGAACTGAATACCAGTTGCATTTGAAAAACTCATGTAAAAAACATAATTGAATACGGTTTTACAATCAAATTGAATTCTTTTCCAATACACCCCTGAATCTTTGTTTCTGCTCCCTGTGTTCCCTTTCTCTCTCCATCTTCATACCCTAATCTGATTTATTCATAATTAAGTCTTGCAACAAAGAATACAATTTTTTCGTACCAAAATAAATTACTAAATTAAATCATCACAAGGTTCTAAAGCCAGATGCAGGAATTCGAGAAATAAAATTGGACGCTAAATTTTCTTATGTACATCAAAGTATTGGAAGTTAGCGAAAATGGAAATTAAAAAACTAACCGGCATAGCGAAAATGGAAATTAAAAAAACTAACCGGCAATCCAACAGCTATACTGAGAAGTGAAATTTTTATTCAGTTCAGAAAATTAAAAAACAAGAAAGCAAACTTGAATGAAATTAAAAAAACACAAAATAAAAGAAAGAAATATGTAACCAGAAACTAATTAATACAAACCTCTGCAACTAAATCAGGCTAACAAAGGAAGCAACTGATAGATTCAAAGATAGAGCACTCACGCCCAGTAGACTCTTACCTCTCTCATTATTTATCGATCAAAAGGTCCACTGGGATCGAGTTGTTTACACAAACCCAGATAGGTAAGATAAAGAACTCGATCCTTGGCACCGGTTCGATGATTTTTGGTGTGCTTACAGAAATATTTCAACTGCTCAAGCGTGCAGCAACCAAGCATCTGCCCCAGCAGCAAAAACAGCCAGTTAATCACCTTCTTCTTCTCCCCTATGATCGGTTTCGCGCTGTTCTCTTGTTTGCAAAACTTGCATGCAGGAAGAACCGGGTTCATCCACACACTCGGTGCCCTATCGCGCATCGTGCTCTTGTTACCAGCAATAAAACTCCCAACCTCAAGAAACTTTTCCTTCAGATTATAATCCATCTCATATTGTCGTTCACAACGCTTGCACTGCACTTCACCAGTGATGGTAACGATTTGCCTTGAATGCAAGTATTCCAGACTGTGAACCATGGCCCGCCTTGTGGTAGCCCACGGAAAGGGAGCCGGGACAGTCTCGCTCTTTCCCTCCCTCGGACCTTGAGTAGGGTTCCGCCGTGCACGCAGATGACGAGATGTGGGAACTCCGGGATTGGGCAAGGGCATGGACGGGGAGGAGGAAGATTGTAGTGTAGTCATGTAAAGTGGGTGTGAGGATGAGAGTTGGAGAGGATGAGATGAATGTTTTTGAGGCATTAGGGTTTGTATGAACAAGGGTGTTGGCTGCACTGACAGTGACGGCGATGATTGTGGTGGCACCGGCAGTGGCAACGATGCTGGTAGCTGTGTATCTACTGATGGCATTAGACGAGGTCTTGATTGAGGACGATTAGAATTGAGCGAGAGAGCGAGCATATCGTTCTCTTCTGCTTCGAAATCGGGGCCAACATCTTTGTTGTTGTTCTTTCTCTTCTTGTTGTTTTCTTTTTCATTGTTGTTGTTCTTGATATCTTTGTCCCTGTTCTTCGTCATAGCTTTCTCGTTCTCTTTCATGGAGAAAAAAGTTTAATATTTGAAAACAGAGAAACTCGAGTGAAAGAAAATATTGAAATAGTAAAATTGAGTTTGCACGTGTACTGAAATTTATTGAGATAGAATTAGAAAGAGGAATTGAGATAGAGTTAGAATGCTATTCAAATTTTGAAATTAAAAAACTATTCAAATTCGATTATGGTTAGGTTTTCTTAATGGTGGGCATTATAATCTTTTTACATGATTTTATCCGATGCCTAGTCTTTTTTATTTTTATTTTTTGGAAACTAGTTTATTTATTTATTTTTGTTTCAATATAATTTTTAGCCTATTTTATAGACACACATTTGTTGTCCTTGAAAGAGTTATTTAGTAAGTAAAACGTTTACTTTTTGGAAGAGAGATTTTATAAACTATTTTGGATGCGGTTGAATTTCAAAGTTTGTCTAAAGCCAAATATTGTGACATTTTACAGTACAAGGGGACTAAATTTTCGTTGGTATTTTTAAAAGAAAATGAAATAAAAGTCCTGTTGGTTTTAGTTAAGATTCAAAGATTATGTTTTAACTATTGTTCAAATCCTATGAATCTTGGACCTAATTGATGATTAACATTGATTACACAGGGTTTGATGAAACATGCATCCTCTTTGGGTATGAACAATTAAAAGTTTTCGTGAATAATGATATGTAAGTTTGACTAATTTTCCTTATATCCTGTCTATTTTGAGCATGGAACTTATTAATTTTTTTCATTTGGTTCGAAAACTTATTAATTAAAGTTTGAATGGGTTCGACTAATTTTTCAAAAAACTTATCCTGAAATACGATGTTAGGACTAATATAAATCATTGATAAAAGGCTCCTACGAAAAAATAAATAACGCAAACAATTGTCATACTTAACTAGCAGAGAGCACACGCTTTGTGTGTATGAATTTCTCTTAATAAGTGCATATTTTTTTTAATATTACATAATTATTGTTTTGTCCTTATGTAAATATTGTGTATCAAAAGTGAGGGTAAAATTGAAAAAATAAGTATATGATTGTCATTTTATGAAAAAAAAAAAGAGGGTAAAATAGGAAAACATTGATATGATTGTCATTTTGTCAAAAGGTACAAATTACTATTTTGCCCTCCTTTTGTCAATATTGTGTATCAAAAGTGAGGGCAAAATAGGAAAAAAAGGGAAAAAAATTTGACAATGAGGGTTCTCTTAATAGTATAGATAATCAAGGGCAAAATTCAAGCGGATATTATTTTAGAATCAGCTCACAAATATGAACGAATATATATTAGAATCAGTGCCATAACCTAAAAGCAGACATACTCTTTTTTGACATATAAAGTTATAAACTAGTTATACCATACAACTATATTCTAGTAAAATTTTCCAACCAGCCCACATCTTAAATGGATAATTTTATATAATTTTTCTTCCCCTTAAAAAGATAAGGCAAGAAAGGAAGAAAGAAGTTAGCACTGAAGTAGGACATGGCTAACGCATATCGGCAATGATAAAGTGAGAGTGTAGTGTGTATTTAGACTGTAAGTGCAGACGATGAGTTTTTTCGCAGAGGTTTGTAACTTTAGTTATGAATTGTGTTACTTACAATCACCCATAATCTCTGGGTGTACAATATTAACAATATATAGATACACATATGGACATTATTATAGATATTGTTATGGATATCATATAAATAAATATGCGCACATGTCAACTTAATATTTACATCATTTGAATACAGTCTTACACTATTCCAATGTATAGGGCAGTAACATATATCTCAATATAATAGTGTGATGTTAGATTGCTATATAGGATAGGGTAATTTAGACATATCATCTTATTAAACTATAAGTATAAGAGTAACAACTCAAACTACAAGTGACGTTTACCGCAGTGACAGAAAGTAATCATGCATATACATCCTAGTGCGATTCGACCCCATTGATGCCCCTCCCCCTAACAACAAACAATTTAACTTACTAACTTTATCTTTAATTGTAAGAAAAAAATAACAAAAACTGCAACGGACCAAACCAACTAGTCCAATTCAACAGTTTGATTCGGTTTTGGAGTCTATAGAGCCGACCATGAGGATAGCCAAGTAAACGACGAGGCCCAAAATATATGTTATATATCTTATAAGTATCTTACAAATAAGATATATAATTATTTTTTTATCAAATATCCATGCCTTAAGAATTTTGATCAATGTGTTTTGGTGCATTAGACCATGTTAGCATTTTTTTTATTTACCAAATTAAAATTAACTAGTCTTTATATGCACCTACTTCTGCAGGTGCAAAGACCTTTCTTTAATCATGTGACTTACAAACCCTTGATTCACTTATCTATGCAGATTTTTTACTTATTTATTATTTCGCTTGAGTTTGGAATGTGTGAGAGGTTTTTAAGTATTGCAATAATAGAACAACATATTAGAAAAGAAAATTAGAATGATTAGTTGATCACATAGTACTTTAAACTTTGAAGTGGCCATGAAGGTTAGTGAGGCTCTTACTTTTCTTCCTTCTCTTGTATGTCAATTAACAACTCTCTCCAAAGTACAATCAAATAAAAATTTAGTAAGTTGTATTTGATACAGTAGTAAATAGTTTTCATTCTACAACTTAAGAAAACAAATTTAAAATACCAAAAATTCATTATAAACTACAAAGAATGTATTAAAAAAAATCAGAGAACACCAATAATTATTCTGAAGGAAAAATTGTGAAAAACTAAGTTCATCAAGCAACATAATGCATGCATTTAACGATTAAATGGTAAAAGCATGTTTCTATGCACTTTAAAACAAAACTTAAACCATGAAATTCAACGCCTAATAGTTGTGGTGAACCAAGATTCAACTCAAGAACAAAGTGAGTTGAGAAATATTATACCTTTGATGAATCCTCTTTGCATGAGGAAAGGCTAATCACCCAAGAGAGAGAGCCTTCATTTCTTGCTAATTGCTCCACGATTTCTTGGAGAATGATGGGTGAATGGATTCTCCAAAAGTCTCCAAAGTTAGAGACCTCTAAGTTCTGACACCAAGGATGGTAAAGGAAGAAGATGAGTGACCATGGAAGACAAAATGGTAGCAATGTCTCCCATGGTGGTCGGCCTTTCTAGAGAGAAAGAGAGAGCTTGTGTTCTCTCATCTTTCCTCAAAGAAACCCTAAATGAAGAAAAAGATATAAGGATACTTTTATACCTCCCTTCAATGGAGTGGCAAACTTGTAATAAGTCTAAAACCGCTCCCTCTCTAAGCAAGGCCCGCCTCCCTATTGTTAGTGAGTTAATTGCCCATTTTGTTTTAGTTGTCACACAACTTAAACCTTATGTGCCTTGTGGACCAAAACCCTTTTGAGTGCCGTAACCCGAAACTAACTTAAGGCCTAAAACGAACCTTTCGTTCTTGATTAATTAACTTTTTAATTAATCCTTGCCATATACAATTAAACTATTTAATTGTCCTTATTCATCTTCGTTATATCATTCAATCATTACCTTACATGATGTGTGATTTATTAGGTTCCTTTTAGCGAGGCAGTGGGCGAATAGAACTATTACTAATTGATTGTGAATTGAAATTTACTTTCAATTCTCCCTTTAGTGATTACACATCTTCAAGACTTCCACAAGTCATGAGTGACACCTATCAGTATGTTATGGCTATCCAAGCTAATCAAGAGAGGTTGGAGAATCTATTCAGTTTGGGACTACAAATGCAATACGGTATTTAACTAATACAATACTCTTGACCACACTGTTTGGTTTGATAGTTTATTCATGCCTATTATCCAATGTGATCCTCTTACTTATATGATTACCTTGAAGTGATTTGGAACGACTTCTTAAATGTCATTCATACTCTAGCCAGATATTCTTAATCATATCATAGAGTATTTTCCTTCAACGGTTTGAAGGTTAGAGATCCCTTGTTTATACATTCACTTGCTTGTATAATTAAGTAGCTTAACCCCAACTATGTTGTGGACACCCTCTGATAGAGTGCCTTTGACATAGTCAAAGATCAAGGACCTAACTATGATGCCTCATGTCAAAGGACTACTTTGCATTATCCTAACCTTGTGTTCTCATGTGACATGAGTATGACAACTCTTTGTTGATCGCGTTCAGTGGACTCATTCTCTATTGAGCACCTACATACTTATCTTGGTGTCAGTCGCACTATTGACTCGAGACCAGTCACTCTTCTTGAGAGAAGACATATCACGTGCTGATCTTAACGAACCGTCAATGCCCAATTGAGTACGCGAGAGAATGATCTCATGAATCTAACTTCTTTAGATCACATTCTCTTAATTACATATTCCTTAGACTTATTATTCAAGCATATAACATGTATATGAGAAGGCTTTAAACAATAATCTTTGCCCTTATATTAAACTAGAGTAGTTTAACATGTGAAATGTCTGTAAAATATCATCATAAGATTGGCTTTAGGCACATTTCCAACAATCTCCCACTTGCACTAGAGTCAATCAACTTGTCATCAGTGATGATACCTTTTCTGAATTCATTTCAAAATTAGCTAAGTAGTAGGCCTAGATAGTGGATATCTATATGTTATCCATAAAAGCAACCTTGAGATTAAAGACGTCACCATTATACATGATTCTCAATCATGTGGTTTAGTCTCTCAATTGTGTTCAGATCTTAATGATACTTTGATTCTCTGGCTTGAGCTATCGTCTCATTAGTATCGTAGTGTGGGTACACTACTGACATTTTCTAGTTGGAACCAAATGGAGAGTTCATAAATGAACTTTCCCATCCAAACAACATTGTTGTAAGCTTCTATATGGCGATATATTTCTCATGCATGATGGAACACACTAGAGTCATTACTTTTAGTGTTTCCACCCAAATATCTCTTTAGTCATAATAAAGAGATATCCAATTACCTTTTGTCATAATGAAGAGATATCTAATGATAGATACAATATTAGATTCATAATCTAATACGTTTACACTTCCATTCGTTACTCTAATTCTTCCTAATTCTTAAGGAATCTATTCTTTAGTATTCCTTAAATACGTAAGGATTCACTTGATAGTTGCCATGGTTCTTATCCTAGGCATGCACTGATATCGTCTTGTACCGATTGGTACAACTTATATCAACGTTATGCATATGCATAAATGATTCTATTTACGCATTATGTTTCTTTGGGAGTCAAATGGTACATTCCCTTTTAGAAGAGAAACTTCCCAGTCTAACATGAATTGTCCTTCCATTTGAAGTTTATCATTTGAGAAACTTCATACATCTATCGTCTATCAATAGGGGTTGAGATAATCCAATTATATCTCAAAATCTATCATTATAGTTTAGTATATAGACTAAGTCTCCCGTATACATTCTATCATTATAAAATGTTTAAAGTCATAACTTTATCGAAGAAGAATTCCTTTCATTTTCAAAATTAATATATCATATATATGTTCAAATTTAGAAAAAATGATTAACTCCCACTAATCTTTTGTAAACCTGGTAAACGAAAGATTCATTTACATCTTTACGAGAAATCAAACGATTTGAACTTTTTTCATAAGGCACTTGTAGTTCCCACTAGCTTACTAAGATTCATAATGGATGGATCTCTACAACTTACACAATTTACATCTTGATAATGGTTTCGGAAACCCATGTTATGTCCAAACATTAAGTCACCGTTTAGTCGTAGCAAGCAGTCTTCGAATTGATTGAAAAAAAGACTACGTCAAAGATGATTTCTTCTAAGTCAACCAATCTCTTTGATTGTAGTCACCTTAAGCTACCAATTAGCTTTGAAGGTTTCACTATTTCGGGTCAAAATGGTATTATACCATTTCCTTGCGTATATGTCATACACACACTCAATGTAGTCATAAGGATCTCCATTCTTATTTCTTTCAAATTAAGTGGTGTAGATCCATGACATGGTCATATTAAGTATCAATTCTTCAGGACTTAAAAATAGCAATTGTCAAGCAAGTAAAGAAATAGTCTACTCCAATTGTAGACATCTGGAACTCTACAGATTTGTAAATTGAATTGAGTGCTCACCATAAACAATGTTGAAATAAAAAAAATAAGGGAATAAAACCAAAAAAACATTTTGATTAGACCATTAGGAACTTTCATGCTTTCGACAGCAACCATGGAGAAACAATTTTGATGTGTAATCCTTAACCATATTGAAACCAAAAAAATCGAATAGTAAATTAAATTCGTTTGGATTCCTGCACACAAAAGCCCAATATGTAAAAGAGAAGATATATGAAGTTTTCATTAAAAAAAAAAAAGAGTTAAACGGAGAGCAATATGAACAACGACTAAATTTGTCATGACTCATTTGTGATGATGAAATTAAATAATTTATGCACCAGGTATACTCGTGATTACAAAAATTAAAAATTTATGCATAATTCTTAGCTTGTAATTTTATGATTGAGAAAAAAATTAAACTAATGTACACACCAGTCAAATGTTAGCTCCAAGTGTATGCAAGAAGATGGTTTTTGTGCCATGTTGAGATCAAACTTTAAGAAAATTGCAACATGCAAAATGTATTTAACATGTTTCAAATTAAAGAGAAAAAAAATACGAAGGTTTAACAAAATGAAAGGAGATTCTATGCACAAAAGGAAACAACTAAACATGAAGAACCCAAACCAAACGTCATCATCTTACCATACATCGATAGAACAACAAACGAAATACAGTTACCTTAAAATTTCATAAAGGACAACCAATATTAGAGGCGAAGATAAAAAAGCATATATACCAATCTTACCGTATACTTCTTCGCCAATTGAGCACTCAAATCTTTTCCATGTGAGTGTGGCAGAAGATGAGAATAATTTGGAGAGAAAACGAATGGATGGACATATACTATAAAGAAGAAATTAATAGATATGATTATAATATTGGTGAACTGCCAAATCAAAACGTGGAGGAATGAGAAAGATGTGTCTTTTAGTAATACCAACAAACATTATCTATATATATAAAGTGAGAATGATAAGAAGGATAAAAAGGTGAAACATTCAAAATGTCACAAAATACCCTCACTTCATACACAAAGTTAATCTATCTATATAAAGTGAGAATGATGAACATGTGAACATTCAAAATGCCAAAAAATACTTGCACTTCCTACACAAATTTAATAGATAACTGCTAATAGAAATAGGTTAAAAATGTAATAATGCATATTCTACAATGTGTCATAGCTTTCTCGTTCTCTTTCATTGAGGAAAAAAAGTCTAATATTAGAAAAGAGAGAAACTCAAGTGAAATAAAATGTTGAAATAGTAAAATTGAGTTTGAATGTAGACTAAAATTTATTGAGATAGAGTTAGAATACTATTTAAATTTTGAGATAAAAAAAAACTATTCAAATTCGATTATAGTTAGGTTTTCTTAACGGTGGACGTTATAATCTTTTTACATGATTTCATTGGATGTCTAGTCTTTTTTTTCTTTTTTCTTTTTTTTTTGAGAAACAAAACATTAATTAGGAGAGAAAGAAGCCCCGGGAACACCCAAGGCCTCTAGAGTCATACAACAAAATATTGACGGCTTTTGAAGGAACATAAACACCCCAAACATGTAAATTATTACAACTATGCCCAATAGAAGTGATGACACCTGTCCCAAAATTTGCTTCCCTAAAACATAATTTTATTTTTATATTTTTGGAAGCTAGTCTTTTTTATTTTTGTTTCAAGATAATTTTTAGCTTATTTTATAGACACGCGTCTACTATCCTTGGAAGAGTTATTTAGTAAGTAAAACACTCACTTTTTGGAAGAGTGATTTTATAAACTTATCTTGGATGCGTTTGTTTTCGAAGTTTGTCTAAAGGCACATATTGTGACATTGTAGATACAAGGGATTATCTTCTAGTACAACAAAGGTAAATTTTCCAACCAACCCACATCTTAAATGAAATTCCCAAGGCATTCATTTCAAATAGGATAATTTTGTAAAATATTATCTCAATACAATATTGTAATGTTATATTGCTATATAGGATGTGGGAATTTAGACATATATTGTAACATCCCACATCGTCCAGGGGAGTGATCCTTAAATGTATATTCCTATCCCTACCTAGCACGAGGCCTTTTGGGAGCTCACTAGCTTCGGGTTCCGTAGGAACTCCGAAGTTAAGCGAGAAGGAGGCCAGAGCACTCCCAGGATGGGTGACCCACTGGGAAGTTGCTCATGAGTTCCTAAAAACAAAACCGTGAGGGAATGGTAAGCCCAAAGCGGACAATATCGTGCTACGGTGGTGGAGCGAGCCCGGGAAGTGATCCACCCCGGGCCGGGATGTAACATATATATCATCATATTAAATCATAAGTATAAGAGATAACAAAAATTGCAAATGACACTTTATTGTAATGACGGAAATCAATCATGCATATGCACCCTAGTGTGGTTCCAACTCTCACCGATGCCCCTCCATCTAACAACAAACAATTTAACTTACTAACTCTATCTTTTGTAAAATAAAAAAAAAAAAAAAAATAAAAAAAAAAAAAATGTAACGGACCAAACCAACTAGTCCAATTCAACAGTTTGATTCGCTTTTAGGGTCTATAATGCCGATCCTGAGGATAGCCGGGCAAGTGACGAGGCCCAAAATATATGTTATATATGTTATATATCTTATAAGCATCTTACAAATAAAATAAAGTAATGCATGTATCTAAACTCTGTGTGTGTGTGGCAATTTTTAGTGCATTTCCATTTTTATTCTTAACAAACGATATTATATGCACTAAGGGAGAGATGGGGTGCTTAGTCTCACAATGGGCTAAAAGACGAGAATCGAACTTAAGACTTCTCACTTACAAGTGAAAAAGAATATCACTAGACTGTAGTACTAAGTGGCTAGTGTATTCTATTTTCAGTTATTAGATTTAATGCTCAAAATTTGTTTTTTTTATTTTCTTTATTTTATTTTTTATATCAAGTATCCATGCCTTTAGAATTTTGATTAAGGTGTTTTGGTGCATTAGACTACGTCAACATTTCTTTATTTACCAAATTAAAAATAACTAGTATTTCTACACTTGCTTATGCGAGTGTGAAAGACCTTTCTCTAATCATGTGACTTACAAGTCCTTGATGCATTTATCTATACAGATTGTTTTACTTATTTCTTATTTCACTTGAGTTTGGATTGTGTGAGAGGTTTTTAAGTATTGCAATAATAGAACAACATATTAGAAAAGAAAATTAGAATTATTAGTTTATCACATAATACTTTGAACTTTAAAGTGGCCATGAAGATTAGGGAGACTCCTACTTTTCTTCTTGCTCCTGTATGTCTATTGGCAACTCTCTCCAAAGTACAATTCAAATAAAAATAATAGTAAGTTGTATTTGATAGAGTCATAAATAGCTTTTATTCTATAACTTAAGAAAACAAATTTAAAATAACAAATCCCTTATGAACTAAAAAGAATGTATTAAAAAAATCAGAGACACCAAGAGTTTCTCCTTTACTTATCATCTCTTCAGACATCTTTCAGTGGCACCTACAATAAAATGAAAATGAAGAACGTCTTGACCCCTGCACAAAACTTGTCACAATTGAAAAAAAAAACAAAAAAAAAAGGGCATGTTTAGTACTCTACTTGAATCCAACTTTTTAAACTCAAAAACAATTTTCAAGTTTTAGGCCTTAAAAACTTATTTGGTAGGACTATTTTCAAAAACTGAACTCAAGACTAATTAAAAAAATATGGTCTATTCTCTAAAAACATAAAAAGTGAGTAGAGTTTTTAAACTTAAAACTCACTCCTTTTTTTTTCTCTCCTTCCTCCCCTCTCACTCCAAATCTGTCTCTCTCCTCTCTTTTTTTATTTTATTTTTTTTTACCTTTTTCGTCTCTCATCCAATCCGCTGTCTTCATTCTCTCGGTTTATTCTCTAACTCATCTTCCTCTCTATCTCGTCCGATTCTTTCTCTTCTTTCTCTTTCCTTCAATTTTCTCTTACTTTCTTTCCTCCTCTCTCCTCTTTCTCCCTCTCCTGCGACTCCCTCTTTTTAGATCTCTTTGTCTAGTTTAAGTCGTAAGATTTAAAAATTTTAAATCGCAAACCAATCAAGTTTTTAAGTTTTAAAGAAAATTATTTTGAAGAAATGTTTTGAGAAATGATAAAAAAAAATCAAATAGGATAACAAACAGGCCCATAGCTTTCTTAATTGAAAATCACATATTGTTTCGTTTAACCGAATTGTCAACACATATAAAAAACAAAACAAAAAAAGAGCTTGCCATTAGAATTCATGCTTTTGGCTCTTAGTGGAATCTCAAAACATTGTGTCAGTAAACACGTTACTATGATGACTTGACCATCATGTCCCTAACATGCAAAGTTTCTTATTACCTTTAGTTCAAGAAGGCTGTTGAAGAATGCAAAGCGGATATAATACTAGAAACTTACAAATAGTGATGAAATGAGCATAATCATATTAAGTATCGATTCTTAGGACTGAAAAGTAGCAATTGTCAAGCAAGTAGAGAAATAGTCTACTCCAATTGTAGACATCTGTAATTCTACATGTTTGTAAACGGAACTAGAGTGTTCCCCTTCAATTAGGTTGAAATAAAAATAAGTGAATAAAAAAAAAACTATTTGATTAGACCATTATGAACTTCATGCTTTCGGCAACAACCATGGAGAAACAATTTTGATGTGTAATTCTTAACCATGGAAAATAATGAAAGCATTGTTAGTTATAAAAAATAATGGTTTATAATTGAAAATCCAAAAAAATTGAAATAGCTTGAAAAGTAAATTAAATCCGTTTGGACTCCTGCACATAAAAGTCCAGTATGTAAAAGAGAAGATATACCAAGTTTTCATTAAAAAAAAGAGAGAGAGAGTTGAACACAGAACAATATGAACAATGACTAAATTTGGTATAACTCATTTGTAATGATGAAATTAAATCATTTATGCACCAGGTATATTCTTGATTGAAGAAATTAAAAGAATTTATGCATAATTGTTAGCTTGTATTTTATGATTGAGAAAAAATTAAACTAATTTATACATCTTAACCTTTCGTTATACAATAATACATAGCATGACAATCAATTTCCATGTACACACCAGTCAGATGTTAACTTTGTTTCTTCTGGTCAGTGTATGCAAGAAGATGGTATTTGTGCCACATTGAGATCGAACTTTAAGAAAATTGCAACATGAAAAATGTATTTAACATGTTCCAAATCAAAGAAACAAAGATATGAAGGTTGAAAAAAAATGAAAGGTGATTCTATGCACCAAAGGAAACAAATAAACATGAACAAACTCAAGCCAAATATCATCATTTTACCATACGTCGATAGAACAACAAACAAAATACAGTTATCCTGAAATTTCGTAAAGGACAACCAATATTAAAGGCAAAAATTAAAAATGATAATTCTCAACTGTGGAACCAAAAATAATCACAAGGCGACACGTGGATTTTTTGGTAAAAGAGGACAAAAATACCCTTGAGGCATACCGAGATTCCTACGCGCGAGCGGCGGACAATCATCCTCAACCAAGTCAAAAATGCTCCAAAAAAGGTAACCAATTCCAATTTATCTCATCCATCCTCATTATAGGTAATTACTTCATAACCTATAAATTATCCCATAAAAATAGAGATTAATTGGCTAATTAATGAATTAATTCATAATTAATTCATTAATCACCAAATTAATCACCCATTATACCCCAAAAATCACACCAAGGGCCGGCCATTCCCATCCAAAAAGAGCCTATCATATTCTATGCCTTTTCCACCATTTTCCCTTTTTAATTATTTGGTAACTCCTAATTAAACCTAAATTAAACCCAAAAAACCCTAGCCACCCCTATCCCTATAAATATACTCTCATTCTCACCAAAAAACCAATTCCAACACTTTGGCAAAAATCCCAAAATTCTCTAAACACTATTTCTCTCTAAATTCTAACTTTGGCATCGGAGGTTCTTCGGCCAAAGCCCCCCCCATTCATCGTGGGCGCGTGAGGCTTGTGACCATAACCAAAGGTGTTATTTATTTTGTAGGTGCAATTTTGTCCAAGATCAAGGAGGAAGAAATTTGCATCCACAAATTGGTGCTTTCATTGAGAGTTGAAATCCATACTCGTAGAAGACTCTCGCACAAAAAGGTTTTTTCTTTATTTTCTAGTCCATTTGAATATTTTTTCATACGTTCTTATTATTAGAATTTTTTACTTGCAAAGGTTCTTTGATAAAACGTATAAGCAAAATATAATGGTTAGAAATTTAGAAAATTCCACAAGTGAAAATTTTAATGTTCAAGAAATGGGATTGCGGAGATCCGTGAGGCTAAATGCGACAATAAGTGGAGCAGCACCACCACCACGAGTTTCCACCATGGGAACCACCACGGTGGCTACCTCGGTAGCCACCCGTGGCTACCTCGGTAGCCACCCGTGGCGAGGTCCATGGTGCCTTCACCACGACTCGAGCCGTGCCATCCAAGGCTCACGGCACCAAGGCCACGGCCCAAGTCATGCCATCCAAGTTTGCACAAGCCCGGAACCAAGCCTCGCATTCGCATGCATCACATACTATGCAGCCTGCTCCCGCCAAGCAACCTGCTCTCGTGACCCAGCCTGCTCCCGACGAGCAGCCCACTCCCGTGGCCCAGCATGCTCCTGCCAAACAGCCTGCTCTCGTGACCCAGCCTGCTTCCGACGAGCAGCCCACTCCCGTGGTCCAACCTGCTTCCGTCGAGCAGCCCACTCCCGTGGCCTAGCCTGCTTCCGTCGAGCAGCCCACTCCCGTGGCCCATCCTGCTTCTGCCAAGCAGCCCACTCCCGTGGCCCAGCCTACTCCTGCCAAACAGCCTGCTTTCGTGACCCAGCCTGCTCCCGACGAGCAGCCCACTCCCATGGTCCAGCATGCTTCAGTCGAGCAGCCCACTCTCGTGGCCCAGCCTGCTCCTGCCAAACAGCCTGCTCTCGACGAGCAGCCCACTCCCGTGGTCCAGCTTGCTTCCGTCGAGCAGCCCACTCTCACGGCCCAACCTGCTCCTGCCGAGCAGCCTGCTCTCGTGACCCAGCCTGCTCACGACGAGCAGCCCACTCCCATGGCCCAGCCAGCTCCAGTCGAGCAGCCCACTCTCACGGCCCATCATGCTCCAGTGACTTTCCAAGCAGCCCAAGTCGGCCCAAGACTATCTCAACCATCCGGACCTACCATCGAGTCGACCACCCTTCCACTACCCAATGAGGCGCATTCCTTCCAAACTCTTCCAATCTAAATGGCGAACAACACTTGTCTCGACAAGTCATAGAGTTGACGAGCGCCCTTGCACAACAGACAACCTTGGTGAATCAACTTTTGCAACGCATCGAGATCCAACGTGCCCTGGACAAGGTATCCCAAAGTAGGACAAGGGCAGACGGACCTTTCCAGCAGCGTCCCGGCAAGCAGCCACTCGACCAGCCACGAGCCGAACGTTTGGGCAGTGTACATTCCCATCTTAGCGCGCGGAGGAGCATGCACTCTCGACTAGGCCCACGGATGAGCATACATTCACGGTTGGGGTCATACTCCGATAGTCAACATGAACAACCTTCCGGACAAATTGTCCATTCGCGGCTAAGCCCACAAAGAGCATCCTCCACCTCACATCAGAGTAGGCAGCACGACGGACGGAGAGAAGCAGTCACTCAATCCAGCTCAAGTTCAACCAACAGCCTGCGAAGAACTCGTTCGCCTGCTAGGAACGCACCACATGCACTGCATCTGCGGCATAGACGAGCCAAACACATGGAAGAGCAGCCTAGACCAGCAAGTCATGGCTGGGGGCAGCCGAGAGCTCCGCTACCCCAACAAAGGCAAATTCAGGAAGAAGTAGAGAGACTATTGACCAAGCGATTGCATGATTTCCAACGCAACGAGGTCACCGACGAGGCACTACGACGGAACATGACCAACATAAGCAGGTCACCCTTCACAGACGAGATCGAGCAGGCAGAGCCTCCACGCGAGTTCAACATGCCACATTTCACATATTTCAAAGGGGATGAAGACCCGGAGAGACACTTAGAGCGCTACCGAAGCGCAATAATCCTTTATCGAAACAACGATGATCTCATGTGCAAAGATATTCGCCACCACTCTACAAGGCGAGGCGCAAGACTGGTTCTACACCCTGCCGCCACAATCCATCCGGAATTTCTACGAACTTTCTTTGGTTTTCACCAAAGAATATTCATCTTATCGCTCGATCAAAAAGAAGTCTGACCATTTGTTCGACGTCAAGAAGAACCCAAATGAATCGCTTCGAGACTATGTGAGGAGGTTCAAAGTAGAGAAGGCAAAAATAGTCGGATGCAACGACTCGATAGCTAGAGCAGCCTTTCAAAAAGGACTTCCAGCAGACCACCCGCTATTCGGAAAATTGATCATGAAAGAAGATCTAACTCTAGCGGACTCTTTTGCTTTGGCAGAGAAGCATGCACTTTGGGATGAGGCTCGCCAATGCACATTCAAGGACTTGAAGAAGTACCCGACATCACCTCCCTAGAAGCAGCGGATGACTTATTCGCATGTTTGACGGTATCTAAAGTAGCAATAAGCTCTACCATCATGCGAGAAGAGTTGGGGGCCCGACTACCTGTATTATACAGTTACCTGTATTCTACAGTTCAAAAACTCTCCTCGATGCCATTAAAAATTCAAAAGCTAACTTTAGCGATAATTGTCGTAACCCAAAAGCTTAAGTTTTGCAGTCATCATCATGACGTACTATTCCGCCGAATCCAAACCGGCGACGATAAAGGCGTACACCCTGGCAGATGCAAAGTTTTCTGACGAACGCAACAACTCGGCCCAACGATGCCCCGAAGGCAGCCGAGCACACTTTAGCCACACTTGCTCCCTCAATGGAGATTTCTGGCGTTTGCATGTTGACGACGCATCCAACTACGAAGGCTCGTGAGCAGTCGTGGTTCTTGCCACCCCAGACGTTTCAATGCTCAAGCAGGCGATCACTCTAAACTCCAAAGCATCCACTAAGATGATCCTCGACTGCCACAAGAAATCCCCCACCAATAAGAAAAGAAAATGGCCAGACGAACTCCAAGGATGTCTATGGGCATATCACACAACCAAAAGACGAGCAACCGAAAGGATATGGCCACAAGCTTAGATCTGGCAGAAGAGATGAGCGAACAGACTATCACTCGCATTGCAGCCTACCAGCATCAGCTCCTCTCCAGCTACAACAAAAGGGCCAAGATCCGGCAGTTCCAGCCCGGAGATCTGGTCATAAGAAAAACCTTCATCACTGCTAACAGAAAAGGCTAAAAAAATATGGATCCCATCTGGGAAAGTCCGTACAAGATCAGCAGAGTAGGTGGCAAGAACAATTACGCATTCGCCACCATAAAACGACAAAAAGATCGAAAAACAGTGGAACGCCTACAATCTGAGGAAGTACCATGTGTGACCTCTTGCTACATCAAAGCCCGAACACTCAAGTAGCTCGACGGGCACTACCTCACCAGCCGACGATTATCCAATTGTTATGCAGTTCTTACCTTACATCTAAGTTCTCGTTTGTTTAACTCGTTTTTCAATGAGGAATTCATAAGTAATCACGACTTGGCTTGGCTGCATGCTTACAACAACTGATCACTCATGCACTTCAAAAGAAGACTGCGCCCTTCTTAGGGACTTACCGCAGGAATTGCGCCCCCCGAGGAACCAACCATGCTCTCTAGTGCGAGAGGGTAAACTAATTGCTCTCTAACGCGAGAGGGTAAACCACATGGGTCAGCTCTCCAAGAACGGGAGGATAAACTTTACACTCCGAATATCCAGACGTGGATGAGCCGGGTTGCCCTAGTATAACTAGATGCACGATGGCTTGCGCCGGGATTCCTAGAAGTAGCCGCAATGGTCTTTTTCAAGGCTTAGCTAACTGAAGGATTTTGGGTCTCTTGGCCTAATCCGTGGGGAACCGGGCCCTAGAGACAGAGAGGGCACATTACGCAGTACATCCGATGGACGGCTGCCCTGGAATCCTAAAGCTGCTACCGAGTGCACTAAGGTAGCCTACGGATTCTGGAAGACTGCCTACGGCTTGCCCTTCGAGCAGTAAAGCCGTACTAGACTTATACAACCGCACATTCTTGTGAAAGGTTAAACAAGCTAGCACGCATATACGAAGTTTTATCCACTGCCGACATGCTACGTAGTCGATAAGCTTCACCTCTGCCAAGCGCGAAACAACTTACACCAAGTCCTAAAGTGTTATGATACTCGCTACGCAACCTACGGAATTGGAGAAAGTCAAGGTTAACAGCCTAGTGGTTACGCGGACTTGTCTGCTTCTGTAAGTAAGGCATCCGGCTGCTAACCCAATGGCTAACAACTTTGCAAAGTTCTACACCAACACCTACAGCTGCATAGGCTACGCGAGCTTGTCTGCTTATAAAAAAGTAGCATGCTTGCCACTGGTCTATCAAGTCTAAAGGTTAGGGCATGAATAAAAGAAGCAAAAATGAAGAAAAGCTAAGGAAAACATGTTTATAAACAACTAGCAAAGGCCGAAGAAGTTCAAGCAAAACAAGAGCTACAAGGAAAAACTAAGAAAATCTTAAAGACTACCTAGATGATTACACTTTAGCATCCTGGACATCCCACGACTATTCGGTCGCCACACCTTCAGCAGCCGCGAAACTCTTAGCATCGACATCACCCCCGACTGCTCCAGCCTGGGCACCAACTTCTCCAACTACTTCACCAATACCAAGATGGACGCGCTACAGCTCATCCATTTCTTTCTTCAAAATTTCGTTGATCTTCAGTACACCTTGAAGTTCCAACAATTGGGGTTCAAGCCTATCGACGATTCTCTTGAAGTGGATCACTTGATTATAAGCAGCAATCAACTTTTCGTCCTTTGCATAAGCAGCGAAAGAAGTCTTTGGTTTTTTCTCAGCCGGCATCTCTTGAGCAGGCAGGGAAGATCCATTTTCCCACCTTCACTTGCAGCAGGATCCACAACGGTGATTGGACGAACCAATGCATCCACCTTGATCCTATTCACCTCTTATTTTGGGAGCAGCCCACGTTTCTCTTGACGAAGAGAGTTAAAGTAGCCAACACCATTCGTTGTACCCAGCAGGGGAGTTCAACCCAACATTCCGGCAGCCCATGAGACCCACAATTTCCTCATTTCTCTCAATCGCTAGCCTGGTCCGAGTCAGGTCCAAGAGCCCAAATGACATGAGCCATGCAGCTCGCCTAGCACTGCTCCTCAACGCCACAATCCGCGACCCCAGCCGCACAAGCTGCCCTTGGCTCAAGCCAAGCTGCCTAAGCAGTGGTCCCTACCACGACATCTCATCGACCCATACCGAGCCAACTCCTGGCCCCTGCCAGCCGACGTGCCGCACCACCTCGACGGCTGCCCTGCAATAGCACTATCCAAGAAGAAGGCAAGAAAAATTAAAATTTTCTTACATCGGTGCGGCACGGAAAAGACGAAGAAATCAACGAAAAACGGTCCTTTGCACGGGCAAGATGTAGAAGATTGCTAGAGGAGGGGGAACAAATATCCTCTAACTTTCTCTCTCGTTGGGTAGAATAAATCGCTCTCCAAAGTTGATTTAATAACCCACTTAAGGTGGACTTAAATAGGTTTTGAGAGAAATTTATTTCATTTTCCTAGAAGGATCTAATTTCCTATTAAAGAGAGAATCAACATCAAAATAGGAAGCAGTCTTAAGTTTCCTAAAGCAAGAAGATCTCTACACCTGCTGCCCTTTCCTGCAAACAGCCCAACAGGTGTGGGGGCATTTGTGGAACAAAAAATAATCACAAGGCGACACGTGAATTTTTTGGTAAAAGATGACAAAAATACCCTTGAGGCATACCAAGATTCCTACGCGCGAGCGGCGGACAATCATCCTCAACCAAGTCAAAAATGCTCCAAAAAAGGTAACCAATTCCAATTTATCTCATCCATCCTCATTATAGGTAATTACTTCATAACCTATAAATTATCCCATAAAAATAGAGATTAATTGGCTAATTAATGAATTAATTCCTAATTAATTCATTAATCACCAAATTAATCTCTATTTTTATGGGATAATTTATAGGTTATGAAGTAATTACCTATAATGAGGATGGATGAGATAAATTGGAATTGGTTACCTTTTTTGGAGCATTTTTGACTTGGTTGAGGATGATTGTCCGCCGCTCGCGCGTAGGATTAATCACCAAATTAATCACCCATTATACCCCAAAAATCACACCAAGGGCCGGCCATTCCCATCCAAAAAGAGCCTATCATATTCTCTACCTTTCCCACCATTTTCCCTTTTTAATTATTTGGTAACTCCTAATTAAACCTAAATTAAACTCAAAAAACCCTAGCCACCCCTATCCCTATAAATATACTCTCATTCTCACCAAAAACCCAATTCCAACACTTTGGCAAAAATCCCAAAATTCTCTAAACACTCTTTCTCTCTAAATTCTAACTTTGGCATCAGAGGTTCTTCGGCCAAAGCCCCCCCCCCATTCATCGTGGGCGCGTGAGGCTTGTGGCCATAACCAAAGGTGTTATTTATTTTGTAGGTGCAATTTTGTCCAAGATCAAGGAGAAAGAAATTTGCATCCACATCAACCACAAGATGATAACTCGTCATCCATACAGACCCCCTCCTCAACACTTTTTTCAGTTTGATTTCTTCATGGCATTCTGGAAAATAAACATGAGGATTTACACAAATCGGTGAGTCTGCACACTGTTTTTCTATCTTTCATTCTCCATGCTTAAAATTTCTCCCAACATTAATTCCCCATCTTTGTAACCCCTTGGCGGTCTCTCCATCTCTCTCAAAGTGGTCCATCTCTAATCAAACCAATTGTGCGGCCTCAATACCTCTAGGATTTGTGAGATTTCTCTGTCATTTTTACATATATTTGAGTTGATTTTTGTAACTTTTTGTTAATAGTTGAATCAGCTTGTGAATATATATTTTTGCCTTTTTTGTTTACTGAGAAACTTATGAAATTAGGATGAAAACTTATTTATATAGTCAAAATAGTTAAAAATTCACATTTGCTTAATGTATTTTATTGGTGAAGGTTGAATTTGGTACTTTTTCTTTGGGATGAAAAATTTGTACTGTAATATTAACTAAATATATTCTTACTTGAATCTACATGTTTATTGGGCAATAATCTTCTCCTAAACTAATAAATGTAAATATATGTTGAGCATGTAAGTTGTAATTAGTCAAATGGGTTCTTGATTGAATGTGGAGCTTAATCGTTAATCCAACACAAAAATGACAAATTTCGAGTTAGCACGTTAACGAGTTAGGTTGTTATTGGGTCATACGTTAAGAATCCGTTAACAAATTTGGTCTTAGCTTCTTCCGTACTTTGGTATTGTGGGGTTGACTTGTAAATTGTAATTGAAGTTCTGAAAACTAACAAATGAAAGGCATTTTTTCAATTAATTAAAAGGCACTCGTAAAGGGAGTGAGATATTTGGTAACTCAAAAAAAATAAAATGAAAAAAAGCCCTATATACACGTATCAGAGTGCTTAAGGACCTAAGAACCTTTTCCTGGTTTCTCGCCTTGAGCTCTCAGAATCTCATAGTCGACTCCAAATCTAAATGCCCAACTCTATTTTGACATAAACGAGATCTAGTCGAGTAGCGTGCTCCACTTTATACCCAAGTTTGAGTATTTCATTTTTAACAATGTATATGAATTTTTAGTATTCTACGTGTCACTTTGACATTTTTAAAATTTTACTCTCCACTCGATATGTCAAATTTTAAATATAAAATAAAAATTCATACTTGTTTTCCTTTCATTAAAATGCAAGGAAAATAAACTAAAAGGTATAAAAATATTTAAACATTACATTGGTAATGAAAGGAAATGAAAATGCAATGCTTTAAACTAATAAAAAAATGAATAAAAAGTATTTAAAAATTAATTAAAATTTTGTTCAATAAAAAATTAATTATAAATTATTTGAAACTGTTGTCAAATTTGACAGCAATTATTTTTGCTGATATTCTATGTCTTGTCACATATGAATTAGATTTTTTGGTGAAAAACACAAGTGTTATCTTTTTCTACCATTATTGTGGATGCAAATTTCCATCTTCTTCTTCTTGGACGAAAATGGACATGCAAAACAATTAACACCTAAGGTCAAGGCCAAGAGCCTCACGTGCCCATGATGAATGGGGGGGGGGGCTTGGCCTAAGAACTTCCGATGCCAAAGTTAGAAATTGAGAGAGAAAGTGTTTAGAGAATTTTGGGAGGAGAATGGACTTAGGTTTTTGGAGAAATGAGATGGTATTTATAGGGTGTGGCCGGCCCCTTTGGAGAGATGGGAACCGACCACATATGCTGATTTTTTGGTGTAATTGCAAGATATTATGTCAAAATAACATCTTGCAATCAATTAGGGAATTAATTAATTAATTAGGAAATTAATCAATTAATTTAGGTAATTAATCCTATTTTGAATAAATATTTTGGAGGTTACCTTGTGGGGAGAATTTGATGAGGATGGATGAAATAGGTTTTGAATAAATACCTATTTTGATCATTTTTGACCTTGATTGAGTCATGATTGTCCGCTGGAGTTCTAGTATACCTCGAGGGTAATTTTGTCTTTTTCACCCAAGAATCCACGTGTCGCCTCCATATTTTTCTAGATTATTTTTGGCTCTACAAATGCCCCCACACCTGCTGGGTTGCTCGCAGGAAAGGGCATGAGGTGTAAAGATCTCCAACTTTAATGCAGATTTTCACTTGGACTTGGAATTAGATTCTTATAGGAAAGGGAAATAAATCACCTACAAAGCCTATTTAAGCCTACCTTAAGTAAGGGATTAAATCAACTTTGGAGGGTAATTATTTATCCCTACAAGAAAGAGAGAAAACTAGAGGATATTTGTTCCCTTTCCCCTAACACTATTTTTTGCTTGCGTGTGCAAAGAACCGTCTTCCGTTGATTTCTTTGTCTTCTCTGCGCCTCATTGATGTAAGAAAAACTTAATTCTCCTTGTCTTCTTCTTGGGTGGTGCTGCCACGGGGCAGCTGTCAGGGTGGTGTGGCACATCGACTGATAGGGGCCAGGAGTCGGCTTGGCATGGTCCAAGAAGGTGGTGTAAAATGAGCCATTGCTTGTGTTGCTCGACTTGATGGAAGCCAAGGACTGGCTCGGCATGGGCTAAGGAAGTGGCGTGACATGGGCCACGGTTTTGGCTGCCTCGTCTGGGCTACTTGCAAAAAATGAGGAAACTACTTGAGTTTGATTTCTCAATTGTCGTAGATTGAGCCGCCAAGATCGGAGCTGCTGAAGATAAAGTGTCGGATGAACGAACTGTTGAGTGTAAAGTGGCTGCTACCCCTTGACCATTCATTGCCTAGTTGGTCTTTAAGCATTCGATCTTTTGAGCTACGTGATTTTTTCGCATTGGAGAGCTTACCCAGATGGGTGTCGGGGAATTAGTTTACCCTCTCGCACTAGAGAGCTTACCTATATGGGTGTTGGGGAATTGGTTTACCCTCTCGCACTGAAGAGCAGACCCATATGGGTGTCAGGAAATTGGTTTACCCTTTCGCACTAGAGAGCAATTAGTTTATCCTCTCATACTGGAGAGCAGACCCACATGAGTGTCGGGGGATTAGTTTACCCTCTCGCATTGGAGAGCATAGAAGTCGTTGTCGTGAGTGCAGCTGAGGAAAGTTCGACAACTAAAATAATCTTCAGCCTGCGAGGTCTTGTTTGGAGATCTGCTTCAGACTTCAAACTGCTTGTGGAACCCGCGTAAATGTGTAAGTGAGAAACGCATCGAGCTGCTCCCGAACTTTCTTCAAGTATTGTGCCATCGTTAGATATTTCGTCGTGTGCCCTTATGAGGCTTGGTTGGTGATCAGCTGAGAATCTGAATGGATTGTAAGCTTCTTCACCGCTAAGTCTTTCGCTAACAGGGGCTGCTAATAAAGCCCTATCTTCTGCTCCGTCATTGGATGCTTTGAAGTTTGGAGTGTCATGGGCTTGGTCTGGGCAATTAGGAGCCATAATGTGATATCAGTAAGGCTGGGAGCCGTGGTGCAAGATCGGTACGATTAGGAGCCATGGTGATAGATTTAGGCTGCTGGGTACCGTGGAGCAGGTAAGCACAATTAGGAGTCATGGTGACAAATCTATAGCTGCTGAGAGTCGTGGAGTAGATAGGCATCGCTGTAAGCGTAAAGTTGAGGCTGACTTGGGCCAGGTTGTGCACAACAATTGGACCACTAGGTCCATAATGCTCGGTTAATGGTGATGTGCTTCTTCAATATTGAATCGTCTGGAGTGTTGAGAACAAGGCCTGCCTCCAGTTCTTGGTAGTTAGGCTAGTGTGTTATTCTAGTACTCGTCTGCCCTCAGTGAGCCATTAGGCTGAGCTACTACCTTTGTTGAAACAGAAGTAATCTTTGTATTCGACAATCTATGTGGGATAGTCCCGTCTGCTCTATCTTGTTAATGAATGGTGACCTACTTATGTTGGTCATGTCTCATCGGAGTGCCTCGTCAGTAGCTTTATTGGGCTGGAAATCGCGTAATCGTTCGGTCAAGAGCCTCTCTACTTCTTCCTGAATTTGCCTTTGTTGGGGGTGGCAGAGCTCTCAGCTGCCCCGGGTCTTGACCTGTTGGTCTAGGTTGCTTTTCTATGTGTTCAGTTTGTTTATGCCGCGGCTGCATGTGGTACGTTCCTAGCAGGCGAGCGAATTTCTCGCAGGATACCGGTTAAACTTAAGCCGGATTGAGTGACTGTTTCTCTCCGTCCGTCGTGCTGCCTACTCCGATGTGAGGTGGATGATACTCCTTGCGGGCCTAGTCGCGACTGAACACTTTGCCTAGAAGGTTGCTCATGTTGATTATTTGAATGTAACCCTAACCGTGGGTGTATGCTCGTCCGTGGGCCTAATTGAGAGTGCACACTCCTCCGCGCGTTAAGACGAGAGTATACGTTGTCTCGGGGGCCCAGTCGGGAGTGTACACTGCCTGAACGCTCGATTCGTGGCTGTTTATCGGGACACTGCTGGAGAGGTTCATCGTCTGCCCTTGTCCTACTTTGGGACACCTCGTTTGGGGCACGTTGCATCTTGGTACGCTGCAAGAGCTGATTCACCAAGGTTGTCTGTTGTGAGAGGGCGTTTTTCAACTCTATGACTTGTCGAGACATGTGTTGTTCGACATTCGGGTTGGAAGAGCTTGGACGAAATGTGTCTTTTTGAGTAGTGGAAGTGTGGTAGACTCTGGCCGCGATATTTGAGTTGGGAAATGTTAAATCCGTAGAAAAATGGGGTGAAAATGACCCCAGTTCAATCGTCAACCTATAAATTTGAAGCCGGGACGGTTGAACCGGTCTTGGGCTGTTTAGGACACCACGGGAGTGGGCTGGGCCAAGGAAGTGGGTTGGATCTCCAATTGGGCCGCGAGACCGGGTCGGGCTGCTAGCGTAGGTTGCCCCACGTGCGGTGGGCGTGGGTGCTGGGCCTGTTTCCTCATCGGCGCAGCTTGGGCCGCCTGCTGTGCGATGAGGGCCTAGGCATGCCAGGCTTCGGCTGCTAGCGTCTGGGCCTGGACTGCTGAAGTGACAGTAATCTAAGCTGCCTTCAAGGCTTGTTTCTTTTGGGTCGTGGCCTACTCAATCTGGGCTGGCTACCTTGTGGCATGGGCTTGGCCCTGTTGCTACGAGGTGGCTTGCTTACCGTGGGTGTGGATCTCGACGTGGGTGGCCACAGTGGTTGCTGCCATGGTGGCTGCTACGGTGGTGCCCCGTGGTGGTGGTGCCATTACACTCGTCGTCGCGTTGAGCCTCGTGGATCGTCGTGGTCCAAATCCTTGAACGTAGCAAGTTCCGTTCGTCGTGGTTTTTGAATTTCTTGTCATTGTACTTTTCTTTTACGTTTATTCAAAGAATTTTTATAAAAAATTCTAGGAATAAGAACGTACGAAAAATCTGTGAATGAACAAGAAATGGAAAACCTTGGATGCGAGAGTCTTCTTCGAGCGTGTGAATCAAAATCTCAATGAAAGTACCAATTTGTGGATGCAAATTTCTGCCTTTTTTTTCTTAGACGAAAATGCACCTGCAAAACAATTAACATTTAAGGTCAAAGCCAAGAGCCTCATGCACCCATGATGAATATGGGGCTTTGGCCGAAAAACCTCCGATACAGAAGTTATAATTTAAGAGATAAAGTGTTTAGAGAATTTTGGGAGGAGAATGGACTTAGGTTTTTGGAGAGATGGGAATCGGCCACATATGCTGGTTTTTTTGTGTAATTGCAAGATATTATGTCAAAATAATATCTTGCAATCAATTAGGAAATTAATCAATTAATTTAGGTAATTAATCCTATTTGAATAAATATTTTGGAGGTTACCTTGTGGAGAGGATTTGATGAGGATGGATGAAATATGTTTTGAATAAATACCTATTTTGATCACTTTTGACCTTGATTGAGTCATGATTGTCCGTTGCTTGCGCGTATGATTTGTCTTTTTTACCCAAGAATCTACATGTTGCCTCTATATGTTTTTCGATTATTTTTAGCTCCACAATTATTACTTGCAAGGACTTTTTAACATCTCATTTGGAGATGTTATTGATAAAGGAAAAATTAGCAAGAGTCCACATCACGTGCCTAGTTGTAACTCACCAACTCAACTCGCTGGTGTAGGAACTACTAAGGAAGGTGTATTCAATTGAGAATTTGAGAGATTTTAATGGATTTAGAAATCCATGGATTTTTATGGAGTTTAATTGATTTGTAGAGATTCCATGTAAAATTTTGATTTAATTCCCTCGAAATCTCTTGGGGGAGGTGAGATTTGTGGATGCTCAAAATACACTACGAAATCTCTCAAATTCCCTCAAATTCCTCAACTTTCTCAAATTCTTTAAAATCAAATTCTAAGAGCAACTCCAGCGTTGCTGGTTGCTCGGGCGACATGCGAGGAGAAAGGGCCCGAGGGCCGGTGGGAGCAGCTTCAGCGGGGAAGGGCCCGAGTGAGGGTGTGAGCCCGAGTGGGAGGCCCGTGGAAAATTTACAGGCCTGGCCCCCGAGCCTTGTGACGTCAGGCTGACGCAAGGGCTGGGTCCGGCCTGTTTTTTTTATTTTTTTTGTGTCAGGCGCGTGCCCCTCACTCGCGAGTGGGGGCGCGTCGACCGACAGGATTTCAGGGGGATGGCCCGCGCGCCAGTTACCGTTGGGAAGCCACGTGGCTTCCCACGGTCCGTTAGATCCCAACGGTTCTTTAATAAGAACCGTCCGATTTACAACGGTAAAAAAAAAAAAAAAGCTGATTTTATATCAACCGTTCGATCTGAGATCAAAGGTTGATATTAATCTGCTTTATAAATTTAAAAAAAAAAGAAAAAATAGTTTTAAAATTAAGAAAACTTACCGTTGTGACACGTGGCACAATCTGGAGTGTTGGAATTCAAAATTTTTAAATCCAACAGCAGAGATTAATTATTTGAATAAAAATTAAAAAAAAATTGTAAAAAATCTGAAAAAAATTTGTAAATTTTTTTTTTTACTTTTCTATAAATACCACTTCTTCTCCATCTACCTTACACCACAATTTCATATTTTCTCAACTACTTTCAATCAAATTCCTATCTTTCTCTCAAAGTTTCAATCCAATTTTTTTCCACAAAATGGCTACTGATGCAGGTTCGAATTGGTCGCTTCTTGAAGTTGTTGCGTTGTGCACTAGCTGGGTTGAAGTTACTCATAATTCCCTTACGGATAATGAGATGCAATTGCGAGAAATGTGGAGTTTAATTCATACCAAATTTGTTGAGCAAATAAGTGGGAAAAGAACCAAAGAATCGATATCCAGTCGTTGGAAAATACTTAGCAATTCCTTTAGTACGTGGAGAGATGCCTTGACACAAGCTAGTAATAATGTTCGAAGTGGGGCAAATTATGCGGATGAGGTAAGAATATATTATAATTATTTGTTTGTATTATTATTTTGTTACCTAATTTGATTATAATTATTTGTTTGTTTCATTTATTTGTTACCTAATTTCATTATTATTATTTGTTTGCAATATTTATTTGTGACCTAATTTCATTATTATTATTTGTTTGTATTATTTATTTGTGACCTAATAATTTCATTATTATTATTTGTTTGTATTATTTATTTGTTACCTAATAATTTCATTATTATTATTTGTTTGTATTATTTATTTGTTACCTAATAATTTCATTATTATTCATTTGTTTGTATTATTTATTTGTTACCTAATAATTTCATTATTATTATTTGTTTGTATTATTTATTTGTTACCTAATAATTTCATTATTATTCATTTGTTTGTATTATTTATTTGTTACCTAATAATTTCAATATTATTCATTTGTAGCAACTTCAAGCACAAGCATGGTATGATGCCAAAATCAAATCAAGAAACAAATCATTCACCCGGTGGGAATGTTGGAATATTGTTAAAGATTGTCCTAAATTCAAAGTTGTGCCTGTTGGTCCAGAAGTATGCATGAACATCATCCCTCTACACAGCACCTTTGTACACAGCACCCCTCCACACTCTACACCCGATCATGGCTCCCATGTTGATGAAGAAGATGGAGAAGAAGTGCCTGAAACACCCATTCCTGAACAAGCGTCGGGGTCGACCCGTTATCCAATTAGGCCTCTAGGTAAGAAGGCTTCAAAGAGGAAAGGGAGTGCTTCCAATAATGATTATGGAAAGTACATGCAAGAACTTGCTCGTCAAGGTGAATTGACGTTGGCGCGGGAATTGGCGAAATATGAGGCTGACAAGGCTAGAGATGAGGTAAAAGCTGCAGCTATTCAACAAGCATTTCAAGCTGAACAGAGGGAAAGAGAGCTACTTAGGCAAGAAAGGGAGTTGCTTAGAGAAGAAAGAATTGCACAACGAGATCGTGACATTATGAACACGCGTTTAGAAGGGATGCCTCCAAATTCTAAATATTTTTGGCAGTCGGAGAAAGCGGATATGGTGCAAAGGAGGTGTGCAAGAGAAGTGAGATCAAGACAAGATGGTCCTAGCACAACAAGACAAGATGATCCTAGCACCACAGATTGGTTAAGTGGTGAGGAATATGGTACTTTTGTAATCGGAGCCCATAGTTTTCCAATCACTTTGGGTTGTAATTTATTATTTATGTTGTTTCCATTTTATTGAAGTTAGTACTTTATTTAAAGTGAGAGTACATGTATTTAATTTCGTAATATATTTATCCTAATAATAGAATCTTTAATTCATCAAATTGTTCACGTATAATGAAATTATAAAACTCACCCATTGGAATTACATAAACACACCAAATAAAATTACATAAACATACGAAATAATAAAAAACTCACTACAAAAAACACACCAAATAAAATTACATAAACACACCAAATACAAACAAACATACTAAATAAACTTAAGTATCTTCAGCTTGTTTTAATGCCCACTGGTGCTCTATCAAGTCAATTTGCCGATCATTGTGCATAGATGACCTTTGAAGTGCAGTATATCGTTGAATGACCCTTTCATTGTAACGTCCATCCCTTTCTAATGGCTCGTGTTGCACGGGTTCTTCGGTGGCATCATGCGCACAATATATCCGTGTTCTTGAATTGTTCATCGTGTCTGGCTCTGGCTCATATTCATCAACCGCATCATAATCAAACTCATCTTCCACAATCATGTTGTGAAGAATGACGCACGTCATCATGATGGATCGAAGTGACTCTACATCGAACATTCTGGCAGCACCCCTGACGATCGCCCAACGAGCTTGAAGGATACCAAAACAACGCTCCACATCCTTCCTGCACCCTTCTTGACAGCTTGCAAATTGTTTTTCTTTTGCACTTCGCGGGCGTGGCACTGTTTTGACAAATGTTTCCCACCGTGGGTAAATGCCGTCAGCTAGGTAGTATGCCCCGTCGTACCTACGTCTGTTGACGACGTACGTGACTTTTGGTGCCTTTCCTTGCAGGATGTCGTTGAACACTGGGGATTGGGCAAGGACGTTGAGATCATTTTGAGCCCCCGGAACCCTGAAAAAGGCGTGCCATATCCATGTATCAAAAGATGCCACTGCTTCCAAAATGATAGATTTTGATCCTTTTCTGTCCCCATATGCGCCTTGCCATGCACTTGGACAGTTTTTCCACGTCCAGTGCATACAATCGATGCTTCCTATCATCCCAGGAAAACCTCGCATCTCGCCCTTCTTCAGAAGCCTTTGCAAGTCCACGTGAGTAGGTTTTCGGAGGTACTCTGCGGTGTACAAAGATTCAACTGCTCCGCAAAACCTCATCAGGGCCTCAAGAATGGTTGATTTCCCCATCCTCGTTATCTCATCCACTTGGTCTGCAGATGCTCCATACGCAAGCATCCGCAACGCAGCAGTGATTTTTTGCTCAGGCAGAAGACCCATAACACCACAAGCATCCTTCTTTTGCACAAAGTAAGAATCATGATTGCAAACATCAGTCATGATTCTGTTGAACAAATGTCGTTCCATTCTAAAACGGCGTCTGAAGTACGTATCAGGAAATGCACTGTTATGAACAAAGTAATCGTCCAACAGCTCTTCACCCCGTCGTTGCCTGCTTCTATCAAGGTTTCTTGAACGGTTGGGCCTGCATATCTGAGCAACAGTCTGGATGACTCGACAGGAATGTGAGGCTCTGACCATTCTTGTTTCATCATCTCTCCTTCTACGCTCTTCATCCTCTTCCATCTCATTTTCGGCTATCTGAAGGTTGAACATTCATTCAGATTGGTTAAACAATTCCTCCTCTTGCTGATCGATTTCCCACATCATCCTTGATGAAGAAGAAGACATTGTAAGGATGGATGGTGAAGAAGAAGCAGAAATTATGAATAATGAGATAGAGATGTTGAGAAAATTGGTGTGAGATTTGTGAGGATGGATGATGGATTATATGGACGATTCAGAAAAGGATCGGATTGTAGATGAGGCCACGTGGCATGCCGTCATTCGTTAAAAATCTAATCGAAATCTATCCTCAAAGATTATGAAAAGATAATGACACGTGGCACGATCGTATTGGATAAAAATCTTATCGAAATCGATCTCCAATAATTATATTTTCAGATAATGACACGTGGCGCAATTTTGAACGAGTTAAAATCTGATAAAATCTATCGTCAAAGATTCTCAAAAGATAACGACACGTGGCACGATGACATTGGATACAAATCTTATCGAAATCGATCTCCAATAATTATCTTTTCGGATAATGACACGTGGCGCAATTTTGAACGAGTTAAAATCTGATCAAAATCTATTGTCAAAGATTTTCAAAAAATAACGACACGTGGCACGATGACATTGGATAAAAATCTTATCGAAATCCATCGCTAAATAATTGTTTGTTTTTATAAAATGACACGTGGCGCAACGAGAACGATTTAAAAAATCTTATCCGAAATTACAAATAATTTTATTTTGTATTATTTAAACAAACAAAAAACTAATATTTTATTGCCTATTGCCTGGGGGAGGGCTCCAAGGGTGGATATGCAAATGACAATTACTGTTCATTAATGGCAGTTACTATTCATTTAAGTCAGTTACTGTTCAAAATGGTGGATTCAATAGTGGATTGCCAGGGGGAAGGCTCCATGGGTGAAGTTGCTCTAATTGAATACACCTGGAATGTTATAAACTTCTTTAAAATTCTAATTGAATACACCCGGATTTCTAAGGATTTTCATAAACTATCTTAAAATCCTGATTGAATACACATTGAATTTCTTCAGAGAATCACTTAAATTCCTAATTGAATACCCCTAGATTTATTAAAAAAATTAAAATCCCTCAAAATCCTAATCGAATACACCACTAACTAGCAACGTAAGTTTTGGTGATGACGGAGAGAAATTTTGAGAGAGACCCCCCCAAAAGAAACCAAAAACATAATCTGAAGAAAAAACAAGGATTTGAATTTACAGAAAAAAAACAGAAAGCAAAAACAGAGGAAGCACAATTGCAAAAAAAGGCGGACATTTCCAGAAACGTTTACAAAGACAAAGACGACTGCAACAAAAATGTTGTTTTCTTCTGCCAAAAAACCCTAATTTCCTCTTTCACTCTCCTGCATTGTACTCCTATGGAACCTTCCAATCCAGCTCCGAGGCGGGAAACCTGAGGAGCTTTTCGCGTTGTTCAAGCGGAATCGAAATCGACACCGAGTTTGAGTTTCTTCGGATTTGGATTTTTGTTATCGGATTCGTTCGCAATGGAGGCGTTGATGGAGCTCTGCGACCTGATTGCGGACCACCCGGCGCAATTCACCGAGAAGCTTTCTTGGATTTGTGGCCGGTGTCCGCCTCCCGAGTTTTTTCTGGGCGGATCACCTAGGGTTTCGCGGATTCAGCTCAATGCTGTCCTCGCCGTCGCGCGCTTCATCTCCAAATGCCCCGATTCTGCTGATCTCCGCCCGAAATCGGTGGTTCTCGAGTTCCTACGCTCGGTTCCCGCGTCGTTCAATCGGTCGTTTTGGCCCCAATCGTTTGGAAACGACTCGATTGCTTCTTTCTTCTTGGATTTTTTGGGGTACGTGTGTAAAGCTACCGAGTTGTCTCCCGATTTTGCTACAGAGATTGCTGGGTTCACTGGTGAGGTTGTAGTTTTGGCAATTACCAGTGGCGGGGAAGATTTAGGTATTTGTCGGGCTTTCCTCATGGCCCTATCAGAACATTTCCTTCCAATTTTACCTTCGGATGCCGAGAAGTTGATTTCAATGCTTATTGACCAGTTTGCGGCGTCGGGACCGGTGGTTCAGTCCCCGGTTACGCCAAGACGAATTGGGGCCAACTCAGAGACCTCGTCTGCGCAGAGCTCCCCAATGAATGGAAACCATTACCAAGCGAATGAGAGCTCCAGCCCCAGAAATGAGGCGAGCAATGTGTCGGGTTCATCGGGTAGTATATCGTCAAGGGGGTCGGTGATGATGAATGGGAGCAGCATTGTGTGGAAGAGTGGTGTTGATCAACTGGGTGTGAATTTCGGTCTTGGTGAGGGAGGCGGAGCTGTGATGCTTAGGCAGCAAGTTTCTTCATTTGAGGAAGAGTCTGTTGAGAATTTGGAGAAGCAAGAGATTGCTTTCAAATTGGTAGCTCATATTTTGGATAAAGTCAGTATCGATTCTGCGCTTTTGGATCGGGTCAGATTAATCGCAAAGAGGCAGCTACAGTATACGTCAGTGTTTCTGAAGGTAAGGTCTTATTGTTTATTTGAAAAGTTACTGCTTTAGAGTGCTGTTCATGTGAAAGCCTAGAATTGAGTTTGTTGTTTTTGTCATTTGTTACATGTGGGCAGATTAGAAAGCGGGATTGGACTGAACATGGGGCACTTTTGAAAGCAAGAATCAATACGAAACTGTCAGTTTATCAAGCTGCTGCCAAGTTGACTCTTAGTTGCCTGGCTTGCTATGATACTGACGTGAAATCAGCAAAGAAGTTGGCACATGAGAGTCTGGCATTGTTGATGGATGCTTCTGAAGCCTGTTTACTCTCCGTGTGGCGGAAAATGAGAGTTTGTGAAGAGCTCTTTGCTTCTTTGCTATCTGGGCTTGCTCAAATTGCTGTCAAGCGTGGGGGCCAGGCATTACGTATTTTGCTCATCCGCCTCAAACCTGTTGCGTTAACTGTATGCGCACAGGTACATATTTTAAGTGGTGCTAAATTTTAGATATCATTCTGAAGTGTGAAACGGAATTTTACTTTATTTACTTTTGCTTTTCTACAATGTGATTTTTCAGGCTGATACTTGGGCAACCAGCCAGGCACCAATGTTTGAGAGTGTGATGAAGACGAGTTGTGAGATAATTGAAACTTGTTGGACTAAGGAGCGTGCACCGGTTGACACATTCATAATGGGATTAGCGACAAGTATTCGTGAACGAAATGACTATGAGGAACAGGTTTGTTGTTGCATACAAGATACTAATTAACAGATTTACATGTGTAATGCATATATGAACAGTTACTTTCATCTGACTGTATTGTTTTGTCTTTCTTTTAATTTATATCTCTAGATTCTCTACATGCTAGATTTACACATGCTTTTGTGTTTGTGATTATGCTTGTACTATATACTTTTCAACAAAATTTATTGTTTCTTCCTTTCTTGTATGTACTTCCTGCTAGAAAAAATTTTGCTTAATACAAAGTTTTCGGTTCTATTTGAAAGAGTGGCACACTAAGCCTTTTCTTATCATGCCAAACCGTGATGCCATATAAGTAATGAATATCTTGTAATTTTTTTTTTTTTCTGTTTATCTATCTTGACTTAATCTAATTCTTATATTATCTTGCTAATTTCAGGTTGATAAAGATAAAGAGGCACTTCCTGTTGTGCAGCTTAATGTTATACGCTTGCTAGCCGATCTGAATGTTGCTGTGAAGAAGTCTGAAGTTGTGGACATGATATTACCTCTATTTATTGAAAGCTTAGAAGAGGGTGATGCTTCGAGTCCTAGTTTATTGCGACTCCGGGTATGGTATCTGTGTCTTTATGGCATGTATTTTATGATATAGGTTTTTCTTTAAACATTTTTGTCAAGTAACTTTGATTAAATTTAATATTATCCAGCAAAAATGTAAGATATTGCTTAAATATTTGGTTTCTCACTTCCTTATTATACTGTACAACAGCTCCTTGATGCTGTATCACGCATGGCAAGTTTAGGTTTTGAGAAGTCCTACCGGGAGACTGTTGTTCTAATGACAAGGAGTTACTTAAGTAAACTTTCAAGTTTAGGATCTGCTGAAAGCAAAACTGTGCCACCAGAAGCCACAACAGAGCGCCTTGAGGTCTGTATACTTAAGCAAAGCTACACATGATACTGTTGATTGCTTGATTGATACTATAAACCGATTCTCACTGGTTCAATCACATTCTAGACTCTTCCTGCAGGATTTCTTCTGATTGCTAGTGATCTTACAAATGCTAAATTACGTTCAGACTATCGTCACCGTCTACTGTCTTTATGCTCAGATGTAGGCCTCGCTGCTGAATCCAAAAGCGGAAGGTAGAGTTCCTTTCAAATAATATATCTGCTGATTGCATGCCGTAGTGTTTTCCATATAATTCTCATTTAATTCATGACAACTTGTGCACCTCACAGGTTTTGGTTTTCTGATACTTTTTCAAAATATTTCCATTTCTCATTGCTTATGTGTTTCAAATTTTTTATCTAATATCTAACTATTGCAGGAGTGGAGGAGATTTTTTGGGACCACTACTTCCCGCTGTAGCTGAGATATGTTCTGATTTTGATCCTACAGTAGATGTGGAGCCTTCACTTTTAAAGTTATTTCGCAACCTGTGGTTCTATGTTGCTCTTTTTGGCTTAGCACCTCCCATACAGAATGCTCAGCAACCTGCAAAGCCACTTTCCACGTCACTCAATAGTGTAGGAAGCATGGGTACTATTCCACTTCAAGCTGTGGGTGGCCCATACATGTGGAGTGCACAGTGGTCTTCAGCTGTCCAGCAAATTGCTCAAGGAACACCTCCACTTGTAAGATTTTAATGAAGTATTTTTGCATTCTCTTTTGATTTGTGCTGTAAAAATGACTATGGGCTTGGTATCTGTAGTTTCACATGTTAGATTTATTTAATTTTTATGCGGGGAAGGATCTATGGCACCACATTTTAGACACAAGTTTAGACACAATTTTTTAAACCATTAGATTAGCCCACAAGCAACGGTTAGGAGTTAATCTGAAACCTAATTGATTATTATTACTTTCTTCAATCAATTTTATCAAAAAATTAATATTATTATTACCAATTAATAATTAATTGCACACTGACCAATCTAAGTGAGCATTAAGGTTTAAAACTTTAAACAATACAATCTTTCTCCATTCCTCCACCCAGACCATTAAAGCACACTGACCAATCTATGTTGTACCACACATGAGTTTGAAAGAAAACCCAGATTCCTGCTAGCTTCGTGATTTCTAGGAGGCTTTTTTTGTGGGGTTTTTCCTCATTGGGTCCTTTTGTATTCTTATATTTTGGTTTACTACAGCATTGGCTGCTGGTTTATTTTCATCTTCTTGTTGCAATTTTTTTCTGCAGTTTTTGTTTCTTAGTAGACTGCAAGGGTCTGCACACCACGTATGAGTTTCAAAACATGATACTTGTGTTGAAAGAGTGGAACCCTATTAGTTTGAATATTACACAAATTACAACTGAAACAAAGAAGTAATGAATCTATTGGGTTGTGGAGATAATCAATTTTTTTTTAAATGAAAGAAATTATTGGTTTTTTTTTCACCATATGTGAAGAAAAGGAAAAATCCTGGATCAAATCGAAAATCTAATAGGACAGAGTGCCTGCGTGGAGGAGAGCGTACGCTTTCTGTGTTGGTTGCAGAAAAATGCATGAATCCTTGGCCTGCAATGGTGAACGAAAGAAGATGGGGAGCCATTGAGAGTTTTTCTTTGTTTGATTGAACACTGAAACTGGCACAGTGTACAAGGCTCAATTGATTACTGTGCATTTAATTGTTGTTTTGTATATAATTAAAAAAGGTAATAATAATTTCTTGTGAAGGGAAATTTGTAATAAGTAATTAGCTTTCAGACTAAATCCTAACCATCGATTGCGGGTCAATCTAATGGTCTAAAATTTGTGTTCAAACTGGTGTCCAAAAATATGGTGCCATCGATCCTTCCTTTTTCTATTGTTGGGATGATAGTACCAAAGTAATCTCTCTTTCTCTGTTACACATGCTCTGCATTGCCTGTTAGTTGTCTCTGATTCTGTTGTAAACAGGAACTTATTTGTCAATGATGCATGTACTGTGTATGTATTTAAAATTGAATGTTCCCCTGTTGTCTCTTTAACATGGACACTTAGTTTGGGGGGAATGCAATCTGGTTTGTGAGGAAACATAGTTGCTTCAATTTTTTTTCCTTTCTTCTTGCTTTGATTTGGAGTTTTGCAAGGATATGTTCCCAAAATTTAGTTTTTCTTTTTCAAATTACTATTCTGGAGTTACAAAACCCAAGAAGTATGCTACACAATGTAAAATAGTGAATCGTTTCTCTTCATGTTGTTTATGCCTTATGCTCTCGTACCAGATGTATAAATCACTATTTTGAATGGTTCCAACCACGCACAACACAACCGAGGCAAATATATTCCCCTTCTATTGCGAAGTTTCTCAAATAACTTTATTTGAGGGACACCTTGTGGGAACCGCTTCGTGTTTTATATCAATGATCTGAACTATATATTTTTTAATTCATTGTTCAGAGATCATCCTTACAAAAAGTTGGACGCGTTGGAAATCATTAAACATCAAATTGTAGCGAAGAAAATAGACGAACATGGTATTGCAAGAAAACGCCAAAATGAAAACCATTTATTTGAGTGTTTAAATGGTTTTCGGCTTTAGTGATTTTTTGCGAGGATGGTCTAGGCAGGAAGATCTAAAAACTAGACCGTTCCTACAAGGATGATCTTTGCAAGGATGATTTTTTTGCAATAAAATCTTTGAAGATTTTGTTTGAGGGACACACACACACACAACACTATCCTTTTAGCTCTGAATCAACATCTCTGTATGTCTAAATGTATATACAACATATTAACTCCTAATCAACACATTCTCTCTTCAATGTACCGGGGAATTCACCTCAACCAAATAAATACTTCCTTCTTGCATCTTATCTCATTTCTGCTGTCAAAAATACGTTAGGATGTTTAAACAGCTATAACTCCATGTGAATCTGTGTCTGCTGGGGCTGATTACCTCTAGTCTTTACTAGTTTCCTTCGCACTGATTTATTGAACTCAACTTCTGTTCAACTCAGGATGAATGCAAATATTTATGTGCTTGAAACTGATTGTTTGAGAAATTTTACATGATAATGTCTCTTTCAGGTTGTTAGCTCAGTGAAATGGCTTGAAGATGAATTGGAACTTAATGCTCTTCAAAATCCCGGCAGTCGTCAAGGGAGTGGGAATGAGAAAGTTGCTCTGGCTCAAAAAGCTGCTCTTTCTACTGCTCTAGGAGGGCGAGTTGAGGTTGCAGCAATGAACACTATATCAGGTTATTATATTTCTTACTCCCTAGTGCTTATTTACTGCTGATGTAAAGATATATTCTCTGTATTCATTAACTGTCTACAATTTTGATCTTTGATTTTTGTATTAGAAAAAATAGGCTCCTTGGATTTTGTTAATAGTTACTCTTTTCACAAAAATTAAAGTAATGCTTTGCAGGTGTGAAAGCTACCTATCTTCTTGCGGTAGCATTCTTGGAAATCATACGATTCAGCAGCAATGGTGGCATCCTCAATGGTGTCACTAGTTCAGCTTCTTCTAGAAGTGCATTCAGTTGTGTTTTTGAATACCTAAAAACTCCAAATCTTGTGCCCGCTGTCTTCCAATGCTTGACGGCAACTGTGCATAGGGCTTTTGAAACAGCAGTGACGTGGCTGGTATGGTTTTGTTCTTTCATAAAGCTTCTAAAATAATGCTTTTTCCCCTTTATATCGGCTTGACTTAATCTGTGCTCCTTTTTGTGTGTGCATTTGTGCTCACGTCTGCTGCTCTTATTGCTTTTCAGGAAGATCGAATATCCGAAACAGGCAATGAAGCTGAGGTTAGGGAATCAACACTTTCTACCCATGCTTGCTTTCTGATAAAAAGTATGTCACAGAGAGAGGAACATATCCGGGAAGCTTCTGTGAACTTGCTGAGTCAGCTTAAAGATAGGTTTCCACAGGTAAGATTATACCGGTAAAGTTACGCTAATATCTATTATTTCCCAGTTCTCATTGTCATCAATCTTGCCTAGTAAAGTTGAAACATAACTACATGGATGCAGGTCTTGTGGAATTCCTCTTGTGTTGATTCCCTGCTATTTTCAATTTATAATGATTCGCCTACTACTGTTGTCAATGATCCTGCTTGGGTGCTGACAGTTCGTTCTTTGTACCAAAAGATTGTTCGAGAGTGGATCGTTAAATCACTTTCACATGCTCCTAGCTCTAGCCAGGGTCTTCTCCAGGTTGATCACTATACTTTCTATTTATGTAGTCAGTATAAGTTCATTCTTATTATCTAATCTATGAGCATTCATGTGGTATGCCAGTCCAATAGTGGTAAATAATATAATTTTAAACAGCGAGAACCTCCTCTTGACGACAATTGGTTTTTCTTTAAGGTTTTGGATTTTGGGTAGTCATTTTTTTTTGTCTTTTTCTGACATTAACTTACATCAAAGGATCTTTAAGTATGATATTCCGGAGTATTCTTATTTGCAGACTCCCAATATCAGTTATCATGACCTTATGGTCTTACTTATTACAAGAAATCTTTTACCCTTTAAAGTATTCTGCTTTTAAGATGTTATACCCTTTTTAATTGTGTTAATATACAACTTGTACATGTTTTAGTTGTAAGTTCAGTTAATGTACGTACACATTTTTAGGTGCTGTTTGTTGAAACTAAAATGAAGTACTGAAAACTTATCACTGAATCATACATACTCACATCTTATAACCGAAAACAAGTGCTGAATATGCTCAACTTGAAACTTATAGTGTTGGACTTCTAGGCCACTGCGTTGTACTTCTGTTGTTTTTTATTCAGAAATTAGTATATTCAAACCTGTTTGATGAGTGATGATTAAACTTCTGAAATCTTAATTCATTTTTATTTCATTTTCTTTTATATTTGGTGAATAAACAACAAATTAAAATCCAACCCAAGAAGTTTAATTGGTCAATGTTTAGGTGGAGGTGTGTATGATATGTACACTGAGGCTGGTAGCTGAGCAACATGAGATTTCTTTTAGTTAAATTATTGGGAACTTTAACGAAAAGCTCCCGGTACTGTTCACTTTAACGAAAAACCATATTTTTAGCCAAGTTCGAATTGTGATATATATAAGACTGTCTGAGTATCAAGCACTGCATGATTGAAATTTCTTTTTTCATTAGCGCAAATTACACATATTTTCAGTCTGTTGCTTTGGGGTCCTTTATTGGTTTTCTTTGAGTCTCTTTGTCACATGATCAATGTTTTGGGTGTGAAGAATTATGTTTTTTTTTCAGAATTCGCAAGTGCAGCAATATGGGTCTTTCAAGTGTATTAATTTGTCTTTGAGTTGCTTGAAACTAATGAAAAGGGCTTGAAAACTTTGAGTTTTAATGATAAGGACAAAATAAAGGGTAAAGTGAATAGTACCAGGATTGACTTTTTAGTGTAAAAATGTGGTTTTTCGTTAAAGTGAACAGTACCAGGAGCTTTTCGTTAAAGTTCCCTAGAATTAAAAGCTAAACACTAACGGCTTCTCAAGCGGATGTGTATATGTTGAGTGTTTTAATTCCTGCACGTTATTTTGGCTTATCAAACATCTTAGCCTCTTTTTTATGTCTTTTTTGTCTCATTGTTCTTTTCTTTTGTTTGCAACTGCAGGAAAAGCTTTGTAAAGCAAACACGTGGCAAAGATCGCAGCATACAACTGATGTGGTATCTCTTTTATCAGAAATACGAATCGGCACAGGTAAAATTGATTGCTGGAATGGAATACAAACAGCTAATATTCCTGCAGTCATGGCCGCTGCAGCTGCAGCATCAGGAGCAAACTTGAAATTATTAGAAGCCTTCAATTTGGAGGTGCTCAGTACCGGCATCGTTAGTGCAACAGTTAAGTGCAACCATGCTGGAGAAATTGCTGGCATGAGAAGCTTGTATAACAGCATTGGTGGATTTCAATCTGGTACAACACCGACTGGATTTGGTATCGGTGCTGGCCTTCAAAGGTTGATCTCAGGAGCTCGTCAACAGACACAAGCTGAGGACGATTCATTTAATGGAATCTTACTCACAAAGTTTGTGCGTTTACTACAGCAATTTGTTAATTCTGCAGAGAAAGGTGTGGAAGTGGAGAAGTCTCAGTTTCGCCAGATTTGTTCTCAAGCAACTGCATTACTGCTGTCAAATCTGGTAAACATGTCCTATTTTTTTCTTCCTTGCTTGCTCAATTCTTAAGCTATTATGTTTGATGATCTGATTTGATTTTTTCTTTTTCTATTCCAGGGCTCTAATTCAAAATCAAATGTAGAGGGCTTCTCACAACTTCTTCGTCTTCTCTGTTGGTGTCCAGCTTACATTTCCACGCCCGACGCAATGGAAACTGGCGTTTTTGTTTGGACTTGGTTAGTTTCTGCTGCGCCTGAACTGGGATCTCTAGTCCTTGCGGAGCTTGTTGATGCATGGTTGTGGACCATTGATACAAGACGTGGTATCTTTGCATCTGATGTGAAACATTCTGGGCCTGCAGCAAAATTAAGGCCTCACCTTTCTTCTGGAGAGCCAGAACCGCAGCCAGACATTGATCCTGTCGAGCAAATAATGGCTCATAGATTATGGCTTGGATTTCTCATGGATCGCTTTGAGGTGAGGATTGTACTGATTTCATGCACGAATAAATTGTTATCGTTTCTTCTCAATAAAAAATAAAAAATATTGACTACTAACCAGTAAAGATTTGCCTAATAAGTTTGTATTTGGTAATCTGCTTGAACTTGAATATGGGAATCATAAATTTCTGTTTTCTAACTACTTCAACGATTCTATAAAAGGCTTGCAAGATGACTATTTCTAACTATGGTTTATGTGTAATTGTTGTCTTTTTTGTTTGGTTTTTTATGGGACAAGGGAAGACAAACTTACCCAAAACTCTAAACTCTCCTGAAACCTATTTAGCCAACCTGAAAATTCCAACGATACGCCTCCATATTTTATCCTAAAATAATTGATGTTTGATTTTAGCTATCGTCCACCATTTTCTTTTCTAGCACTGTCTCTTGCCTATCGTCCACCATTTTCTTTTCTCTGATTTTAGCTACTTTAGTCGACCCCTATCTTGTCCTACATCATTTTTGTTTATTTTGTTTTATGTATGGTGTTCCAAATGGAGAAATTATCCTCAATGGAAAAAGTTACCGTTTAAAAAATGGTCCTTGTTTAGTTATATACTGTGGCTTGTGGCTCTTAACCTGGTTTATGTGTGCTCACCTATGTATTCTCTTTGGCTGTATAGGTAGTTCGACACAACAGTGTTGAGCAGCTCTTGCTTCTTGGACGAATGTTGCAAGGGATAACAAAGATTCCCTGGAATTTTTCGCGCCATCCTGCTGCTACTGGTACCTTTTTTACTGTCATGCTTCTTGGACTCAAGTTCTGCTCATGCCAATCCCAGCGAAATTTGCAGAACTTTAAAACAGGGCTTCAATTGCTGGAAGATCGGATATATAGGTTACTGCATTTAAGTCTTTTGCTGTGAATTTGTTCATAATTATTATATTTATTTACAGTCTATTGATCATATTAGGGCACCTTGACTTGCATGTGGTAGTAAGGAAATGATTTCCGCACAAACCTTATCTCGTTTTGTACTCCGGCTTATTTCTGCACTTAATTAGCATTTGATTTATGCAATCCAAAGGCCATAAATAAGCAGGGGAGTGCATGGGGATAACAGGGGCGTGAAATCATTTTTCGTGGTAGTACGTACCTGTAACACAATTCCTTGTCTTCGTGTATAACAATGCCTATTTCATTGATATTCATTTGGCCTAGCGATGTTTATTTATACAACTTTCTCTCTCATTAGAGTTCAAAGCAACCATGTGTACCATCGATTGCCTTCTATACAATTCAATAGCTAAATTGTATATGCACCAATGCATTACGCTGTTATACCTCTAGGATGTGTGTTCTGTGTTTATGTCTAGTGGTTTCGGAACACTGGGTTCTATGATTTTTCTTTCACTTTTGCTTTCCAAGTTGTGGCCTTCTTGTTCACTTTTTATATAATTTTAATGTTATAAAATTTGTTTCCCATAAATAACTACCCTGAGATTAAAAATGATTTGTTGATGCTACCATATTGGTTCAACTTGTCTTAATTTTCCCAAGTTCGTAATTATCTGAAAATTACAGGAATATGCAAAGTATACAAATACATGATTTTATAGTCAGTATTCTATCTTGGATCCTTGGGAAGGGAAACTCTACAGGATGGAGTTGGAACGTATTTACTCCACAAATCATGGGAAATAATTGCGAACAGAGTAGCTGTATGTTAGAGTTTGCTGTTAAACAATCTGAGATACAGTAGATCAAATACTAGGATCCTTATTTCAACTTTATTTCAACCTAACACATTGGTATGCAACTAACAGAGTGGATCTTTGTATGGTGGCGGTGTCTTGGAAATTATTAGGTTTCTTCATTAATGAAGGTTCTTTTTTTATTTTTTGGTCAAAACATTGATTAAGGTTCTGTTTACCCCTTTATCTGGATTGGCTGCCAAATATGCCTAAATATTTGGAAGGTTGATGTAGGAGCTTGTATTTGTTTTTTTTGCTTGTTGGTCCATACCCACTCCATTGCAGATAGTACATGACTGCGACTTCTGTCAATAATATGGGTACTCTTTGTAGTTTTATTGTTGTTAGCAATAAAGTTGTCCCTTTCTCCAAAGAAAAAATAAACGAGAAAAAGAAGGTATTTGGTTGCGAGAGGGTGGGAAATGCGCTTTTTTATGGAATTGGTAATTTGATTACTTTAGCATTTGGTGTATTATCTCTTGCCAATATTGATATGAAATTTATCATATTAAGCCTGTTTGTTTAATTCAATAAGAGGTTGAAACTGTATGTCCCGTGTATGCATACTTCTCCAAGTCAGTAGGTGTTCTTTTAATTAATTCTTGTTCAACTTGAATATGTTTCCATTTTCCCATTTGGTTGAAACTTTCTCTTGATCCATGTTACAGGACCTCATTGGGTTGGTTTGCATACGAGCCTGAATGGTATGATACTAGCTATATGAATTTTTCTCAGAGTGAAGCTCAATCCATCTCTTTATTTGTCCACTACCTTTCAAATGAGCGAGTAGATGCAGCAGTCTATTCTGATTCAAAAGGGAGAGGACGAGAAAATGGGACCATTTTGGTTGATGTGGTAAGATGACTATGTTTCAGCGCAAGGTTGCAGCCAGTAGAGTTTGGATTTAAAGATTCTTCTACATGAACAGGATGTCTAATGCATTCTTATTTTATTTTTGCCCTATTACTGGGTTCTGTAAGGTTTTTCTGCAATATATCCATAAAGTCACTTAATAATTGCAGAACGATCAATATCATCCAGTCTGGGGTCAAATGGAGAACTATGCTGTGGGAAGAGAAAAACGGAAGCAGCTACTTTTGATGCTATGCCAGCATGAGGCTGACAGGCTTGAAGTTTGGTCGCAACCAACTAATACAAAGTAATATTTTGTTGGTACATTATTCATCACATTGTAAAGTACTTAGAACCTTTTCTTAATACCCATGGTTCTATGTAAAAGGTAACTTACTGCTTTTGGATTTCCTATTATTCTCAGGGAGAGTGCCTCTTCACGGCAAAAAATTAGTTCGGATAAATGGATTGAGCATGCTAGGACTGCTTTTGCTGTAGATCCTCGAATTGCTTTATCCCTGGTGTCACGGTTCCCAACAAACACATTCTTAAGGGCTGAAGTTACCCAGTTGGTTCAGGTATGTGTCAGTAGTCCGGAGAGTAGGAATGGTAAATTGTGGATGTTGCATATTAGTTGAGCTAGTATAGTTATTTACGAGTCTTAAATAATAGTCGTGTGGAAAATTTAATTTATGAGACATTGTGCATCGTCTGTTCAGATTGGCAGAGGCCATAAGTGGTCAAGAAAAGACTGCTTATTAACAGAACAATTTGTTGTTTTTAAAATTCTGACTGACCTAACTGCATTCTTCTTGGGTATTACGTAACTGTTAGTCACTTTTTAATGTGTTTTAAGCATCACTAATCTATTGCTATTTGGTGTAATGTTTTCTTAAGTGGTACTAGAAGATGAGCACACATTGTGTGTGTGTGAACAATTTCATTTTATTTTTTGTTTTTTTATTAAGGAGTGATTAGTTTTGAAAATTTAAAAAAAGAGTATGAGACAATGATGATGAGACAGTTTATCTTAATAAGGGCATATAAGTGGTACTAGAAGATGAGCACACACTCTGTGTGTGCGAACAATTTCATTTTATTTTTTGTTTTTTTTATTAAGGAGTGTGATTGGTTTTGAAAATTTAAAAAAAGAGTATGAGACAATGATGACGAGACAATTTATCTTAATAAGGGCATATTTTTTTGTCATAGGAAAAATAGGTATATGATTGTCATTTTCTAAAAAAATGAGGGTAAAATAGGAAAAATAGGGATATGATTGACAAAATTAAAGCCTCTTCAACCGCTCATCTCCTCCCACATTCTCCTCAAGCGCAACCGCTTCAGTTCATTCAAACTATCCAAAAAACATCATGATTTCACTTACCTGTATGAAAAAATGATGGTGGGACAATTTCTCTTAATAAGTGCATATTTTTTATCTTATGTAAATATTGTGTATCAAAAGTGAGGGTAAAATAGGGATATGATTGTCATTTTCTCAAAAGATACAAAATTACTATTTTTCCCTCCTTATGTAAATATTGTGTATCAAAAGTGAGGGCAAAATAGGAAAAAAAGGGGCAAAAAGTTCAAAGACACAAAATTACTATTTTGCCCACCTTATGTCAATATTGTGTATCAAAAGTGAGGGCAAAATAGGAAAAAAAGTGGCAAAAAGTTGACAAGGAGGGTTCTCTTAATAATAGTATAGATGAGGAACGGGTACTTCTGTAAGCTTGAGAACATTCCTGTGCTTATCCGTTGCCTTATATATGTTTAGGAATACATGTAACTGGTATACATTAATATCAATGTATTAAAAGGCGGAGGCGTAGGCGAGGCGTTCCATGAATAGCCGTGCCTAGGCGTGAGGCGTGAGGTGAAGCCTCACGGGACCTAAATAACTTAATATATATATATATATATATATATATATATATATATATGGCATAAAACTTTGTAAAACAAATATAATTATAACTAAGCCAAAGATAATATCTTCTTCTTCATAAGTGTAGTTGTACTTGGAAATTATGTCATATAGTCTTAAAATGTTGTAATTATATATTTTATTGTAAGCAATTATAGTGAACTTCAAGAGAAATAAGATTGAGTGGCCACAATTATAGGGAGTTTGAAAGGAAATAAAGGCAGAAATGTCGCAATTATAGGCAATTCAAAAGGAAATAAAGGCTAAGTGGAGCTATTATAGGGAATTTAAAATGAAACAAAGATTGAGTGGAGCAATTATTATAGGGAATTTAAAGGAAATAACGGCTGAGTGGAGTAGTTATAGGAAATTTGAAGAGAAATAAACCTTGACTAATCAAAATGCTAGGTGGCAGAGTCTGAGTGGGCAATAATTAATAAAAAACCAAAATAAATAAAAAAGAGTTGAGTTAGATTTTGCCACTAGGATTTGGAGAGAGAAACTTTCTATCTTTCTTCTTCCTTGAAACTAGAACGGCATACAGAGGAATGGCAGAAACAGAGGAACGGCAGAAATAGACCTGGAATTGGAAGGAAAAAAAGGCCCAAATGAAAGCTTGGGCGCGCCCCGATGCCGCCTTACGCCTACCCTCACAAAATAGAGACGAAAACCCAGCAGCCCTGCCTCCAAGGGAGCCTAACCGCGCCCCGAGGCTAGTTTTTTAAAACACTGATTAATATGTACATCCACACGCACACGTGCACACACAAACACATACACACTATAGTGTACAAATTGCCTTTTAGGCAGGGGTGTTTGCATGTCCCCATCATGCCGGTCGGGCTTGTTAAAAATGAGCCAAAGCACCCTTTTAGTTGGAAACATTATTATCTACTAAGTCCAAAAAATCTGTGTATTTTGAATTATAATTAGAGGGTGGGTCATTCAGTTACAATAATTTTGCCTTTGTTATAATTTCTTTACTGATACCAATCTTATTCCCATTTGTTGCTCCTGGGATGTTTGTACGTTATTACATCTTGCTTGAACTGGGGTTTCTTTGCAGTCACATATCGTTGATATCCGCTCCATTCCGGAAGCATTGCCATATTTTGTTACCCCAAAGGCAGTTGATGAAAATTCGGCACTTTTGCAACAATTGCCACACTGGGCTGCTTGCTCAATTACACAAGCTCTTGAGTTCCTTACTCCTGCATATAAGGGCCATCCTCGTGTCATGGCATATGTTCTTAGGGTTCTGGAGTCTTATCCTCCTGAACGAGTAACTTTCTTCATGCCACAGCTAGTGCAGGCTCTGCGTTATGATGATGAGGTGAGTTAATAGAAGTTTTCAATTTATTCCTCTATCTACATTTCATTTTCATTTAGTTTTGTATTAGGGATGCAATTGAAAAGTTTATTTGCATAACTAAAGCTCAGTTTTACTTGATTGTATCCTATTCTTCATTCTTATCAAATGCCCAATCAAGTTTTTAGAATCCTCGACTTCTTAGTCTCATACCATGTACTACTACTAAAGCAGCCAAATGTAGGATTCTTTTTTATTGACGTGAAGATAAGATGTATGGTTTTCTATTCATATTGGGTGAACTTACTACCCATGATTGTGCCTTTTCCATTTACGTTTGGGTGATTCTTTTTTATAGACGACTAAAGATGTCACAGTTCTGAAACATTTTAATGTGGTTATTGCATGTATCAGAAAACCAAAAACTGTGATTTCTTGTTTTATGTTTAGACTTCTGTTCTCTTTATAATACTACTACTACTACTACTACTGCTGCTGCTGCAATTTTGAGGAGTTTCTAATGGGTGAAATGAATGTGTCCAGTCAAGACAAGATCCTTAATATCATAAGTTGGTATCTCAATTCATCATAAATGACCCGCTTGCCCCGAAATGACTGACCCAATAGGACATCCCAATGCATTGCAAGTCATTATATATTTTATCTCTATGTAATTTGTTTTGCAGAGGTTAGTAGAAGGATATCTGCTTAGAGCAGCACAAAGAAGTGATATATTTGCCCATATTTTAATCTGGCACTTACAGGTGAGGCCCGATTCTGTGAAACTAATCTACTTTCTCCCCTTCTCCGTCTCTCTCTCTCTCACACACACACACACACACAGATGCACACACATACACGAAAGTCCACATGCATATCTTTTTCAGAGATTTTTTTTTTTTTTTTTTTTTTGAGAAGAAACGATAACACTTCATAAAATGAAAACAAGAATTACAAAATAGTGGATAAGAAATCCACCATGTAGCAAAGCTAGCTAAGACCTCTCAAACAGATCTGATTACAAGTAACATAACCTCAACCATAATCATTTAACGGCTGCTAACATATCCCACACTATATGAGAAAGAGAATAATCCTTGTACTCATTCGAAACTGATGCCCAGTATCTTACTCTACCCCATAGTTCTGCTACCCCCACTCCATTATAATCCTCAAAAACTCTTCTGTTATGCTCCAACCAAATGTTCCAAAAAACTGCCAACACCAAGCAGCCCCACAAAGCTTTAGCTCTCCTCCCCTTTCCTAAAGCCTCAAAATTGGTGCTTAGAAGCTCAAAACAGCCCTTTGGAATGACCCAACTAACTCTTAACTTCCTGAACCAATTTCCACCACAACTGTATTGAGTAAGAACGATGGAGAAAATATGATTAACACTCTCCTCCTCAGATTTACACAAACTGCACCAATGGGGAGAAATACAAATAAAAGGCCGTCGCCTTTGAACTTGATCACAAGTGTTGACCTTCCCAGTAGCCACTAACCACACAAGAACTTTGACATTTGGAGGAGCTTTTGATTTCCAAATCTGAGAAAAGGGTGGAAAATGTTGCACAGTTCCATTGTTGCTCAAGAAAGAGCTATAGGATTTGCAAGTGAACAATCCTGATAAGTCTAGTTTCCACCTTCTGTTATCTGCTCTTGATTGAATCAAACGAACATTTTCCACCTTCTGTAATAACCTAGCCGCCTCTTCTATCTCCAACTCATTCAAATTTCTTCTGAAATCAAAATTCCAGCTCAAAGAATGAAGAGAAAAATCCATAAAACTTGAAATTCTCAGAGAATTTGATTGTGTGTTTATTAATGGCAGGGTGAGACATTTGTTCCAGAACCGGAAAAAAAAGATGCTGTTCCTGTGAAGGTATTCCTACAATCTGAGAATGGCCTTGTGTTTTCATTACGTGCTCGTGCTGTCAATTAGCAACCAAACTTTTGGGCATATTTAAGTTTTTTTTGTGATACCATGGAATTTGATTCATGTTGGAAAGTTGATAACTGATACATAAATTTTTGATTCCGTTGGTTGGAATTGTGCTGAAGAAGTATAAATGATATCTTAAAGTCATATTTGAAAGAAGTATAAATTAAGAGATGCACAAAAACGGGGTTATCTGCTACCCAATATGCTGTCATATACTATATATCTGTCTAGGAGTTACACAAAATGTTTACAATGGTACTTTATGTCTTATTGGAGTGGAAAATCTTCAGTTAAAGGTTTGCATCATTTTCTGTAATAGCTTTCTATTGTACTCTGAGTGCAAAACTGTTGGTGACCATGTGTTAAATGTGGTTTATGAGTTAATAAGTGAATTTTATGGTGATTGGTGATAGATAGTGCATTATTCTATAATAGGTCATCCCTGCATTCTGAATCACTGAAGCTGGGCAGTATGAATTTTCAGGGAACCAATTCCTTGCATTTTTGTAGAAAATCACAACATGACTTAGATTAAACTTTTTCACTGGACTTGTAATCTAGTTGGAAGGTTCAATATGCGTAGTTGTGGCACAAGAAGTTTGTATACCGGTTTGATGTTTTATCATTTTTAATTTTAAAAACAAAAATCCAAAACTGCAGAGTCCATTATCAAAAACCATTGTGTCACCAGAAAAATTGTAGTTCCATTCAGCATGTATATTTGATCTTATATGTATAGAATAGTACAAGCTAAGATATATCAATGGCGCAAACTTCAGTAAAGGGTCTTAGGTAAATTGAACATTCACATGAGTACACATGGTCTGGGTTTCTTCACCTTTTGTTGTTGAATAACTTGTATTTATTGATGTTTCCATTTCAGAATAGTTCGTTTCAAGAGTTGTTGCCTCTTGTTAGACAGCATATCATTGATGGTTTCAGTCCCAAGGCACTTGATATTTTTCAAAGAGAATTTGATTTCTTTGACAAGGTTACTTCTATTTCTGGTGTACTCTTTCCACTTCCAAAGGAAGAACGCCGAGCTGGTATCCGGAGGTATGCTTGTACTGTGTGGATTTTTCTATAAAAATGATCTTTGGATGCTTGAGGTCATCTTTTGTGAATGCACACATAAGCGCATGCGTGCATATATGTGTGTGTCTATGTGTATGCCGTTGTATCTAATAGGCAATATGCTTAAACAGAGAGTTGGAGAAAATTGAAGTTGAGGGAGAGGATCTCTATTTGCCAACTGCTCCTACCAAGCTTGTAAGGGGCATTCAGGTTGATAGTGGAATACCCTTGCAATCTGCAGCAAAAGTTCCTATAATGATAACATTTAATGTAGTCGATCGGGTTGGGGACCGCAGTGATGTAAAACCACAAGCTTGTATTTTCAAGGTAAGCTTATCCACTTACATCTCAAATTGATTAGACCCATGTAAAGTTGAAAGGCTTCTATTTTCCACAGAAAAATCCATTGTGATTACCCCTTAATGATGATCACTCAACCTGCTCAGCAAGCCTTTCTTCAACCTTTTCTTTTTTACAAAACCATGCTTATCTATTATATTGTTTGGTTTGTACTATGGGTTATGATGGATAAAGAAGTTAAATTATGCAGACAATTAGTTTCCTGATTTTAAACTTGTGACCTCTTATTTATTCCTACGACAATTTGAATTATTAGTAATGTTCAAGTTTTTTCTTATTTCATGGCTTAAAAAAGCTCCCTTTCTTGAAGGTTGGAGATGATTGCCGCCAGGATGTTCTTGCTCTTCAAGTGATTTCCCTATTGAGAGACATATTTGAAGCAGTTGGAATTAATCTTTATTTGTTTCCGTATGGTGTACTCCCAACTGGCCCAGAGAGAGGCATTATTGAGGTTTGAATCTCTGTCAACTACTTTTGGGGGTCCTGGGTCCTGCATGCGTGTTATTTTGCTGAGATTTTATTCTTTAATTTATCCGATTCCATGCGAAGCTTTAAATTTTACAATCCAGTTCATTTTCCATTTTCATTATTTGGACTTTCTAGTCAGTACCTTACATAGGGTGGACTAGGCAAGCTTCAGACTACTTTTTTATACGAGAAACAGTTTTTATTGATAAAAGAGAAATACAATGTGGATGATAAAGTGTCGCCTGAATGAACACGGTTTTTCACATCTAACAAGCTTCTGGCTACATTTGACTTCTTTCTTCTAATGCTTTGGCATATGGTTCAATACTCCAGTATTTGGAGAAAGAAGTTAAAACAATGTAAGTTTTTCCTTGAAGCTAGCTGTTGCCTAATGTCAGCAATGGTTTTTAATAATCTGCTCCACATAATTTTTTTGTTTTTATCTGCCCCTTGAACATGAAGAAAAAAAATAGTGGAGCCGCCTTTTTCTATTTTAAATTGTCCTCCAACTAGTTTGTAAAACTAGAATATTTTTGCTGCCAGACGAGAAATCGGGGATCAACTCTTTTCCTGCCACAAGGCTACGCCCAATGGTTGTTTGAGGGATTTGAAGGGCTGCAACATTTTTCTTGTCTTTTTGTAATCTACTTGGTGGAAAGAAATCCCTTGGTTTTTGTGCTTTGGCATAAACTTTTGTGAAGCTGGGATCTATTCAGTATATTTTAAGCATGGGTTTTAGATTTGATTGCCTACAACTACTTTCATCAAGGTTCTGTGTCTATGCTGGAGTAGCAGAAGTTATAGACATTCTAAGACTCAAGCGAACCAAAAGTAGACTCCAACATCGATTGTATCACTTAGCCAATCGATATTGAATTTTGATTTATTAGACATTCATATCTTCAGCTCTACTGTGAATTATGAATGCCATTGCATTGAGTAGCATCGAAGATTCGAAGGAGTAATCTGATGTTGGAACCGCCATTCCAAGGGATGTATTAACTTGGGGTGATATGGTCTCCCCAAGCTTCTTCCCTTGAGCTAAATGGCTGATCATAGTAGTACGTGCACATTTGGTTTTTTCTCTCAATATGTTTTTTATTGCAGGTTGTACCTAATACCCGGAGCAGAAGTCAGATGGGTGAAACTACTGATGGTGGTTTGTATGAGATTTTTCAACAGGATTACGGACCTGTTGGGTCTGCCAGCTTTGAAGCTGCACGTGAAAACTTCATCATTAGCAGTGCTGGTTATGCAGTTGCCAGCCTTTTACTTCAACCGAAGGATCGACACAATGGGAATCTTCTGTTTGACAGGTACAATCTTCAAACCAGCCTTTTACTTTCTTATTTTCTTATTTGTTATTTTTGTCAAATTTTGTGTTTGTAAGGACTGAGACTTATATGCATACGAGGCACCCCACACATATGAAAACAGCATACCAAACTCAAAACCTGATCTTCAGACCATTAATCTGTATTATTAGCCACTTACAAATGCGATACTTGAAATATATAAGATGCACAATTTGTGAAAGTAAGGACTGATCTAAAACTGATGTTGACATGCCTGACAATGCAGCGTGGGAAGGCTTGTTCATATTGATTTTGGTTTCATTTTGGAAACCTCACCAGGTGGAAACATGCGTTTTGAAAGTGCACACTTTAAGCTCAGCCACGAGATGACACAATTATTAGACCCTTCTGGGGTTATGAAAAGCGATACCTGGAACCAATTTGTGAGGTATGAAGGGGTTTGTCCTTTTTGTTTTCTTTTTCCTCACTATGTTTCTGGATACTCTTTTTATGTTCATTCTTATTTTGGCTACACGTTTAAACTTGTGTTATGTTCTACATAATCTATCCACAGCTTGTGCGTTAAGGGTTACCTTGCTGCCCGCCGATACATGGATGGGATTATCAACACGGTATCACTAATGCTAGACAGTGGGCTACCTTGCTTCAGCCGGGGCGACCCTATTGGAAATCTACGTAAGAGATTTCATCCAGAGATGAGTGAGCGTGAGGCGGCCAATTTTATGATCCATGTATGCACGGATGCCTACAACAAATGGACCACCGCTGGGTACGACTTGATACAGTATCTGCAGCAGGGCATCGAGAAGTAAAAAGTGAGATGTTTGGAGCTTGTTTAACATGTGTACATGATTGCCTGTAGTGTAATGGTAAATTTCATCGTCTTATAGTTGCAATTTATTTCCCGAGGGGTCTCCACTTTATAGTGTTGAGAGGACTCTTGAAACGGCATGAAATCGAAATCATTGTATTCTAGGGATGGAGATCCTCGTGAGGTTTGTAAAAATACAGTTTGTAGTTATTATTTTATCAATGGAGTTCAAAATTTGCTGTTTACGGGTTGTAAAGATGCAATCGATTTAGAGAGAAAGCTGGAGGCATTCCAAAATGCTCAACTCGTACTTCTCTGTTACGAAAAATAAATAACAGTTCCTGTAAGATATTTATGCCAGCCTTGTGCTCTACTATCTTTTCTAAGTTGGTCCAATATCGATGATGTATTCAAAGCAGCGTCACTTTACGAGGAATATAAAGAAGAGATCTCATGTTCGAACCAAACATTTCTCGTTGATCCGATAGTTTAAAGAGATTGTAGCACGAATGCTCAACCATTCATACTACCAGAAGTTGGTGTAAATCATCGAACGTGAAAAATCCCTGCTTGGATGCTTCACTGTGATCCATGTGAGGCTGAGATTGTGGATATGAATGTGACAAGGATCTTCTTCTTTGGTTCCATTACTACATTGTTATAAATTACTATGCACTTACGGTAGTGTATATAAAATGGTTAATAATCAAGTACATATTCAAATAGTCCAGAAACTCAAGAAATAAACTTTCTCAGTGAATCCTATTAGACAAGTGGATAACTTGATCCTATTTAAAATAATTACATAAAACGAAAAGAGGAAGATAAATAAATAAATGAAGACCTAATATGGCTGCTGATCACTCACTATTCTTTTTTGTTGTATATGAACTATGAAGGCTATAGGTAGACCTCACATTCGTGTTGTAGTTTTCGCGTTCATGTGATTTTTGTGATATATTTGATATCTTAACGGATAATGTCGTGTAACACCCGTTATTATGACCCGACTCAAACCCGACACATTAATATTAATGAGTAATACGACCCTACCTGTTACCCTTTAGCAAAAATATATTTCAAATCAATAAACAATAAAATGAAAACGTAACACTAAAAAAGTAAGTGACATCAAAGAATCCAACGATAAGGATTTAATCTTAGTTATGTAAGATTAAATCCTATGCTATTGTTGTAGTAAGTTTTTTAATTAATATCGAAGTGTGAAAAAAAAGTATACAAACACTCATAATGACAAGGGCTACAACTTATGTGAAGAGGTAATTCCGAAGTTCGCCACCATAATGCCATAACCATAAATTTAAAGTAAACGTTGATTGTTGTTTACGTTTACGCTTCATTCTTCTCACCGAGTTTCCTTTTTTCAAATTTTCTTTTTTGAAAACATGATCGTTTAGTGGATGCATAAAGATGAACGGTTTGGATCATTGATATCACGTTCAAATTTTTATGGTTAATGAAAATATTGCTTAGGGTTTATAAAGTCTCGAGAAACTATATATCAACTCATATTTCAGTTAATCATAAACACCGGAATGTGATATCAACGATCCGAACCGTTCATTTTTCTGCATCTGCTAAAAAATTATGTTTTCAAAAAAGAAAATCTGAAAAACGAAATATGGTGAGAAGAATAGAACATAAACAATAAATCTAAGATTTATGAATTATGGTGTCGAACTTTGGAGTTGATCTTTTCACAAAATTGTAAAGTTTGTCATGGGGTGTGATATCCACACACCCCTTTTTACTTCTCCCACACCTTTTTGGTTTTTGGCCATCGGATCGGATGAATCGAAGAAAATCAACGGACATAAATTAATAAGGAGTGTGTGAGAAGTAAAAAGGGGTGTGTGGATAGCACACCCCTTTGTCATTATGTAGTTCTTTCAAGATTATATTGCAACAATATAAATTCAGTTCGAATTAACAGGAGTACTCAAAGAGTCAATTTTTACCAAACTTATCTAGAATACAATGCCTTGAGATCAAGTACATACTTTTAGCCTCATGCTCTTTCTTTGAAATCTTTAATAAAGTATTTCATGGTATTTTCTTATTTTAAGAAATTGTTTCGAGACACATACTTTGAACACAAGTCATAAGTCTCACGTTTAAAAAAAACATTATACTTATAAGTGGCTATATCTACAATTGGAGAAAATACTACGAAGCCTTATGCCATATTTACTGATTTTATTTCACTTCATTATAAACACCCAAGAATAACCTTTGAGGTTCAAATTATAGGTTCACTCGTTTATTAATGGCACTCAAAAATGGAATTTGCCCCTTTTACAATTATCGACATTTAATGGAAAAGTGTGACCATAGCCTTTGATGATTGAGTAGCTACGATAATAAAAAAAACTATCAATTATCATCAATTCGTGATCTAACAATTCTTATTTGTACAACATTCATGAAGATGTTTTACTCATTTTTAGTCCCTATATATTCTAGGGTGAAGTGCCGATTTAGTCCTTGAACTATCACCTCAGTGAAAATTAGGTTCCTTAATTATTTTTTTAGGTTAAATAAGTCCCTAAATTCATTAAAAATTGCTAATTTCATCCATATTGTTATATTCAAGCTATTTAATCCAATTTTTCGTCAACTGAAGTCACTTGACACACTTTAGAGTGCAATACCGTCATTTTATCGTCTATGAGCCATTAACCTTTCATATAGGTTGTGAACTTGACGTCTAATTTACCCTCGAAAGTTAACTTCATACACTATTTCTTTATGAAAAATTATCAATCTACCATCTAATGTGTATCACATGCAAGTAACGTAATTTAAGTTGACGAAAAATTGAATATAGTAGCTTCGAATCTAATATTAGGGATGTAATTGGCAGATTTTTATAATTTTAGGGACTTAATTTTCACTCAAGTAATAATTCAAGAGACTAAATTGGCAATTCACCCTATATATTATTGTTTTGAAAGCCACGTGGTTTTCTAAGGAAAATTAGGTTTTGGCTATAGGCAAGGAGAAGTGTTGTGCATGAACAGTAGCGAATGATGATGAGCTTATCAAGATATCTACACAGAAGTCAGGATGTAGTTTAAAGAGACATGGTGCAATCCGGAGGGTCAACGGTTTTGCCTTAAGGCAAAGTACACCCTTGTTTGGGCTGTTTACGGATTATGATTAATCTTTGCGAGTGCATTATATAAACAAATGATCTTGCAAATTTTGGGGACCTTCAACTGAACACATAAATTCACACTCTACACAAAATCCTTTCACACCATACAAATTCATGCTCAACACGAAACCCTTTCACACCATCTTGTGAAAACTAATTGCTTCACTAACCATCAACATAAATTTCGACTGGATAGACAGGTTTGGGTTGGTAGCCGACGATCGACTAGATAAATAGGATTCTTCAGAAGCAACTAGAAATGTGATCGACTAGATAGACGGGCCGGAGTTGCAGAGTCAATTTTGACCGATTTTGCGACCTATTTTACCAATATAGTTGAGGCTGCTGAACTTGGTGCATAGGATTCAGAACTTCACAGTGATGCATAACCTTATCTTCATGTTTTTGAACTCAAGACCAATAGTATTCTCTTCTCGGCCGAAGTCGCTCGATTCAAGAATTAGCAATGCAATTTACCACATCACCATATCAAGAATAGCTCGCCAGGTAGAGCTCGACGGCGAGTTGGCATGCCTACATCAGCATTCAGGACACTCAGGAAACTAGTTAGCTCTTAGCTACTCGGTATGCGCGCCACTTAGGTTTTGCAATTTTTAAGGTCAACAATATCTCAATGTTTGGGTACCAGTGCCTCTTTGGGTCTCCACAAATGAATTACGTACTTAGAGAATTCGATCGTAACCTCCTCTGAAGAGTTATTTAAATTGGGCTTGAACTCTATGTATCTCAACTTCTAGGGAGTTTAACATTTGGAACCTATATATCTGTCATGCATCAACATGTAATAGATTAATATATGTCACTTATGAGACAAAAGCGGATGTTCAATGCTAATTCACGACTTTCTTGAAAATTGTCGTTTCTCTCCCTAATGGAGGGTATAATGTCTCATTAAGGGACAATTCGCAACACTGCGGTAGATATGAGCACACCAAGATTAAAAAAAAACTTGAAACCCAATTCGGACGAATGAACCATTTTGCGTACATTGTTATTTGTTGGTTGGAAATTTAACCTCAACCGAACTGATCATGATGATGCATGTGATCAAGATGCATCTCCTAAGAAGAAATTAATCGAACTAATGATGATGATGCATTGAAATGAAATTAGCGTTTCGAGTTTAGGATTTTGAAAAGGAATTAGGGTTTTGATTTGGGGATTCTGAAATGGAATTAGGGTTTTGTTTTGTGGATTTTGAATTGTAATTAGTGTTTCGATTTGGGAATTTTGAAATTAGTTTTCAATTTGGGGATTTTGAAATTAAATTCTGGTCTGATATAGTTTTACTAATTCTAAAACTTTAATCATCTAGGCTAATTATTTTTAAAGGAGAAGCTTTCTTGGAGCAGTTTGAGACGAACCTTACCCGTTGAGTCCTCCTAGCACAATAGAGGTATTTTCGCCCATTTCAGAATGCAAGTATGAGATGAATTAAGGTTTTAATTTGTAATTGTGAATTATTGGGGTTGGTGATGTTTTTCATAATTTTAGAATTTGTGATTGTGAATTATGGATTTAATTTTGGACATTAATAGGGTTTTAACTTGCTTATAATTTGAATCTCTAATTGAAATTGTGTGAGATATATAAATGGGAATGGTTGCTGCTATTTATTTTGGGTTTTAACATCCTATTTATTTTAGGGTTTTTTTTTTCTACTATTTATTTTGGGTGTGATATATTATTTTAATGTCTTACATATTGAAAGTTGAAATCTTTGATATTAATATGTTGAATTGATCGTTGTGATATATTATTGTGCATTGTTAGGATGGAAGGACCCAATAGTAATATAATACGCCTCTGAAAACATACAAGCCAAATTCCACCTACAGTCTCTCAAATAGAAACTCCCTCAAACACCTTTTCCCAATCAGGTGAACAATATTTCCATGATGATTTTGATGAAGATGGCTATCACGATTTGCAAAGCCCGAGGACCAACAGATTTCGCAGCATGGGACAACAAGAATTATGAATCACTGGAAGAAATGCCTAGGTTCTATTATCTAGGAGGCTCCCAAATCCAAGTAACCACTGTTCACACAAGCGAAGATGAGGGGTTCAATTCACCCCCAGACTTTCAATAACAAAGACTTTATTTGAAGTGTGTCAAGTATAATATAAAGTCGGATGTGCCTTTTAGGGTAATTGATCAAGCAGACTTTATAGATTGGACCTATCATTTGAATCCAAAGTATAAATTTCCTAATAGGCACAACGTGGCGGCGGCGGTTTAGACTTTTTTTTTATATTACTTTTCATTTTTATTTCTATTTTTTAAGGAGAATGTAAAATCATGATTTTGATTGGTGGATTGAGAGTGAGAATTATTACCGATACTTGGACATCGATCTAAAATATTAATTAGAGGTATTCATCAATTCCCCCCCTGAACTTGTGACAATTGGCCAATTTCCCCCCTCAACTTTAATTTTGGCCAATTTCCCCCCTCAACTCTCATAATTAGTCAATTTCCCCCCTCAACTTTAATTTGGCCAATTTCCCCCATCAACTCTCATAATTAGTCAATTTGCACCCTACTGTTAATTTTTTTTAATTTTCCATCTATTCTTTTTTTTTTATTTCAATCTTTCTAATAACTTCCAACAAAGTACTAAAATTAACATAAACTCACATGCATACTATAGGGTAAAATGTACAAAAACATAATACAATTAGTATGTGATATGGGTTGATTATAAGAAAAAGTTATGAATCGGGTTTAAAGCATGTAGAATAAGATGCTTACACACACTCTATGATAAATTGTAAAATTCTAAATTTTAATCTATTTGTAATAGGATAAAGACATAGGAAAATGATTAACATACATCTTATTTAGTTTCTTACACACACTTGTTTAATTATGATCAAATTAAAAAATTAACAGTAGGGTGCAAATTGACTAATTATGAGAGTTGAGGGGGGAAATTGGCCAATAGTCACAAGTTCAGAGGGGAAGTTGATGAATACCTCTATTAATTATCACCGGCCTTTTTTGGACAATCATTGACAATTCCACAAGGCAATCTTCAAAGGGGGTGGGAAAAAAAACAAAAGCCCACAGTTTGGGCCCATAACCTCTCCAATAGGTGTATTTTAGGGGTGGGAATTTTGGGATTTTGGGTTGAAGGGGGAATTTAGGGTTGTTCCCACCCCAGGTGGATAAGGCATGCAAGTGGAACGTGAGCCCACGTGAGGACAGCGGCAGAGGCCAACCCACGTGAAGACCAGTAGCACGCTTTCTACGACCTAGATTGGGATGCCATTGCATCCAATGGTTGTCGCGCCTCCTGAGTTTTGATTTAGTGTGGCACGCTTATCTACATCCTTTTTAAATCCAATGACTCAAATTCAATTTAATCAATTTTAACAATAATAAAAAAAATCCAACGACTCAATTTTAAATCCAACAGTCAAAATAATATTATTTATTAATACAAATCAGATCCGACACCAAAACTAGGTCGTAGAAATATGATTTAGTGTGGCACACTCATCTAAATCCTTTTTAAAACCTAATTTGTTCACTAATCCATAAAAAATCAATTTTCTCAACAATTTTTTTTCTTTGGAATTCGAATTCCTTTACACCAAAATGTTCGTAAAAATAAAACAAGGTAGATTATACAAAATTAATCTCAAATTATTAGCAAAAAAAAAAATCAACGAAATACAAAAATTTAACAAATTATAAAGTTGGGGGATTAGAAATATAGGTCCCTTGCCGTTGGAGAAAAAATTGGCTTACCTCATACGTATAGTGAATGTTGAAAATATAGGGCAAAATTTTGGGGTTTTAGCCCTTGGGTTGGAGATAGCCTAAGAGGATCGTAAACTTTGTCCAAATTACGTCTCACAAATGTGATGACATTGGGCGGCGTCTGGATATGTGTTTAAATGAATGGGACACATACAAGGTATTTAACATTACTGTCGACAATGCTAGTGCAAATAACACCCCCATTGCATATATAAAGATAAGACTATAGTTGAATGAAACTCTTTTACTTGATGGGGCTCGCTTTCACATGAGATGTGCTTGTCACATTCTTAATTTGATAGTTAAGTATGTAATGGCATATCCTTGTCACAAGATTGAGGGGATAATAAATTGTGTCAAGTTCATTCACTCATCGTCCGCAAGGTTGGATGCTTTTAGGGAGTATTGTGTCTTGATGAGAGTTGATAAGATGTCAAATATCACTTTTGATGTTGCCTCAAAATGGAATGCCACCTATAAAATGCTTAATAATGCTTTGAAATTTAAGGAGGTGTTTTCTAGGATGGCTTATGAGTATGACACATTTGTCTCTTACTTTGAAGAGGAAGTCTCTAGAGAGGTTAATGAGGAGACGACCAAAACCAAGCATGTGGGTGCTCCGAGGGTGGATGATTGGATTGCAAGTCGAGATAGAAGAAAAGGTTTTATGATGCCACCATGACACTTAGTGCAGCCCTAACTACAACATCAAATTTATTACTCGGCACCGTAATAGCATTGCAAGTGGAGATAGAAGAAAAATTCTTGATTCCTCTAATAAAACTTTTGGAAATGTGGTTACTTCCATGAAACTCAAATTTGAAACATATTGGGGTGACATTGACAAGGTTACTATAATCTTTATAGCCCGAGTACTCGACCCGAGTACAAATTTAAAATGTTGGAGACAAGCTTAGAGGAACTCAAGTATTCATTATAAAATAGTTGACTTGAAGGCAAACATCAAAAATAATTTGACCGATTTGTATAGGGCGTATAAGGAGGGAGAAGACTGTAGTACAAATATGGAGCAAAAATTAAAAAGAATTTGACCAATTTGTTTTGGTTGCATATAATTTGAGTAGTTTGCTAGTGATGCGTTGATGGTAAATGTTAACTACTAGTAACTAGTACAGTAAGTTAGTACCCCTAATGATAACTGTGTCAATATTTTGAAGCAAAGTAGAAAAGTCCATAAAAATTGCCCAAAATTAAGGTTCTAGAATTTTGTATGTGAATTGGCCAAAAGAAATTGAAAAGATTAAAAAAATGGGCTTTAAAAAAGGAACATAAATTCAGAAGCCCAACAAAATTGGGTCTTTACCGAACCGACCTAAAATCTTAAAAATATTTTGGTTTTATCAAATTCGATAAATTCAAATAATTGTTCGTTTTCAGTTTTCTCCCTTTTTCGGTTCGATGGTCATTTCGGTTTTGATTATCGATCCGCAACCACCTCTAGCTTAGAGAAGAAGGGAGAATTAAATATAAATCAAAAGAAAAAAATTAGTTTCCCAAAATAATTACTAGGGACTCTTTCTTCCAACTTAATGCCATGTATTAGGGAGACTGTTTCTGCTTTTAATAATTTAAGGGTGTGTTTGTTTCACCTTCTTAAGTGGGAGTGGACTAGCTAGGACTATTATCCCATGTTTGTTATGTTTGGGGACTAAGTTAAATGATACTAGCCTTCACTCGCTTGGACTCGGGGCTTCGTTAGGTTGTCAAATTAGTCCCTTGCTGAACCATGGGATTGCGAAGGACCTCACTAAGCGCCTCCTTCTTCGCTTCCTTGACTAAGCTTTGTTTCCTTCCTTCTCTTTAGAATCCCAGTCAGTATGTAAATCTCGCCACAAATTCAAACCCCAAAACCTTGATTTCACCGATTTCCCCCAAAAATCATCTTCTTATTTTCCACCGAATCACCATCAAACCCGCCCAAATTCACATCAATCCATAAGCTTCAGTTTCCTTCTAGGGTTTTCAGAGCTCTGTAATTGCAGAGATAGAAAGTGGGTAGTCGTCAAAATGCTAGGTGGGTTGTACGGATACCTTCCTCTGCCCTCTTCGACGGAGAAATAGAAGTCATACAATAGCACGGTGTGGTTGAGCAGCACAAAAATGGCACCGCAGCCCCTCTGGAAGCCGTCGTCGATTTTGCCCCACCGCAGACGATTTAATTGCAGAGCACTATTTCGCATAGAAGAGGGCTATGCCCTTTTATTTTTGTTTTCGATATTTCCAAAATGGAGAAGGATCTGGATATTTTCAAGATGGATATTAAAGACTCTTTATTTTTATTTTTTTAGTTTGATATTAAAAGATTTGGAATCAACAAGATTAATTTTCATAAAAATATGGAATCAATATATTAATCTTCATAATAGTTTTAATCAGAAAGAAATTAAAATAAACATTAATTTAGTCATTCTCCGAGCAAACACCAAATTGAGAATAATATTTTTTTCATTATCCTGCTTTTAGTCCGATACTGCACCAAACGCTTCACTAATTTAGTCCAACTTAGTCTAGTCTAAGCCAATCCAACTTAGTCCCTAAAGCTAGTCCAGTCTGAGATAGTCCGGTACAACAAATGCACCCTAATAGAGTTAATAGATTTAAACGCTCAAAATTTGAATTTCTTTTATTAAACATCCATGCCTTTTAGGATTTTGATCAAGACGCTTTGGTACATTAGGCCACATCAGTATTTCTTATTTTTTAAATTAAAATTTTACATATTTGATTTCTAAATTTGTCCTTTTAATTAGTTGAGAGAATTTTTTTTATCCGGCCCTTTTTTTATTCATGTATTTTAGGAGTTGTGGACTCTTTTTTAGGAGATAATTTTGGTTTTTTCGCTCAACATATTTATCTAATTATCTCTTTTAATTTTTGTTTTCGTTCTAAACATTTTTTTTATCCTAAAATTGAAAAAATAATTGAAATGATGGACGCTTAGATTTTTTTGTATGTTTATTATTTAGTATACTTTTTGTTAGATAATTATTTTGTATACATTTGAATTTGTACATATTGTTGATTAGTGATAATGGTACGTTTATTGTTGGTTATGGTATATTCGTTTTGTATTGATTGGTACGTTTATTTTTAATTTTTGGGTGTACATATCATTGATTGGTACATTTAATTTTAGCTTTTAGTACGTTTTGTTTTAGCTTTCGGTACGTTTATGACACACCCCGACCCGAATTAGGGCATCACGTGAGGGTGACGTAGCCATGTGCACAGTACGGAAGCAATAATGATAATAGAAAATACAAATAAATAAAAGCCAAATTCATAAGAGTACTAGCTAAGGTAAGTTCTAGAAAATGTGTGAATACACAATCAGAGCATAAGTAGCCTAAGTTCAGTCCAGAAAACAAGTACTAATTAAACAACACCCAAAGATGCCCTACATTTGTGATAATCTGTCAGAACCTCCAGTCAATCCTCGTGAGCCACCAACGAACAAGCTTATCTAAAACCTGGAGGGGCGCAAAACAGAAAGTGTGAGTGGGCAAAAAGCAAAAACAAAGCTTTCCAAAACCATTTCATTATCAAATGCTCTAACCCCTCGCCGTAAAACATGTATAATTTTCCCAGAAATAGAATATAAATATATATATATATATATTCAAATCATACTTCACATATCCATAATCATAAGTATGCCATGCCAAAAATATAAAACAGATAAGTAACTCAGGTGAAAATAAATTCATGGAAAATAATATATTAGCCGAAACCCCTACAAAGGTCTGTACGGCTAAATTCATAGCTCATCAGTCAATCTAGCCGGAGTCACCGCAAGTGACCTCTACGGTGCTACACTGCACACGAGTCGGAACCACTGTAAAGGTCTGTACGACAAGACTGGGTGTAATATAGTTATGTTCAATGCTACGCTCTCATGATAGCTGTGCGATAAATCGCTAATCACCTACGAGTCGGAACCACTTATGATGGTCTGTACGACAAGACTGTGCACCTAAATTGGATCCAATGTGAGCATATGGTGTGGGAGGTGACATTATATACAAGCCTGTACCATATCTCTGACTAAATTACTAACACCGGGGTGCATGTTTATGAGCTCAATGTTTCTCAATTACTCACAACCATTATTCACATTCACAATTCATAAACTCACCTGGGACTTACCTGAGCGTCCACAACACCACAATTATATATATATGAAAACATCATATGCATATTCTAAATGTAAAACATTTGGCATGGCAATTTAAGTCATAACTCATTTAAATGCATTTTCTGGGAAAGATACCAAGCATATACATTTATACTTAAAGCCAAAAGCCCACTTACTGGTATGTCGAAGGGTCGTAGCCCCCGAGTCGCCCTTGACTGCGTTCGTCCTCAGGATAGGTCTCACCTATATGCGAAATAATTGAATAAACGTTATTTAAAGCACATAACCAATACTAGCTAATAACTTCTCATACATTGCTCAAATGGGGTGTTTAAATATACCAATGTGATCTACACAACCTCACGAACATCCCCATATTTTTTGAAAAAATTTCCGATGCCCCACGCGCCACCACGCGCCGGCCAAGGCACGGCCAGACGCTCCCCCACGCGCCGGTAACCCTGACGGAATCATAACTGCCGTTAGGAATATTCTGGTAAAACCTTAACAGACGTTAACCGCGTTACCTTTTGTCGTTAGAATATTCCGTCAGATTTGACAGAATATGCTCCTTCGTCTTCCTCAGCTCGCCGGAGTTCGGCGTTGGTGACCTCTGCGTTGCCGGTTTCTGGAAAATAATAAAACCTTAATTTCTCACTCAAATTTCCACCAAATTTCATGAAACATAAACCAAATTGAAGCTTAGGACGAATAGAACACAACAATACCTTTCAAAAGCCCTAAAATTGACGGAACTCGCCAGAAAATCCCTCGATAATCCGGCTAAACCTGCAACTCGTCGAAACTCAACTTCCCGACGTCCAAATCACTTCATTTTTCTTCTCCGAGTTTCGTGAAGACAATCTAAAGCTTCCTATAACCTTAGAATCTTCCAAAAACTCCCCATTTACATGTGCATGAACAATACCTCGAATCGGAGGTTATGGTTTCTCGGGTTTTCGAAGATTTCTCGGCCAACCACAGGTATATAACAACTGCTGAGCGTGCAAGGAGTTTGAAAACAGCAATTACAACCTCGATCTTTGAAGATTGAAAGGGTTTGAGGGTTGTCCGTACAAGTTGTACGGAAATGGAAGAAGATCCGAGAGAGGGAGGAGAGAGAAAGGTCAACGGGAGGTGTGTGTGTGTGACTGTGTGGTCCAGTTTTGGGTCACTAATCACAACCAAAATTACTAACTTTAAGTTCCAAAAACTTAGGAACTAACCAATTTAGTTTAAACCCAAAACTTAAGCCACAACACCACATAACATACTCAATGTCCAAGGGCAATTTAGACATTTCACACCATGGATAACAATAATTCGGGACAGGCTGTGACAGTTTAGTTTTAGCTTCCGGTACGTTTAGTTTTGTTCTCGTTGATTGGTAGGTTTTTTTCACGATTTTATTACGATTGTTTTTGTATACATTATGGATTGTACCATTTAGTATCATATGGGTATGATTAATATTATACATATTGTTGATTGGTACATTTACTTTTGTTCTTCAACGTTGTTTACTAGTACGTTATTTCCGATTTTATTAGGTTTGTTTTCGTACATATATATTTTTTTGGGTATGTTTGTATTATTCTCGATGTTATTTTCTTATATGAATTACTACAAATATCTTAAATGGTATTTTATTTCTTCATTGAAAGGAAAAAAAAAATCAAACGGCAGGGTATTTTATTCCTTAATAAATTGTATATAATCATTTTTTTTTGTATAATTATCTTTAGAGGGAATCAAAGGAGCTAGATTGTAGGAATTTGTTTCAATATCTCTGCATTTTTTTCCTGACGTGAAGAATATAGGCAGTGGTAAGATCTGTAATTTTGGTACAAATAAAGGATATTTATGATAGATGAGACTCCAAATTTGTAGGAAAAATGTTTAATTAAATCTCTAAAACCAACAAATGTTTAGTCTATAGAGTTGAAAACTCAGGCACTTATATCAAAACCCCGCGATCATTATTCTGCCTCTAATATATATTATTAGAGGCATCTCTATTTTTCTGCCCCTAATTATCATTATCTTAGTAGTGAAAGAACTCAGTTTTGGGGCTGTCCTTCACAAATTTCTCCCATGATCTCATACTTTTTCACTCGCACTAACTTTAGTCAGCTTCTGGAGGGAACTGGAAGATTTGCTTTGATCATAGAGACTACTTTTAGTAATTTGATGAAGTCCAAACGTGGGAAAATGCTTTCCACATATCACATGTTCAGACTTTAGTTCATAGATTGCTTTCCACAGTACCATAACAAATCCACTCATTTGATCGATTGATTCCATCCACTTAATTAGTCCACAGAAAATAGGCAGTTGCTTGCTCATAACTACTATCTGACACAAAATAAACTTACTAAAATTATAGGATAATGAGGTTTTATGACTATTTTCATTTCGTTTTCTTTCATTTCTCTTGCGTTTTATGCGTGTGAATTTGTAGATAAGGCTATTGATAATTTGGTCTAATGGTAACTAGTCTTCACCTTCTTAGAATTCTAAATTCAAGTTGCATTTGAGATTGTCGTTATTCAATTAAAAATACTTTGCTAGATAAAATCTCAACAGTTAAGTAATTTTTGCTTTAGAAAAAGAATATCTAGTTAAATCCTACATGTCCTAGTTCAATGTACGAACACTCAACAACTTCACCTGTAATTAAATAGCAACTTTCTCTCAGTTTCAAACACCAACTATTTTCTAAATCTACTATTGAGATGAGAACGTGAATTCACCAAAGTGCATGAAAGAATTATGCGGTTCAGTTCACACTGAACTTTGACCAAAGCAAAATTCACTCAACAAATCTTATACGCATCAATAAACAACGAAATATACGCCAATACTCATTGAAAGCTCGTTTGAAAGTATTTTTTTTAAAGTGATTAAAACTGTTATGGTAAAAGTGCTTGTAGGTTAAAAAAAAAACCGGATTAGGGAGGACTGGATTGGACTAGACTGTAGTCCCTTGTTTGGTCTGCACCAGGATTAGGTTTAATGGGATTAAATGGGACTCGCTCGGATTAATGGCTTCGCTAGGAGTTCTTAGCCGAGAACCCCAAATTCGGCTGGACTCGTAAGACCTTCCGCGAGAGAAAACCTCGCTCATCCTGCGAGAGAGAGAGTTGTCGCCATCGCTCCCTGCTTGCCCTGCTCCCTCATCCTCGTCCTCTTCACCCTCATCTCTGCGTCCTGCTTGCCTTCATCTGCATCCTACTCGCCCTCATCTGCTCCTCTTGCCTGGTAAACTTCGAATCTTCGATTTATTTCTTCAATTTGTTATGCAGATCGTGATATTATTGAGCTTTATTTGATTTATTTCTTTTGGGTTTGAGAAATTTTCAATAATATACCTCTGCAGTTGAACAAATTAGGGTTTTGATTTTTAGGGTCAAATTGCAGATCCTGCTCGCCCTGCTCCTCCACCTTCTTCTCAGGCGACCTCTCAGGAACACTCCAACCAAACCGCCCCTCCTCCTCCCCCGTTCGATCCCAGTCGAAGTAACCCTCTCTCTTTGTCTCTCACTATCTCTCTGGTTCTTTTGAATTTGCACTAATGTTTTTAAGATGACTTTTTTATGTATCTGAATTTTTTCCATCTGTTTTTTTATTTTTTATTTATTTATGGAATCTGGGTTTATTGAAAGGTGTTGAATTTTAGAATCTAAGTTGAGTTTTTGCAGGTTGTATAATGCGATTTAGTTAAGGTTTACATGTTAGAGTTTGTCAATCTGTTAAATTTTATGTCGGGCAAGTGGGAACCTGGGGATCTTGATTCCATTTGAACCTGGGGATCTTAATTCCATCTGTTAAATTTTAGAGTTTGTCTCTCCTGGTGTGGGAACCTGGGGATATTGATTCCATTTGAACCTTTTCAAATAGTTTTCATAATTTGAGATCTCTACCATTGGATTGGTTTTGCTTTATGATGAAGCCAGGTCAGCTATAATGGTTTAGGATTAGGCCATTTGAACCTGGGGATCTTAATTCCATTTGAACCTTTTTCTGAAAAATATAAAGATTTGATGCATAATTTGAGAGATTTGCTCTGCTGTAGGCTTAAGCCATAATATGTCTACCTAACTCATGGAGATAGGGAGGCTTTTTCGTATTTTGTATGGGGAATACGTGGGTGCGTATTGTAAAAGAACTACCCGATTTTGAATACTAGGAACTCCATGCACTGCATTTTCTTGTAATGTCAAGGGTATTTCTTATTAGGAAGTTTGTATTCGGTCCTTTTACTGTAATGTAACTGTAGTCTTGTTAACATATGAAAGTTATTGTGTTCGTCTGGAGGAATTTCCAATGGGGACGTTTCCTGGCCGACAAGCACACAGCTCCCCAAGAGGTTGGCGCCGGTTGATATTGTCTGTCGGGCTTCTGCTTATTGGCGGGCTGTAAGAGAAGGACAAAGTTAATTCTGAAAGGTGTCTTTGTGGGGCCTTAGGTGTAGGCCTTAAGGCTCATAATCAAAATTAACTTTAGGTGTTCAGGCGTGCCACTGCCATCTTTAGCATGACATATGTAAAACAGATGTTTAGTTTAATTGTATATGCCCGAGAGACCAAGTTAGCTATGAAATGTGCCTTTGTAGGGCCTTAGGTGTAGGCCTTGAGGCTCGCAATCAAAACTTAACCAAGTACTCTAACATATAGTGGTTGTTTCATTGTTGCAGAAGTATTACAACTGTTATACTTTAATCACCCGAGCCCGAAGAGCAGAACGAACCCAGATATGTGCCTTTGTAGGGCCTTAAGTATAGGCCTTGAGGCTTCCCATCTGAATTAATTCTATACTCAAGCGTTATGTGGCAATCATAATATAACAGAAGTAAAACTAAGAAATAGGCTGATTACTTGCGTCCTAAGTAACTTCGGACTTCTTGTTATCAAGGATTGTCGTGGATGGGTTAAGTCCACATAAAGTTCTTTTTTATGCCTTGAGACCAAGGACTTTTGATTGATAAATCTTGTATGCCCGAAAGGTTAGAACTTAGATATGGTCAAGCTATGAGTGCGGATTCCAACTTTATCTTTTGCATGGTTGGGCACCATTAAACCGACTAGATCCAAGAACCAAGAAGCCTTTTAATCATAAACTTGCTAGAAATAACTTGGATACAGATGGAAGTATACATCATATTACTAGATTTCTGAATGAAAAGACAGAACAAAGAGGGTCGGGCAAGGCTGATCGTCTTGCAACTTCCTCTCTTTGTGATTTACAAAGGGTTTGAATGCTAGAAGGGGAGATTGGGAGATGAGTTTACAGGAGGGAATCGATACTACAACAAGATTCAGACAAGGTAGCAGAGCTTTTACAAAGGCTTTCGGTGAAGGTTGATCCTGAAAAGGATGAAGGCTTGGTGCTGACTACAGCTTCGTATGCAAATCTGGCTTGAGCAGAGTTTGTGTATTTGTTTGTTTGATTGAGTGTCCTTATCTCTGATTTCTCTTTCCCTTTTTATAGATGATTTGGCTTGGCTGCCTGCAGCATCGATCTTGCCCGAATGCGGCTGAAGGGTAGTGACTTATCAGCTTTTTACTTGTACTGCCATTGTAAAGTACTTTTGGGCTGATTAGTTGGCTAGTCTACACCACTTGACTTCTAGGTAGGTGAGCAAGTGGCTCAAGTGATCTGCACTTAGTCGGGAAAATGGCTTCTTCCGCCTTCTGGGCTTCGGCTGAGCCTTGGGCTTCCTTCCTTTTATACCTTCTTTTGGGCTAACTTCCTTTTGAGCCCAAAGTTCCAGTTTTAACCCAAACATATTGTGCCAAACTTGTTGGGTTCTTTGTTATCGTTTGTAGTTGAGGCATAGGCAATGATCTTTTCTTATAGCTGTTATTGTGGTGGGTTTGCTCAAGTAATTCACATCTTGTACCACTTGCTACTATGTGTTTTGATTCATTTTGATGGTTCTGCTCGACTTATGTGTCCTGATATACCCATTGCGTTGCAATATTGAAGTTGGTGATTCAGCATGTTTGAGCCTGCATATCTTTCCTGTGAAGTTAAATAGTTAATACACGTCGTTACTTGAATTGTGTTCAGCATTTTAATGTCCATGTCGACTATCATATCGTCCTTGTGTATGGGCTTTGCTGAGCACATCATTTACAGCTAGCTATGATTTTCCTTCATTCACATATCAATTTAGTCACCCATCCAACAACTATTGAACCAAATTTAAGAGAAAATATGTTTTCCATGTTTAACTTGCTTTTCAAGCATTATTATATACTGTATTATATGGTCCAATTTCGATTGATTTCTCCATGTTCGTATGCCTAACTTTCCTCGTTTAATTCTTCGATTGTTTTTGGGTTTCATGCATATTTACAGGACTTGAATGTTCTATTCACACTATATTTTCAACCTCTCCATCAATCTTTCTTCTTATAGGTTTTACCCGTTTGTCCTAGACGCCACCAAATTCAGGAAGAAAGTCTCAGTGCGTGTAAATGTCACATTACCAAGTGACGGAGTCATAAATCCATCACATGAGAGGTTATTATGTCAATTGAAATAAATTAGAAAAAAAAATAGTTACAAGTATAATTAATTGGAGAACAATCAAAGGTTATATTTTTTACTTTGTATTGTCAGAAAATTTCAATCAAGCAAGTTGATGAAGCTGTAAAATTTGTATGAAAGTTTAGTACTGAGATGTTTATATCAAAATTGTTCATGATCTCTTCCTTTTGCATATTGTTACTAGTTTTCTTCAAACTAGATGGAGCAAGCCAATTTACGTGCTAGGAATCCAAATGTAGCAATGATCAATACGCAGCTATCTATTTGTCATTGTGCCTCGCATCATTGTGGTCTTGGGATTGAATGCAATTGCCATGGTATGAACTGAAATTGGCTTATACATACAAGAGCAATTCCAAGTAATTATTTCACAATTGAGTAAAAAACTTAACTTTTCCGACATCAATTTCGTTATACTCAAATACAAGTATAAACCAACACCTTTAACTTTAATCTACAACTTTAAACCAAAGGTGAATAATTAAGAAAGCATCTTGAACCCTGTCGATTGTTGGGAGAACATTTTGTTATATTGATGTTTGGAACAATGCTACTCTTGAATCATGTATATTTCTTTCGTTGGCAAGAAAATTTGGTTTTTGTATTTTTATTGAGTCTCACTCTCATTCAATATTATTAATTTTAATAATATCTATAATAAAAAAAACAATTAAAATAAAACAATAATGTAGTCATAGTCTGAGCAAACACCAAACTAGTGACATTATTGTTTTCATTATCTTGCTTCTTAGTTCGACACTGCACCAAACGCTTCACTAAGCTAGTCCAGCTTAGTCTAGTCTAAGTCAGTCCAGCTTAGTCACTACAGCTAGTCCAGTCCGAGACAGTCTGGTGCAACAAACGCACCCTATATGTCCTAGTTCAATGTACGAACACTCAACAACTTCACCTGTAATTAAATAGCAACTTTCTCTCAGTTTCAAACACCAACTATTTTCTAAATCTACTATTGAGATGAGAACGTGAATTCACCAAAGTGCATGAAAGAATTATGCGGTTCAGTTCACACTGAACTTTGACCAAAGCAAAATTCACTCAACAAATCATATACGCATCAATAAACAACGAAATATACGCCAATACTCATTGAAAGCTCGTTTGAAAGTATTTTTTTTAAAGTGATTAAAATTGTTATGGTAAAAGTGCTTGTAGGTTAAAAAAAAAAACACTTGAAGTGCTTCCTGCAACACTCCAAGTATGTTTTTCCAGTATTCACTTGTATTTTTACCTATAATTGATTCTAAAAACACTTTCATTAAAAACGGTTTCAGTTATTTTAAAAAGCTTTAAAAATCTCTCGCAACTATACAAAGTCATTATCCACAGAGCCACAGTATTCACATCAAATTTTGTCATCATAGCAAAAACGAACCTTTCAGATTCAATGGCTTAGAATTTTCCTGAGAAAGTGATAAACATTAGCATCATATGGTCAGACCATTCCGGCGAATTGTAAGATTACATTCATATGTGGCTCTCAGACTAAATACGCCACCCTTTTACCAAAAGTTGAACGTGGAAAACAATCTAGCCAATAGGCAATGACCTTCCAAAAGACCTATTTTACTTTATTGATCACATTACCAATTTGTTTTTGTTTTTGTTTTATAACATAATGTTACAATGCAAGTTGACATCATTGTTGTGATGTGTGCCACTTAATTAATTGTCTTGTTAATTGATTTCCCCTTCGAAATTATCATTTTGTCTCATTTTTTGACCTTCTTAAATTAGTTTTATCTCACTTTATCCCCATAAAACTGACATTTTCCATCTCATTCAATCTCAATTCACCATATTTTCGTCCATCCGTTGGATAAGCGTTAATCGGAGGGTGGTATAGACAGTTTATTATTGACACAACTTTTTGCCACCAACTTGCCTGCTAAAGAAATCCCAATTTCATTTTGGATAACTCTAATTCAAACCCTCGTCTGTCTCTCTTGTTGATTGATGCGTAGCTATAGTTGATGCCGTTAGATTCAATCAGTGGCTTGAATTAGATTTTGAAATACAACCCATTACTTGCTTTTCCCAACAGCTGCATCTACAACTCCACACGATCTGCAAGATAGGCAAAGAGGTGTTAAAATAAAATATCCACACTACTCTTTAATTTAACATTTATTTGACAAAATTGACGAAAATTGGATGAACTAAGACTAAATGAGACAAAAGTGGCAATTTTAGGGGTAAAGTGAGACAAAATCAATTCTATGGAGTAAAAAGAGACTAAATGATAGTTTCAGAGGAGAAATCATTTAATAAGTTAATCAGTTGTTGAAATTGAAATTCAACGATAATGTGTTCGTCTTTTTGCAACGTGTATTCAGCAAAATATAACGTGATATCTAATTTAATAAAGTAACCTATATTATATAGGAAGAAAACCACGGAGTACTACTACAAACTTCTTTATAAAACAAAACTAAAGTTGACTTTTGTATACTAACATTGTACATTACTACATTTTTAACTCGGATTATTGATTATGAGATTTAATATTTGAATATGTAAATAGTATTCACCAATTTTTGGTTTTATTAGTAGTCTCACATGTATATATGTACGGTTGTTAGTTGTTAATACATGGATATTTTTACACAACGGTCCAAATTTTTACTTATCAAACTAAACTGCAGCTCACCCAAATTAAACTCAATAACTCTAAAACCACAGATATTTAGATTACTTAGAGAGATCAAGCTCGATTCTACTAACAAGACATACCATCCTTTATAAATTCTTCACCATGAACGTTGTTTAAATGCATGCATGTATACATATAAAGATCCATATCGATATAAATCAACAATGACCAATCATCTATTTTCTTTTCAAATCACTTTTATATTGACGGTTTACCTTAGTAGAAAAATAATTGTTACTGAAATAGAGTAGTATAGTCCCATTGATGAATACAAAATGAAAGCCCACATATATATATTCTTCTTCTTTTTTATAAAGGAAACAAAGAAAAAGAAGAAGAACTATGTGCTCCATTCCATGGACCAAAAGAAACAAAAAGTAATCGAGAGAACAGGTACAAATTTATATTGTGGTGCACATTACAAGTTGACTTTTACAGAAAGGAGCCAGCCAACCTTTGATTTTGGTGGGCATGCACTCAAAATCTAATCGAACCGCCCTTGAGCTTGTCCCCTTCCTCTTCGGGGTGTCTTTTTCTTTCTCAATTTCTAATAGTCAGCTGATAATCAACATGGGAATCCTGCATGGAATACAACAATAGATCCAATCTTTGATGATTACGAATATTTTGCAGAATCTTGATCAGGACTGTGCTTAAATATACTCTAATAAACGAAATGGTGCGCGTAGATAAGTTGACATGTATTGTTAGTGGAGATATATGTATTTCGTTATTATGATACAAAAAATATTCAAAGAAACACATCATTTTTTAGATAATATCGGATTAAGGGTCAACTTCTTATTCGCAAGTTGAATGTTTTGAGTCTCTTTGGTGGAGATGTCAGGATGACTCCATCTTTCATCACATGGCAGTAGGGCAGAGAAAGTCCAACTAGTTCCAACTAGTTACCAGTTACTCCATATTACGCAATACTTACCTGAAACAAAAAAAATAAAAAAAATAAATAAAAATTCCCCAATGTCAGATGGATTAAAGAATAAATATAAACTAACTTATGAGAATATTGATTGTAATGTAATTTGTAATCCAAAAGAGACTCAAATTCCTCATCCTGGATTATCTTCAATTCCACTACTAATATCACATAACTCTTTTGTGATAAAATTCAACACTCGATAATAAGAATAATTTAAGATTATAACGGTGATGTTAGTAATAGACCAAGCTAAGCCTAAAATGTTTATTACTTTAAAACACATGAGAAATATTAAAAAGAAACAAATAAACATCGTGACAGAGCTTAATTTTGAAAACTCTTTTGGCAAATGAATAAGCAAATTGAAATTTAAGACAGATATTAACCAATACGGCTGTAGACTACTAGTTAATTTCTTTAGTTCGCTTACATGGCATCTTCTTTCTAGTTAGCCAAATAGATTCTTGTTTGTTTTGACGCTCCTAGTTGCACCTGCATGATCAATTCATCACATAAAACACAAAGGAAGAGGGATAATAATTGAAAAATGCATGTGACACACACACACACACACACACACACATATATATATATATAAACCCTATTATGTAACTCCTTAGTGTATTCACATTTTAAATATTAATTTAAGGTCTCTGATATAGGAACAGGCCCGGCCCAGGCCCAGTGCAGGCAGGGCGACCGTCCAGGGCCCAAAAAAATTGGGGGCACCAAAATTATTCGGGCGGTATATTTATATATGTTTTTATAAGAGTATAAATTTAAAAAAAGTTGGTTTAATGACAAAGGAATTTAACTAGAAGTGGTGGTTTTGTGATTTGAAAATAATGAGAAGGTCTTGGGTTCAAGACACCACGTGTGTTGATTTAATTTCCAATTTTTACAATTTTTTTCTTCATAAGAGTATAAATTTATAAAATTTGGTTAAATACTAAAGAAGTTTAATTAAAAGCAATGATTTATATTGTTTAAAATTAACGAGAGGTCCTAAGTTTGAAATGCTATGTGCGTGTTTATTCTTTTCAATTTTAACAAAATTTTATTTGGTTGTTAATTTATTTTTAGTTACTAGCTAGTAGCTATATGGGTTGCTATTTTTAAATATTCGTTCCAATTCAAGTCTAATATTCAACAAACAATAATGCGTAGACCAAATTTTTAGAGCAAATTTACAAATCATATGACGTGTCATCATAAGGTTTAATTTAGTGCCCATTCATTACTAATACATATCAATTAAAGACTCGAAAACATTATTATGGTTTTAGTCCCATATTGACAAGGTTAGTAAATAAGAAAAAACATCTCACGATTTATACAAAAACACTTTAAAAGTTCAGATGGAAAACAAAACTCATTTATCTACTTGTAAGCCATGAGTTTTTTGGTTTCCTTCTCTTGATACAAAATAAATTAGTCTTTATGTGTTTCAAAATTATTGAGTTTGAAATGTTTTTCTAAGTATAATTTTATCGATGTCTTTTATGTGAAAATAAATAATTTTCTTATGTGAAGTTAAAGCATATTTTTTAGCGTCGCCCCGGGCCTCAAAGATCTCTAGACCGGCCCTGTATAGGAACGTTACCATATGGGTTTTCTTTTTAAGTTACTCGGAATATTTTAGGTGTTATAGGCTTAGTTTTTGTTTTTGGGTTTAATTCTTCTAGAACATGTTTAACAAAATATATTATATGCACTATTGCAATATAAACAAGTCACCTGGTTAGTATAGTTTAACAAATTAATAACGGTGCTGATAATTTATCTTTAATCTTTGTCTATCATTTGTGCATGTACAATTTTGCATCTAGAAGTTTTAATCTATTTTTCAAACAACTTTTAATTTCTAAAGAAAAAAAATGTGGAAATCGAATTTTAAACGTATTATATTCTTTGTGCATCAAATATTAGTCTCACATGCATGTGTCTAATATCGTAGTAAATAAGGTGTTAGGTTTCCATCCAAACTTTCCGGATTCGAAACACTCTCCTCTCTTAAATCATTGTTATAGTTTCGAATCTTCCCTCACTTAATAACAATAAATTCAAAAAATAAATATAAGTCTCACAACTTTAGCCAATACCAATTACGAAGGAATTATAATTAGCCTTCGAGTATTTGACAAAAAAATAAAATAAAATAAAATAAAGCCTTCTAGTATCATTTGTGTAAATGTGTTGTATATTAGGATTCATGACCACATAGATTATAAGCTACCCGCGAGGGTGCCACTGGAGATAAACAAATGGGTGGTGCAAACCCTAGTTAATGGTGTTTTATTTCATATTTTATACTTTTATACAACATGTGAGGACATTTGACATAAGACTTTAGCTACCAACACCCTGTCATACAAAATCTTGAACCTGTTATGTCACCCAATTAACAACCCACAATTTTAAATAATATTTGCAGTAATCTTGGAAGGTATTTCGTGCTCTGAGCTTCAATGGAACTTAATTTGACATAATGACTCAATAAGATAATCGAAATGAGTGCTTTCACTGTTAATTATCACATACACCTCCAAGAATAACATATCAACCCACCTGGATTTTGTTTCCCACGTCATACGTGTCGGTAAGTCCTCAACCTATGCTAAGTTGCCTTTTTTCCTTTTTAAAGGCAAAATGATATCAGTTTTATTATAATTTTAACAAAAACGTAAAAGACCAATTCTGATAAATTAGTTGTCACCGTACTGGTTGATTTGAGGGCGAGATAGGCCTAAGATTAAACAAGGGAATGCATTCAAGTCTTTGAAATCATCCACACCTAAGCTCATAGGATTGATATGGAACTCTAAAGAAAAAAAAAAGAAAGAAAAAAAAAAGACAAAAAAGAAAAAAATCTTCATTCATAATGAAAAGGTAAAAAAGAAAACTTCGCAATTCGGCATCTAAGAACTTGTACGAACAAAACCTGAAGTACATAACGAATAGGAGGACACTTTTTGACAATGAGAGAAGCGCACTCTGAAGAGGAATTGACAACAAAACAACTTATGTCCATATCAACATGAATTTTTGTTGGATTTGGCATTAAATCAACATGCCTAAAAAGGATTAGGATATCTTGGATGCAAGATATTTGGATTTGTGTTTCCTAGTTGGTTTGGGATTTGGTTTTAGTATTTGGTTTCCAATATCCTAGGGACTTTGTGTAAACCTATGACATCTATTAGTATAAATAGGTGGATGTGGGATAGAGTTTTGTGTGTGAGAGATTTTGAGTGGCATAAGTTTGTATACTTGAGAACACTTTGTGTTTGTGAGTTCTCTTGTATTTGTTGGTAATCAATAAAGAGATGTACTTCTATATTGGAGGAACTTTGAAATCGTTGTGTTTTGTTTATTGCTTGATTGGTTTTTGGTTTAGTTTACAATAAGTGGTATCAAGAGCTTAGGTTCTTATATGGGTTGTGACTATCAAGCAATGACGAAGACTGGTGTTTCTACCAGTGGTGATGATGTTGAAGAAAAGTCTGGCACTAGTGGAACCAAGACGACGGTTCAGAGTGCTAGGTTTGAAATTGAGAAATTTGATGGAACGAACAACTTTGCTATGTGGTAATGTGAGGTTCGAGATGTCTTGATACAACAAGGTTTGGTTGTTGTGTTAGGAGACATGTCGTTTTTGATGAAAAAATAAGAATGGTAAAGATTGAATGCTCATGCATGTTCTACAATTCGGCTATGCTTGGGAAAGCAACAGAAGGATGGTGTGATGAACATAACTTCTGCAAAAGAATTGTGGGTTGCATTGGAGACAAAATATATGAAGAAGAGAGCAGAGAATCAACTGCATCTCAAGAGCAAGTTGTATAGGTTCCAGTACAAAGAGAGCACGAATATGATTGGCCATCTAGAAGAGTTTAACAGGCTTCTAGCTGAACTGGCAAATCTTGAAGAGATAATCAAAGATGAAGACAAGGCCTTGATCCTGATGAACTCATTGCCTTAATCCTATGAGTCTTTCATGACTACTTGGATTTATGGCATGAAGACAGTTAAGTATGATGAAATCTCAAGTGCTCTTATGAATCATGAGGTGAGACACCTTGACATGCAAGAAAGGAATAACTCTGAAGCTTTGATGGTGAGAAGGAGATCGAAAGAAAAGAAAGGTTCTTACAGGAAAAATAATAGGTCTGGTACTAGAGGAGTCTCAAAGAATAGGAAGTTCTTGGACAAAGATGAGTGTACTTTTTGTCATGAAAAAAGGCACTAGAAGAAGGCCCTAAAATAAAAAAAAGACTAGAAATAAGATGGATGACTCAGAAGCAAATATGGTTGAAGTCGAGGATGAGGAATTTGTCTATGCCCGAACTGCATCGAGCACTATGGATTATATGAAAAAGTAGGTGCTCGACACAGGTTGTACCCATCACATGACTTCTCAAAGGCATTGGTTTTCAAGCTTCAAAGTTATGAATTGAATTGTGTATATGGGAGATGATAACCCATGTACAACTCAAGGAATTGGAAGCATCAAGATCAAGCATCATGATGGTATGATTCGAGAATTGCATGGTGTAAGGTATGTCCCAAATCTGAAGAAAAATTTGATCTCACTAGGCACTCTCGAGTCACAAGGCTACAAGTTTTACTCCGATAACAACGTGCTCAAAGTTGCTAAAGGAGCACTTGTCATAATGAAGGGGCTTCATAATGGCTTACTTTATATGCTAGAAGGAAAGCCTTTGGAAAATGGAGTGGTTATGGTAGCTGATGAAGTGCAAAGTGATAAAAGTGACTTGTCTGCATTATGGAACATGAGGTTGGGACATGTAGGAGAAAAAGTATTGCAAGGATTGATCAAGCAAGGGTGTTTAAAAGGAGCAAAAGTTGGAAAGATAGAGTTCTGTGAGCACTGTGTTCTTGGCAAACAAACAAAGGTGAAATTTGGCTCAGCTGTTAATCAAACGAAATGAATTTTGGACTATGTTCACTCTGATGTTTAGGGGCCTGCAAAGAATACTTCTTTAGGTGGAAAATGACGATTTATATCTTTTATTGATGACTACTCTCACAGATCATAGATATATATGATGAAATGAAAGGGCGAGGTTCTTGACATCTTCCTGGAATGGAAGAACATGGTGGAGAACAAGATTGGAAAGAAGATTAAGATACTGAGAAGTGACAATGGAGGTGAATATACCTCCGATCCTTTCTTCAAAGTATGTAGAAAAGAAAGGATTACTAGGCATTTCAATGTTAGACATACTCCACATCAGAATAGGATTATAGAAAGACTAAATAGAACCTTGCTCGAGAAAGTTCATTGCATGCTATCTCAAGCTAAGCTGCCAAAAATATTTTGGGCAGAAGCTTTGAGCTATGCATGTCATGTGCTTAATCGACTACCATCAATAACATTGAAGGGTAGAACACCCATTGAAGTGTGGTCTGGAGAACCAGCTCAGGACTATGATAAGCTATGAGGGTTTGTATGCAATGCCTACTTTCATGTGAAGGAAAACAAACTGGATCCACGAGCCAAGAAAGTTGTCTTTATTGGATTTAATAGTGGTGTGAAAGGCTTCAGACTTTGGTGTCCCAAGTTGAACAAGATTATAGTAAGTAGAGATGTGGCATTTGATGAAAGTCACATGAAATTGAATGAAGATGTTCAGATGGTGGAGCTTGGGGAACAAGTAATTGTGAATTCATAGCCAAATAAGGAAGTTGTGGAAGAAGAAAGATAAGGTGATCAATTTGAACATGAAGAGAGTGATCATGAAGAAGAAACACCATCAGAAGAACTAAAGATACAAGATGATTGCATAGCCAAAAGGAAGGGAAAAAGAGACATATCCTTACCTGCAAGGTATAAAGATTGCATGGCCTACATGGTATATGCATTACCAGTAATTGAGGCTGAAATTCCCACTAATTTTGAAGAAGCTGTAAATAGTGAAGAAGAGAGTAAATGGCAGATGCAATGGACGATCAAATGCTCTCCCTTCACAAGAATAAGACTTGGGAATTGGGGGAGCTACCTAGAGGAAGGAAAGCAATTGGCTGCAAATAGGTTTATGCAAAGAATGATGGAGTGGATGACAAGAGCTTGGTAAGATTTAAAGCTAGGTTAGTGGCTAAAGGATATGCTCAGAATGATGGAATATATTACAATGAGATTTTTTTTCTCCTATGGTTAAGCACTCCTCCATTTGAATATTGCTTGCCGTGGTTGCACAATTCATCATCCTTGAATTGGTACAACTAGACATGAAGACTGCATTCCTTCATGGTAATTTGGATGAAGAGATTTATATGAGACAACCCAAGGGGTATCAAGTGAAGGGAAAAGAAAGATTGGTTTGTAAGCTTAGAAAATCTCTTTATGGTTTAAAACAGTCACCCATGCAGTGGTATTTAAGATTTGACAAGTTTATGAAGGGTCAAGACTTACAAGAAGTCACTATGATCACTTTGTTTATCATAGGAAGTTGGAAGATGGTTCGTTCGTGTACTTGTTAATCTATGTGGACGACATGCTCATAGCCTCAAGTACTATTTCTGAGATAGAAAAGTTGAAGGAGCAAATGAGAAGGGAGTTTCAAATGAAGGATCTCGGTGAAGCCAAGAAAATATTGGGAATGAAGATCACAAGGGATAGACAAAAAAGTTTGGTGTGTTTGTCTCAAAAGCAATATCTTGAGAAGTTGTTACAAAAGTTTGGAGTAACAAAAGACACTAAGCCTGTAGGAACTCCATTAGGTACTCACTTCAAGTTGAGCAGTCAATAATGTCCTAAAACTGATGAAGAAAATATGAAGGTGGATGGTATTCCATATGCTAATTTGGTTGGAGGATTAATGTATGCTATAGTGTGTACTCGTCCTGATATAGCGCACGCAAGTGGAATTGTTAGTAGATTCATGCATAACCATGGAAGAGAGCATTGGAATGCTGCTAAGTGGATACTAAGGTATTTACATGGAATGAGGGACAAAGGTATTTGTTTTGAAAGATATGATGAAGGAATTGACAAGTTCTCAGTTGGATATGTGGACTCAGGCTTTGCTGAGACTTAGACAAGAGAAGATCAACGACTGGGTATGTGTTTATTATGGCAAATAGTCCTATATGTTGGAGATCAATATTACAACCAACAGTGGCACTATCAACCATAGAAGCATAATACATGGCGATCGCTGAAGCTGTCAAAGAAGCAATGTGGACTTTGGGGTTGTTAGGAGATTTAGGTGTAGAACAACACAAGTTGGATGTATATTGTGACAACCAAAGTGCCATTTATTTGGCCAGATATCAGGTACATCATGCTAGGACTAAGCACATTGATGTACGATATCATTATGTGAGAGAAATGGTAGCTAAAGGTGAGATTTGTCTAAAAAAGGTTGCTACAGAAGATAATCCAGCTGATATGTTGACAAAAGTGGTTAATGCAGCTAAGTTCGAGCACTGCTTGGATTTGGTGAAGTTGAAGCAAGTTTGATCTTGCGATATGGTGGGGCAACGGAAGTTGTTTGATACCTCATTATGCATTTCATACCAAGGTAGAGATGGTTGGATTTGACATTAAATCAACATGCCTAAACTAAAAAGGATTAGGATATCTTGGACACAATATATTTGGATTTATGTTTTCCAATTGGTTTAGGATTTGGTTTCCTATATTCTAAGGACTTTGTGTAAACCTATGACATCTATTAGTATAAATAGATGGATGTGGGATAGAGTTTTGTGTGTGAGATTTTTTTAGGGGCATAAGTTTGTATACTTGAGAACACTTTGTGTTTGTGAGTTCTCTTGTATTTGTTGGTAATCAATAAAGCTTCCGTTGTTAGAGAGGTACTCCTATATTGTAGGAACTGAAGTCGTTGTGTTTTGTTTATTGCTTGATTGGTTTTTGGTTTAGTTTATAACAATTTTAGATGCAACAGTTTCAAAGAAGATACTGATTACAACAAAGTAGATCCATAATAAGCTGAACGCATCAACCCAAAATTAAAGTACTCACTAAGAGAGACTCACAAATAACCTCATTAAGGAGGCACATATTGACGGAAAAATTAAGGCAAAAATTAGATATGCAACAATTCATTGAAAGATGAAGGAGGAAGGCAGAAAAAATGGGGAAGAAGCTTTCACCTGCCCCAAACTGAAATAAGAGGCTGGTGAGTATGGGGTTTGTAGATTTAGGATTTGGTAAAAGTTGTCACTTTTATTGATAAAAAATGTTTAATCTTTACTATTAAACAACGACAATATCCTATCTCCAATTGTAACTAAACAATAATGTTAAGGTTAATAGAATTCCGTTTTCATTTGTGCCATGAAAAATAGACTAAAAATGTATATCAAGCTTATATTTTAAACATCACAAATTAATTGAGCTAACAAATGCATGTAACTTGGCTCCACATGGATATCGAAGATTTTAGGAGAAGATTATTTCGATTTGGTGAAATTGCTATTTCGTATGTCCCTAGAAACTATAATCAAGTGGTTGATATCTAATAAATACATGTAAATTCTTGTGTTGTATGGATTTTTCTTTTTAAAACTGAAACATCATTACTAAGGGATCCTCAACGGATCCTAAAACCGTACAAATCACACATTAAGTAACAATATTACATATGGAAATTTTAAACCACAAGTGATCGTAGCTATGAACTAAAGAAGCAAGCACATCTGTCGCCATATTAGCTTCTCGATAAAGGTATGTAATACGGAGTTTGCCAAATAAGTCATCAAATATCTTGTAAAATAGTAGTGAGTCTCCACGGGATTTCCGTTTTAATTGGTTGGATCAGAACTTTTGAATCTCCTTCAATATTAACATTTGCAAAACACATTCCTACCACCCAATTTAAACCCCTCATGGTTGATGTCTTTCCTGTGTGTTGGTAACGATGTATCTCTTACTTCCTTGAATGAATTCTCTTTGTTCGCCAAAAAAAGAATGTATGTAGGTTCTTTTTAGTTGTTGATGTATGTAAAATACTGTATTTCATAAATAATCTTAGGGTGAGAATTCAAGAGAACTATCGCGCACCTGAAGTCGGAATTTGAGATGAAAGATCTAGGAAAGACTCGATACTGTCATACTATCTTGGTCTCAAGATAGAGAATCATTCAAATTGAATCTTAGTACATCAATTGAATTACACCCAGAAGGTGTTGCGCTGCTTTAACAAGGATAAAGCGAAGCCTTCGAGTACTCCTATGGTCATTCGATCGCTAAATGCAAAACGAGATCCCTTTTGTTCGAATGAGGATAAAGAAGAGATTTTGGAACCCGAAATTCCTTATCTAAGTGCATAGGCGCTTTATTGTACTTAGCTCAATGAACTAGACCTAACATCTCATTTGCTGTTAATTTTTGGCAAGATAAAGTAACGTACCGACACGCAGACACTAGACTAGTGTTAAAGACATCTTTTGTTACCTTAAAGGTACTACAGATCTGGGCCTGTTATATCCCTACGAATCCTCGAGTGATGCCATGACCCCCCTCAATTCTCGAGTCTATTTCCGCCTTGTTGGTTATGTCTTTACCGTTGGAGGCACCACAATATTTTGGAGGTTAACCAAACAGACCTTAGTTGCCACTTCGTCTAACCATGTTGAAATACTTGCCTTATATGAAGTTACTCGGGAATGCTTCTGGCTGAGAGCACGTATGGCCATATTCGAAGCTCCTGATATCTTTACCCCGTCGTTGACATCCCCACGACGATCTATGAAGATAACGCAGCCTGCATCGAACAACTCAAGAAGAGTTACATCAAAGGAAACAACACTAAGCACATTGTGCCGAAGTTCTTTTTCTCACACCAGCAACAAGAGTATCAGAAGATTGAAGTCATGCAAATCCGTTCACAAGACAACCTGGCAGACCTTTTCACCAAATCACTACCGAAGGCAACGTTTCAGAAGCTTGTTCAAGGAATAGGTATGCGTAAACTTTTTGAGTTGTAACATTGTTAGTTCTCTTTGGAACTATGTCAAACTCAGAGGGAGTATCCTGAAGTTTACTTGCTTAATCTTAATATACTTTGTTTCCTATGATTAGGAGCATTTTTTCCAATTGGTTTTTGCTACCTAATGAGGTTTTGACGAGGCACCTACCTTGGGTTGATCATATCCCTGATGACGTCCTGTAGACGTTTCATTCGACTTTGCATTTTCTCTCTCATTTTTCCTTAGACTATAGGTTTTGTCCCTACTCGGGTTTTACATAGCCATTGGTTTTTTTGTGAGACTTAGTTCCATATGCAAGTTCCTTCTTTACTTGAGACTAGCGTGTTCCCATAATTAGTGCCGACGAGTCAACTTCCTCAACTCTCCCTTGTCAGAGAAAATAAAGCCACAAGAATATTGTTTATTAAATATGTATTATTGTACTATTATTCTATATAATAAAAATTTAAGTTTTATGTATTTATTTATTTTTATAGTATACTATAGGCAAAGAGTGAGATTAAAAAATTATAAAACACATTAAAAATAAAAATATCAAGTAATTTAAAATACCAAACACATTAAAAATTATAATAATTAATTTACAAATGTGAAAAAAAAAATATGCAAACGCTCGTGATCGCTTCCTCTACACTTTGAGGATGAGTACATCGTCATTTGAATTTTTAAAACCGTACAAACCCTTATGAATAGTATTTTTAAGGGAGTTCAAAATAAATAAAATTCATAATCAGTAATGTATAAGTCTGAAAAATGTGAAATAATATATAAACGCTCGTGATTGCGTCGTATACGCTTAGATGATGTTTACCTGGTTGTTTAGATTTTTAAACCCATCAAAATCTCATGAATAGTGTTTTTTATTTGAGTGCAAAATTAATAAAATTAATAATAATTATTGTAGAAGTGTGAAAAATGTAAAAAAAAATATATATATATATATATATATATATATATATATACAATTACTCGTAATGACAAGCTTTACAACTTTCGTGAAGGTGTCAACTCCGAAACCCGACACCAATCCATAAACCTTATGTTTAAATTTAATCGTCGATTGTTGTTTACACTTTATTCTACTCCCCGAATTTCATTTTTTTATATTTTCTTCTTTGAAAAGTGATCGTTTAGCGGATGTAGAAAAATGAACAAGTCGAATCATTAATATGACATTCTAATATTTACAACTAAAATATGAGTTGATGTTATATATTTTCTAGAGACTTTATAAACTTCAAGCTATATCTTCACTAATGGTACACCTTTGCACGTAATATCAACGATCCGAACCGTTCATCTTCCTGCATCCTCTAAGAGATCATGTTTTAAAAAAAAAATATATATGTGAAAAAATAAATTTGGTGAGAAAAATAGAACGTAAATGTAAATGACAATTATGGTTAAATTTCTATCTATAGTTTATGTGATTATAGTCCTAATTGAATACAACACTTTTTTGTTCTCAAGCTGTCTTTCCGCGTACCAAACGTAGTTGCGTAGCTCATAATGGAAAAGCCCAAAAGCCATTTTAAGAAAAAAAATAAAAAAACCAAAAGCCAGGGAGACAAGTACTTAAAAGGGTTTTGTTTTTCATTGGAGGGTCACAAGTTCGGCCAAATTGCATTTTGTCTCTCAAAATATAAACAATTAATGTAAGCTGCCTATAAAGGGTAACGGGTCAAGTGGCCAGAGAGTTTCAGAGTTGTAAGAGCCGAGGTTTTAAAATATAGCAAGTGTGTGTTCTCTTGAGTTGGCCAAGATGAAGTTCTCCATCTCTTGTTTTCTGCTAATTCTGTCCTCCATCCTCTTGGTAAGCAAGTTTCATATCGATCGAATTCGTTCATCAATTTTTAAACTTAATATAAAACTTTGATTTAATTCTCAACTAATTAATCCCTTGTTAATGGAACTTATATAGATGTCCCAGAACAGCTATGCAAGAAAGGACTCAGGAGACTACTGGAAGAGTGTGATGAATGACCAGCCCATGCCAGAAGCCATTAAAGACCTGTTTGTCCATCAAGACCATGAACATCAAGTGCCGTCCAAAGAAAAGAGCCATTTTGTTGGGGACTTTGACATGAGGCCTAATGCTATAATATACCATGGTGCTCATCATCATCAAGTGCCGTCGACAGAAAACAGACATTTTGTTAGGGACTTTGACATGAGGCCTAATGTTATAATATACCATGGCGCTCATCATCATCATCAGGATCAACCTGCAGAAAATAAGCCCTTTTTCAAGAAAGCATCATACATTCAAACAGTCAACCATGGCTAAATCAGATTTAGGATGATGATGGGGAACATGTTTTCATGTGTTATGATCTATATATTAGACCAAGTTTGAAATAAAAATAGATCTCTCTCTCTCTCTCTCTCTCTCATTTGTACTATATATACCTATAGTTAGTAGTGTTGAATTTCCATCACCTTGGATTTGTGCTGAATTTCTCAGGCTAAAATTATTGAAATTATTTTGTGTGCTTTTAGGCATCTTGCCAAGGGCATCCAGTCACTGTGTGAAAGATGCATAATTAGCAGTAGAAACCATTGCTTGATATTATCATGGGTTGAAGATGTCACATCTAATGGAAATTTTGGCTTTTCTAAATATCAGATCAAGATGGCTGAGATTTCAAGGATCTATCTGTTATACATTTTTTTTTTTTTTTTGACAAACGATATTATCTATACTAAGGAGGGTGTATTCAATTGAGATTTTGAGGGATTTTAATTCTTTTAATAAATCTAGAGATATTCAATTAGAATTTTAAATGATTCTTTAAAATTCAATGTGTATTCAATCAGGATTTTAAGAAACTATTTTAAAATCTTTAGAAATCTGGGTGTATTCAATTAAGATTTTAAATAAGTTTATAACATTCGTATTCAATTAGAATTTAATTTTAAAGAATTTGAAAAAGTTAAGCAATTAGAGGGAATTAGAGAGATTTCGTAGTGTATTTTTAGCATCCACAAATCTCACCTCTCCTCATGAGATTTCGAGAGAATTGAATCAAAATTTTACCTGGAATCTCTACAAATCAATTAAACTTCTTAAAAATCCATGGATTTATCTATTGAAATCTCTCAAATTCCTAATTGAATACACCCCCAAAGGGGAGATGGTGGGTTAAACCTCACAATGAGCTATCAATAATGTGGTTCAAATTCATCTTTGACGAGAATCGAACCTAAAACCTCACTTACAATGATATACCATTATACCGTAGTACTAAGTGGCTACTTCAAATGATATTTTCTAATAACGACGATGATCACACAAAAACGACATTTCTGCAATTAAATGTTAAAAAGTAATCATTCCTACTAATTTCCCATTTTTTTATCAAAAAGGCTAGCCGTTTATGGCAGATAATGAAGCTATTTAATTATTTTAGTCAATTACTTAGAAGCAAAGCATGATTTGCTCCCCTGTTGAAATATTGTTCATTAATATATGTTTAAATAGCAAGTAAGGTAGAAAGAATTATGAACAAAAAGAGGCATTTGCTCCCTTGTTGAAATATTGTTCATTCATATATGTTTAAATAGCAAGTAAGGTAGAAGGAATCATGAACAAAAATAGGCATGTCTTCTCTACATTTTTTAATTATTGTCACAAATTCTAATCACTCATATAGAACCTATGAATGACAGATAATAGACTATATAAGTATCTCCGACGCCATGTTAGAGAATCACTGTACTCCAAAATTATAAACTTTCGAAAAATGGTTCAACAATATATATTCAGCTCATAGAAATAAGTTCTACCCTTTGGCGATATGGCGAAGAATATAAAAGAAATTGAAAAAGCACCTCAATATTGTAATTTTTATACAAAACACTTCAAGAGCTCAATTGGAGAAGAAAGAACGAACATTTCATATGATCAATTTGTCATGCTTTAATTTGATTATTAGTCGTAAAATCTTTTTGCCGTTATCAAATTATTTGGTTTCGTTTCTTCTAAACTATAAACTATTTGATATAAAGTTTTTTGTTCTGAATTTTACATGTGAATATGTGATATGCCCTAAAAATTTGATGATAAGTTTCACTTCAATAGGGAGACGTGATTAGCAAATATCTCTAATTTAAAATGGAAAATAAAGGAGAATTTGAACCATATTATTACTAGTTCTTTGTGAGTCTAACCTCACCCCCCCCCTTCCCCTTAATAATAGATAATATCGTTTGTTAAAAAAAAAATAGAAACTAATGTTATCAAGAGAACTTTTATATGTGAAACTAGTCAACTATTTGTACTATATCTCTAATAAAAGTATAGTCCACTAACACATGTGGGTTCCATCTTTATTGGAGAGATGATACAAATGATAGTACACATAGATGGTAAAAGTAACATTTTTAACGTGAAAAATCCTTAAAAACAAAATCAAGGATAAGTTGAAGGGTTTGAGATAAAGTAGAGGTGGGATTAATTGGAACTTTGTAGTGTTGGGACACTCGATAAAAAAATTGAGGCTCTTTGAGACTGAATGTTGCTCCATTTTAAGTGCTCAATTAATTCATAATTTGACCAAAAAAATTAATTCAAATGCATGCTTCCAAAGGCACTGACTGACTGACTGACTTCACGAAGAAGAAGTTTTTAAGTGTACTTATAACACAAAAATAATATAATACTTAGTATAATATATGTGGACGAAGGAAAATAATTACTTCTTGCATGTTTGCCATTTGCTACCGAGAACACAGCCTAAAATGCTGAAAAACTTATGCATGTTTTCCATTTGCCCACCATGCAACGGCCTCAAACATTGAAAATTTTGTGCATGGTTGCCATTTTTCAGCGTTTTACTGCATTTCATAGCATATCGTTGTTGACTGAACTGCAGGAGAAGCATTGTTGTTTGTGCCAAGAGAACTTATCTTTACGTGGAAAAAGAAATCAAACAAGAGACCTAGAATTGAAGACCCCTAATTCGTTTCATTTTCCAGTTAGGAATTTTTCTATTTTCAGTAGTTTACTGTGTCCTTGATACATATGCATTTAAACCCTAATTAATTAGACAGCCAGCCTCTTGCATTTCTACCTTAATTCGTTTCCAGTTAGGAATTTAAACCCTAATTAATTAGACAGCTAATTCTCAGCCTCTTGCATTTCTACCCTAATTCGTTTCATTTTTTCAGTCAGGAATTTCTCTATTTTCAGTAGTTTACTGAGTCCTTGTGACATATATGTATTTAAACTCTAATTAATTAGACAGCCAGCCTCTTGCATTTCTACCTTAATTCGTTTCATTTTCCAGTTAGGAATTTAAACTCTATTTAATTTGACAACTAATTTTCAGCCTCTTGCATATCTACCCTAATTCGTTTCATTTTTCAGTTAGGATTTTTTCTATTGAAATTTCATTCTGTCACAAAATTGGACTGTTCACAAATAAGTCCTTCAAAATTCCCTTTTACACAAAAAAAAAAAACTCTTAAAACATTGCTTATTTACTGTAAATTAATGGTTTTTTTGCTTCTCTGTATATATTTTGATTGTTTTCACTAACATTGGTGAATTTTCAGGAAGAATGAAATCAACAAAGGGTAATGCATGAGACACCAAATGTTAATCCAAACTTGCAAACCAAATGATGTGTTACAAATAGAAAATAAATACGTTAATCAACGCTTATGTAATAACTCAATCATCAACAACCACATAATTTGGTTTACAAATTTGATTTGAAAAATTTGATCTCCCTACCGTGAACAAATAATGTCACTTGGTGAAAATTCAACAAACTCCAAAGAAGTTTAACCTTTTAAGCTTTATTCAAATAACATAACATTTTATCATAAACTTAGTGAGAAAAAACCAACAGAGTCCTGCATTAAAATTTAAATATTACATTGAAGTGGATGTTGGAACCCACACAAGATTATCAGCAGGAAAAAAATGGCACACAGGCGAAGACCCTGGATTAATCTTAAGTACATGAAATGAAGCATGATTAGGGCTCCACTGAGAGGTGTCCATGTGGCAAACAGCAACAGCATCTACTCGATCTCCATCCTCACCACCCAATAAAACTTTGTAAACCTTGTTACTGCTTTCTTGGCTGTGACAGTAGAAAACTGCGTAAGGGTAAGGCAAGGTGTGACAAGCTACCATCTTTGTAGCTAAAATCTCTTTAGGCTCTTCCAAAATAGTGTAGTTTTGGAAGAGGGTAGTTGAATTGGTGAGATGGGTTGTGGCTACAACACTGAAACGGTTGTCGAATCCGAAGACGCCGCGTGCGAAATCAAGCATGGATTCTAAGGAAGTAGCACAGGACTTGATCTCTCCTTGGATGGGTGCAGTCTCACAATGTCTAAGAGTATCTTCCATGGCTTTGGCTTGGGGAGAGTCTTGAGAGAAGGAGAAGAATTGAAGAAGGTGGTGGAGTTGTTTTGATGAGAAGGAAATTGAATCAACTTCTTCTCTTGGCAATAAGGGGGGAGATTTTGAAAGGTTTCTTTTTGGAAAATAGATGGCCATTGTTTTCCCCAGCTTCAGGTCCTTCAAGGTAAAGAAAATCATATGTGAAGGGTCCATGTGATCCATGTGAGATGATGGATGAGCATGAACATGCTCCGTATGTGTTGTTTCCCACTGTTTTTCACTCATCTTCCTGCCCTCAATTCCCTGAGCACACTGCATAAATAAATGGAAGAGAAAATAAGACATGAAAATTTGAAAACTGCAACTAATTTCTAATAATTCTTTTGTAATTCAACAATACTAAATGAAAGACAAAAAAAACAAACTAAGGGAATGAAGTAAATATTACCATAACAAGCAGTAGTAGCAGAAGTAAGGAGGTCCAGAAAGCAAGTCCAGAACCCATGTTTCTTCTCTCAGTAAAACTCCTTTCCGTTCTTTTCATCTGCTAATTCTGAAAGAGCACAAAGATTGACCATCAAGATATGGAAAGTCTTTACTCATTTAATGGGTGAAAGGTGAGCATGTTTAATTGATTGTGGCAAATGCATCATTGACTTGAGGTATTGGGCCCGTTGGCTATCCACTTGTTATTGTCTCTTTATATTCTTATCATTATATTTATTCACTCAAAATTTATTCGATACGGTCTATATTTCATGAAAATATCAATAAAATCAGAGAAAAATATGAAAAGGGGATGAAGTTTAAACTGCACAAGATTCGTAATTAAATTTTGGCAAAAATTAACAAATTTTGTTGATACTTTTGACATATTGGTTAAATATATATCAACAAACTAACATATGACATTCTCATCAATTTCATTTTAAATGTTTACGTTTTTGAGAAAAAAATTCACATCAATTTTCATCAAAGACAACCGATATATCAATTTATCTATCAATATTTCTACAAATTTACATATAGTTATTTTCACCAATACCGATATTTTCATGCACGTATCTTTTTATCTTGTACTCTTTTTTTTTCTGGCTAAGATCTTTATGCTTTCTATCACTTAGGATATGGTGTCTAATTATTAAAAAGCCCAAAGCCCAAACCTCAAGAAAGAGTTTATCAGTTTATGCTTTGTTTTTGGGTTGTTTTATTAACACCCCACATCTTTATGAATACACCCCACGTCTAAAATGTGCCTCTAAAATTCCAGCTTTGTCCTCCATTTTTCTGAAGCCACCCCATCCCCATAAACAAATGACGGCAAAAAAGCTAGCTCGACGACCACGGGCCACCCATATAAGAGGTATCCGTCATCGATATCAGCACAATCAAAAACCCCCCACGTCGCATAAGTTGACAGCCAAGACCGAATCTCTAACAGATTGAGAATTGCCCAACACTCTTGATTCACACACCCCATCTCCCAATTCCCTATTACCTACCGGCGAGTGGCTGGTGATTAGATACACACACACACACACACATATATATATATATATGGAGAGAGAGAGCGCATGGCGAGTGGCTGGGATTTTTTGCCTAGACACTGTGGTGGTTGGCAGCCGGCATAAGGGGGTGGATGGGTTTATTTTGGACTTGAGAACTTAATTCATCAGGGTAAAAACGGAAATTTAACCGAAAAAAAAAAATTATGGGGTGTATTCATAAGATTGTGGGGTGTTAATAGAATTACCCTTGTTTTTTTTTTTTTTTTGGAAAACGTTTATGCTTTGTTTAGTATATAGCTAAATTTGTGATACATATATAAATTGAGAGCTCTTTTACATTCGTGTATTTCACCTAATCAGATCAATTTATCTTTAAATATTGCAGATTCCACTTGTAAAACAGATGAAATTCCTAAATGAAAAACATCTGCCAAAACTGTATGACCAGAAGAATTTCTGAATAAAAAAAAAACTGTAAATTCCGTCATTGTCGTCATGTTTCCAGCATCATCTGAAACGAAATGGTGAAGAATTTAGGAAGAAGACGAAGATGTATACCCAATCCACCCATTCATCAGTGGAATCCAATGGTCAAACAAAGAACATATTTTATCTAATTTTTGGTACTTCAAATCATATCTAGTTTGGAAGCCTTCCAAAAGTTTGGGGCACTTACCTTGATTCTTCTCTGTACTGTGACCAGTAGGAGTTGGTTCGGTTCCACTCAGTTCAGTTTTTTCTTTGTTTTTTGTTTTTTTTGAAACTCCTTTGCACACTATCAATTCAGAAAAATGGAGATCAAGTTAAATAAGTACTAACGTTGCAGGTTACACTATATAACTAATGTATGCATTGTTGAAACTTCAAAGAGAGGGCAAATGCATATATGTATTTCATTACAGAGTAGATGCAAATATATTTCATCACAAATAATGATAAAACTATTTAAAGAAAAAAAATGATACTAATAATTGTGTCAAGCTAAGCTTAAGGAATCCGATAAAGTTGAAACTAGAAACCTTATGAACTCATTGATGACAACAAAGTTTGTAGTGTGCGGGAGCACATATTGGGGTTGATTGATATTGGTACTAAGTTGAATGCTTTGGATGTTGCAATAAATGATCTATTATTGGTTCATGTGACTCTCAACTCTTTGCCTTCGGAGTACTCTCAACTAAAAAATACCTACAATGCTAAACAAGAAAAGTGGGATCTCAATGAGCTTAAAACTATTTGTGTTATGAAAAGCAGAAAATAAGACAAGAGAGAAATAAGGTTGCAAATTTAGTCCATACACATGCTAAGAATTTTGCCAAAGACCTTTCAAAAAAGCCCTCCTACAAACCTAAAAGGTCTAACAACTTCAAGGCAACAACCAAGCCAAATGGTCTGAAGTGTTTTTTTTTGTAAGAAATTTGCTGGCCATATGAAGAAGGATTGCCCAAAGTATAGGCGTTGGTTGGAGAAAGAAAAGGCTAAAAGGTGAGAACATTGTGTTTGTTAGCCTTGAAACTAGTTTGGTTGATGTTCCTTTTGATACATGGTAGCTTGACAATGGTACTTCTGTATATATTGCAAATACTTTATAGGGTTCATAAGCAAGAGGGTGCAAAAAAAGTATGAAGTAAGCATGCTCGTGGGCAATGGAAAAAGAGTACCGATGGAGTTCATTGGAGTAGTTTCGACTTGTTTTGGGTTTTGATTTTATTTTAGATTTAGAAGACGCTATTTATGTACCTTCCATGAGAAGAAATTTGGTTTATGTTGGCAAACTCATGAAGAATAAGCTTTTTTTTTCTTTTTTCTAAATTTTAATGAAGATGGTTTTGATATTAGTCATAAGTTGAATTATATTGGAAGTGGTTTGTTTGTTGATGGTTTGTTTAAGCTAAATTGCAAGGTTCCTTTTGTCTCTATTAACACCGTAGTAATTAAAAGAAGGATTCAACCAATGAAACTTCATCCAAGTTATGGAACAAGCATTTAGGACATATATCAAAGGAATAAATGCAAACTGGGAGAGCTAAGTTTATTCATTGGTTTTATTGTCCAAATCACACCACAAGAATTATTGAAACTGGGAGAGCTAAGTTTATAGAAGAGTCTATTGGTGATTTAGAGGTTGAAAGCTTCAGCTTTGAAGAAAAAAGGAAGTTAATCAACAAGAGGTTGTTCTACAAGAGGATGTTGTTGTCCCTACCATGGCAGCAAGTGAGCAAGTCCCACTTTCTAATGCTCACGTGGAAAATGAGCAGCAAGAAATAACACGTGATGACCATGATATGCCAATTCAAGTGAATGAGCCTATAGTCCTTGCTAACAATGTCGACAACCAAAACCAATTTAAGAAAATCCCAAAGAACTGGAAAGCCTGCAAAATCGGATGATTTTCTTTGTTATCTTCAAGAATTTGAATTTAACTTGGGAGAGCTTGATGATCCAATTACATTCAAAGAAGCCATGACTAGTTCTCAAAAGAAAGAGTGGTTGAAACCATGAAGTCTGAGCTTGAATCAATGAGTAAAAATGGAGTTTGGGAGTTGGTCCAATTACCAAAGGGGTGCAAGGCTATAGGATGTAAGTGGGTATTCAAAACCAAAAGAGATTCTAAGGGAGACATAGAGCGATATTTAAGGCTAGATTAGTAGTCAAGAGTTTCATACAGAATGAAGGAATTGCCTACAATGAGATATTATCTCCAACTTCTACCAAAGATTCATTTAGAGTCATAATGGCACTCGTAGCTCACTTTGACTTATTTCTACACCAAATGGATGTAAAACCACATTCTTGAATGGAGATTTAGATGAAGAAATTTTCATGAAGCAACCTGAAGGGTTCATTCAAGAAGGGAGAGAGAATTTGGTGTTTAAGCTCAAGAAATCCATTTATGGTTTGAAACAAGCCTCAAGACAATGGTACTTGAAATTTCATCAAGTTATGCAAGATTGTGGTTTCATTGAAAATCCGTCTGACGAGTGCATATATCTAAAACTCAATGCGAGGAATTTTATAATTTTAGTCCTTTATGTAGATGACATCTTGCTATTTAGCACCAATATTACCATACTCCATGAGACAAAGCTTTTCTTGTCTAATAAATTTAAGATGAAAGACATGTGAGAGGCATCGAACGTTTGGATCAAATCACTAGAGATAGGAAGAATAAAATACTTGGCTTATCTCAAAAAGCTTACTTGAACGAATTCTTAAAAGGTTTGAGATGCAGGATTGCAATGGTTGTAACATTCCCATGGAAAAGGCAGACAAGCTAGGTAAATTTCAATGCCCCCAAACTGAAATTGGAAAGGCAGAGATGGCTGGAAGACATTATGCTTCTCTTATTGGCAGCCTCGTATGCACAAGTGTGCACTAGACTTGATATTGCTCAAGCAATTGGTGTTTTGTCTTGATATCAATCTAAGGTTTCACGCATTGGATGGCTGCAAAAAAAGTCATGAGATATCAGAAAATGACTCAAACTTAGAAGCTTTGTTATAGAAGGACCAACAATCTTGAGTTGATTGACTACTCAGATTCAGATTTTACGGGGTGTGCATATTCTCTCAAGTCTACTTCTAGCTATGTTTTCATGCTTGACGGAGGAGCTGTGTCTTGACAAAGTGTAAAACAAGGGAAAGTTGATATGTGATAGGGGCATATTTATGCACCTTAGTTAGCTTGTTCTTATGCATTTTCGTTATGTTTTCTTAGTTAAAGTAGTCTTTTAAGCTATTTCCATGTGTTTTCAGGTTTTAAGGGTATATTATACAAAAAGATGCATTTTGGAGCAAAATGGAGCTTTGAATGGATGTCACATACTTAGAGCCAAAGGCATGGACGAATTTGAAGACTTAAAGATGATGATTCCTACTTGAACAAGGTTTCCTAGTTGAAGTAGGAAAGGGCTTAAATGAAGATGAAATCCTAGTCCAAGAAGGAGTCCTAATCAATTAAGGATTCCTAGTTGAAGATGGATTCCTAGAAGAATGAAGATTCCTACTCAAGCAAGGTTTCCTACTTGAAGAAGGAAAGTTAAAGCCAAAGAATCAGCTCAAGTGAAGAAATCTTATCCAAAACATCATCCATAACCTTATCTTAGCTTATCTTATCCAAACAAACCTTATCCTATCATATCTTATCCTAATCCTAATCTACCTATATTTCAGCTGCAAGGGAGGATTCCTAACTATATTAGGATGCTTAAAATCAGATTTCTAGAAGACCTAATCCTTTCATACAAAGGTGGCGCCTAGAACCTTTCTAGAAGACCATTGCCTTGCATGACAATTCAGCCACTTTCCCTCCAATTCTTGCCGTGAGTTTTCACCCAATTCCCTTGGGATTTTGGTTTCTAGAAGCCCTTATCCTTTCCTAGTTTAATGCCGCACCTTATCCTCCCATTCCCTTTGGATTTCTGACTTGTTTTCCTTCTAGGATTGTGTGTTATTTTCCTATGCAAATTAGGCCTTTAAATTCTTTTCCTTTGCTACCTAGGGGTTGTGATTTTCAGCCTATAAATACACCCCTTTGCCGCACCATTCAATCACCACCCTCTGCCATATTTTCCTACATTCATACATCCCTCAACCACATTCATCCCTCTTGTGCCGTGACTATTGCAAGGAAGGAAGGAGAAGGAACAACCTTGTGTCGTGCCTATGCCCAAGCATTGGGAGTGTTGGAGCGTTTCTAGGTGTTTTCTATCTTTGATTTCAATGTTTAATTTAAGTTATCTTTGTGTAATTGCGAGTATGAGGAACTAAACCCCCTTTGGCTAGGGGGGGATTCGAAACCATGTTTATGCTTGCTATATGATTTGATTACTTCTAATTGTGTTTCATAAGTTGTGAATTCAATTTACTTATCCGTTTGAATTAAAACTGATTTGTGTATGTTGGTTAAGAGGGCCCGCTTGATTTTCATGCATAAGTTGAATGCTAGGATATAAGGGAGTTTCACCTAATCGTTATGAACTTATATTCACAAGTAGTAAAGGTTGTTGATCACAATTGTGTTAAGTAAATTCTTAGCATGAGTTTCATGCAGTTCATAGTAACGAGTGCCTCGCCAATGCTTATGATTTTCATAGAACTTAATGATCTTTGCTTGTATCTTTGTTATGCAGTTCATGCAGAGAACTTGTGAGGAATGCTTTGGGTTGTCATATGCAGTTCATCCAATTCAATAACTTAAGGAAAATCTGAGGGTTAATTAGTGCAGTTTACGGTTAATCTGGGGTGTTGGGAATTTATGGTTTATTGAGAAGCAATTGGAAATCGTTTTATATGCAAGTGTGACCCGTGTGGAGAAGAACCCCTTAGCTAGCCTTCCATCCATTCAATTCAATCAATTTCGTTTTAAAATCTGTTTTAGTTACAAAGTTTTATTTGTTTTTAAATTCGTCCAAAATCAATCCCCCTTTACTTTGTTGAGTCATATTAGTTAGAAATCAATTTAGTTTGTGTTTTTAAGTGTTTTGAGTCAAGTTAAAACCTAATTTCGTCCAAAATTGTGTTTTGTGTTCAAAACTGCCCAGATTGTGTTTTTAAGGCAGTTTTTGTGCTGTTTTGAGTCTTTTGGTTTGTTTTAGTGTTTTAAAGTCTAGTTTTGCATTCTTTGAGTCTAGTTTAGTGTTTTAAACTTTGTTTTATGTTTTTGAGTCAGTTTTAAGTGTTTTAACAATCCCTCCTAATCCCTGGCCTAGAATGATCCCTATTTACATACTTTGCTACAATTGATAAAAAGAGGGTTTAATTTGTGTGCTAGTTAATATCATATCAATATGTCTACTATACAGGCTGAGTATGTAGCTTGGTATGAAGCCACTTAGCAAGCTGTGTGGTTGAAGAACTTCATATCTAGCATGAATGTTGTCGAATCGATTGCTAGGCTTATTCAGTTATGGTGCGATAACAAAGCCGATGTTTTCCATGCTCGAAATAACAAAAGGTCTTATGAAACTAGACATTTGAATCTCAAGTATAAAATGATTCGCAAGGAAGTCAAGAAGCAACAAGTCAAAATAGATTACATTAATACTTAATCAATGTTGGCGGATCCACTCAATAAAGTTATTCCTAATGCAGCATTCCATATGCATGTGAAGAACATGGGCTTAGTTTTTTATTTTGATGCATTGAATTAGTGGGAGATTCATGCTTTCTAATTTAGTTAGTTCTCTCTTGCATTCATTCTGGAGTTGTCACTAAGACTATTATATTGTTTTTTGCTGGTTCGTGAGTTTTGGATTATAAGTTTGAAGCATTTTCAGTTATTTATTATGATCTTGTTCAATATATGTGGCTGCTTGAATGCAGAAGTGAAAAGTAAATTTAATGCTTTAAAGTCACAAGCATTTACAAAATGATCTGAAGAATGTTTTCAGATATTGTTTTCATTAAAGGTAGAAAACTAAGTTGTTCTGGTACAGTTACACCAGTCGTCATGCTAGCACCGATTGGGTTTTGGACATAAGGTTTCAGTCATCATTCTTCATTCTTTTAACGGTTTCTGGAGGGCTTCCTTTGAAGCATTAAGCAGGCTAAAATGGTCTAATCAAGGAAAACCTTACAAATTAAAATATCAATATATTACATCAAGTTTGATATTTATATTTCAATGTTCTCACTTATTGATGTTTTACCTGATTAACCATGCTCACATATGTGATTATGAAAACTGGACGTTAGGCGTATCTTCTGTTGTTGATAATTGCAAGTGTACAATATTGTTCAAGTGATATAGTGATAAGTAGAGTGTCATTCAAACAAGGATCGGATTAACCTAAATTTACTTTTGAGATTGACTTCAAACTAAACTTAAATAAAAGAAGGATTACGATGGCAACTTCAAATATGCAAAGAAACGAAATGAAAGTAAAATAATAATTGATCGAACACGAAGTAAAAGTGAATGAATTATGCAAGATTAATATATGGAAGCACTAGGACATCAGGTTATGATCAAACTAATAACAAACATGGATGAATTCGATGACATAAAAGAAAACAACCAAATTTCAATCTCGACTCCACGGCAAAGCTTGAATCTCCAATTTCTTCTTTTCCGTTGGCTGATGTGTATCCTGGGGGTATGGAGAATCCTCCTGAATGTCTGCGTGTTTTCAATCCTCCCCCAAAAATCCTTGCTGCGCTGGGTTCTCCACCTTTCTTGCGGCACACCCTTAGGCTCTCCAAAAAACCCCTTTAATTCTGTTAGAGTTAATGATATGATGAGTGCTTAGGATTATGACAAGTGTCTATGTATTATTGGTGGTGGTATTAGTAGGGAGATGTATAAATACCAAGAGGTGTAATTATTCTAAGTGTGTTGAATAAGAAGAATCCATTCAGTTGTAATAAAATTTCCCTCTCTACTTTCTCTCTCTTGTTTCCTTAACATCTAAGGTTTTTCCATTGTTATCATGGTATCTTCGCCGGGTGTGGCTCACGCCTCCGGTTGACGATCCTAGTGCTTCCGCCGTATTTTTTCGTCAGTGATCGGTGTTTGGTGACTTCTCTGACTAGTTATTTCGTTTTCGTTGGCTGCGTTTTTGGTGTTTTGCCTTGCTGATTGTGATCGATTGTCGGTGCTTTCTTGATCGGAGTTTGTGTGTCGGTTGGTTTGCTGCCGTCGTAATCGTCTTCGTGTATCAGGTGCTGTCGATTCTTTTGCATTTGATTACTGCGTATATTTGTTCTGAGCAGTGCAAATTCAATTTTTCTGTGACTTTGTAACCCTAAGATTTGGGGGTTTCGTGATTTGTCTACTCGAACGTGTTGGTGTCTTGCTCATACTAGTTGTTGTGAGTGCTAGTGGATTTTTATTGCAGTTGTATTGCAACTTGCTGGTTGTTGTAATCTTGCTGTGCAATTATGGTGACTCCTGTGCAATTGGCCCTTACTCAATCCCCTATTTCGTCTTTAATTCCAAGTGTTGGGAATACTGTCACTGTGAAACTTGATGATTCCAATTATGTTACCTGGAATTTTCAAATGCAACTTCTCCTGGAAGGAAATGGAATTGTTGGGTTTGTAAATGGTTCTATTCCTTGTCCTGCTCAGTTTGATGATTCTGATTCTGATGATGAAACTGTTGAGAATAATCACCATGTCTCTGATGCTTATCAACTGTGGAAAATTCATGACAAAGCTTTAATGACATTGATTTCTGCTACATTGTCTTCTTCTGCCTTGTCCTGCATAATTGGGTGTCAGAGTTCCAAAGAGATGTGGATGAACCTTCGGGAACGTTTCTCCAGTGTCACCAGAACTAGTATTGTTCAACTCAAAATTGACCTGCAGAATATTAAGAAGGGCCCTGAATCTGTTGATGTCTATCTTCAGCGGATCAAGGAGTCTAGAGATCAACTAGCTGCTGCTGGTGTAGCTATTTCTGATGAAGATATTATTATTGTGGCACTGCGCGGTCTACCCACTGAATATAACACCATTAAGGCAGTCATTCATGGACGGGAAAATCTTGTCTCTCTCAAGGAATTGCGATCTCAGTTGAAGGCAGAAGAATCTACATTGGATGAAGCTACTAAACAGATTCCTTTAATGTCTGCTATGTATACTCAAGCTTCTGGTTCTCATTTTGATCATGGAGAGTCATCAGGGACAAAATCTGTCTCTCCAATGGTTCAAGGTTTTTCTGGCTATCCTAACTTCTTGCCACCCTTTATGCCCGTCTCCAATATGTCTCTTCAGGGGTTTCCAGGGTTTCAGCAATTGCCTTTACCTCCTATGAATACTGTTCCCATGGCATTTTTCACTCAACAAAGCTCTGGTTCATACAATAATTTTCGGGGCAATAACTTTCGGGGCAATAATTACAAAGGAAAAGGACATGGGAAGAAATTTCATGGTCACAACTCTGGTGGACAGTATAATGGTACTGGAGGACAGTATAATGGTGGTCACAACTCTGGTGGACAGTACAATGGTCTTGGAGGACAGTATAATGGTTCTGGCGGTCTTGGAGGACAGTATAATGGTTCTGGCGGTCTTGGAGGACAGTATACTGGTTCTGGCGGGTATGCTCAGCCCCAACATTATAATGTATCTCCATCTTTTCAGTAGCCTGCCACACCACAATCTATATCCTCAATTTATAATCCCAATCAAATCTGTCAAATCTGTGATCGTAAGGGTCATTCTGCCTTGAACTGTTTTCAACATGGCTGTCAGATCTGTCATCGAGTTGGTCATGTGGCGGCTACTTGTTTTGATCGAAACAAGAACTCTTCTGGATTCTCAGGTCATTTTTCTTCAGGTGTCCCTTCCTCTCTACCTACTCAGCAGCCTAATGGTCCATATGGTCAATATGGTCAGGTTCCTATGTGGAATCCTTTTTGTTCTCCACAGCCTATGGTTTCACAGAATCATGGTTCTCAGTTTCCTCCGTCTGCTATGCCTCCGTCTCATGCTCCACTTGCTATGCACACTGGTCCTGGTTCATCCTCCTCGACTCATCCATAAGATTTTTGGTTGCTTGACTCTGGAGCCACCAACCACATGACCTCCGATGTATCAAATCTGCACATGGCAACATCATATCCTTCCACGGATACTGTGACCAGTGCTAGTGGTGAAGGTTTATTGATCAAACACATTGGTCCCTCTTTTCTTCCCACTCAGTCCCATAATTTCAAGTTACCTTATGTTTTGCATGTTCCGAAATTGTCTCAGCATTTGTTATCTATGAATCAATTGTGCAAAGATAATCAATGTCGCTGTATAGTTGATGATGTTTCTCTTTGTATACAGGACAAGGTCACCGGGAGAATGCTATTCCAAGGGCTGAGTAATAATGCTGTCTATCCAATACCCATGTTCAAACCACAGAGGTCTCTTTCTCATGGCTCTGCTCCGGTTGCTTATGTGGGTCAAAAACAAATTTCTTCTTTCTTGTGGCATTGTCGATTAAGTCATCCTACACAGTCTATAGTCACTGCGGCACTTAGTAAATCTCATATTCCTTTTACTTGTAATGCTCAGTCTCACATGTGTAAAGCTTGCTTGCAAGGCAAGTTTACCAAACTACCTTTTCCTGTACATGCTTCAAAATCCATCACTCCATTTGAAGTAATTCACACTGATGTGTGGGGTCCCTCTCCTAGTATGTCTCTTGAAGGTTACAAGTATTATGTTTCCTTCATTGATGAGTGTACAAGATATACATGGATTTTTCCATTGACTAATAAAGCTGCCGTGTTCTCTGTGTTTGTCCATTTTTTTGCCTTTATTTCTAATCAGTTTGCTGCTCATGTAAAAATTTTACAAAGTGATGGGGGTGGGGAGTATATTAGCACTCAGTTTCAAAGTTTTCTTCTTTCCAAAGGCATTGTTCATAACAAATCCTGTCCGTATACCCCAGAACAAAATGGGTTGGCTGAGAGAAAAAATCGGCATATTGTTGAGACTGCTATTACACTTTTACAGCAAGCTTCTTTACCTTCTCAATTTTGGTTTCATGCCTGTGCTACTGCAGTCTTTCTCATAAACAGGATGCCTACACCTGTCCTTCATATGAAGTCTCCCTTTGAGTTACTCTATTCCTTTCCACCTACACTAGAGCACTTGAGAATTTTTGGGTGCTTGTGCTATCCTTCTTTGAAACCTTACAGAGTTCATAAACTTGCACCAAAAACTAATGCATATATTTTTCTGGGGTATGCTTCTCAACATAAAGGGTATATTTGTTTCTCTCTCACAGATCACAAATTGTTGGTATCTCGCCATGTTGTGTTTGATGAATCTAGTTTTCCTTCATTCCCTCATACTTTGTCTGTGCCTCCCAAAGTTGTCTCTGAGCATACTTCATTACCCATACATGTTATACATCTCAATACATTCACACATTCCCCTAACCTTCCAGCTACTTGTTCCTTTCCTGGTTCCCCACACTCCAATTCTGTTTCCTCTAGGCTACAGCAGGTTACTCAGTCCACAGCATCTCACCACACTATTTCTGGTGATCTTGTTCCTTCATTCTCTCCTGCTGCGGATGCTTCTCAACACAATATTTCTGGTTCTTCCGTGGCAAATTCCAATATTCCTGTGTCTCAGGTTGAGGATCTGCACCAAGTGTGTATACCTGCTCAGAACTGCCATCCTATGCAAACCCGGTCTAAATCCGGAATTGTCAAAAAGAAGGTATTTTATGCTCAGATTGATCAGGACTCTGACATCAAGGAACCTCAGTCTTTCTCTAGTGCAGTCAAGTCTGTTCAATGGCAAACTGCCATGAAAGAAGAGATGGATGCGTTAACTCAACAACAAACTTGGAAACTGGTTCCTTTACCCCCTGGCAAAAATCTTGTAGGCTGCAAGTGGATTTACAAGGTTAAGAGAAATTCAGATGGTTCAGTGGCTCGATACAAAGCTCGTCTTGTTGCTAAAGGGTATTCTCAAGAGGCTGGTATTGACTACTATGAGACCTTTAGCCCTGTGGTTAAACCCACCACAGTTCGGTTAATCCTGTCATTAGCTGCTTCTTACAATTGGAAACTTAAACAATTAGACGTCAAGAATGCTTTTCTGCATGGTTTTCTTGAGGAAGAGGTTTACATGTCTCAGCCACAAGGGTTTGTGGATTCTCTGTGTCCTGATTATGTCTGTAAGTTGGAGAGATCTTTATATGGTCTTAAGCAGGCTCCTCGAGCCTGGAATGACAGGTTCTCCGGTTATTTACTTAAACTTGGGTTTAAAGCTTCATATGCCGATCCCTCTTTGTTTGTCAAATGTGATGAGTCTTCCATTATCGTTCTCCTCCTTTATGTGGATGATATTATCCTCACTGGTAGTGATGGTGTGAAAGTTCAGAATGTCATTACGCAGTTAATCCGTGAGTTTGACATGAAAGACATGGGTCTCTTGCACTTTTTCCTTGGTCTTCAGATTGAGTATCAGTCTCAGGGCATCTTTGTACATCAATCCAAATATGTCAAAGAATTGCTTCAAAAGATGCATATGCTGGACTGTAAGCCCTGTTCCACACCTTGTCATCCTAATTAGAAGCTTCTGACTCATGGTAGTGAACCTGTGTCGGATCCTAGTACCTACAGAAGCATTGTTGGGGCTCTACAGTACCTTACCTTTACCCGACCTGATATCTCCTTTTCTGTAAATCAGGTGTGTCAGTTTATGCATTCCCCATTAGCTACTCATTTTGCTGCTGTGAAGCGTATTCTGAGATATCTTCAAGGTACTATGACAGCTGGCTTGAATTTTAAGTCTGGATCCTCTCTGTTGACCGCTTACACCGATGCCGATTGGGCAGGTGATCCCAATGATCGTCGCTCAACCACGGGGTTTGTTATTTTTCTGGGTGATACTCCCATTTCGTGGAGTTCTAAAAAGTAGCATACTGTGAGTCGATCCTCTACTGAAGCGGAATACAGGGCAATGGCCACAACCACTGCTGAGGTCATTTGGATACAACAGCTTCTTCGCGATTTGCGTGTTGTTTGTTCCTCTCCTCCTGTTCTTCACTGTGACAATATTTCCGCCATGGCTCTTGCCACTAATCCTGTTTTGCACTCCAAAGCCAAACATATTGAGATTGATTGTCACTTCGTTCGTGAACGTGTTCAACAAGGGACGATTGTTCTGCAATTTGTTGCTTCTGCATATCAATATGCCGATATGTTTACTAAAGGGTTGTGTGCACCTCAGTTCACTAGGAATTGCTCCAATCTCATGCTTGGCACTATGCCCCATGAGCTTGAGGGGGGATGTTAGAGTTAATGATATGATGAGTGCTTAGGATTATGACAAGTGTCTATGTATTATTGGTGGTGGTATTAGTAGGGAGATGTATAAATACCAAGAGGTGTAATTATTCTAAGTGTGTTGAATAAGAAGAATCCATTCAGTTGTAATAAAATTTCCCTCTCTACTTTCTCTCTCTTGTTTCCTTAACATCTAAGGGTTTTCCATTGTTATCAAATTCTCCCCCCGTCTGCCTCTTAATAAGGGGATTAAAAACCTTCTCATTCTTGGAAAGGTCCAACGCCATTTTTTATGAAGCCCAAATTGGATTTAATTTGATTAAGCCCAAATTCCAGCACAACTCTCACATAGCTGCAATCCACTTCGTTATTCCTTCATACTTTCTTTATAATTCTTCTTAAAAAAAAACACTTATTTCTGACTATTATTTCTACAAAACTCACACAAAACACATCAAACTCACCAATTTAATATAAAATCATGACCAAATAATAAGTAAAAGAGGTATAAAACATGCATATAATATCACCCTAACATCTTCCCATGAGAAAAGTCTCATAGATCATTTTATTCCTTCAGGAACTGCTGGAATTTTAGTGCTCTGCCCATTTTCAGGGTTCAATTTAAATATAAAATGCATACTTCCAAAGGCACTGAACCATTTGACTAGTTTCAAAGAGAGGATAAGAGAAGCAATTGTTTTTTTGTAATTGCAAGATTTATCTTGCGGCTTTTCCTGACGTGAAATAATGAACTTCTTGGACTATCCATGTGGATGAGAGTCCTCGCTGCCCAGCCACAGATGAGCACAATAAAACATAACCAAATTTGCAAACCAAATGTGTTACTAATAGAAAATAAGCACGTTAACCAATACTTAAACAATAATCAAATCATCAACAACCACATCATTTGATTTACAAATTTAATTTAAAAAGTTTGATTTTTCTAACATTATCCAGACATAAGAGAATATGCACATAGTTTAGGGAGCTAGAAAAATCGACAAGTTCCGAAGAACATTGACCTTTTATTTTATAGTCAAACACTGTCCTGCATTAAATGTTACACAGAAGTGGAGGTTGGAACCCATACAAGATTATCAGCGGGAAAGAAATGGCACACAGGGGAAGACCCTGGCTTAATCCTAAGGACTTGAAATGAAGCATGATTAGGGCTCCACTGAGAGGTGTCCAAGTGGCAAACAGCAACAGCATCCACTCTATCTCCATCCTCACCACCTAATGAAACCTTGTAAACCTTGTTCATGCTTTCTTGGCTGTGACAGTAGAAAACGGCATAAGGGTAAGGCATGGTGTGACATGCCACCATCTTGGGAGCTAAAACCTCTTTAGGCTCTTCCAAAATAGTGTAGTTCTGGAGATGGGTGGATGAGTTTGTGAGATGGGTAGTGGACACAACACTGAAAGTATTATCCAATCCGAAGATGCTGCGTGCAAAGTCAAGCATGGATTCTAAAGAAGTAGCACATGACTTGATCTCTCCTTTGATGGGTGCAGTCTCACAATGTCTAAGAGTATCTTCCATGGCTTTGGCTTGGGGAGAGTCTTGAGAGAAGGAAAAAACTTGAAGAAGGTGGTGGAGTTGTTTTGAGGAGAAGGGAAATAAATCAGCTTCTACTCTTGGCAACAAGTGGGAAGATTTTGAAAGGTTTCTTTTGGGAAAATAGATGGCCATTGTTTTCCCCAGCTTTAGGTCCTTCAAGGTGAAGAAAATCATGAGGGAATGGTCCATGTGATGCATGTGGGATGATGGATGAGCATGATGAGCATGGTCATGATGTGTAGTTTCATGGCCATCATCACCATCTGTCTTAGCACGAATTCTTCGATCCATAATGTCTCTTCCTTCCATTCCCTGAGGACACTGTATAATATATAACAAATTGATAAGATTGCCATTGTTGCAGTATCATGAGATTTTTCTAATTAAAAGTATAGGAATTAGTAGAGAGAGAAATGAAGTGTTACCATGACAAGCAGTAGGAGATGAAGTATGGGGATCAAGAAAACAAGTCCTGTTTCCATATTCCTTCCTTTGAACTTACAGGTGCTTACCATTAATTTCTTCCACTAATTTTGATAGAGCAGAAGTGCTGAAAGAGACCAAAATCTATAGGTTTTCCGCAGCAGCTGGCACGTTGTGTAAATCAACTTTTTAGATCAATAGAAAATAAGTATATTACTCTATACTTATACTTAAGTAATTATCGAATTATTAACAATCACATTATTTGGTTCACAAAATATAGTTTAAATAGATAATTTTCTTAACATTTTCATAGTCTAAAAATACTCAATAATTGGTTAGGAAAAGTGTACAGTTTTATGTTTCACATTTTAATTGTGGCAAATGCATTATTGACTTGCAAGTGCTGGGCCAGTTGGCCATCCACTTATTGTCTTTAATTTGTCTTGTTATAATTATTGTTATTCTTATCCACTAAACAATAGACACATGCGTTTTTGTTTTCTTGTTTTTGATGCTCTATCATTACTAATATCTTCCACGAAGATTTAAAAGTATCTTTATCATTCATATATGATTTCTTGATATCCATGTATTCCATGTGATTGTGAGCCCTTTGCTTCTTGGAGCCTCTTCTTTCACTTACATGAAGCATCCCAATTAGGGGTGGATTCTTTTTGCCAAATTACCGTGTCAACCGAATTGTCAACCGTGCCATACTGATTTTATGTCAATCGGTAATGGTACAGTATTGTACTGTACCAAAATTTCATGGTACGGTATTGGTAATGGATATCATTACCATTGTATTACCGTACTGTACCGAAAATACAATATAATGTATCATTTATAAATTATATAATAGATAATTGTATAACACATATTTATAATATTCCAATAATTTGAAAATAAAACCCTACTTATATTAGCATTATTGTTGGTGACTTTGATCTCTTGAAATGGTGGAAATCAAACACAAAAGAGTTCCTAATTCTTTCACAAGTAGCCAAGATATCTTTGTAACCCTCACTTCTACCGTTGCTAGTGAAAATGCATTTAGCCTAGGAAGGAGGGTTGTGGACCCTTTTAGGAAATCTTTGACTCCTAAAATAGTACAGGCACTAGTGTGTACTAGTGGTTGGCTTAGGGTAGATGAAGTAAACTTCTACAAGGAACCAATGGAAGATATGCTTCAATTTTACAAGGAAATTGAAGAAGAGGAAACAAGAAATATATGCTTTAATTTTTTTTAGTAAATTTTTTATTAAATGGTTTTTCAACTTTAATTCTTCTTGTTACTAATTAATATGTTTTCTTTGTTTGTAATGTAGACTTGACACAAGCTCAATCTTCTACAAGTTCAATGCCTCCTCCAAAAGCTTCAACATCTCAAGCTTGAATAACTGATCAATGAATTCTACTTTTTGAAGTTTAGTTCCAATTTTCATTTGGTTTGAAACTTTAATTTCTATTTGGATTGTTAACTTCTATTTGTTTTGGTTCGTAACTTCTATTAGGATTGTAAGCTTAATTTTCTTCATGAATCTTGATGCATCATTTGAATTATTATGTGTGTGAATTGTGAACGATAAATAATAGATGAATTTAAGCTACAATGTGTGAGATAAAGGTACCAAAAAAAAAAAAAAGTTTTGCCCTTGAATTGGGTTAAAAAAAATAAAAACAGATTTTGTCCCAAAACAAAATGGCAATTACCATTACCATACCCTGCCAACCGAACTTTTGTCAATAACGAACTTCGGTATACCGAAAGTTTGGTACGGTAATGGTAATAGATTTTACTAAACTGAATGTTTAGTACGGTAATTGGTACGAGAATTTTGGTACGGTAACTGTACCGAACCCACCCCTAATCCCAATAATTGCGTTTCATGTAAATAATAAAAAATATATATGTGAACTTTTATTTATATAATATAATTACGCAAAACATCAAAGTTACAGTTTACTTGTATCATAGTAGTTGTTTTCCCAAAAAAATCACAACGAAGAAAAGCCCCAAAATAAAATGTTATACGAGTGGTATTGGACTAGTGGAGGGAATGGAATTCACAAGACTTCGGGTTGCAATATAAACATTCTTGCAATAAGTTTAGCATATAGCTTTATGGCCATTTTTTTTTTTTTGTGGTCCATATGGTGAGACACCACACCTTAATTTTAATCTGGCTCCTATGGTAGAAAAAGCTGTTATTCATGACCTTGTAATCAAGTCTGTTAGCAATACCGATCCAATTTGTAATTTTCTTCATTGTTTATTAAATCTCTGTTAAGATTTAAGAGCACATATGCCCTTCGTTCCTATTGGTTGTCTCAACCGATCATAAACTACCACATAAGCGTGTATTTTTTTGTAATCAAAGAAAAATATACTCAAAAATCCCTCACACTAGTTCTCAAGAAACGTGGAACCGAGCAGGGATGGCGGGACCATAAAGACCTAATTCGTCCATTTAAATTGAAAAAAAAAAGAACTTTAACGAAAAGCTCCTGGTACTGTTCAATTTAACGAAAAACCACATTTTTACACTAAAAAGTCAATCCTGGTACTATTCACTTTACCCTTTATTTTGTCCTTATCGTTAAAACTCAAAGTTTTCAAGCCTTTTTCATTAGTTTTCCTAAAAAAAAAAATGGTGGCCCCCACTAGTCATCTTCTTTCTCGGGACTCTGCAACATAACTTTTCCAAATTCGAAATTTTTCCTGGTTCCAGTGTCTTCAAATACAGCCGACTAGACTCCGCCCATTCCCGTCCAGCCCCGCGCTGACTTGCATAGCTCCGCCTTGACCCGTCGAATACCGCCCAACATCCGTCTAATACTTTCTCCGATTTTGCAACCGATTACGAGTTAATCGCGACGGTTGGTCTCCGCCCAGTGCCTAGGTGCCGCATAGACGACCGCCTAGGCTAATTTTTAGAATACTAGTTGAGATTATGAGTCCCATATTGAAGAAAGTAGTAATTAGGGCAACCTCAACTTTCTTCATGGTATCAGAGCATATTGTCCCATGTATGAAGCCTAACGGCTATACGTGCAACACGTCACCTAATTTGTCTTGTACATGTGTTAGACTGGAAAATTCGCCACATGTGAGGAGGCGTATTGAGATTATGAATCTTACATCGAAGAAAAAAGAGATTTTACATGTGCTTATTAGTAATTGGGCTGCTCATCAATTTTCTTCACATGAACATCAACAAAGATTCTTAGTAAAGCATTTGTAATCGTCTTGAAAGTATCATTTCTCCCACAACGAGAAACGGAAGTCCTTGATATATATTCAGTGGCGGAGTCAAGATTTTCAAATAATAGGATCATAATATCAACCAAAAAAGCTTGGTTGGGCCATTTCGTTGAGCAACTAGTAGGCACCTGCCAATTCCTGCAAACATATGTTGAAAGCTTATGCCAACATATGCTGAAAGCTTATGCCAACATATGTCGACAACCACTGTTATTTATAGAGGTTAGTCGAGGGTGGATGCACGATACTGTGGAGTAATGTTGAGGACTGTCAAGGCTTGTCAAGTAACGTATTTCATCGAGCACATGATGCGCACAATAGAGTCGCACACAAGAAGAAGGAAAAAGAAAACAAATATGATAGAAGAAAATAGAATAAGTAGGAGGATGAGGTGGTAAGTCTTAGCTATTTATAGGAGTTAAATATAAAACACAACAAATATACATGGGTTTTTTAATTTGTTGGGATCAAGGGCAAACAATGACCTCATACTTTCTCTACCGCTGTATATACTATAGGTTTTCAGCTGGATAGTCATTACCATTTAGTTTTCCGTTGAATCCTCTCACCCCGTCCATAATTTATTTTGATTATTCCTTTGGAGGAGACACTATACCACAGTGAATTGCGCCCAAAGCTATTTATTTCTTAATTTTGAGGCAAATTACATTCATGACTTAGCTAGCTTGACACATAAACACCAAACCATACATATCTTACAGTCATAAAACCACTTCTCTCAGGACGAATGGCTTTTTTATTTTCTGATACAAAGAAGCTGTGGGAAAGTTTACCAACAGAAACTTAACTGAACATACATCACAGTGCTCGCTATCACTAACCACAATCTTATTATGTTTTAAAAATGGACCAGCTTTTGGACGAATTCACTTCATGTTTCTCTTACTCATTGTAAACACTAACATCTGGCCTTGGCTCAAAATCTTCATCAAATGATGACTGCTTCTCTTCTTTTGCTACAAATGGCTTCTCGTCAGGGTAAGCCTGAGACTTAGGGAGAGAGTCAGTGTCTTTGGTAGAGTTCTCTGCTTTGCTTTCACTATCACCATCATGGTACGATGTAACATCGGGCCTAGGCTCAAATTCCTCAGTCCCAACGAATGGTTTTTTCATGTTTTCATGGCAGTCGTCTGCTTTCCTTTTTGGTGTTGAATCGGGAACATCACCAAGTAGGCCTCCAATTGCTTGGGGCATAGACTGCTCATTCATAACAGTTTTCCAGTATTCTCCTACACCTCCTCTTGATTCAATAGTTTTAGCAAACTGATCCAAAAGAGAGAGAGAAACACGAAACAAAATAATAATAAGGCTTGTTCTTTCTATCACATGACACCACATACAACACAATTAGTACTAGTTTGGTACTGATGTGATTTTATAAAAAGTGGGTATAAAAAAAAACTGAGCTCAAAAAGGTGTTTGGTAAACACTTAAAAACAGTTTATTTTCACAGTTTTGGGTGGAAAAAAGCTGAAAACGTGAAGCAGCAAAAATGAGTTTATTCTCACAGTACATCAGAAGCATTTTTTTTTCAAACCATAGAAATACCAAACCAGCCCTTAGAGTAGGAAAGATGTTATTAGCGCTATAAAGTTGATTCAAATCTTCAGATAAATAGAAATTTAACGGAGAAATATTTGGTACTTTTGTTTGGAAATTATATCGTATATAACATGCTTATGTTCTCAAATTATGACTATTGATTAGTTCGATTCTTGTTAGAATCTATCGTATGGATTCACAGTTAAACAATATAAGTTGGCAAGAAGACATTACATTATTTTGTAGTAAAAGAGCATTTTCAACGTAAATATGATACGAGAGTTCAGTCTGTCATTCCCATCTATCAAGTTCTTGGCTTAAAAAAATTGGTACGTAACATAGTTTAAGCAGCAACATTAAGGATAGTACAAATGCTTACCAAAAGAAGAGAGAACAGAGCTAAGGTGGCACAAAGGGACTTCATGTTTGAATTGTATTCAAAAGAAATGCTTGTAGTCGTACGTTTAATGTTATGAAAACTCAGACTACTTATAGATAATATGGGAGGAGAGTAATGTCTCGACGCAGAACATGGTAATTTTCTGTTGAGGTTGGTGATGACAACGATTCTGAATAAAATATCATGGTAATTCCCACCTGATAAATGATTTTCACACTTAACGGTGGACGTAACTAGGGGCCCTAAGATTTTTGAAGGATTCCAATAGATATGTTTCTCAATCAAGTAGAGACTGAGACAGTCATTTATTTTGTGAATGCATGTGATAGGTTTCCTCATGTGATATGACTCCGACATGATATCTAATAGATATGTTTGCGAGCTTCCCGTTTCTATTTTAAAAAGGATATGGATTGTCTACCCTCCCATCCCATACCCTCCTCATGTCTTCCTATTTTTGTGGTCACAGTTGAGCCACGTCAACATTTTATATTCTAATTGTTTTTTGTCTTATTATTTTTATAAAAAAAATCAATATAAAATGTTAACGTGGCTTAACCGTGACCACATAATATATGAGTGCATGTGAAGGGTATGGGATGGGGAGGGCATACAATCCAAGTCCTTTTAAAAAAACTTGGACTTTTAACAATGGGATATCCATCATTATCTGGAAATAATGGTCTTCACCCTTTCAGAGGAGGGTAGGTATGCCTCGCACGTAACCATTATCAAAGAGTCAATTTCGCCTAATCTTTCTTCATCTAGCTTAAAAAAAGCAATATTCAAGTTGGAAACTTATCAAAGAAATGATGTTAAGTGTTAGGGGTGAATATCCTAATCCAAATGAGCTTTATGCCCTTGGAAACAATTTTCTTAAGAGTATATTGTAGTTATGATCCCTTAACCTTAACTCAATTAGAGCAATGGTCCCTCAACTAAAAATTCAAACCATTGGTCCCTCAACTTTAATTCAACTGGAGAAATGGTTCATTAACTTTAACCCAATTGTAGCAATGATCATTTAACTTTAACCCAATTGTAGCAATGGTCATTCCAACATAACTCGTTTTGACAAAAATTTTGACGTAGTTGACGAAAAAGACCATAATTACACACTTTGATGAGTTGAGGGACCCTAATTATATAAATGGTTATTCCAACATAACTTATTTTGACAAAATTTTGACGAAATTGATGAAAATGACTATAACTACACATTTTGATAAGTTGAGGGACCAATGGTATTGGATTTTTAGTTGATGGACCATTGCTCCAATTTGATTAAAGTTGAGGGACCATTGCTACAATTTACTCTAATTCACAACATATAGAATGGCCATTGGCTTATTGAAAGTAAAAATGTATTTACAAAAGGAAATCCCTTGTTTTGGATAGTTGCTGTAAAGAACGATGTGGATGTTTTTGGATTATTGCCATTAAGAACATTATAAGGGCTTAAATATATCATGCGTGAAAAATATGCACACCAAAACTTTGATCAAGTTATGCACACCAAGTTTTCTTCTTTCCTTTGGCCTAGATATGCACGCGAAGTTTGTCGCCAACCTTGAAGTTTGGATAAGAGATCTCAACTCGTGTAGACCATGATAGTTAGACAGCCAACGTGAAAGAATTTCATTCGAACAATATGATTATTCAAAGAAGAATAATGTAGCAGAATGTGAAACTCATAATTTGAAATGAATTTTTATATTTTTATATACAAAAATATTCTTGTAACAAGTATTAGAATTCTTGTACCGAGTGGTGAGATTTGGAACCAATAGGAAATATTAGTAACCTTGTGTAATATAGTAAGTTAACCTAATCTAATTGAGATTTAGCTGAAATAAATATTGGGAGAACACTCTCCTAATATCGGGCGTGGCATGGAGTCATCAAACGAATTCATGGGAAATAATTTTCTGATTAATTTCCCAATGAAATTGTGCCCGTCTCCAATAGTACTTCAATCTTACAAACTTAAGTTAAAACTGTCTTTGAAAATTTAAAAATATAGTCACACTCGGTGGTTGAGCCGATGATTCTTAACACTTGACTTTTTTGTAGCCTCTAATGGCGCGTTTACTAATCCGTAATCAAATTGAGGAGGAATTGAAATAAGGTGGAATCAGAATCAGATTCCTGTTGAAGTTGTTTACTAAAACTATCCGGAATCGGAATACAATTCCATAAAACTGTGTACTAATTCAGCAGAATCGGAATATAAACCAATATGATTACTAAAATGCCCTTGTCTCAAATCAAATATTTTATATACTTTTTTTTTATAAGATTTGACATAGTATATAATAGTAAGAAAAAATTAAATTGCTTTTTTATTTCATAGACATACTAAAATGATTTTGTTTATTTTTGTTATAAATTTAATTATTGACTTTAATATCTAAATTTTATCGCTCAAGTTGTAGTTTTTTCTCTTCAACATATGTATGAAGTTGTGCATAATGTGAATGAGCATAAAATTATGTTTATGGCTCGTTTACGTAACCGTAATCAAATATAGAGGAGTTGGATTGAAGAGGAATTGAAATTGAGGAGGAATTAGATTGAGGAGAATCAAAATCCAGATTTCCATAAAAGTTGTTTACTAAAATATTTTGAAATCGAAATATAAATATTATTGAATCCATAGAACTGTTTACTAATTCAACAGAATCGGAATATAAATAATTATAATTACTAAAATACCCTTATCACAAATCAAATATTTATATGCTTATTTTTTTAATACAATTTGATATTATATAGTGGTAAGAAAAACTCATTTATCTTATTTGGCTCTGCAACCGCATCATCTTCTTGGTTTTTCTCCCATTTTTCCTCTCATCCTTCGTCTCTCTGTGTGTTACCTACCCGGAAAGATCATTCTATGAAATTGGACAGAAAGATCATTCCTCTTCTCCTTCCCTTGTTTTTATTTCCATTTGTTCTCTCCTCGTTTATTTTTCCCTTTTTTTCCTCTGCTCCTTCATCTCTCTGTTACCTACTCCGCCTTTGGTAGGGGTTAGAATTCAGGGAATGGATCTTCAGATCCGGGTCGCGCCGATTTGGATGGTTCGTCAGAACCTCGGAATTGTGCAACGGTGCAGCGCAACTAAACTTCTAACGGCGGCTTCGAACTTCACTCTAGTATTGTGCATGTGCAAATGGTGGTGCAGGATGCTGAAGGGGAGGGCTGGGTGCTGAAGCGTTTTAAGGGCATTTTGGGTAAGAAAGTGTGATTCCGGATGAAGGCTTTCACCCGGAGTGGGATTACCACCTCCATCTCAGTAATCCAATTCCTCCAAATTCTGGAATTGTATTCCTTTTTTTTAGTGGACCCCACCATGTTTTCATTCCCGTAAGGATAAGTAAACACTGGAATCCTTTCAATCGGGGAATGATTCCTTTCATTTCATTCCATACCCGATAGGTAAACACGCCATAAATGTTACGCTGATTAGTCTCACTCTCATGATGCTGACTTGACTTGCGGAAGTAAGGTACCGTTTTGTACGTGAGACGAGACGGAACGCAGCGAGACGAGGTGTTCCGTAACACGTTTGGTGGGCCAAATCGACTGGGACGCGTCGTCCCATGAAACGAATTTTAATCATTTTTTGGTTCCATCTTACCTCCCCTGTAACGACTTGTTCTAGCCGTTGGACACAAAGTTATAATTTTTTTTACAACAATACCCCTCCCTCTCTCTCCCGTAGCCTCCCTCTCTTCAAACTCAATCCCAGCAAACCCATCCGAACCCAAACCTAGCTTGATGAGATGCTCTCACGACGGCGCTCTCATCAAAGCCCTCAAACCTCTCTGTTTGAGCGTCCCCAAATACTCCATTGGAGCCAAATTCAAACGACCCATTTTCTAATTCTCCGCAGGTGTGACTGCAACTCCATTTGAAATCAAGCAAGGTTTTAGAAGAGTTTCTTCTGCTCCTTGGCCTCAGAAGCTTCGTTACCCTCCCTCTCTCATGTAGCCTCCTCCTCTACCACAAACCCAGCAACCCAACTATGGCTAACCCAAATCCGGTTCTGTCACATAGCAGAGAGGAGACCACGGTCGCCAGTTCAGTCCCTCCGCGCTCCACCTTCTTCTCTGACGCTCTGACGAAGCCTCTGTAAATTGAAAAAAAAAACAATTTGGGATTTTTCTGTGTTTGGTTTGAAGAGAAAGAAATTAAAAGAAGAGAAATATGGGTTTGAATTGAAGAGCAAGAAAATGAAATGAAGAGAAAGTATGGGTTTGATTTATTGAGTTTGATTTTTACTGAGATCAATCTGGGCATGCGAAGAACAAGAAACATATGGAAGAAGAGAGAGCAGAGAAACGAGAGAGAGAGAGAGAGAGAGAGAGAGAGAGAGAGAGAGAGAGAGTAAAAAGGGTAAGTTAGTCATTTAATCTCATTCCGTTTTGTTCCATCTTGCCAGTACCAAACATGACACAAAATCTTTGTTCCGTCCCGCTCCATTCCATCATGTTTCGTCCCGTCTGCATACCAAACGGTACCTAAGGGATGCAAGGTATGGTCTTGGACATGATCCTATCTAATCAAGGAGTAATTTCGGGCTCGGGATCATGAATATTCACATTCAGCTTAGAATACTTGGTCTTTTTAGAATATTATATATTCAATCAATTGTGACACTTCCATTTATTAGAATAGCATTCGATAATGGGTGTAGCCCATGATTGAGTGAACCACTCAATCCATGGTGTTTGTTATATATCTGCGTTCCCTATAGCTCCCTAGAAATTCCCATTATCAGGTAGGGGCATTTGGATCTCGTCTCGTACCAACGACTTTGTATGTCGACAACTTTGATTCTATTTCTTGACATGGTTATAGAATCGCTATGTAGAGCTTATACTTTAGGTTTGGGATTATAGTCTCGAAATGGTTTTCGGCTTTTTCTTTTCTTAATTATGGACTCCGTCCCTTGAATAATTAACTATGTCAACAAGTGAGATCAAAATTCTAAAATTGGTTAGAAGAGAAAATTTCTTGAACTCCAACGACGTTGTGAAAGAATTCACTCTTCACCTGTAAGTGGGAAGTTTAAGGTTTGACTTCCGTGGTTGGAGAGCTCATAACCAATCTTTTATGGTTGTCTTATTGTGTGACTTAACGTAAATTCACTACTTTTTACACTACATTTGGAGAACGCAATTTAAGACTACTAAGAATTTTTAAAATGATGGAATTCAAACTGACGAAATTGATAAAATTTATGAAATTTTTTGTTTAGCTAACACAAAAGTATAATAGAAGTTAAATACGAAATTTAATGTGTTAGTCAATAATTGATAGGTAGTAGTTGGCAAATGTGCTATTGGCAATGTTAGGATCGATGTTTATGGTGGGTGGAGTGGCAGTAATGTTGGTGGTGGTGGTGGTGAAAGCAATGATGGTGGGTGGGAATGGGGGCGATGACAACATGGTGGTCGTAGTGGAGATGATGGTTATCTAACGCAAAAAAGACAATACTTGGGTTGTAAATAAAGAGTCATTCCTTCATAATGATGACGTGACATCATTTTTGTTAGGGTCGTGTTGACCCTAAAAACCACCAAGCCTACGTGACACGCATACCGAATAACTAATAAGCTAACTACGTCATTCGGTTGTGTGCAGGGCATGCCAACTCGTCTGCCGAGTTTGGCCGGGGAGTAAAATATGTCGATGTGGCATTGGGCGCGCTGCTGACTTCTCGATCTTGCAACTGGGATCCAGGAAGGAACACGTCTCGGTCTTCGGGTTCTAGAGCTTGAAGACGAGGCTACTAGTTCTGTGAATTTCACAAATCGTCGGCGCTGGGTTAGGTCTCGGTAATTATATTCGTGAGAGTATAAGTACGCTGAACTGGCACCAAGCTATGTGGACACAAATACTCGAAAGAGATAAATGTCTTGATGGTGAATGTGGTTTGGCCATCGGAATGCTGAACTCTAAAATGTACTTGTGAATATCCAATCATAAAACTCAGCGTTCAATGTGCCGAGTCTAATAACCTGTAACACCTCACTTCGCCGAGAAGGCTGACGAGATGACTTCTACCAACAAGGACTCGAAAATCCCTGTCAACCGAGACTTGGATAATAACCAGTCAGCCTCGAAGCAGTGTTGTCTATCCAAACTGAAGGTGCTCCTCGATCGGCTAATTCTACAGCTCCAGTGCTATCTATCCAAACTGAAGATGTCGCCGGTTGCCTTCACAGTGCTATTTATCCAAACTGAAGATGTGTTGGTATGAAGAAAAGGGGAAAAAAAAAATCTCAAGGTTGTTGAGAAGCTTTGCGCAGGGCAATTTGTGTGTTGATTTGAAGGGGTTTTAAATGATGCAATGTCATCTCTATTTATAGTGTACCCCTTCATGGCCGAACTAGAAATGTATTCGAATTAGAATTCCTCAACCCAATCTGATTAGGTTTCGGCCAATCCTAGCTCCAATAGGATTTTGAATCAAGCTCCATAACGAACCAGATTCATCCCCTAATTCCAAGTATCTTCAGCTTTAAGACTCCTTGTTGCACTAGGGTTCGACTGCCTCACCTTTATCTAAACCAATCATTCTTGCAACAGGATTCGGCCGACCTTGACTGGACGACTCATAACAAGATTCTAGACAAATGCTATTGGGCCGAGAATGACTCTAAGTTTGGCCCAAAATAATATTTTGGGTCCAAACAGGTTGTAAAGTCGAGTCGGGGTTGTAAAGTCAAGTCGAACCGAGTATCATTGTGCTTAAGCTTGGTTTGTTTTATATTTTCGAACTCGAGCTAAGCTTGGCTTGCTTCTTATATGAGCCGATCTTAAGCGAGCTTAAATTTTGGAGCCAGATACCGAGTTCAAACTGTTTCGAGCTATTTCTTATAGTAAGTTGGTTCGATTGTTAAAAAAAAAAAAATTGCACTTAGCCATGCATGTGAAAAATAACATATAGAAGGGATAAACAATGCAACACAAAAGTTTCAAACGCATTGCTTTAAGGAAAGAAAAAAAAAAAAAAAAACCTTTTTTGTTTCCTCTTTTGATAGCTGAAACTCAGTGGGAGGCTAAACTATCACATCTGTAGGGTCTTTCGAACTGAAAGAATACATAACACATAATGTCTTGAAAACAATCTAACTAAATTTGTCAATCAAACTTAAAAAGTTTTGAAATAGATACAAGCATGAAGAGCAATCAATAATTTGGCAAATAAGACTTTGACAGTATGCGTTTTTATTTAGCTACTTGAACTCCTTTTTACACTATTTCTATCAATAGAAAAACCCTTCGAACTAATCTTTTTATATGGTTAAAAAAAGAATAAAAATATCCTTTTTAGTTTTTATTATATTGTTAATTAAATTAGTTGAACTTAAGCCTCCAAATATATATTGGACAAGAGTTGAGTACATGTATTGTTTTAATATATAAATATTATTAAGTGTCGAGCTAGGGGTGGGCACAGTCTGGTTCGGCCCGGTTCCACCCTCAAAATGGAACCGGAACCGAAAAATTTCAACGGTTTGGTTCGGTGCGGTTCCGCTTAAATTTATTACTAAAATCGTACGGTTCGGTTCATAACGGTTCCAGTTCGGTTTATGCCGGTTTACGATTCTAACCAATTATATATATATATATATATTTATTTTTTTTTCTAATTTTCTACTTCTAATACCAAACACATATTTCAACCACAGATTCAAGTAAATTTGAGTTTCCACTACTAGATCTCCGAGATTTGTGACCGGAAAATAGAAAGTGTGCATATAAATATAAATCAAAAGATATAAAGGCTCATATCAAGACCAAAGTGTAGATCTTAAACTAAAACTAAAATGTACATAATGCATAATATACTGGAAAATAATGGAGAAAAATAATATAGGGGGAGAAAAGTGATTAAACAACAAAGAAGGGGGAGAGAAGTGAAGAAAAATATTAGGCTTATGCACATGGTCTTCTTGGAAAAATGTCTTATTTATATAAACAAAATAATAAAATAATAATTTATATTAAAAGCGGTTCGGTCCAGTTCCTCCGGTTCTTAATATTTCCAAACTGGAACCGGAACTGTTTGAAACGGTTCGGTTCGGTTTTTGTTCTGGTTTTGACTTTTTTGGTCAACGTGGTTTTTTACGGTTTTTTTTTTATCACGGTTTGATTTGGTTTTCCGGTTTGGCGGTTTTTATGCCCACCCCTAAGTCGAGCTCAAGCGATCAAGTCTATCTTGAACTGTTTCGTAAAAGCATTTGAGGTGCCAACGAGTTTTACGAGCCGCACATGCTAATGTTCAAGCTTGCTTTGTTTCTTAATCAAGCCAAACTAGGTTTGGCTTGATTCTTTCACAAGCCAAGTTTCAACGAGCCAAACACGAACCAAACCCGATGTGAGCTCGAATTATTTTGAGCCGATTTACATCCATAATTTTATTGTACAAAAGTCACAATCGAAATTATTTAATTTAATTTGGAGACCGTTTAGTCATCTATAAATGTTGATTGTTGAACAAATTAACAGTTATGATAACAAGTAACATAGGATAAATTGTCAATTGTTAAATTCATATGGATGATTAAAAGGAATGAACAGTTTCTATTGTAATGTTTGTACAGTAAAATAATATTTGTACAGCAAAATAATGTCACGTCGATACAAAAGAAAAATATAAAATTTAGACCATATTAGAGCGCTTGTGTGTGACTAATGAATACCATCACTTGTGTATATTTTAAGGTATAGCCAGATTCACCGCCTAGTATTATGATTTAATAATATTATACTCCACTTATAAGTTTGAAATCTTTCAGTTCAGTTCATATTATTAATGGCGAGTTCCCTTCTCTTTCGTGGGTTGCCAAGACTCCTTGCCCGAGGATGTGAGTATATCATTGTATAACAAACAAATAAAAAAATAAACTCGAATCATGATTAGATATCATGTCGGACTCATATCACATGAGAAAACCTATCAAATGCATCCCACAAAATAAAGGACAATGATTGTCTACCCTACCATTTTCGGTGCTCTTCTGTGCCCTTTTGTTTTATGTGGTCACGGTTAAGTTATGTCAACATTTTATATATATATATTTTTTTTATAAAGATAATAAGATAAAAATAAATATTAATATAAAATGTTGACGTGACTTAATCGTGATCACATAAACAGAAGGGTACGGAAGGACATCGAAAGTGGGAGGGCAGACAATCCTTGTCCCAAAATAAATTACTGTGTCAGACTCTACTTGACTTTATAAAAAAATAAGCTCGAATCATGATTAGATATCATGTCGGAGTCATATCACATGAGAAAACCTATCAAATGCATGCACAGAATAGAAAAATGACCCTCATCGGATTCTTTTATTAAAAATTCCGTTATCGTGACCGTTAATCGTATATTGTGCGATTAGAAATTATTTAAAATTTAAAATTAAATATAAATAGTACCTAATAAAAACTGACCTGCATAATTTATGATGAATGATCACAATCACAGGATCCCTAAGATCCTAGGAAAATGATCCACCGTAGTTCATTTTCCCACAAAATAAACCAACAGGATCCTCTCTGCATCCTTATAATGAGGATTATGAGAATTCGTGAATCGTGTTCGTTCATTATACATCGTACAATCAGTATTTATCAAATAGTATTTATGTTTAATTTTAAATAAAAATATTAAAAATAATTTCTGATCGCACAATATACAATTAAATAATAAAATTGACGGATTCCTAAAATCCTGATAAAAAAATTTCGGCATCCGGATTCCAAAATAAATGACTCTGTCAGACTACTTGATTGAGAAACATATCTATTAGAAGCCTTCAAAAATCGTAGGACTCCTAGTCACGTACTCCACCGTTCATTTCTTGTAAGTATGAAAATCACTTATCTGGTGGGAATTGTCATGATATTTTGGAGAGGATTCCTTCCTTTTAATTAATCAAATTAGTGGATTCATATCATTGAAATTTAATTCAATGATTATAAATAGAGGTCCATTTTAAAAGTTATAATAACTTCAACCGTTAAATCAAATTTCAATTACATGAATTCATTGATTTGGTAGATTAGAAGAAAATGATCAGAATATTTTATTCAAAATCGTTGTCATCACCAACCCCAACTGAAAATTACCATTTCTGCGTGGAGAGATTACTCACCTCCCAAATTATCTGAGTAGTCGGAGTTTTCATAACATTAAACGTACGACTACAAGCAGTGGCGGATCCAGGAAATAATGTTTGGGGGGTCAATAAGAATAGGGCGCGCAGCGCGAAATTTTTTTTTAACAGAAACGACATGCATATCGTCATTTCATCAGGTCTTGGTAGGATAGCGCGACCAGCTACTCCAAAATCCTTGTTCAAAGGTCCTGAACGTTCAACATGGAGGAAGAGATTGCTTCAACTTGTCGGCCTTCTCGGAATCAAACACACAAATATGGATTGTGTCTCTGTCTTGAAAAATACAGTGACATTTATTCCAAGTGAAGGAAAGGGTTGAGTGGATGTGCCAAATCTGTTTAAGGAGGGAATCAGATAAACAGAGGTGTCCTGAAGGTGAAGAAGAATCAAAAGTACTTGGAAGATGCTGCAATAGAGAAGCAGGTAGAATCTTGTTGCTACTTGTTTTTGGAGGCCTTGCCTTTAGTCTTCTTGGATTTATTGGAATCTTGTAGTTTCTGGTCAGCCAAATGCGTGGGGGTGGCGGAGGATGTGGCAGTGCTTTTGATGCGAGAATAGGTGAATTCTTGGGAGAGCAATCGGGTGATTTCAGCGACCCCAACCCTCGATTTTCCATGTAATAACGTCTTCAAGTTCTCATCCCAATTACGGTCCTTGATACCGGGACTCTGCACCATTCAGCGTCACCATCCAAATTCAATAATTCATTCGGAAGCATATGACTGGAGTGGAGATTATCCAAGTTGAAAATGAAAAACAAAGGAAAATCATCGATGCCTAGGGTTTAGATACCCATATAACATATACATATTAGTGGTACTGATACTGGTACCGGCGGTGCAAGTGAAATAACAACACTCAGAAATCGGACAAACAAACAAACAAATGTATTATGCTAATGCTATGATTGCAAGATATATATAAGGAATACTGCACGCACAAAAATGAATAGGGGGCACAAAATCAAAACCCATAAATTTTAAACATAAATTGATAGAAAATTTCATATCATAGCATATAATAAAAGAGGGGAATCGAAATGAAATCCCTAGTAAGTCCTAACCTAACCTGAGTACCTGATGGTTGTAGAGGCCAATGAACTTGGAAATTAAGAGTGCAGTGGGAGAGCGAGAGCGTTCTGGGATCCCCAGAAACTTACACAACTCTGACTTTGAAGTTTTCGTCTTCACTTTCGCTGCTATTACTTTCGCCTCTGAGAAACCGCCACCCGCCATTAGCGACCGGCTTGCCCTAGCGGCGCCGCTACCACCCGCCATCTAAACTCAGTCTACCTAAAGTTCTGAGTCCTAATAATGCCGAGTCTTCGTTCAGGCTTTTTGTCAAACAGTTGGCGTGCGAATCCGACCCCGACGACCCCAGCTCCAAGAGGTCGCATATGGGAGCTTCAAGGTTGTTTCCATGGTTTCCAAGGGGTCGTGCGACCCCGACGACCCCACTGTGGATCCGCCACTGACTACAAGCATTTCTTTTGAATACCATTCAAACATGAAGTCCCTTTGTGCCACTTAGCTCTCTTCTCTCTTCTTTTGGTAAGCATTTGTATTATCCTTAATGTTGTTGCTTAAAATATGTTACGCACCAAATTTTTTAAGCCAATAACTTGACAGGTGGGAATGACAAATTGAACTCTTCTATCATATTTACGTCGAAAATGTTCTTTTACTAGAAAATAGTGTAATGTTTTCTTACTAACTTATATTGTTTAACTGTGAATCCATATATAGATTATAATAAGAATCAAAATAATCAACGGTCACAATTTGAGAACATAAGCATCTTATATATGTTATAATTTCTTAATAAAAGAACCAAATATTTCTCCATTAAATTTCTATATATCTAGATATTTGAATCAACATTTTAGAGCGTTAATAACATCTTTCGTACTCTAATTGTGTTGTATGTGGTGTCATGTGACAGATAGAACAAGCCTTTTTAGAGCAACTCCACCCATGGAGTTTGCTCGGGGGACAGGCTCCAGGAAAGGGCCCGAGGGCCGGTGGGAGGAGGTCCAGCGTTGAAGGGCCCGAGTGAGGGTGGGAGCCCGAGTTGCAGGCCCGTGGAAAATTGACAGGCCTGCTGCCCGAGGGAGGAGGCGTCAGGCTGACGCAAGGGCTGGGTCCGGCCTTTTTTTTAATTGTTTTTGTGTCAGGTTGTGTCCGGCCTTTTTTGAAAAAAGCTTGACACTTGGCCAAGGCATACTTCTCCAACTGACACTTCATCTATATGCATTATTTTCACTTTTTCTATGATAGGTGTTGTATTACAGGAAGAAAAAAAAACCATTTTTTGTTTTCATCATTACTTTCTTGGCAAAAGAATTAAAGATATTATTTTTAGATAAAATGACACGTGGCGCAACGAGAACGATTTAAAAAATCTTATCCGAAATTACAAATAATTTTATTTTGTATTATTTAAACAAACAAAAAAAACTAATATTTTATTGCCTATTGCCAGGGGGGAGGGCTCCAAGGGTGGAGATGCAAATGGCAATTACTGTTCATTAATGGCAATTACTATTCATTAAAGACAGTTACTGTTCAATATGGTGGATTCAATAGTGGATTGCCAGGGGAGGGCTCCATGGGTGGAGTTGCTCTTATTATTTGAACAGGATATAATCATTCAAAAGCGTGGGAAATTAATATCTTTTGTTTCCTCTCTCTCTCTCTCTCTCTCTCTCTCTCTCTCTCTTTTTGGATCAGTTTGCCAAAACTATTGAATCAAGAGGAGGTGTAGGAGAATATTGGAAAACTGTTATGAATGAGCAATCTATGCCCCAAGCAATTGGAGGCATCCTTGGTGATGTTCCTGATTCAACACCAAAAGAGAAAGCCTACGACTGCCATGAAAACATGATAAAACCATTCGTTGGGACTGAGGAATTTGAGCCAAGGCCCTATGTTTCATCGTACCATGATGGTGAAGGCAAAGCAGAGAACTCTACCAAGGACACTGACTCTCTCCCTAGCTAAGTCGCAGGCTTACCCTGACAAGAAGCCATTTGTTGCAAAAGAAGAGAAGCAGTCATCATTTGATGAAGATTTTGAGCCAAGGCCAAATGTTTCTGTTTACAATGACTAAGAGAAACATGAAGTGAATTCGTGCAAAATCTGGTCCTTTTTTAAAATATAATAAGCTTGTGGTTAGTGATAGCGAGCACTGTGATGTATGTTTAAGTTTATGTTGGAAATCTTTCCCACAGCTTCTATGTATCAGAAAATAAAAAGGCCATTGGTCATGAGAGAAGTGGTTTTATGACTGTAAGATATGTGTGGTTTGGTGTTTATGTGTCGAGCTAGCTAAGTCATGAATGTAATTTGCCCCAAAATTAAGAAATAAATAGCTTTGGGCGCAATTCACTGTCGTATAGTGTCTCCTCCAAAGGAATAATCAAAATAAATTATGGACGAGGTGAGAGGATTCAACGGAAAACTAAATGGTAATGACTATCCAGCTGAAAACCTTTAGTATATACAACGGTGGAGACAGCATGGGGTCATTGTTTGCCCTTGACCCCAACAACCTAAAAAAACCCATGTATATTTGTTGTGTTTTGTATTTGACTCCTATAAACAGTTAAGACTTACCACGTCATCCTCCTACTTATTCTATTTTCTTCTATTATATTTGTCTTTTTTTTTCCTCTTCTTGTGTGTGACTCTATTGTGTGCATCATGTGCTCGATTAAATACCTTAGTTGACAAGCCTTGACAGTCTTCAACATTACTCCACAGTATCGTGTATCCACCCTCGACAAGCCTATACAAATAATAGTGGTTGTCGACATATGTTGGCATAAGCTTTCAGCATATGTTAGCAAGAATTGGCAGGTACCTACTAAGGTGCTTGACGAAATGGCCCAATCAAGCTTTTTTGGTTGATGTTATGACCCCATTATTTAACAATCCTAACCCCACCACCGAGTATATATCCAAGACTTCCGTTTCTCCTTATGGGAGACATGATACTTGATAGGAGCATATTTATGCGACTTAGTTAGCTTGTTCTTGTGCATTTATGTTGTTATGTCTTAGTTAATTATGTATTTTAAGCTATTTTCGTGTGTTTGTAGGTCTTAATAACAAAGTTGGCAAGAAAGTGCATTTTGGAGCAGTTTGAAGCATTTTTGGGCCAAGATTGGATTGCATGCACATGGAGACATGAGGATGGACGTTTTTGAAGATTAGAAGGCTAGAAATCAGCATGTGTGTGTGCAAATGTGTTGATTTTGGGCTTAAATGGTGAAGAGCATGTGTGTGCAAATGCAAAGAGGAACACACACATGCGAAGACACTCATTACCACAACATCCATCCACTACATCCATTACATCCACTCATTACCACAACATTCACCAACTACACCCATTACATCCACTCATTATACTACACCCATTACATCCACTCATTACCACAACACTCCCATTACATCCACTCATTATACTACACCCATTACATCCACTCATTACCACAACACTCAACCACTACACCCATTACATCCACTTATTACCACAACACTCACCCACTACACCCATTACATCCACTCATTACCACAACTCCATACACTCCTCTCCCTAGCCTATAAATACATCCACCATTCACCATAACTAGGGAGATCCATCAAAAGAGCTTCATTCACAAACACAATTTCCTTGCCATGACCTCCATCCATTCATCTAGCCATACTACATCTCACCAATCCATACACTTTCATCTCTTAGCCGTGCAAATCCATTCCATCCATATATCCATACACATCCTACACACTTGTGCTACAACAAGGTGGTGAAAACAAAGGTCCTTGGCGTTTCAAGCTTGGAACTTTGGAGCGTTTTAGGTGTACTTCGTTCTTGCTTTCAATGTCTACTTTGTTATTTTCTAATTTTGTTGCAATTATGAGTGGCTAAACCCCTATTTAGTTAGGGGGAAGTTTGAAGCCATGAACATGCTTGAGATTTGAATTGATTTCTTCCAATTGTGATTTGATAAGTTGTGATTGCAATTCAATTATCTATTTTATTCATAATTGATTCTTGTATGTTTATTAAGGATGCATACTTAGTTCATGCATGAATTAGATGCTAGAATATAAATGAGTTTCACCTAATCGTTACAAGTTTATATTCATGAGTAGTGAAGGTTGTTTATCACAATCGCGTTAATTGAATTCTTGGCAATTGTATCATGCATTCATAGTTATAATTGCCTCGTCAATACTTATGATTTTCATTGAACGTAATGATCTCTGATTGTATCTCTATTATGCATTCATATAGGAGACTTTTAGAGAATGATTTGGGTTGTCGCATGCATTCATCCAATTCAATGAGTAAAGGAAAATCTGAGGGTTAATTTGTGCATCACGGTTAATCTGGGGTGTTGAGCATCATAATTTATTGAAAATCAATTGGAAATCAATTCATGTATAAGTGTGTCATGTGTGAAGAACGGACCTCTAACTAATCCATCCATCATCGTATTCCTCAATTTTGTTTTACAATCTGCCTAGTTTTATAACTTGTTTGTTTGTTTGTTTCAAATTCATCAAAACAAAAATCCCCCTTTTACTTTGTTGTTTCAAAGTGTTAAATTTCTATTTCGTTAGTGTTTTTGAGTGTTTTGATTCAAACCAAAACACTAAATTCATCCAAAGTTGTGTTAGAGTCAAATCTGCCCAGTAAGTGTTTTTAGGCAATTTTGAGTGTTTTTAAGTTGTTTTGCGTCTTTAGAATCTGTTTTGAGTCCTTTGAGTCTATTCAAACGTTTTTTACTTTGTTTTTATGTTTTTGAGTTAGTTTAGAGGTTTTAGCAAGCCCTCATAATCCCCGGTTTAGAACGATCCATACTTGCATTTTTACTACAATTTGACAACAAGAGGGTTTAATTTGAGTGCTTAACTTTCATCGCATCAATACTATCAAGACGATTACAAATGCTTTACTAAGAATCGTTAGCTGACATAATCATATAATTATTTGCTAGATTGTTGATGTTCATATGAAGAAAGTTGATGAGTAGTCCAATTACTTATAAGTACATGTAAGATCTCTTTTTTCTTCGATGTAAGATTCATAATCTCAATACGCCTCCTCACATGTGGCGAATTTTCCAATCTAACACGTGAACAAGACAAATCAGGTGACTTGGAGCACATATAGTTGTTAGGCTTCACATATGGGACAATCAACTCTGGTACCATGAAGAAAGTTGAGGTTCCACCATAAAATCAATTAGCAAAATGGGAAGTAGCCCTAATTACTTATAAACACATGCAAGATCCCTTCTTTCTTCAATATGGAATTCATAATCTCAACATCATGGCTTATCATTTTACCTCTTTACGATAGCAAATTTTATGGAACATGTATAATGTTCAGTGTGACATCTCATGATTTAATGATACAATATTCAGGCAATTTAATTGTTCTACAGTAGGTAATAGTTTATAGAGTAAATTGTAGCAATAGTCGCTCAACTTTAATGAAATTGAAGCAATGGTCCCTCAACTAAAAATCCATTACCATTGGTCCCTCAACTTATCAAAATGTGTAGCTATAGTCCTTTTCATTAATTTTGTCAAAATAAGTTATGTTGGAATAATCATTTATATAATTAGGGTCTCTCAACTCATCAAAGTGTGTAATTATGGTCATTTTCGTCAACTACATCAAAATTTTTGTCAAAACGAGTTATGTTGGAAGGACCATTGCTACAATTGGGTTAAAGTTAAGGGACCATTTCTCTAGTTGAATTAAAGTTGAGGGACCAATGGTAATGAATTTTTAGTTGAGGGATTATAGCTGCACGTTTTGATGAGTTGAGGGACCAATGGTAATGAATTTTTAGTTGAAGGACCATTGCTCTAATTGAATTAAAGTTAAGGGACCATAGCTACAATTTACTCTAGTTTATAATACAACGTGATAGTGTCCATTTTCATGCAAAGTTAATTCTCACCGACAAAAAAAGGTATTTACTAAAGGAAATCCCTTGTTTTGGATTGTTGCTGTAAAGAACGATGTGGATGTTTTTGGATTATGGTGTTAAGAACATTATAAGGGGCTTAATTATATCATGCGTGAAAAATATGTGTGGGACTTGCTTGATAGAAAAGCAGATCTCTGTCGAAATGGAGATCTGCTTGCAGACTACAATTTGAATTTTTAATGATAGAAATCGTTCAGTTTTTCGATTTCTTTTTAAGGATTATTTATAGGGTTTTTATCACAAATAGTCCATGAAATTAACACACCTAATCAATGTGGTCTCTGAAATTGAAAATCAATTAATGTAGTCCCTAAATATTACTGCTGAAAATCAATGTGGTCATTCCGTTAAAATTTATGTTAATGGCTGACATGGCACATGTGGGACCCAATATAATTAAATATTCCCAGCTACTCCAGCTGGTTCTCGCCGAACCACGTCCACCATTGCGAGGTCTGATTCCTCCCTCCGTTTGCAGCGCAACTGTTGCCATGTCCACGACGTCGAGCCCAGTTGTGGTGTTGTTAGGGTCACCCAAGATTGAGTGAGCACCCTACTCCCCTGCACCCTTCCTCCCTCCCTGCAAATCCAAATCCAAATCCAAATTCGTGCAAATCCAAACCACCACCATCCAAATTCCTACAAATCCAAACAACCACCATCTTTTAAATAAATTTTAAAATGAAAAAAAGAACTGAGGAGATCGAACAATCTCCTTCCCCCTCCGACCCAATCCGGTAATCCCTTCCACACACCACCTTGCTTTCCTGATTACTCCCTTTGATTACTCCTGCGTTTTTTTGTCTTTGGAAGAACCAAAAACATGCAAGAAACCAACCCATGATTTCGACCTCTCTCTTTCCCTCCTCTTCGTCTCTCAAAGATTGTGTGTTTCTGCAAAACATGGTGGGGAAGATGGTGGCTTGGTGCTTGAGTTGGGTGTTCACAGGTTACAGCCTCTTGGGTGCTCACATGGCAGCAGTTGCGCTGCGGACAGAGGGAGGAATCGGACCTCACAATGGTGGATGTGGTTCGGCGAGAACCAGCTGGAGTAGCTGGGAATATTTAATTATATTGGGTCCCACATGTGCCATGTCAGCCATTAACAGAAGTTTTGACGGAAATTTAACGGAAGGACCACATTGATTTTCAGCAGTAATATTCAGGGACTACATTGATTGATTTTCAATTTCAGGGACCACCTTGATTGGGTGTGTTAATTTCAGAAACTATTTGTGATAAAAACCCTTATTTATATAAAAAATGGACTAAATCCGTAATTTCTTGGTTTTTTTATTATCAAAATTTATATATCAGTTTTATCTAATGAACTGCGTTTATTTGTCATTTTTGATGATCAACTATTTTGAATTTGAATGATTTTTTACAAAGTGACTCTTAAACGAGTACTAAAGATATAGAAGATTTTGGTCGTTGAAATCTATTAGAGGGTAGCTTTAAGAAGAATTTCCACAACTTAAGAAAGTTATGGACATTCTTAACGTAGAAACCCTATTTTAATATACGTAATTATGATTTGTAGTTAAGAGAGACTCTCCTTTTGTGATGTCTTAGCTCTGTTCGATCTTTCTTTTTGGTAAGTATATGTATCCCCTTCCTGGTTGCTTACGAAGTCATCAATATTTGAATTAAAGAGGTTAAGAACTTGATCAGGTCACCAGTTTTCTTATTTCCTTTGGCAAAATATGCACACCAAGTTTGTCGCCAACCTTGAAAGATTGGATTAGAGATCTCACTCATGTAGACCATGATAACAGACAGCCCACGTGAAAGAATAAAATATAGTACTGATTCTTCATTCCAACAACTCCATTATTCGAAGAAGAATAATTTACAAAAATATTCTTGTAATAAGTTGTTGACCCCAAAAAAACTAATTAGCCAATGTGGCGTGTAGGCTGAATAACTAATGAGCTAATTACGTTCTTCGGTTGAATGCGGAGCATGCCAACTCGTCGACCAAACTTGGTCGGGGAGTGAATGAATGTTGATGTGGCGTTGGCCACGCTGACAACTTTTGAATCTTGCGACTGTGGTCGAGGAAGGAACACGTCTCGACCTTTGGGTTCTAGAGCCTGAAGACAAGGCTGCTAGTTCTGCAAAGTTCACAAATCGTCGGTACCAGACTGTAGGGGCACAAGTACTCGAAAGAGATGTGTGTCTTGATTGTAAATATGGTTCGGCCGTCTAAATGTCGAACTCTGAAATGCACTTGTGAGTATCCAATCACAAAATTAGGTCGGCTTTCAATGTGCCGAACTTTGTAACCTGGTAACACCTTACTTCGCCGAGAAGGCTAATAAGATGACCTCTTCCAACAAGGACTCGAGGAATCCTTGCTGATAGAGACTTGGATAGATAACTAGTCGGTCTCGAAGCAGTGTTGTTTATCCAAACTGAAGGTGCTCCTCAGTCGGCTGATTCTAATGCTCCAATGTTGTTTATCCAAACTGAAGATGTTGTTGGTTGCCAACACAATACTGTTTATCCAAACTAAAGATGTATTGGCAGAAAAAGGGTAAAATAAAAATATCTCGAAGTGTTTAAGAGGTTTCGCGCAGAGTGAGAGTTTACGCATGAAAAATTTGTTTGTTTATTTAGAGGGGCTTTGAACGATGCACTCCCCTTATATTTATAGTAGTAATTCCCACATGACCGAAGTAGAGTTTCACTTGGACTATAATTCCTTGATCAAATCTGAATGGGCTTCGGCCAGTCCTAGTTCATGTAGGACTGTGAATCCAACCCTATTATCCTTCAGATTCAACCATTGGTTCTCGACATCTTTCTTTATTCGAAGCATAATTGGCATCTGAGGACTCCTTGTTATATCAGGACTCAGTCGCCCTCCTATCTAGATAAGATTATTTTCTGGGAGTATTTTGGGATGCCCAACGTCTTACATATTGGGCCGAGCCCATGATCATCCTCGGCCCAAAATTGTCATTTTGGGTCAAAACACAAGTATTAGAATTCTTGTACCGAGTGGAGAGATTTGGAACCAATAGGAACTATTAGTAACCTAGTGTAATATAGTAAGTTAACCTAATCTAATTGAGATTTAGCTTAAACAAATAATTGGAGAACACTCTCCTATTATTAGGCATGGCAAGTAGTACCAGTTTGGTATTGCTTAAATTATAAAAAAAAAAGTAGGTATCGAGAAAAGCGATGAGTTTTTTTGTGTTTTGTATACATTCAAATTCAGTTTTTTTTTTCCTCACAATTTTGGGTGAAAAAAAAAAGAAGCCAAAAACAGGAAGCTACAAATCTCAGCTTTCAAAAAACCAGCTTTTAATCCCAAGAGGCGGTTGAACAGGAACATTAAATGAATTTTTCAAATGGCAATCTTGACGGCCTCGACACTGTCGGTGTTAACTATCCCGAAATCGGAGTCCATCCTTCCTCCGTGAATCGGTTGATGCAACCCAGCCTTCTTTTCCCCACGACCCAGCCTTCCTTAGGATATGGCAGAGAGAGACAGATAGAGAATGGGGGAGGGGGAGTGAGCGGTGGAAGATAGAATATTTAGAGGTTCTAAAAAAAAAAATAGGGATAAGGTAAAGAAGAAACGACCCCTTGGAGAAAAGAATAGAATAAAAAATTATAAATATCTTAAATATCCTATAATAAAAAAAGGTAAAGAGTACAGTTGTTTAGTAAATAGTTTATATAAATATTATAAATGTCATAATAATATTTAATATCATATATTTTTTAGTCATTTCACGCAATCACAACTGTTTTACATAAAAATTTACCAAACACTATAACACTGTTTTTTTTGGTAAAAGCACTTTTACAAATATAGTTTACCATACACGTTACCGCTTTATTATACAACTGCTTATTCTAAAAGCACAGTAGAAATAGTTTTTTTTTTTTTTAAACACAACAATATCAAACTAACCCCTAGTCATGGTTGAGGGATTTTTAGGTCGAGGTGGACTTGGGCTTTAAAAACGTCCTCTTGTCTCCCTTGGTGCAGATTCACAACAAGTCCTGAGATATCTCGAAAGAGATAGCTTGTCTTTGGAAACACCCCAATAACATCAACGACTCGAAGATAACTTGAAAGATCAAGATAATGACTTGCTCAAGTGAAGCGTGGTCTTCCCCTCATTTCTCCCTAGCTATCTTATTATTCACATTTTGGTGTAAACTAGCTACACTGTTGAGACCTGCTGATTGCTACTTCCCGAGGCGCGACTTTCCCAGGGTGGCCTTTCGTATGCGCTAAATCTGGCAGCGTGCTTCATGGCTTTTGCGCGTTGGCTGTCTGTGCAGGTTGGGAAGGGAAAGTCAGCATTAAATGCTTAACTTGCTGGGCTTAACATGCATTTAATGCAAAAATCTAGTTTAATACTAACTAAAGGGGTTGGCTTGCTAGGGAAATGGATAAACTAGGCTAGTTATCTCTCAATGAAGCTTGCGTGAAATATAAAGGGTATGGGCTTGGATCTTTGGGATCCCAAGCAGCCCAAAGTCTTCCATGACCCTGATTCCACGTATACCCAATAACCTTCCGTAACTATCCACAACACAATCCACTTGGCAAGCCCCGAATATGTGACTTGGGTTTAGCATGATTTGTGGCTAAGAAAGCAAGACGTGATGAATATGCATGAGCATGGCGTGGCATGGCATGCTTGTAAATATATTCCTCGTCAATCTAGTTCCTTGGCATGAGTTTGGGCTTGGATGTAGGTTTTGCATGACAATTGGGCCTTGAGACTTGGTTGGGTTGGTGTGTGACATTTTTGGGCCCCAACATTACCCTTCTTGATTATTTGGGCTATGAGATACTTTGAGTGGGCTAAATAATCAACCTTAGGCCCAAAGGATTTCTTCCTCTTTTTTTTCTTAAACGTGGGCTTCCTGATGAGACTCTTCATCTTCCCGCGTGGCAGATGATCACTCCATGCCGTTGTACTATCCCATTCGTGCTTACTTCTTCAATTTTTTTCATAACTGCTTTTCTCTCCAAACTCTTCTCTGCTCTTTGTGCTGGGTAGTGCCATCCCATTCGTGCTTCTTCATGCTCTGCCACAAGGTTTTCTTCAGGTGAGGAAAATTTTCCGTTAACCCTTTTTTGAAATTTTCTTCTGTTTTTGTCTTCTATATTTGCCATAGTGATGAAATTAGGCATGCATCTCTCCTTTTGATCATGTGTTTCAAAGATTTTGGGGTTTCAGCATAGACACATAAGGGGTGCGGGTCATTCATTCGGGAAATCGAACTCCACTCCTTGGGTAATCTTGCTATTTCAAAATCATGTGTGTTTTCCCTCTGCGATTTCTCTCCTACTTTCTATGTATACTGTGCAATTGTCATTTAGCTTAGCCTTTTTTCATGTCGGTGCGCACTTGAGTATGATCGATTGATTAGTTGCATTGATCTGCTTGGCATGCTTAGCTTGATTGCACATATAACATGTTTTTTTCTTGGGGACACGTATAGCATGCTTTCCCTGGCTATATCTTTTAGGGCTTGATAGCATGGCATGTGTAAGGAAATATGTTTGTGTTTTGCGTGATAGCATGTAGGGAAAATAGTCCCATGTTAAAGTCCTAGACTTTTACATGAAAGGCTTGGAATTTTATGAATGTACCCATTTGCTTTCCCAGGGCGCGTTTGTTTACTTTCCTTGGGTAGATTCCTTATCATGTTTCATCTTGCATACTTGCACGTTTCTTCTTGCATGCTGCACTGGCTTGTGATATCTATTGTAACGACCCAAAAATTCTTATTTGGAAGCTAATATCCGGTGATAGGCCAAAATTAAAATCATGGTTAATCTCTACGCTGTTGACCATAATAAATCTCTTTCCTTAAAGAAATCAAGTACAACATTAAATTTGGGTTATTTTATGGCTGCATCTAATTGTCTCGTTAGACTGCCTACGTACCCTACAAAGGGATCAAGCCATTCGTAGTTCACAAATTCAATTTCCAACTCATTTCCAAAATCATTCAAGTGACTAACAATCACTAACTAAGTTCAAACAAGCAATTCACACCAAGTACGTATCAAATATAGATTCAGAATATCGAAATTAGCTTAGAAAGGCAGCGTCGACTTACTATCCACGCGCCGTTGTGCATGGCGGTTTCCAGCGAACGGAAACTCCAAATTCCGACGAACTCTAAAAATTACCAAATTTTACAGAGTTGTAGAGTTCAATGAGAGGAACAACTTTCATACCTAGGCCGAAGTCCAATTCAGCTGGGAAGTGTCGATTTGCCGGAACTCTCACTTTGGGTAGTTGTCGATTTGCCACCAAAACGAACTCCGACACCTCATCCAATGCTTGGGCCTTGTCCCTGAGGTTGAGGGGAGTCTTTTGGTGGTGGTCATCAACGACAATCGTTGTCGGATTCACCGGAAAAAGGATAAAACCACTAGGACACCCGTGGGTTTTGTGGCTTCGATTTGTGAATTTGGGTTAGAAATCTAGAAATCTAACACCACAGAGACGTTGGGCTCGATGAAAGCTTTCCATAGACACCTGAATCACCTCGAACAGAGGTCGGACGGAGAAGATAAGACTAGGTCAGGTCGGTTGCATAGATCCAAAAGGATCGGTGCTTTCCACCTCCCTCATTTCTTTCCCTTCTTCCTCCGCCCATTGGTCCTCTCCCCTTCTCCTTTTCTCTCCAGCATCCCTCATTTCCCCTATCTCTTGCTGCCACCTGGCAGCTTCCAACCCCATTTCTTTTATTTATTTATTTATTTTTCCAATAACGAATACCTCTCTAATTTCTTCGTTATAACTCTGTTTCATGAACGGTTTTCGCCTACACGCTCGTAGGATCGAACTCCATCCATATATGTCAAGAAATATCATAAAATATACGAGAATAAAATACGTCCTCGTAAAATTACATTTAATCAACGAGGGGCATTTTCCACTTATCGATAAATTTTCTACATTTTCATATATTTTAAATTTTCTAGGGTATTACATCTATGGTTTGACGCTTGCTTTCCATAGGTGCATTATGGATGCGGAATTACCAAAGTGCCTAATTGCGATTGATAGGTCATTCACTACTGAGGACCAACTTCGATGAGGCAAGCCGCCCCCTCCTCTTGGTTCTCAAAGCAAGGCTTTCAAGGGGGAAAAGCCTTCCCTAGATTCGGTCCCTCCTATTGATCCCATACGTATTTCTCGGTGCTGCATCGAGAGTAGGTTGTTTCCCGCCATGCCAATCCACTTCAAGTTCTCCTGTGGTGAGGCTACTGGCTGGGCAGATTGGGTGGATACTGAGCTTAGCTTTGCGAACTAGTGCACGACCTTGACAAGGGCCAAAGTTTTGGATGTTGTTTTCATGCATTTAATGCAAGAATCTAGTTTAATCCTAACTAAGGGGGTTGGCTTGCTAGGGAAATAGATAAACTAGGCTAGTTCTTTCTCAATGATACCTGCGTGAAATACAAAGGGTATAGGCTTGGATCTTTGGGCTCCCAAGCAACCCAAAGTCTTCCATGATCCTGATTCCACGTAGGCCTAATAACATTCCATAACCATCCACACCACAATCCACTTGGCAAGTCCCGAATATGTGAGTTGGGCTTAGCATGATTTGTGGCTAAGGAAGCATGGCATGATGAATAGGCATGAGCATGGTGTGGCATGACATGCTTGTAAATATATTCCTTGTCGATCATGTGCATTGGCGTGTGTTTGGGCTTGAATGTAGGCTTTGCATGACAATTAGGCCTTAAGATTTAGTTCGGTTGGTGATTGACATTTTTGGGCCTTAACAGTCATCAACCTTATCACTTTTTATTAGGATGTGTTTTGTATGCGGAAAGGAATTCATGGAAAAAAAAATCTCTAATTAATTTCCCAACGAAAGTGTGCCCTTCTCCAAAAGTACTTAAATTTTACAAACATAAGTTAAAACTTTGTCTTTGAAAACTTAAGAACATAGTCACTCTTGTTGGTTGAGCCGACGATTATGAGCACACGACTTTTTTGTAGCCTCTGAATCCTAAGCCCCTTGATATTTTTGGATGGTCTCTGATTAGTCTCATACACCTTTGCCGACAGCCGAGCGGGGGTTCTCTATGCTGACTTGACTTGCAAAAGTAGGGATGGACGATATAGTCTTGGACATGATCCTATCTAATCTAGGAGTAGTTTTGGGCTCAAGATCATCAGCATTCACATCCAACTCAAAATACTTGGCCTTTTTAGAATACTATATATTTCAATCAATTGTGACATTGTTGACCCTTAAAACTACTTAGCGTACGTGGCGCGCATGCCGAACAGCTAATAAGCTAACTATGCAGAGTGTGCCAACTCGTCGGCCGAGCTTGGCTAGGGAGTGAATGAATGTTGATATGGCGTTAGGCGCGCAGATGATTTTTAAATCATGCGACTATGGCTAAGGAATGAACACGTCTTGGCCTTCAAGTTCTAGAGCCTGAAGACAAGGCTACTAGTTTCTACGATGTTCACAAATCGTCGGCACCGAGTTCGGCAACTGCAATTATATTCGTGAGAATATAAGTGAGCTGAATCGGTACCAGGCTATATCGACCCAAATACCTAAAAGAGATGTGTGTCTTGATTGTAAATATGGTTCGTTATCTGAATGCCGAATTCTGAAATGCACTTATGAATATCCAATCACAAAATAAGTTTGACTTTTAATGTGTCGAACGTCATGACCTGGTAACACTTCACTCCGCCAAGAAAGCTGATGAGATGACCTCTTCCAACAAGGATTCAAAATTCCTTGTTGAACGAGACTTGGATAGGTAACCAGTCGGTCTCAAAGTAGTGTTGTTTATCCAAACTGAAGATGCTCATCGGTTGGCTGGTTCTACGACTCCAGTGTTGTTTATCCAAACTGAAGATGTTGCATGTTGCCTCCACTGTGCTGTTTATCCAAACTGAAGATGTGTTGGTGGAAAAAAGGGTAAAATAAAAATATCTCAAGATGTTTGAGAGGTTTCCTTAGAGCAAGAGTTTGCACTGGGTAAATTTGTGTCTTGATTTGGAGAAGGTCTTTTTGTTGCACAAAGTCTTGTATTTATAAGACTAGGACTTCTATAGCCACATAGCAAATTGTTGACTTGAATCCCACATCTACTATAATATTCCTGAGAATATTGTACCTGAGAATATTGTATTTCAAAGCAACCATATCCACGGGGAAGCCATCTTTATCTGTTCACTATGGAAATCAATATGTTTTGATGGCCTCCTAATACCACGTGTTGGAACCAAAGCATGCAAATTTATCTTCTAGCCATGCATTTCAACCAAGGCATCATGGCAATCGAATCACCTTGATCTTTCGACCAAGTCTGTCCAGGTGCAACCATGCATGCAAAATGAATTGCAATTTAATTGCATCAATGTTTACTTGCTTTATCCCATCTTTCTTTCCAACTAAATGCAAACCATGCATTATCACACAGAGTCCTTGTACAATGCAACTTCTTTCATTTATTTGACTCTCAAGCTGCAACTATAAGATAATTACTATTTTAATAAATTCCTAATAAAATGGGAATATCAAATATGGTATCTTTCATCGAATGGCTTAAAGTATACGGGGCCAAGTGAGTGTAAAATCACAGCCTCTTAACATTCGGAATCATCCGACAACCTAGAATTTTATTCATTCAATGGCCTAAAATTCTGCTCATTCAATGACCTCGATTACTCAGGGCGATAGTGTAAAATCGCGTACAAACAGACACTTCCATTTATTAGAATAGCATTCGATAATGGATGTAGCCCATGATTGAGTGAACCACTCAATCCATGGTTTTTGTTATATATATGTGTTCTCTATGGCTCCTAGAAATTCCCATTATCAAGTAGGGGCATTTGGATCTCGTCTCGTACCAACGACTTTGTACGTCGACAACTTTGATTCTATTTCTTGACAGTGGAGGAGCCAGGATTTTGGGTTAGGAAGGGCCTCTCACAAATATTAAAAAAATATTAAATCAATAGTAGTTACAAAACTGTTAACCAAAACATCATAGTATATATATGAAAAGTAACCAAAATTCAAAATAACATAGCATTGATAATATTACATATTCCCAATAATTAAAATAATTGTCCTCAACGAGTTTTCATATTTTGAAACCGTTGCATAGTATGTATATATATATATATGTATATGTATATATATATGCTAATTTTACAAACTAAAACAAATTAGGCAATAGTTAAGAGAAATGGCAAGACATCAATTTAATCATAATTTATAAACAAAAAATTGTAAGAGGAGCTGAGAGTAAAATACATACTTTGGGTTGTTGACCAATTAACTAAATTTCAATGTCTTTTCTTTGATGGAATGATGGAATAATGGAATTCTTTAATCTGCAAAAAAAAAAAATATTATTTGTTAAATTAATTTACAATTGTAGATGACAACATATATGAATTAGCAAATTGCAAAAAAAAATTGAAAATGACAACTTTGGAGATTCGAAGTTCATACCTTTGAGGATCATTGACACACCCCAATCCTATAATCAAGGCATGCTGGCCGTCACGTGAGCGTGACGTAACCATAAGTGCGGTGCGGAAGCAAGATAAGAGAATTACGAAAGAATAAAAACCAACTACTAGCAAGAATAACCAAATAGCATGCTAGAGTGAGTTAAAGTGTGAGTGCACACATAAATAGAGCTTAAGCAATAGGTGCAGTCAAATAGGACTATAATTAAGTTACAACACCCTCAGGTGAGTCCTACATTAGGGAAGTCTGTCAGAATGCCGAAGCGAAACCTCGTGAGCCACCAACTGATAACTAGAACCTGGAGGGGCGCAAAACAAAATTGAGTGGGTCAGTAAAACAAAGCTTTTCGAAAACCTTTCATTTAAAACATTTCTAACCCCTCTCTGTAAAACCTGTATACTTTCCCAGAAAATAGCATAATAGCATAATACTTTTCATAAATCTCAAATCATCAATTTTTTCTCAAAAACCAGAAAGTATGCCATGTTAAAAACTTTCAAAAACAGAATGAATGATGCATCAATGTAACAGGTGAAATGATGAATTAACCGGAGACCCTGCAGTTGGTCCTGTACGGTTAATTCTATAGCTCAACATCTAATCCAACCGGAGTCACCTCGTTGACCTGTACGGCACTACACTGCAGATAAGTCGGAACTACCTGAAGTAGTCTGTACGACATGAATGGTGTAATAATACGCTCTAGTGCTTCTCTCATCAATCATCTGTGTACACAATCTAAGGTCACCTATCAGTCGGAACCTTCTCATGGTCTGTTCGACATGTCGGAACCCTCACATGGTCTGTACGACATGCACCTACTTGGATCCAAGGTGAGCGTGCGGTGCGAGGTGAATAATATAAGCACTAACACCATGATTGCAGGTTATGAGCTATCAACATAATATACATCATCAATGCACATGAATAACATAAACTCACCTGATACTCACATGTGCGTCCACAGCACCAATTCACATATATATATGCATCAATTATCAATTCATATAACTCATATCATGCATGCATGGCATTTGAAAACGTATTTTCATTCAAACTCAATTTCTGGGAAACATATCAATAGTATATAGGTATAAACAGAAATACTGCCCACTCACTGATAAGTCGAAGGGTCGTAGCCCCCGTGACGTCCCTGGATGCGCTCGTCCTCGGGATAGGTATCACATATATGCGAAATAACTATAAAAACGTTATTTTAAAGCATATAACCAACAATTCGTAATAACTTCTCATACGGTGCTCAATTTGAGCATATGGATATACCACAGTGACCTACTCGACGTCACGGACGTCGAGGAATTTTTAGAAAATTTTTCTGAGGCCGCACGCGCCGGGAGGGGCACGGACCTACGCGTCTCCCACGCGCGTCTTCTTCCTTGAGCTCGCCGGACTGAGTTTTCCGGTGGCCGGAAAACTGGAGATTTTTCAATCTCCTTGTTCTCCTTCATTTCTCAACCATTTTCTACGTATTTTATATCAATTTGAAGCACTCAACATGTAGAATCACGATAGACTAGTTTCAGGGTCTAAAAATCACGAAATCTCACCGGAAAAATTCCAAGAAAATCGGCCAAAGTTGAACCCAGTGATCCCGACGTCCAAAACCTTCAAACAAAGCACTCTGAGCTTCCTTAGGACCTCACTAAGCTCACTACAAGCTTAGAATTCCCTGAAAATCGACATATAACGATTGCATGAATAGTGACATAAAATGGAGGTTCGGGTTTCACGTGATTTCGAAGGTTTCACGTCCTAAAACTAACATCAATCGACTCAGGAGGTTAAAAGGATGAAGAATCATACCTTTTTGGCGTCGATCCGTGAAAGTTGGAGGGTTTTTGGGTCTCGTCCGTACGTTCGAGGGGGAGAGAGAGTGAGAGACTGAAACTGAGAAGAGGAGAGAGAGAGCACGGGGGAAGGAGAGAGAGAGAGGGTTGACTGTATGTGTGTTGTGTGGTCCAACTCAAACCATCACCATCCATAAACCAAAGTCTTTTAATCCCTAACCACACAAAACATACAACCCAATTTTAAATCAACTTATATAATTTTCCAAAAGCTTATGGAAAATGTATATTTAGTCCCAAAAATATATGTCACACACACGTACCTTAGCAAACGTCAAGGGCACTTTCGTCCTTTCACGTCCTTAATAAGAAAATCTCGGGACGGGCTGTGATAATCATGGAAATTGAAGACTGATCGAAAAGCAATACATAGATATCAAACCTAACCCAGATTGGCATACTGTAGTCTGCTAGAAACTTGGAGAATAATAAAATGCTAATTTTTAGTATTGGGAAAAGGAATAGAAGTGTTGGAAGTTGGAATAGGTAGGCTTTAGGGTTAGACTAGATTACATAAATATCCTTAAATTATTTAAAGAGGGCCAGATATTTTGTCTAGGAAATTGGAATGGTTTAAGTGATAAAGTTATGGAAAAGTGATAAAAATAATAAATAAATAAATAAAGTAGTACTAATTTTTTTATAAACAAAAGCAGGGTGGGCCTAGGACTACTGTGGTCCAATGGTCCCTCCGCCCTGTTTCTTGACATGGTTCAATGTTATAGGATATAGAATCGCTATTTCGAGCTTCGACTTTAGGTTTAGGATTATAGTCTCGAATAGGTTATCGGCTTTTTCTTTTCTTAATTTTAAGTTTTATTATGGACTGAGTCCCTTAAATAATTCATTATGTAAACAAATGAGATCAAAATTCTAAAATTGATTAGAAGAGAAAAAAATTTCAACTCCGACAATGTTGTGAAAGAATCCTTTTCAATTGTAAGTGAGAAGTATAAGGTTTTACTTTAGTGGTTGGCAAGTTCATAACCAATCTGTTATGGTTGTCTTATTGTGTGACTTAGCGTAAATCCACCATCTTTTACACTACATTTGAAGGACGTAATTTAAGACTACAAAGAATTTAAAATGATGGATTTCAAAATGACGAAATTAATAAAATTTGTGAAATTTCTTGTTTGGCTATCATAAAAGTATAATAAAAGTTATATATGGAATTTAATGTGTCAAGCAATAATTGATAGGTAGTAGTTGGCAAATGTGCTAGTGGCAATGCCAGCATGGATGTTGGTGGTGGGTGGAGCGACAGTAGTGTTGGTGGTGGGGTGGTCTTGGAAGCAATGATGGTGGGTGTGAATGGGGGTGGTGAAAACATGGTGGTCGAAGTGGAGGTGATGGTTATTAAAATATAATGGTGGTGACGTGTTGGCAGTTGGCGGGGGTAACTGTTGCGACAACGAAAATGGTGGTGGGAACGAGAGTGGTGGTGGTGACGTAGTAGTAGATGTGTTTGTAATGGTGAATTGGTGTGAGTGGGTTGATGGTCATGGAAATATCGTGATGATTACGAGGTGATAGGGGTGGTGGTAACGATTGTTGTGATGACTTTGATGGTGGTGAGGTGGTGGTAGTGGTGGTGGCGGTGATAACAACGACGATGACGTTGCTAGGCAGTGGCAATGGTGGTGGGCATGTAAGAGTCAATGTGGTAATGGAGCACATGGTTTTGTTTTGTTTTATTTTATTTTATTTTTGTTCTTTAAATGTTGTCACTCATGACAACTATTTACATAGAATTTAAAGTTGGGAATTGATACCTCCAAATTTTAAGGGGTTTTTTTTTTCACAAAGAAAGTTCTATAATTATGAATTCAAACAGGGAAATTGGTTTATGTCAATCTGGTAACCAAATTTTAGCGGCCCCAAAGGGGACACCATGTGTACTAAAGCAAGCCAATATGGCAAAATTACCCATAAGGTTACATTAACACGTACCGCTTGCGTAGTTTGAGAGTTAATGCTAAAATGGGATGTCTTCCCGTGAATCACACCAACAGAGATAGACACCTCTACCAGGTCAGTGTGTTCTTCACGCTTCATGTGATGGACTCACATAATCTAATATGCCAAGGCACACTACTCTACAGAGTTTGTGGGTTTAGTCAGTCATGCAAGGTCAAAAAATGATCTCGTGAACCTAGAAGGACTCATAAACAAGGTTAGCTCGGAAAGGTTGGATAAGGCAAGATTGTGCATGATCTCGAAGCATTAGCTATCCTTATAATCGTGCTCAGACATAGGCCATGATCACCGTTGTTGTTAAAAGTCATTTGCAAACAAGATTCTAATTGATGTCTCTCATCACTTCTCCCACAGTCAACTGTTACTAGCTAAATGAGCGGGATTACGTGAGGTTCAAGTAAACCACTTAGGGCGTGCCACACATGCCCTAATGGATCATCTCTAAGCCCATGCCTGAACCTATATGAAGACATGTTCATTTCTATGAAAAGGTAATTGTTCCTTAGTCAACAAACTTATAGTCTTAACAGTATTGAATTTGAATACCAGAAAAACAGAAGTAAAGAGAAGCAGAAAGAATTTAGAGAAAGAGATTGAGAGAGAAGAAATGAAAGATTGTATAGATAAAGATTGTAGTCGATCAGTATAATGTGTTGCTCACAGCCTTTTTATACACACCTCACACATTTCATTTCTCTAACTAACTGTCTTATACAATCAGCTTTCTCATAACCTCTCTAACTAACTATTAACTGTTTTCTTGATGACATGGTATATGATGTGGCATCTTCACAGTCGATATGAGTAACATCCCCCTCAATCTCAACTAGGGTAACCTAGTTTGAAATTCAAACAATGTCTAGTAAACATAGGATTGTGTAATCCCTTAGTAAGAACATCGTTGTTTGTTCATCCGTAGGCAAATATTCAATCACCAAATCACTATTATGTACTCTCTCCCTTAAGAAATGGTAGTCAGTATCAAGGTGTTTAATCCTTGAATGGTACATTGGATTAGCACTAAGTGCTATGACAGATATATTGTCACAGTTTATGGTTGGTGGAATAGATAACACAACCCCCAAGTCCTTCAAGATTAATCTTATCCAAGCTACATCTACTGCAGTGTGTGCCAATGCCTTGTATTCTGCTTTTGTTGAGCGTTTCGAAACAGAAGTTTGATTCTTAGATTGTGACAAAATAGGATTGTTACCAAGGTATACAACATAACCAGTTACTGACCTCCTTGTATTCAGCTACCCAATCTGCATCTGAGAATGTTGTTAAGTTCACCTATGTATCAGAAGAATAATTGACTCCACATTTTGCAGTCCCTTGTAGATATCTGATAATTCGTTTGACAGCACCCAAATGCACATCTGTTGGTGATGTCATGAATTGGTACACTGAATTCACAGCATAGGTTATGTTTGGACGCGTGAATGTTAAGTATTATAAAGAACAAACCAAGTCTCTGTACAAAGTAGGATCCTGCAATGGTTTACCCTCATTAAGAAACATTTGATTATGAGGTTTACATGGAGCATTTACAGGCTTGCATGACTCTATCCCAGCTTTGTGTACAAGATCCTTTATATACTTCGATTGATTCATAAATATATCTCCATTAGCTTTGTAATGAATCTGCAATCCCAAGAAATATGTGTTTGCCCATATCTTTCAAGCCAAATACACCAGCCAAGTCTTCAATCACAAACTTAGTAACATTTGACCCTGTGAGTATAATATCGTCCACATATAGTAATAGGACAACTACATCTTGTTCATCAATCTTCACAAATAAACTAGTATCTGAAGCAGATGCAGAAAACCCAAATACTAGTAAATAACTTGTGAACTTCGAGTTCCATGCTCTAGGTGCCTGTTGTAGGCCATATAGAGACTTCACTAACTTGTGCACATAATCTGGATGAGAGGGATCCACAAAGCCTTGAGGTTGCTTCATGTACACTTCTTCTTGTAATTCACCATGGAGAAAAGCATTCTTTATATCTAATTGCCTCAATTCCCATTTATATATAGCTGCCAAAGATAGTATCAACCTTAATGTAGTGTGCCTCCCTACTGAACTAAAAGTTTATGAATAATCCAGACCTTGTTCTTATGAAAACCCTTGAGCCACTAATCTGGCTTTGTACCTGGAAACACTTCCATCATGATTTTTCTTGATTTTATAAACCCACTTACTCCCAATGATTGATCTGTCACATGGAGGAGGAACTAATTGTCATGTCCCTTGAACTTTGAGTGCATTATACTCATCCTGCATTGCAATTTTCCAATGAGGAATGATAAATGCTTTTCTGAATGTTGAGGGCTCATCTGAATCTTTGATTGTAGCAGGGAATGAAAATCCACCAGAAAACTCATATTCATTATTCAATTGTAAGGTTTATAATTATGGATATGAAGCAATGAAACTAGTGTATGATCTCTTTGTAATTGCACCTGACTTTAATCTTATAACCATATGATGACTTGAATCTTCAGGAATAACATATGATGATGATGAAGGAGAGAGTGGTAGGATTACCTCAAATTGTGAAGCTTCATGGACAAGTAACAGTGAAATTGTACCTTGAGTAGATGTTGAAGGATGAGTTGCAAAAGAATTATGAGATGCATTTTGAGAATTTGCCAAAGCTTGAACTGAAGAACTTGACCCCTATGTACTGTACCTGAACTCTTCTCCAACAGGTTCTGGACTTGTGTTTTGTTGCCCTTGAGACTGAAAAGCCTCTACTTGTGAATTTGTACCAGAGGTGGATAACTGAACAACAATAGAGGATATCCTTGTATTCTGTGGCATACTTGTATTCCCAATGAATGTTGTATCTTTATTCTTATAAGGAAACATATTTTCATCATGAATCGCATGTCTGGAAAGAATTAGCTTAGTACTACTTCTGTCATAACAGACAATGCCCTTATAACCAACAGCAAATGCTAAAAACACACACAATTTTGACCTTGGTTAAAGCTTATGTTGATTGTATGGCCTTAAGAATGGATATACACTAGATCCAAAAAAATTCAAAGTAAGCAAATCTAGATCTCTTTGAAACAATAGTTGATAAGGTGATTTCATACCCAAGTTTTTATAGGGCATTCTATTGATCAGAAAAGTAGCATGATTAAAAGCCAAATTCCAAAACTGTAATGGAACACTAGCTTTTGTCAATAGGGTTATTGCTGTCTCAACCAAGTGCCTATGTTTCCTCTCAGCAAGGTCGTTTTGCTGAGGAGTGTAAGGATATGTAATACCCTGAAAAATTTAAATATATGAGATAAATATTCATAATATGTGGGGAAAAATCGAAAATAAATCGATTTATGATTATAGAAATAGAATTGGAGAATTTTATAGTTTTGTTATTGAATTTTTTTAAGTTATTAAGTTACGTAAAGTGTTATCGAGATTTTATGTTATTCATTGGGAAATTATATTAATTTATTTGAATCTAGTTTTAAATTAAAATAGTTACGAAGTTTGAAGTTGGAAATTAATTATTTAAAATCTGTCGACCTTTTTGGGTCAAAATTTATATGTGTGAATAGAGCTCGACCCCACGAACACGTGGGCGCAAACCGTTCGTGAAATGGGGTTATAACGAAGAAGATATAAACAAACAAAGTCAGGGATGAAATGGTCATTCGACCATTTTCTGGAGAGCTCCAGATCTTTTGGAGCATGGGTGTGTAGCCACGTGGCGGTTGGTGAGTGGTGGGAATGGGCACAGCCCAATCAGAAAATGAAAAAAGGAGGGAAAGGAGAGAACAAGAGGAAGAAGGGGGGAAAACGGGTCTTTTGACCCGTGGGGCATAACCGGCGGGATTTGTTGTCTCCCGGCCAAATTTCGACAAAATTAAGGTCCCTCCATCACCTGAAAATTTTCTCTAATCATCTCTTTTACCTATTCCACCACAAATTGGGGTTAAATTGGTCTTAGAATGGGGATAAACACCTCACGGGTGTCGCGGCAACCTTGCTCGATTTTAAACAATTGTGCAAGGTTTACTTCCAATTATCACCATTTCTAGACTCCTCTTGAGGCCTAGAACAAAGCCCAAACAATGGTAGGGGTGGCGGAGCACCGAAGTTAAGAATTCGAGGCCACCCATTTCTAGGGTTCCGGCGGGTTTTAGTTAAATTAGAGTTTTTCCCGGCCAAATTGGCTTTGGCCACAGGTATGAAAGTTGTTCTACTCATTAATAGTTGAATTTTTCGGCGAGTCGGGCGGCCGACCACCACCTGCGGCGGCGGGGGCGGCGGCGCACGGCCAGAGAGCCGACATTTGCGTTGTTATATGAATTTCGTTATTTGAAGTAGGTTGTTTTGATCTAATTGTTAATATGATTGTGGTGTATGTGGGAGTAAATGAATAGTTTGTATTTGGTTCGAAACTTTGAACTTTTGAACTACGAAAGGCTTGATCCCTGTTGAGGGTACGTAGGCAGTCTAACAAGACGTTAGATGCAGCCATAAAATATGTGAAGTTAAATTAATTCAAGAATAAAGGTTACATAATGAAAATTGGTCCCTACAAAGAAATGGTACTAAATTGGAAGTTAAATTGTATGTTCTGGAAAAATGAATAATGCTTATAAATTGCTTGTGGGATGAAGGATTTTATTTGGAGTTGTTAACTAAGGATAATAAACTGAATAAGAGTATTATTTTGGGCCTATTACTAATATTATTATTTCTCGAAATAAAGTAGATATTTCGGGACCGGGGCGTTACAAATGGTATCAGAGCAAATGGTCCTATTCTATGAGATGCACTATTCTTGAGACTTGATGGTGTGAATTATGGTATGCATTATGGTTGCATGACTTCACAATTTTTGTGAATAAAGTGGCATTCATGTTTTATATGTGAAATACATATATATATACATAAATTGTATTATGCTTATGGTGCAAATTCCTTGGAAATTATGGAAGTTCGTTAATGGGAATTGTGATTTTCGTTTATAATGTTTTTTTTTCCTAAGTTCTTTGAATAATGAGAAAACTATGTGAAATACATACGTGTTGAGAATCATCATGAAGTGAAATGAATTGGATTGATATTATGTTATGTATTATGGAATATTATTGAGATGTTGGTGTGAATGATAAATTATATTGATATTGCATTATTTCATAAGTTCTATGAGTATGACGGAAATTATGTGAAATGCATATGTTGTAAATTATGATGCTTTGAATGGAATTGAGTGTTAAAATGATGGTAGAATGGTGACAAGTAGAGGGAAGAATTGTATTATACCTGTGCCAGTGAGAAATATTGTATGGGCACAAAGACCCGGTGGATGTGTATCGGGCACAATGACCCGTGGATGTGAATTGAATCGGGCACAATGACCCATGGATGTGAATTGGGCACGATGACCCATGAATGTGAAATTGGGCGAAAAAGGCCCGTGGAAGTGTGAATTGGGCAAAAAGGCCCGTGGATATGTGAAAAAAAAAAAAAGAGAGAAGAAGAAAAGAAAAAGAAAGTGTGATGTGTGTTGGCCAGGTATATTACAATATTTTCCAGTCCACTAATCACTGTTTGGAATCAAGGAAAAAAAAACTTATGAAATCATTGTTCTGTTAATAATGATTATGAATAGAGATTTTAAAACCTTATAACCAAGGATTACATGGTTGAAAATTTTAGTAGTTACGAAAGTGGTGATGGTTTATGGTAATTTATCTAAAGGAAATGGAATTATAAAATGTGGTTGTTGTTTGCCCATTAAAATTAGATTGGTGGGTGGACGTAAATGAACCTGTGGAATGAAATTGAGTTCATCTATTATAAATGATTTGTTTCAGCTACGTTATTTTTTCGTTAGATGAAAATAATTGATGGGAAGGGTTTATAAATTACAAATTTGATTGGATTGGTTTGGTTATCATAGTCATGAGATATTATTGTTAGATTTGATATTGCGAACAAAACTGATGAAGAGCATATATTCTCGTGGCAATGTGATTCGTAAGGGTTAATTTCGTTGACCGTTAGAGAGTTGTGATATGTGAATTCTCTTATTTGGTTGATGAAATGTAATTAGTGTGGGAGGTGTAGCTCACTAATTTACGCGAGTGATGGCTATATGTTACTTCTAAGCATTTTAGAGCATATTTTCGTAGTTGGACTTCCTAGCAGTGGATGTAAATGGTTGATGTGGTTTGATATTTGGTATTTATCTAGCCAACGAGACTTATGCCTTAAGGTTGATATTTATTTTGCCAACGAATGTGGCTATAAATTTTGAGGAAAAATCGTGGTTACGGTTACGTGTAGCCAATGATGGTGGATGGTTCACCAATGATTGTGATTATTAAGTTAGTATCCATATAACCAATAGTAAATGTGATTGATAATTTGATAATTATTTTAAGTTATGAGGACTGTGACTTGATGTAGGTTCTTATTTTGCCATGGGAATGACTAAATTTTTTTGTGACCTGAAATCTGAGACCGTGAGTAAGCATCACGATTGCTATTCGTTGATTTAATTATTTGCGGAGCTTGGATAAAATTGTAGAGTGAGATTATAATTGTCACAGCCCGTCCCGAGATTTTCATATCGAAAGTATGAAATGACGGGAATACCCTTGACGGGTACTAAGGTACGTGTATATGTGACACTAATTTGGTTCCCATATTAATCAATTGGATATATGTGTATATTAGTATGTTGGAATTAAATTTAAAGGATAATTATGTGAATTGGGTTATTGTGAATTAGGGATAGGAAATGAAGGGTGAGGATTGACTTGGACAAACTCTCACTCTCTCTCCCTAACCCGTCACTCTCCCTCTCTCTCTCTCTCTCCTCCCTCTCGACGGTCTCTCTCTCTCTAGACACCCATTTGTACGGCCCACACCCAAAACCTTGCAAATCTCGACGGATCGAAGCAAATAAGGTATGTATCTTCATCCCTAAGTCCTTGTGAGTCGATTGGTACTAGTCTTAGGCCGTGAAACCTTCGATTTCACGTAGAATCCGAAATCACCATTTTTGGGTACTGTTCATGCAAACGTTAAATGTCGTGTTTCAGGGAATTCCAAGCTTGTAGTGAGCTTTAGGAGGTCCTAAGGAAGCTCGGGGACGTTCGTTGGACAGTTTTGGACGTCGGGATCAAGGGTTTCAAAGTTGGCCGAAATTTTGGATTTTACTCGGTGAGATTCCTTAATTTTTAGACCCTAAAACTAGTCCAACGTGATAGTACACTCTTAGGGCTTCAATTTGATATAAAATACAAAGAAAATGGGTGAAAAACGAAGGAGATATGGAGGTTTTAAGTTTGGCCGGAATCGGGTCGCCGGAAAAACCAGTCCGGCGAGCCCCGCGAAGAAGAAGGACACGTGTCGCGCGTGGGGGCGCGTGCTAGCTCCAAAAATTTTTCTAAAAATTTCCCGACGTCCGTGACGTCGAGTAGGTCGATGTGGTATATTCATATACCCAAATTGAGCATCGTATGAGAAGTTATTTCGAAATGTTGGTGATGTGCTTAAAAATAATGTTATTTTAGTTATTTCTCATATAGGTGACGAGTATCCCGAGGACGAGCGTATCCAGGGACGTCGCGGGGGTTACGACCCATCGACATATCAGTGAGTGGGCAGTTTTGATTTCATATTTACCTATATACTATTGTTTTCCCAGAAAATGCTTTTATATGAGAAAATGAATTTAAAATTGCCATGCATGAAAACATTGAATATTTGATTTGATAATGGATATATATATATGTACATGAATTGATATATGATGCATACATGTTGCATGGTGCTGTGGAGGCGCAGGTAAGTCAGGTGAGTCATTATGCATTGAATTATTGATATTGAAATGTTTAAGCTCATAACCTGCACCCTAGGTGTTAGTGCTTATATTAGTTTCACCACACCGCACGCTCGTCTTGGATCCAAGTAGGTGGATGTCGTACAGACCATGTGAGGGTTCCGACATGCCAGTTGTACAGACCATTAGAGGGGTTCCGACTGGTGGGTGATTTTAGATTATGTGCACAGTTGATTGATGTGAGAAGCACTAGAGCGTAATTATACACCTGTCATCGTACAGACTACCTTATGTAGTTCCGAATGACTTGCAGAGTTAGACCGTATAGGTCACCGAGGTGACTCCGGTTAGTGAGAATGTTGAGCTTAGAATTAATCGTATAGGACCAACTGCAGGGTCTCCGATTGATTCCTTATTATTTCACCTGATTTATAATTTGATTCATGGCATGGCATGTTTTCTTGAAAAATGTTAAAGATTTGGAAAATGAGTTTTGAGATTATATATATATATGATTTTATATATATATATTATTTTCTGGGAAAGTATACAGGTTTTACAGTGAGGGGATAGAAATGATTTTAATGAAATGTTTTTGGAAAAATCTTGATTTTACTGACCCACTCATTTTGTTTTGCGCCCCTCCAGGTTATAGTTAGCGGTTGGTGGCTCTCGAGGTCTTTTCCGGCATTCTGACAGACTCTTGACATGTAGGACTCACCCGAGGGTGAAGTACCTTTATTTTAGTCTTACTTGACTGCACTAAAACCTATGCTCTGAATTTGTGTATTATCTTAACTCCCCCATTACTCTAGTAGGTTGTTCATCTAGAGATTGGTTTAAATTCCTTCGTATTTTTGTATTATCATGCTTCCGTGTCGCACTGTTGGTTACGTCACGCTCACGTGACGGCCAGCACGCCTTGATCCTCTGGATCGGGGTGTGTCAATAATTATATTCACCATAAAAGAAATAGTGGAATTAGTTTAACTTTTCGTAAATTGGTGGTTGAAATCTCGGGGACGAGATTTATTTTAACAGGGGTGAATGTAATACCCTGAAAAATTTAAATATATGAGATAAATATTCATAATATGTGGAGAAAATCGAAAATAAATCGATTTATGATTATAGAAATAGAATTGGAGAATTTTAGAGTTTTAGAGTTTTGTTATTGAATTTTTTAAAGTTATTAAGTTACGTAAAGTGTTATCGAGATTTTATGTTATTCATTGGGAAATTATATTAATTTATTTGAATCTAGTTTTAAATTAAAATAGTTACGAAGTTTGAAGTTGGAAATTAATTATTTAAAATCCGTCGACCTTTTTGGGTCACAATTTATATGTGTGAATAGAGCTCGACCCCACGAACACGTGGGCGCAAACCGTTCGTGAAATGGGGTTATAACGAAGAAGATATAAACAAACAAAGTCAGGGATGAAATGGTTATTCGACCATTTTCTGGAGAGCTCCAGATCTTTCGGAGCATGGGTGTGTAGCCACGTGGCGGTTGGTGAGTGGTGGGAATGGGCACAGCCCAATCAGAAAAGGAAGAAAGGATGGAAAGGAGAGAACAAGAGGAAGAAGGGGGAAAAACAGGTCTTTTGACCCGTGGGGCATAACCGGAGGGATTTGTTGTCTCCCAGCCAAATTACGACAAAATTAAGGTCCCCCATCACCTGAAAATTTTCTCTAATCATCTCTTTTACCTATTCCACCACAAATTGGGGTTAAATTGGTCTTAGAATGGGGAGAAACACCTCACGGGTGCCGCGGCAACCTTGCTCGATTTTAAACAATTGTGCAAGGTTTACTTCCAATTATCACCATTTCTAGACTCCTCTTGAGGCCTAGAACAAATCCCAAACAATGGTAATGGCGGTGGAGCATCGGAGTTAAGAATTCGAGGCCATCCATTTCTAGGGTTCCGGCGGGTTTTAGTTAAATTAGAGCTTTTCCCGGCCAAATTGGCTTTGGCCACAGGTATGAAAGTTGTTCTACTCATTAAGATCTTCATTTCTGTAATTTTTTGAAATTTTTAGAAATAGTTGAATTTTCCGGCGAGTCGGGCAGCCGACCGCCACCTGCGGCGGCGGGGGCGGCGGCGCACGGCCAGGGAGCCGACATTTGCGTTGTTATATGAATTTCGTTATTTGAAGTAGGTTGTTTTGATCTAATTGTTATGGTTTAAATGTTAATATGATTGTGGTGTATGTGGGAGTAAATGAATAGTTTGTATTTGGTTCGAAACTTTGAACTTTTGAACTACGAAGGGCTTGATCCCTGTTGAGGGTACGTAGCCAGTCTAACAAGACGTTAGATACATCCATAAAATATGTGAAGTTAAATTAATTCAAGAATAAAGGTTACATAATGGAAATTGGTCCCTACAAAGAAATGGTACTAAATTGGAAGTTAAATTGTATGTTCTGGAAAAATGAATAATGCTTATAAATTGCTTGTGGGATGAAGGATTTTATTTGGAGTTGTTAACTAAGGATAATAAACTGAATAAGAGTTTTATTTTGGGCCTATTACTAATATTATTATTTCTCGAAATAAAGTAGATATTTCGAGACCGAGGCGTTACAGGATATGACACGGAGTGTATAATGCCTTTTGGTGCTAAGAAAGCTTGAAACTTGTTACTCATATATTCAGATCCACCATCAGTTTATAAACACTTGATTGCTATATTGAACTGTGTTGCAACAAATGAATAGAAATTGACAAATACTTGGAATATGTCTGATTTATTTATAACCGGAAAAATCCACATAAACCTTGAAAACTCATCAATGAAGCTTACATAGTACCTAAAACCTTCTAGAGACTTAGTTGGAGTTGGCCCCCATATACCAGAATGTACTTTATCAAAGATAGAACTATCTCTAGTTTCTTTTACAGAGAATGGTTGTCTACACATTTTTCTAGACATACAAGAAGAACATACTAAAGGTAGAGAATCCTCACTAATAGAATGTCTAAAATTCATTATCATAGCAGAAAGTACTTCCTCAGATGGGTGCCTGAGTCTCTTGTGCCAAACTGAGACCTTCACAGTTTTTCCAAGTAGTGCAACCTCCTTATTTGAACCAGCAACAAATCTCCTTGAACAACATTCACTAAAATCTTATATAGCTCTCCTCTACTCCTGCCTTGGTACAATATCATTCATGTTACCTTGTCCTGTATGAAAAACACAATTTCATCACAAATGAACCAACATCCATTATCCTTGCAAAGTTTCTTTACAGATAAAAGATTGACTATAATAATTGGAACATGTAATATATTTATTAAATGCAATGAATGATGTGGAGTAGAAAGTGTAGCAGAACCAATGTGTTTAACCGTCAAGCCTTCACCATTACCGATAGTGATCTTCTCATCCCCATTATATGTCATTGGTTGATTCAGATTGCCAAGGTTTGGTGTCATGTGATGAGAGGCACCAGTGTCTAAAATCCAAGTATCAGCAGTAGAAATTCTTTAAGATTGTTGTTCAAATTCAGCTGCAAAGTCCTATGTAAATGCTTGAGCTGAATAGGCAGTGAGTGAAGAAGGTGAAGGTGCACCTTGATAGGAATAGTTATTTCGATGTCTACATTCCAAAGCATTGTGACCCTTTTTCCCACAGATTTGACAAACAGTCACCTAATAGCCATTATATGATGCTTCATTATCACTCATACTTGGACAATTTGGAGACGTATGATCCATGTGAGAACAAATTTGGCATTCAACCACAGTCCCAGCTTTGAAGTTTGTATTACCAATCCAAGAATTTCTATTTCCTGTATTAGAATAGCCATTATAGTTGTTACTCCCTCTCTGTCTATTCCCATTGTAGTAAGGCCTTAAGTTATTGAATGAGCCATAATAATTTCTATTGTAGAACTGAGAAGTATTGTACCCATTTCTATTCTAAAACTTGTTATTCCCTTGATACCCTTGATTATCAATAGATCTAGATCCTGCATTTGAACTTTTACCTTGTGAATACCTTGAATTCTGGTTGCCACCTTTGGATTGTTCTCCCTGAACATACATTGCAACCATGCCACTTGCCAAAGTATTGATCCTTGCTTCTATCGTGGATTCAGCACCAATCAGTTGTGCTCGAAAATCTTACAGAGGAATAGAGGTCTCTTTTGCCAAAACAATAGTCTTCACCATATCAAACTCATATGGTAATCCAGACCAAGCAGTTATAACCAAATCCTTATCAGTAATTTTTCTCCCCTGCAGACAAAAGTTGATCACGAAAAGCTTTCAATTTGAGCAAATACTTATCAATAGAGTCACTCCCCTTTTGAATTGTATGGAACTCAGTTTTAAGTAGATTTATTTTGACCCTTGACACCGAAGCATATCTTTCCTATAAATTTGTCCAAGCCTCATGTGACGTTTTACACCCTATTACATATTTCATAGCATCATCTAACAACATAGCAATTAACAGACTTAACAGTGCCATATCCTTATGAACTCAAGATTTATAAACTTCTGTTAGTTCTTTAGTCACTCCACTCTTAGTATCAATCACAAACTTTGGTGGACACGGAGCTTCACCAGTAAAGAACTCCAAGAAATCATAACCTCGTAAAACTGACTGAAACTGATAGTTCCACTTAACAAAATTGTCATCTTGCAATTTCACAGTTAACATGCCAAGCAAATTCTCAATTCGTATTGATTTATCCGACATCTTGATTACTTAATTCTTTTCACACCAATCAACAATCTTCAACAACTAATCACAATATACAAATACCAATTCTTCAACACACACCAATCTTTCAAGAAAAATTGCAACTTCAACAACTGATCACAATAGACAAATACCAATCTTTCAACAATTATCAACTTCACAATATACCAACAATCAACAACAATGAGTAATCTTTCAACTTCAGTCTTCAACAATGATCAACATCGCAAAGCAACAAACTCAGACATTTAGCATTTAATTGTCTTGGCATCGGCCTTCTTGGCTTCATTCTTTTACAATTTTCTCAGTAATGACACAAATATATGAATCCATTCCTTATCACAAACACACATACACTTCTTCTACCATCAACAAATCTTGACATCGGCCTTAATCATACACAGAGGATAACCCAGATACAAACAACCAAACAAAACACCCAAAATCGCCATAACTCTTCATTGATGCAAAAACACAAACAGTTGGTGTGCAGAAAATAAGAAAGAAAGGAATCGACCTGATATCCAATTCAGCAACCCAAGAATTGAAGAAATCCGATCAGCAAGTCTCCAAGAACTGCATCGAACTCTTTAGCGGAAGAGATAACACCAAGGATCGTCCGAGCGATTGATATCATCTTAACAATATTGAATTAAAATACCAAAAGAACAAAAGTAAAGAGAAGCAGAAAGAATTTAAAGAGAGAGAGATTGAGAGAGAAGAAATGAAAGATTGTATTGATAGAGATTGTAGTCGATCAGTACAATGTGTTGCTCACAGCCTTTTTATACACACCTCACACATTTCATTTCTCTAACTAACTCTATTATACAATCAGCTTTCTCATAACCTTTCTAACTAACTATTAACTGTTTTCTTGCTGACATGGCATATGATGTGGCATCTTCACAGTAGATATGAGTCAACATATAGCTTGAGAATCATATCTCTTATAGTCAAGTCTAACTCAGGCAATGGAAAGCCTTTGGCTCACACCACAACTAAGGTTTCGTCTGTCTTTTCTTTCTTAGTTGCACGATACCAGAGTAATTCTACACTTGTATGAAATTCGTAATTTATAATCTTCATTTGAAGATCACTTCTAAAAAATCATTCGAATGGGAGATTGTTTAATCATCCAAGCATATCGAATAAATGAATGGTTCATCGTGAATATAACACTTGGTAGTTACACCGTCAATTTGTTTTATACATTTTTTTTTTGTCAAATTTTGTTTTATACATTTGAATAACTAAATAATTTCATATTAAAATAATTTTTTGCAGGATGTTATTTTCAAATAAAGATTAAAAAATTCAACTGTTCCAATTATGAAATTTGTACGGTCAAAATACATTATTCACGTGAAGAATGCAAATATTATCCTTCCCTAATACAATAATTGACAAAAGAATTACTACTATTGGTAAAAGCATTTTCGCTTGAAATGCGAGAGAGACCATTTATTTAAACCTTATTTTATAAACTATATGACATGATTGTTGATTAACGTACTTATTTAATCATATCAATAATAACACATCGCATAATTTACAAATTTTATCTGAAAAATTGATCTATCAAACGTTACTCTTTTCCTTAATCCAAACTATCTTTTCTCAAGTTGGAAGCATGACGTGTAAGAGTGGCAGTATCAACCGCAACAGTGCGAATCTGTGTACATCTTAGAGTGCCGCGCAGGAGCGCACAAAATAGCCCAAATTGGCATACCAAACCCTCCCAATCAACACAAACAATAATCCATGGAAGAAAAACGCCGTGACGCCGCCGGAACTCAGCCGGCGTCAAATGCCGACTCTCCGGCCACCGAGCCGTCTTCTACTCGGCGCCGCGGCGGAGCACAAAAGCGAAAGGCAAGCAGCCTCGGCGGCTCAACCTCTTCATCCACGCCGTCCAAACGTTTCGCTCGCGAGAAGCCTTTGCTTTCTCACACTCCGATCCACAACGGCCCGTTGACCCGGGCCCGTCAGGGCCCTAGCAGCCTCGCTTCGGCTTCGGCTTCAGCAGCTGGGGCTGCTGCGAAGCCGGCGGCGCAAGCCAAGCGGCCTGACCCGGTGGGGGAGGCTGTGGCTGAGCTGGTGAAACGGGAGAGCGAGTTGGAGGCTCTGGAGGCTTCTATGGAGGCTGAGTTTGAAGCCATTAGATCTCGCGGTGCCAATGCTCATGTTGTTCCTAGTCATTGCGGTGAGACTCTTTGGCTATTGTGAAAATTCTTCCTTTTTATGCACATTTTGATTAGAATTGAGTGAAAGTTTGAATCTTTCGTGTCGGTTTTGGTTGCGATTCGGTGTAGTGTGTAGTTTTTGTTTAGTGAAAGTGAGAGGCTGAGCTAAATTTCCATTTGCTCAACTTGTTTGAAGCTTCACATTGAAATGTTGCTTAAATGAAAGTACTTAGGGAAAATACATTGGGCGAAAGTCGTTAAGATGAATTTAGTCTGCAGGCATTATTTGATGGAGCTAAGAAAACATTAGTGTTGAAACTATGTGTTCTTAAAATCATTGTTTTCAATCTGTGGAGCGGAAGCCTTTTTGGTGTTTTTAAACTTGCATCTTGATTCGATTATTGTTCTGGCTTCTAGGTTGGTTTTCATGGACAAAGGTTCACTCCATTGAGGAGCAAATGTTGGCGTCTTTCTTTAATGGGAAGTCTGAGACTCGGACTCCTGATGTATACTTGGAGATCCGTAATTGCATCATGAAGAAATTCCATGCAAATCCGGGCACATTTATTGAATTAAAGGATTTGTTGGAGCTTGAAGTTGGAGAATTTGATGCCAGACAAGAAGTACTGGAATTTTTGGACCACTGGGGTTTGATTAATTTCCACCCATTCCTACCAACAGGTTCTGCTGTGGCCAGTGCCAATAGTGATGGGGTGGCGGAAAAGGATTCTTTGGTTGATAAGTTGTATCACTTTGAAGAATTACAATCACGTTCATCAGTTGTTCCCAAGACTAATATAACAACCCCAACATTACCATCTGGGTTGTTTCCTGAGTCTGCAATTGCTGAAGAGTTGGTGTGGCCTGAGGGGCCATCTGTTGAGTACCATTGCAACTCTTGTTCAGCTGATTGCTCACGTAAGCGATACCATTGCCAGAAGCAGGTTGGTTCTTTTAGAACTATTGTTGATTTTATAATGAATTTTGTAGTGGTGCTTGCTTATGGAAGGATACACCTTGCTGACCATTTTTTCTGACTGTTGCTCTCTTTAATTTTTAATTGTGCAATATTCCTGTTGGTCCTAAACATGAAGATTATTGTTTAGTTAGAAAAGTAAGTCATTTTGCCAAACCTTTCAATGATTATGCCCGTAGTGTGTGGTTAGTATGCAGTCAAACTATTGTTTATTATGAAGCTATATCTGTCCACATCAGAGTTGTTAGGTCTATGATTATTTTCATCTCGGGGAGGTTTGCAGCTATCACCTGCTGACATTAGATTGTTAATACTCCCTGGTGATTGCTCTTTGCTATTGTTTTAAAGTAACTTTCTGTTATTTATAAGGCATTCCACCTCGAGAAGCCTATCTAGAATAGTTTTCATGTCAGGGTGATGGAAGTTTCTGTTTGATGAAGTGGATGTCATCATTATATATAAATTATCTTTTTCTTATTTCCATTCCCTATTTACTTTTATTGCGTTTGCTGATTACGTTCATTTTAACAGGCAGATTTTGATCTATGCACTGATTGCTTTAATAATGGGAAATTCGACTCTGGCATGTCTTCATCAGATTTCATTCTTATGGAGCCTGCTGAAGCTCCTGGGGTTAGTGGTGGGAACTGGACAGATCAGGAGACTCTCCTTCTCCTTGAAGCATTAGAACTTTATAAAGAAAACTGGAATGAGATTGCTGAACATGTTGCAACAAAAACAAAAGCTCAATGTATACTGCACTTTGTTCAAATGCCAATTGAGGACACTTTTCTTGATTATGAGGATGGTTTGGAGGGTAGTGCCAAAGAGACTGCAGATCCAACTTCAACTGGAAATGATTTTTCGGCCCCCAAAGATGCCCCTGAAACAACAGAGAATAAGACTGCTGTTAATGAGAGTGATCCCCAAACTTCCCTGATGGAAACTTCAAAACAAGGGACCGAAGTAAACGTTGGAGAGGATACTTCAAAGCCAGAAGATTTGAATGAAGTCAAAGACGGTCAGGAAACTTCAAAATTGGAAGATACCGGTGAATTGAAAGTTGATCAGGAAACAGATGAGAACTTTGCACTGAAGGCGCTTAAAGAAGCATTTGAAGTTGTTGGTTATCCTCCAACATCTGAAGGCCACCTTTCATTTACAGAAGTTGGCAACCCTGCCATGGCATTGGTAAGTTGATTGCTTATGTGAGGATATATGGTGCATATGTGGGTAGTTAGTGACACAAGTAAGTGTGTTGAACTTGTCCCACAAAGAAAGAAATAAATAAATTAATAAGTAACTTGAGAGTGCCTAGTGATTTGGCAATTGCTTTCCATATTATATTTCAGATTAGCGACTTAATGTACATTGAGAATTTTTTGCATATTGACAAAAGTTGCGATATGACTGAAATGTAATTTGTAACTGCTCACCCCTTTCTGTAGAAGCATTTGACTTGATCTGCTATTGTATTATTCCTTTTCATCCAGGCATGTTTAATTGGATGTATAATGTATGTGTGCATGTATGAGTGCATGCATGCATGTGATGTCTTTTACGGTTTACCGAACCTGCTCTCATATCTTGGGGTTGAATCACCTTGCAATAAGCAAAAATATAACTAATACTTTGGCGTTCAGGTATTGCTAATGTGTCACTACTTATAGGTTCCACTCTTTTACAGGCAGCATTCTTTGCACGTTTGGTGGGACCTGATGCTGCTATTGCTTCAGCACATAATTCTTTGAAATCTATATCTGCCAGTTCTCCTGGAACTGAGCTGGCTGCAAGGCATTGCTTTATTTTAGAAGATCCACCGAATGACAGTAAGGAACAGGCTGGTCCTGATAGGTATGCGATTTGGTGTGGAGAATTTATCCTCTACCAGTCTTTGTATATTCTATCTGATGTCCGTGATGGAATTGCAGTGTTTCTGCTGAAGGGGAGACACAAAAAGACAAAGTTCATGAAGACAAAAGCCAGAAAGCGGATAACTCCACCTCAGGTTTGGAAGATAAAGATTTATCAAATGATAACAGTGACAAGAAACTTGAAAAACCTTCTACTGAAGAAAAGTCGCAGTCTGCAAAAGAACAAGATGACATAGTTTCTCATGAGGAAGTAGGAAATGATAATTTGAAGAAATCAGACAATTTAGAGTTACCAAGGGATGAATCGCCAACTACTGCAGGGGAGTCAACTGACTCAAAAGTGGAGACAGGGCATCAAACAAGTTCTGAGAAGGAATCAGGAGAAGGAGCAGGAAAGCCTTCTGAACCTACAGAGACAGTAAGGGATGTGGATATGTATGATGCAGTTCCCTCTACAAAAAATGAGACTCAACAGCCAGTTACATCAAATTCAGTCGAGGAACCTCTTCAATCTGAAGAAGCATCAAAAGATGTAGATGTATCTAATTCTCTTGCTACAGAAATAAATGAGCCTCAGCCACTGGTTACTGCCAAATCACAAGAACCCCCTGAACGTACAGTGGTACTAAAGGATGTAGATATGGTGTGTGATTCTCAGACCCCACAAAAGGACGAGCCTCAGCAACCAGTTGCATCAAATTCAGTAGTTGAAAAGGGAGCAAGTACGTTTCTGTCTCTCTTCTCTCGTATCCTGAATTATTTATTATTATTTTTATATCTGGGAATGGTTTTTTTGCATGCCAGTTATGGTTGGATAATTAATACTGTGTAACACATGAGCTGAAAAAAGGAAACAGTTTGTTCAACAAGTTGAGTTTCATGAATTCCAAGTTCAATGCCCGTGATATAATGATCTCCGGTTTGTTTATACTTTACAGGTGAGGATCAAACTAAAGATGGTAAAATAGAAAAACATGACAGTACGGAGACAAAAGTGGGTCAGAAAATTGATAAATTAAAGCTTGCTGCAGTTTCTGCGGTGTCAGCAGCTGCAGTGAAGGCAAAGCTTCTAGCAGAACAGGAAGAAGATCAAATCCGACAACTTGCAGCAATGTTGGTGGAGAAGCAGGTCGTCTAAAATGCCAAACCTACCTATTGTTTGTTTGCTATTAATTATAGAAGTTTAACTTTTTGAAGGTTTCTGTTTAACTGCAGTTGCATAAGTTGGAAGCCAAATTAGGTTTCTTCAACGAGATGGAACATGTTGTAATGAGGGTAAGAGAGCAATTGGACAGGTCAAGACAGAAGCTCTACCATGAGCGAGCCCAGATAATTGCATCCCGCCTTGGCTTACCAGGTTCATCTAGAGGCATGCCATCATCAATGCCTACCAATAGAATGGCCATGAATATGGCAAACTCAAGTCCCAGGCCCCCGCTAGGCATAACTTCCCACAGGCCACCTATGTCAAGACCCACGGGGGCAGCAGCCCCGACTTCGAACCAATTTTCAGCCACAACATTGGCTGGAAGTTCACTACGGCCTCCTAGCCAGGACAAACTTTAGTCAGTTGGGTCCAAGTAAACACCCGAGGGCATATGAATAGATATTAATTATTCTCCTGCAGCCGTCATCAATTATCTTTTGTACCAAGAGTGAGTTAGAGATGGGCGGACCTGTGGTTGCTCCGCTGCTACACTGAGACAGCCTTTGCCCATGCTGCTGACATTGCCATTTAGAAAACAGAAGAGGGCTTTTCGGGGCGATTTTCAACAATCCACTTTGCTCTGTTTTGGATATTTCATCTCTAACCATGTAAACCTTATGAGGTGACAAGCTAAGCAAAGAAAAAAAGAAGGGTAAGTTGGGGAGGAAAAGTATCTTATGTTTTACGTATGTCCACTGACCACCCTAATTTGCTTTAGGTATCGGTGGGCCTTGTGTAATTGAGTTCCTAATGATTTAGGGAATGTGTTGCAAGGTTTTTCTCTTTATGGCTTGGCACCATTGACTTGTTTATTGTAATATGGAGACCAAAATATGCATTTAGAGTTTGTTATCTACCCTATGTAAGCTTCCATTCAAGTTGAATGCTGTTCATGGATTTCTTCTTGACTTCTACGGGCTTTCAGTGCCAACACAATTGACGGTCGGATTTGATCCAATGGTCCGTGGCCACTTAGTTTAAGCCATTGGACCAAATCCGATTAACTATGCGCCTCAGTGCATGTAGGTACTCAAAGCCCGTAGGTACTCAAGAAAAATCGTTGCTGCAATTGACTATTGGCTTTACGTATAGCATTGTTGCATTCTTGTCTGACTATTGACTTTACGTATAGCATTGTTGCATTCTTGTCATTCAGTAAAGTTGGTATGGCTACTAGTTTGCCCCAAAGCGCCCTTAAGTAACCTGTAGGGGATACCATAGTTACTTGGCTTTGGAGCGGTTTCTACGTGTACAATACTCAAAATATGACTTGTCGGATTCCATTGCGGAAGACAATTTTTTTGGAACCTCTAGAGCCATGCTTGAATTTCCTCATAGTGGTTAGAATCCCAAAACTCTGTTTGGAACTTTGGATGATGAATTTCCAAAGTTTCAAGAGATTAAAATCAAGCTAGAATACGAAGAATTAGAAAAATCCACATGAGCATTACACCAATAAAAGCCATGTACAAAAGCAACTTCTCGTAAAAATAAAAAATTGGCACAACCCCTTTTGCTAGCCCAAGTGGTGAAGGTGGATTGGAAACTGGGTTCCATTCACGCTATCATGAATCATGACCGAAAAATAAAGGGAAAACTAACCATTTTTAAAGGTATAGTGAATAGTACCAGTGAAAGATATAAATATGATTTTTCGTTAAAAGTGAACAGTACCGAGAGTGTTGTTAAAACTCCCAAAAATAAACCATTCCACATGAGATTTAGTTTGGGCAGGGAGATGGGTGTTGCAGACTCGCCGGAAATTTTCTCAAATTCCGGCCAGAGTTCATATCATAACCCCGGAATTTTTCATTAAGAGGATCCGACAGTCATTCAGTATTTCTTGGAATAGAGAAGCCTGTCATCAACTGAATAAGATTATAGGCATCAAACCAGAAACGTGTAATCAATCCACGAAACTCATTACGATTTAAAAAACTGCGTTATTCTCCTGAAAATACATGTTGCAACACCGTACCAGTTCTTACAATAATTGGATATCAATGGGATGAAATCAAACATAACTTGGAAGGAAAGGCACCATACAACCTAGCTGAAAGAGCACTGATGAGGAGACCAATTCGTTTCCCACACAAACACAAATGTACAGTGTCACCCCATGCATACCAATAAATATACTTCCAAAGATGACTTATTTTTTACTGGAAAAGAATTCGGGTACAATATTTAACATTCGCATCCGCTTGACCTTGGCTGATTGCTGCTTCCAACATCAATCGTATCCGGCAAGTATCTAAATGAAGCAAAATAAAAGAATATCAACATATGAGCACTGGAAAAATTATAACTCTCAAGGGTCGAATTAATCAGAATATCTACCGTCACACTTGCTAATACCAATATTTAGCGAATGAAGTAAATTATTATATACACTAACCATAAGTTTCCTAGAATATAGCACTCACAGAACTATAAGATGAAACGAAAGGATATCATGCAACACCAATTTTGATTATTTGAAACGTTTTATACGTCAGTGGGACAGCCGTTATATTTAAGAATGTTAAACTAAGTTTTAAGGAAACCCACTGAATCGAAAAGGTTATCTGTAAAAACCAACCGGCACATTGCCCCAATGTTTAATTCCGAGGGAAAATAATTGCCTAGTATTAGATGATTCAATTTGTGATGCAAGTAAATGAAATGAACTATCAAAACACACCGGGCATGTTCAGGTGCATTAGCATAGTGTTCCTAGTTCAACTTACATTTCTTCCTCTTCCCCACTCTTTAGAGCATCCGTTGCTATGCACTGGAAAGCTTCTTCCACATTAATGCCTTCCTTTGCAGAGGTTTCATAGTATGGAATATTTCCTTTTGATGCACACCAAGCTCGAGCCTTTTTCTCTGAAACCTGGAGAATAAACAAAAAAATGACATGTAGACTTGAAGCACATGGGATAGCTAATCAGATGTTCATGAGAGCTACGTGTGTGTGTGAGAGAGAAAGAGAAGATGCACTTTCTTTTCCAATTAGGGATGCATACCACTCTACTATTTCCACCATCTACATCAATTTTGTTTCCAATAACAACAAATGGGAAGTTTTCTGGATCTGAAGGACTTGCCTGCAAAAGACGTCATCATCATAAGTTCAATTCCTCTTTTTTTATTAATAAATGGAAATGTAAGTTATCCAAAAAAATGACATTAACAGGAAGAGTTTGAAAGCAATGCAAAAAGGAAGAGTGAAAAAACCAAAGACACCTGAATGAGAAATTCTTCCCTCCAGTTGTTAAGGTTATCAAACGACTTCATTGAATTCACATCATACACAAGAACACAGCAATCAGCACCACGGTAAAAAGCTACACCAAGGCTTTGGAATCTTTCTTGGCCAGCTGTATCCCAGATCTGACAAAACACCAGAATATGGTCTGACTGTTAGGACGCAATTAGCCGCCAACTGATCCAAGAATATAAAAACATAAAAAAGAGTACTGGAGAACATAGTGGAAGAAGTGGTTAGCTAAAATATTTTCTACAGTACCTGAGGTTAAGGGCTTAACAAGCACTCCTGGGATAAAATCATGATTAAGATAATCAACTAAGTGCTGAAAACATGTATTCTTTACATGAATTCTACTTGGTTATGCTAAAAACAAACTTAAATACCTAGATTACAATCTTCACCCGATAGCCATACAAGACCACTCGTTTCACAGTGATTAATTTGAGATAACAAGAAATTAACACACAAATCATCTCTCCGATAATCTGATTTCCATCAACGAACAGCTTGAAACCATTTTTTTAATGTTCAAATCAATGTACTAGAGGAAGAGAGCAAGCAGAAGGGAGGGAAGGGAGGAGAAGACAGAGAGATGTATCAATTTACAATTAACCTGTCTCTACATAACTTAATTTGGTCAATAGATAAAAACCAAACCAGACTTCGTCTTTTGATAAAAAAAAAAACCATAATATTGCCAAACTAAAACTGAAGTTAGGATATGCCAGCACATCTAAACGTGAAAAATTTATAGGAAAAGGAATAATTGAACAATACATGGCAGTCAACAATTGTCAGGAAGGCTAACACATTTTAATAAGTGTGAAAATCTTAACCATGGTAACAGTTAGAGGGGAGAGAATGAAGGCATGGTGACAGTTCAGCTTGCTATATTAAAAAAAGGGGTGAAAGTTCAGCTTCCTCAATAGTGAATGCAGATTAATAATTAATGCAATTTCTAGTCTTTAAGGACAGAAGAATAAAAAGCAGTTTTAGCGAATCCTTCTCTACAGTAGCAGTAGAGAAAGTTGTAACAAATAGAGGGGCAAAAATGCAAGCACCCACACATGCAAATTAGCAAGTCATATTTTGGATTTTACTTTCAGATAGGCATCTAAAGGCATTAGAACTAAAGAAAACCTGTAAGGTGAAGAGCCTGTCTTCAAACTGCACTTCTTTGGTCAAAAAATCAGCTCCGATTGTCGCCTTGTACTGATTGCTAAACTTCTTGTTTACATATCTATACGAATCGTGTTAAAGGCAAACCCAAAATCCACTATAGCAAAATTACTTCAACTAAACAACAAAAGCATCATGTACAAAATTAAATAACCAAATACTCAAATTCAACATCCAAGCTGCCAAAGGATACTGATTCATCAAAGAAGTCTTCCCCACCCTGCAAATCACAAATCAAACAAACCCTTTTACTTTACCACAAAAACAAAAGGTAATTTATCCTAACAAGAATTCACAATTTCAATTTCACTACACACCATCCAATTTTCCAGTTTAAAAAAAAAATTACTCAATTCCTAAATTATACTAAGAGACCAAAATTAGGGTTTGAGATCACAGTGCATAAAGTAAGATCCAGAAAGATCCGCCCAATTTCAAAACATAAAACCCTAAAACGCACAAATAATTCAAGCAAAAAGAGAGGGAGACGGAGGGACACAGACCCGCTGTCGCCGAGGATGATGACCTTCAAGAGCGTTCTTCTCCGGGACGGCATCGTTTTGAGAAAAGAATTTTGAACGATCTGAGGAGTTGGGATGGTTCTAGATGTTTCTCTCCGTCACAGAAGAAAAGAGAAGATGGTCGGAGCGTGCAAGTCTTGTTAGACTTCCCTGGTCATACAAACCTGGAGCTGACCTGTACTTCTTTGTGAGCGATCGTTTATTTTCATATTTATTATTCTATTTTTCGGAATTTTGTTTTAGAGGTTTTAAACTTTTAGCCGACTTAATTCCGTACTAGTTGTGAATTCATAACCTATCATGTCTAATTCTGTTCTCTCATATTTTGACACAACACATAAAAGACTAGAGTCAAGTTCATTTTAATTGCTCACAACATATCCCAACTAGCTCACCAGACAAGGCCCGAGTGTATTTTTTCTCACCAACTTAAAATGAAAGTGAGGCTCATCGCTCTATTAGTTACTGTTAGATTATTTAAGTTTCAAGATTTATATAATAGATAGATTAAATCAAATTCACCCAACAGTTATCAATATGGTGGTGAGCAATATCATCACTTTACTGTGTAAGCCGGTACAACTTTGTCAAATTTCAACTTAAAAGTATTACCTACTCTATTGTTCTATTTTCCCATCTATTTTTTCATGAAAATTTTAATGACATATTTATCCTTCTAGAAAAAGACTTGTAGACCTTGCTTTTCTTTTCACCCGTAACCAAACACCCTCCTCTCTCGCCAAATATCCATACATGATCCAACAACAAAAAGTGGCTTGTTAAAGTAGCTAAAAGTGTTTTTTTTTTTTTGAAGTGTTTATGTGTTCTAAAAGCATTTGAAGTGATTTCTGCAAGAAGTACCAGTTATAGATTTCTTGTACGAAATATTTCAGGTATTTTTCCCCGATTAGCTTGTATTCTTATTAAATATTGGTGTCAAAAACATTTTTATTAAAAGCGCTTTCAACAATTTTAAAAACACTTCTAAACGAACTTAAAAATCCCATAGACATGAGTCATGCCTAGCGACCAGCCATCAATCTAGTCTTTCCAAGTATAATTTTGATAAATGAATTTTTAGAAAATATGACATTTTGATATGTAATCTTTGAAACCCATGTGTATTGTTGCTTCTAGTTTATTTAAAAGGAAAACTAATGAATATGGCTTGAGTTTTAACGATAAGGACAAAATAAATGGTAAAATGAATAGTACCAGGTTTGACTTTTTAGTGTAAAAATGTGGTTTTTCATTAAAGTGAACAGTAATGCGGACTTTTCGTTAAAACTCCCTTATTTAAAAGGTCAGATTTGGTTGATTAGGTGAAATGATTGATCTGATTCCTCGAAGGAGTTGACGACGAATCTGACGGAGGAGAAAGGAAGGAGGAGGGGGATGGAGGTTTTGGCGGAGGAGAGGTTCGAGTGAAGAGAGAGGTGGGGGAAAATATTCGTGCTAGAATAGACGAAAAGGTCAAAGGAAGGGATGAGTGCGTGATTGATGGAAGAGATGGCCCCCAAACTGAAAAATAGACTAGACTTCCCAATCCCATAATCACGGATTAGGATTCGCTCTTTACCTCTTTCCATCATCTTCCATCCCCTCTTTTTACATTCTCTTATTTTCTCTTTCTCTTACTATAAAAAATTAATATAAGATGTTGATGTGGCTTAACCGTGACCGTTCAATTAGGAGGAAAGGGAATGGGACGGAAAAAAAAGAAGAGAGCCACCCCACATTGTTGCTTTCTTCGTCCCCTTTTTCTCTCTCTTCCTCCCCTCCCGTTTCTCTCTCTTAGAGGTTATTTAAGAAGTAAAAGTGGGTAGGGAAATAGAATTTCAATTTGTTTCTTTTTATGGTTAGTGAAATTATATGTGTGGAGAAAGAGGACAATGGGGTGAGTCTAGTTGTATTCTTTTTGGATCTGGCTCAATGCTACAAATGTTTTCACTGTTAAATTTGATTTTCACAATTATTTGATTTTTTTATTTTCAAGTTTAACCATTCACTTTCCTCATCATTCAATAATACGTGTGTTGACCCTAAAAACTATCAAGCCTACGTGGCGCGCAGGCCGAGTAATCTATAAGCTAACTACGTCCTTCGGTGAATGCGGGGCGTGCCAACTCGTCGGCCAAGCTCGGCCGAGGAGTAAATTTGTTGATGTTTGCGTTTGGTGCGCGGCTGACTTCTGCGTCTTGCGATTGCGGCCGAGAAAGGAACACGTCTCGACCTCTTGAGCTCTCGAACCTGAAGACAAGGTTACTATTCTTACGAAGTTCACGAATCAAATTCAGCTTTCAATGTGCTGAATGTAATAACTTGTAACACCTCACTTCGCCGAGAAGTCTGATGAGACGACCTCGACCAATAAGGATTCAGAAATCCTTCTCGACCGAGACTTGGATAGGTAATCAACCGTCCTCGCCGCAGTGTTGTTGATGCCAACGGAAGATGCTGCGAGATCGGCTAATTCTACGGTGACAGAGCTATCTATGCCGACTTAAGATATCACCGGTTGCTTTCACAGTGCTGTTGATGCCAACGGAAGATGTGTCAGCGAAAAGAGAAAATAAAAAAATCTCAAAGTTGTTGAGAGAGTTTGCGCAGGGCAGTTGTGTGTTGAATTGGAAATCCCCTGCTTGTTGCAACGGACCTTGTATTTATAGCATTCACTTAGCGCAAAATCCAGTCGTGACCATCAATAACCACAAATAATAATTGGTATGCGAAGATGATTATCCAATAAGAGTCGTCGCACTAGACGTCTTTGGTGCTAACCACGCTTTTCAAAACCACGTAACTAATGATGGCATGCCAATTCCATATTTGCCAAAGATAAGCATTATCATTCTGTCCATTTCCAAAGCCTCGGCAAATCAGGCTTTATCCACTTCATTTGGCAGCCACGAGTTTGATAATAATTATCCCATGCATGCATCACATTGGCGTAACTAATCTTCCAAGTTTGACTCCACCTTGGTTACCAACTGATGCCACTACATGCTAGGACTCTTCTCATAATGCATGATGCTCAATCCCCGGGTTCAATGCTAAGAATCCCAAATTAAATTGAACTGTTCTGCTTGATTCGATATAGTTTGCTTCACATTTATCTCGTATAAGAAAAGTGTCAAGATAATTCATTATTAAAAGATAATATCATGATTAAAACCACAATATATTTTTCAATAATAATTATCTTAACTATTTTGTCATCTGACGGTTGGGAGCTATGCCCACTTAACGGCCTCGATTGCTCGGGCCGATGGTGTAAAATTGGGTCCAAACATTGCCCCCCAGTTTCCTTGAGCTTTGGCTCGTAAGCCGAATGGTTAAGGAAATTAATTGCTCGTAGCCAACAACATTTTTTCGTATTGCCGAAACAAATTTTGTTTCTCGGCATTAAAATCACCTATGTTCTGCCAATGTCATGACCTCCCTCTGCCAGTGTCGTGACCTCCCTCTGCCAGTGTCGTGAATTACTCCAACTCTCGACTGCCGGGGTCGAGAAAACACTAGTATCGGTCAAAAATACTGGGGTCGAGAGTACATGGGGCCGAGACCGAGAAGAACTGGGGTCGAGGTCGATAAAAACTGCTCCTGGAGCTCGACCTGCCTATATATATATAAACCTGATTGCTTGATGTGATCTGTCAGCCGTGGAGTTGGCATATATATATATATATATATATATATATATATCTTTCCTTCTTGGTAATAGCACCCCGAAGCAAGCTGCCATGCATCTCCATCACATCTTTTCTTTTCTTTCTCTCTTTGTCAACCATGTTTGCCGAAAATATTTGCCATCATCAGGTCTAGGGTTTAGGCTTAAAGCCTGTCTTCAGTTTGAACCTTTCAAAGCCCCACTTATATATATAAGTATCACAATTCGGCCAAAAGCATTCATTCGGCCAAAAGGTAGTTTTTTTTTTTTTTTTTGATGTGATATATATATATACACGCAGCTTTTTCAAATGGCCGAGGCCGAGACTGAAGCCAGGACTCGGCCGACCCCTTCTTTTAAAGTAGGTACTCCTCGGCCAACTAATTTTCATATTCCTCGGCCAATTGATAGATACATACTTGGATTGCCGCACTATTGTTGCCCCCCTTATTTTCTTATGCATTGGCTTAAGTAGCCAGATGATTACGAAAATATTTTTTATTTTTATTTTTCTAAATGGAAATAAAAGTGGCCGAACCATAGTCATGAGGAGGCAAACGATGCTTTATTCCAAGACGAGATCTTGTAATAACAAAATTTTGAAATTGATTTTGCCCTAGGCCGAATAAAGAATTTTCTCCAAATATTTTTGACTTGGCGAAATATTTTTCATTTTCGGCCGCTGAATATGTTAGACAATTATTATGCCCCTTAGGCATAATTACGTTGTTAATTTCGGCTTCTAACCCAAATAACTTGGCCGAATGGAATTTCTCTATATCGGCCTTATCGCCAATAATCATATCAATTGGTGTGGTTTCTTGGGCTAGACCAATGTCTAGGCCTTGTTCGTCATTGGAGCACTTTTCTGGCGAATCATTTTCTGAGTCGATTTGTGGCTCAAAAACTTTAACTTTTTCTTCTAGGCCTACCACACTTTCAGTCTCGACCGAAAAAATAGGTGGCCTTTGTTCTTCGGCCAAATTAACAATTTTCTTAGGCCGATGTCTGATTACGGCCGGAGCGAAAAATTGCCCCCCGGCCTTTGGGCCTAACCATTTTTCAAATGGAATTGATCTGTAATCAGAAACGTAAGGAAAATTTTCTTCATCTAGCCAGGCATTAAATCGAGCCCTGTCTTCATTTACCCATTGCCATTGCAGGGTAACAGGAGCTTTTATTTTCAACATGCAAGCGAATGACTTTTGCATCTCTCTATGGCCACGAAGAACTTTTTCTGCTTCCAAAGATTTTTTACATTCCTCATTATGTTTTTTCAATTCCTCCCGGAGCTCGTACAATCGGCTACGTTGAGCCAGATTGGAATCTTGATATATCATATGAACTTTGTAGTATTAGCACTGGGTCCCACCGGGCGTGCCAAAATGTTGACCCTAAAAACTACCAAGCCTACGTGGCGCGCAGGCCGAGTAATCTATAAGCTAACTACGTCCTTCAGTGAATGCGGGGCGTGCCAACTTGTCGGTCGAGCTCGGCCGAGGAGTAAAATTTGTTGATATTGCGTTGGGTGCGCTGCTGACTTCTTGATCTTGCGATTGTGGCCGAGGAAGGAACACGTCTCGGCCTTCGGGTTCTAAAGCCTGAAGACAAGGCTGCTAACTTAGCGAAGTTCAATATCCAATTCGGCTTCCAATGTGCCGAATGTAATAACTTGTAGCACCTCACTTCGCCGAGAAGGCTGATGAGATGACCTCGACCAATAAGGATTCAGAAATCCTTCTCGACCGAGACTTGGATAGGTAATCAACCGTCCTCGCCGCAGTGCTGTTGATGCCAACGGAAGATGCTGCGAGATCGGTTGATTCTACGGTGACAGAGCTATCTATGCCGACTTAAGATATCACCGGTTGCTTTCACAGTGTTGTTGATGCCAACGGAAGATGTGTCAGCGAAAAGAGAAAATAAAAAAATCTCAAAGTTGTTGAGAGAGTTTGCACAGGGCAGTTGTGTGTTGAATTGGAGATCCTTTGAATGTGCACTGAGCCCTGTATTTATAGGGTTGGATATCTGCTTGGCATATGTTGTAAAGGTGCCGCCAACATCAAAGCTTCCTCCTTCATAACAATCTCTTGCCAAACAAAAGATTGTTATTCTTTATCACTTACCAGCACAAATATCAATTATAAGCACGACATTGAAGGATGATTTTGTGAAAACATGTTCATTTGAATAACATCATATAGCATGCAATTAACAATTAAAGGCGGAATCATGCTTTCATGCATTCAAAAACAAAACATTAACCAAGAAATTCAAAGCCTAGTAGATTGGTGAACCATTAATCAACTCATAACAAAGTGAGTTGAGATTTATACCTTTGTAGATTCCTCATTGCATAAGCAAAGGCTAATCACCCAAAGAGAGGGCCTTCATTCCTTGCATCTAAAATCTATGGATTTGGATGGATGAAAAGGTTTCTCCAAGTTCCCAAAATTGAGAACCTCTAAGTCTCTTCACCAAGGTTAGATTGGAGAAGAAATGAGTGACCTTGGAGTAGTGGAATTGCTAGATGCACCCCCCAAGGAGGCCGACCTCTTTAAAGAGAAAAGGAGAGACAAGTTCTCACCAATTTTCTCTAAAAGAAACCCTAAATGAATTTTGGCTATAAAGTCATATTTATACCTTTATTCATTTGAGTGGCAAACTTGTAAATAAGTCCAAGTTCACTACCCTTAACAATATGGCCGGCCTTAGGGTGTATTTGGGTTGTTTGGGCATTTGTGAATATTAAGTCATTAAGTTGTCATACAACTTAAGTCAATGGGCTTGACGTTCGAAGCCCATTGGGCCTTAAGGTCCAAAAACTATCCCGAGGTCTTTAACGAACTTATTCGTTTGATTAATTAACATATTAATTAATCCTTGCCATAAATAATTAAACCATTTAATTATTCTTACTCATCTCCATTGTTTCTTCAATCTTCACCTTACACGGTGTACGATCCATTAGGTTCCTTTTAGCGAGGCAGTGGGCGATTAAAACCATTTTACATCGATTGTGAATTGAAACTTACTTTCAATTCTCCCTTTAGTGATTACACACGTTTAGGGCTTCCACAAACCATGAGTGACACCTAGCAGCATATCATGGTTACCCAAGCTAATCAGAAGAGGTGGAGAACCTATTCAGTTTAGGATTACAAATGCAATACGGTCTTTCTCTAATCTAATACTCTTGACCACATTGTTTGGTTTGATAGTTTATTTATTCATGTCTACTATCCAATGTGATTCGTTTGCTTATATGATTACCTTGAATGTGATTTGGAACGCATTCCTAAATCTCATTCATACTCTGGCCAGAGGTTCTAAATCATATCATAGAGTATTCTCCCTCAAACCATTTGAAGGTTAGAGATCCCTTGTTGCACATTCACTTGTCTCCATGACTAAGTGGCTTAACCCCAATGATGCCGTGGACACCCCGATGGGGTGACGTTTGACATAATCAAAGATCAAGGACTTAACCACAAGACAACTGTGATGCCTCAGGTCAAAGGACTAATTTGCATTATCCTAACCATGAGTTCTCATATGACATGAATATGAGAACTCTTCGTTGATCGTGTTCAGTGAACTCATTCTCTATTGAGCACCTACGTACTTGTCTTGATGTCACACACATCAATGACTCGAGACTAGTCACTCTCCCTGAGAGAAGACACAACACGTACCGATCTTAACGGACTGTCAATGCCCAATTGGCAATCCTATGATCAGGAACATTTAGGATGTGTCTACGAAAGAATGGTCTCATGAATCTAACTTCTTTAGATTGCATTCTCCCAATCACATATTCCTTGGACTTTATCGTTTAAGCATATAACATTTATATGAGACGGCTCAAACAATAATCTTTGCCCTTTATATGTAAACTAGATTAGTTTAACATGTGAAATGTCCGTAAAGTATCATCATATGATTGGCTTTAGGGCACATTTCCAACAGACACTACCTCATGCTAATTAATAATAATTAATAGCATATATCTTTTGTGCTGATAAGAACCCTGACTTGAAATATGCCAAAGATATGCATGCATAGCTGACCAAGCGAGCACACGTGGAAGTCATCAACGGTTGAAATAAAAACCCCAAAATTCCAAGAGTGCAGGCCATTTGATGACTCATCAATTGCCTTCCACGTGGAGACCATCAAAATGTTTCCTTTGAATGCCGTGATCATCCATGCAAACCATTTGAACTGTATCTCTGTTGGAAATATGATTTGTTTCGTCATTTATCTTTAAACAACCCGCTGGATATAGCCAATATTAGGCTCAGATAATCCAATATATATTAAGAGATAATATTATGATAAAAATCACAATATTATACCCTAATAAAAATTGAAAATCATCTCAATCACTTTATCATCCCACGGTCTAGAACTTTACTCATCTAACGGCCTCGACTGCACGGGCCGATAGTGTAAATTTAGGTCCAAACAACGTGCCATTGAAGAATTTTTCTTATTTTTATTTACGTTTGACAAAGAAAAACTTGAACTGTTAGTTCAACCAATTTAAAGTTTTATAAATAAATTATCCCTCAGTTGTCGAGGGAAATAAGATTTTTCACCTTGTTAAAATTTATTGTTGCAAACTCAGTTTAGTGTTTCACCCTGGTGAGCACTCATTTAACTGTGGCAAAAATGACGTATTGTATTCTTATGTTGCTCACGAGATAAATATGAATAAAAAAAATGGATAGAAACTTGAAATTGTGATGAGGGGAGAATTAGCAATTTATGAAAATTAACAAAGTTAATTGGTTAAAATAAAAGTTTAGGGTGGAAATTGACAGTTGCTTACAAAACTCCAAAGGTAAATCCCGCATAAAATACTTTATTTTAATCACTATACTGGTGCATGTTCAATTGAGTGACAGTTTTTTAGTGCATCAACACAACGCCACATAGTATCACTAATTCTTTTATAATATTAACACGTGAATGTGTTAAGTATTGTCGTGCCTTATGCAATAGATTCATCGAAAACGCTCAGGTCCAATGCATATGGTTTGACAAAAGGATTTCAAAGGTGTTTCCAACCCACATGCAAGCGACCAAGTTCCTAACGAACTTTTGTTTAAGATTCACTAGAGATGGACACACAATTCAGATTGATAAAGAAGCCTCATCTTGGTGACACATTAGGAGTATTAAAATCCTCTAACTCGGAATGAGGTAAGGTGAAATAACAAATGTAAACAAAGTTATGCTCAACTTTTCACAGCAACACTTAGATTAATCTTTTCAAATTATGAACATAAGGATTTTGACAAAATATAACCTGATATGGATCTCATTCCTAAATTTTTACAAGGCATTCTATTTATAAAAAATGCAGCATGTGTACAAAACATTTGAGATAAATGTGCCTCTGACATTAAACTAAGAATTGTTTCAACCAAATGTTTATGTTTTCCTTTTAGCAAGACCATTTTGCTGAGGAGAATGAGGACAAGAGATTTGATGTATAACGCATTTGCTATCCAAAAATTGATTAAATACTTTACTCATATATTCTCCTCCACCATCAGACTAAAAACATCTAATGGAAGCATTGAAATGATTAACAATAAATGCATAGAACTTGACAAAGATCTTAAAAACATTTGATTTATAAACCATTGAAAAATCCATACAAATCGAGAATGTTGATCTATAAAGCTCATGTAGTATCTATATCCCTCTATAGATTTCTAGAGAATGACCCCACACATTTGAATAGATCAACAAAAAAATTTACTTTTGTTGTCTTATAGAAAATGGCATGTAGTCTACTCAGTTTTCCATGAATACAAGCAGAACAAATCGAAGGATAAGAATCTATACTAACTGGTAATTGTGCAGTCTGCAACACTGCCTCCAACACTTCTTCAGATGGATGTCCCACCCTTTTGTGCCAAAAGCTTTGACCTTCTTCAGATGGATGTCCCACCCTTTTGTGCCAAAAGCTTTGACATTGGAGATTTATAGTTGATATAGGAAATTTTGCCCACGCGTTGTTGCGGGATTGAAAATTATATGAAAAATTATGTTTAAAATATATAAAAATGGTGTTACAAAAGATTAATGATATTTACATTGAAAACGTTGAGTAGATTGTTATATCAAAATTGGACCACAGGTAGACCATGTGGCTTTGGATCGATATTAGTACACTTGCATACAAAAAATTATGAAATATTGTGTTATTTCCCACTATTCAAATCGGTACATAATAGTTATCGATACCAGAGTTCAAATAACGTTTGATTCTTCAATGTTTCACCCATAAAATTCCAAATCTATAAACACAAAAATGCAAAACAAAGAAAAATTACCCATAAAACCGGTGTGTGCGGCCATGCTTCTCTGGCATCTTTTATCAAACAGGTGGTGGGCACTAAAGCATTCAATTCGACATAATCGAGCTCATCTACACTTGTTTATCCACTGAATAAAAGATACACTATGAATGTAAATGTTGTTTTTAAACTCAAATCGACCACGTAAAATTACATTCTTAACATGTTTCGGAAATTTTATTTCATTAAGTGATTTCAAAATTCAACAAATTGAACAAATAAGAATAGAAAAAAAAAATATGAAAAATTACATTTGGAAGAAGTGGAAGACAAATTTACGTTTTTAGGTGTTTGTGTTGCCCAAATGAAGGAATAAACATACCATCCCAGGAAACTTGTGCATCCTGTCTACAAAGCCTGCTGGCTCTCTGTTTTCCTCACCCGCAATTAATAGTCTAGACCCACTACTTGTAGTTCGGAGAGAATAGAGTCATTGTCGTTGGGGTTTATTAATCTTTCAGGCCATTTTACAGATGATCATGTTAGAAAGTTTAGAAATTTAAACCACCTTTATCTTTTTGGAAGTTCAATATCAGGTCTCATCCCAGTTTAACAGAACTCTTCCAGAAAATATTGGTCAACTCAAATTGCTTATTGAATTAGATATATCTCGTAATTCATTGAAAGATAATTATGTTTGATCTAATCTTTTTTATGTGACATATATGTATTATCCTTATCGATGTTGTAGACTTATGAACCATAGCTTTGCATGATACATTTTCCGACACTGCAGACTTATGAACCATAGCTTTGCAGGAAGCATTTTAAGAAGTCAAGCCTATGCATATGAACGTAAATCGTCAAGAACATTTTTCCACCAGTGTCTTATGCAAATTTTAGATACGTACTGAGATCTCTAGAACTAACAGAAGCTTGGACGAGTGATTCACTTCCGTTGATAGAATATCATAAACTACAATTTCCAATTAACGAAGAAGGAAAAGCAATCAATAACGGGTATTATACCTATAATAGAGTGACTTGTGCACCTTCCTCTCCAGCTCATTCGTACACCTCACTTCCCTCTTCTTCTACCTTGCAGCCGGTTGCCTATTTAGCCAAAACCCTACAAAACAAAAATAAAAATTATAAAAATAAAAAAAATCAATTTCTCATTCAATCGAATAGCATATCCACACACATAACCCAAAAATTTAACACACGTACACAAATAAAAATAAAATTTTAAAAATCTTTCCTTTCCCAACACAAACTTCTACCACAAAACTTTGTTAGATAGACAAAAAAAATTCATAAATTTTAGGTAAATGTAATTTCTAACAAAGACTTTGGAGAATAGAAAGCCTTCAGATCTCAACTTATTTCTAACAAAGCCTTCAGACCTCATCTTATTGAAGTGCTTCAATGCGCTGTCCGAAAGTAAAATTGCAGGTGCAAGCCCCTCGATTTTTGGCACTGCTGAAACACAAACAAATCTCAGTACAAGTGGATTAAGAACCAAATGTAAAAATCGCTGGAGAAGAAAATGAACCTGTTTTATCACAGGACTCAACACAACAATCTCAAACTACACTCAAATGTTGCTCCTCAGAGTCATAGACGCAAAGAAGCCTTCCAAATAGACCCAAATCCCAGACTCAGACACAGAAAAAGAGACAAATATTTGGAAAGTTTTTAGACAACAACTCTCTCACAGAAAGACAACAACGTTTTGGGACGACGACTCTCACAAAAAGAGAACACCGTTTGAAAGCGAGAGAGCACAAAGCAAAACGAAAATGAAAACGGAAGTTAAAACGAAGGAAGATGCAGTCGAAAACGTTTCAGAAAGAGAAAGAGAAAAGAATTTGTCTACTAAATCAGCTTCTTTATGAGCAGTGTGAAATTAAGTCTTTGGTTGATTTAGTTGTACTATTTGTTAGTGTTAAACGAATTTTTGGTCTATCGAGAATGAAATGAAATTTAGTACACAAATGGAGAAGATGATGCAAAAAGGAGAGAGAGAGAGAGAGCAGAGAATATGACTCTGATAATGCTTCTTTCACACACTATTTCATTCCACTGAGAGTGAGAGAGGAATATCTCTCTCCTCTTAACTGTAATTACATTTTAACTTTGGCAGTATTCAAAATTACATCCAAGCAATCCTAGTCATCCATCTTACATCCTATGAGATGAAGACACTTGTACACTCACTTGTTTAAGACATATGAGACTTTGATAATAGAGCATACACACAATTTAGTTAATCATCCTAGCAATATGAGCTAGAAATACAACTGCCACATCATATCACAATTTACACACTAACAGCCCCCTTTAAATTGTGAACTGATTTCACTCCAAGAAGCTTTCTAAGATAAGTAAATTGTTCCCTTGCCAATGCCTTTGTGAAAATGTCTGCAACTTGCTCCTTTGTAGGACAGTAAACCAAATCGATCACTCATTGCTGCAATGCTTCCTTTATGAAATGGTATCTTCTGTTTATATGCTTGGTCTTCTGATGAAAGATAGGATTATTTGTGATAGCTATGGCTGAGTTATTGTCACAATTCATTGGTGTTGCGACTGTTTGCATTTCACCAAAATCCTCAAAGACAAATCTTAACCAAGTAGCATGTGCTCTTGCTTCAGAATCACTGATATACTCTGCTTCAGCTGTGGATAATGCAACACATTGTTGCTTGACTAAAGACGAAGAGAAAACCCCACTGCCAAAGGTAAAAGCATACCCATATGTGCTTTTCATATCATCTTCTAAACCACTCCAGTCACTGTCACAGAATCCCACTAAGATTTCTCCTTCACCTTTCTTGCATTCCAAGCCAAAATCAAGAGTTCCTTGAACATATCTTACTACTCTCTTTGCTGTCCCAAAGTGCTTGTTGGTAGGGCAATGCATAAATCGAGATAACAGACATGCTGCATACATTATGTCAGGTCTAGTTGCTGTGAGATACAGCAAACTGCCTACAATTTGTCTATACTGAGCTTCATCTGCAGTTCCACTTCCATCTTCTTTTCTCCATTTATCACCTAGAACCAATGGAGTACTCACAGATTTACAGTTTTGGAGTCCAAATTTCTTCAGTAGAGATGAAGCATACTTTTTCTGGTGATTGAAAATACACTCATCAGTTTGCAATACTCTCATACCAAGAAAATGATGCAAGAGTCCCAGATCAGTCATCTCATATTTGTGCATCATATCAGATTTAAACTCATTCATTAACTCTTGACAACTTCCAATATATATTATATCATCAACATAAATTGATACTATAATCATTTCTGAGTCTCTCATACACTTGGTATACAGAGTTGCCTCACTGGTGCTTTTCTTAAACCCACAGAGTATAAGATATGAGTCTATCTCACCATACCAGGCCCTAGGTGCCTGTTTTAGACCATACAGTGCTTTATGCAATCTGTAAACCTTGTCTTCTTCTCCTTGCACAACAAACCCATCTGGCTGATCAATATACACTTCATCTTCTAACACACCATTCAAGAATGCTGATTTTACATCCAGTTGAAACAACTTTCATTTGTTCTTTGCAGCCAGTGCAATTAGAGTTCTAATTGTGTCTAACCTTGCAACAGGTGCAAAGGTTTCATTGTAGTCAATTCCGGGCTTTTGTGCATAGCCTTTTGCAACAAGTCTAGCCTTGTTCTTCTGAACCGACCCATCCAAGTTCAATTTGGTTTTGTACACCCATTTCACCCCAATCACAGGTTTATCAAATGGTCTTTTCACAAGTTCCCAAGTCTGATTTTTCTCAATCATCCCAATTTCAACTTCCATTGCCTTCTTCCATGCTTCATCTTGTGCAGCTTCAGTATAACACTCTGGTTCAATGATACAGGCATGACATCTCTCATAAATCTCACTTAAATTTCTATATCTCAGTGGAGTGTTATCAAACTAAGGTAGAGGAATTGAGCTGCTTGCACTTCCAGAGTCAATAGGTGAGGAGTCAGTAATTTGAATCTGAGAACCTTCAACCATAGCTTGTTCCATAGAATCTGAACCCTCATCAACGTCTTCCATTTCTGATGATCCACTTGCAGAAAATGGAATGCACACATCCTTGACCTTATGTTTCTTCCAATCCCATTTACCATTCTCATCAAAAATCACATCTCTTGAAAGTATCACTTTCTGAGTTTCAGGATTAAACAGTCTATACCCATTCTCACAGGTGCCATATCCAATAAAAATTCCAATGACACTCGTTTCTTCCAATTTATGTCTCAAATTTCATGGAATAAGAGAGTAACAGACAGAACCAAACATTCTTAAGTGTTTAATTCCAGGTTTCCTTCCATTGAACTTCTCAAAAGGTGTTATATTTTCCAATGATTTTGTAGGACATCGATTAAGCAAATAGACAGCTGTAATCACAGCTTCACCCCAAAAATTATAAGGAAGGCCTTTCTCATGGATCATGCATTTAGCCATCTCCACTATGGTTCTGTTTTTCCTCTCTGCAACTCTATTCTGTTATGGAGAGTATGCAACAGTAAGCTGTCTCTCCAAACCCAAGGCTTCACAGAACTGTTCAAATTCCTTTGAGATGAACTCCCATCCTCTATCTGTTCTCAATTTCTTCACAGAGTAGCCACTTTGAAGTTCCACCGTAGCCTTGAATTTCTTAAATACACGGAAGACATCTGACTTGTGTCTCAAAAGATATATCCAGCACATCCTCGAGTAGTCATCAATGAATGTAACAAAGTATCTATTTCCACTTATTGTTGACGTTTGCATAGGACCACACACATCCGAGTGTATAAGCTCCAATGGCATACTAGCTCTCCAAACTGATTCCCTTGGAAAAGATTCCCTATGATTCTTCCCAAATGCACATCCTTGACACACACCTTCACTGTCATGCATTTCAGGTAATCCAAGAACCATATCATGCTCCTGCAATTGTTTCAGACTTCTATAATTCAAATGACCAAGCCTTTTATGCCACATTGTACTACACTGATGCACATTAGTTTTCAGTACCAAATGATCATTTGATTTGAATACAAGTGGAAAGCATCTGTTCCCCTTTTGCTTCACACTAACCACTAAATTTGTCAGAGTTCTGTCATAAAAAATATCCACCTTATAATCACCAAACATCAGAAAATACCCATGTTCAGTCATCTGTCCAACACTGAGTAGGTTTTCTACCAGTCCAGGTACTAACATAACTTCTCTTATGTACCTCTTTCCCTTATCAGTATCAATAACCAAGGTTCCTTTGCCTTTCACATCAACCAAAACCCCTGTGCCAACTTGCACTTTTGCCTGAACACTTCTATCAATGTCCACAAGTAACTCCTCTCTGGAGGTCATATGATTACTGCACGCACTGTCTATATACCAGGCTTCACTCACAGCTTTCACTTTAGTTGATTGCTTAACCATGAAAAGATTTCCAGGTTCTCCCACCTTGTTTGTAAGATTCCTTTGCTCTCCCACTTTATTTGCAAAATTCCCTTGCTGAACATTCTTGTTGAGATTGCAAACCCTGGAAATATGACCAAGTTTTCCACACTTGTGACATTTAATCTTCCCTTTCAGCCAACATTCTCCATAGTGAAGTCTATCACAGTATTTACAAGCACCTCCAGTGCTATTAGTTTCATTTCTCACTCCTGGAGTAAATCTGTTAGTCCACTGCTTCCCTTTGAACTTGAAATTCTTCTAAGATTTTGATCCACCAGTATTGGTAAGTTGATTACCAAATTTACTGTTCTTAGATGAAATATCTAAGCTAGCAAATGCACATTCAGTGCGATTCTCTTTATGTCTGGTTAATCTCAGTTCATACCATTTAAGAATGGCAACCACATCTTGTGCATCAATTACATCAATATCTTTAGTATTTTCAATAACAGAAGCAATACTATCATATGATTTAGGTAAACTGATCAACAACTTTTGCACAATTCTTTGATTACTAAGATCTTCACCATAACTTTTCATCTGATTTATGAAATCAAACAACCTAGCTAGATATGCAGCTAGAGATTCACTTTCACCCATACGAGTATACTCAAAATCGCGACGAATACCTTGTAATTTCACAGATCGTACCTGTTTATCTCCTACGAACTCTTGCTTCAGAATATCCCAAGCTACCTTCGCAGTTTTTAGAGTTGCAATCCGTGGGAAAATTTGATCTAATACTGCTCCTTAAATGATTCCAAGAGCCCTTGCATCCTTGACCAAATTTTCACGATACAACTTCATCTCCGCCTCTGCTATCTCACCCTCCACCTTCGCTAGAGGAAGAAAACCCATCTCAACAATGCTCCACAACTCGTGAGATCGGAAAATTGTTTTCATTCGAATTTGCCAGAAATCGAAGTTCTCTCCGTTGAATATCGGAGTGCGAAGCTCTCCTCCGCCAGACCCAGCAATGTTAAACTAAGATCTCACCTCTCACTCTCACTTATTTTCTCTGCAACGAAATGTTGCTAGAATGAACCCTCACAAAAATCGAAGCCCAGAGATTCAGACCCAACTAGGCTCTGAGGCCATGTTAGTGTTAAACGAATTTTTGGTCTATCTCTGTGAGATGTGACTCACAGATACTTTCTGAGAATGAAATGAAATTCAGTACACAAATGGAGAAGATGATGCAAAAAGGAGAAAGAGAGAAAGCAGAGAATCTGACTCTGATAATGCTTCTTTCACACACTATTTCATTCCACTGAGAGTGAGAGAGGAATATCTCTCTCCTCTTAACTGCAATTACATTTTAACTTTGGCAGTATTCAAAATTACATCCAAGCAATCATAGCCATCCATCTTACATCCTATGAGATGAAGACACGTGTACACTCACTTGTTTAAGACCTATGAGACTTTGATAAGAGAGCATACACACAATTTAGTTAATCATCCTAGCAATATGAGCTAGAAATACAACTGCCACATCATATCACAATTTACACAATAACACTATTGACATAGATACAAACCTCTCTTGTAAACAGTTCCAAGCTTCTTAAGAAGTCTTGGACCCAATGACACGATTCATTGCTTCATTCGAGAGTATCGATCAACAAACTCTACAATGCTATGTATTTTTTAACTCATACTTTATAAGCAGCAATGATATCTCTAGTTATTACCGAATCGAGACTAATGTAGTACTTTGGCGGACTTTGTGACTCACCCTAAAAAAATAAAAATGATTATAACCTCTAAGCGCGGATTGGAACTGATAATTCCATTTAACAAAGTTAACATTTTGCAACTTAAAGGATTTAGCTACAGTAATAGAAATGAGAAACTACGCTTTTGTTATTTTAATTGATGATGACTCTGTACAATTATATAGTGCTTGAAAGCTTTCATAGCTCCTAAGCAAGTTTAACAGCTTCTAACAACCTTAACAGATTTAGCTACAGTAATAACAAAATTCTAACAGACTTTAGATGTGTGGCAGCAGCCAACTATAGTCGACACATAAGAGTTAGTAATCAAATGTATGCTCATATTGGTGACGTTATTGTTGTTGTACTCAAGGAAGCAGTACCAAATAAATCTCTAGAAGAAAGATCCTACTTTTACAATTGGTAGGTCACCAGGTTATTCAAATCAGTTGTGCTTTCTGTGATTTTCCCATGTTACAACACACAAACTCATAGATTGGGATAGACCTTCATCGGTTTAGAGTTGGAGGATCTAAACGATCTTAAAGAATTCTTTTTTTAGTAAATTGACAAAAAAAAAAAAAAGGAATAAAATTCAATTTAAGTTATATTTTAGGGTAAAGTATAAAAAACTACCTCAACTATTGGTGTCACGACACTTTCATACCTCATCTTTTAAAATTGACAATGTCATACCTCATCTTACGAATTTGTGACAATGTCATACCTCCGTCAGTTTTTCTGTTAATTTCTCAGTTAATTGCTGACGTGGCTTGATTCGGGACCCACTTTCTATTAAAAAATTATTAAAAACTAAAAAAAATCATTTAATATTTTTTAAATATTAAAATAATAAAGAAGGTTATTAAAAAAAATAAAAATAAAAAACCAAACAAAACTTCCCCCCTGCGCCCTCTCTCTTCTCCCCCATCTTCATCTCCCTTCATCTTCTTCCTACCTACTGCAACCCAGAAAAAAGAAAAAAAACAAAAACAAAAAAAAAACAAAACAAAACAAAACAAAATTTGTCCCTTAACCCCCAGGCGCCCTCTCTCTTCTCCCCCATCTTCATCTTCTTTCCTCTTCTTCCCCCTATTTGCTGCAACCCAGACAGAAAATAAAATAAAAAACAAACAAACAAACAAAACTCCCCCCCTCGCCCCCTCTCTTCTCCCCTATCTTCATCTCCCTTCCTCTTCTTCCTACCTGCTGCAACCCAGAAAAAAGAAAAGGAAAGAAAAACTAAATTTTGTCCCTCCCCCCCCCCCCCCGGCACCCTCTCTCTTCTCCCCCATCTTCATCTTCTTTCCTCTTCTTCCCCCTATCTGCTGCAACCCAGAAAAAAGAAAAGAAAAAAAACAAACAAACAAACAAAACTTCCCCCCCCCACCCAACCTGCAGAAGAAGAAGAAAGAGAAGGAAAAGAAAAAAAAAGGTCATTCCCCCCCCCCCCACCCAACCTGCAGAAGAAGAAGAGAGAGAAGGAAAAGAAAAAAAAAAGGTTCCTCGCCCCCCCCCCCCCACCCCACCCAACCTGCAGAAGAAGAAGAAAAAGAGAGAGAAGGAAAAAAAAAAAAAAAAAAAAAGGATACCCAGTTCGTCCATCTCCCCCCCCCCAGTACCCACCCTTTTCCCTCCATATCCATTCCCCCCATTTTCTCCGCGCCCAAGTTCTCAATGAGATTTGGGTTTTTTTTTTTTTTTTTTGGTTTGCAGGTAGTGGGTGCGAGGTTGGGTGCAGAGGGTGGGTGGGAAGGTGGGGAGGTTGGGTGCGGGGAGAAGAGCGGGTGGGGAGCGGGGAAGACAAATTGGATATTTTTTTTTCCTCTTTTTTTTTCATGGGTTGAAGTTGCAGGAAGGGAGAAGAAGAAGAAGATGGGGAGAAGAGAGAGAAGGGGGAAGGGGACGAATTGATTGTTGGTTTTTTTTTTTTACTTTTCTTTATTATTTTAATATTTAAAAAATATTAAATGATTTTTTTGAGTTTTTAATAATTTTTTAATAGAAAATGGGTCCCAGATCAAACCACGTCACCAATTAACTGAAAAATTAATAGAAAAACTGACGGAGGTATGACATTGTCACAAATTCGTAAGATGAGGTATGACATTGTCAATTTTAAAAGATGAGGTATGAAAGTGTCGTGACACCAATAGTTGAGGTAGTTTTTTGTACTTTACCCTATATTTTATTTTACAAGTAATGACAAATGGTGGAAAATTTTGTAAGACCCTTAGAGCAAGTCCACCGGGGCTTGCTTTGCCCAGCCCCCAGCACAAAAAACAACCTGGCCCTCAGTCAAATTGCTCCAGCCCACAAAGTTGCCTGGCACCCAGCCCATGCCAGGCAACAGACCAGCCTAATTTTGACTGACCCAAGAGCCGGCCTACTTGGCTTGCTCTTATGTGAACTTACATGCCCTAGCCTCCACGCACGTGCCGATGTCCACTATGGTCCTATTAAATGCGTTCATATAGAAATTTTAGAAGATGGAAAATAAATAAATTTGTTTACTTTTAGAATGAATACGTTCATAAAATAGTTCATGTTAAGTGAATACAAATTGTATAATAAATGTATTCCGGTGTCAAAAGAAAAGTTTCCACAGTAATACCAATTTACTAATAATTTAATTGGAAGTGACAATTGTATAATTTACATATATAAGTATGAAAAGTTGATTCTAAGGACTGATGTATAAGAAAGAAAATATTCCTAGTCAAATTTCTTTGGTTTCATTTCAACTCCGAGTTGCAACTTTCAGAGTTAAAGCACAAGCCGAGATTAACAAAGATCACTGGAAGCTCTTGCCAAGGTATGTTTTTCAACTTTTTTATTTTATTTTTATTTTGAATGTATTTCTTGGAATTTGTTCTATTTCTTGTATTTTTTGTATGGACGATATTGTCTCCAACATAACTATGTAAATACTCTTATTGTGTGTTTACCAAACGGGTTAGGAATGGAGAGAAATAGAATTGCACACTTTCCCAAGCATTCTGGCGTTTACTAACATTTTGGGAATAAGAAAATATGTAGGATCCGTCTAATATCCGGAATCGAATTCTGGAATTACCCGGAATTGGATTACCTAAGAAGGGTGTATTATATTGAGATTTTGCGGGATTTTAATGGATTTATAAATCTACGGATTTTGATAGAGTTTAATTGATTTGTAGAGATTACATGTAAAATTTTGATTTAATTCCCTCGAAATCTTATGGGAAGAGGCAAGATTTATAGATGTTTAAAATACACTACAAAATTTCTCCAATTCCCCCAAATTCCTTAACTTTTTAAAGTTCTCTAAAACAAATTCTTAATTGAATGCACCTAAAATGTTATAAACTTCTCTATAATTCTGATTGAATACATCCGAATTTCTAAGATTTTAATAAATTATCTTAAAATCCTTATTGTATACAAATTAAATTTCAAAGAATCACTTAGAATCTCAATTGAATACCCTAAATTCATTAAAAGAATTAAAATTCCTCAAAATCTCAATTGAATACACACTTTTGAATGAATGAGGTATTTCGATTCCAGGGAGAACGCTCCATCTGGAATCAAACCTTTCTTCCCAAAATGCCCTCGTCTTCTGGTTGGCTCTGCCATTCTCTCCAGCAGCTATCTACTCCACTTGTTCTCATCATCTAACACAATATCCCTAGCTCCCCTCCTCCGCCTCCTCTTGCTTCCCCACCTCAAAATCCTCCACATCCTCCTCCATCGGATTCGGCGAATCATCACAAGAGGATCCAGAGGACTAGCTATCACTTACAACCCCTTCTTCCTCTCTACAACAGTGTGCGGTCCACTCCCTGTAACAACGCCTTCACCGAATCCAACTTCAACAGCAAGTTCATCAGTGTCTCGTTCACCCTCAACCACTCCTTGGTATCCCTCCTCATCAATTCCATTGCCTCCCGCTTCAAAATCTGCTTCTCGATCTCATCAATCTCGACTCTGATGGCCGCGATTAGATTGGATTAAAAAGGGGTAGGGAAGATAAAGTCGGGGTCAAGTCCAAAGGCGTGGTCACAAACTTGATTAAAAAGGATTAGCAAGTAAAATAAAAAGAATAAAAAGGTTTAATAGTTGGGGAGATAAGGTTAGAGACGAGGATTTCTCACAAACACAAAGTATTAAAAATAAAAGAATAAATTTTGTATTGAAACTAAAAAATAATTAGCACATAAAATAGATTATTTAATAAGGGATATTTTAGTAATGACATTAGTTTTCATTTTGATTCATGTAAGTTAGTAAACAGGTTATATAGTTCAATAGCATTCATGCTTTGATTCAAAACAATTTTAGTAGACAACTTCAACAAGAAATTGATTCTAATGATTCCACCTCATTTATATTCCTCTTCAATTCAATTCAATTCCTCCAAATCTGATTACAGATTAGTAAACGAGCCACTAGTGGTATGAAGACTAGTCAATTTTAAGTGTGGAATTTTATCTTAAAAGGCAGTAATTTGCAATGTGACCCCTATTTTCAAGTGTAGACTATTGTGTACTTATGTGGAACTATTTTTCACATCTTTTTTTTTATTTGTATTGAGCCAACTTGCACCAACATCCAAGCCAAGGTGCCATCATTTACAAGTACTTCATGTTTGAACCCCTTATTGCACCTAGTATTCCACCTCTAGGATGTCGTTAAACCATGCTCCACTAGAAACTTAGTATTCTAACCTTAAGATTTCCTTGAGCGTTGCTCCACTAGATTGATCTACCGTTTTACACTGACCAAGAATTTACTTGAGTTTACATTGAGCATTAGAGTCTTTTTAACCATGTGTCTTCCACACCTTGAGCCCGTGTGCCTTAGCCAAAACCAAGATTTGATACCAAATGTCGTGTACTATAATAACCAATGATATGTGGAAGTGACATGTGGCATGATTTGGTGTGTCAAGGTTGTTATAAAGTAGTTAAGGTAGGTATAAGGATTGAGTTTGTTAAGAAGAATAAGAGTGTAATTGTATAAGTTAGTTAGAAGGGTATTCATGTAATTGTGGACTATGAGTGGTTTCTATATATAGTCATTTAGTCCTTACTATTGCAAGAAAGCTTTGTGTAATAAAACATTCCTATCGAAAATACTGTTACATTTATCTCTCTCTCTTCTGCATTTCTCTTTCTTCTTGCTCTCTAAAGCTTGATTTCTCAGTTTGTTAAAGTTGTTCATATGGTATTAGAGTCGGGAAGGCTTGTTATCGCCGCTGATCTCTAAGTTTCTTTCACTACTGATCAATTTCTGACGTTCTCATCGCATCAAAGTTCTAGGTTTTCAAGTTTAGAGGTTCAAGATTACAGAACCAAGGTTGGTGCTAGTTGATTGGTGCTCATCGTATGAATTGGGTTTCTCTCAGGTGACAGTGTGCTGATTTCTGAATTGATTGTTATCGAATTCAAGAATTCAAGATGTTGAGTTTGCTGATTGGAATTTGGGGATCTTCTGTGATTCAATTGGTTGTTATAAACTAGTATGCAGTCTTCTTTGTGATTTTCTTTCAAGAGAGTATCGTTCTCTCATAATCTGCGCGAAAGTATCATTCTTTCGAGAATTGTTGATCAATTGTTGTATCAGTTTTCTTAAAAAGTTCATTTGTGAGTTATTGTCAAGAGAGTGTCGTTCTCTCATATTATGGGTGAAAGTATCATTCTTTCAAGTCTCAATAAGTTACGATTTAATTGTTGAGTGTTATTCTCAATGTGTCAAGAAAGTATCAATCTTTCTTGATCAAGAAAGTACTAGTTCAAGAATTGTATGTGATGTTAGAAGTTTTAATAACTTTGCTAAATAGTCATTTCAATTCAAGTCAATTCTGAAGGGATACAAATTATTTGATCATTTTAATGGTAGTAATGTGAGTCCTCCAAGATTTGTGATTCACACTGATATTAGGGGTGACTTCTGAATTAACTGCTGCTTATGTTCCTTGGGAATCTACTGATTTGGCACTACTTAGCTTATTGGTTGCTACCTTATCAGAAAAGGCTATAGAATATGTTTGTGGTTGCAAAACTACTGCAGAAGCATGGTCGAATCTTGTCGATAAATATGAATTTGTTTCTAAATCTCGAGTTAATCATCTTAAGATTGAGCTTCATACATTCCAAAAATGAGCTGATTCAATTGATAGATATTTCTTAAGATTGAAGAGTATCATGCAACAATTGAATGCTGCAGGAGAAAGTGTTTCTGACAATGACATTATCATTGCGGGTCTTGTTGGATTACCAAAAGAGTATGCAATTATTAGAACTGTAATATTGGCAAGAGAGACATTCATTACTTTAAAACAATTTCAAGCACATCTTCTTGGTGCTGAGAAGGAAATTGAAGGAGAAGCAAATATGATTTCTTAGAGCTTCTCTGCCATGTATGTGAATGGTTCCAATTCTGTCTCAAGAACATCTTCTAGTTCAGGTTCAGGTTCAGGTTCTACTTCTAATCCTGCAGGACATATTCACATTTCACCAACCACTTGAGGTACTATAGTTCAAGTTCCTTATAATGGTCCTCCACAGCCATATCCATCTGCTCTACCAAGTTCATACCCTCAATCATATGCACCAAATTCTATTTCATTTTATCCACCTCCTTATGGTTATGGGTTTATAGGAAACAATGCTGGTCCAAGACCTCAATTTGGGTCACAGCCTTTCAATGGTGGTTGTAATTACAAGGGGAATAACTTTAGATCAAGTACCAGTTTCAAAGGTAAGAATTATACTTTAGAGGATCATATAGCTTTCAATCTGGAAATTCAAGGCAAAATAAATCAAAAGTGTGGTCTGGTAATACTGAAACTGGATCAACATTGGTGATTGAATGCTAAATTTGTAATAAATGAGGTCACACAGCTGTGAACTACTTCAGAAGGAACACAAACACTTCATCTTCTGGATTTGTAATGGAATGCCAGATTTGTGGGAAAAGAGGACATTCAGCTTTGGAGTGTTATCATAGAGGCAACTATGCCTATCAAGGACAGCCACCACCACAGTCATTCAATGCTATGGCAGCACAGCAATCAACTGAATTTATTCCTCTTGATGCCTGGATTCTTGATTCTGGCGCACCACATCACATCACTGCAAATGTTAATTCTAAGTCATACTCTTTCCAATCCTAATGATACATCTCATTTGCTTCATGTCCTAGATTCATCACAACTACAGGTAATCCTCCCATTTTCTCCAAGTACTATAATCATTGATCAGTCTAATGCTCAAGATAATTGCATTTAGACTAGATTATAGACATAAGCTATATCAAGGAGAGATTATTCTTCTTTCTTAGCAACTTTACCTGAGTTATCATCCTTGCACTTTGACAATTGTGTGGAATATGATATGAGAATCAATACATGTGGTTTTTCCTTCTTGGCTGATATAAGTGAAGTTGAGGAACCAAAACATTTCAAGGCTGCATCTAGAATAGTTCAATGGCAATAGGCAATGCAAGAGGAATATGATGCATTACAAGCTCAAGGAACATGGAAATTAGTTCCTCCTACATCCAATAGAAGTGTAATAGAGAGTAAGTGGGTATATAAATTCAAAAGAAACCCAGATGGTAGTGTGTCAATGTATAAATGAAGGCTAGTGGCACAAGGCTTTAGTTAACAAGAAGGTTTAGACTACTCTGAGACTTTTAGTCATGTGGTTAGGCATATAACAGTGAGGATTATTCTTACTTTGGCAACTCAATTTAACTGGGACTTGAGACAATTGGACATTAAAAATGCATTTCTTCATGGTGATCTAGAGGAAATGGTGTATATGAAATAACCAAATGGTTTTGTAGGTCCAACACATCCAAATCATGTTTGTAGACTTATCAAATCCTTATATGGCCTAAAACAAGCACCAAGGGCATGAAATTCAAAGTTTACAAGTTTTCTCCCAACACTTGGTTTTAAAGCTGCATTATCAGACTCCAATTTATTTGTGAAGAGTGATGGTGCAGATGTTATTATACTTTTGTTATATGTAGATAACATCATTCTAACTGGTTGAAGTACATCAAAGATTCAATATGTAATCACAGATCTTGCTTCAGTATTTGACCTCAAGATATGGTAAAAATTAACATATTTTTTGGGGCTGCAAATTCAGTATCAACCTGATGGTTCATTATTGGACAATCAATCTAAGTATGCAAATGAGTTGGTGAAGAAACCAGGAATGGAGACATGTAAACCAATATCTACTTCTTCCAAACCTCATTCCTAGTTACTTGTTGCTGAATGTACTCCCTTGGTTGATCCAACTCAGTATCGAAGTCTTGTAGATGCACTTCAGTACTTAACCTTCATAAGACCTGATATTGTACACTCAGTTAATGTAGTGTGTCAGTATATGACATCACCAACAGATTTACATATGCATTTGGTGAAAAGAATCATGAGATATTTGCAAGGAACAACATAATGTGGTTTGAAGTATACTAAGTTAGCTGATTTCAATATTTAAGCTTATTCAAATTCTGATTGGGCATCACACATTAATACAAGGAGATCCATTACTGGTTTTGTTGTATATTTAGGTTCTAATCCAGTGTCATGGCAATCCAAGAAACAATCTACATTCTCACGGAGTTCAATAGAGGCGGAATACAAGGCTCTTGCACATTGTGCAGCTAATGTATATTGGATTCGATCTTTACTCAAAGATATTCATCAATTTATTGCTATACCACCAAAATTGCATTGTGATAACTTGTCGCATTGTGCTCTAATCTAGTATTCCATTCCAAAATTAAACATCTCAACACTGATTTCCACTTTGTCAGAGAGAAAGTTCAAAAGGGGGATCTTGTAGTTCAGTATATACCTACAGATGAACAGGTTGCAAATGTGTTCACTAAGGGACTTCACAGTCCAAGATTTGTCAAACATTGTAATAACTTGAATTTGGGAGTAGTGCATTCTTCATTGCAGAAATCAATGCCTTCTTTATTATAAAAATTCTCAATTCATAATTCCACTTCAGTTCAAGACTCAAGTTCAACATCTAATCAAACTCAGCTTTGTTTGAGGAGGGAGTAATAACCAATGATATGTGGAAGTGACATGTGGTATGATCTTGTGTGTCAAGGTTGTTATAAAGTAGTTAAGATAGGTATAAGGATTGAGTTTGTTAAGAAGGTGTTGACCCTAAAAACTACCAAGTCTACGTGGTGCGGAGGCCGAGTAATCTATAAGCTAACTACGTCCTTCGGTGAATGCGGGGCGTGCCAACTCGTCGGCCGAGCTCGGAAGATGAGTAAAATTTGTTGATGTTGCGTTAGGTGCGCTGCTGACTTCTTGATCTTGCAATTGTGGCCGAGGAAGGAACACGTCTCGGCCTTCGGGTTCTAGAGCTTGAAGACAAGGCTGCTAACTTAGCGAAGTTCAATATCCAATTCGGCTTCCAATGTGCCGAATGTAGTAACTCGTAACACCTCACTTCGCCGAGAAGGCTGATGAGATGACCTCGACCAATAAGGATTCAGAAATCCTTCTCGACCGAGACTTGGATAGGTAATCAACCGTTCTCGCCGCAGTGCTGTTGATGCCAACGGAAGATGTTGCGAGATCGGCTGATTCTACGGTGACAGAGCTATCTATGCGAAAAGAGAAAATAAAAAATCTCAAGATTGTTGAGAGAGTTTGCGCAGGGCAGTTGTGTGTTGAATTGGAGGTCCTTGAATGATGCACAGCCTCCTCTATTTATAGCACTGGATATCTTTAAAGTCGAGTCGAAACCCTACCCGGACTAGGTCTTCTTCTCCTGATCAAACACCAACTCGACCAGTCCTATTTTCACTAGGATTGTGAACCTAGTCCTTTATTAAGCCGGATTCACTTCAGGGTTATTAATCTTGCCGAGACTCCTTATTGCGCTAGGACTCGACTTGCAAACGTAGCATGACCTAACCGGCCTAGGTTTAGAAGCCCACGTACTAAACGATCAAAGGCTCCCTTGTCGGCAGGCCTTCCGGGCCGAGAATGATTTTATACTCGGCCCAAACTAATATTTTGGGCCCAAACATTGCCCCCTCGCGTCTGAGGTCCTCGGCCAGAATTCTTTGGTCGAGTTTCGACCTTGAAGAAGCGAATCTAATGCTCAGAACCCAAGTACTCTATTTCCAAGGCGCATTTATTGAACACGATTGCACGATCTTAATCCTGCTAACCGACATACCACGTGGCAGCCTTTAACTCGGCCAATCCCCAATAATGACGTCTAAGGCGTGCGGCTACCTGAACCGTCATGTCATCATGACCTTATGGCTGAACATAGCCACTCCACCTCAATCTGCGAGCCACTTGTCATCGTGCAGACGCTGAAACGTCTTTCACCATTAATCTCGCCGTCATACGCAATCATGCGCCCCCAAAACCTGAGACCCTCGGTCTTCTCAACTGCATTTCCTGAATGTTCATCATGATCAGCGATTTTTCCGGTCTATTTTACCCTTTATTTTGAATTTCGAACGATTGCACTTCCTTCTACAACTCTATAAATACTGAAATCCCTCATTCATACTTTACGCTTTCAAAATCTTTCTGAAATTTCTTGCCCTTGTTCTCCAGTACATCTCATACTTCCAGATCTTCGGTTTCAAATTTCTCAACTCAGAAAACTCCTTCCACGTCGTGCTTTTTAATCCTCCTACAATGGCCTCCTTCATCTCTAAGCTTTCTAGGGAATGTGATCAGTGTCAAAAAATTCTTGATCGAAGCTCAATCAAAACCATACAGTTTGAAAGTGACATGAGCACTTCCCACCAAATCTTTGGTCCTCTTTTTAAAGCGGCCGTACTATCAACCATTACTGGACTTCTCTAGGAGCATTGCCTATTACCCTTGCTCCAAGGGTTTGAATGGTCGAGATGGGATGCGGCAAGGCCTCAAGGCTCTTGGCCTTCGACCACTACAACCTGGGCAGCCTGGGTTGTACGAATGGAAAAGCTCTTCGGCGAGCAATGGAAAGCCCTCGGCATTTACGACGTCATTCTCCTCTCGTCTATGGATGTCGTTCTCGACAAGGAGCTCCTCCTAGAAGCCCTATGCTTCTGGTGTTCGGCCACCAACACCATGGTCCTCCCTCTTGGTCCCATTGGCCCCACCATTCTTGATATCACCGCCATGTTGGGAACTTCAGCGTCTGGAATCCCTATCGATGCTGCCCTCTCTTGGTACCCGTCGAATCTTGATCTGAAGACGCTTTTCCACAGACTGGCCTTTGAGACGTTGAGCAGTGAAGGTCAAACACCCTCGAAATAAGACGTTCAAAAACTTCACAAAAACTTCTTCAACTACAACACCCTCTATCTCCATTTTACCGGCCGAGGAGAAGAGGCTCTGCGAGAAGGGGAACATGAGGCCTTCCTCTTCTATTGGTACAACAAGTACATTTGTTGTACTAAATCTAACAAATGCTTGGTCGAGAACATGCCGGTGGCCGAAGCCCTGGCTAGTGGTCACGCCCTGTCACTTAGCTCCAACATTCTTGCCTATCTCTTCCGCTGTCTGGCCGAGACGACTCTTCACAAGAGCGACCCATACCAGAATGGTCCCCTCTAGGTCTTTCAACTCTGGCTGCAAGTTTACTTCGCCTCCCTTAGGCCGGCAATCGTCGATTTCTCGCCAACGGAAGCGCTTAGACCTCAGCTGGCCTCCCGACCAACACCCCATTATCAAGCCGAAGAGGTATTTAGATACTTTTTCGCCCTTGATGACCTTTCCAACGACGAGTTCTTGATATGTCGTCGTCGAGAATATCATTCCTCAATCAAGCTACCTACATCAATGTGGGGCGCGGACGAAGATGCCGACCTTCGTCAGTCCTGGGGGTCATTCGTGCTCACTCGCAACTTTCCTCTCGGCTGTGATGGGAAACGAGCGGGCTGGGAAGTGTAACATCCTAACTTCCTTGCTCGACAGCTTGGCTACCTTCAAGGCTGCCCGTTCCCCTTCTCTCCTCACGAACCGTCCTAAGCCGTGGACGCGAACCTGGTTCCTCGAAGAAGGAATGCATTATTGCCAAGAGGGAGTTTCAAGAGCAATGCCAGAAATTCCGCCTTCGACCGGCCACTCCAGAAACACTTAGCACCGATACTTTCGGCGAGTGGTGGGAAAAGTACACCCAGGAGTTCTTTGGTGTTCCGGTCGAAGGTGTTTTGAACAAACTCTTCGATGGTCGACCAAAGAAGGCTTCTGCCTCCCAAGCCCAAGGTAACTGTTTATTTCTCCCTTTTTTCCTTCAATTTTGAACTATTGATCTCCTTTGCTGATTTGCTTTTACGTTCTCAGGTAGTCGACCGTTGAAAAATGTGGAGGCGGTTGCTGGAGCTGTGGCCAAGAAGAAATCGGTCGTCTCTAAAAAGACAGAGACTGCTGCGCAGGCCCTACCGAGTAAACGGCCTCGTCGAGAAGTCGAGCCGACCGCCGAACCTCCTCGGCCCGCCAAACGGGTAAAAAAACTGGCGAAGAAATGAGAACGGGATATTCACGTTATCTCTAGTCAAACTACAGGAGAGACGACTCCCGGTGCTTCCCTTCTCCCCCCGTCGGCCAAACACGGCCTGTTTCTGAGGTCGGTACACCAGTTGTTGTTCCTTCGGTCGAGGCTGCGCCTGTCTTGGAAAAGGCAGTCCATGCGACCGAAGGAACTTCTCCTGCAAATCCAAAACTTTCGGTCCTCGTCCTGGAAGAGAGCGAGGGGAGCGACGAAGTTCAACTGGCGAGTCGCCCTCATCCCCGCCGTCAACCTCCTCCTGTGTCCGAAGCGGCTGTCCGAGTCGGCCCTCCTACGGCCGACCGTGGCAAACAACCGGTCGGAGAGCCAGCCGCGGCAGCGGTAACACCCGCTTCTCCACAGGACCAGGGCCTCAATCCTGTGTCCGAAGCGGCTGTCCCAGTCGGCCCTTCTACGGCCGACCGTGGCAAGCGACCTGTAGAAGAACCAGAGGCGACGGCGGAAACGCCCGTTCATCCTCAGGACCAGGACCTCAATATTCCTTCGCAAGAAGCCACTTCGGCCTTCGTAAATACCCTCTACCGCATTTCCTTGATTATTTTCCTGCCATAAACTAAACCAGGAAAATACTGTCAGGTGCCTGCATACTCTTTTCATCGAAATTGCTATGCGCCGAAGGGCGTTATCTATATTTCTTGGCTGCCTCAGTGGCCATCGAATGTAGATAACCTCCATCGGTCGCGTGAACTGAGAAGCAGTCTAAGATACTGGGCTCGGCTGTTAAGTTCTTTAGGTTCGAGCAACGATCCTGAAGACATGGCCAAAGTCTCATCTCGGCAGGTTAAAAGACACGAGACCTTTTTGCTATCTTTTTCATGATTTCTTTTAGCTTAACTTGATTTGTCTGTGCAGGCTTCATGGGAGGTCGAATTCAAAGCTCTCTTGTCCAGCACTACTGGAGGGGCTGGTCATTCGGCCGCCACAACTGAAACTGCTGATTCGACTGCTCTAGCTCGGTTGCAAGAGGTCTTGTCGCTTTCGGCGTCGCAAGTCCTTGAGCGTAAAGGTCTTGATTTGCTCGGTGCGTGTCTAAACGACCTCGGAGCCGACGGTCAACTAAGCGGCGAGGCCATCGTTCAGGCGTCATCTGCCTTGGAGAGGGTTCGGGAGACCTTTAGTGTCTTCAAAAACGCTTTAAAGGCCGAACAAGACCTGCAAGCTGCCACGGCCGTTCAAGATACTCTCCGTCTAAAGATTGACGCTTTAAAGGCCAAATGAGAGGCATTGGCCGACCTCGATCGTCAAATGGCCGAATTAGCGAAACGAAGGTCGGCCATTGCTTCCGAGCTTGCCAAGGACTTCGAGTCGGGCGGCAAAGTTTGCTTAACCGAGTATGCGGCGAACACAAAACGGGTCGAGCAGTTGAAGCTAGACAAGAAGAACCGGCAGGCCGAGGTCATCATGGGCGAGGTGCGGTGGTTGGAGCTGAAGGCCCTGCTCGGCACTCTTCTACCTTCTTCGCCTTGAATTTATTTTGACTTTTATGTAAACTGGTCGACCCGCTCACTTTGTATACTCTATCGATCTTAATGAAATGAATTTTTACTCCCGCATTTCCCAAGTGACCGGATAGTACTTCTTCAGAAACTGCCCATTGATTGGTAATTTATGAACTAAACCGGTCCGATCTCTAAGATGATATGCTCATTTGCCGTATACTTTATGTACAACAAACGGCCCTTCCCAATTTGACGACCACTTGCCGAACCTAGGGTCTTTTAGTCCTACGGGCAACACCATTTGCGAAACCAATTCACCCTCGCCGAATGTTTTCTGTCGTACCTTTTGATTATAGGCTCGCTCGGCGATCCGTTTTTGTGCCACCAACAAGTTATAAGCATCAAGTCGCGCTTCTTCCAAGTCTTCCAACTCCTGTCTCATGGACTGATTATATTCGGCACTAAACAAACTACTTTGTTCAATTAGTCGCAACGAATTCATGCTTAACTCGACTAGTAACATTGCATCGTGTCCGTAGGTTAATGCATACGGGGTTGTCGCAGTCGCCGATCGGGGCGATGTTCGATATGCACATAATGCCTCGTTCAGCTTCAAATGCCACATGCCAGGCCTTTCTTTTATTATTTTTTCGAGAATGCCGATCAACACTTTATTACTTGCCTCGGCTTGCCCATTTGCTTGTGGATAATACGGTGTAGACTGTTCGAGCCGAATTTTCAAATGTGTCGTATACTCTTTAAACCTTTCGGCTGTAAAGATTGTGCCATTGTCAGTTATGATCGTTTCTGGTACGCCAAATCTGGTCACAATGTGTTCCTCCACAAAGTCGCAAACTTCTTTAGATGTTAGCTCGGCATATGATTACGCTTCGACCCACTTAGTAAAGTAATCAGTTGCTACTAATATCCATGCGTGCTTGGCAGCCCCAGAAGATGGCGTGATTTTGTCGATTACGTCCATGGCCCATCCTCTAAACGGTCATGGTTTAATGACCGAATGCAACGATTCGGCCGGGACCCTTTGTATAGGCCCGTGAATCTGGCACTGTATGCATCCTCGCGCAAACTCGATACAATCCTTTAGTATTATTGGCCAAAAATAACCGTGTCGTCGAAGTAGCCATCGCATTTTTCGTCCGGATTGATGAGCTCCGTAAACCCCTTCATGGACTTCTGTGATTGCCTGAGCACCCTCTTGGGGGCCGAGGCATAGCAGTAATAAACCATCCTCGCCTTTTCGGTATAACTCGTTTTGATACATGACATAGTTCGTGGCGTGAACTCTTGTCTTGCGATCGTGTTTACCATTGGGATTGTCAAGATATTGCATAATGGGTTTTCTCTAATCATCTGGTATTGCCTCGACGGCGCAAACATTTATAAGGTCGTCTCGATCTAACAACGAAGGTAAGGACATGACTCTTGTACGTATCACGTTATCGCGCTGAAGGACTTGTTGGTTAACTAAGGTTGGGTATAGCTGTCGCAACACGGGTATTTCTCGGCCTAATTTGCCCCCCCAAGAGTTGTGCGCCGGAGGCTATTTGAGCCAATTCGTCTGCGTCAGTATTATGAGTCCGAGAGATATGTTGAAATGTAATACCGTCAAATGATTCGGCTAAATAGCTGGCGACCATATGGTAAGGTTCCAGGGTACAACTCATGCAGCGAAAAGAACCATTAAGTTGGTTAATCACAAGTCGGAGTCGCCGAGGACGAGGGCGCGGGTCGCTCGCAGCTCATGAAGGATGCCAAGGCCGATGATAAGGGCTTCGTATTCGGCCTGATTGTTGGTGCATTCAAAATCTAGCTTGAGCGAAAAATACCAACGATCATGGTTTGGGGATTGAATGACAATTCCAACGCCATCCGAGGATGACGTACTTGATCCGTCAAAGTACACCGTCCAGTGGTTGTCGCGCGTTTGAACCATGCCGATTTCGACGTCGTTGCCCCCAAACCCATATGGGGAAGGGTGTTGAGCAAGGAAATCAGCCAGTGCCTGGCCTTTGACAGCTTCTGGGCCACGTATTGCAAGCTAAATTCGGACAACGCCATCGTCCATTTCCCAATGCGACCTTTGACGATTGGTCGGGTGAGCATGTAGCGGATGACGTCGGTCTGAGCAATGACTTGGGTGACCGATGGGAGCATATAATGCCTAAGCTTGGAAGCGGCAAAAAATACGGCTAGACACAGCTTCTCGACGGTGGGATAATTGATCTCAGGTTGACTGAGATTCCGGCTTAGATAAAATATAGCCTGCTTTCGGCCGGCGTCGTTGTCTTGAGCGAGGAGGCAACCGATGGACTCTTCGGCCGCCGAGATATAGAGCTTAAGAGATTTACCGCGCCGAGGGGGAACGAGAACATGTGGTTTCGTGAGGGAGACTTTGATTTGCGTAAACGCCGCCTGATGCTCGTCGTTCCACACGAATTTATCTGAGTCCTTGAGTTTCAAAAGCGTGGAGAACGCTTTCATTTTACCGGCCGAGTTAGCGATAAATCGGCGGAGAAAATTTATCTGACCGAGTAAGAACTGGAGTTGTTTCTTCGTCGTTGGGGGTGGGGCATTGATGATTGCGCGTGCCTTATTCTCATCGACTTCAATCCCACGGTGATGCACGAGGAAACCAAGAAAATTTCCGGCCGACACGCCGAAGACACATTTGGCAGGATTCATTTTGAGGTTGTGCTGACGCATGCGGAGGAAAGCCTGTCGGAGGTCGTCCAGATGTGTCTGTCGGAGGTCGTCCAGATGTGTCTGTCGGAGGTCGTCCAATTAAATCGTGAAAGATGGTGTTCATTGCCCGTTGGTACGTGGCACCAGCGTTCTTGAGGCCGAATGGCATGACAACCCATTCATATGTGCCGAGTGCCCCCGGGCATCGAAATGCAGTCTTGTGAACATCGGTTTCGGTAATAAAAATTTGATTGTACCCGGCATGTCCATCCATAAAAGATAAGATTGCATGATTCGCCGCAACATCAATTAATAGATCCGAAATCGGCATTGGATACCATCTTTGGGAGTTGCCAGGTTCAGGTTGCGGAAGTCGATACAAATGCGCAATGCACCACTTTTCTTTAAAACAGGAACGGTATTTGCCAACCATTCAACATAACGAGCAGTCCGAATGAACCCTACTTTCAAGAGCCGAACGAGTTCATCTTTGATGCCGAGTTGTACTTCGGTCGAGAATCGTCGAGGCGGTTGACGGAAAGGTTTACACCCAGGCTTAATGCGTTACTCATGCTCGACGAGAATGCGATCTAAGCCGGGCATCTCGTGGTAGCTCCAAGTAAAACAATCTTTGAACTCCTCAAGCAGAACACGAAGTTCGGCTTTCATAGGTTGGGGGAGCAAAGCACTAATAAATAAAGGTCGTGGGTCATCGGCTGGCCCAACATTAATTTCTTCCAATGGGTCCTTGACTTGGGGCCGAGTGTCTTCCAGCTCGGCCGAGGCAGCTTGAATTTTGTCAAGAGATAAAACGGGACCGTTTTCTCCTTCGGCGAGGAACTCTACGAGGTTAACGCCTGAATTGGGTTGGTTAGAGGCGGTATGCCAATGGGCCAACAGTCGTTCCATAGTAGATGAAACCGCAGCCCGACATTTTTCCCGATCAGTGTCAAACATCGTGGTCGGAGATAAAGTCCGCTAATCTGAGTCTCGCCGAATCCTGGTGGACAGTTTCGGCGCCAACCTCGATAGCTTTCTGAACAGAAATCCAAGTCGGCCGTCCTTCATCATTGAAACCTTGTAGGGTGATGTAGCCGACGTGGTCATCATAATACCGTACTTGGATCATATTAGTCTCGAACGGTTGAGAATCGGTCGGGTGAACAGTGACCGATTTACCGTCCCAAAAGACGAGCACTTGATATAATGACGAAGGAATACAGCTGGTTTGATGAATCCAGTCTCGACCGAGCAGTGCATTATACTCGGTCTTGCAATCGACGATGAAAAAGGTCGTCATGTGGTTACGGCCGACGATGTTTACCGCTAAAGGAAGCACTCCTTTGGTCTGAGACTTGTCACTGACAAAACTACTCATGGTTATTCCTGACGGAATGAGTTTATCGGTGGATCGTCGTAAGGCTTTCATTACCGAAACAGGCATGATGTTGACTGTTGCTCTGCAATCAACGAAAATCTTGGAGATCGGGTAACCTTCAATATGGGCCGTGACATACAACGGTTTTAAATGTTGAAGATTAGCCGATGAGGAACGGGGAAACAAGATGTCCAAGGCCGTTTTAAGCTTATGATCATCGTTAATGGGCTCATCGTCAGGATTGACGAAATCAACTTGTGTTGCTTCTTCGGTGACCACATAGCCGTCCAAGAAACTTGGTTGGTACGCGGTCTGCTGAAATTCGACAGGCAAAACATGGACCATGTTGATTTCCATATTTTCAAGGACTGAGGGGCCCATTGGATCCTGGTCGTCTTCCTCCGGAGTGGAGAGGACTATATCGTTATGCGCCGGAGAATTTGCGACCAGTTCGCTGTGTGTCTCAGCATGGTCAGATGTTTGAGTCACACAATCCGACGCTGTATTTGGGTGACTGTTGTCTTCGGATTTGCATACATTTGGTGTCGGGTTCTGATCCTGGAGTGTCTGGCGAGCTCGTTCCTCATAGGCGATCCGGGCGTTCCTGGTGTCCAAGTAAGCGTCCAATCGTTCCACCCGTTTTATCTCATCGGCCGTCAATCCGAACAAGGAAACGGCCGAAAAGACTTCGAAATGATATCGAAGATGTTGAAGGTCCTCGAAAGAGAAAGGGAGCTCGGCTGTGTCAATGTCTGTGTAGGGATCGACCTCGAAGCCGAGAACTTTAGCCTCTCGAATGTGCTGGAATCTAGCTTTTATCGCCGGATCGGTGGTTTTCTGGATGATCTGCTCGGCATCGGGGCAAGTTAATGCCAGGTCGAGAGCTTCTTGGCAACCCTTGGGTAACCCATATAAATCATTGGCAGAATACCTCTTGTGAAACTCTTTCATATACTCCAATGATTCGCCAAGGAATGGAGGATGCAGGTTTCGCCGCACTTTGACGATGGGTTCTCTTGGCGGCAACGGGGGTAGTTGGCTTTCGGCCTCTTTCTTAAATTGCTCGAAGCGAGCTTTCATTTCACCAGGTCGAAGAAGAAGTTTGATCCGCTTCTCGGCTGCTTTAATGGTAGTTTCGAAGTCTCGATTGGTTTCCTTTTTCCCTTATAATTCGGCCATGATTGTCGGGGTTGACCGATCATCTCCACTCCTTGCCGTCCCTTTCGGCTGCCATTTGGTAGCCGAAATAGGCTGGGCCACTTGACGTCGAGCCAAGCAATCTATGCGCTAACGTCGACGTTTCTGAGATTTGGACAACGCGGTGTACATGCCAGTAGGAGAAGTATAGCTATACCACCATTGATCACGTGGCTCAGGCGGCTTGAAGCTTTTCGGATTCGCTGATGAACTTGAGCTACTGGAGTTACGTGAATAATACTCCTCATTATAAAATGGTGCGTCGAACTCAAGATGACGTCTAACCGAGGTAGAATCATCCGCCTGTTGCTTAGAGCCGAGTCTTTCGAATACTTTGACGCGCTGGCCTTTACTTGGTTTCTTCGAAGATGTTTCCGAGATCACCGACTGTTGCCGAGGCGTCGGCGTCTGAGGCAGCTTTTTCTTGGGCTCGGCTAAAATAACATGTGCTTTACAATTACTGCACAAGACTACTGTCCCACCATTTTCTTCGTCACTGGATTCTGACATGGATTGAACTATTGCCGGTCCTGAGAATTCAGTATGGAGTGCATTGGAAGATAGATCAATATTGAGCCGAGGCCGAGAATTTTTCTTGAGGATGTGTTGCATTGGGGTAAGCTTGATCTTTTCTTTCCCTTTGTTTTTGGGTAAACAGGCGTCTACCATGCCGACTGTTGCCGGAGGGAATGGGTCTGTATCGACCGTCATGCGCTTTTCAGGAAATTTTAACTTGCCTTTGTCGATCCAGCTCTGGATATCATCATGAAATACGACGCAATTGTTTGTGGCGTGCTTGGTCGAGTTATGATATTTACAATATGTCTTTCCTTTAAGCTCCTCGGTCGTGGGAATGTTATGCCCTGGCCGAAGTTTGATAATCTTTGCTGATAGCAACTGATCAAAAATTACTTCGGCCTTTGTAATATCGAAGGTGTAAACTTTTGAAGTTTTCGCTATCCCTTCTGTCGCCGAGCGAATTTTGGCATCCTTGGAATTGACTTGAGTCAATGCCTTGCAAATGTATGGTTTATCTATGACTATCTCGGCCGCGTCCACGCTGACGTACTGAGACTTTTCACCTTCGGTCAAAGCATAACTAACCGTGGGATTTTTGTAAATCGTCCCTCGGGACGGGGATTTCGAGATCTTCTCCTCTCGGAGCAAATAGTCGTATTGCTCAACATGCTGGGCTAACTCATACATATCTCGAAAGTTTACCCCCAAAAATTTCTTTTTGTATTCCACATCAAGACCGTTTAAAGCAAGCCTGACAAATTCGACTTCGGGTAAAGGCACCCGGCACCAATTCCTGGCTGATTTGAATCTGGCAAGATAATCCATTGGTGACTCATCAGATGCCTGAGCCATCCTTGCAAATGAGGAGACCGACATCTCCATCCCTGGTCGATAAAACTGCTCGTGGAATTTCTCGATCAACTTTTCCCAGTTTTGGACGGAATTATGAGGGAGGTTGATATACCAGGCAAATGCCGAGCCGGTCAATGAAAAGTTGAACAGCCGTAACTTATGAAAGTCACTATTAACATATCCGAATTGTGCGGTGAAACGAGCCACATGCTCCAACGAAGATAGGGACGATTCACCGGCAAAAAGGCTAAAATCTGGGATTTTGAAACCTTTAGGGTATCCGAACGTTTCCACATAAGCCGGATATGGATGGATAAATTTAGGGAACTTCGGCCCGTTTTTTCATGGCCAAGTCGATCATCCGCTGAACTTCGATCATATCAACGGGTGTTGCTTCGACTCTCTGGTCGGATCTGTCTGACCCATTATTCGACCCTCCTCATTTTTCCAATTCAATTGGTTTGAGCCGAACAGGGATTGGCTCGGCCCGTACCATTGATAACGGATTATTTCTTGGTGGCAAGTGTTGGGAAAGATCGAAAGACCTGCCGTCACTGACCTTACTAACCAGTATTTCGAGCAATTTGGTTTGTTGCTCATTGGAACTGCGTATCACGTCATGAAGTTTGTCAATTCCTCGACTAAACGTATGCTCGACTGACTGAGACTGCTCTTCAAGTCGTTTTCAAAGAAACGACCTTGTTGGTGGGTCAGATCCTTCACCACCATCCTCGTCGCAATCCTCCACTATTCCTTCATTGAGAACGCAGGTGTTTCTGTTAGGGATTTCTAGACCGCGGAGCTGACCGCCGAGATTAACTTCCCTTTCTCAGCGAGTCACGCTTGTGGACTCAGGTGTTCCGGCGCTAAGGGGATTTTGCTCCTGTGGCACACTTTGTCCTATGTTCTGAACTGGCAAATCGGCTGTTGATTTTCCCATAGCTGTTTTCTTTTTTACCGATCGCGTTTCAATTGGCATGAACTTCGTAGTTGAGCACTGGGTCCCACTGGGCGTGCCAAAATGTTGACCCTAAAAACTACCAAGCCTACATGGTGCGCAGGCCGAGTAATCTATAAGCTAACTACGTCCTTCGGTGAATGTAGGGCGTGCCAACTCGTCGGCCGAGCTCGACCGAGAAGTAAAATTTGTTGATGTTGCGTTAGGTGCGCTGCTGACTTCTTGATCTTGCGATTGTGGCCGAGGAAGGAACACGTCTCGGCCTTCGGGTTCTAGAGCCTGAAGACAAGGCTGCTAACTTAGCGAAGTTCAATATCCAATTCGGCTTCCAATGTGCCGAATGTAGTAACTCGTAACACTTCACTTCGCCGAGAAGGCTGATGAGATGACCTCGACCAATAAGGATTCAGAAATCCTTCTCGACCGAGACTTGGATAGGTAATCAACCGTTCTCGCCGCAGTGCTGTTGATGCCAACGGAAGATGCTGCGAGATCGGCTGATTCTACGGTGACAGAGCTATCTATGCCGACTTAAGATATCACCGGTTGCTTTCACAGTGCTGTTGATGCCAACGGAAAGAGAAAATAAAAAATCTCAAGATTGTTGAGAGAGTTTACACATGGCAGTTGTGTGTTGAATTGGAGGTCCTTGAATGATGCACAACCTCCTCTATTAATAGCACTGGATATCTTTATAGCACTGGATATCTTTAAAGTCGAGTCGAAACCCTTCCCGGACTAGGTCTTCTTCTCCTGATCAAACACCAACTCGACCAATCCTATTTTCACTAGGATTGTGAACCTAGTCCTTTATTAAGCAGGATTCACTTCCGGGTTATTAATCTTGCCGAGACTTCTTATTGCGCTAGGACTCGACTTGCAAACGTAGCATGACCTAGCCGGCCTAGGTTTAGAAGCCCACGTACTAAACGATCTAAGGCTCCCTTGTCGGCAGGCCTTCCGGGCTAAGAATGATTTTATACTAGGCCCAAACTAATATTTTGGGCCCAAACAGAAGGATAAGAGTGTAATTGTGTGAGTTAGTTAGAAGGGTATTCATGTAATTGTAGATTATTGAGTGGTTTCCATATATAGCCATTTGGTTTTTACAATTGTAAGTAAGCTTTGTGTAATGATACATTCCTATCGAAAATACTGTTACATTCATCTCTCTAGCTTTGTGTAATGATACATTCCTATCGAAAATAATGTTACATTCATCTCTCTCTCTTCTACATTTCTCTTTCTTCTTGCTCTCTAAAGCTTGATTTCTTAGTTTGTTAAAGTTGTTCATATACTAAAGTTGAACCATGCATGATATCGTACACCTTTAACTTAACCACCTATTATCAACAGACTTTAGATATGGAGTTATATTTTAAAAGCCACTGGTGCAGATACCACCTATTATCGATGGACTTTGGATGTTGAGTTAAAAGACATCGGTGGCATACTTCCCTATTAAAATAACTTTTACTTGTCTTGCTAGTCTTAATGTGCATTATTGCTAATTTTCTACTAACATGCAATACTTTAATTTTCTACTAAAGAAGAATTTCTAGCATAATTTAATAATTCTAAAATGTTTAAAGTTACTTTTTATGACACACCCCGACCCGGAATGTCCACTAGGACTTCGAATCGAGTTGTGCTGGCCGACACCTGGAAGGTGACGAAGCCATAAAATGTGATGATGTGGAAGATTGTGAATAAATTTAAACCTAAGAGTGCCTAAATACCAAAGTGCACTGGTGAGCGGGAATAAACCCACAGCACACGTGACGTTAGAGCATAAGTAAGTACAGAAGAGTGAATTGAGAATCGTACCCTCGAAATAATCTCCAATACTAAGAATCGCCACGAACCTTCGACGATAAGAAAGCTCAGCTGATAAAACCTGAAGGGTGAAGACAAGACAAAGGTGAGTGGCCCTGTAAGTAAGATTTTAATAGAAGCTGATAAGCTCATATTTATATATATTTTACATCAAATTCTCTTGTCTTTTCTTAGTTATTTCCTCATATTTTTGTGCTATTTACTTTGTTTTTGTGTTTTATAGAATTTATCTAGCTAAGAAAATAAAAATAGCACAAGTGTGATTTTAAGTAATAAATTCGTCATTTCTACCGTGCTCACTTATTTTATTAACTTAAGAAAATATTTTGGCAGAAAACAAAGGAAGTGGCGAGGCAACTGTCAGAAAACAAAGAAAAAGAAAAACCGAGGATGGCAGACACTAGTTGGTGGAGACGGCAGGAGCACTAGGAAATAAAAAAAAGGCAGAAGTGGAAAACGTGTGGAATGGTGGGAGTGCATGATAGGAAGAAAGAAATAAAATAAAAAGGTGTGGGAATAAAGAAATAAACAAAGCTCGCACTCGGGGGAGTTTCCAAGTGAGCAAGTCAGCAGGAATGGGCTGCCATAAATAAAAGGCTTTGGGCAGCAAGTCAGAGGGAGGGGGGATAAGGAAAGAACGCTGCCCTTGGCAGTGTAAACAGACAGCTGGAAAGAGGAAGACGTGGGAGCTCCTTGGGGAGTTCAGAAAACAAGAGAAGGGGAGAGAGAAAAGGCAGGTCAGACGCTGCCTTTGGGCAGCGTGGGAAACAGAAGCTGCTCTCGAGGAGACAGCAAGGAAAGCAAGGCGCTGCTTTTGGCAGCTTGCGCAGAGAACTGGAGGAGGACTAGAGCGAGGTCAGCTGGCGGAAAGAAGAAGACAGCAGCAGGAAACAAGACTGCCTTGGGCAGTCAGCACGGAGAGAATAAGGCAGTGCAGTGCATGCATGTTTGGCAGCGTGGAAGAGGTCAGACGAGAAGGCTTGGTAGCGTCAGAAGCAGCAAAGTTTCACTGCAATCCTCTCTCGGTTAATTCGTTCCAAACTCATATTTTTCTTTTATTTTAATTTATGAATAATGTGTAATTAATTTCTGTTTAGTTAGAGGTGAATTTGAAACCATGGATAAATGTTTATTATGATTTGATTTACTCCAGTTATGAATGTATGAATGTTTGGATGTGGTTTATTTTTCTGTGTTGATTAATAACTTGTTTATGTATGTGGGTTAAGGGTCGACACTTAATTTGCATGCTTAGACTTGATTCTAGGATATAAGGGAATTTCACCTAATCGTTATGAACTTATATCCATGAGTAGTAAAAATCGCTAGTCACGATTGTGTTTAGTAAACCCTAGGTTGGATTAACATGCGTATTCCATAGTTATGAATGCCTAGTCAATGCTTATGATTTCCATTGAACTTAATGATCTTTGATATGTCTCTCTATCATGCGTATTCCATAGTTAGGGAACTTGATAAGAATAATTTGGTTGTGATGCGTATCCCGTCCAATTCAATGAATCTAGGGAAATCTGAAGGTTAATTTAAGCGGACCTAATTAACTTGGAGCATTGTCATTTATTCGTTTGTTGAATTCATAACTGGGAATCAAATTGTATGCATTTATTCATGTGTGGATAAGGAACCCTCTAACTAGTGTCTCATCATTTCATTCTATCAAAATAGATTTTCTTTGAAGTTTGTTTTTAAATTTCTGTTTTAAAATCAATTTCGTAAAAAATCAATCCTCCATTTATTTTAAAGTGTTAAATTTATTAGAAATAATTTTAGTGTGTTTTCTAGAATTTTGAATTATTTTGAGTCATTTGATTTGTTTTAGATTATTTGTTAGTTTTATTTTGAGTTATTCTAGTTAAGTGTTTTGAGTCTAGTTTAGTGTTTTAAATTTTGTTTTTACGTTTTTAATTTAATTTTACTTTGGTTAGCATCCCTAGTTAATCCCCGGCCTAGAACGATCCCTACTTATCCATATACTACAATTGTCACAAATAGGGTTTAAATTTGTGCGTTAAGTAATTTTCGCATCAGAAGCCATATAAAACATTATAACCCCTCGCTGCAACACCTGTATAATTTCCAGAAAAATCATAATATACCACAACACAGCATCTCATCAGTAATATCAAATAATCATGCGATTAATAACTCATACTAGTACGTAAGTCGGAGTCACCTAGGGTGACCTGTACGACTTACTCATATCTCATCGCATATACTAGTTCATCACCTATTTCGTCACATATGCCAGTTCATCACATATTTCATCACATATGCTAGCTCATCACATATGCTAGCTCATAAGTCGGGAGTCACCTCTAGTGACATGTACGACTTATCCATATCTCATCAATATCTCATCAATCTTTGCTAGCATATAAGTCGGTGTCACATGTAGTGACCTATACGGCATATTCATATCTCATCAATCAATCTAGCCGGAGTCACTTATAGTGACCTATACGGCATATTCATAGCTCATCAATCAATCTAGCCGAAGTCACCTATAGTGACCTATACGGCATAACGCCTGCACACGAGTCGGAACCACTGGAAGGGTCTGTGCGACAAGACTGGGTGTAATATAGTTATGCTCAATGCTACTCTCTCATGATAGCTGTGCAATATATCGCTAGTCACCTACGAGTCGAAACCACCTATAATGGTCTATACGACAAGACTGTGCACCTAAATTGGATCCAATGTGAGCATAGGGTGCGGGAGGTGATATTATAAACAAGCATATACCATATCTCTGGCTAAATCACAATCACCCAGGGTACAGGTTTATGAGCTTTAAATGCATCTAATACAACGTATACGATTCATAAGCAACATGTACGACAATGTCGGAGTTGCTTAAAAACATAATTGTAGTCATATAATAACCCCATCAATTCAACTAATACCGTATACTTACTTGAACTTACCTAAACTTACCTGAACTTACCTGGGTGTCTTGCGTTCACCTTTGCACTTCAGAGCGTTCACAGTAATTATGTGCAACGAATATACGTATGGATATGCCATGATGAAATCTAAAATAAAAACATTTCATAGTATTTCCAATTATATAATACGATGTACTAACTATTAATCACCAAAACATAAAGTTAAAACGCACTTTTTTCACCAATATCCCTCACATTGTTCAATTCCTTAAACAAGGCTATTGTCTAGATTATATAATCTCATTTCTTATATGGCTGCATCTAACGCCTCGTTAGACTGCCTACGTACCCTAAACAGGGATCAAGCCATTCGTAGTTCGCAATAATCATTTATAGTAATACGCATATGGATATATCACGATGAAATCTAAACTCAACTATCTCATAGTATTTTATAACATATAAATATATATATGTCATGGCATAAATTTCTCATTTTTTATTTAAAAGCATTTATAGATTTTCAATCATGAAAAATATGATAAGCAAGGAAAAATCCACTCACCTGGAGTCCGCGCTACAACTTCTTAGCACAAACATCGAGGCGTCACAAACGATCGGTGCCTGTGACCAATTATCAAACCATATCTCAGAATTCTCGTTGATACAATACATAACTTACATCGCACATGAGTCTATGTAATTCGGTCCAGAAGATCTACAAATCAGATCTTTGATCTGTAACTTCCAAGGATCCACATTATGCTTCTAGAATAACATACTACAGTTTCGGAACGATCCAATGATCGGATCTCCGCCAATTGCCCAAAACCAAGTGGCGGTTAACATTTTATTTTACTAACTTACAAATCCAATTCGAGATGATCCGTACGTCGGATTCCCAATCCGTAAGTTCCTATAGTCGTCAATTATTATGAATAATAACCTATTAAAGTTTGATGATGATCCAACGGTCGGATCGTCGATTCATATAATGGCCTATTAACGTATCTTAGAGAAGTTTGGTTCTAATGATCAATCTACGTCCTTAAATTCTCAAAACTGAATTCAAGGCATTTATCATAGCCTAAAAATAGCATTGGCGGTCCACTGGCCACGTGCCGCCGCACACGCCACCGTGGGTGGCGGTCGGCCGCCCCGACTCACCGGAAAATTCAACTATTTTTAAAAATTCTCAAAAATTACAGAATTGAAGATCTCAATGAGTAGAGTAAACTTTATATCTTTGACCAAGGCCAATTTGTCCGAGAAGGGCTTCAATTTTGATAAAACCCGTCGGAAACCCTAGGTCTTGGGTGTGATCGATTCGTCCTCTACTCAGCTCCGCCGCTCCAACCAACAATTCGGCATTGTTTCTAGGCTGAAGGGAAGTGTATGGGTAGTGGCAATTGGAAGAAATTGCTTCAGAAATGGTAAATTTGGAGCAAAGATCTCACGGCACCCGTGTGGGTGTTCTTCGCGAAATCACAACGAAACTCGTTGATTTTTTGGTCAAATTGGATGCTGGGATATCTTGAGGGTGTTTGAGGGTGATGGGAGGTTGAAGAATACTGAAATTTGGACAGAAAATCGGCGGGAAACCACCCTATAAAACCAGGTATTCGCGCGGGTCGAAAAAAAACCCGACTGCTCCCCTCCTTTTCCTTCTCCCTCTTTTCCCTCCTTTCCCTTTTCTGGTTGGGCCATCCTCTCCTTCTCTCTTCTCCTGATTCGCCCTCTCTTTCTTCTTCCGGATTGGGCAGCTTTGTCCAATCCCGTTTTTCCCTCTGTTCTTCCTCCCCGACCTTCTTCTTTTCTTTTCCATCTTTTCCCCAACACTCATAAAAAAATATTTATATATATAAGTATAAATATTAACTAAAATCAAAATACTTCTCGGGTTTACAGTTCCGTAAAACTTTAACCGTAACTCCAAATCCTCTTCTGCTTGCGTCTACGAGCCCGTATTGTCGAGTACTTCAGGACTACGCTAACAGAATTCTGTACGTCTCACTATATGTTGGTCAATGAAAGTCAAAAACCCTTCACCTCTAGGGCATTTTCATAAAATCACGCTTTTAAAATTTATAAAATAATAAAATTTGGGACGGGTTGTCACATTTTATCTCTAATTGGAAATTATATAACTTCAAGTGTAGAATATTGTTCTGACCAATAGGACTACTCTTGAAAACCTTCTTAGTTTGTAGAATATTATAATCTACCTATAATGTTTTACCAACGTAAATAATAATAACAAAAATGTACCTAATCAATCAATTGGTTGTTTCCCTTTTCCACAGTTATTGTAGGAATAAAAATGTAAATTAAGACCAAAAAAAATAAAAAATGAAATTATTCCTAGTAAACCCTGATGCATTTTGAATTTAGATCTAAGCTTGCAACTCGTAGGGGTAAAACAATTTTGTTGTATAACGAAAATAAGAAACTTTATCATGTATGTTATCATTGTTTTAAAATATATATATATTTATAACTGATCATATTCGGAATTACTTGAAAAATAAAAATGAGAAAAACAAAGAAAATCATATCAACTTTCTGCTAGCTAGTTTGTCTTATAGATGGCAGATATGGAAACAGATGAGGGGAGGGGAGGGGGAGAAGAGGGCCGGGGGGGGGGGCCGGGGGGGGGGGGGGAGAGAATACAACGAGGTGGGTGGGATCAATAAATCCCACATTCAAACTCTCACGTGTTAGACTACGTGATCAGTTATTAATTGAGACTTGAGGTCCACAACATTTCAAGGAAAGACAAGAGACCATCCGACTAGAAGGGATGAAACAATTTTTGTTTTTCTAATAGCTAATTTTGGATTGCCAATAACTTTTAATGTGGACGTGTGTCGTTAAAATAGATTAGGAGACAGCTAGGAGGACATGGTCAATGAGGGACAACAATTTGAACTTCCTTAGGCCAATTTTTTACCAAAGAATTAAAAGTGCAAATCAAAAATAGCAAATAGGAGAAATATTTGCAAAAAAAATTAGAAGTTGGGTGGAGAAATCTTCCTCATTTGTCGGAGGAACATTTGTTTCCTCGAATTATTATCATACCACTTGTTTTCCTCTCCCTCTGAGAATCCTCCCCGGTTGCATGCCCTCCTCCTTTAGGTACAATCTCCTTCTCTATCTCTTTGTCTCTCGCACACACAACCCTATGCACGTAGCTAATTAACTAGGTACACCATGCAAACAACATAATTACGTGCATGCATGCATGCATTGAATAACTTTTTTTTTATTTGATTGAATAACTTAGTAGGTTCTGTATTATTCTTCGCATATGGCATGCATGCATGATCCGAACATTTTTTTCTGTTGTATTGGATTGTTTTGTTTTTCAAATCGTGACTAAATTTTGTTTGCTTGTTTATACGTTTGACTAATGTTAAGAATAGGGGTCATCAACAGGCTCACCTAACAAAGGAGTGGGGGTTTCTCCGGCACAAACCCACTGTAATATTGGTCGGAAACTCCTCCCAAAATGGGGTCCTCTGACGATCAAAACTCGTCATCAGATTCTCCATCGTCTGACTCTTCATCATCTTCATCGCCAACTCCCCCATCTTCGTCGTCATCGTCGTCGTCGTCGTCGTCGTCATCATCGACGTCGTCATCATCCCCCTCTCCACCATCATCAACTTCAGGTAATTCGGATTCAGGTTCAGGTTCAGGTTCAGGTTCATCACCCCCACCATCTCCTCCAAAGGACTCATCATCTTCAGGTGACTCATCCTCCTCAGGTGACTCATCGCCATCAAACGGCTCGTCAAACAGCTCGCCGCCACCGTCCAATAATTCAAACAACTCATCGCCTCCCTCCGACAACAATTCGTCCAACAATTCAAACAACAACAACTCGGGTAACTCATCGTCTTCCAATAGCTCAAACAACTCGGATAACTCATCGGATAATTCATCGTCTTCCAATAACTCGAAAAACTCGCCGCCTTCCAACAACAACTCGAACAATTCCAACGACAACTCCAGCAATTCCAACAATTCCAACAACAATTCAAACGGAAACTCAAGCGGAAATTCCAACTCAAACGGCAACTCAAACGACTCAGACAACAAAAATAACAACTCAAACGGCTCAGACAACAAAAATAACAACTCAAACAGCTCAGACAACAAAAATAACAACAACTCAAACAACAACAACAACAACAACAACAACAACAACTCAAACAACAACAACTCGAACAATAACTCCAATTCCCATAAATCCCCCCCACAAAACTCCAACTCCCAAAAATCTCCCTCCTCCCAGAACAATGGAGGGCAAAATGACTCTCAGTCTCCACCCAAATCATCTCAAGGGAATTGGTCACCGAAATCTTCTGAGAATTGGTCACCCCCAGCACTTGGATCATCAAGCAAGTCACATCGCTCATCATCATCGGACAATGATGGATCGCCGCCAACTTCGCACTCAGGAAGCTCCATGCCTATAATCGTAGGAGTTGTAGCTGCGGCAGGAGTGTTGTTGCTTGTCTTTGTTTTGCTCTTCTTGGCTTGCTCTAAGAGAAGGAAGAAGCGACAGACTGCTTCCCACCTCATGGAGAACCCTGATCCATATCGTCCAAATGGTAATTCTCCAAAGTCTTTTTGTTTTCCTAGCACTTGTACAACTTTTGATTTGCTTTATGGTTTAATTAACATTTATGGAACTTTTAAATTGATTGAATTCTAGATAATCTACTTAAATCATATTTTGTAAACTATATGATGTGGCGATTTAGATTTTTTTCTTTAAATCACTAAAGAAATATTCTAAAAATCAACCGCCACATCAAGTAGTATACAAAATATGATCTAAAAACATGGTCTCCATAGTAATTTTATAACAGTATATACAGAGTAATGCTAGGGAGACAACATTATTATACCACATTAGTGCATCCACATTTCATGTGGCAAGTGAAGCATAAAATCAGCATCCAATAAGATATAGTCATTAATTGACGTGATATGTATACATTACTTGCCACATAAAATAGTACAAAATTATGGTAAAAAATATGATCTCCTTAAAAAATTTCATATATATGTGTGTGTACTAATATTTATGTAATAATATGGGTACTGTGCATGGGCAGGAAGTGGTGAATATTGGCAAGGTGGACCTAAAAGCTCCGAGCACGTTCTTAATATGCCTCCTTCTGGCCGTGCTCCCAATGGAGGTTGGACTATGACATCCGGTGGAGTACCCCCCATGATGAGTGGCGATATGAGCTCGTCCAACTTCTCCGGTCCACACGGTCCCCCTCTGCCACCTCCACACCCTAATGTGGCATTCGGGTTCAACAAGAGCACCTTCACCTATGAAGAGCTGGCGGCTGCAACCTCAGGGTTTGCGCAAGCCAAGCTAATAGGCCAAGGTGGCTTTGGGTACGTGCACAAAGGGGTGTTGCCAAATGGAAAGGAAATTGCCGTTAAGAGCCTCAAAGCGGGTAGCGGACAAGGTGACCGTGAATTTGCAGCCGAGGTTGAGATCATTAGCCGTGTTCATCATCGCCACCTTGTGTCGCTTGTTGGGTACTGCCTTGCAGGAGAGCGAAAGCTGTTGGTGTATGAATTTATTGCTAATAACAACCTCGAGTTCCACCTTCACAGTATGTATTAGTTAACTCTACGTCATCAATACCTTATATACTAACTATATCATCTATCGACTTGTTAGATCTCAACTGATGTGATAATACTTCACTGTTCATCATTTGACAGGCGCGGATGGGCCACCCTTGGAATGGGCCAACAGGGTCAAAATCGCGTTGGGATCGGCTAAAGGGCTTGCTTACTTGCATGAAGACTGTAAGTAGTTCGTGAAATTACTACAACTATGTATATTCCTTTGATCCATTGCTCTCTTATACCTTAGTTCTCATACTGTATTTGGATTCTTTCAGGTCACCCAAAGATTATCCACCGTGACATTAAAGCTGCAAATATTCTGATTGACGATAGTTTCGAAGCTAAGGTATGTAACCCAAATTTGTTAATGAAATCTAGGAATAGCTTAACATATTAAAAGATGACTAATGTTTTTATTTGCTAATTTATATGCATGATATGTTCAGGTGGCAGATTTTGGACTAGCAAAGCTAAACCAGGAAAATGTCACCCATGTATCAACTCGTGTCATGGGAACATTTGGGTAAGGAACTTTCTCATCAGCTCCTTAATTTACCTTGCAAGATATATAAACCTTTAAGTTACAAACTAACCACTTAATATGAATTTAATGTTATGGCCAACTGATGATGCAGGTACTTGGCTCCTGAGTACGCATCGAGTGGTAAGCTGACCGAGAAATCTGACGTCTTCTCTTTTGGTATTATGCTCCTGGAGCTCATTACTGGACGCCGCCCTGTGGACTTGTCTGGGGAATACGAGGAAGATACCTTAGTAGACTGGGTTCGAACTCTCTCTCCCTAATGAATTAACTTGCAATTACACATGAATTATGTTCTCTTGACAGACTGAATCACATGTTAAGTTATTAGACTGTCAATATCCAGTATCGATTTGATGAATTCGTATTTTCACTTGTGGTAGTGTGTATATCTCAATTGTTTATATACAACAAGTTTAATATGATGATGAGTTATGTATTCTCTGCATTATGCATGAACAACAACAGGCAAGACCTCTCTGCATGAAAGCAATAGATACTGGGGACTATTCTGAATTGTTGGATCGACGACTAGAGAACAATTACAACCAGGAACAGGTAGCACGCATGGTGGCTTGTGCGGCTGCGAGTGTTCGACACTCTGCGAAGAAGCGTCCGAAAATGAGCCAGGTAAGAAGGACCATGTAGAAATGAGATCCGCTACTACCATTTTTGTTGCTGATATTGTGCATAATGTACAACCTTTTAAATATATCTAAAGCAACATTTGAAAATTTACGCAGATTGTTCGTGCATTGGAAGGCGACGTCTCAATGGAAGACTTGCACGAGGGGATTAAAGGACAATTGGGGTCGTCTGGCTCTCCTAGTATGGCTTCCTCCGAGTTTGAAGCTGATTCGTATAACGCGAAAATGAAAGGGCTTAGGAAGCCTGCGTTGATGGACAGCACAGACTATCCAAGCAGCGAGTACGGTGCTACAAGCGAGTATGGCCTCAATCCCTCTGCAACCTCTAGCAGTAATAACTTATAAGAGATGAATAACAAATTAAGGGATCAACGGCCACACAGTCCAGTTTGAGCAAGCGATAGTACCTCAAACTTGGACGGGAATGTCCAAATAAAGAAAATGAGAACTGGTTATAAATTCTTTGGGAGTGATTAATAATTATAGAGCCTTAAAATTAAAGACTCTTCAGGTTAATTAGTGGTAACTAACACACTAAGATGGATGATGATGCTATAGTTGTATGTATCGTGTCGGAAAAGTGGTAGGCATTAGTGTGTGTGTGTCACTCTTCGTTCCTTGCAGACGTTTTTGTATTCACCCTGCACCACCAGAAGCTTAACAGATATACGTCTGATTAATTTCAGGTAGGTTGAAGATGGCGGTATAAGCGTAATTGCGACGTTGCTTTAGACAAGGGCACCATTGAAGGAGGAGTTGTGATTTCTTTCTTCTGTTTTTTTCTGTTTTTTTTCCTTCTTTCTTTTGGAGATAGCTATGTGTGTTTGGATTTGCTACTGTTATGAAACAAACACATGCATCTGGAAGATAATTTGATCAGTACCTTATGTGTTTGTATTTTCTAACTTTAATATCTAATATTATTACTGTTGAAAATTTGTGAGATTGAGAATAAATGGAAATTTTGGCTACAATAATTTACAATGTATTGGAAACATACTGCAAAACCAACATGCCTGAGAGTAAACTGCAAACAGTAATGTTGTCGTCTGCAGTAGTATGCTGATTTTTTTTCGAAGGAATTGCCCATATATCCAGTGAAACACCATAAGCCGTCTCGTGGGCACCGTTTTCTTTTCTTCAAGTCTAGGTTGATAGGAAGTGGACAAAGTCCACCTAGGCTAGTTGGAGTGAGCAACTCTCCAGATCTATTTTCATCTGCCATATCAAAACGGTGCGCTTTCTATGCTTATATACATACGATATTTTAATCCGAAGATTGGTTGGTGAAGGGAACAAGTACTTCCCGCCAGGAGATGTAGAGTGAACTCCGGTCATGAAGGTTTTCATCCCCAAAGGGAGAAGCACGAGGGAACAGTCCAGTCTATTCTTCCTTTGCTTGAACTGGACCAAAGACCTCGAGAATGCCCGCCGTGAGAATTCACAGGTTCGTTCACTTACCAGCACTAGTTCGTACCTTACCTTAGAAAGCAAGCAACTACGACCTCCAGTCTACAAGAACCTCTGGTCCTAAGCGCCCCCCGTTCTCTAGGCTTAAGGCAACATGGAGACAAGCTTGAAAGCCATACTTTCATTGGATTTATTTTGATTTCTACGCCAATAAGAGAGTCCTTTTTCGAGGGTTGTGAGACCCCCTCGACCCTGCCAAAAGAAAGCATTTTCTCGAGATAGAGATATGACCTCGCTACCAGAGTTTTAACTCCAGTTTAGTTTGGACTAAACTAATAAGGATAGATTTTTCCAGTACGTGCCAATATAACTCTTATTTCTTACTTTACTCTTCTTGTTCTACGCTCGGGATCCTTCCCTCCCTAGGTACTCAAATAAGAATGGAAATTTTTCTGTAAATCCCCATTCAAATTATCATCCTCTACTTATTTATCAATTTCTTCTATAGGCGTGAAATAAAGTATATTATTGAGGGCTCCTCTCTATATGAAAGCACGAAAACATGCCTTATTGGCTAAGAAATAGGGCATATCATATAATCAAAGTTATCCCAGCTTGATTCGGATATCGAATAAAAGTGGATTTTTTTGTAACCAGCTATGGAAATCCATAGATGGATTTTGAAAAGTAAAATGTAATCGAATGAATCAATGCCGCCCATGCCAATGATAGAGTACAACATATGTGCTCAGACCCTTATGTGAACTTACCGCCTCCACACACGTGCCGATGTCTGCCATGCTCCTCTATTTTCTTTCTAGCATATTTTACTAATTCCTTATTTTAAGGTATCATTCACCTATGAAATAAAAAAAAAATCACATGTGGATCTACCTCTCGCCTGAGATCTATGATATTTATTGCTTTAACACGTCCTCTTACTAAAGAAATACGACCGACGATACAGATAGAAGTGAGATGCTCGATAGAGGTTCCCTATACTAGAGAGTGGGAGGGGAAGTCTCTTTTTACATAACATAAAGGATGGGGATGAAGGACAGACGCCCAGCCCATGCATCCCGAGCAGAGAGAGAACTGGATGTATTTGAATAAAAGAAAAAACTCAACCGAAGAAAGACAATTGAAACAAGACCAGGATTTAAAAAATAAAAAAAAGCAAGAAAAAAGAAGATATATTTTTCTCAAAAAATGAAATGGGAACCAACAACAACAAAAAGCGAAACGAAACAAAGATAGAAATCGTGAAAGCGAAAAAGGGTAACGTAGCTGATTTGCTGATATGTTCTAAGAATGCATTACTATCTTTGATTTTTTCGATGGATTCCGGATTCTGGGCTAGGTACCTAAGTTAGTAACTAGAATAAGGGGGAAAGCCTAAGACAAAGAGTATTAAAGCTTAATAAAAGCGTAAGTCCTCCCCCCTGGGGAAACCCCATGCTCCTTCGGTACGTTCTTTATTTTGTTCTTTCATGTGCTTTCTGGAAAAAAAAAACATTTTCCTTATACCATCGCTCGAAGGGCGGAACCATGGAGCTACTATAACTATAAGATATAAGAAGTAGAAAAAAAAAAGCCTACTTGGAGCATGTTCATCTTCCTCTCGTACGTTCATGATATTGCTTTCGTATGGCTCTTAGCTCATATGGTCAACTTGGTAGTGAAAAATGGGTTGAAAAGATTACAAGTGTGGATGCTCTTAGAAATGTTGTGCGGTTTGTGAAATTAAGTCCCTGAAGGTTTAGTTATTTCAAGAAATGTGTGGAGAATGAGAAGTTGGATAGTAGGGAAAATGTGCCTACTAGGTGGAATAGCACATACATGATGCTAGAATCTTGCTTGAAGTTTAAAAGGGCATTCGAAAGGATGTCCGAAGATGATGAAGCCAATATATACTCAAGCTATTTCAGGGAAAATGTGCTTAATGATGAAAAAGAAGAAGTGGCGAGTAAATGTAAGGTTTAACCACCAAAGGAGGAAGATTAGGATGGTGCAGAAGTGTTTGTGGAATTTTTGAAGGTCTTCTATATTGTAACTTTGAAAGTTAATGCAAGTAAGTATCCCACATCTAATACAACTATTCATGATGTCATTGCTATGGAGAACGAGATTGAAAAGCTTTTTTTTGCCAGAATATATGCAAACTGGAGTAACTGTGCAGTTGGTACTACATGATATGGCAATGAGCATGAGAGCCAAATACCGAAAGTATTTTGGTTCAATTGAGGACCTTAATCAAATATTTGTAGTTGCTCTTGTCTTAGACCCAAGGTTCAAATTAAGGCATTACATGCACTTGTGTAAAAAGCAATTACAACTTCCTGAAGAAGAGTTTCAACAGAAAAGCAATGAAGTGAAGACATTGTTGAAGGCGATGTTTGATGAATATGCTAGTCAAATGATGAATGATTGGGAGAAGGAACTAGAAGACACCAAGGATATTGCGCTTGCACATGAGGTGGATAGGTATCTCCTTGACACGCTAGAGAAAGTGCCACATGGTCAACCATTTGACATTTTGAAATGGTGGAAGTTGAAAGGGATGAGCACATATCCCACACTTGCTTTGATAGAGAAAGATGTGTTGCCAATTCAAGTGTCAACAATTGCTAGTGAGAGTGCATTTAGTGCAGAAAAGAGAGTAATTGATCCCTTTAGATCATCTCTCCATTCTCAAACAGTGGAGTCACTAATATGCCTCCAAAACTGGTTAAGAAGTGAACAAATTAACAACATTGAGTATGAAGCAAGTCCGACTGAGCTTGAATTTTATCAAGAGTGTGAAGAAGGTAATTATTTTGTTTTGTATAGTTTGGTTTATATTAATTGTTGTCTTCTATTCATTTACCATTAACGTGCTTCTTTTGCTCTTTGTTGTAGAATATAAAAGAAGAAAAGAAAATACTATATCTACAAGTTCAACCCTCTCACCAAGTGTTCCTGAAATTAAAGCTCCTCAAACAACTCGAACGAATAAAGGAAAAGGAATTGTGGTAATATTTTAAACTCAAATGAATAAACTTTAAATTTCAATGATTCAATGAGGATAATATGATATTGGAAGTTAAAAATGTCATGTTTATATTCTATTTTTCCTTACAGATTCAATGAGGAATGTTGTTGGAACTTGGACGTTGGATGTGATCTCGGATGTTAATTTGGAATTTATTGCAGATGTCATGTTTATGTTATTTTGGATTATTTGATTTTGGACTTCGGAATTTGGATGTCTCGAACTCTCAGAGATTTTGTATGTTGATTTGATCTTTAGATGTCTCGGATTTTATTTTGAATGTCTTGGATTTAATGTATCAAACGATGTCGGACGATGTAATGTTGTTATTTTGGATGTAATGTTTATCTATGGACTTGGATGTTGGATTTTGTAATGTTTGGATGTGTTGTGCAAAGTGCAAGCTATAATTCTTGAATCTGTGCAGCTGTAATGTTTAGATGTAATCTTTGAATCTGTGCAACTGTGCTGCTGTATAAATTTTGTTTTTTTTTTCCAAACAAAAGAAAAAGACCCGTGGACCCGGCCCATTTCAAACGAGTCGGGTTAGATCTGGTTCCTGTATTAAAATATGTTGTACCCGGCCCGTCCCAGCATGTTTCTTTAAAACCTGGGTCCGGTCCAATCCCTTCAAAATTGGGCCCGACCCGGCCCATGCCCAGCCCTACCATCGACCTCAAACAGCTCGGCTAGGCAGGGGAAGAGCTAAAAAGAAAAAAAATGTAGTGGGTGAGCAAAAAGCAAATACCAATGAAGACCGGACCTAGAATTTCAAACAAGAAAACGTAGTAGCCTAGCCGGGGAGAAAGATTCTCCAGCTTCACTCCTTGTTATATATATAGTTGAAAATAGAGTGGAAAACTACGCTTCAAAATCAAGCCCAAAAAACGATCTTTTTGAAAGGTCCTACTTTTCTTGACCCATTTAAGCCATGAAAGTTACCTTTTGGATTAGAAAACATGGCCTCTAGTACTCTTTCCTGGGTTGATCAAAGAGCTGCTAACAAAAAGGCGAAAGGCAGGATTCACAATAAAATGAATGTGGACGGATTGAGCCAATGTTTTAAAAAATTCCAATATCATAAGCGGATTTCAATTCTATTTATTATAGATTTTGCACCTTCAAAAGAGATCATGAAATGAGGGTATATTGAATTACAAAAATAGATTCCCATGTACTTCTTGCTGCTACAAGGCAAGAAAGATAGAGGAACTAATTCAAGACAGTCGTTTGTGAACGGGAAGAGTACGACATGACCGATCTATCTCATTAAAGGATTTTGTGGACAGAGGGCACATACCTCAAACTGATCAATTAAACCCATTATTGTAGAGTTTACCGGGGAAGTATTGAATTAAAGTCATTCATGTGTGCCGATTTCCTTATGGTTGACTTAACAATTGGATACTAGTTTCACCCTACTTATAATCCATCTTTCATTATATGCTAATTTAAGTCTATTAGTTCATAGCGAAGCTCAGCTGGGCTGGAGGGACAGTCTAATATACACTGTATGTAGGGGCTTATACACACCCTTAGTAATTCCCTCCAAAACCCCTGTCTTCTGCCAGAGAGAGAGCTTGTTGGACGGATAGAGTGAATGCGGGAATGGCATAGAGGAATGGGATAGTACTAAAAAAAAGTAAAAAGCACGAGAGCCTGCGATTGATATAAGAAGTACTTACTATTTTTCTCAAACCCCTTATTCTGCATACCGATCTTAACTTCTCTTTCTATCCCCTATACGCTTACCAACACCTATATTCCTTTAATTGCTTGTTGTACTCCTTCTGCTGTATTCCTCTATCTTTGCATCTCAGTCCTGGATCGGATCGACTATAAGTCATCTTTGCTATAACTTGAATTTGTGATTGACCTAAAATATATTATAAAAAGTCTTTTGTTTGCTGGCTTGAGTCCACGTGATTTATTTTTCTTATTATAAGCGCTAAATTCCTACCTCTCTTCTTGTTGCCAGCAAATGGGAAAAGACTACTTCTTGGGATGTGGCCGACACCGGAGAAGACTAATTAGAGATTTGTTGTATTCCTCTATCTTTGCATCTCAGTCCCGGATCGGATCGACTATAAGTCGTCTTTGCTATAACTTGAATCCGTGATCGACCTAAAATATATTATGAAAAGTCTTTTGTTTGTTGGCTTGAGTCCGTGTGATTTATTTTTCTTATTAGAAGCGCTAAATTCCTACCTCTCTTCTTGTTGCCAGCAAATGGGAAAAGACTACTTCTTGGGATGTGGCCGACACCGGAGAAGACTAATTAGAGATTTGCTAAGCGAACGAGCCTTAGCTTGATCTAAGTCTTATACATTAATTAAGCACAAGCAACCTGACTTATATGCTCCTTTTACCTTGCTTTATTACACTGTGCAGATGAAGCCAAGGACATCCATTATCTATAACAAAAATTCCTTACTCTTTAAAGTAAGCAAGTAAATTGCCTTGAGAAGACCGATTTCTACACGCTACATTGGGGCGTGAGACAAGCTTGATAGGACCATCAAGGGGCAGACCAATTCCAAAAGTAGAGACGATAGAAAACATGTGAAATTCACATAAGAAGACAATAGGCACCATTGTGCTGACAAAGAGTTGACATGGGCATTTTATTCGCTGACAAAGAAAAAATTACGAAAGGAAAAATCCATCTTCCAAACCTAAAGAACTGACACACCCCGATTCAGAAATGTTCACATGGACACTCGAATCGAGTTGTGCATCAAGGTTGAACCCTTATCACACAAGTGATATCAGAGCATAAGTAAGTTGTAGTAGGAGTAAAGAACATTTATACCATACGAAGAAACTTCCTTCATCTCAGCTTTTTCTAGAAATCCTCGTTATCACTAGAGCTCTGCCACTAAATCCTGGAGTGGCGAAAAAGCAATGGTGAGTGGGTCAATAAAAATAAAGTTTTGAAAACTTTTTCAAAAACATGTAACCCCATGTTGTAAATCAAGTGTATAGCATCCTAAAAATAATAATATAAAACTAGTATGTAGTAGTTACCCTTCAGCACAAGTGAGTCAAAGGATATAAGGTGCTACTACAAAAAATATCTCATCATCAAATCTCAAATCACCGTTAGATAAGAAAATCAATGCTCATTAACTAATGATGGCACACGAGTCATGTAGAAAGTAGCTACATGAACAGGTTAGGTGTTAAGGTTTACATTATAGTACTACAACACATGAAGCTGAGCAAAATGCATTACATACATGTCTATCACCCTAAGGGATCTACCACAACCCTAAGAGGAATAAGCTAACACCTAACTCTGGATCAAAAGCGAATGTAAGCAGTGCAATGTGAGCATACACGTGGGTTTGTCCTATCCCCGAACCAGTACAATAAATAATAGACACTAATGCATATCACAATATAATGAGCAGATATGATGCAATGAAATCATGTCACAGGTTTATGTTTACAAATAATATTATAAACGTAAAGTGCACACAAAGTTTACTTGTGATGAGGGAGGGTGGGACATTATTGTACTGTCACTAGTGAAGGTAGATTTGGGGCAAGATTTTTTCTATTTTTCTTTTTTCTTTTTCTGTTTTTGTTTTCCACATAGGGTCACGTCAGCACAAAATGATTGTTTAAATGCCACTTTAGCTTAAATGACTAAATTACCCTTTCACGCCAGAACATTTGATGGCCTTTTGACAAAATTGACAAAATCTCACCAAAGTGAAGGGAATATTGAGGTACAAGGTGCGACGTGGTGATATTATAGTTGGAAATTGCTATTCCCACACCCTTTTTAAAATGTTTGTCATTCATCTTCTTCAATTATCTGATCCGACAGTCGAAAATTAAGAGAGGTGTGTGGAAGTAAACATGTATGTGTTGATAGCATTATCGATTTTAATATTAGGGGAGAGTAAAATTAAGGTCGAGTTCTAAGACCATCTCCAACCCATTGGGATAAAGCTTAAAATATAAGCTTTAAAACCCCCCAAACCATCTCCAACCATTGGGCTAAAATAAGTCCAGGGAGAAAATATATCTCTGGGCTAAATTCTCCCAGGATTTAATTCTAACTTAAATTATTCTGGATTCACCAAACTGTCATATGTCAAACCTTTTTTTGTTTGTTACTTATAATCTAACAGCTATGATCAAATGAGATCAAACCTATGGTAAAAATAAATAAATAAATTGATAGCCCAAAATTAAATCTAACGTCTAAAATTATTTAAGTCAAATTTAACTTAAAACTTTAAAATACCTATGTATTTGTATGATTTTTAATTACTTATCAGAATTTAAATATTTTTAGATTAAAATGTTCATAAAAATAAATTAGGATAATCTACATATATTTTATTTTCAAACAAAATTACCCCAAAAAAATGGCTAAAACCATAATTTAATAATCTTGGGCTAAAATTTTAAGCCATAAGAATTGGAGGAGAAAAGCAATTTTTATGTTATGGCTTAAAATTTTCGAACTTAAATTTTTAAGCTTTAACCCCAAGGGTTGGAGATAGTCTAATAAGAGGCATAGCAAAGATACAAAGCCTAACTGCTATATAAAATTCAAACGTGTTTCAAATAAAAGCAGTTCTAACAAAAGTGCTTATGACAGTGTTTAGTACGGATGTAATCACAAACGGACACTTGATGGCTGTATTTATTGATGATGCATCACAACTTTCAACTTTACAGTCACGATGATTAAGATTTGGGACAACAGATGCCAACAAAGGTAAAAAGTTGCAAGGGAAGGAAGAAGAGGAAAACCAGAGGAACCAAACAGTAATACAATTAGCTTCTTTGCGATTCGGTGCGTCTCAAAATTCAGGTCTACCACAACAAATGTAATTGGAAGGAAAAACTACACTTGAATAAACAAGAAAAATCGGGTAACTGGTATATCAATCCAATGATATCTTGACACGATACGATTCCGACCAAATTATTACTAATTAAGCAGATGAGCAGCCAAACGCTCAATCGAAAATGCAAATTGACCTCTCGCAAGCCCCTCGACCTCAAACTAGTAATGTTCATTTCTTTCTACAAAATATTTTGATCTGTATGCAACCGTATCCCCCGCCACTGCTCTCGTTATAGAAAAGTGAAAAAGCTGTTGTTCAATGACAGCATTAACCAACTAGCCGCTGGCCACAATCTCATGAATGGCATCACTGACAGCTCCATCCTCCGATCTGACAGTAAGTTTCATCGCAACCTCCTTCGATGAACTGTCAATTCCAAATAACAACCGCACAAGAACCTTCACATTGCCTATGTACACACCGGACAATACGCATGTGTGTGACCTTGAGTTGCTGGCAACGACCTCTGTGCCCTGAGCCATGCACACAATATATGTTATCACTATAAAATGTTACCACTTAAAACTTCAAGCAGGAACAGAATATAATGCATTGTTAAGTATCTACTGCAGATTTATAGAGGTATTGTATCCATTATGCATCTGCGTTGTTGATGCACAGAGATAAAAAGGCCTCACAGACTTTTTAACATCCAGATCAACTGATTCCACAAGTACTTGCATAAAGACAAATCATAGATGTTTAATCTTAAAACAAAATTACCTCACAGGGCTGCATTCCAAGGAGGTTGATGACAGCATTAACAGCTTCAGTCAAGTTCTCCCTTGGCCCCAGGCCATATTCATCTACCCGCTCAAAATCAGCACCCATGCTATCCCAAGCATTCTTGAAATTGAAGACTGGAACCTTCAAAATGTAATCTGCAGCGACAACCTCAAGATCTTCCAGCTGGTATTCATCTTCCACACCATCTTCCTCTGCCTCACCAGTGGTTGGATCAACCTAGTGGTACACCCCCAGCTCATGAGAAAAGGGATTCAGACAAAGCTCAAAAGTTCTATGGGTTGGCTTCATAATATTGTATATTTATTATTTTCTTCCAGGATTTGATGTTGTATATCATTGCGTATGTTCATAGGAAAAATCTGATTTAAAGGTGCAGGTTATTACGAGTAAAGATCAACTATAAGCTTTGAACAATATATCTGTGATGTGATGGTTGTAGATGACAAGACTTGCACATTATATAGAACGTGAAAAATCACATATAGCTTTCAATAGTTTTATTAGCTTAAAGCAGGCTGCACTCAAAATGACCAGTGCCAAATGATTAGTTAATTGTCAAGAACCTCGGTCTATAAACAGGGATAAGGGGAAGAACTTGATACCTCTTTAACAATGAACCTCAACAAGTTTGTAAATTTTCCAACCGCAGGGACACCTTCTGGCTTCTCAAATGCCAAAAAGGTTTGTCCAGGTGTATCATATGGAAGAGACCTGAGAGACCTGGATGCCACTTCAGAAAATTCCTCAGCTTCTGAAGCATCAACCACGACAATGACCTACGGGCAGAGAGTTGTAAGGAAATTCTGAAGCAGAACTACAAAAGTAAAAGTGCTTTTTTAATATAAAAACGGCTTTACATCTTCCAGTAATTGCTCGGGAATGGTATTGGTGCAGTTGTACTGGAACACAACATGGCTATCAAAAATGTGCTTGACAACATTAACTGCATATTCTGTTTCTGGCTCTGTTAACTCCACAGGTGCTGAGGACTGACATGTGAAAAAAGTACGCAATTAATTCCTAAGACAAAAAACATGAGCAGTAACGTGCATATAAGGTATGAGAAAATATTCACGTTGCAGAACCTTGAATAGTTTCCCAAAGTTTGAAAACTCCGGAATAGAGGAAAGCAACGTCTCATAAGCAGCAACTGTGGATGCAGGGCCAGTTGGAGGAGCACCAAGACCAGTTGGCTTTTTACTTTGAGCTTTCTTCTCAGCAAGTGGCTGCGACTTAACCTCCTTGGGTACAGAATTAATGTCAAATGGTTCTTCCGAAGCCTCCTATAATCACATTAAAACAATCCTCAAAAGTCAAAACACGAGATAAGGACCATAAGGGCACAAAAACAAAAAGCAAATGGAGGTTATGTTACTCACATAATTCTTCAAACTTGTCTCCAGATTGACAAGTGGCACATCCAGAGACCCAAAGAGGAAGTCCTTTACATCATTGTCAGTCTCAACAACTGAACCATCTCCTCCAAGCGTATTTAGATAGAGTGTTGCCCTATCACGAACCTGAGAGAGTACCAAAAAGAAATTCAGTATATAACTATATACTGAAGCTAAAACAAATAAATCATGAAAGAAATGACACAGGAACACAGAAACTCAAAAGCAGATTTGTACAGAGCCAGATACCTCATTTTAGGTGAATGCTCATACATGTTATATATAACCTAAATTTAAGGCCTTGAATGTACATATAGGATACCTCATCATCACTGTCAAAGAGACATCGTCGCAGCAGAATAAACACTCGTGGCTGATACATAGAAAAAAATAATTATAGTTCATTGTCATCAGTAACCATAGACAGAAACATATCTTCTTTGTATAGAGGGGGAGGGGGATCAGATTAAGCCATAATTCATTGAAAAAGATGTTACCTTCAATGAATCAACCATAGCACCAAATTTTGCCAATGTACTAACTGCACTCGCGCGAACAGTGGCATTCTCAAGATGTACTCGATTATATATGTACCTTATATACTTGCTTGGATCAGAGGTTTTTGGCCCTTCAATGCCCAAAAAGTGGAGTATCTAATAATAAAATATCTCAATCAGCCAAAAGAATATTAAGAGGAATAGATTCTTCACCAAGTTTATGATAGATAAATCCCACCTGTGTAGAAAGATAGGTGAATTCACAATCTTCGATGAACTCACAGAGATGAAGCAAGCCACTTTCTTTTGCATCAGGGATATCTCTAATGAGAATCACAATTGAATCAACAATTGCCTTTTTGTACTCAAATCCACCTTCTTCTCTGAGAATGTTGCTCAAAAAGTTCATCCTGTAGAAAACAAGAAGCAGTGACCATTACTTTGAAAACAACGGAGACAAATAAGAATATGTGCACTGAAAGATGAACAACATGAAAGCAAACGTTCTCAAACAAAATTTTGAGTATGTGGTAGATCACTCACAGAGCTCTGAACTTCAAAGGAAATTTCAAACACAACGATCTTATGGCTTCCACAACAACAATTTTGAACTCGTCAGCGATATCTGACATGAAATTAGTTATCTGCTTCATCAAGCGATCCACACTTGATTCATTTCCTGTCTTCAGAAGTGTTGTGATTGCAAGTGTGGCAATGCTTCTGTTCTGGTCAGAAATCAAACTCTCCATATCAATGTTGCAGTTTGTGACAGGCACTGGATGTGTCATTGCCACCTGGAAGAAAGATCAAAGTGATTAACAGGAATATCATTCACCGGGAAGCAAGAAATAACTACAACAACAACAAAGCCTTTTCCCACTAAGTGGCAGCAAGAAAATAACTACAATCAAAATAATTTAGTCTAACAAGCCTTGTTTCACATGCAGAATAAAGAAACAGAACTAAAATCTATATACTATCAGTAATTGCCTCAGATTACCCTCAAACTCTTTTCATATAGGATTTCTCATCTATCTCAAAACTACAAAAGCAGAACTCAGGACAGCAGTTCACTTTATTATAATAAATTTCAAACATAATGTGTAGTAGAGTAAAAGGAGAAGAGGGATGCCTTGTTCAAGGTACGGACAGCAGCAAATCTTAGAACTGGTTTCGAAGAGCTTAGGAATAGCTGCAGAACAGTGATTGCTGGAGTAAGTTCTCTGGGGGTCACACCATGGAGCTCTGTAATTGCTCTAGCAGCCTCCAAAATCACCATCTCTGCTTTGTGGCGAAGACAAGCCTCAAGATAATCATAAAAGGGACGGTCGCCCGCTTGTGCATTTCCAGACTCGCGGATAACCTTTAGACAAACAATTTATTAAAATAAAGCATCAAAACACCAACGAAGCTAAAATAAAAGGTCCATAAGAATAAACACCTGACTGGTATAACGAATCAAAAGGCACTGGGCCAATGGAGAGCGGACAGTCCCCCTTGTCAAGCTGGTAACCAACTTGCTAACAGCAAGACGGTCATTCTGTCGTATCTGCAATTTCAAAAGTACAAGATTATCAACACCTTTCAATTGTAAAAAGGATAATTTATAATTATTATAACGAAAATTGTTGAGTAGATGCAGAATCTTTCTTTGTATTCCACTTTAAAACTTAAAAAATGAAGGTTCACCTACAAGAATCACATTATATGGAATGAATGCTAAAAAAGGAAATTAGGGCCCATGATTGAGAATTAAAAGCTGAACCAGTATGCAAAACAACAAATCACTGCACACCTAGCCCACTTGCTCACATCAACCAAACATTTGTCTATAAATGCAAGTAATTAGTTAAGAAATGATATGGTAAATAACCATATGGAATGGATTTTGACTAAAAGCTTCCTCTATGTTTCGGGAAAGAAAAAATCTTGAATGTAAAGCCTGAAAACCAAACCAACTATGGCACATACCTGATGAAGTAAAGCCAGTGCATGGAACTGTACAAGGGCTGCTCTTGACTGGACAGCTTCCTGAACCTCATTACTCCATCTTTTGACAATCTCTGGGTTAGTCTGTCAAAAGAGAAAGATAAGGGTACAAAGCCAACCAATAAATAAAACCTGAGACTTCTGTACAGCAGAAACAATACCTGGAGCAGATGGATCCCACTGACTAGAGCTGCACTTGCAACCACTGGATTCTTATCAACAATGGCTTGTTTCAGATACCGCTCAATCTGGGTGAGAAGGGTTCCATCTGTAATCCGACAGAGGACACGGATGGCATTTGCCCGATACATGTCTGTTTTACTATTCATATCTTTCATCAGGGAGCTTGTCACAATAATAACCTTGTTATGAGAAAAATTTCAGAAGTCAGTCCCAATTTTTGAGCATGCAAATGTACGAAGGAAATTAAATGATACAAAGTCGAGTCACCTCATCTGCAGAGGGGGACAACTCTTTTATGATCAGATAAACCATTCTCCTCAATCCTATATCTCTCGATTGGAAAAGCTTGGTCACAGAAAAGAAAACTTCCGTAGCTTCAACCTAATAATTTAATACAAAGTAACAAGAATCAATTGATGGCCAAAGTATACAATAACAAAATGATGCAACTAGATCACTAAAATTGACGATAAGATATTGATCAATGTCAAGGGAGCAACAGAACCATTCGGTACAGAAGAAACCTGACCTTTGTAAAGGTTTCCCCCTGGTTCAGTAGATACAAAAGCTTTGTGATAACCTGAAAATTGACGACAATGCCAAACATACAAAATCAGTTTCTGCTGAGCAAATAAGAAGACAGAAAAAAGGCAATTAGATGGATAATTTGGTAGTGCAAAGCAATAACCTGGGAGCATCTTCTAGCGTCGAGTTGAGGATCATTAAAAACCCTCGCTTCCTGAAGAACAGCACCCTTCTCAATCCCCAGAAACGGAGAGTACTCTACAGAAAATCAACATTAAAACAATTACTACAAAAATCACACCATTAACATTTTTAATACCGCGAAACGCGGACCTAATTAAACGAGGCTACAAGATCCCTATCACTATCCCACTGGCATTAAATCAAGACAAACCGAGTAGATTTGCCACAATTTTACTAACCGCATTGCGACATAACCTCAACAAAACTTAGAAAATATCCAGATCAGGACAAATTGAAGCAGATCAACAATAATTAAACCCTAATTCACTCAAATCCGATTCAAATGCCTCACAGTAGGTAAATCGAGAAACAAAACCGCTAAAACAAAGAGATCTGGGAACACGAATCGCCGATTGATGAGTCGCAACACAGAGAGCCGAAGTTGAACAAAATTGGGATAAAAAACCAGATCGAATTGGAGAGCGAGAACAATTGAGAGGTCTGTGAGTGAGGGGACATACCTTCGTCGTCGCGATCGTCGTCCTTCTTCACGAGAGGCTGAGCCATCGCAGAACGAAGTGAATCTCTGAGATGTGCAAAAACTGTAGGACTAAAACCTCCCTCCCTCTTCTCTCTGTGTGTTGTTCGTTGGTTCGCTTCGCGAGTGAGGTAGTTTGAAGGAGGAATAACAAGAGAAAAATGAGGGTTTCTTTCTAAAAACAACCGCACAGAGGGCTTCAGATCAGACGGTGAACTAGACGATGGAGTTCGGTTCCTCTGTGGCTGAGGATCTGGTCGTGGTGAAGTGTCTGCCCAATAGTAGTGCGCCACGTCTTGTGGCTAGTGGTTCTAGTAGGAGTTGAATTTCTAATTTACCCTTCCACTCAAAAATAATAGTTAGTGGTTGTTAAGCCACCTCAAATGGAAAGGGCTTAAAAGGTTCACAGCAAAAAAAATGACTTAATTTGTTCAAAAATTCATCACTAACCGATGACTGGGTTATAATTATATGGAGCCCATCAAGTTATTATTTGGCCAAATGAGCATCAGGCTGGCCAAATGAAGTTCCCTTCTATACCTATTTTTTTTTAGTCAATTCTTTAATTGTAATAATTGATTCAAATTCAACGGTAGTTTAATTAAATTAAGCAATAAATTGAAAGTATAAACTTAAAACTAAAAAATTATTAAGGGGTTATGTTTAGCTCATTCAGTTAGAGACGGTACATGAGTATAGTCTGACATTGTTCATTTAAAAATATTTTTTTTGCAAAGCTGGATGGGGCTATATTTAGCCATTTCAGATAGAAATAGCCTTACATTTCCTCATATATTTTCCTCCCAATCTATTGGAACTTAAATCACAAAATTTAAACTGAATTGACGTAAATAATCGACTCCAGTTGAGAAGCTAGGATGTCATCCACCACCTCAAATCAACTCCAAACATGCAGACAGCCCATAATAGCCCCCAATTGCCTATGCCTCAGCCATTAGACCAAGTCCAGCAGGGCCTTTAGCCCGATGGACCGTGGACAGAACAGGACCAAATCGCTAGGGCAATCAAGTCCAGCCCATGTGGGCTTTAGCGCCGAAGAGGGCCCGAGCGACAGGCCAGGCCCGAATCGCTGGCTCGAGAACTCGAGGTGGAGATGATGCAAGGCTGACGTCAGCCACGATTTAAGACATGGGTCACCGGACCCCTCGAGGGAGGGATTCATCCCGATTCTGATCTCGACTTAAAACTCCATTAAAAATTGTAATTTAAGCACAAAAATGATGCTAAAATGATAATGAACAAGATTCTACCACTGTGAGTAATAACCGTGGTCGAGATTAGCCGGGTTTGGTCACGGAGCTCGCTGGATTCTGGAAAAACGAAACATAAAGCATGCATAGTAAAAAGAACAAAATTTAACCATTAAGTCTTTACTCGGAATCACAACACCAACAAGAAAATCCCAAATATTCAAAGGAACAAGGAAATCTCACCTGAAACTACAAGCTAGAGCTTGAAGCTCTTGGGTTTAGGATCACTGCACTTCCCAATGCACCGATGGTGCATGCAAGCAAGGGATGATCCATATAGGGACCAAGGTGGTCCTAGGACCACCCGGATGCCAGAAAAACGCCTATGAAGATCCTTCGGAGGCCCTCCAAATATTACAATAGGAAGGACAAATTCACGCCTAGGACTATATGGGCTACGCCTAGGAAATTTATTTTGTTAAATGACATAGTTATGGATGGACCGTGATACAATCAAAATTCTGGTGCAGTGCATCCATGAAGGAGGTAGAGGAGTTGCAACTTTCCCGTGAGGAAGAAGGCAAGTATTTACAAATTAGAAGAAGGGATTTTATTCATGATGACCTAGCTTTGTTTTTACCATGATTTATGAATGAAAAATATTATTATTTAGTTTTTGTAAGTTTATCGTTTATTTCTCTTTTTTTGGACGTTTTGCATTGGGTGGTTAGGACCACCCAATGTGAGAATCCTGGATCCGCCACTGCATGCAATAACCCAGTTATGTTCCTAAAGTTGCCAGGAGTCCAAATATACAAGTTCCAAGTTCACAATGTGAAGAAATGGTAGGGAATTATTGTGATGCTCTCGATGCTTTATCCGAAATTACAAATAAAATTATTTTGTACTATTTTATAAAATAAAAATACTAATATTTTATTACCTATTGTCAGGGCTATTCAGTTTTAGGGGTGAAGATGCAAAAATCAGTTTTTGTTCATTAAGGACAGTTACTGTTCACTGGATGAATTCAATAGTGAATAGCCCTAGGGGGCATTTGCAACCCTAGAGTTGCTCTTACACTAGAGAACTAGAACTGAATACAAGGCCACCGGGCCACGTTTCATTCACTCTTGTAATTTGGAAATGTCATGTATTAAATAAAACTCCAAAACACCTTCATAATCTTGTACCAAATTCAAAATGTTATGTCAAAGGTTGTCATAAACCTTGTCAGCCATCAAATAACGCTTCAAATCTTCAGTACCCAATATTTGTACCAAAAAAGTACTAGCCTTCTTATATTTCGACACACCACCTACCGCATCTCTCTCTCTAACCTAGCAATAATACTATAATTATAAGAAAAATAAAACTAATCCAAAAGCCAAAAAACTCAACAGCCGACAAACTCTCCACCCCAACCCACCCTCGACAGCCACTCTACTCCGTCATCGACTTCCTACTTCCTCCTCGCCGCCAGCTGCAGCGTCTCCATCAGTCATTGACTCAACAACTTAAAGCTAAGCCTTCTGCCGCGTCTAGCTACAGTAAGTGTATTTGCAAAGGAACATAGCTATTGGCAATGCTGATGACTGGTGCAGGAAAAGATTTAAAACAACAAATACTTCTTTGCAAATTCATTCCTGGTAAGTAAACACGCATTAGTTATTTACTTTCATTTCTTTTCTCCCTCTATCTTTTAATTTTCAAAACAACAAATACCCAAAAACAAGAGCAAGCAAATAGAAAAACATAAGGGGCAAAGAGAGTAAGAAAAAACAGATAAGTCATTTACAACATTCTAACGGAAGGTACATGGACGCGTGGGAGACGGTAGCTACAGAGGGAATATATTCAGGCAGTGAGCAGATGGGACGCTTTCTCAAGCCGGAGTTTTCGTGAAATGTATCTCTTTTTTCTCCCAATGTTAAAATTGACTGTTTTTCCATGTGGGGTTACAACAAGCAGCAACACATTAGAGCATCTTTTAGTTTCTCAAACCCAGTATCTTCATCAACAATACAGAAAGCTACGAAGGACATACTATGCGAGGCATTGAGAACAGTGGATACAGAAGATGGAGGTACCTGCTTCCCGGTTGGTTCAAACTATCTTCCTATGCCCTCCGAAAGCCCATATCTGAAATAAACACGAAGCAAAGTCATATTTCATAATAAGCAATATGGCACTTTTTCTAATGAATGATGCATGGTAGACTGATTGAGAACATAAAGAAGAAAACCAGCATAACTCCATGAATATCAGACTCAGAGATATAGGATAACTAGAACAAAGATACTTAACTCCCGTGGTAGATTATGCATACAAGGATGCTTTTGCATGTCGAAGTGTCATAGGAAGGAGAGATTCTCTCGTGCAACCAATATTTAGTCCTAGTGGTGCCACCGTCCAATAAATGCTTGCCTTGTGTTATAAAAGTGCACTCAGAGTCTAATTGGCTATTGACATGTCTTGAATTGGTGATATGAGCATAAAAAGGGTACTAACTTGCAACATAAACATCAAATTACACCGCCTTATTTTATATTCTTTTTCCTCTACTTTTATTTGCATTCATGATTGCAGAAAGAAACGCATTAAGAAGATAAATCAACGAATAATAGTAAAAATGATGTTTCCCATGCATGTTGCATGCAGAATGGCCTAAGTGAAATAACAGATACAGGGCTAAGGGAAATAACCTTTAAATTTGTATCCCAACTTCCTGTACACAAGGCACTTCCATCAGCCGACAAACCCAAACAGCTAATCTGTGCCTCATGTGAGTTTTGGAGGGATCCCAAGTTCAAAACCACCTGTCACAAAATGAGAGAGCAATTAGAGCCAATTCATCCACTTACAGGCGTTGCCATAAAATCCATAGCCACAAGCCAATATTAATAAAATGATGGAACAAAATCAAAATGCAAGATTTACAAGACTAGTTTATGACTAGGCATTCTAAAAGTGTTACAATTGTATTTATGAAAATTTTGCACCATAACATCTCATTTGGTAGGATTAATTTATGACTCTGACATTTAAAAGTATGACATTTTTATTTACAAAATATTGACATTTCTACGTTGCAGCATGGACAACCATAACCTCCCAAGGTGGAACCCAACAGCTACTCCTCCTTCCCCCGACCCTAGGTATTGAAGGAGGTTTACTAAACAAACTTTATTCCTCAAATTGCATGCAATGCTATAGACGTTATTTTGACATTATGATTGATCACGGTATAGGCAGGGCACATGGCAATAGACTTTACCAGGAAACCTTGACAATCCAAGATGCATTTTCTTGCTTTAAGAATAACTATCACAAATGAAAACCTTAACTGTATTTTCAACCAAGGAAGTGAGACTTATATTAAGATTATATCAAGTGCTAGAACCTATGAGAAACACAATCAAGGGAGAAATAAGAGCTAAGCTACAGAATTTCAAGTTACCCTGCTAAATGGAACCAGTTGGGTAGGATGACTTTACATTGTGAACACGACATTCTGCTGTGTTTAGCTTAAAAAACAAAACATTCATAAAATGCTTATATTTACAAGTCATATTTGAGAATAGAAAAAATAACTTATAAATCAAATGTATGTAAATGTGACGCACCACTCATGCAAGATGTTGCCAATAAACATGCTGAATAAAATGCTTATAGACCAAAACTAGAATCTAAAGTACAAGACAACATGACTGTACGGCATCAGCAGAATAACTTATTAAATAAAAGAAGGGGGATCAATTGAAGATGCAAAAGCATATTTATATTTGGTGAAGAGGTCAAATATGGCCAACTAAATTGGCTTTACCTTTGCCAGCAAAGTATCCCATACATAGCAATCCCCATTTGTGTATCCAGCAAAGAGAAGCCTTCCTGATATTGAGAATGCAATTGTTTTCACAGGTGGTACATCATTATCACTGTGTGGCTGATGGTATACTTGGAGTTGGTGCCCAGTTCTAATGTCAAATAATCTGCAAGTTCCATCATCTGAGCCAGTTCCAAATCTATTTCCATCTGGAAAGAACTTTACCACATTAACATCCCCCTCATGACCATGAAATGTTCGCACTGCTCGACTTGCAACACGAGTGTCCCACAATCGAGCAGTTGTATCACAGGAACCAGAGACAAACAATCTTGAGTTGCTTTGATTGATGGATACACTGAAAGAATGCAAAACAATTTACTTAGAATTCCATGAGAAATAGTGTCCTTTCGTAAACACTGAGGTTTGTGTGACAAATAGAGTGCTCATGATGGAAAAGCAAAAGTAAAAGCAAACGGTAAAGGTACAGGAGGCAACATTAAGGATTAAGGAAGATTCTTTTAAACTCAAATACAGAACAGAAAACCATATATCAGGATAACTAAAAAGACATCACTTACCAGTCAAAGTTAGGAATGAATGGCAAGCCTAGACACAATTTCTAACAGCATTCAGTATGTTAGAGCAAACAGTTCCATTACATCGTAAATTCATGGACATGAAAATGGACCAGAAACTTCCTGCCCATATCCAACCGAGAACTGCTAAATCAAAGGATTCCAGCAGATGAATTAAAAGAACAAATTTCCATGAGCTATGGTTTACAAAAGTATCAAGTTTAATCACTATTGTTCAGCTAAAATACAAAATTCTTTATTTCTGCTTCACAATATGTGAGGCTAACAAATAAAATATGCAGGTGCTTATTGAACACTACCACCAGAACCAGATGCAATAAATGTTACACATACAGCCATTTAAAATCAGCCGGTATACCTCAGTACATCTGCAGTGTGTCGTCCAGACTGAAATTCACCTCCAAAAACTGAAGTCCTGAGTCCAGTAGTAATATCCCACAAAACACATGTTTGATCTCCAGATCCAGTAATCAGGTGGGTGTCCTCATCTGGATCGTATTGACAGGAGGAAACATAACCCTTATGCCCATTAAGTGTTCTTGATACAGGTAGATTCCCATCCTTGTCGCACAGAGAATTCAGGTTGAAAATAGAGCAAGCACTATCAAGGCCACCACAAGCAACAGATTGACCAGTCGGTGAGAAAGCACAAGTCATGACCCATGCACAAGGTAATTTTATAGCATGAGTCTTCTGGCTTGTTAGCGCATTCCACACTATCAAACGCCCGTCTTGAGATGCACTGACAATTCGATTCTTTTCAGAGGTCCAATCTAACGAATACACCTGCAGCAGTCTCAGCGAGCATAAATCTTATAGAACCTTCTCATATTCAAACTGGCATCACAAATACTTTAACTAGACATAAACTGATTTTAATTATTTGTAAGGGTGAAGAGTAACACAAATCTTGTTCTATTACTTCTTTTCCTTCATAATGTCAAAATGTGAATCAATTTAGTTCCTATATAATTTTGCATAGTTTTGTATATCCAATTTATTTTTTTATAAACCTCAAAACCACTGTGCTCTTTCTCCACTAATTTTCCATTGCACATTTTGTTAGCTACTCACCTCCCACAAACTCTATAGCAATATTTAATCACGGGTAGTAGCTCTCTTAGACCTGACAGTTTCTTAGCTGGACAATTCTACCATTCTACACCCACAATCTCAAAAGAAAATGAAAGAAGACATGGCTAGGCCGAGACCCCCCGGACATGACTTCTTTTCAAACAAATTATTGTTTTAGTTTTTAGTTTTTTTTTTTTTTTTTTTGGAACTATGTAGGAGGATACAAATGTTCAGTTAAGAAAGAGGACTTCTTTTACGGTGGCAATAGGGCTACCCTTTATATGATGTCAAATTTAAAATCTTCCAATTACTACAGGTCAATCTCCTAGTATTGATTGGGCTTGCTGCCTGAAATGCCACTACCTATTAATACTTTCGACCATTGTCTTGAATGCATTTAACTCCAATTACTGTCTTCTAGACATTTAACTTAGTCCATATCCCTAATCAACCTACCCATTTTTTTGGCTAGTTTGTAGATGCCTTTTCACGTCTTTTATACCTAACCAGCGATACAATTCGTGCCCTTTTTCTTTGGTATGATTTCACTCTCAAAAATTACTCACACTCTCCCAACTAGTCAAACCCAAAAATTACAATTTCACATATCCAAAACATAAAAGAAACTAGCTTTGTAATCTGAATAGCACGCTTCAAACAACCAATGCCCAACAATTCCACTAACCCATACGAATGTGATTCGAAAGAACCGAAAGATGCTCACTTTTAAAAACAAAACAAAACACAACACAGCAAAAACACACAGAATTACATGTGGGCAATCATACCTTCCCTGTATGACCTTGCAAGGTTCTGCAGCATACAAGATCGGTGGGGCCAAATGTGAGCGGAGTCTTCCCCTGAGACCTTGCATACCCAGCCACTGCAAAAATTCCACCAGCACAACCAATTAGATCTAAAACCCCCAAAAATTACAATCCAGTAGAACAATATTCGGTAATAATTAACAAACCAGCAAACCCACCACCGCCATACCATCAGTGTCGAGCAAGGAGGCGCGCTTCTGCTTCAACCGCTCTCTGAGCGAGTTGACGGTGTCGCTCGCCGCCACGTGGCGCTCTTTAAGCTCCGCAACTGACATTGCTCGGAATTCGAGCTCAGGATTGGGTCATGGAGCAGAAGTCGAAAGAGTCCTCCGGTTCAGAGCGAAATTAGGGTTTCTGCTTCTGCTTCTGCTTCTGCAAATCCAATGGGAAGCTAAAACTCGCGAGGAAGGAAGGGAAGCTCTGAATGTACGTGTGTGAAAGGTGAAAAGGCGAAGACGGTTGTTGGCTTCTGGTCTCGTGGCTGAGAGAGAGGGAGAGAGAGGGAGAGAGAGCTGTGTGACCTGTGAAGACGTTGTGGCACTTTGCGTGCGAGTCGTGAGGGTACAGGTGTAATTTCCAGTGGCGGCTCCGGGTCCCGCGTTGGGCCACTTGGCAATTTTTCTTCGGAAGATGTTGTGGATGTGAGACACCGTGTCATGTGGAGTCTTATGTCATAAACTCACATGTCACACGATTCATGTGAATGCTACAACTTTTGCTTAGATTCGAATTTAGTTGTTATTCACATTCCGCTTGAATATAAATATAGCAATTTGTATGAAACAGATTTATTGTTATTCTCATTTTCCGTTTGAATATAAATTTTTGAACTCAAAGTCCATTTAGTATGGCAATTTGTATGGAATAGATTTATTGTCATTATGTCATTCTGTTCTATTCATAAATCTTTAAGTCTAAAATTATCTAGTATAGCAATTTCATAGAACAAATTTATTGTTATTAAAGCTTATTGTTCGAGTAATGTCATGTCTTGTGTTAAATTCTTTTTAAATTAACATGATATTATTTTTTCAAACATCACGTCACAGTTATTTTGTTTCTAATTATTTTATAAAGAAAACTAACGAAAAGTCAAAAAAAAACTTTAGTTTTTATGAAAAATGACAAATAAAGGTGTAGTGAATAGTACCAAGGAAATGTAAAAATGTGGTTTTTCGTTAAAAGTGAACAATACCGAGAGTCTTTCATTAAAACTCCCTATTTTATATTTTTATGTGTTGAATTCTCAAGGAGCGAGGGACCGGTTGAAACTTTATTGTTTAATGGATTCTCTTTGTGGAGATCCGGATGATCAATCAATTGTGTCTGTTCATCGTACATCGTGCGGTCAATTTTCGTTAGGTACTGTTTATATTTAATTTTTAAATAAATAATTTTTAATAATTTTTAATTGCACGATGTACAATGAACGGACACGATTGCTTGATCATTTGGATCTCCACAAATAGGATCCTATTCCTTTTTTAATTAGCTCATTTTGTAAGCTCAAAATGTGTGAATAGACACATTGGGTGACAATATTAACAATGTGTGAGAGGAGGGAATGGAAGGGGATGAGAATAGGAAAGAAGAAAATCCTACTTCATTTCACAAAATACATAAATGGATATGAAAACTAGGCAATTGGAATGGAAATAAACTAATTAAATATAATACAAATGGATCAACAATTTGTTTTTTTATAAATGATAGTGTTAGTGAGTTAAATTGTTATTTGTTAAGGAGATGGGAACCAATGAATATGAAACTCGCATCATAGTGCATAGGTATGATTATTTTTTACTACTGCGATGAAGTCCCATCTGTAGATGGATGGGCACTTGAAAAAAATAAAAATTATTTTCTTATAATTTATGACATTGGATGTACTGGGTGCCCAACACACTGACAAATCTCTCATTTGATGCAAACAATAGGATAATTTGAAGCAATGGTCCTGAATTCCTTCGCGATTTACATGTTTGTCATTTAATTCGTTTTTAGTTCTTGCACTATTGGTCTTGCCATTAAATCTGTTATATTTTTTTGACTAAATACATGAGCAAATGAGGTATTTTACCTCGTAAAAAAAGTGAAATAAAATTGGTATAAGAAGTAAAGGGAGATATCACTTAATATTTCGGTCTAGTCGTATTTTTTTTCACTTGTAAGTGAGAGCTCTTAAGTTCGATTATCGGGAAAGACGAATTCGAACCACATTATTGCTAACTCATTATGACTCTAAGTCCACTTTTCACTCCCTTAAAACAGATAATATCGTTTGTTCAGAGATCAGAGTGGGGTTGTTGTGGTGGTTGGGGAGTGGGGATAAGGGGCCTGAGTGGTGGCAGCAGCATGGGTTTGGGAGTTGAATAGCTGTATGGGTTTGGGTTTGAATATCAATATGCATCGATTGAATTCAATTCATTTGATATGATAATACAATACTTGTTTAGAGTATTTATTTTTGCATTTAAAACCTCGAGTATCACTTGTATAAAAGGAAAAATAAACATAAAAATCATCCCAAATAGATCACAGATCATATACGTCTTTTCCCAAAGAAAATAAAATATAGCAGCATATATGTGAAAGTGTAAAATTAAATAAAATGCCAAAAAGTTCCATTGCCGGGAATCGAACCCGGGTCTCCTGGGTGAAAGCCAGATATCCTAACCGCTGGACGACAATGGATTACTTGATCATTGGTCTCACAATATTGTTATTAAATATATGTTCACAAAGCAGTTCATAACCTGGGTTTTTTTTTACTAAATCCATCGACGAACTAGATCAATTATGTTGCCCAGAGTTAATAAGTATATATAGATGAACCAATTTTCAACCATAGGTGCAATGGCGGTTTACCACAATCACTGAAAATAATAATACTTATACATCTTGATGCGGGTTTCCTAACAATTGAGGATTTTACCCCAATAATGATATCATTTATAAGATAGAAAATTAAAAAAAATTCAATCATAGGCCAACCTAACCTGTCAAGTTAAGAAATGTTTAGCGTGACAATTAGTAATTTTGCAAGTGTTGGTTTGAATCTTCCTCTTCAACCTACTCCTTTTGAGTTCAAACTATCCCTCATTCCCCTAGTTTAGTTAAATTTAGGGTATATTAGCATATCATTTATCATAAAAAAAAATGGTAGAATGTGAATATAAGTTTCTTTCATGACTAACTTCTTTTGGAAGTCGGACTCGATAATTTCATCCTTCAACGTAGCTTGAATTTAGCGAGTTATTCAATCTAATCCAATCCCAGACACCAAACATGAACAAAGTGTAATTGAATCAATTGTATATGTACGATTTTCATTTCTATCAATTGTCAACAAGAGAACTTTATAATTTTCTTCCTAGTTAGTTAGTAATTGCTTATAGCATGTTTGTGATTGCGCCTGTAATGGTTAAAAGTACGTTTTGATAACTAACATCATTTTATTACTACGTTTAACTAAAAAAAAAGTTTGAGTGTTTGTGAGTTATATTAGCGCTTTCAAAGAAACACTTGCATTGTTCATTTGAAAGTGCTTTTAAAATGACTTAAGGTGCTTTTGGTAAAATAGATTTTAGAATAAGCATCAGATATGTGCTTCTTGCAAAAAACATTTGACTGTTTTTCCAGGATCAATTAAATTTTTACTACGAATCGGTTTTAAAAACATTTTTAAGAAAAACGCTTTTAATTATTTTAAAAATAGTTTTCAACGAAATATATTTTTATGTAAGGCATTAAAAAATGTATACTCCACTTCCCTGGCCCCATGCCATGTTTCTTGGCAAAGTAGCAATTGCTTCACAATGCAAAAGCAAATCTGATATGTCCATCAAAGGTTGGAATCTAGTTCCTATTGCTACTTGGGCTATCATTGCTGCTGACAATGCCAGGTGCCCATCAATCGAACATTAACAAAAATGTTGACGTTCACTCAAGCGCATAAACGATGGCAGTACGATTCTTGTTCAGCAACGAAAAAGATTGTTCTCTACGAAATTCAGCTCATGATCTCCTCCAACAAAGTAGAGTTTAAATACCGCTAAATAATTATCGGTTAGAGGTAAGCAATGCGGCCGAAAAACATTACCACTGGGCAACTTCTAGTTCAATAAGGCGACCGCAAAGATTTCACTAGCCACATTGTTTGCGAAAGTCGGATGCAGTCTTCAACATGAACAAAGCTCTAACTCAATCCAATCAATACTCGAAAATTCTCGTAAATTTGTATTCGGAATAAGGCCTAGAGAGGAGAATACCGAGAGTCGAACGGTGGTACAAACCCCACAAAATTTCCACTTTTTGTACCAAATACATACGCGAAATCAAAACCTTCTTACCAAGGTTTAGGAACAAATATCCGGAGAAAGAACTAGTTCATTCACATTCCCACTTATGGTAGAGTTCTTGCGGTTAATATATATCCCAAATAAAACTAGGAACCTTTACAATTAAACGGCTACATATATAAATTAAAAACAACAAACAAGCACACCAATACCTTATTCCTTGTATCCAATTGATTTCTAACCTTAACGAATCCGTTATTCGGTATAATATTAACTTTCCCTGCTTCCACAGGTAGTCATGTACTTCCACCAGTGTAACTGCAAGCATTATAACCTGCAATCAATTCACAGACTTAATTAATTAGCAAGAGTTCCGAAACAAATCAAGCAGACATTTTTTCACAGGTAGTCATGCTGGTTTTGGAGATGTTCCATTTTTTCACCGGTATAAACAAGTGCAATCATTCACAAAAGGTGTTGGATTATAAAGAGAATGGTTATCACCACAAAAGTCAAAAGATAATACACGTTTACAGTTCTAATCGGTCACTTTATGAATTATTATCCCAAAAAGTAAATCACCCTTTTATGTTAAGTGTGTCCTCATCATGGAAAACACAGGCCATTTCGATATGTGCTCGTGTTAAAGAAAACTTACTGGGATTTGAGGATGTGAGCATCGCTGTTTGTGAGAAATCGCAATTCAGAGGAACTGTGCCAACAGTATGATAATACAGATTCATGGCATAGGCAGCGTGCGATGCAACAGTGTTTGGGTCGAAACAGGCGCCTCCTGGTTGGATTGCGCTGCAATCAATACCATGGCCGCAAGCATAGTCAAGATTTGCCTGCAATTGAGCATCAGAAACGCCGGATTTGGGCACACACCACTGTGCTGAAGTAGGCTTGGGTGAAGGAGACACCGTTGGTGTTGATGGAGTCTGAAGGATAGAAATCCAAGGGTTATAACTAATCATGCGTATTATAAAAGCATAGAATATTAGGCATTACAAGGTCCGGCCAGATACAGGACATGTTATGTTCTCATACGTATTGAACGGTCCATATAACGAATTATCTAGATTTGCAGTCAACAAATATAACACATAAAAGTGATGCGGTAAGAGAACATTTTGCTAGAAGGTTTTAAATATGTCACCTGGCTACTCTTTGTGAGACCAACTTCATATGTCGCAGTTAGATCAGGCTTGAACAGACCAAAGGATCGCTCAGAGGCTGGACCAGGTTTCAAATCCTCATCATAGAGCGCAAAGATATAAGTCTCCACAGATTTTCCAGGCATCAACGGAGTTCCAACCATGGATCTAAGGTGTGCAATCAGATTGCCATTATACGCCCTTGCATTCTCCACACTAGTTCCAACTTCGTTGCTATCTCCATGGTATGGCCATCCAGTCTCAGCGATCAAAATGTCAATGTCCTTGAATCCAACTGCATTCAAGGCTGACCGCACGGCATCAACCTAGAGAAAGTAAAACTCCGTCATTTATATTACTGCATCAATCAATGACTTCAAAAGCATAAGGGTTAAACCATTGGAACTCTCTAATTAGTTAGCTTGTCATTAAAATTGTCATTGCAAGAAAAGAAAACACTGCACATAGTTCAAACAAGTTATGCATTTACTAAGCTACACAGAAAAAAAAACTCCGTTCGATTAACGATACCAAAAGGAAAATACTTCAAAACTCGATTTCATTTTCCAATTTTCTTTCACATGGGGTAGGACCTATGATATTGCGATACAATGGTAAAAGATTGAGGTCTTACAGCATCATCCAACCGCAAAAGATTCGAATGCTATCTCAAAGATCTGCGGGGAAAAAAACCCATTGCTGCTAAAGTTTCACTAACATTTTCTCCTATAGGAAGAAATAGGAGGTTTATACTTTTATATGGTGGTCCCAAATTAAATTTTTGGTTCTATGAAACAAAAAAATTTGTCTAGGTTTTTTTTCAAATACATTGTACTAAATCCAAAGCCAATAGAAATCATGGCCTCATTAAAATTATTGTGATGGGCCACTAGCCAGCCTGTCACATTGTCACCCTGCATCAATTGCATATAGAAGGTAATTTCAATGATCCCATCATTTCCTTGATAAACCGAAGGACAATAATACAAGAGTAATATGGATGACGCTAATTAAATGACCGTTGAAATTGGGGTTTCCAAAAACCCTCATTTCCTACACCTAAACCTTATTATCCATGTTTTTTATTAAGCTAAGAGCATTTCCAAATGAGATGTCAAAATATCCAAATCAGCACTAATACTAAAGAAAAGGCAACAACAATGTATTCAAATCGAAAAGCCAAATCTGATATGACATGACATGAATTGACAGCCCACACCCTTGCTACCAAAATTGACAGCAACTTCAATTTTTTTTTTTTTTTTGAATTGATTACAAAAATGCATTTTATTATGTTTTAAAACATTTATATAATTGCTTAATGTAATAAAATAATAGTTTAAAGTGCAAAATAGACTGTCAAATTAAATTTTATGTTTATAATTAGATGTTCAAGTAAAAGACCTAAAAGTTAAAGACATGGTAATATTATATTAATTGATTTATTCTACATTTTCTTTCATTTAGTTTTTCAACTAATCCTCACACCCCACGTTGTCTAATTTTCTCTAATCTACTTTTGACTCTAAAAGTACTTTGAATACTTTATCCGTGCTTTCCATAGAAGCACCTACATGAAACCCTTCTATTGATTTTAGCTTCTAACAAAAGTGCTTATGTGCATGCTTCTCAAACAAACCGCAAAGTGAACGCCAATTACCAAAAAAACCATTAGTTCTAAACTCTTACGTCAATGTCGTGGACTCATGATTTAAAGACTAACGTGTGAGTCGTCGTATGACGCAAATCGCAGTCCGTTGACGGTTGACCCACGGGTCAATTTTTCAACTGGGCTAGATCCATTCAATAAAAAGCCCAAATCCGGCCCACTAAAGTGTAAAACTCGCTCACCTGAGCATCGAACATGTTCATGTACTTGATCCCGCTCCCCGAGTCGACTCGTCCCGCGTTGGGTTGGAACAAGCAAAACGCCAGCGTTTCGGGCCTCGGGTCGCTCTGGTAAGCAAAAAATGGGTACGGGTTGACCGCAAACGGTGATCCATTGTCCCTCTGGAAGGCGAGAAGTCCTTTGAGAACGTCCTGGAATCCCGGGTTGAACCGACCGGAAGATGGCGGGTCGGACTGGGCTAAAACGGCCATGGAGTGCACCGTGGAGACCCGGACCTTGCCGCCGAGAGACGCGGCGGAGAGGGCAGATAGGACATTTCGCATGGCGGGAAGGAGCTGGGAGATGAGGCCCTGGTCGTTGGATAGGAGAACCTCGTTGCCGACATTGATGAGGTCGATTTTGCTGGCAGGGTAGAAGGGGAGGACGTTGGAATTCACCCACTGCGCCGCCGCGTTGGGATCGGAGGCGAGGGCCGGGATGTCGCCGTTCGAGGCGCCGATGGCGATGGCGATGCCGGAGCCGGCGAGGGCCTTGATTATGGCCGGGTCGGCGCCGTAGAGACGGACGCGCTTGATGGCGGTGGACTGGAGGAGTTTAGCGGTGTCAGAGGGCGGCGGGAGGTTGTCGGCGACCTGGCCGTAGTTGACGCCGATGAAGGACTGTGAGTCTGCGATCAAAACAAACCGTTTCAGTGGGGTTTTTCCCTACTTACGAGGTGGTGAGGTAAGTAACGGAAGGTTTGGTGGAATTCGAGCAGTGCTAATAGCTGTGCTCTCATGAATTCATTACGCAAAACTTTAACAAATTTTTATATTTTTCTCGGGAAAGTAGAAGTAATTACGTACCTGCAGAAAGGAAAGCGGTGAATGAGAGGAAGAGAAGGAGGATGGGGAAGTGCGAAAGCGACGACGCCATGGACGATGACGATGAAGTGTGTCGACAGAATGGATACTAGTGAGAAGCTGTGTGCTGCTTTTGTGCAGAGTGCGGAAGACGACGGAGGAATATATAAGGAAGGAAGCACCGGACTTCAGACCCCAAAACAAACAAGATTGAGGGCAACGGTCAGAAAGTAAGCAAGGTGACTCTGAACTCAAGTGCTCACGTGCGATGGGACCCCACCTGTCTCTCAGTCTTCTCGTTGACGTGTGCCAAATATTTATCCATTTTTGTATGTTACTTGTATGTTACGTCTAATTAATGAGATATTATATTTGTTAACAAGTGTTATTTTTTTCTAACAAATGCTTTTTCGAATGAGAGATATCAAGAAGACTTTCTGAGAGTGAAATTTTCTGACACTTCACAGTTAATGTCAATTTTTATGCTAATATTATAAATATTATGTCAAAAACATAAGATGACAGATAGTCTATGGATAGTTATATTTTTGAAAGAATATCCTTAGCATTTATCTTTCTGGAATTCGTTTTAATTTTCTACCATTCTCTGCTGGCCTTTTCTATTTAATTTTAAACTTGTCTTTCTCAATTTATTTCTTCAATTTAATGGCTAAAAAAGGTTAATGACTATTAACTCCAAGAAGAAATCGAGTTTTGATAGCTGATATATGAATAAGGATAATGCTAGGAACATTAAATTTGTAAGTTAAATGATGTTTTAGTAATAAGAAACAAACATGTTAATCGACACTTAATTAATAATCTAACCATTGACAACCACAACATTTAACTTACAAATTTAGTTTAAAATATTTGATCTCCCTAGATGTTTAACCAAATTATTGTATTAGATTCAATGTTAAAACCTTAAATTCTCATTGGAATAAAAACACGGGAGTTTGTTATTATCATTCCCAAAGAATCATTGTGCACTCCTGCTTAGGGTTTAGTTTGTGGTTACTTAATCTTTTATAGAAAAGTGGAGTCTTAACTATGTTTGGTAAATGATTAAAAAAAAGTGTTTTCTGTTTTTTTTTTCCAAAATCATATCCAAAACAGCAGAAAGCAAGAGCAACTCTAGACATGTTTTTTTTTTTTTTCATTGGAGGTGGGTGAACAAATACCAATTAATGCAACTTTCATATCGACAATCCTACCCCAATCTTAACACTTTTTTTTAGCTAAAAACACTTTTATTACTATAGTATATCAAGCAATTTTGAAAAAAACACAACAACACCAAACTAGCTCTTAGTATTATATTCTCTCGAGACTGACGGGGCTGGAACCTGCAGCTTCCGCCTTGACTAAATTTTTTTATCGAACAAGGTCAAATTGTGTCAGCTAAAACCCTCACTCTATGAAACGACTTCAGCAAACCTTTGAACTAGATAAAGGTGTACTTGGGTGAAGTCGTCGTTTCTAATGAGAGATAGGGACAACGTGAAGAAAGTTGAGATTTCACTATAAAACCAATTGGCAATATATATAGACATTAGCTCAACTTACTTATAAGCTCATGCAAGATCTTTCCTCCTATCAATGTGAGATTCATTCTCAACCGTAAGTACATGAGGTTTTTACTTTATTTTGAGTTATTATCACAAATGATCTCTAAAATTGACCTAACTCATCACTGTAGTCCATTAATTTGAAAATCAATCATTTTCGTCCTTAAAATTGACCTAAAATATTAACTTGATCCATGCCATCTAGTTTCGTTAGATTTTCTATTAATTTGTTGATGTGTCAAGATATGAGCGGGTAATTTGGTGTTGTGCTCATTGTCATTGACAATACTTGTATTTAGGTAATTAGGAATAATGTCGTGGAGTTGATCACTCATATGGTAGTGATTCTATAAAATTAACTATCAGAGTTTTTTTTATAACAATTTCATTTTGAGTTATCGTTGTAAAAAATTTCTAAAAAAAATAAATATTGGAAAGTAGTTGGATTGACTACTAGAGTGTTCGCACGCGGTTGCGTTTAGACTTTCAGATTTGGTTGGGTGTTGGTCGGTCTTGCCTTTGGAGAATCTCAGCGTCATCAACCCACCTACTCTCTGACGGTGGAAACATGGAATTCCAAGTGCAAAGGGACTTTTTGGTCGCTGAGAAAGTTATTCTTTCACACTTGCCGCGAATATGCAAAGGAACTTTTTGAACAAAAAACTTCCCCGAGGGGTAAACTAGCACTGGTACACCCGCAGAGTTCTTGTGTTTAAATTCAGGACAACAGCAAAAATATTATCATTTATATAACTCTACTTGAATTACGTGACTTGTGCTCATAAACATTTTTGTTGGAATTGCGATAATTTAGGCGTGAGGGGAGTTTCAAACCCCGGACACATAAGTAGAAACTCAATACTCTGTACACTAGGATATTAGATATTAAAACTGAAGTATTTCATAAAAATGTAACTGAAAGTACGACGACTCCATATTGCTTGAACTATAAGGGAACATGTTTGAGATTGTTTTTAAAATGGTTAAAAGTGTTTTCTGCAACCAAAAATGATGATTGCGTTTGATAGAAATTTATAGAAGAACTGTACTTTATACAAGTGGTTTTAGGAGAAGAATCTGCCAAATGCTTCTTCAAGAAACACTAAAGCACTTGTAGATTTTTAATAAGGAATTCAAAGTGTGTATATTTAAATCATTTCCAACTCATTGAGATTAGTCTAGTGGTGGCGATGGATAGAATGATGGTTGTTCTTCTAACTGCTTTTTGGAATACACTAAAAAAAAAATACTTAGGGACATATGAAAATACGTTTATCCGTGTTAAAATACTACCAACCAAACCTAGATGAGTATAACCGACAGATATACACACACGGTGAGTTTCAGGTTTGTGTGTGTGTGTTAGATGATGAAATGAAAGGATGTAACGTGTAACGAGTGGACCTCCCAAACTTGTGGGGTTTGCTTTGCTCAAGGAAGACTTGGTGAAGGACTTTGAAGTGAGGAAGACTTGGTGAAGGACTTTGAAGTACTCTGCAGTGAGTTGCTAGCTGTAATAAGTCTGCACTGGCTAAAATGGATGGATATGGAAAAGGCCACGTATATACTTGAGGACTTTATGCAATCTCTACCAGGTGGTGAAAGCAAGGGCAACAATGTTAGGCCATCTCTAACCGAGGGCTGGCCAGAGGGCTCATTTTAGTCATCTGGTCCTCCAAGATATTAATAATTTAATGAACAATATAGGACCATATTTGCCTCAATCTCCAACTGAGGGCCAAAGGGTCATATGGCTCGTTTTAGCCATATCACAAAAAACCATCTCCAACCGAGAGCCAAATGGCCATAGGGCCAAACATAATTTATTATTTAAATTTAAAAACAACAACAATTTAAATTTAAAAGCAACAACTTAAATTTAAAAACTACAACTTAAATTTGAAATAGAATGAAGTGAGATAGTATGCAAGGGTGAAAATTATGTGAGAAATGGTGTAGAAATGACTTAGGTGTTTATAGAAGAAAAAAAAAGGTTTAAATTCATAACAAAAAAAAAATGTAAGGCAACGGCTAGCTACAGTCAGTTAGCTGTTGTATTCAAAATTTTAAATTATTTGTGTCGGTTATAACCGATACGATTGCAATTCAAATTACTATTCATGTCGGTTATAAACCAACATGATTCCGTCGAGTCAAACTGATTCCTGCGATGCCATTTATATTCAAATTAACCGACACGATTTCAATAATAAAAATTATTCATGTTGGTTATATCTGACAGGAAATCCGACACTTTTACACAAAATTCTGGCGGCTGGCTGGCGGGAAGGGGCCAGCCCTCTGGCCCTTTGGCCCTTTCAGATTCCATCGGGCCCACGAGCCCTCTGGCCTAGCCCTCGGTTGGAGATGATTTTTGGACTATTTATGGCCATCTGGCCATCTGGACCCTTCAGTTGGAGATGGCCTTAGCCTCCAACCCAATAAACCCTCTCCAGCAATCCATAAAGCAAAGGCAATTGGTGAGCCAGCCACTGCCTCCTAGAGCTAGAAACACCTTATTTTGTTTCGTACAAGGGTGACTTATCATATTTAGAATCACTCTGCCACGTGCTCTGTTTACTATTCTTTCGTACTCTCTTCTCTTTACCACGTGATAGGTCAGCGAAGCGTGAGCAGGCGCGGATAAGGAAACGGCAAACAGTTTGACCTCACGCGAATGAGCAACGACGAAATGACAAGATGAGGTGCTCCGGGCACCCCCAAAGAAGGGTCGAAGGTTTTGGGCTTGTAGGGGGAGGGGGAGCGGCCCCCGGGGGAATCCAACGTGACAACTTTGCGAGGTTGAAATCACAATTGTTTTTGGTTGAACTTGAGCACAAACCATGGCGAGAAAAAAAAAAAACAAATCAAGAATGTGAACATATACAATAAAAATAAATAAATTGGATGCGTCCCGCGTACCAACTCAAATGCATCAAATCTAATTCGAACTCCAAGGTTAAGTGAATTAGGCCGGGAATAATACTAGAATGAGTGACCTCCTAGTAAGTCCTTTAGTTTCATTCAGCTAGCACCTCTAGTCTGTTTGATGAATAAAAATTTCATCCAACTTAGATTTTTCAAATGTGAATACGTCCACAAATGGGAAACGTGAACTTACGTAATGAATTGGACGAAAGTGAAATCAGAACGAAACTGTAGAGATGAAAGTGAAAATCCAAGTTTATTACAAGGACTAATAGTGCAATTTGGCCTTAAAGAAACGTAACTATTTAGAAGTACAGGCAAACACATCTCAAAATAATGTAGAAGGTGACTAGAAATATATGATCAGGAACAAAAAGATTGAGATAATGTATTACAAGAGCAAAAGTGCTAATTCCAGCACACTCGCAATTGCGAAAAAACATCGCTACAACACTCATCTAGAAACAATCTTCCAAAAACAATCATGCAAAAGAATCTCATTTTCCATGAGACGTGTAAATCAATCATCTGGTTTGATAATCCAACAAACCACCAGTGAGATTGATAAGAGCATAACCCACAAGGCTGGGAATGTGTCACCCTTATAAAATGAAAGCAATTGAATAAAGGAGAAAGTAGAAAGAAGAAGAACAAAAAAGCCAATCCTCAATCCATCCTAGTATTCTCTTCTTCAAGTACGAGATAATTGGTATAAAAAGAGTCCAAATTACCCTCCGGCTGAGTGAGAGACCGGAGTAGTTTCAAAGCGACCATCCTTAAACATATGAATAAACTGTTCCGGCAAAGCATGCTCCGCCTGCAAGATAAAAAGTGGTAAACTCAAGAAATCACATAACATTTAGTGTTACTTTGATTAGCAAAGATGCATTTCCCATGTAATGCATGAATTTAGGAAGGATCCTAACAGTCAGAAAGTACATGCAACGGTTGCAACCCCATATTATATCATACTCCAAATAAAGATAGTAGAAAGTGAAAAAATAGATTTAATGGAGTGAAAGGAAGTATCAGCTTCATGGGAGCAAGATAAGAGATAACGATCCTACTACATTGGAGTATGTACCCAGAAGCTTTTGGTGTACTGGTAAGTTAAAATATCATAGGGAACAAATACTAGCCTACAAAACCTAAACCTAAATATCCTAGGGTACCAACAGATAGGCTTGCGTCTTAAGGCTCTTCTGTACAAGCCAGTAGCCATATCTCATACAACAAGGCATTGCAAGCCAATATCATCATCCAACTAAAAGAACATAGTATTCCTAGCATTAATTACGTGAACCAACTAACCCTAAATCCCACGTTCCCATCTAAGTTACTGGCGAAGTGGCTGGAAATATTTAAACAGGATTTGAAAAACACTAGTACTTCATATGTTGAGCATCTACACAAGAGATGAAAAAAACTTTCTGGCAACTAAAGGACAACTGTCCAACTGTTGCATACTCCGTTTTTTACATTGAATATAAAAAGGTCGCTTAAATTTCAAGCAGAATCATGTATTATTTATATACAATAAGGTCCGGATATTGATACAATTCCTCTAATTATTCTTTCTAATACAATACTTCAGTAAATTTCGATTAATTTATCATATTTTAGTTTAGTTTTAGTTTTCTTCTACGAAATTTCATAAAAAATAAGGAGTCTTTATGTCACGTTACAGAGGGCCTTTTTTCAGAAAAATCCGTCGTCTGGGGGCTTTACCTGGACTAACTAGTAAAAAGCCTAGAGCCGGAAACGATCTTAGAAACCAATCGCGCCCCGGAAAAAAATCTCAATATCATATTCGTTTAGAAGAAAAACAAAAATTAATTTCAAGCAGAATCGTGTACAACCTGGGTAATATAGTCAGTAATGGATTAACAAGCTACTTCAGCAAAGCATTAAGTAAACATAAAATTTGAACCATCTCTACAAATAACATATGTGGATATGCTCCCCAGACCTAAGAAGTTTACTGTGTCGTAGGCCAATTATTTAGGTATTCATAGAACCATCTAAACACCTAGCTTGCATTCCAAGATAACTTGGAAGTTGCAGGGAAGAACAATCAAGCAAGTCTTGAAAAGAATCAAATAAATATAAAATAAAAGACAAACATGGAACATACCCAATCACCATCAGCTCCAGAACTGGGTACCAATATATTGACCTCACTGGACTTAGCAGTTGTTATAGATGCCCCCAGAGCATCTTTGCTCAAATAAAATTGACAGCCAGTTGTGTTGTCCACTGAAACTGTAGGAGCGGAGCCCTGGAATAGCATACGATGAATGAATATAACAAAGATCACAAGATGATTTTATATATCACCATTTAAGAAGCCACTGAATGGTGATATTTGGGATGATAAATGTTGCCAAAATTCAATTTTCATGTCCTAGAGTCAAATTGCATATAGGCTTTATAGCTAAGATCATACAGTGGTTTTATATAGCATTATAAATGAAGCTACTGCATAGAATTATGATTGGCAGCACTGGAAACATCCACCTTCATGTCTTAAAATCGCTGAAGGTTTCATGAGATGAATTCTAACCTGGCATTGCACCTCAACACGGTTGCAATTTACGATCTCACAAGCAGCCACAACATCCTTTGTTCACAAGAGAACAGACAATTAGCACAGATACATCAATATGAATTGCTTCATTACTAATCTTACACTAACCGTAAACAGGACTCCCATGTTAGCGCATTTGTCAATGGTAATGTTGTTTACTTTCCCTGCACATTGTGCAAATAATTGTAAGTTCACATGATTTTCGTACAATGACCCTACTACTTTCTTAAACCTGACAGCTACCTATTTACATACGACATAAAAGTTTTAAGGAAAGGCAATTTAACGTTTAATATGTTTATACAATTGAAAATAAAGTTTTTCATACGGTTGAAGTACCTTGAATTTGAAGAACAGAATCTTTGCACCCAAAAATATATACAGACTGTTTTGAATCACATTCACTAATAACCAAATCTTTCTTCGCAATCTGATTCTCAACAACCCACCTGCCAGGGCATAACATGACAAAAAACAAAATCACTTGCTGCTTTTACTCCCTCACATGAAGTTTTAAACATAGTAGAATACTCACTTGCGACCCATTTGGAGCTCAAACTTTGGTGGTCCTACTTTAGCAACAGCAGGTGAACTCATACGACTTTCCTTCTCATGGGTACCAACAACGCCACTTCTGTCAGCACGATTCTTTGTCTTCATATCAGCTGTCACCTTTCTCAGACCTAGGGGACACAAAAACCAAATCAGCACTGTCCAACATGTACAATTTAATGACAAGAATAAAAATTACCTGAAGTCACAGGCTTTCCAGAATTAATCTCTTGGAAAACAGCTGCCATCCCTTCTTTGGGGCGAGATGATGAAGCCTGTGAAGTTTCGGAGCTAAAGAGTGATGCTGATGGAGGAGGTGGAGGAGCAGGGGCACCTGGTGCAGGAGCTTTTGGTTTTGAAGAAGCAGCAGTTACAGCTTTTCCGGCTGAACTCCAAACTGGACCCAATGGATAGAAACTCTTAACATAATCTCTTAAACCAGGTAAATACAGTTCCTTGAGAGCTTTGGCCCACTCTACATGATTTGGGTCTTTGGTTTTATACTCCACAAGAATCTGTATAATCACGAATTACTGAGTCAACACCCACTCACTGTAAAACTTTACTTTGATGCAATCATTACACGATTGGTGATAATTGATAAGTACTGCAAGAAAAAGGACCTGTGTGCAATTAGAACATGTGATTCCAGGACATGCAGTTCCCTTTATATAAATTACCAGATTCTTACAGACGTGCATAGTACCTTGTTGCAGTAGAATTCAGCCATCTGCCAACTTTCTTCAACATGTGCAATAGGCATGCTCATACCTTGAAAGAGACAAAGCACAATAAGGCATTGGAAACATAAATGAATTTTCATCTGTCTGTAATGCAATATAGCACCGATTGATTTTCCTTACCACATTCCTTCCCTGTATATGCAATCCATGCCAAAGCTGAGAGACTGTCAGCAGCAGTCTTCGAGTGATTAAAAAAATCAGACCGCCTCCCTTCTGTCAAAGAATTTGCCTTTGTGATGGCCTCGTTCAGTGGTTTCAGAAACTCAGCTAACCCTGCATTGTCAGGTTTCTGCACAACACGGAACAATCCAATTAACATAATTATTTCATTTCACCAGCCAACTTACAAGATATAGTGCAGTTAAACTAAGTAACCTCTCTAACTCCTGCTACTATCGACACTAAAAATATCCACAGAATAGCATCATCAATCCTTCAAATTACCCCCAAAACATAGCAACACTAAATTCTGAACAGAAAATTTCATTGTGCAAAAGTATTTTGAGAAAGAGAAAAGGAAAGCACAAGTGCGGTATACCCTTACAGATTCCTTTACCGGTTTATCTTTTCCTGATTTTCTGCTAACATTTCATTGTTAATTTGCTATGGTATGGCAACCAAATGTTGATTCCATCTTTCAAAAGCTTGTAACTTTTAATTATTCTTATTTGATATTGAAAAAGTACATAAACATCGGATCCAAACCCAACAAGACAGCACATCTCATTCAATGTCCTTTACACAATAGATCACATTTACGACCCGATCAACATCTAGCATGAAATACACTGTTTCTTAACCTTAATTCCGCAATCTAAAAGCTAAAACCTCATCTCATTTTACATTTATAAATCCGAAATTTTCAACACCCAATGAAACCAAACAATAAAAAACGAAAATGAAAATCCCAAAAACACAAAGGCATCACAAGCGAGACTGACCTGAGTTTGCTTAACCTGGATAAGCAGGTCCTTCTGAGTAGAAAAAGCTTGCTGGAGAACCTTGGTGATGTCCAGCACCTGCCCCCCAATCTTCTCAGCTGCGGCCGAAACCCTACCCAGGTACTGCCCAATCAGATCCTCATAAGCCACAATCGACGGATCCAGCGGCGCATCCTGGAAACCCCTGGCTGTCGCCGACCCTCCACCACCGGACAGCGACAGCGCCTCTAAGCGCGACACAGCCGATTCCAGCCTCTGTATCAGCTTCTCCTCCATAGCCACAAACCTCAACCGCACTCTCTCTTCCACACTCTCTGTCTTTCTCTCTCTACGGTGAGATTAGATGCGATTGTTTGGTGCTTTTTTCTTTATTTTTGGAATTTTTTAGGATTTTTCTTATTTTCTGACGCTGAAAGGTGAAGAGGGAATTTTGATTTGGCGGGTGTTAATTCGAGCTTTCCCGGTTTCTTTGGGGCTTCAAGCCTTCAAGTTTAAGCGAGACGTGGGGACACCTGGCGGAAGTGGAGCGAATCATGGCCGTTTGTTCGTGCGTTGCTGTGGATCACCTGTAATTACTTTGTGTTGTAGTTAACATTGTTATTCGTTAGGGAGAGAATTCGATTGCAAAGCAAGTTTAGCAAAAGACTCGGTAGGCACTCGACATTCTCATCCCGTCATCAATTTCAATGGAAAGTTTAAAATTCTCCATAGACTATTTGTCAATAAAATTCTATTCTCAAGACAATCTCGTCGATCTCTTCATCTAGTCATTGTAGAGATCCAATTTTCAGATACTTGCTCGAGGAATTAGAATGCCTAACTCGTTCGATTTATCTGTCTGGTAGATACCAAGTTAAGCTTAACATACTTTATTTCCCTTAGTTGAGGAGCATTTGTCTTACTGGATTTTGCTAACCTAACAAGATTTAGCTGGGCACCTAACCTAGGTTGGTAATGTTGAGCGTCGTTTGATTTCCTCAAACTTAGACTTTGCCCTTCTCATCTTTTTATCTGAGACTTTGGGTTTTGTCCTACTTTAGGTTTAACCTTTATCAATAGTTTATGAGTTTATGTTTCCTTAATGCAATCTTAATCTAGATTCGTCAACAATCATCCGAGAATACCTGATGCGACTACTTTTTAAGCTTTACACACTCAATGGGGCTTGTTGTAGTTAATATTGTTTAAGAATGTGATTATGTAAATATAAAAATAGATTCCAATAGGAATAAGGGATATCTAATCCCTCTATGACTTGTATTACTTGTGAGACAAGTAAAGCCCACCTGACTAGTTGTTTGGGCCCAAAATATCAACTTGGGCCGAGTATAGAACCATTCTCGGCCCGGAAGGCATGGCGACAAGGAAGCCTCGGATCGTTTAGTACGTGGGCTTCTAAAACTAGGCTGGCTAGGTCATGCTACATTTGCGAGTCGAGTCCTAGTGCAACAAGGAGTCTCGGCAAGTTTGATAACCCGGAGTGGATCCGGCTCAATAAAAGACTAGGTTCACAATCCGAATGAAAATAGGACTGGTCGAGTGGGTGTTTGATCAGGAGAAGAAGACCTAGTCCGAGTAGGGTTTGGACTCGACTCTGAAGGCATCCAGTGCTATAAATAGAGGAGGCTGTGCATCATTCAGAGAGCTCCAATTCAACACACAAAACTGCCCTGGGCAAACCCTCTCAACAACTTTGAGATTTTTTATTTTCTCTTTTCGCTGACACATCTTCCGTTGGCATCAACAGCACTGTGAAAGCAACCGGTAATATCTTAAGTCGGCATAGATAGCTCTGTCACCGTATAATCAGCTGGTCTCGCAGCATCTTCCGTTGGCATCAACAGCACTACGGCGAGGACGGTTGATTACCTATCCAAGTCTCGGTCGAGAAGGGTTTTTAGATCCTTATTGGTCGAGGTCATCTCATCAGCTTTCTCGGCAAAGTGAGGTGTTGCAGTTATTACATTCGGCACATTGAAAGCCGAATTTGATATTGAACTTCGTAAGAATAGTAACCTTGTCTTCAGGTTCGAGAGCCCAAGAGGCCGAGACGTGTTCCTTTCTCGGCCGCAATCGCAAGACGCAGAAGTCAGCCGCGCACCCAACGCAACATCAACAAAATTTACTCCTCGGCCGAGCTCGGCCGACGAGTTGGCACGCCCCGCATTCACCGAAGGACGTAGTTAGCTCATAGATTACTCGGCCTGCGCGCCACGTAGGCTTGGTAGTTTTTAGAGTCAACATTTTGGCACGCCTAGTGGGACCTAGTGCTAAACTACGAAGTTCATGCCAATTGAAACGCGATCGGTAAAAAAAAAACAGCTATGGGAAAGTCAACAGCCGATTTGCCGATTCAGAACATAGGACAAAGTGTGCCACAGGCACAGAATCCCCTTAGCGCCGTGACACCTGAGTCCACAAGCGCGACTCGCCGAGAGAGGGAAGTTAATCTCGGCGGTCAACTTCGCAGTCTAGAAATCCCTAACAGGAATACCTGCGTTCTCAATGAAGGGATAATGGAGGATTGCGACGAGGATGGCGGTGAAGGATCCGACCCACCAACAAGGTCGTTTCTTCGAAAGTGACTCGACGAGCAGTCTCGGTCAGTCGAGCAGGCGTTTAGTCGAGGCATTGACAAGCTACATGACGTGATACTCAGTTCCAATGAGCAACAAACCAGATTGCTCGAAATGCTGGTCAGTAAAGTCAGTGACAGCAGGCCTTTCGATCTTCTTCAGCGCTTGCCACCAAGAAATAATCTGTTACCAATTGTACAGGCCGGGCCAATTCCTGCTCGGCTCAAACCAATTGACTTGGACAAAGGAGGAGGGTCGAATAGTAGGTCAGACGGAATCGACCAGAGGGTCGAAGCAACACCTGTTGATATGACCGAAGTTCAGCGGATGATCGACTCGGCCATGAAGAAGGGGCCGAAGTTTCCTAAGTTTATATATCCGTACCAGGCCTATGTGGAAACGTTCGGATACCCGAAAGGTTTCAAGATCCCAGATTTTAGCCTTTTTACCGGTGAATCGTCCCTGTCTTCGTTGGAGCACGTGGCTCGTTTCACCGCACAATGCGGAGATGTTAATAACGATTTCCATAAGTTACGGCTGTTCAACTTCTCATTGACCGGCTCGGCATTTGCTTGGTATATCAATCTCCCTCCTAATTCCGTCCAAAACTGGGAGGAGTTGGTCGAGAAATTCCACGAGCAGTTTTATCGGCCAGGGATGGAGGTGTCGGTTTCTTCATTAGCAAGGATGGCTCAGGCATCTGATGAGTCACCAATGGATTATCTTACCAGGTTCAAATCATCCAGGAATTGGTGCCGAGTGCCTTTACCCGAAGTCGAATTTGTCAGGCTTGCTTTGAACGGCCTCGACGTCGAATACAAAAAGAAATTCTTGGGGGCAAACTTTCGGGATGTGTACGAATTAGCCCAACATGTCGAACAATATGATTATTTGCTCCGCGAGGAAAAGATTTCGAAAGCTCCATCTCGGGGGACGATTTACAAGAATCCTACTGTCAATTATGCATCAACCGAGGATGAATGCGTTAGCGTGGATGCAGCTGAGATAGTGATAGATAAGCCATACGTTTGCAAGGCATTGACTCAAGTTGACTCTAGGGAAGTCAAAAGCCGTTCGACCACTGAAGGAACATTGAAACCGTCAAAAGTTTATACTTTTGATATTACAAAGGCTGACGCAATTTTTGACAAACTGTTATCAGCAAGAATCATCAAACTTCGGCCTGGTCACAACATTCCCAAGGCCGAAGAGTTTAAAGGAAAGGTGTATTGCAAATACCACAATTCAAGCAAACATACGACAAACAATTGCGTCGTGTTTCGCGACAACGTCCAAAGCTGGATCGATAATGGAAAATTGGAATTTCCAGAGAAGAAGATGAGTGTTGATACTGACCCGTTCCCAACGGCAACGGTAAATATGGTCGATGCATGCCTACCTAAGGACAAAGGGAAAGGGAAGGCCGAAGTTGTTGAGACACAACGATTTCGTAATCATAATTCTCGGCCACGTTTCATGGCCGATTTTCGTTCAAATAAACCACCTACAGCTTTAACGGGGCCCGCTATTGTTAAACCTATGAGGGATTATAACGCCGATAAAGACAGTGGGACGGCGGTTTTGTGCAGTAAATGTAGAGCAAAGGTCGGCAGTGAGCCAGAGGAGAAGTCCTCTTCGCTTATAACGGAACGACCTACGGCCGCAACCCAGCAAAAGGTAGCCAACGTAGGCCAGCATCAAGGGGTTTTTGATAGGCTCGGTCCTAAAGTACGGATGGAAGAGACACCCTCAGTCAGGCGGCGCCTCGATTTTGATGCTTCATTTTATGACGATGACTACTATAAACATAATTCTAGCAGTTCGGAATCATCGCGGAGCCAAAAAACTTTCAAACCTCCCGAGCCTAGAGATCAACGTTGGTATACATATCATTCTTCAAGAGGCGTCTACACCGCATTGTCCAAGTCCCAGAAACGCCGGCACCAAATGATAGATTGCATGGCCCGCCGACGGGCAGCCCAAGAAACTTCGGTCCCTAAATGGCGGTCGAAGGACATAATTGCTACTGATGATGAACGACCACCTCCAGCTATTATGACAGCGTCGGTTCAAGGGAAGCAGTTGGTCGACCAAGATGTCGAAACCACGTTCGAAGAGGCTGATAAACGGATCAAACTTCTTCTTCGACCAGGGGAGATGAAGGCACGCCTTGAACATTTCAGGCAAGAGGCCGAAGGCAAATTAGTCCCCCCGGCTATACAAGAACCTCTAATCAAAATTCGACAAAATTTGCATTCACCGTTCCTTGGGGAAGCTTTGGAGTATATGCGAGAATTTCATAAGAAACATTCGGTCAACGATCTGTATGGTTTGCCGAAGGCATGCCAGGATACCATTGATATAGTCCTGACTTGTCATGATGCCGAGCGAATCATCCAGAAAACCTCAGACCCAGGATTGAAAGCAAGGTTCCAGCACATACGAGAAGCTCGTGTCCTTGGATTTGAAGTCGACCCATACACTGATATCGATGCAGCCGACCTTCTTTTCTCAATGGAGGACCTTCAGTATTTACGATATCACTTCGAAGTATTTTCGGTTGTTTATCTCTTCGGCCTTACGACCGATGAAATAGCACGTGTTGCACGTTTGGATGCTTATCTCGATACTAGGGATGCCCGGATACATTACCAGGAGCAGGTTCGGATCTTGACCCCAAGCACACTGTCGATCTCACCCTCACATGAGGCAGTCTCGCAGAACCAACAAGCTGTCGAAGCAGCACCGCATGATCAAACCATTGAAGAAGGAACATAAGAGTCTTTTTGTCCAAATCTGACAAAAACGGAGTTCGCAGTCGCCGACCAAACGAGAGATGAGGCTAGCGAGGAGGGTCCTACCCCGATGGGCCCGTCAGTCCTGGATAACATGGAAATTAGTATGGTCCATGTGTTACCCGCCGATTTTCAATCAAGCACGGCGCAACCAAATTTCCTCGATGGCGATGTAGTCGTCGAGGAAGCCGGCCATATGGATTTTGTATCTGTGGCTGAAGTTGAGTCAACAACGAAAGATGATAGTTTAAAGGCCGCTTTGGTCGAATTGTTTCCTCGTTCATCATCGGCCGCACTTCACCATTTAAAGCCATTGTATGTGACGGCCCACATCGAGGGATATCCTGTTTCTAAAGTTTTTGTCGACTGTGGCGCTACCGTTAATATCATGCCTCTGAGCATCATGAAGGCCTTACGTCGCTCGAATGACGAACTTATTCCGTCAGGGATCACAATGAGTAGTTTCATCGGCGACAAATCCCAAACCAAAGGTATAGTAGTTTCGTTGGCGACAAATCCCAAACCAAAGGTATACTTCCGTTAACTGTGAATATTGCCGGTCGCACTCACATGACCGCATTTTTCGTGGTTGATTCCAAAACCGAGTATAATGCCCTGCTCGGTCGAGATTGGATTCATCAAACCAGCTGTATTCCTTCCTCATTGTATCAAGTGCTTGTGTTTTGGGACGGCAAATCGGTCACTGTTCACCTGGCCGATAACCAGCCCTTCGAAGCTAACATGATCCAAGCACGGTATTATGATGACCACGTCGACTACATTACTTTGCAAGGCTTCAATGATGAAGGACGACCGACTCGGATCTCTGTACAGAAAGCTATCGAGGTTGGCGCCGAGACTGTCCACCAGGATTCGGCGAGACTCGGATTAGCCAACTTCCTCCCCGAAGCCGATGTTTGACACCAATCGGAAAACACGTAGGGCCGCGGTTTCATCTACTATGGAACGACTGCTGGCCCATTGGTATACTATATCTAAACAACTAAATTCAGGCGTTAACCTCGTTGAGTTCCTAGCCGAAGAAGATAATGGTCCTGTCTTATCTATTGATAAAATTCAAGCCGCCCCGGCCGAGCTCGAAGATCATCGGCCCCAAGTTAAGGACCCCCTGGAAGAGATTAATGTTGGAACAACCGATGACCCACGACCTTTGTTTATTAGTGCTTTACTTCCCCAACAAATGAAAGACGAGCTTCGTGCCTTGCTTACGGAGTTCAAAGATTGTTTTGCTTGGAGCTACCATGAAATGCCCGGCTTAGATCGTACTCTTGTCGAGCATGAATTACGAATTAAGCCCGGATGTAAACCTTTCCGTCAGCCACCGCGTCGTTTCTCGACCGAAGTGCAACTCAGCATCAAGGATGAATTGGTTCAGCTTTTGAAAGTCGGGTTCATTCGGACAGCTCGATATGTTGAATGGTTGGCGAAGATCGTTCCTGTTTTAAAGAAAAATGGTGCACTGCGCATCTGCATCGATTTCAGAAATCTGAATCTGGCAACTCCCAAAGATGAGTATACAATGCCGATTTCAGATCTGTTAATCGATGCCGCGGCGAATCATGCGATCTTATCCTTTATGGATGGACATGCCGGGTACAACCAAATATTCATTGCCGAAGCCGATGTGCACAAAACTGCTTTCCGTTGCCCGGGGGCACTCGGCACTTACGAATGGGTTGTTATGCCATTCGGTCTCAAAAATGCCGGCGCCACATACCAACGGGCGATGAACACCATCTTCCACGATTTAATTGGAACCATCGTCGAAGTTTACATCGACGATGTTGTCATCAAATCTAAACACCGACAGACACATCTGGACAACCTCCGACAGGCTTTTCTCCGCATGCGTCAGCACAACCTCAAGATGAATCCTGCCAAGTGTGCCTTCGGCGTGTCGGTCGGAAATTTCCTTGGTTTCCTCGTACATCACCGTGGGATTGAAGTCGATGCGAATAAGGCACGCGCAATCATCAATGCCCCACCCCCAGCGACGAAGAAACAACTACAGTCCTTACTCGGTCAGATCAATTTCCTTCGCCGATTTATTGCTAACTCGGCAGGTAAAATGAAAGCGTTCTCCACGCTTTTGAAACTCAATGACTCGGATAAATTCGTGTGGAACGACGAGCATCAGGCGGCATTTACACAAATCAAAGTCTCCCTCACGAAACCACCTGTCCTGGTTCCTCCTCGCTGTGGTAGACCTCTTAAACTCTATATCTCGGAGGCCGAAGAGTCAATCGGCTGCCTCCTCACCAAAGACAACGACGCCGGTCTAGAGCAGGCTATTTTTTATCTAAGTCGCAATCTCGGTCACCCGGAGATCAATTATCCCGTCGTCGAGAAGCTGTGCCTGGCCGTATTTTTCGCCGCATCCAAGCTTCAGCATTACATGCTCCTGTCGGTCACCCAAGTCATTGCCCAGACCGACGTTATCCGGTACATGATTACCTGACCAATCGTAAAAGGCTGAATTGGGAAGTGGACGATGGCGTTGTCCGAATTTAGCTTGCAATACGTGCCTCAGAAAGCTGTCAAAGGCCAGGCGTTGGCCGACTTCCTTGCTCAACACCCTTCCCCCTACGGTTTTGGGGATGCCGATGTCGAAATCGGCATGGTTGCGACACGCGACAACCATTGGACGATGTACTTTGACGGCTCCAGTACGTCATCCTCGGCGGGCGTATGAATTGTCATTCAATCCCCAAACCACGATCGCTGGTATTTTTCGCTTAAGTTGGATTTTGAATGCACCAACAATCAGGCCGAATACGAAGCCCTAATCATCGGTCTTGGAATCCTTCATCACTTGCGAGCGACCCGCGCCCTCGTCCTCGGCGACTCCGAACTTGTGATTAACCAACTTAATGGTTTTTTTCGTTGCATGAGTTGTACCCTGGCGCCTTACCACATGATCGTCAGCTATTTGGCCGAGTTCTTCGACGATATTACATTTAAACATATTTCCCGGAGTCATAATACCGACGCAGACGAATTGGCTCAAATTGCCTCCGGCGCACAACTCTTGGGGGGCAAGCTAGGCCGAGAAATACCCGTGTTGCGACAGCTATACCGGCCTTGGTTAACCAACAAGTCCTCCAGCGCGACAACGTGATACGTACAAGAGTCATGTCCTTACCTTCGTTGTTAGATCGAGACGACCTTGTGGACGTTTGTGCCGTCGAGGCAATACCAGATGATTGGAGAAAGCCCATTATGCAGTACCTCGACAATCCCAATGGTAAACACGATCGCAAGACAAGAGTTCACGCCACAAACTATGTCATGTATCAGAACGAGTTATACCGAAAAGGCGAAGATGGTTTGTTATTACTATGCCTCGGCCCCCAAGAGAGTGCTCGGGCGATTACAGAAGTCCATGAAGGGGTATGCGGGGCTCATCAATCCGGACGGAAAGTGCGATGGCTACTTCGACGGCACGACTATTTTTGGCCAAGGATACTAAAGGATTGTATCGAATTTGCACGAGGATGCGTACAGTGCCAAATCCACGGGCCTATACAAAGGGTCCCGGCCGAATCATTGCATTCGGTCATAAAGCCATGGCCGTCTAGAGGATGGGCCATGGACGTAATCGGCAAAATCACGCCATCTTCTGGAGCTGCTAAGCACGCATGGATAATAGTCGCAACCGATTACTTTACTAAGTGGGTCGAAACGAAATCATATGCCGAACTAACATCTAAAGAAGTTTGCGACTTCGTGGAGGAACACATTGTGACCAGATTTGGCGTACCAGAAACAATCATAACTGACAATGGAACAATCTTCACAGCCGAGAGGTTTAAAGAGTATACGGCAAATTTGAAAATTCGGCTCGAACAGTCTACACCGTATTATCCACAAGCGAATGGGCAGGCCGATGCAAGTAATAAAGTGTTGATCGGCATCCTCGAAAAAATAATAAAAGAAAGGCATGGCATGTGGCATTTGAAGTTGAACGAGGCATTATGGGCATATCGAACATCGCCCCGATCGGCGACTGGGATAACCCCGTACGCATTAACCTACGGACACGATGCAATGTTACCAGTCGAGTTAAGCATAAATTTGTTGCGATTAATCGAACAAAGTAATTTGGTTAACGCCGAATATAATCAGTCCATGAGACAGGAACTCGAAGATTTGGAAGAAGCGCGACTTGACGCTTATAACTTACTGGTGGCACGAAAACGGATTGCCGAGCGAGCCTATAATCAAAAGGTGCGATAGAAAACATTCGGCGAGGGTGAATTAGTATGGCAAACGGTGTTGCCCGTAGGACTAAAGGATCCTAGGTTCGGCAAGTGGTCGCCGAATTGGGAAGGGCCGTTCGTTGTGCATAAAGTATACGGCAAATGGGCCTATCATCTTAAATACCGGACCGGTGTAGTCCACAGATTACCAATCAATGGAAAGTTTTTAAAGAAATACTATCCAGTCACATGGGAAATGCGGGAATAGAAAACCAGTCCATTATGATTGATAAGCATTTACAAAATGAGTAGGTCGATCGGTTTACATTCAAATACATTTAGGGTGAAGAGGGTAGAAGAGTGCCGAGCAAGGCCTTCAGCTCCAACCACGGTACTTCGCCCATGATGACCTGGGCCTGCCGGTTCTTCTTCTCCAGCTTCAACTGCTCGACCCGTTTTGCATTCGCCGTATACTCTGTTAAGCAAGCCTTGCTGCCCGACTTGAAGTCCTTGGCAAGATCGGAAGCAATGGCCGATCTTCTTTTCGACAATTCGGCCATTTGACGGTCGAGGTCGGCCATGACCTCCCCTTTAGCTTTCAAATCGTCAATCTTCGGACGGAGAGTATCTTGAACGGCCATGGCAGCCTGCAGGTCTTGTTCGGCCCTCAAAGCATTCTCGAAAACATTGAAGGTTTCTCGAACCCGCTCTAAGGCAGTTGACGCCTGAACGACAGCCTCGCCGCTCAGCTGACCGTCGGCTCCAAGGTCGTTTAGACACTCGCCCAGCAAATCAAGACCTTTGCGCTCAAGAACTTGCGACGCCGAAAGCGTTAGGATTTCTTGCAGCCGAGTCAGAGCGGTTAAATCAGCAGGTTCAGCCGCGGCGGCCGAATGACCAGCCCCTCCAGTAGTGCTGGACATGAGAGCTTTGAATTCGACCTCTCATGAAGCCTGCACACACAAATCAGGTTAAGCTCAAAGAAAATCATGAAAAAGATGGCAAGAAGGTTTCGTTTCTTTTAACCTGCCGAGAGGAGACTTCGGCCATGTCTTCAGGATCGTTGCTTGAACCCAAAGAACTTAATGGCCGAGCCCAGTATCTTAGATTGCTTCTCAGCTCACGCGGTCGATGGAGGTTATCTACGTTCGACGGCCACTGAGGCGGCCAAGAGACATAGATAACACCCTTCGGCGCATAGAACTTTCGATGAAAAGAATGTACAGGCACCTGACAGTTTTTCTTGGTTTAGAGTTTTATGGCAGGAAAATAATCAGGGAAAAGACTTAGAGGGGACTTACGAATGCCGAAGTAGCTTCCTGCGGATGGATGTGGAGGTCATGGTCTTGAGGATGAACGGGCGTTTCCGCCGTTGCCTCTGTCTCATCGGCCGGTCGTTTGCCACGATCGGTCGTGGAAGGGCCGACCGGGACAGCCGCTTCGGACGTCGAATGGACATCCTGGTCCTGTGAAGGAGCGGGCGTTTCGGCCGTCGCTGCTGGCTCTCCGACCGGTCATTTGCCATGATCGGCGGTTGAAGGGCCGACTGGAACAGCCACCTCGGACGCAGGAAGAGATCGACGGCGGGGTTGGGGGGGACTCGCCAATGGAACTTCGTCGCTCCCCTCGCTATCTTCCAGAACGAAGATCGAAGGCTTTGGATGTGCGGGAGAAGTCATCTCGGCCGCAGGGACTGCCTTTTCTAGGACAGGTGCAGCCTCGACCGATGGAGCTATGACTGATGTACCGACCTCAGAAGCAGGCCGTTCTCGGACTGTTTCTGCGGCCGGAGTTGGTTGTCTCTCGTCCAAGGCTCGACCGACGGTGGGAGAAGGAGAAACACTGGAGTCGTCGCCCCCGTAGTTTGACTGGAGATGACGTGGATCTCCCGTGCCCCCTTCTTCGCCAGCTTTTTGACCCGCTTGGCAGGCGGCGGAGGTTCGATGGCCGGCTCGGCCTCTCGACGAGACCATTTGCTCTGCACAGCAGGCACGGCGGTCTTAGCCTTATTAGAAACGGTCGATTTTTTATCGGCCGCAGCTGCAGCAACCATCTTCACCTTTTTCAACGGCCGGCTACTTGAGAAAGGAAAAACAGATCAGTAAACCAAATCAACAAGTTCAAAATTGAAGGAAAAAAGGGAGAAATAGTTACCTTGGGCCTGAGGGGTAGAGGCCTTCCTGGGTCGACCACCGAAGAGTTTGTTCAACACACCTTCGACCGGGACACCAAAGAACTCCTGGGTGTACTTTTCCCACCACTCGCCGAAAGTATCGGTGCTAAGTGTTTCTGGAGTGGCCGGTCGAAGGCGGAATTTCTGACATTGCTCTTGGAACTCCCTCTTGGCTGCATTGCATTCCTGCTCCGAGGAACCAGGCTCACGTCCACGGCTTAGGACGGTTCGCGAGGAGAGGAGGGGGACGGGGCAGCCTTGGAGGTAGCCGAGTTGTCGAGCAAGGAAGTTAGGATGGTACACTTCCCAGCCTGCTCGCTTCCAATCACAACCGAGAGGAAGGTCGCGAGTGAGCACGAACGATCCCCAAGACTGACGAAGGTCGGCATCTTCGCCCGCGTCCCATGTTGATGTAGGTAGCTTGATCGAAGAAGGATATTCTCGACAGGGACATATCAGGAACTCGTCGGTGGAAAGATCATCAAGGGCGAAAAAGTATCTAAATACCTATTTGGCTTGATAAGGGGGTGTTGGTCGGGAGGCCAGCTGGGGTCCAAGCGCTTCCGTTAGGGAGAACTCGGCGATTGCCGGCCGAAGGGAGGCGAAGTAAACTTGCAGCCAAAGTTGAAAGACCCAGAGGGGACTGTTCTGGTATGGGTCGATCTGGTGATGGGTCGTCTCGGCTAGACAGCGGAAGAGGTGGGCAAGAATGTTGGAGCTGAGGGACAGGGCGTGGCCACTAGCCAGGGCTTCGGCCACCGGCATGCTCTCGACCAAACATTTGTTAGACTTGGTACAACAAATGTACTTGTTGTACCAATAGAAGAAGAAAGCCTGATGTTCCCCTTCTCGCAGAGCCTCCTCTCCTCGGCCGGCAAAATGGAGGTAGAGGGTGTTGTAGTTGAAGAAGTTCTTGTGAAGTTTTTGAACGTCTTATTTCGAGGGTGTGTGACCCTCACGACTCAACGTCTCAAATGCCCGCCTGTCGAAAAGAGTCTTCAGGTCGAGGTTCGACGGGTACCCAGAGAGGGCAGCATCGATGGGAATCCCAGATGCCGAAGTTCCCAAAATGGCGGTGATATCGAGAATGGTGGGGCCAATGGGACCAAGAGGGAGGACCATGGTGTTGGTAGCCGAACACCAGAAGCATAGGGCTGCTAGAAGGAGCTCCTTGTCGAGAACGACATCCATAGACGAGAGGAGAATAGCGTCGTAAATGCCGAGGGCTTTCCATTGCTCGCCGAAGAGTTTTTCCATTTGAACAACCCAGGCCGCCCAGGTTGTAGTGGTCGAAGGCCAAGAGCCTTGGGGCATCGTCGCATCCCATCTCGACCATTCAAACCCTTGGAACAAGGGTGACAGGCAATGCTCCTGGAGAAGTGCAGTAATGGTGGATGGTACTGCAGCTTTGAAAAGAGGACCCAAGATTTGGTGAGAAGTGCTCATGTCACTTTCAAACCTTATGGTCTTGATCGAGCTTCGATCAAGAATTTTCTGACACTGATCACATTCCTTGGAAAGCTTAGAGATGAAAGAGGCCATTGTAGGAGGTTTAAAGGTACGGTGTGAAAAGGTTTTTTTTTTTTTTGGTTGGGAAATTTGAAGACGAAGACCTAGAGAAACGAAAGGCTCTAGGGAGCAATAGCAAGAAATTTCAGGAAATTTTGAGAGCGTAAAGTACAAATGAGAGATTTTCGGTATTTATAGAGATAGGGAAAGAAGTGCAATCGTTCGAAATTTGAAATAAAGGGTAAAATCAACCGAAGAAATCACTGATCATGATGAGCATTCAGGGAATGCAGTTGAGAAAACCGAGGGTCTCAGGTTTTGGGGGCGCACGATTGTGTGTGACGGCGAGATTAATGGCGAAAGACGTTTCGGCGTCTGCACGATGACGAGTGGCTCATGGATTGAGATAGAGTGGCTAGGTTTAGCCCTAAGGTCATGATGACGTGACGGTTCAGGTAACCGCACGCCTTAGGCGTCATTATTAGGAAGTGGCCGAGTCAAAGGCTGCCACGTGGTGTGGGGGTTCGCAGGATCAAGATCGTGCAATCATGCTCAATAATTGCGCCTTGAAAAGAAGGTACTTGGGTTCTGTGAATTACATTCGCTTCTTCAAGGTCGAAACTCGGCCAAAGAGTTCAGGCCGAGGACCTCAGAAGCGATGGGGCAATGTTTGGGCCCAAAATATCAACTTGGGCCGAGTATAGAACCATTCTCAGCCCGGAAGGCCTGGCGACAAGGAAGCCTCAGATCGTTTAGTACGTGGGCTTCTAAAACTAGGCCGGCTAGGTCGTGCTACATTTGCGAGTCGAGTCCTAGTGCAACAAGGAGTCTCGGCAAGTTTGATAACCCGGAGTGGATCCGGCTCAATAAAAGACTAGGTTCACAATCCGAATGAAAATAGGACTGGTCGAGTGGGTGTTTGATCAGGAAAAGAAGACCTAGTCCGAGTAGGGTTTGGACTCGACTCTGAAGGCATCCAGTGCTATAAATAGAGGAGGCTGTGCATCATTCAGAGAGCTCCAATTCAACACACAAAACTGCCCTGCGCAAACCCTCTCAACAACTTTGAGATTTTTTATTTTCTCTTTTCGCTGACACATTTTCCGTTGGCATCAACAACACTGTGAAAGCAACCGGTGATATCTTAAGTCGGCATAGATAGCTCTGTCACCGTATAATCAGCCGGTCTCGCAGCATCTTCCGTTGGCATCAACAGCACTACGGCGAGGACGGTTGATTACCTATCCAAGTCTCGGTCGAGAAGGGTTTTTAGATCCTTATTGGTCGAGGTCATCTCATCAGCCTTCTCGGTAAAGTGAGGTGTTGCAGTTATTACATTCGGCACATTGAAAGCCGAATTTGATATTGAACTTCGTAAGAATAGTAACCTTGTCTTCAGGTTCGAGAGCCCAAGAGGCCGAGACGTGTTCCTTTCTCGGCCGCAATCGCAAGACGCAGAAGTCAGCCGCGCACCCAACGCAACATCAACAAAATTTACTCCTCGGCCGAGTTCGACCGACGAGTTGGCACGCCCCGCAACATCAACAAAATTTACTCCTCGGCCTAGGTGTTAGATGACCCACCGCAGCTACCTAGAAACCAAAAGTGGCCGGCAAAACACACCACCAATTCCGCACCATAAAGTAACACTTGTTCTCACTACATCATGCCATACAAAGCCCTTCAATAGCCCTAAATAATGAACAAAGCTAAGCCACCAACATACACTGTCCAAATACCTCAAGCAAATTGAAATTTATCACTAATTAACATACAAACCGAAAGAAGCAGCCAAATCGCAACTATATTCACTGCCCGGGGACCATCAAGAACATAACTCAACACTAACAAAGTAAGACATGAATTCAAAACCATCGAAGGAGGCGGGGCAGAGCTCAGCTCCAAAACCAAGGTCTTGGTTTCACACTCCTTCACCTGAATGAGCAACGATTCGCTCTTGAGATGTGCAGCGGCACATAAGCACATTTGGACTCCTCAATCGAAAGCGGGAAAATTGATGACAAAAGATAGAGGGTTGGATCTGTAGTTTGGATTAGGGATTTGAGGTTTATTTGAGGCTATGAAAAGCTGTTACATAAATAGGGAGAAATTAGAAGATGACCAAAATATGGCAAATTAAGTTTCCGAATTGAAAAGTTTCTAAAGTCCATAAAGACCGATACTTAGAGTGTAACGACCCGTCTCGGAATTTACGGAACATAAGGGTATTTTCGTATTTTTTACTTTGGTTAGGTTTCATTTGTTTAAAATATTGTTTTTGGTGTGCCCAAAGGGCCCACCCCTAATTTTGGTGTGCCCAAAGGGCCCACCCCTAATTTTGGTTCCCCCGACTCTCCCTTCTCCTTGCCTGCCACATGGCAGCTTTCTATGAGCCTCTCTCATCTCTTCCCTCTCCCGAGTTCACTCTATCTCTCTCTCGCATAGACTCTCTTTCTCTTCCGGATCTACACACACATACTCTTTTTGCACACCCACACCCATAGGCGACGATCACAACACCACCACCACCGTCAAACGGACTCTCTCTCCCTCTCCCTAGTCTCTGTGAAGCTCGGCGAGACCGAGAACCCATACCCAGTGAACCCGTGGTGTTCAAGCCAGAAGTTCACCCACATCCGGCCATTTCACGGCAAATCGAAGGTACAAACTTCTTATCTTCCCTTGTATCTTCCTTTTAATTGGTAGATCGTAGGTTAAATCATCAAATCGCTGTCGACCGGAGCTCGGGAGGCTCCGACTTTCGTTCCAGACAAGAACCGGGTCGTTTGACCCACAACCGGAGCCCAAGCCATTTAGCCTAGAGCTTTGGGCATGGCCTTTAAACCCAAGCCCATTAGAAACCCAAAACCCTTTTGAACCCTACCCAAAGCCAGGCTTTCAAGTCGAGTTGACACGGGCCTTAGGCCCAATGAACCTAGGCCCAACCTTGTAGCCTGGTTCCTTGAACCCATGCCTTCAGCCCGCACCAACCTGGGCCTCTAGCCCATTGGAACCCAACCTACTAAACCCTTGGGCCAGGCTATCAAGCCCAGGCCCGTTGAACCCAAAACCCTTTAAGCCCCGGCCCAACCTATTGAACCGGTCTGACCCGCTTGACCCGGACTCGTTGACCTGATCTGACTTTTGACTTCGATCAACGCTGACCATTAACTTTGATCGTTGACCGGTCAACGTTGACTTTTTCGGGTTTCAGTCGAGACCCCTCATAGGCTAATTTCAACGTCTTGGATCCATTTTCGATGTCTGTTTTCTCAAATTCAATCGTTTTAATATAGTTTTATTAATTGGACCCTTAATGTGCTTAGAGGCAATTGTTAGCGATGATTCCGTCTTCGCCATTTTGTGTGGCTCTTCGACGGCGAAGTAACTGTGAGTGGACCCCTTTTAAAATGCATATTTTACTATTAGAAATGCATACATGAAAAACATGATTTAATGGTTACGTTTTATGAAATGTTTATGAGCAAATTAGATTTTACGTTATATGAGATATCATGTTTCACTGAGAATATTTTGGAATACCATACTTTATCGATTTTTACGTTCTTTATAGTATTGTTGACCCTAAAAACTACCAAGCCTACGTGGTGCGCAGGCTGAGTAATCTATAAGCTAACTACGTCCTTCGGTGAATGCGGGGCGTGCCAACTCGTCAGCCGAGCTCGACCGAGGAGTAAATTTGTTAATGTTGCGTTGGGTGCGCGGCTGACTTCTGCGTCTTGCGATTGCGACCGAGGAAGGAACACGTCTCGGCCTCTTGGGTTCTCGAACCTGAAGACAAGGCTACTATTCTTACGAAGTTCACGAATCGCCGTAGTCAGATTCGGTCACAGTGATGTTATTCGTCAGAGTAAACTCACACCGAATCGACACCAAAGTGTAAGGGCACAAATACTCAAAGCGAATATAAGTCTTAATAGTGAACGTGGTTCGGTCGTCTGAATGCCGAACTCTAAATCCCACTTGAGAGTATCCAATCATAAAATAACTCGGCGTGCAATGCGCCGAGCTCAGTAAACTATAACACCTCACTTTGTCGAGAAGGCTAATGAAATGACTTCAATCAATAAGGATTCGGAAATCCTTCTCGACCGAGACTTGGATAGGTAACCAACCGTCATCGCCGCAGTGCTGTTGATGCCAACGGAAGATGCTGCGAGATTGGCTGATTCTACTGCGATAGAGCTATCTATGCCGACTTAAGATATCACCGGTTGCTTTCATAGTGCTGTTGATGCCAACGGAAGATGTGTCAGCGAAAAGAGAAAATAAAAATCTCAAAGTTGTTGAGAGAGTTTGCGCAGGGCAGTTGTGTGTTGAGTTGGAGGTCCTTGAATGATGCACAGCCTCCTCTATTTATAGCATTGGATACCTTTAAAGCTGAGTTAAAACCCTACTCGGATTAGGTCTTTTTCTCCTGATCAAACACCAACTCGACCAGTCCTATTTTCACTATAATTGTGAATCTAGTCCTTTATTGAGCCGAATTCGTTTCCGGGTTAATAACCTCGCCGAGACTCCTTATTGCGCCGGAACTCGACTTGTCTTGCAGCATGACCTAACCGACCTAGGTTTGGAGGCCCACGCATTAAACGATCCATGATACCCTTGTCGTAAGGCCTTCCGGGCCGAGAATGATCCTATACTCGGCCCAAAGTAATATTTTGGGCCCAAACATTGCCCCCTCGCTTCTGAGGTTCTCAGCCTGAATTCTTTGGTTGAGTTTTGACCTTGAAGAAGCGAATCTAACACTTAGAACCCAAGTACTCTATTTCCAAGGTGTATTTATTGAGCACGATTGCACGATCTTGATCCTGCTGACCAAAACACCACGTGACATCCTTTAACACGACCAATCCCTAATAATGACGTCTAAGGCGTGCGGCTCCCTAAATCGTCGTGTCATCATGACATTATTGTTGAACATGACCATGCTACCTCAATCCGCGAGCCTTTCGTCATCGTGCAGACTCCAAAACGTCTTTCGCCCTAAATCTCGCCGCCACACGCAATCGTGCGCCCCCAAAACCTGAGACCCTCGGTCTTCTCAACTGCATTTCCTGAATGTCCATAATGATTAGCGATTTCTTCGGTCGATTTTACCCTTTATTTTGAATTTTGAACGATTGCCTTTCCTTCCACAATTCTATAAATACCGAAATTCTCTCATTTGTACTTCACGCTTTCAAATTTTCTGAAATTTCTCGCCATCATTCTTCAGTGCATTTCTTCCTTCCAGGTCTTCGTTCTTCAATCTTCAACCCAGAAAGTTCTTTTCTTGTCATCCCTTCAACCATTCACCATGGCCTCCTTTATCTCCAAGCTTTCTAAGGAGTGTGACCAATGCCAGAAAATTATCGATCGGAGTTCAATCAAGACCATCCGTTTTGAAAGTGACATGAGTACCCCTCATCAGATCTTGGGTCCTCTCTTCAAAGTGGCAGTGCTATCGACCATCACTGGACTTCTCCAGGAGCACTGCGTATCACCCTTGCTACAAGGGTTCGACTGGTCCAAATGGGATGTGGCGAGGCCTCAAGGCTCTTGGCCCTCGACCACTACAACCTGGGCAACCTGGGTTGTTCGAATGGAAAAACTCTTCGGCGAGCAATGGAAAGCCCTAGGCATCTACGACGTCATTCACCTTTCGTCCATAGAGGTCATTCTGGACAATGAGCTCCTCCTAGCGGCTTTATGCTTCTGGTGTTCGGCCACTAACACCATGGTCCTCCCTCTCGGCCCCATTGGCCCCACCATCCTCGACCTTACTGCCATCTTGGGGACTACCCCGACTGGAATCCCAGTCGACTCTGCCCTCCCTGGGTACCCGTCGAACCTTAATTTGAAGGCGCTATTCGACAAACGGGCCCTTGAGACGCTAAGCAGTGAAGGCCAAACACCCTCGAAGGAAGAGGTCCACAAGCTTCACAAAAACTTCTTCAACTACAACACCCTCTACCTCCATTTTACCGGCCGAGGAGAAGAGGCTCTGCGAGAAGGAGAACACGAGGCTTTCCTCTTCTATTGGTACAAAAAAATTTATTTGTTGTACCAAATCTAATAAGTGTCTGGTCGAGAACATGTCAGTGGCCGAAGCTCTAGCTAGCGGTCACACTTTGACACTTAGCCCGGCCATTCTCGCTCATCATCTGCAATGCTTGGCCGAAGCGACTCTAGATAAGGTCGATCCGTAGCAGAATGGGCCCCTCTGGGTCTTCCAACTCTGCTGCAGGTCTACTTTGGTCCTCTTCGGCCAACGATTGCTGATTTCTCGCCCAGGGAAGCGCTCGGCCTTCAATTGGCTTTTCGGCCAATCCCCCATCACCAAGCCGAAGAAGTGTTCAGATACTTTTTCGCTCTCGACGACCTTTCTAATGACGAGTTCTTGATCTGTCGTCGTCGAGAATACCCTTCGTCGATCAGACTTCCTACAACAGCATGGGATGCGGACGAAGATGATAACCTTCGTCAATCCTGGGGGTCTTTCGTACTTGCCCGCGACCTGCCTCTCGGCTGTGAGGGTCGCCGAGCGAGTTGGGAAGTGTATCATCCCAACTTCCTCGCTTGGCAGCTTGGCTATTTCCAAGGTTGTCCAGTCCCTCTTCTTTCCTCAAGGTCGGTCCTAAGCCGCGGACGCGAACCTGGCTCTTCAGAGAAAGAATGCACCGAAGCCAAAAGGGAGTTCCAGGAGCGATGCCAGAAATTCCACCTTCGACCGGCCACTCCAGAGACTCTTTGCACTGACACCTTCGGTGACTGGTGGGAAAAGTATACCCAACAGTTTTTTGGTGTTCCAGTCGAAACCGTTTTGAATAAACTCTTCGGTGGTCGACCTAAGAAGGCTTCTGCCCCCCAAGCCCAAAGTAACGGTTTACTTCTGCCTTTTTCCTTCAACCTTGAACTACTGATCTGCTTTGCTGATTTGCTTTTACTTTCTCAGGTAGCCGGTCGTGGAAAAAAGTGGTGGTGGTTGCTGCGGCTGGGCCGAGAGAAAATCGGTCGTCTCTAAGAAAGCAAAGACTGCTGCGCAGGCCTTGCGGAGCAAACGGCCTCGTCGAGAAGCCGAGCCGACCACCGAACCTCCTTGGCCAGCCAAACGGGTCAAAAAGCTGGCGAAGAAAGGAGAACGGGAGATTCACGTCATCTCTAGTCAAACTACAGGAGTGACGACTCCCAGATTTTCCCCTTCTCCCCCCATCACTCAAGCCTTGGTCGAGAATCGGCCAATTCCGGCTGAAGAAACCGTCCAAGCACGGCCTGTTTCTACGGTCGGTAACCCAGTTGTTGTTCCTCCGGTCGAGGCTGCACCTGTCCTGTAAGAGGTAGTCCCTGCGACCGAGAGAACTTCTTCTGTAAATCTAAAACCTTCGGCTTCGTTCTGGAAGAGAGCGAGGGGAGCGAAGAGGTTCCCCTAGCGAGTCGCCCTCGTCCCCGCCGTCAACCTCCTCTTGAGTCCGAGGCGGCTGTCCAAGTCAGCCCTCCTCCGGTCGACCGTGGCAAGCGACCGGCCGGAGAGTCAGCAGCGGCGACGAAAACGCCCGTTCCTCCACAGGATCAGGACCTTCACCCCGTGTCCGGAGCGGCCGTCCAAGTCGGCCCTTCTACGGTCGATCGTGGCAAACGACCTGCCGGGGAGCCAAAAGCGACAGCGGACACACCCGTTCATCCGCAGGACCAGGACCTCAATATTCATCCGCAGGAAGCCACTTCGACCTTCGTAAGTACCTCTTACCCACTTTTCTTGGTTATTTTTCTGCCATAGAACTCTAAACCAGGAAAATACTAAATGTCAGGTGCCTGGACACTCTTTTCATCAAAAATTTTATGCGCCGAAGGGTGTTATCTATATTTCTTGGCCACCTCAGTGGCCGTCGAACGTAGATAACCTCCATCGGCCGCGTGAACTGAGAAGCGTTCTAAGATACTGGGCTCGGCCATTAAGTTCTTTAGGTTCGAGCAACGATCCTGAAGACATGGTCGAAGTTACCTCTCGGCAGGTTTAAAAAACAAAACCTTCATTCTACCTTTTTCGTGATTTCTTTGAGCTTAAATTGATTTTTGTATGTAGGCTTCCTGGGAAGTTAAGTTCAAGGCTTTCCTGTCAAGTACTACCAGAGCGGCTGGCCCTTCAGTCCCTACAACTGACCCTGCCGATTCAACTGCTCTGGTTCGAGTGCAAGAAATTTTATCTCTCTCTGCGTCGCAAGTCCTTGAAAGCAAATGCCTTGATTTATTGGGTGCCTGCTTAAACGACCTCGGCGCAGGTGGTCATATGAGCGCCGAAGCCATCGTTTGGGCGTCGTGTGCCTTAGAGCGAGTTTGGGAGACTTTTAGTGTCCTTGAGAACGCTCTTCAGGCTGAACAAGATCTAAAAGCTGCCATGGCCGTCCAAGATGCTTTCGTCCGAAGATTGATGCTTTAAAGGCGAAAGGGGAGGCCTTGGCCGACCTCGACCGTCAAATAGCCGAATTGGCAAAACGAAGGTCGGCTATTGCTTCTGAGATTGCGAAAGACTTCGAGTCGGGGATTCAAAGATTGTCTAACCGAGTATGCGGCGGGCGCAAAACGAATCGAGCAGTTGAAGATGGACAAGAAGAACCGGCAGGGCGAGGTGCGGTGGCTGGAGTCGAAGGCTCTTCTCGGCACTCTTCTTCCTTCTTCACCCTAAATGTAAACTGATTGATTAACTCAATGTGTATTTTTCCATTGACCTTAATGAAATGAATTTCTATTCCTGCATCTCCCATGTGACTGGATAGTACTTCTTTAAAAACTTCCCATTGATTGGCAATTTGTGAACTAAACCAGTCCGGTCTCTAAGATGATACGCGCATTTGCCGAGAACCTTATGTATGACGAAAGGCCCTTCCCAAGTTGGCGACCATTTGTCGAACCTAGGGTCTTTAATTCTTACGGGCAACACCGTTTGCCAAACTAATTATCCTTCGCCAAATGTTTTCTGTCAGACCTTTAGATTGTATGCTCGCTCAGCAATCTGTTTTTGTGCCACCAGCAAGTTATAAGCATCGAGTCGCGCTTCTTCCAAGTCTTCTAACTCCTGTCTCATGGACTGATTATATTCGGCGCTGAACAAACTACTTTGTTCAATTATTCGTAACGAATTTATGCTTAGCTCGACTGGTAACACTGCGTCGTGTCCGTAGGTTAGTGCATACAGAGTTATCCAGTCGCCGATCGGAGCGATGTTCGATATGCCCATAAAGTCTCGTTTAACTTTAAATGCCACATGCCAGGCCTCTATTTTATTATTTTCTCGAGAATGCCGATCAATACTTTGTTACTTGCCTCGGCCTGCCCATTTACTTGTGGATAATACGGTGTAGACTGTTCAAGCCGAATTTTCAAACTTGCCGTATATTCTCTAAACCTCTCGGCTGTAAAGATTGTGCCATTATCAGTTATAATCGTTTCTGGTACACCGAATCTAGTCACAATATGTTCTTCCACAAAGTTGCAAACTTCTTTAAACGTTAGCTCGACATACGATTTAGCTTCGACCCACTTATTGAAGTAATCGGTTGCTACCAGTATCCATGCGTGCTTGGCAGCCCCGGAAGATGGTGTGATTTTGCCGATTACGTCCATGGCCCATTCTCTAAACGGCCATGGTTTAGTGACCGAATGTAATGACTCGGCCGAGACCCGCTATATAGGACCATGAATCTGACATTGTATGCACCCTCGTGCGAACTCGATACAATCCTTCAATATTTTTGGCCAAAAATAACCGTGTCGTCGAAGCAACCTCCGCATTTTACGTCTGAACTGATGAGCTCCGCATTTTACCCCTTAATGGACTTCTGTGATTGCTTGAGCACTCTCTTGGGGGCCGAGGCATAGCAGTAATAGACCATCATTACCCTTTCGGTATAACTCGTTTTGGTACGTGACATAGTTTGTGGCATGAACTCGTGTCTTGCGACTATGTTTGCCATTGGGATTGTCAAGATACTGCAAAATGGGCTTTCTCCAATCATCTGGTATTGCCTCGACGGCGCAAACATCTATAAGGTCTTGTCGGTCTAATAACGAAGGTAAGGACATGACTCTGGTGCGTATCACGTTGTCGCGTCGGATGACTTGCTGGTTAACCAAGGCTGGGTATAGCTGTCGTAACACAGGTATTTCTCGGCCTAGCTTGCCCCCCAAGAGTTGTGCACCGGAGGCGATTTGAGGCAATTCGTCTGCGTCGGTATTATGGATCCGAGAAATATGTTCAAATGTAATACCGTCGAAGGATTCGGCCAAATAGCTGGCGGCCATGTGGTAGGGTGTCAGGGTGCAACTCATGCATCGAAAGACCTATTAAGTTGGTTAATCACGAGTTCGGAGTCGCCGAGGATGAAGACACGGGTTGCCCGCAAATCATGAAGGATGCCAAGGCCGATAATAAGGGCTTCGTATTCGGCCTGATTATTTGTGCATTCAAAATCTAGCTTGAGCGAAAAATACCAACGATCGTGGTTTAGGGATTGAATGACAATTCCGACACCAGCCGAGGATGAAGTACTTGAGCCGTCAAAGTACATCGTCCAGTAGTTATCGCGCGTGTCAACCATGCCGATTTCGACGTCGGTGCCCCCAAAACCATAAGGGGAAGGGTGTTGAGCAAGGAAATCAGCCAGTGCCTGGCCTTTGACCGCTTTCTGGGGCACGTATTGCAAGCTAAACTCGGACAACGCCATTGTCCACTTTCCAATTCGGCCTTTTACGATCGGTCGAGTGAGCATGTAGCGGATGACGTCGGTCTGAGCAATGACTTGCGTGACCGATGAGAGCATATAATGCCGAAGCTTGGAGGCGACGAAAAATACGGCGAGACGGAGTTTCTCGACGGCGGAATAATTGATCTCCGGTTGATTGAGATTTCGACTGAGGTAGAAAATAATTGATCTCCGGTTGATTGAGATCTCGTCCAGCATCGTTGTCTTGCGCGAGGAGGCAGCCGATGGACTCTTCGACCGCCGAGGTATATAGATTGAGAGGCTTACCGCGCCGGGGTGTGACGAAGACATGTGGTGTCGTGAGGGAGACTTTGATTTGCGTAAACGCCGCCTGATGCTCGTCTTGCCACTCAAATTTATCTGAGTCCTTAAGTTTCAAAAGTGTGGAAAACGCTTTCATTTTACCCGCCGAGTTAGCTATAAATCGGCGGAGAAAATTTATCTTACCGAGTAAGGACTGTAGTTGTTTCTTCGTCGTCGGGGTGGAGCATTGATAATTGCGCGTGCTTTATTTTCATCCACTTCAATCCCTCGGTGATGCACGAGGAAGCCGAGAAAATTACCGGCCGACACACCGAAGGCACATTTGGCAGGATTCATTTTGAGGTTGTGTTGCCGCATACGAAGGAAAGCCTCTCGGAGATCATCCAGATGTGTCTACCGGCGTTTAGAGTTAACCACAACATCGTCGATGTAGACTTCGACGATGGTTCCGATTAAATCATGAAATATGTCGTTCATTGCTCGTTGGTATGTGGCGCCGGCATTCTTGAGGCCGAATGGCATGACAACCCATTCGTAAGTGCCGAGTGCCCCCAGGCAGCGAAAAACAGTCTTGTGCACATCGGCTTTGGCAATGAAAATTTGGTTGTACCTGGCATGTCCATCCATAAAAGATAAGATCGCATGATTCGCCGCAACATCGATTAACAAGGGGTCATCTCCGTCCATAAATCTGGGAAAATCCATCTTCAAGAATGGTGGTCTACTAGCAGTTGGACCCAAATCCTGGCTATTGAAATTGTGATTAGGGTTCATCCCATCTAGAAGATTGGGATATGATGGCGTTGCTTCAAAAGATACCCCACACGATCCCCCACTGCCTTTCGCTGCTATAGACTGCAGTTGTTGTATTATCAGATCTTGACTGGTTTTGAGCTCCGTTTCGAGATTGGCGATCATGGTTTCAAGATTAGAGACACGGGATTCCATGGCTTTCCTCGTAGCTTGGCGCGTCATACAACGATGAAGGATTAAGTGGATCAAACGCTGGCTGATACCAATGTTAAACCCAAGCTCCACATCTTCATATATTGTATACAAACTGATTGGTATTTCTTACAACAAACAATTACACAACAACTTCCTCTTCCAGATATTTCCCTATATACTAGCTAGTACTTTGCTCACTAAGCAACCCACTTAACAGACTAACTGAAATACTTCACAACAATTCTAACAAACATAACAGCCTTATCAACTAACTAACCATCTTGGTCGTACATTTGGACAAACTAGATGATGCCACTTGGCATCCTAACACATGGTCGGCCATAAGAGAAAAGGGATAGGGATTTCACTTAAGTGGAAAGCCCTATATAAGGAGGCGCATTATAGCTCCACCCTTTATTAGAGTTTTCAAGAGGCAGAAGAGAGAAAATATGTCTCATTCGCTCTTGGAGGCCGGCCCTAGAGTCGAGATGTAGAGGCCTCCTATTTTGGTGGCTTTGGAGAATTCATTCAAGCTTCCAAATCCAAGAATCTAAAGAGCCATACTGATGAAGATGAAGGCTATGAAGTTCAATTAAAAAAGAGGAATGAAAAGCCCTCATTTTGGGTGATTAACCCTTGTCTATGCAAGAGTATCTACAAAGATATAAAGAAATCCGAACTTTTTCTCTTTGATTTGGGTTGATTCTTGGTTCACAACTACTATACTTTGAATTTCATGGGTTAAGTTTTGTTTTTTAGTGTATACAAGCATGCTTCTGTCATTTAATTGTTAAATGTGTATATATGTATGTCGTTCTATGAACTTAATTTAGAAAGAAAAAAAAATTCTACAACTACAACGTTTGCTTGTAGGGTGGAAAATGTCTTCCAATCCCAAAAATACTCCTTTAGCTTTAGGGGTGTGATATCCACACACCCCATTTTACTTCTCACACACCTTTTTAATTTTCGGCCGTCGGATCGGATGAATTGAAGAAGATCAACGGACATAAATTATCAAGGGGTGTGTGAGAAGTAAAATGAGATGTGTGGATAGCACACCCCTAGCTTTAATTTTTGCTGAAAACATGAATTTGAACAAAACTAATGAACAGTAAAGGAAAACATAGGGTACGATTAAGTCTAAAAAGCAATAAGGATAGGTACGAAAACGAACCTATCATGACCAGTTCACCAATGTGGCATTTGGTTTGTTAACCTACATAATGGCGTAACATTTATCTACTACCAAATGTACAATTCAGAGCTAATGTCAGGGTAAATATTAGAAAAAAAATTGTAAACCTATCAATTTATATAGTAGTGTAAAGAAAGCTCATATAGTAGAAAATTATGAAATTTAGACACAAAGATGCCCATCCTCTTAGCTTTCTGCTCTAATTGGTCGTGTGTCGAAACTCTTCTAAGTCGATTTATTGGTTGAAATTAAAAAAAAAAGGAAAATGATGAGGCTGTTTTAAAACAAATTAAACCTAGGATTGATATAAAATTAAATAGTGTCCTATCCCTTCTAAATAAAGCGGATGTTGTCACATCCCGGTCCGGGGCGGATCACTTTCCGGGCCCGCTCCACCACCGTAGCACGATATTGTCCGCTTTGGGCCCCGACTACGCCCTCACGGTTTTGTTTCTGGGAACTCACGAGCAACTTCCCAGTGGGTCACCCATCCTGGGAGTGCTCTAGCCCCCTTCTCGCTTAACTTCGGAGTTCCTACGAAACCCGAAGCCAGTGAGCTCCCAAAAGGCCTCGTATTAGGTAGGGATGGGAATATACATTTAAGGATCACTCCTCTGGGCGATGTGGGATGTTACAATCCACCCCCCTTAGGGGTCCGACGTCCTCGTCGGCACACTTCCGGCCAGGGATTGGCTCTGATACCATTTGTCACATCCCGGTCCGGGGCGGATCACTTCCCGGGCCCGCTCCACCACCGTAGCACGATATTGTCCGCTTTGGGCCCCGACTACGCCCTCACGGTTTTGTTTCTGGGAACTCACGAGCAACTTCCCAGTGGGTCACCCATCCTGGGAGTGCTCTAGCCCCCTTCTCGCTTAACTTCGGAGTTCCTACGAAACCCGAAGCCAGTGAGCTCCCAAAAGGCCTCGTGCTAGGTAGGGATGGGAATATACATTTAAGGATCACTCCCCTGGGCGATGTGGGATGTTACAGATGTAATGTCATTTATTAAAGGTAATGTTAAGGAAACAAAATTTGTAGATAAAATTTTAAAAATTAAATAATATGAAAGTTAATAATTAATTTATTACTTAAACATTGATAAATGTGCTCATTCCTATTGGTGACACATCATTTGGTTTGTAAATTTTATCTACAAATTTTGTCTCTCTAACATTACCCTTTATTAAAACGGATTTACATCATTTTATATAGAGTAATGCTAGGAAGATCAAATGATGTGGATGTTGATGATTGGATTATTACTTCAGTGTTGATTAACGTGCTTATTTTCTATTGACGACACATCACTTGATTTAAAATTTTGATCTCCCTAACATTATTCTTTTAAATAAGGAAAATAATTAGGTAGTCATTAGTGAGTATTCTATGTACTCACTTTCTGATTGGCCCAACAAAGAAATGTCACGTATTCCTTGTTTTTAAAGCCGAAGAAAAATTAATAATATGTTTTTTATTTTTTAAAACAATAAAACATGTGTTAATTTATCCTTGAACAAATTTAAAAGGTAATTACTCATTAGTGAGTACTCAAGTATTATCCTTTATATAATTTGAGTGCGACAATGAATTAATTGATAAGGGATTTTATTTGTTTTTTGTATCATGATTCATGTCGCACCATCATGACATGATATAATTGGGGTCAAGGGGCCAAAACTAGCCTATAATTGTGAAACTTTTGTGTTCTATTACATATATTTTCATATGTTACGCAACTTTAGGTGTGGAATTTTTCATATCCTGACCACTCATCATATTACGTTCACCATTATGACCACCCTGAGATGGTTTTGGTTAACACACGCTTAACAACTCACATACACACAAAGCCGTTCGATCTGAATGGCCCTGAGCGCCATTCAGATCGATCGAGCCATCAATGAAATTCAAACCCTTGATCTTAATCACTAAGGGTTTGTTTGGTATTCTATTTTAATCTAATTTTTTAGACTCAAAAACACTTTTTAAGTTTACACTTTGAATATTTTTTTAGTGTGACTGTTTTAAAAAATTGAACTCAAAACTAAAATAAAAATTAGCCTACTTTTAGAAAACATAAAAAATGAGTTTTTAGAGTTTTTAAACTCCAAACTCATTACTTTCTCTCTTCTCTCCTCTCACTCCCAGTCTTTTTTTGCTAGCTATATGTCTGTATCCTTTCTTTTTCTCTCATCTCTCTCTATTCTCGTTCTCTCTACTCATTCTCTCTCATCTCTCTCCCCTCCGACTTTCTCTTTGGATTTCTCTGTGTGTCAAATTGAATTTAGTAGTAATTCTTGAATTGACGAGAGTTATTGTAGGTTTTTTGTTTTTTAAATTTAAAAACAATTTTGAATCTCATACCAAACATATTTTTAGATCTTAAAGAAAATTGATCTTAAAAAATATTCTTAAAAATATTTTGAAAAATTATAAATATTTTTTAATAGGATACCAAACATGTCGTAAGATATTTGCACTTTTCAGTACATCTTCCTATTCCCTTTGTTACAAAGTACTTAAGTTGTACTAAAGATTGCAGCTTCGTTATGAATGAGCACGCGACCAATTATAAGCAGTTCCCTCGTGATCTCCTTTAAAGGGAAGTACTTTTTCCAACACATTCACATCTCAGTTGTTCCAACTCACGAAATTTTCAAATGACATATTGAATGCTTATAAGTTATAAGGCCCTACCCACGCTCCTTCTAGGCAGAAAACTCAAACCCCCGACCTAAAATCACCTCTATTTCCCACAATATTTACAACAAGCCCTCGCACTTTTCCCATTTTTAAAGACTTATAAATGTTGATTAAATTGGTAATTGAAACTTTAGATCCTATTCTACCCTCAATGGCCCTTACTGAGTTTTTCTAGTATGCAGACTGAATATTTGCACGACAGTTGCGGGATGTGAGCGTTGGGTTGTTCAATAGGGTTCGTTTGAAACTGTCTTTTTATAAAATAAAAAAAATAAAAAAAAACACTTCTACTTTAACGCATTTCATTAAAAGTGCTTGTATTAGAAGCGGACTGAACTTTTTACTAAAAATGAAAGTGATAAACTTTGTAGGCCCAACATGATCAACCACCAACATCACTAATACTGTCATAACTTACTAGGTATTGAGTTTTTTCACAAAAACGCTCGGTGAAATTATATGTAAAAACTCTCATAGATTAATGGTATATTATTTTGTCATATGACGATTGTGAGATCTTATTTTCAAACAGAAAGTGCTCCTTTAAGCATTTGAGTGCGTAACTAAAAAACACTTCTAACTTTTTCTGTCAAACATGGTCAGAAACACTTTTGGTATTCTAAAAACGTTTTTAGTTATTTTAAAAGCATTTCCAAACAAGTACAAGTACTGATTGGCCAACACTCGCATCCCGCAATACTCATCCTATATTGAAAAAATTCATCAAACCTAAAACCATTTCGAATACTCAGAAGAAAAATACTATTAGACTAAAAGCTAAGCTTTGATTTTAATAATATCATCCATTTGACATTTTGTGTTGTTGGGAGAATGATCAAATAGATTCCTTAAGATTTTAGCCAAAGAAGAAAACTATAATTCGACTATAAAATATGGGACTTTAATGGCTTAAGACATTAATATTCTTCAAACTATGATATAATCCTAAAAGCTCCAACTAGCTAGTGCTCTTTTTTCTTCTCAACTTAAAGATTTTAAAGATTTTACTCTTTGCCATATATATATATATATATATATATATATTTAGGTGGTGAGTTATATTAGACAGTCACGTTCGACCTCAACCCACCGATTACACGAAATAGGGTTCATTGGTCGTGACCTGTATAATATATGGTGGTTGAAACTTTGGCATATTTGGTTTCCAAGTAGAGAAATGACAAAGAGATGTTACCCTCCCTCAAATAATATATTTCTTATTTATTTCTTTATTTCTTTCTTTTAATATAAAAGTAATGCCTAAAAATATATGAAAACCTTGATGAACATATCCCACAAAAAGAATCCAAGTAGTTGATCTTGTGTGTCTTGCAACGTGCAAAACAGACCTACCCAAATGTGCAATGTGCAGAATACCATGTGCATCCATCGTTATATAAATATCTTTATGCTTTCTAAGTAATTGTGGATGTGAAAGTTTACAAGTGATCATTTGCCATTTTTTTGTTTATGTTATATATCATAATGGTATATAATTAGGGTTTAAAATTAATTAGAGAAAAGGAGAGAGACTCAAAATTGAGTGTAAGCAGGTGGACACATTGTTGGAGAATATGATTTCACAACGCTCATATGACAAAATAATATATAACTAATATATGGAGGTTACACCCCTAATATCACTCAAGCCTTTAATGATAAAACCGTCACCTAGTAATAGGTAGTTAAGTTAGGACAATATCGGTAATATTAGTGGTGGACCATGTTGAACCTATAAAGTTTATCATGGTATCATAGTAGCCTATTCTGTCCACTTTTATCGAGGCATTTGGCATAAAAATCTTACATCTATTGATTGCACATGTGATTAAGTGGGAACAATATCAATACTATTAGTGGTGGACCATGGTCCGTCTCTTTGAAACTTTAACATGATGATCGGGCTGTCGAAAAGTTGTGTTAGCTTTAATATAATGACTTGACTAGTTCTCGTTGTGGGAATTGGTTCCTTGTGACCCCATGTGGGGCCACTCGTGAGGGACGTGTTGGAGAATAAGATCCCACATCAATGTTCTGACAAAACAATATCACCGAGGTCTTTTGTGATAGGTGGTTAAAACCCAACATCTAATAATAGGTGATTAAATTTGAACAATATCGACAATATTGGTGATGAACGATAGCGAACGTATAAAGTTTATTACACATTACCATAATTCACTAGTCCAACTCTTATCTGCAAATTTGATCCAAACTCAGACGCATCAAATGACAGTCAAGCTTTCAAGCAAAAACTACTTAAAGCTAACAAAGCAAGCCTAAGATTGGTTCGAAAAGTTTATAACTACTAAACATTTGTGATAAGGCATTTCGAAATCAGTTCAAGCTAGATCTGTAAAGCTTAATCCTTATTTAACTTCCAAATTAAAATATTGAAATCTAAACATTTCATTATTAGTAAGCGATTCACCTGGCCTTTAAGCTCAATGTTAGTTTGCCCCACATTTTTTGAGTCAATCTTGAGTACATATATAATGCACATATCACACATGCACAGCTGCATATATAGTTTTCCAAGGATACGACGTCTAGATATTAGTCTTATTATTATTTTAACGAAAGAGGTATCCTATAAGATAACTAATTCTTCTTCTCGTGTAGTTTTAGTACCACGTAAAAGTGACATCGTACTTTGACTTTCGGGTCAAATGGTATCCTAAAGCGAAGCTGGAGCTGCAAGAGAAGAGATGCATCCGTGAGAGCTTGAACTTTGATCGGAATTCCAAACCTTTTTCACTATCCACTTGACCAACCTGCAGATGATAGGATGTCTAATTTTATTGAAGAAAGAATGGTCGATATCGTATTTAAATACCGTCTCATATCATTGTTGAACATATCAATAACTGTCCAAAAAATAAAAAGAGCAATGTTATATTTACCATCTATTTGTATTATCTTTATAATAAAGGTCGGTCACACCAACACATATGGATCTCATATCTATTAGAGATCTATTAAAAAGATAGTACAAATAGAAGGTAAGAACAATATTTTTGATAAAATAATTAGAGAATTAGGAGCGGACTATGAATGTTTCGTTTTTGGGGATCAACAATTTACTAGGGCTAAAATTGTTTAGTTTGTGTCTTTAGTTCGATTTCGTATAAAACACTTTATTATTTTTATATTGCTTAATTTAGTTTAATTTTTAAAACTAATCTACTTTGTCACTTAATACTACGGTCTAGTGATATTCATCTTCATTAGTAAGTGAGAAGTTTTATATTCGATACTCGCTAAATACGAAGTTGAATCACATTATTATATCAAACTCGTTATAAGATTTACCAAACCGGCCTAAAGTCATTGCGATTTGGCTGGCTGTTCCCTACAACTGCAGTGGCAGTTCTGTAGTAACCTCACATACCAAACCCAAAATCTAACTACTCCTTCTTCCTCTTTCTCTTTTTTTATCCATTTGTTTTTCTCTAATCTTTTACTTTCTTTATCCATTTCCTTCCCTTCAACTTTTGCCTTTCGCTTTTGTTTCCGTTGAAACCGCTCTCTCTCTCCTCTCTCTCTGTCTCTCTCTCAATGCAAAATCCTCCAACGTCTAAATTGCTGACCGAACTTTAACTTCAAGATATTTCCCATCAAGCCCAACAAACACTCCCACCACCTCTCTCTCTGGAGAAAATTCACACCTCAAATTCTCCATCAACCTCGCTTGCCGGTAACAATGGCGGTTCTCGGAGAGACAACCGAAGCCTCAAACAACTCCCTCTCCCACAAGATCACCGCCAAAACCCCATTATTCAACCTCAAACTCTACGCTGTTATCGCCATCCTCGTCCTCTGCCTCCTCGCAGCCGCCCTTCTCATCTTCCTCTGCCTCCGCATAACTCGAGTCTCCCGAAAACGCAAGATGCGCGTGAAGCACAGCTCCGGCTCAATCCCCCTAGTCTCCAAGGAGATCGCCGAGATCAAGCAACCGAGTCCACGCGCCGCCGACAATGGCGAGAGAAAAGTGGGAAATGAAAAGTTGAACGAAGCTCCGCTGGAGGTGACGGAGATTGTTGACATCGAAAGAGGGAAAGGGAACCGGAGCGGGTTGGAAAGTGACGGGTCGGGCCCGCATAATATCGGGTGGGGCCGGTGGTACAGCTTGAAGGAGCTGGAGACCGCGACACGCCGGTTTTCTCCAGAGAACGTAATTGGAGAAGGAGGATACGGCATCGTCTACAGCGGCGAGCTGCAGGACGGCTCTGTCGTGGCAGTCAAGAACCTTCTGAACAACAAGTACGTGAATTTTATTACTTAGTGTAAAAATTATTATTTCCATTTTTTTTTATTTCATGAAATTATTTTCTGTGCAAACAATTAAATAAATAGGGGATTAGTTAAGGAATATGAGTGTCTGGTTATTTTTATGATTAGGATTTAGATCCAATCCAAGTGCCTTTTAAGCTTTGTACTCAATAATGTTTTTCGAATGAGGATCCTCTTGGGATCTTCTTTATGAAAATCTTGGGAATTCTCAAATCGTACTTCGTGTGTGGTCATAAATCATTTTAAATACTTTTATTTAAAATTATACATGAACAGTGACTCGATTTGAAGATCCTAGAATCCTCACAAAGAGAATACAGAGAGATCCTCATTCATGTTTTTCGCGGTCAACAGTTAATAATTATTTTTATGGTATATTTGTTTTTTTAAATATATTTAATTTAAAATCTCTAAGCTCAAGTGGCATTAAGGAGCGGTGGTGGTCCTTGTGGCTTAAAACTTACGTCCAAAGATGTGTTTATTTAGGGGTGTGATATCCACACACCCCTTTTTACTTCTCTCACACCCTTTTAATTTTCGATCGTCTGATCAGATGAATTAAAGAAGATCAAATGACAGAAATTAACAAGGGGTGTGAGAGAAGTAAAAAGAGGTGTGTAGATAGCACACCCCTTTATTTATGTATGTTGCACAACAGTACGTGCGTACATTGTTATATGTAAGTTTCATGCTGATGGAGACAAAGTCACAACGGGAAGTTATTAGAACATTTCTTTTGAAGATGTCAAATTTTAAACATAAAATTTAAATTTATCAGCTTATGTGGCACTTTAATATCTTTTAAATTTTGTTTTCTACTCGATATGTCAAATTTTAAATATAAACTAAAAATTTATATTTATTTTCTTTGCGTTGATAATGAAAGAAAATGAAATAAATGGTATAAATATATTTAAACATTGCATTGGTAATGGAAAGAAACAAAAAGGCAATACTTTGAACTAACAAAACTTAAATAAAATAATTAAGTAAACTAAATTTAAAGCTGCTGTCAAATTTGGCAGCAAGAGGGGAGTATGTCATTCCATGTCATGCCACATCAAATTTGGTTTTTCGCTTGGAAAACATTGTTGTTGTCATTTTTACCATTATTGCTGATTTGAACATTTTGATATTTCCTTGGAGATGCTCTTATGGTGGTATTTCAAGCTAATCGAACACTAATATCTATTTTATATTTTTGTAAAAAAAAATATGATTGACTTGAAATATTGTCACAATAATATTTTATTAACTAAATTTGTTGTCTTTTTTTTTTTGTCATAAACTAAATTTGCTAAAAAGGGAGAAACGGAAACAACTCCGTTATTTTGCTTTTCTTTTTCTTTTTATGTGTGAGTTCTGGGTGTACATAATATTTTATTTTTTAATTATTCTCTATGTAGTATGTCACATCAACAATATAGACGTTGTTTTGCATGTAATTTATATAATATACTTTTTGAACTTGTAAAATAATATTAAAAATCACATTTTGTAGACCAGAGTTTGAATGACATGCTTATCTTTTGATAAAAAAAAAAAAGTAAAAGAGACTCCCTTTGTGCTTTTCTCAATTTTATTCTTCCTTTCTTTTTTTATTTTTATTAGTTATATTCCAATACAAATTATGACCTGTTACCTTTTGCTTTCTAGACTTTCAATGTCTCATTGCTTTGTCTGATCTTTACACGAAATTTGTTTTCACTTTTGATTGACCAAACATTACTTTGTCATCGTCATATCCTGGTATTGGGATTTGGATCCTCACGAATCCTCTTTGTGAGGATCTAGGATCAAGTCATTGTAGCCGTTCACCACATATTATGCGGCCACGAATCATTTGAATTTTTAATCCTATCTACATAGCATAATGATTTATGATCATATGATGTGTGGTGAACGGCTGTGATAACTTGATCTCTAAGATCCTCATAATGAGGATCCGGAGGGGATCCAAATCCCTAGTGTTATATATGTGGGTTAGAGCAATTTGTTAGGTAGTGTCTGCACTTTTGCATTCGAATTCGAATTTCTCTCCTCGTAAGTTAGAATTAGGTTAGAATGTTGCTTAGAAAAAACATATGCTGATGTTAATGCATATACCGAAGAAAGCTAATAGGAGCAAGAGGAAAAACAGTTGCCTGTAAAATTATGTATAGAGTGACTTTTCCTCGTCTGCTGATTTGAATTCCGTATTGGTATTATATTTTTGTCAACTCGAAACTCATCGCTGCTTGTGATCTGATGCATAGGGGTCAGGCAGAGAACGAGTTTAAGGTGGAAGTCGAAGCCATTGGGAAAGTAAAGCATAAGAACTTGGTGGGTCTAATTGGTTATTGTGCAGAAGGTGCTCAAAGGTAAAACTCCATTATCTTATCCTTTAGGTGAACTGAGATCGATGAACCTCTTTTCTCCTCTAACATGCCCATGGGGACTTTTATGGATCTGCAGGATGTTTGTGTACGAGTACATTGACAACGGCAACTTGGAGCAATGGTTGCACGGCGATGTTGGGCCTGTCAGCCCTCTGACCTGGGATATTCGTATGAAAATCGCCATCGGGACAGCAAAAGGGTGAGACTTGTTCGTTTCACTTGTTCTTCCTTTCTGTTTAAATAAAAGAAAGTGAATCTAACATGAGGGTTAATTAATCTAGTAGTCGTACAACGAAAACGTGTAAAAGATTGTGCTGTGTTTGTCATTCTCATGATTTCCTTTATATCGCTACGAGAATACTTTTCATCCTTCTGCTTCAGATCAACTTATGATTCTTGTTTCTCTGACAGGCTGGCCTATTTGCATGAAGGGTTAGAACCCAAGGTGGTGCACCGTGATATAAAATCCAGCAACATTCTTCTGGATAGAAAGTGGAACGCAAAAGTATCAGATTTTGGTCTGGCCAAGCTCTTAGGATCGGAGGCAAGCTATGTGACTACACGCGTTATGGGGACATTCGGGTTAGTTTATTCTCAAATCCTAATGATAACTACCATGATGCATTATCAAGGCTGTGTTATAGTGATTCTTTGCTATAATTTTCTGTAGATATGTAGCTCCAGAATATGCAAGCACAGGTATGCTTAACGAGGGGAGTGATGTATATAGTTTCGGAGTTCTACTAATGGAGATAATTACAGGAAGAAACCCAATTGACTATTCCAAACCAGCAGGAGAGGTAAAACTAATTTCTCCTCTTCTTCGGTTCTTCCTATAGAAGCATTGCATCAGTATTGTAACTGTTTACAATTGCTGTATATCAGATGAACCTGGTTGATTGGTTTAAAGGAATGATCCAAAGTCGCCGTGGAGAGGATGTTGTTGATCCTCTGATTGCAGTTCAGCCCCCTCCAAGAGCTATGAAGCGAGTATTGCTGGTTTGTCTCCGATGTATAGATCTAGATGTCCATAAGCGACCGAAAATGGGGCAAATTGTTCATATGCTTGAGGCTGATGACTTCCCTTTTCGTTCAGTAAGTCCTTGTGTTCAGTACTTTATAGATGCACTGCAGATAACTCGTATCCTATTTTCGACAAGTTTCTTGCCAGATTGTTATTTGTTCAACATTAAGACCACGGAAGCACCATCATCCCCTCAATTTATGTTTTCTGCAATTTCAGCCTCCTCAGTTTTCTGTTTATGTTTGCAGGAAACTCGATCAGCTCGATAAAAATCTTTCCCTTTCCCGTGCAGCTGCATCCAGTAATGTTCAATATACATCCAAGTATGCCGGGGGTAGTAACGAAGATTGAGGTGGAGATGATAAATTTTTTGGCCGATAAATAGCAGTTCCTGAGTCGCCATGCGCACCATGATCCTCCATTAGTATATACAGAAAAGAACTTACAAGCATTGAATGTGTGCGTCGTATATAAATTTCTAATTTCTCTTTCCTGGTCTGATAGATTCTGTTGATATGTTCAGCACCATACTTATAGATGAGCTTGTAAATACGTGCTGATATGGTATTTTAATCTGTAAGGTCCGTTAAGAATCTTCATTTCCTTATCAGTTTCGGATGAAATCCGAGAACTTTTTAAATGTAGTTCGAGTAAAGTAGCTTTTGAGACGGACTTCAGGGATTTCGAGTCTCTCCATTTAGCATCCCTGTGCATTAAGAAGTACTCAGAAAGACAACCCAAATATTGTTGCTCCCTGCTGCTATCTGCTGTCACCAACATTGCAAGGCACTGCCTCTGTTGGTTCCATGCATAATTATTGGTACCATGACTTGCCGTTCATGTCAGTGTTTGTTGCATTATTTACCTACCGACGGATCAGTGTCCACAAAGGAACAAGGTAGCAAACTCTAATAGGATGTTATTGCGTTGCAAGAAAGGTAGAAGGGTACCCATGAGGGGGCTGGCCTGCGGCAACAGTACTAGACATTGTTAGCCAATCTTTACCCGAAAACGCTTAAGCTGTCCGGGAATTGATCAAGTGCAGATCCATCCTTCATGCGGCGGATGATGATTAATGTAACAATAGTCACCATCATCGTGTGGTCTACAAAATATGTTTAAGTAAATAATCTCTCTAGCATCATCTATATAATTTAAACTGTTCAAGTGCGGTTATATATTCTACTAAATATTTTTGACATTTTGCAATTAGACAACCTAAATTCAGCAATTTTGTGGGAGCATTACGGGCAACTTTCCCACTACTAATCTTAATCCTATTTGGATAAGAAATCCGCACTAGACCATCTCAAACCCAATATACAATTGGACTTCGATAATCTAATACCCAATATATTTTTTGTATAATTTTAGGGTTTTGAGTGTTAGAAGGTTCTCTCAAGTAAAGTTACGGTTCTCTAATTTATTTTGTTCTGATGTTTGATCTTGGCATCATTTATGTATTCAGGTGTGTTCTCTAGATCGTAAAGATTTCCTCCCATTCGGCTGTAATCCTCTTTTTGTCCACTTATATTATCTTATAATCCTGCTAGTTTATCACTGTTTTTAAAATTAATTAGTTTGTAAAAAAATGTTTGTTAATCAATCTACAAAGAGCACCATTTGAAATTTCGCCCCTGAATTTGAAAACTCAGAACCGTCCCTGGTGGAACAGCACAACAACAACAAGAACATGCATTGCAAATTAATGGTAAATGTGACATGAACAAAAATAACTACATTTTAGAGGGAAAATTAAATGACATACATATTATTGAATTTGTGAGTCTTGTATGTGTGGCATATTAACACATTAACAAAGTTATCGATAAAAATTCTAAAAACAAAACTACATTAATGTTTCACTGCGAGTCACGAAATAAATTGATCGATTTTCAAACTTAATGATCAAAATGACACTATGTTTGGATGAGAGAAATTGTTACACCCACCCCCACATTTTAATTATATTTCTATTTCCTCCCTAAAACATGTTTAAATCTATCAATTTAATCCCTTATCTCATTTAATCCTAGCCATTGATCTAGATTCCCCATTTCTCCTAAACTGCCAAGTGGCAGGTTCTCAGCTCTCTTCTCTTCCCTCTCTTCCCGAGCACTCCCTCTCAGACCTCTCTCTTTCTCACGGGAACTCTCACTCTCTCTAGAGCTCTGAGAGCTCTGAGAGCTCTTGTTTCCTTCCTCTTCGAAAACTAATCAAAACCAACAGATTAACCACATATCTAGAATCCTTGGGGCTTGAGGAACTCAGCTGTAATCCTGCATGCATCATTAGAACACCTATGTGTGTTCTGCCATTGAAGCCGAGAGCTTCAAATCTCTGAAACTCGAACTCAGGCGAGGCTCACTGCTCTATTCTGTTTTGTTGAGTTGTTCTCAGTCCAAATGGAAGGTTCTAATCTGTGCATGCACTATATTTTTGTTTTCCAGAACCCGGCGAGAAAACCTGACGAGTTCCGTGATCAACCCAGCCATTCTCGACCACGGTCGAGACTCACAGTGGTATATTCCCGTTCCTATCACTTCAGCTGTGTTTTCCTCTTCATTTTTGGAGCTTGGTTTATACGTTTGCCGTCGGCCGGAGCTGTAGTAGCTCCAGATTCTTCCCCGACAACACGCAGGCCACCCACGGGCCTTAGCCCGTATTTGGACCAGCCCAGTTTCTTATTTATTTTTTGGTTGGTTATTTGGCCTGCGGGCCGTGCCTTGCATGCGTTGTGCGAGTGTGTGGTGTATGTGTGTTATGTCGTGCATGTGAATGGGTGTGTGCATGTACTGTGTGTGTATGGTGTGTGTGTGTGTCCGTGTGAGTGTGTGTGTGTGTGTGTGTGTAAGCGTGTGTAATTGTGTGTAATGCACGTGTGTGAGTCTGTGTGGTGCACGTGTGTGTGTGTGTGTGTGTTGTGTCGTGTGTGTGTGTGCTGTGAATGCATGTGTGGGTGCTGGAGTGTATGTATGTGTGTTGTGTGGGTTTGGGCTCAAGCCCAAACCACCCCCCTTTGCTCCTAAACCTATCAAAACCCAAAACCCAATAGGTCATAACCTTATTTAACCTAATCCTAAACCATAATCCGGATCCAAACCCAAGACCCATTTCCATTTCTTGAAATTCTATAGTTGGGTAGTTTGATAAATTGTACATTTTTATGCTTATGTGAAGTTGCTAGTGGGGATTCCTTAATCCTTTTCCGCACAATTCTGCTGCCACGGAGTATCTGTGAGTGGACCCCTTCTAAAATTTACATAATTTTATAGTTTATTTGTATAAATGAAATGCACGCCTTACGAGTTTATGAACTAATTTTTATGTTAAGCATGTGTTTGGGCCCAAAATAACATTTTGGGCCGAGTATAGAACCATTCTCGGAGGCCTGGTGACAAGGGAGCCTTGGATCGTTTAGTACGTGGGCTTCTAAACCTAGGTTGGCTAGGTCATATTACATTTACGAGTCGAGTCCTAACGCGATAAGGAGTCTCGGCAAGAGTAATAGCCCGGAAGTGAATCCAGCTCAATAAAGGACTAGGTTCACAATCCTAGTAAAAATAAGACTGGTCGAGTGGGTGTTTGATTCGGAGAAGAAGACCTAGTAGGGTTTTGACTCGACTTCACAGGTATCCAGTGCTATAAATAGAGGAGGTTGTGCATCATTCAGGCGACCTCCAATTCAACACACAACTGCCCTGCACAAACTCTCTCAACAACTTTGAGATTTTTTATTTTCTCTTTTCGCTGACACATCTTCCGTTGGCATCAACAGCACTGTGAAAACAACCGGTGATATCTTAAGTCGGCATAGATAGCTCTGTCACCGTAGAATCAGCCGATCTCGCAGCATCTTCCGTTGGCATCAACAGCACTGCGGCGAGGACGGTTGATTACCTATCCAAGTCTCGGTCGAGAAGGATTTCTGAATCCTTATTGGTCGAGGTCATCTCATCAGCCTTCTCGGCGAAGTGAGGTGTTACGAGTTATTACATTTGGCACATTGAAAGCCGAATTTGATTCGTGAACTTCGTAAGAATAGTAACCTTGTCTTCAGGTTCGAGAGCCCAAGAGGCCGAGACGTGTTCATTTCTCGGCCGCAATCGCAAGACGCATAAGTCAGCCGCACACCAAACGCGCACATCAACAAATTTACTCCTCGGCCGAGCTCGGCCGACGAGTTGGCACGCCCCGCATTCACCGAAGGACGTAGTTAGCTTATAGATTACTCGGCCTGCGAGCCACGTAGGCTTGGTAGTTTTTAGGGTCAACAGCATGTTTATGAAATATATTGCTTATCGTCTCATTTTTGGTGAGGAATTAATTGTTGGCCTATATTGAGCTATATTTTAATATATCGTATTTTCTATAAAAACCATGAACTGGTAGACTATCTGATGGATGACGATAGGATGCTAGAACATGTTTTAGAAACCCCTCTTTATAGTATATACGATGGATGACTTTATACTTGTGACTACGGAAATTCCTGAAACAAGAACAACGTGTACAAAGAAAGATTTTGGTGTTAATGATTTTGGGTTACAATCTCTTTACAACTTGATCCTCTGATTCGATCTCCGTAAGGTGTTGATTTGTGGATGTGAGGTTGATCCAAAGGCCATCGAGGCTTGATCTTGGATGAACGGCTGGAAGTTTCTTTAAGGGCTTTTGGGCTTGATCTTAAAGAACGGTTGTGCGGATTTCTTCAAGGGCTTTTGGGCTTGATCTTGAAGGTTGACGAATGAACAGATCTTCAAGGGCTTTTGGGCTTGATCTTGAAGGTTGACGGATGAATAGATCTTCAAGGTCTTTTGGGCTTGATCTTGAAGAATGATTGTGCGGATTTGTTGATGTTATTGATCCAAAGGGTCGTTAGGGCTTGATCTTAGGATGAACGGATAATGAACGATGAACACTTTCTTCAAGGGCTGTCGAGGCTTGATCTTGAATTAGTGGAAGTTCTTCAAGGGTCGTTGGGGCTTGATCTTGAAGGAGTATTTGACGAAGAACGAATAGGGCTTTCTTGATCCTTCGGGATTTCCTTGAGAGGTTTAGAGTTTCAAAGCTTCAAGGTTTTGGGGAATTCTCTTCTAATTTGTGAGTAGAGAAATGCATTTGTGAATTTTAGGATGATTGATACCTTGATGGAGAAGCCTATTTATAGGCTTTGAGAATGAATTACCACCACAAAATTTTCCCACTTAAGCACCATTACCTAATTTTCCCACTTAAGCACCATTACCTAATTTTCCCACTTAATGTAATATTGAAATTGAAGTGGTCTAACATATGGCCTAATTTCCCACTTAAAACCATTTTAAACTTGAAGTGGTCTAACTTATGGCCTAATTTTCCCACTTGATACAATTTTAAACTTGAAGTGTGCTTGCTTTGTCATTGCCCAAATGAGAAAAACTTGTTTTGATCTGTAATGGATTGAAATGTGCTTACCTTGTCATTGCCCAAAAATGAGAAGAAAAACTTGTTTTCATCCATAATGGATTGAAGTGTGTTTGCCTTGTCATTGCCAAAAATGAAAAGAAAAACTTGTTTAATCCTCCAAGGGTATTTCTTCCAATTTGTTGAGTCACATGCCATGTGTACAATTGTGTGACATGTGGGGCATCCCATGTATGTCGTGACACGTCAAAACTTTAATGCGTTGGTGAAGATTTATTTACCGAAATTTCGTTGTCTACAAATGCCCCCACTTCAAGGCGCATCGTATACATGTGCTTGTCACGTGTAGAAGATGCATTTTGAAGTCCCTTAATGTAGATGTCGATCCAAAGGCTGTCGAGGCTTGATCTTGAATTGGGTTGAAAGTTTTTTCAAGGGCATTCGAGGCTTGATCTTGAATTCGGCTGGAAGATTTTCTGGTTTCCTCCAATTGTTGATTTTCACAAGCTTAATCTTGAACTGGGCTGGAGGGCTTTCTGGTTTCCTCCAAGGGTCTGAATTTACTTTCCACAGACTTAATCTTGAACTGGATTTGATTCAAAGGTGGTAGATACTTGATCTTGAATCAGACTTATGATTTCTTCAAGGGTCGTTGATGGCTTGATCTTGAAGGATTTGATTCAAGGGTGGTGGACACTTGATCTTGAATCGGACTTGTGATTTCTTCAAGGGCCGTCGGTGGCTTAATCTTGAAGGATTTGATTCAAGGGTGGTGAATCGGTATGTGCAGTTCACAACGCCTTAGCGAGTCGACCAAGAATTTGAGGGTCAAAACAAGTCCGCCAAATCTAGAGTATTTGTAACCCTGATGATATGAGATACTTTTTGCTTTTGAAGAAGTAGCGGATGAATCAGCACGTGTTTTGTTGTGCTTGTCTCCACATGCTTCAATGTATCATTTTCACTTACCTTATCTGTTATTTAGGCAGATGTGGTATCTTCTGCTACCTTGTTTATTTCTCCGGCAGAGTGATGCTAGGTAAGCAATCAGGGAAGGGTTCCAGGCAGTCGGTTCCTGATTGGAAGTTTAACTTCAAGTTCCGACTGATTGCTCTCTTTCTCCTTGTCCTGCAGGTAAGAACAAGGACAAAGAAAAAGACAGGGAGAAAGCATGATATGAGATACTCTTGCTTTCAAAGAAGTGGTGGCGATTTGACAGCGTTGCACGGCGAGGCTTTGCTTTTTGGCGACTGTGCCAGTGAAAGGCTGTTGAAGCTTCTCGAGTTCTTTGATTAGAGCAACGATGCCGAGCTTGGATTTGATTTAGACTCCTTCATCTGGGTTATGCGGTTCTGCAGGGAAAGGTGTCGTGCTATAGTGATCTGTTCCAGCTCATCATTGATCATTCTGCTTCAATCTCTTGCAGTATTTGTCCTTGATGCACGAGTGGAATGCAACCTTTGCCTTTAAACGGTCATTCAAAACATTACATCTCAGCGACGATGAGTACTCAAGAGCAATGCAAGGTAAGCAACCAGGCAAAGGTTCCTGGCAATCAGTTCCAGATCAGAAGTTTGATTTCATGTTCTGACTGATTGCTTTCTTTCTCCTTGTCTTGCAGGTAAGAGCAATGCTAAAGGAAAAGACAAGGAAAAAGCATGATATGAAATACTCTTGCTTTCGACCCTAATGATATGAGATACTTTTGCTTTGGTGTCATTTGTTTGCAGGGGTATTCCCAGAGAGGAAGAAAACTAAGTATTTTGAGAGGCTCTGTTGGGAGTGTACTCTCAGAGATGAGGAAGAGTTGGGCATTTTTGCAGGTCTACCTTGCCATGGAGGATGAAGATCGACATATATAGAAATTTTCCAACAGCCAGTAGTGGTATTATTCTTTTACTCTTGTCGACAACTGTTAGGTAATTGAAACAGTAAGATTCACGCGTCTTCAACTTTGTCAGAAATATTTGACAAAGTTGCCCGTGACTTCTGCAAAGCTGAGGTTGCATGTGAAAGGTGCTGACAAATCCGGAAAAGCTGGTCTTTTAAAATTAGGAGAGCGGTGCCTCTTCGATCTCTGAACAAGTGGCTTTGTCGCCTCTTCAATTTCTGAACAAGCGGCCTTGTTGCCTTTTCGATTTCTGAACAAGCGGCCCAGCTTTTGAAATTCGGGGATAGGTGTCTCTTCAATTTCTAAACAAGCGGCCCGACTTTTGAAATTCAAGGATAGGTGCCTCTTTGATTTCTGAACGGCCATGTTGCCTCCTCGATTTCTGAACAGTCCATGTTGCCTCATCTTTTTATAGAGGCATTAATCGTGTTCAAAAACACACTTAGAGAGTTGTTGCTTGTAGGAATTTCCCTCTTTTTTGTATTTATGAGAATTTGATTTACCCGACCTCTTCTTCATTCATCATTTTTGCAAATGGCTTGCCCATCTGATCGTCATCTTGATTTGAATGTTGGGGAGGATGTTGATATGTCTTCTCCAAACAACATATGGCACTCATCTTTCTTATCCCCCACCGGTCCTCTTACAGTTTGGGACTCTGTGATGAAGAATAACATAACCGCTACGGTTGTAGCTAGAAATCTTTTCACCTCTAAGGACAATATGATCATTTCCAAGCGGTCTGATGAGCTGGATGTTCAAGACTCTTTGGCTTTCAGTGTTCAGTGTGTGAGCTCTGTGTCAAATATGGGTCAACGCCTTCTTGCTCGAACTCGTCAAGTTGAGTCATTGATGACTGAGGTGACGAGTCTTAAACAAGAGATTAGAGGGCTTAAGCGTGAAAATAGAGAGTTGCACATGCTTGCCAATAGTTACTCGACGAGCATGAAGAGAAAACTTGACCAGTTACAGGAATCCGAAAGTCGGATTCAGAGTGACCATAAGATGTTTGTGGCTTTACTCCAGAGGCACATATTGCCTTCGTCCTCTGGAGTTTTACCAAGTGTTGAGGCTCCAAACAATCAACCTTCGACGCCTCTTCTTCCTAGAGTTCTGCTGAGTGATGAGGCGCCACCTGATCAACCTTTGTGAAAAATCCCTCTTGTTTTTTTTTTTTTTGTACAAAGAAATTGTAATAAGATTGACTTTCATTAGTCAAGTATTTAATAAAACCCTTATTTTTTATTTTGATGTGACTGAACTCGAAAATTGAATGTTCGAGCTGCCTACGTACCCCTCCAAAGAAGAGATCAAGTCATAACGTAGTTCAAATACTTTTTTTTTTGTGTCGTACGCAGTTTATGGTCTTGTGGGCCATGGGCGTCTTGGTGCCGTTTTTCAGTTTCAACTCGTGTAGGCAAGGAGCAATTGATGCCGTTTGCAGTTTCAACTCGTGCAGGCAAGGAGCATTTGGTGCCGTTTCCAATTTCAGCTCGTGCAGGCAAGGAGCGTTTATTGTCGCCTTTTATGCTCATGCGGACAAGGAGCTTTGGTTGTCGCCTTTAGGCTCGTGCGGACAAAGAGCTTTGGTGGTCGTCTTTTATGCTCGTGCGGACCAGGAGCATTGGTGTCGCCTTTTAGGGTTGTGTAAACCAGGAGCATTGGTGTCGCCTTTTAGGCTCGTGCAGACGAGGAGCAATTGATGCCGTTTGCAGTTTTAACTCGTGCAGGCAAGAAGCATTTGGTGCTGTTTGCAGTTTCAGCTCGTGCATGCAATGAGCGTTTGTTGTCACCTTTTATGCTAGTGCGGACAATGAGCTTTGGTTGTCGCCTTTTATGCTCGTGCGGACAAGGAGCATTGGTGTCGTGTGTAATTTAGGTTCGTGCAGGCAATGAGCGTTTGTTGTTGCCTTTTATGCTAGTGCAGACAATGAGCATTGGTGCTGTATGCAATTTAGGCTCGTGCAGGCAATGAACGTTTGTTGTCGCCTTTTATGCTCGTGCAGACAATGAGCTTTGGTGGTTGATAACCCACTGGCATCTTCAGAGCGTCAATCTTCTTGGAGTAGGGCTTTGAGTACAACATGGAGGTATGTGAGCTCCCTTCGTACTGCTCCTTGATGGTGTTGGTGATCATCTCCTGCAGCTGCTGGATAGAAAGAGATCCCATGAGTGTCGTTGCTTGGTCTGGCTCTAGCTTCTCTTCAGCTTTCACCACCGGAGGCTTCTCTTCTTCACCGACTCATTTCTTTAATGGATCAACCTTTGGGTCGGGGTTATCATCGTCCTGTGGCTTTAGTCGGTTGACGAGTGCAGCGATTTGCAAGTCTTTTTCTTCCACAGTCCGTGTTAACCTTGCAATCGCTTCATTCATTTGAGCTAGTTGTTCTTCAATTGAGGTAACGCCGATGGTCATGACTTGTGTAACCAACAGATGCGGTTTTCCTTCAGACGTCCAAGGTGCTGACGAAGAAACCCGTTGGCCGTTTTGGGGCGTCATCTTATGCACATCCGCAGCATGCTTCGGTGCCTCTAGCGAGGTCAGGTTGATGACATGCTCGTGCTTTTGATGCTCCATTTGCTCCCTTAACAACACAAACTTTGAAGCGGCGTGTTGAGTAGTGGTTGTGGCGCCAATGAATGCTCTGTTCGCAGCAAAAGTGCTCAAGTTCATTCCCTTGGTGGTTGCGAGTACAGCTTGAACCTTCTTTGATGCCATTTGTGCTTTTTACGGATTTGAAGATAGAGATGAGAGGTAAAGATTGTCCCACTGGGCGTGCCAAATTTGTGAACACGGAAATTCCTGAAACAAGAACAACATGTACAAAGAAAGATTTTGGTGTTAATAATTTTGGGTTACAATCTCTTATAACTTGATCCTCTGATTCAATCTCCGTAATGTGTTGATTTGTGGATGTGAAGTTGATCTAAGGGCCGTCGAGGCTTGATCTTGGATGAACGGTTGGAAGTTTCTTTAAGGGCTTTTGGGATTGATCTTGAAGAACGGTTGTGCGGATTTCTTCAAGGGCTTTTGGGCTTGATCTTGAAGGTTGACGGATGAATAGATTTTCAGGGGCTTTTGGGCTTGATCTTGAAGAATGATTGTGCGGATTTGTTGATGTTGTTGATCCAAAGGGTCGTTGGGGCTTGATCTTAGGATGAACGGATGATGAACGATGAACACTTTCTTCAAGGGTCGTCGATGTTTGATCTTGAATTGGTGGAAGTTCTTCAAAGGTCATTGGGGCTTGATCTTGAATGAGGATTTCACGAAGAACGAAGAGGGCTTTCTTGATCCTTCGGGATTTGCTTGAGAGCTTTAGAGTTTCAAAGCTTCAAGGTTTTGGGGAATTCTCTTCTAATTTGGGAGTAGAGAAATGTATTTGTGAATTTTAGGATGATTGATACCTTGATGGAGAAGCCTATTTGTAGGCTTTGAGAATGAATTACCACCACAAAATTTTCCCACTTAAGCACCATTACCTAATTTTCCCACTTAATGCAATATTGAAATTGAAGTGGTCTAACATATGGCCTAATTTCCCACTTAATACCATTTTAAACTTGAAGTGGTCTAACTTATGGCCTAATTTTCCCACTTGATACAATTTTAAACTTGAATTGTGCTTGCTTTGTCATTGCCCAAATGAGAAAAACTTGTTTTGATTCGTAATGGATTGAAATGTGCTTACCTTGTCATTGCCCAAAAATGAGAAGAAAACTTGTTTAATCCTCCAAGGGTATTTCTTCCAATTTGTTGAGTCACATGCCATGTGTACAATTGTGTGACATGTGGCGCATCCCATGTATGACGTGACACGTCAAAACTTTAATGCGTTGGTGAAGATTTATTTACCGAAATTTTGTTGTCTACAATACTATGAAGTGGTTATTTATGAGAGGCGTAACTAATTGTGTGTACCTAGTGGACACTATGCCTCATGGGGCGAGGATCTGGTGTTGGTAGATAGGTCGGGAGAAATAATCCCTAGCTACGGGCTGAGGGACACAGAGCAGGCATTGGGCCGGGAGTTGGTAATCTCTGGCTACGGGCGCAGAGACCACGGTGCTGGCATAGGGCCGGGAGTTATATTTATTCAGTGATCTTACTAGTAGTACATCGCGCTACTAGATGACCTGTGAGACGTTTGATATTTTGTTTTCCACGATATGTCTTTTGAGATATTTTTGGCATGCTAGGGTTTTCAGTAAAACTATCACTTATTATGCTAGTAGTTTTCTTTATATAAACTGTGGGGGTTAGTATCTTGATAACTGTTTTATTATTATTGTATATATGAACTTGGTCCACTCACCTTTGTTTTGCGCCCCCATTCAGGCCTTAGAAACAAGGACTACGACACAACGTACGAGGCATTCCCCTACCAGTAGCAGTCTATCATTCACTTGTGTGATATCTTGTAATGATCTTTCCTTTTGTGATCTTGAATTAGGACGTTTTCTGTGCACTCTAGACATTTCCTTAAACTTTGTTTATTACCTTTAGATTCTAATGATTATTCATGCTTATTTCCTCATAATCATTACTCTTGTATTCAATAAATGGCTTTCGTCACCCTCAGGTGTCGGCCAGCACGTGCCTATCCAGGTATTCGGGGAATATCGGGGTCGGGACGTGTCAGAAATAACTTGGATTTTGGATAAAAGTCAAAATTTATAAATTGACATGCACAAATTCCCTTCTTTTGATTTATAAACATAGAAATTTAGAATTTATACGTGAAAAAAAACCCTTGGAATTTGGAATCTCCAATTGTGACAACCCGTCCCTAATTCTATGATTTTATAAATTTTAAAAGTGTGAATTTACGAAAATGAGAGGTGAGGGTATTGACTTTCGTTGACCAACGTATAGTGAGACGTATGAAATATTCCTTTAGCGTATTTCTGTAGTACTCGACAATACGGCCGCGTAGGCGCAAGCAGAAGTGGATTGGGATATTGATATTACCATTTATTATTTTTATATATTTTCTTAAGTACCATTACATTATTTTAAGATTAACTTTGGTAAAAATTGAGGAAATGAGAAGAAGAAACGGGGGGAGAAAGGGAAAAAGAAGAAGGGGATTGGCTGCCCAATCAGAGAGGAAGGGAGAGAGAGCTTCGGCCAAGGGAAGGAAGAGAGAGAGAGTGAAGGTGACCAACTAGAAGAAGGAAAGGATGGCAAATGAGGGAGAAAAGAAAAAGGGGAAACCAGGTTTCCCTCAACCCCGTGACCCGACCCGGTGGATTCTCCCATATCCGGCCACTTTGGACGACAATATTAGTGTCAAAATGACCCTAGCACAAGGCCAACCAATCCCTCTTCCATTTTCATGTGAAAATTGGGTGGAAATTTGGTGAATTTTAGGTAAAACCGTACAAGAAGGGGTGCACGGGTTGGTTCTATTCCGCCACGATTTGAAGCTATCTCCTCCAATTACCACCATCAATAGACTCCCCTCAACCTCAGGAACAAAGCCCAAACACTTGTGGAGGCGTCGGAGTGAGCATGGAAGTCGAATCGAAGCACACCCTCTTTAGGGTTTCTGACGGATTTATGTAAAATTGAGGTGTTTCTCGGCCTAATTGGCCTTGGTCACTGGAATGAAAGTTGCTCCACTCGTTGAGACCTACAATTCTGTAAATTTTGGTAATTTTTGGAAATAGTTGGATTTTCCGGCGAGTCGGGGTGGCCGACCACCACCCACGGTGGCGCATGCGGTGTCGCGTGGTCAGGGGGCCATCGATGTTATTCTTAGGCTAATTAGATGCCTTGAATTCAGTTTTGGTAGTTGTATGATGTAGGTTGATTGTTGGAATATAAATTCTCTACGTTATGTTAATAGGTCATTGTATGAATCGACGATCCGACTGTCAGATTGTCACCAAACTTTAATACGTTATAGTACGTAATATTTGAGGACCATAGGAACTTACAAGTAGGGAATCCGTGATGCAGATCTTCCGATTTAAATTATGTAGGGATGTGTTTTATGTAAATTGTGTATTTTATCGGTATGAACTCTGAGATGTGATTTGATAATTGGTCATAGGCGACGATGGTTCGTGATGTCTCGATATACGTGCTAGGGAGTCGTAGCATGGATCTCAGGTAAGTGGGTCTTTTCCTTTCTATCGTGTGTATATATATATATATATATATATGATTGATAATTCCACAAACGGTTATAAATTGATTATTGCATATAATTACTGTGAATGCTTTGAAATACTAATGTGAACTACGAATGGCTTGATCCCTGTTTAGGGTATGCTTTGAAATACTAATGTGAACTACGAATGGCTTGATCCCTGTTTAGGGTACGTAGGCAGTCTAACGAGACGTTAGATGCAGCCATACAATAAATGAGACAAATAATTGAGACAATAGCCTTGTTTAGGGAATTGGGCAATGTGAAGGACATTGGTAGAAAATATGAGATTTAACCTTATGATTTGGTGGTTAAATGTTTGTCATAAATCAATGTGTAAAGAATCAAGAATTTGAAGTAAGGAAACATAAGTAATGATAGTTAATTAAACTAGTGTCTAGTTGGGCTTATCACCGATAATTATTCCCGAAAATAAATAATTCAGGAGTAAGGCATTACAGCTTATGCATTTTTATGCCATAATATATATATATATATATATGTATGTATATAAATGGAAATGCTATAACATGGTTGAGTATCAGATTTCATCATGGTTTATCTATATGTATATTACCTGCACATAATTATTATGAACGCTTTGAAGTGCAAAGGTGAACGCATGACACCCAGGTAAGTTCAGGTGAGTTTATGGTATTAGTTGAAATGATGGAGTTATGGTATGACTACATGTATGTTTTAGGCAACTCTGACACTGTCGTACGAATTGCCCATGAGTCGTACATGTTATGTTGAGATGTATTGAGATATCATAAACCTGCACCCCTGTGTTAGTGCTCCCGCCCATGGCCAGGGTACAGTCTTTTACGTGATGTTCACCTCTCACACCTTACGCTCACCTTGGATCCAAGATAGGTGCACAGTCATGTCGTACAGACCGCTTTAGGTGGTTCCGACTCATAGGTGATCCGCGATTATTCGCACAGTCTTCACGTGATCGTAGCACTTAAGCGTATTTATTTACACTCAGTCCTGTCGTACAGACCACTTTAGGTGGTTCCGACTCGTGTGCAGGTATACTTATTGAGTTATGGATAAGTCGTACAGGTCACTATAGGTAACTTCGACTTATGAGCTAGCATATGTGATGAGATATGGATAAGTCACTATAGGTGACTCCGACTTATGAGCTAGCATTGATTGATGAGATATGGATAAGTCGTACAAGTCACTATAGGTGACTCTGACTTATGAACTAGCATTGATTGATGAGACATGGACAAGTCGTACAAGTCACTATAGGTGACTCCGACTTATGTGCTAGCATTGACTGATGAGATATGAATGAGTCGTACAGGTCACTATAGGTGACTCCGATGTGCTAGCATTGATTGATGAGGTATGGGTGCAGTCGTACATGTCATCATAGGTGACTTCGACTTGCGTACTAGTATGAATTATTAAGCACATGATTATTTATATTGCTGTTGAGTTGCTGCGTTGTGGTATATTTCTGGATTTAATGTTAGCGTACATTTGATATTATACTTAGAAATTATACGGTTTTGCAAAGAGGGATTATTATAAAGATAATTATGGTTTCGAACGTTTTGTTCTTACCCACTCACATCTTCTGTTTTGCACCCCTCCAGGTTTTAATTGTTGAATGTTCGTATCGACGAGGATTCTTGGCAAATCTCAGGATAAGTGGCTACTTCTGAGGGTATAATCCTTATCCACTCTATTGTACTTACTTATGCTCTAATGTCACGTGTGAAGTGGGTTCGTTCCCGCTCACCAGCGCACTCTGGTATTTAGGCACTCTTAGGTTTAAATTTATTCATTTTTTTCCACATTATCACACTTTATGGCTTCGTCACCTTCCAGGTGTCGGCCAGCACGACTCGATTCTAAATCCTAGTGGATACTCCGGGTCGGGGTGTGTCACCAATTCCCAAGTTTAAATTCTATGTAAATATGTGTTATTTTCCAAATTCAATGATTGAGAGTTTAAAAATAACAAATTTCGTATTCAATGACTTTGTTTTTTTAGGTTAACCAAATAAGAAAATTCAAAAATTTTTAAAAATAAAATTATGTCATTTCAATTTCTGTCATTTTAAAATTCTTTACAACAACTTTAAATTTCTTTATCCAAATTTACTGATGGTCAATTCAAAAGACTACTTTAAATAAAAATCTAGATTAAAAAAATAAATTTCACACATGGGTAGTCCACGTGTCCTCCTGCAGTACATAGAGTATTGAAAATCCCACATTGATCCGGACTAGGATTCTCTCTCCTAATCTTTCAATTTCTTTCATTCCTCTTCTCTCATATTTTCTTATTTTGTCTTTCTCTTGTTATAAAAAAAAATTAATATAAGATGTTTACGTGGCTTAACCGTTACCGTTCAAATAGGAGGGGAGGGAAGGAGAGGGAAACAAACAGGGGCGAGAATCCTACTCCCACTTATCATTCGAATGGTGTATTCAATTAGGAATTTGAGAAATTTTATTGGATTTATAAATTGATGAGTTTTTATGGAATTTAACTGATTTGTAAATATTCCATGTAAAATTTTTATTCAATTCCCAAGAAATCTCATGGGAAGAGGTGAAATTTGTAGATACTTAAAATATACTACAAAATCTCTCAAATTCTCTCAAATTCCTTAACTTTTCCAAATTCTTTAAATTCAAATTCTAATTGAATACATCTGAAATATTATAAACGTCTTTAAAATTCTAATTGAATGCACCTAAATTTCTAAAGATTTTAAACTATCTTAAAATCCTGATCGGATATAGATTAAATTTCAAAGAATTTAAAATTCCGATTAAAATCCGTCAAAGAATACACCTCTTTTATTTCCTTCGCCCCAAAAATCTCCCGATTCTCGGATCACCCAAATCCCAGTATGGTCACAGGTTCCGGCTCCAAAAAGCGGCATCGCGCCGTACACCCCGCCAGCTCAGCCGCCGGCAGCAGTTCCAGCCGCCCTTGCGCCGCCGTCATCATCGGCTCCGTTGCCCGAAGACCCACCCATCCCGACCCAATCCCGGGCCCGACTCTGAAACCCGACCCCACCAACCCCTACTCCTTCGACGACCCTTCCTCCGCCGACGTCATTCTCCGCCTCTTCGTCGACCCCTCGCCCTTGGACCCCTCCGCGACGTCATTGTCTCTATCCCCCGCCACCACCCAGCCTCAGGACGACGTCGTTCTCCACCTCCACGCCCACGCCCTCTTCCGCTGCAAGTACTTCGCCGCCCTCTTGTCCGACCGATGGCAGCACCCCGACTCCCAAGACGACGCCGTTCGCAAGATCAACCTCCGTGTCCCACCGACCCCCGGCGCCATGGAGGCCCGCATTTCCCTCCTCCAACTCCTCTACACCCCAGACCTTGCCTCCGCCATAACCACCGTGTCGACGGCGCTCGACCTTCTCCCCGTGGCTTCGGAGCTCATCTTCGATGATTGCGTTCGATTCTGCCTTCGATTCCTGGAGGCCGTCCCTTGGACCCAAGACGATGAAGCTCGAGTGCTCGCTCTAATCCCTCATCTGAGCGAAGACGAATCCAAAGACCTCATCGCTAGGGTTTCTGGAAGCCCCGATTCGAGCGAGGAGATGCTGTACGGTCTCATCCTCGCCGTGACCCACAACCCGAACATGGCGTACGTCAAGGCCTTCGTCGCGAAGCTGCTCCGGGATTTCGGGTCCAGAGACCTGGTCGAGCGGGTTCTGGATCGGGCGTTTCAGACCACCTTCAAGGTCGTCAAGGAGTCCATGGAGGAGTACATGAGTCCCGGAGTCCGTGGCGACCATGACGAGACCGAGGCCATCCAGAGGCTCAACCTCCACACCGCATTGACCCATGGGAAGCACCTGGTGTGGCTCGTGGAGAGGATGATCGAGCTCCGAGTCGCTGACTCGGCAGTCAAGGAGTGGAGCGAGCAGCCTGCTTTCACTGCCGATTTGCAGAGGGCTTTTCAGGACGATGCGTGGAGGAATATTGTGCCGGGGCTACCTAGCGTCTTGCTTCGCTGCACTTCAAGGCTTGCCAATGCCGTCGCTTCTGGAACCATTTTGGTTGCTGCTCAGGTATTATTCCCATGTCATCTTTCTTGCTAGAGTAGCTGAATATCATGTAATTGAAGTTCTTTGTTGGAATACAGAGGTCGTTCTGTTAGTTCTACATTTGGCTATTGATTTGTTCATATGGTGCATTGCACGATTAGACTAGTGGAAGCCGCAATTTTGATGTGTATTGCTCAATTTTGATGGGACCTGTTCAACATAGGAACTTTTCTGTTTATGTTCTTGCGGTAGTTTTCAAATTAATGGTAAGTTGAACAACGTTAGAGTTTGAGGACGGAAAGGGAGCAGAACAGTGGTTTTCAAATTATGTTTTCACGGCAGGTGGGAGCTAATACACTTTGATGTTGGGTTTCTTCAAACATTTCGAAAGTGGGATTATTGAGTGAAATCTTAATGGGCTGTTTATATTTCTGCTGAACACCTGAACTGTGAATCTTATGGCATTGACAGAACCAGCAGACACTATAGTCTTTAAAGGGTTACGTTTTAGTATGTTTGGATTGAGGGACATAGAAGGGAAGAAGAAGGGTGTGGAGGGATACTTGAAATGTTTTCTTTTTCGTTTGTATGGTCAAATGTAGAGAGGAATGGAGAAATTAGATTAGTCTTAAATCCTCAATTTTAGGTCATTTTTGTCTTATAAATGAGATTTATGTGTTGTTCGATTTTAAAATTTTTGAAGATGCGCGTAGTTGAAGTCTTGAAAGCTTTCTCTCCATTATGTCCTAGTTCCTATCCGGCCTAAAAACAAAATTGAATAAAACACTCATTTGCTTTCTCTCATATTTATTTGCTTCTCTTCTAGCATAAAATACATTGTAAGTTGCTTCTTACTAAGTGTGTATGGGCAAGAACTATGCTGTTCTGTTTTCGTGAGTGGGTGATTATCTCCAAATGGAGCAGCAGTTATGTTTTCCTTTGATTTTTGTTTTTTTTTTCCCAAATGCTTTACAGTAAGGTGTTTCCAACTTTTTAACATCCGAACCCGTGGATAATGCTGCTTGGTTAACAACACAATGTAACCGATCTTACTCTCATTCTTGTTTCTTTGGTGTCCAGGGGATTACAAAAGTTTTTATTTTCCCTTATCTGTTTCAAAACCCGTGGCCCAGACAGATCAACCTAACGGTCCTAACCTAAGGCTGATTGTTTATAATGTTTTTTTTCAGGTTCGGAAGAAGCTTGTCAAAGATTGGCTTCCAGTTCTGATTGTTTGTAAAGATACCAATGCTTCCCCTCTGACATCTAGTAACAAACCACTGTACTTGGATCTGGAAGAGACATTCCTCAGAATAATCTCAACACTGCCCATGTCCGATTCACAGGAGTTGCTGCAGCAGTGCCTCAGCTTCTCTACTCGGAATGTGGACTGTCCTCACCTGGTCACTGCGTTCAACACCTGGTTCCGCCGTGCGACTCATTCCCCTCAACTTGAGAATCTTTGTTAAAATCGCTTGGCAAAGTCGCTTCACCCGCAAGCCCAGAATCTTTTGTGAGAATCACTTGTGCATATTAGCTTGTCGTGGAGAGCCAAAACTTGCACTAGGTATATATAACTTGCTTTTGATAGATTAACGGTGATCAGAGTTGGAGTGGATGGATAACTGGATCCTGAAAAAATATCTGAACTCGTAGGAAAATTTCTCATCTGTTAGGCTGATTATCACTTTGGTACAAATAATGTGTGAATGAGATTTCGTGATGCACTCGTTAGTTGGCTAACTTTGAACCGAATCTGGTTGTTATGAACCTACTACATTCTGATGTGTATTCACGTGCCGGAAATATGCACGCGAGATAAAACCCGGAAAGGCTGGACGGCATGTAACAATATCGTGCTTCTTCATTACTTTTAGAAGGGTATTGGGATATGTCAAGAAAACCACTGACATGGGATTGTTAGGGAGTTGAACAGTGTGAGGCCAAAAATACAACCAGGGGAAATGAAATATTGCAGTAGAATTACAGTAGCCGGCGTCTAAAGTTGCGGGTGGTGCCTTGGTAGGTTCGTACGAGCAACCCGACTCCTAGCCCTACTCCAACGCAGATGCTCAAGCCGATCCCGACACCCACTCTCACACCGGCATTGAACCATGAAAGCTCACCGTCTTCACCTTCTAAATAGGTCCCGGAGTACAAGTGGTTTTCTTCGTTGTCCGGTTTGTAGTCCGAGTACTCCGACTCCTGCCAAGTTCAAACAAAACGAAATGCTCAAATCAAGAAAAGTTGAAATGAGCAACCAACCAGATTGACAGCTAAAACTAGATAACCAGAGTACCTAGTAATTGAAGAGAAGAAAGGTTATATAAAATGCTACTATCTCGTTAACAACAGTAAGAAAAGATTCAGACTGAACCAGACTGAACGATTGGATTGGATTGGAATGGATAAATCGCACATTCAATGTATGTTGAATGAGAAAATGGATGCATTCTATTCTATGTATGACTAATCCATCTTCTACCTTCAACGCAGACAACATTTCTAAGTTGGAATCCATTTCTGACTTTTAACATACGCTAAATTTGGTTAGTAATCCATTCCAGTCGAATCCTAGACACCAAAGGAGGCCTTAAAACGAGAGCACGTTACAAAGATCTTTAACAGAGACGGAATGAATTTCTTTTAGTAGAAACTAACCACCGTGCTGCACAGAAGGGTTTAAAAAAGAACCAATGAATTCAGTCCTGCAGGTATGCATGATACGCAATATGACCCCGAAGACAAGTAAACAAGAGAGAATTTGAGTGTACTTTGAGGTACTGGATTAGCATTGTCTTATCACCTAACATAATAGCCGTTCCTTTTGTTAGATTATTGATTGATCAGCAAAAAGCACAGGAATATCATATATCTCTAACATAAACAACTCGAGAACGTATAAGATGATAAAATGAGTTTTGTTCTGTTGACCTTTAGCTTCACAACATGAGCCTGTGCCACTACAACAATTCATTATCTAGCCAGTGGATCTAACACGCAACAATTTACATACTTTTTCGGTGCTTATGCAATAAGAAAGTTTCACAGGTGAATCGCTGGATCACCGAGCAATAAGCAGACTGGCATTGGCATCACACATGGCCGCGGGTAAAGAAATACTCTTATAACAGAGAGCAGGGCAACTCAAACTCAAACATGAAATACATAAAGCATGAAAAACGCTCAGTCGAAAGTAGGTACCTGAAAAGCGAACCTAGGAGGATTGTTTTTCTGGTCTTCAGTTGCCTCATACTCTGGTATGGAATCCAGCAACCCTTTCCTCACATGCCTCTTCCAAAGACCGAGCTGTAAAGTCTTGGTTAAAATTATTGGAGTGCCCGAGAAGGACCCGGCAATGTATACCTCAATCGAAGGCGAAGCAGACTCTGGCCCCATAAATTGCCTTCCTTTAAAGAAGCCAGTGCTTGCAACTATATCTGATTCACAACTCATGCTCCATCTCTGACCATGATGATCTGTTTCCGCAACGAAACCATTACTATTGCACAGTTCTAGAATGCCAGATAAGACCACAACGTCTTTGTCCAAAACCTCAAACTTCACACTTCCAGTCATCCTTATACTGTCAGTGCTCACAAATGTAGCTTCTTCGGACTTCTTATCTAACCTATCCCTTCGAAGAAGGGTTGTCGCCCCATCTGAATAGATGCTAGTTCTAACACCATTGACTTCAAGAAGGGTATCAGGATCCAATGGGATGTGATTTACTGTGAGGAACTCCGGAGCGGAATCATCAGTCTCACATTTGCTAATTCTGCCATAAAAGACTCTTACATCAAGCCAGGGCAGTGAGACCTTGGATTGTCTCACAACCATGTGGCCATTTGATGCCTCATACAAATTTCCCATGATCCTCAACGTTTCAATTTTCCACAACCAAATCCTCCTTCCACCTCACTGCCTCAGTTGAGAAGATGAATGAAGATAGCCCATGTAGATGTAAACCCTCTGAGCATAAAGAACCTGCATCTATATCAACAAATCAAATTAGCAAAAAGGCCGAGAAAGGTATAACGAAATCAAAGTAAAGCAATATATGCAACATGGAAACAACAGAAACCTGACTGACAAGTGAAAAGAGAAATTTACTCGAAACGAAAAAAGTTTCTGTTTGTGAGAGAAGAGAAGAGCAAGACCAGTGACATAGAAGAACCCAATTCCCAAGAATAAAACCATTTTCCAGAAGGATATAGAGGAAGCAAAAAAAACAAGTTTTTGTTCCGCAAAAACTCACCATAAAAGCTATTTTTTCTGCAAGAAATCATCAAAACAAAGAGACTGATTTTTTTATAGTAACAGAAGCACAGAACCAACCTATAAGCAAGTTTTTCTGCAAGAACTCAACTGAGGAACAAAAAGTTATTGATCACAGAGCAAGAGGAGCTGGAAGAAGAAAACAAATCAAAGCAAAAACAAAAGGATAAAACAGAAAGGATAAGATGGGCAAAAACAAATGCAAAAAAAAAAACCAGAAGTCTTAAAATATTGGAGAAAATTGAGAAATTCTTTGGGTCTCAGGTTAGTCAAAAATCACATCGAAATCAAAACGAGATTCATACAAAGAGATGCAGACAAAGCCAAAGGATTGATCTTTGAAACTTACAAGCAGTAGCAGCAGAGAAATAAAGCTAAAAGCTTGCTACAAGTGGAAGATTTATTCCCTTCTTTCTACTTCAAAAAAAAAAAAATTGTTGAACAGAAATTAAGACCAACCCAAGTTGTCAAATTTGAGAAAGAACAATGGGTTTCTCTTAATTTTTGTTTTGGTTTTGTAAATTGGGGATTTGGGATTGAGAAGATCAGTGTTTGTTTATCTGAAGTGGGGTCGGTATGTATTTAATATTTCCTCAGATGATGAGATCTTATCCTGGAAGAAAGGAGGGAGAGAGAAAGCATGCACGCTGGTTCACAAGGGCTAACGTAATGAAAGGGACGTCCAGAGCTAATTTTTTATTTGTGAATCTGTTGGAGGATCTTCTAATATCCAATGATGAAAAAATACAACCATAGGCTACTTGGATTTCCACATCTTTTTCTTGCAAGCTTTAAGTGGCTTCAATCCATTCAATTAAATCGGCGTTTGTTTAGTACAAAAACGCACTAAACAATTATCTCGCCTTATATATTCATATTCGATGTCTAATAAACGAAATAAACGAGGCTGCTAGGCATGCTACATTATTGCACCAATACAAGTAGCTGTTCTCTCATAAAAATATGACTCACCAATACAAGTAGCTCTCCTCCATGAGAGTGGTGTTACACAATACATTTCTTTGATACAAATGCAAGTTTAATCGGTACGAATGAACTATCGGGTTCTGGCTATCTCACAATAAAATATAGCATTTTTAGGCATTTGCTCACTCTTGCAAAAGCTACAATAGTTACATTTTCAAATTTCAATCGCAGTAAATGTTTACTTGTCAAACTTATAAACCGACGAAGAACATTTTCCTAAGTACACTAGAGTGAATTTATGCATTAAGGTTTGTGGATGTAGTGATCAAACCTTTGTTTTCAAACATTCGGCCGAAACTAATCATAGGTCAAAAATTGCCCACTTGCTAATTGTACATCTATCTTGTCAAGTTGAAATTACAAACCCACCCATCACAATGGATTAGGATTTCGTGATAAGTCCGCCTTTACCTGTGGGCTCCTCCAACCATATTTCTCGTGGCCAGCCTTCCATGACATGTTGCTTTGCCACGCGAGCGCTCATATCTTTCAGTCTTTTTTCTCCCAAAAGAGAAAAATCTCTAGGTGACACGAGGCTCCCTTTTCTCGTTCTTATTTTGTGCTCGATTGAAGCGGATTGAATGCTCGCATTATATGCTGTGCACTTGATCACTTAATTGAGAAACATAAATTATGTGCAGAACGATAAAGGAAGATCACCAATATTGTAAAAAATGGGTCTATAAATAACATGCCACTACGTTTTGTTACCACCAATGATATCAACACATTTTCTCTATGAGCAATAGATGCGGTGATCTAATATATAGGGTAAATTACATAAAACTACCTTAACTATTGGGTTATTAACAGTTTCATGCCTCGTCTTTAAAAAGTTTCAATGTCATACCTTATCTTTGAATTTGTTGTAATGTCATACCTTTCCCCAATTGTCTGTCAATTCCTCTGTTAAAGGCTAACATAGCTTGAGGCGGGGCCCACTTTCTATTAAAAAATTAATAAAATTATTATTAAAATAATAATTTACCATTAAATTCTTTTTAAAAACCCAGATCCCGTCTTCCCCGACCCCCCCTTCCCTGCACCCATCCTCCCCTCTTCCCCAAACCCACCGCGCACCCATCCTCCACCTCCTTCTCTTACTACCCCCTTCCTTTCATCGATCTACACCTGGACGCGTCGCACCCCAGCTGCATCAGCAGCGCCGCGTCCGCCGTCGATTTCCAGACTCGGACTTCGTCACGGACTCGAACTCCTCGAGATAGCAGTGGTAGTTCCGAAGCTCCACGCCCCGACGCTGTAATTCGGACGCGGACTGCAGTCCGATTCCTAGTTTGTGTTCGGGTCGACGTCGCCGTTTCGCGCCTCCGAGTGCAGATCAACGGAGGGAAAAGGGTTGAGGGAGGGGACGGAGGAGGAGGTGGAGGATGGGTGCGCGATGGGTGCGCGATGGGTTTGGGGAAGACGGGATCTGAGTTTATAGCCCACCTCAAGCCACGTCAGCATTTAATAGAGGAATTGACAGACAACTGACGGAAGGTATGACATTGCAACAAATTCGAAGATGAGGTATGACATTGAAACTTTTTAAAGACGAGGTATGAAATTGTTAATGACTCAATAGTTGATGTAGTTTTATGTAATTTACCCTAATATATATGCTCGAAGGCCACTCTTTCCGCCTTAACGGCGCATAATGAAAACAACTCTACCGTCACACTTCCACTGACCAAATAGAAGGCCCTCAACCCAAATAATTAATAAGCTCATGTATCATTCCTATTGTTCTAGTTGATAGTCCATTGATTCTTCAGGCCAAGCATTACATAGTACGCCATCATAATCAGTGTATACCACAGTTTAAGCAAAAACAAAATTGGTCACTGATATCGTTTATCAAATAGAAACTTATATGCCATTGGAGGAGAGCAGTACAGTACAACTTGAACGAACCGGGATAAGGTTGCCTGATTAAATTTGGGTCATACTCAGCTTCGGTCGAGAAGCCCTGTCCAAGAATAATTTATAATTAGCCAAGCTTGAACTCATTTAACAAAAATCATGCTACTGCTATTTACCAAATGAGCACAGGTAAAAGATCACACAATTGAAGTATTAAAAGTTTGAGTAGTTTGGGTGGAAGTGCTTTAACCCCGTCATTTGGTTTTATTACAGAGAATTTGAACATAAACTTCACAGGTGATCATACTATGCAGTAATAGCAGAAAGAACAAGGTAATTAAGCAATTTGCATCATTCAAAACAGACAGTACAATAAGATATTCTTGTCCAACCATCATCGGTGGGGACATTTTGTACTTACAAATAACTGGCAACAATCAGAGAGTACAAGAGCCACTAATGTGGCTAGAACTTAGAACCAACTCGAAGAAAACCGATTTCCTAAACATCAGGGTGATCCCTAAGGGACTATCTCAATTCTCTCTATTAGTTATTGGTCACTTTGAAACCCATGAAGAGCTATTTGTTTGTAAACTCCTGATTTTAACTATCCCCAAGTCCTAAATTGAAGGATAGGCAATCCCAAGTTTAGCGTCATTCAAACTACCCGAAATCACTTGCTAACACAAGTGAACAAAAAACACAGAAAATGTCCTTGGCCGTCTACCTTAGAAAGGTATTGGAGTAAATATCAATGTGCACACAAGCATGTAAACATTCAAGACAGTGAAACTATTTTTCAGGAACGTCTAGGGTCTTACACTATGCAATTGCCAGAAAGCAATGGGAAAAGGAAAAGAACAAAGGATGGAGGAACCAATATGCAAGCCAAAGGTAAGTGGATATTGGTAATAAGCAATAGAAACAAACAACACTGTCACCTAAAATAGGCTTAAATTTCCCCTTCCCTATTGACTTACAACCAGTCTTACATATTTATTTATGTATTATTTTCTTTTTGACAACCATATGTAGTGTAGTATATTACTCAAAATATCAATCATCAAATAACTCAAGCCTTAAACAGTAATCTAGTTGTTTCACATTCACATTACAAAATACACACAATAAGCACCCATGAAAATAATATTTAGTTGCCAAAAAATTAAAAAATAAAAAATCAATGCATCCATGTGGATCATTTATACCACAATAAGAAACTGCAATTCCATGCATTACTTATTTTGAAAACAAAAGAGCAGAATAAGAACGATTCTCAAAGGTACCGCTGAACAATCGAACGGAAGTTTAACAGCAGCAACTAAATAGCTGAACTAACTGAGTAAGCTACGCAATATGGTGTCCAAAATGTCAAGACATGACTCGGAAGGGAAACCCTATGCACCGATTACCTCTTTTACAAGCCAGTGGGCCTTGTCACAACGGTGATGCAAGACCTATACCACGATGTGGAAAAAATGAGTTAGAAATAGGCACCCAATGCAGATAGAAGCGGTAATCAGTGCGCCACTAGAGAAGAAACGACTGGCTTAAGAGCTGCTAGTTAATGACCAGAACGAATTAATCACATTTGTCCACTAGAAACTTAAAATTATTATCCAAATTTGACACCGATCCGAGTTTTGATTCTCGAAATGAATGACAGAAAAGACGGATAATGGAGAAAAGGGACAACTTTGTTGAGATTTAGCTCTTCATTTTGTCTACTCAACCATTCAAAAAAAGCCAACAAATCCCAATTTATTTCACACAATAAAGAAGTAGAAAACACTCCCTATACCTCATTTCCGATATAGCTATACGTGCAACTAACAAAACAATTCAACAAGAAAAAATTCAGTGAAAAATAGAAAAATTGGGTAAGTGGGTTACCAAGAGAAAGGGAGCTCCAGCAGGTGGAATCGATGGCAATGTTGGATGTAAGCCGAGCAGAAGCAATGGCGCTGTGAAGCGGTATCATTGACTCCATGCATCCCAATACCGAAACGAATCTAACCACAATAACAATAACAGATATTTGTTAAAACTGGGTTTCAGAATCCATAGTAATTGTGAAAATTGGAATGAGTGGGAGGGATTTGAGAAGACTGTACCTTGTAGCGCAAGGAATTGTTCTGGTGGCGGAAGCAAACGGGGACGCCATGGCTGCGGGGTTTAAGGAGTTAAGGGAGGTTTGGGTGAGGGCTCTTGAGCGAGCTATGGACCTTGAGCCCGCCATTAGAGCTGATCTGCAGAAGGAAGCCATTTCTTGTTCGGAGGATATGGGGTTTGAACGAATCCGCAGGTCGAGGAAGCAGAGAGGCAGCCGACAGCTTCAACCCTACTCGTTTCTGAAGGCACCATTTTCTTGATTTGGGCCTTTCATCTAATTTCGGTATTGGGCCAAATTTGGCCGGATGGGCCGGGTCAAGTTATTCTCTGCCCTCGCCTCATTGGACTACTTGAGTGGTCGGGTCGAACCCGGACATCAAATTCCTATTTCCATCTGATCGGCACTGGCCTGCTCCTTCCCAAAGTCCCCAAATCGAACCCGAGTCGCGTCGAAGAAGACCCATCGACTCAGCCGTCACCGGCAATGGCTGCGATCCTAGCTCGGAAATCTCTCCAGGCTCTCCGCGGCAGACAGCTCGTGAGTTTATCCTCTGCCCTAACTCCCCTTTTCTTATCCTCCGTTTGGTTTCCGAGAAAATTAGCCAAGAGAAATCCAATCTTGATGTTCGTTTTTGGGCATATATCGAAGTTAAATTTCTCAACTATTTTACTCCTTCCAAATTTCTTGGATCAGGAGCATTGTACCGTTAATGGATTTGTTTGAGCAAAACTGAGCTGGTTTTGTTCTTAAATTATATCGATTGAAAAATCTTATTTTTTTATTGTATTGATAGTTGTAAAGTTTGAACTCTAAATAGCTAAGTTTTAACACCGAATAGTTATAAAGAGGGTTGGAAGCGAATTTTGTTGAGAATTGATGTAGTTTTGGAACAATTATTGCTTTCTGAATGCTATGTGTTGTGAGCTTTAGAGTGGTGTTGTTAACCTCATTTTTTCATACGGGAAAGATGATTTAAAGTGGTGTTATTGACCTTATTTTTTTTCACATGGAGGTGTATAATTACGGGTAATGGAAGGCATAAAAAATGAAAGAATTGAGTATGCCTTGCAATGTCATTTGCTCTGAGAATTAGGGGGATTGTGGGGCAAATGAAAGGAGATAGGGGAATTCTGGGTTATTGAGATTTAGAGTGTGTTTGCTTCTCGGAATGGGGTTTTAGGAATTTATTCCATGAGATGGGCGTCAGAAGTATTTGGAAATGTTGGGAATGAAAGTGATTAGGACACAGATTGACTTTTTCTGTTCAGAAGCAAATACTTAAGGTAATCATTTTGATTTTTTGAATGTCAAAAGCAGAGAATGGGTTTAGAAAACCCAGCTCTTCCTTGGGTTAACAAAACTTCCATTTTATGGGTTTTGGATATCTACAAAACTTAGAATAACCTCATTCCTCAGCATCAGTTCTTCAAATCAAACCCACCGATGGTTTTTTCGGAGTTCTTTGGCATTGGAACTACACACAAATTCCTGAGCATCAGTTCTGCAAATCAATTATATTTGATTAAAAATACTAGTTATATCTCCTAGTTTTGTTTGAGTTGGTGGTGGTTTTCTGTTTGCTGTGTTTTGTTGGGCAAGGTTGGTCTTCGTGACCACCCTCCTTGTTTCTCTTTTTTGTTTCTTTAACATTCTCATATCCTTTTCACAAGAAAAAAGAACTAGATTTCTGCTCCTTCCAATAAATGAACTAAGTATCATACTTTGTCACCATCAGCATCTTTGATGTGTCAATTGTTTAGCATACACTTCGACACAGTTTCTTATCTTAGGTTCGCTCCTTCAATTATTTCATCTATATTCTGTTTCTCAACTTCCAAATGAAATCTATTAAGTCTAAACTAAGTTTTTTCCATTTTTCATCTATTAAATTTCATTTCAGCATAATTCTTGCGAGAGCTTTATTAGAACCCTTGGGTTTATATGTACCTGTATCATATTCTTTTTTAGCTATTGGACGTTACAAGATTTATCCGGTCTATTGTTTGGTTTGTGTTTAGGCTGTACCAGGGCAAGCATTGCAGGGTTCTTCCTACTATGGACTGCAATCCACTTCACAACACTTCTCCACTATAAAAGGTTCATATTCTGTGGTTCATGTGGTGTTCAATATCATGCTGTATTAGGTGATTTATCATGTTGTGATGTTATTTTTTAGAATTTGTACTTATTTATTATGCCAATTTCAGAGGATGAGGAAAGAGAGCAACTCGCAAAGGAGATCTCCAAGGATTGGAGTTCTGGTAATCTACCGTCCTCTCAAGAGAAAAATACCATTATGTTTGTTCTTAATCTGGTGTTACATTATTTTTCCGCTGTCTGAAATAATAGCCTCATTTTGCTAATTACTGCAGTTTTTGATCGAAGCATAAACACATTATTCCTCACTGAAATGGTTCGAGGTCTGATGCTTACTCTCAAGTACTTTTTTGAGAAAAAAGTTACTGTAAGTATCATTGAACACACATTGCCAAGTTTGTTTTTCATTTTTTTTCCTGGTGAATTATGACATCTATCTTTTATTTTTGCAGATCAATTATCCTTTTGAGAAGGGCCCTTTGAGCCCTCGTTTTCGTGGTGAACATGCCCTAAGGCGATATCCTACGGGAGAAGAGCGTTGCATTGCTTGCAAGCTTTGTGAAGCTGTAAGAGTTGAAACCTTTCTTTTGGTATTCTAGGTTTTCGCATATGAATTTAAGACAACTTATAAATTTAGGATTTGACAATGAAAACTCTTGCCTGCTAAAACTGTTTAGAAAATTCATGATTTTTTATTTTTTATTTTTTTGTATATCTGGCATCAGTGTACATGTTTCTGTGTTGGTGTTTATTTTTGTGGATATTTATTCCATGAGCTGCTTAGCTTAGAGGCCAGACAATGCTGCCTACTAGCCACATTCGGAAAACTATATTGAGTCTGTTGCTTTGTTTGGCAGCTGTGCCTCATTTATGCCCTACTTGCTTTTCATATTAGTATATACTTTTTATGTGTGCATGTAAGATATCAAATCATTATGTTTTCATACTTGTATCTCTATACATTGTGTGCTTTCTGCACTTTCTGCTTCGGATATGATTCAATCTCATGTAGAATTTGAAGAATCATTTCACCGTGCAAATCGTTAACAGGCAACGTTCATGTCCTATGTTATAATGTTTGAGCAGCTGAATATTCATTTTAACTTACAAAGCAGTTGTTTTTTGTCAGATCTGTCCTGCACAAGCAATTACAATTGAGGCTGAGGAACGAGAAGATGGTAGCCGTAGGACAACTAGGTGAAGAATCATTCTCCTTTTTTCCCCTTCCCTCCCCGTTCCTTTCCGTCTCAATCTTCTCCTCACATTTATCTAGTCTTTCAGGTACGACATTGATATGACAAAGTGCATCTACTGTGGATTCTGTCAAGAGGCATGCCCTGTTGATGCCATTGTCGAAGGGCCAAACTTCGAATTCTCAACAGAGACTCATGAGGTTAAGGAGCATCCTTTCTATTGACTCATTGCAACTAATCCTATGTTTTCATTTCTATTTTTGTCACTTTGGGCAACAACTGATCCAAGCATTTCTTTCTGCCTTTGTTGCAGGAGCTTCTTTACGACAAGGAAAAGCTGCTGGAGAATGGAGACCGTTGGGAGACCGAGATTGCTGAGAACCTCAGATCCGAAAGTCTTTACCGCTGATTTTGCACCCATGGTTTTTTTCCTAGTTACCATACTATTTTTCTTGACTTTTTGAGTATGGGGAAAAATAATAAGATCCGTCAATGGATCTTAAAGAGTTTATTGTTTGTTTCGTGATAACCTAATCTCTGCCGTCGAGTCATTGTAAGTAATGATTCCAAATGCGATGTAGTTTTTTCTTTTAAGATATTTAAACACATTCAGCATGCTCTAACGCGAATTCTTTTGAGAAACAAAATGTTGTCGACATCAGAGAAGCATTTTCATTATGCTGCTGTCTCTCTAGCTCTTTCAAATGAATCACTAATTATTTTATTAAGGACATTGATAAATATTCGGGATTGAATTTGTTTGTGAATCGATAGCATTTGGAATCTATTGCATTCTGCGTGCCCAACAACTTAGAAACCACAAGCCCGGATCTTTAACTCAAGTGACAGGGGAGAAGTGGGGTTTTTGAGAGAACAAGCTATTCACGTGTTTGGTAGTAGTAATAAAGGGCCTGTCTTTGGATACCGTCTTTGAAGGGTTAAAAGCATTCTCAGATGCTTATGAGGAAAAGCCTTGGTGTTGGTTTGTCTGTTTTTCAGGTTCTCTCTCTAGCTTCTTTCTTTGAACTCAGAAGAAGCACAACCAGATTTGAAGGTCTCCCTAGCCACTTCTCCTTGCTCTGGTTTGGGGTCGTCGGCAGCCTGACTCCCATTTTCTTCTAGTCATCCTCCCTCTTCCCTTTTCTTTTTCCCCCTTTGCATCTTTCCTCTTCCCCATCCTTCACCCATCCGTCCTCTGCACTTTTCTCTCTTTTGGCCTTTGTTTTGGCTTTCCTTGAGCTTCGTTCTTTGAACTTTGTCTCAATTCCCCTGAGCATGTCTCAAATCTGGACTTTCATGACCCTTTCTTGCTCCGTTGCTCCTTTTCGTTGCGCGTCCTCAATCACCGGCCTGCTACTTGGCTTGTGTGCTTCTCCTCGGGTGTTAGGTGGTTCAAGTGCTTTTAGCACTATTTGGTAGGATTATAGGAGCGCTCATTGCGTAGGTGGCTCGCTCACCCCCTACTTTCCATTGATCTAGTTGTTTCGTTGGTTCATTCTTTTGGTGATGGTGGCCTTGCAATGGAGGCGCATCTGGTGGCTGCTGGTTTCCATTCCAATTTTGGTATTTTTGGTTGTTGTTCAGCTGGTCACTTTTGAGTCTTTCTATTGTATTTTTTTATCTGTTGTTGGGCTTGTATTTAGGTTATGGGCTGGCTTTTGAGTTTTTTTTGTTGTTGTTCACAATAACACACATTATTGCTAGCTCATTGTGAGGCTTAGCCCACTTCTCCACCTCTCCCTCTTAGTGTAGATAATATCGTTTGTTAAAAAAAATTGAATATTTTAAATTCCTAGTTCTAAAAGACGCTAGGCGCTAGTCGGGCGAGGGACTGGGACCTAGTGCCTAGGCGGATTAGGCGGACTAAGTAGATTTAAGTAAATGTATTATATTTCGTGTAAATAAGTGTGTGCCTATACTTAAAATATATATAATTTTATCATAAACTACAAAATAGAATGACATATACATTATGAAGTATTGGAACATAATGAAAACATGGGGAACAAGCATATAATGTGTGATCATTTAAGTATTCAACAAGTCTCTTACAATTTATTAAAAAAAATAAAATGCAAAATAAAAGTTTTCTATTTTGTCTAAGTGAGTTGCAACTGAGGCTAGTTTGGGCCGGCTAGGTGGGTGTCTAGGTGGTCTAAGCAGGCGCCTCAGTAGGTCTAGGCGCCATTTTTTAATTTTCAAACGTCTAGGCATTTATCGGGACGATGACTAACCGCCTAGTGCCTAGGCGACGCTAGGCGGGGATTTTTAGAATAGTGGTAATACCTTTATTAGTTAAAAAACAAACGTTATTTGTCCTTCTACACACATTTAATCTTAGAACCAAAGTAACCGCTTCTACCTACCACTGCAACCACAAACTCAAACACAAACCTTACATCAACACTGCTATTACCACCACCATCGTTGTCGTTATTTCCGCCGCCACAATTGTCACCATTGGCACCACAACCACAACCAAACAACAATCTCCACCATCACCATTGCAACCACCATCGTTACTGCCACCGTCGCTATAATTGTCACCATTGCCACCGTCGCTATAATTATCACCACTGCCACCATAACCACAACCGTTGTTCCTACTAATATTGTTACTTTTGCACCCCAACCATCAGACCCCATTATTGCCACCACCACCATAACCCACAATTGTATCATCACCATTGTCGCCCCCACTGCCATCATTGCAGTCAACATCGTTGCCACTTACAACTGCAACCACCAGCCTTACACAGTCACCTAGATCACCACCATTAGTGTTGCCACATCCACCGCCAATGACACCACCACCACCATACTCCCACCATTGCCCCAGCCAGTACCACCATTGTAGTCACAAGTTCCCTCTTACTATGTTCATTTTTTTCATTATATACAGTTATTTTACTTACATTAAAAATTTACCAAACATATTTACACAACTTTTCATACTTTGCAACATTTAAAAAAAATACAGTTTATTAACCACTTAATTGCTTTATTATATATCTGATTATTCTTAAAGCACAATTGTTGACCGTAAAAACTACCAAGCCTACGTGGAGCCAAGCCGAGTAATTAATAAGCTAACTACGTCATTTGGTTGTGTGCGAGGCGTGCCAACTCGTCGGCCGAGTTCGACTAGGGAGTAAAATATGTTGATGTGGCGTTGGGCGCGCTGCTGACTTCTTGATCTTGGACTGCTGCCGAGGAAGGAACATGTCTCGGCCTTTAGGTTCTAAAGTCTGAAGACAAGAAGTATAAGTACGCCGAACTGGCACCAAACTGTGCGAACACAAATACTCGAAAGAGATAAATGTCTTGATGGTAAATGTGGTTTGGCCGTCAAAGTGCCGAACTCTAAAATGTACTTGTCTACGGTTCCAGTGCTATTTATCCAAACTAAAGATGTTGTCGGTTGCCTTCACAGTGTTATCTATCCAAACTAAAGATGTGTTAGCGGGAAGAAAAAAGAAGAGGAAAAAATCTCAAGGTTGTTGAGAAGCTTTACGCAGGGCAATTTGTGTGTTGATTTGAAGGGGCCTTGAATGATGCACTCCCTTCTCTATTTATAACAACGAACCCCCTCATGGCCGAGCTAGAAATATACTCAGATTAGAACTCCTCAACCTAATCTGATCAGGTTTCGGCCAATCCTAACCCCTATAGGACTTTGAACCAAGCTCCTTAACGAACTAGATTTAACCCCTAATTCTAAGCATCTTTAACTTTAAGACTCCTTGTTGCACTAGGGTTCGACTACCTCACCCTGATCTAAACCAATCTTCATCGCAATAGGATTCAGCCGACCTTGACTAGACAACCCATGACAAGAATCTAGATTAATGTTACTGGGCCAAGAACAACTCTAAGCTCGGCCCAAAATATTATTTTGGGCCCAAACATTGCCCCTCGCTTATGAGGTCTTCGGCCTACAATTCCTGGTCGAGCCTCGACATTGAAGAAGTGATTCATTGCCAAAGAATAAACCTTTAGCATATTCCTTCTAGAAAAACCAAATAACATTGCAAGCCTCGAATACTCTAACCACCCAGATGCATTTATTAAGCACGACCTCTCACCTCTATCAATTTTCTTGACACGTGGCATCTCCTAATCATGACTGGCCATCTTCAATAATGCGTACTGAAATGTCTCTTCATCATAAACTTCGCCGTTACACACAATCGTGCAACCTCAATTCATGTGTTTTTCGACCTCTTCACTTGGATTTCCAAGATTCGTTATGATTACGAAATTCTTCGGTCGGATTTGCCCTTCATCTCTTAAACCTAAACCGTTGATTTTCTCCCCCAATTGCCTATAAATACTCTGGCCAGATTCATTCGAACTTTCACACTTTTAACTTTCATCAATTCTTGCCATTTTGCTCTCAACCCAAAAAAAGAACCCAAACTTTGAAATCCAGATTAAAAAAAAAAAAAAAACCCCCGTCAAACTTTCATCAATGGCCTTCAATACTTTCATTACCAAGCTCACCGAAGAATGCAACAAATTCCAAGACTTCATTGATCGAAATGCTATCAAAACCCTCCGATTTAAAGGTGACTCAAGCACCACTCACCATATTCGAGGACCATTCTTTAAGGACAACGTCCCAGAAATCATCACCGAGATGTTGAAAGCCCACTGCCTAAACCTTTATTCCAAGGGTATTATTGGTCGAAGTGGGAATTGACCAAACCTCAAGGAGCCTGGGCCTCAACCCCCGTGACCTAGGCTGCTTAGGTCACCTGAATAGAGCCACACTTTGGTGATGAGTGGAAGACTCTTGGCATCTTTGACTCTATCAAACTCTCGACCTTTGAAATCAACATGGATCGAGAGCTCCTGATAGCCGCCCTAAGCTTCTGGTGTTCGGCCACCAACACTATGGTTCTTCCTCTCAGCCCCATTGGTCCAACCATGCTGGACATCATAGCCATAATCGACACTTCTCCCTCCGGTCTCTCAATTGATACCAATCCTTCTCGGTATCAGTTCGATCTGGATTTGAAAATAGTCTACGACGATCGTGCCATCGAGGTTTTGACAAAGAAGGATCAGGAGCCGTCAAAAGAAGATATGCACAAACTGCACAAAAATTTCTTCAACCACTTTGCTGGTTATGAGAATGAAGATCTCAAAAAATTAGAGCACAAGACATTCTTGTTTTACTAGTACAATAAATTCATATTTTGTACTAAGTCAAACAAATGCTTAGCCGAAAATATGCTAGTGGCCGAAGCTCTGGCCAACGGTCATGTCCTGGTCCTCAGCCCAGCCATCATCGTTAACCTCAACCGGTGCTTGGCCGAGGCCTCTGTTGGGAAGATCGATCCACACTAGAATGGCCCACTTTAGGTCTTCCAACTCTGGCTGCAGGTTTAATTTTCCACACTGAGGCCAGAAATCCCAAGCTTCAACTATTCTGAAGCGATGGGTCTTTATCTGGCCTCGCGCCTCATTCCTACTTACTCGGCCGAAGACATCTTTAAGTATTTTTTCAGCCTTGAAGATCTATTAAACGGCGAATTTCTGATCTGCCGTCGCCAGAAATATCATTCTTCCATCAAACTCCCTACATCGGCATGGGAGGAAACAGAGGAAACCGACATTTGACAGTTCTGGGGGTCGTTTACCTTAGTTTGCGACATTCCCTTTGGTTGCGATACTCGACAAGCCAGCTGGGAAGTCTACCATCCCAACTTCGTGGCTCGTCAATTGGGCTTCCTTCAAGGCTGTCATGTGCCACTCTTACCTCTCGCTCACTCTTAAGTTGAGAACGCCTCTCTGGCTTCTCGAAAAGGGAATGCAAGGAAGCCGAGCAGTAATTCCAAGAACGATGTACTAAATTTCACCTTCGACCGAATACTCCAGAGACCTATTGTACCAGCACCTTCACCGATTAATGTGATGCTTACATCAAGGATTTCTTCGGTGCTTCGGCCGAGGAAACTTTGAAGAAGCTTTTTGGCGATCGACCAAAGAAGACTCTTGCTCTAAAATCCAAAGAAACGGCTCAAGGTATATATCTTTTATTTCTTTGTTCGTCTATTCAAACATTTTGACTCAGGCTTAGCTTTTCCAAGTGGTCATGCAATAAAATGGGCCGATATGGTTATGATGGTCGTAGCCAAAACTAAACTCGCTCATCCTCCAAAGAAGGCTGCAACTTGCAACTCCCTTAGCTAGAAAGACAACCACTCAAACTTCAGTAGTGGCCATTGCTATGCCAATCGCACATAGTAAACAGTCTCGCCCAGAGGCTGAGACAAATGGTAACATTGCCCAACCCCAAAAACGTATTAAGAAAAAAAGCAAAGAAGGGAGAGCAGAAGATTCATGTTATTTCAAGTCAGACCATAGGAGTAACCACTCCTAGTATCCCTATCTATTCTCCTGTTATCCAGGTCTCGACAACGGTACCGCAAGACCCCTCGACCCCAACCATGGGCCAAATGACAGTGGTTCGACCCACCATGCAAGCCGTTATTTAAGTTAAGCTGGTCGTTGCCCCAGTAGTTGAGGAATTTGTAACTCCAGAGTCGGCCATTGCCTCTTTTGATGTCGACCCAGCAGCCGCTACTCTGGAGAAGACGGCAACCACGGCCAAAAGAAACCTTTCCCCAAATCCAAAGAAGAATCCAGTGATCGTCTTGGAAGAAGAGGTATAACAATTTCTTTTAATAATGTTCTCCTTTCGTTTTGACTGGATCTCCTAACTAACGAACAATCCTCTTTTATGATTAGGAGAACGAGAACGAGCAGCCTCGCTGGTGAGGCGCATTCGACGGGTTGAACCATCTACTACAAGTCCTTACCTCTGGACAAAGTTAAATGTGTTGTATCTCCTCTGGGTGATCTCCAACCGGCGATCGAGGTGGCTGGCCAGGTCGACCCCCAAGCGGTCGAAGTAAGTCCGGGACATGAAGCAGCACATTCTGTTGAACCAGAAGCAACTGCAGAGACGTCAGTTCATCCATAGAACCTGAACCTCAGTAACTCTCATATTCGACCTTCGTAAGACACATCATCATTTTATTTTATTAATTTCCTACCTTAGAACTCTAAACTAAGAAAAACATTAAATGCCAGGTGCCTAATCGCTTATTTCACCGAAAATTCTATGCGCCAAAGGGCGTTATTTATATTTCCTGGCCACCCCAGTGGTCATCAAATGTAGATAACCTTCATCAACCGCATGAATTGAAAAGCTACCTTAAACATTGGGCTCAACCATTAAGCTTTCTGTGTTCGTCCAACGAACCAGCAGACATGGCCGAAGTCTCTTCTCGGTAGGTCTAACACAACTTCATTTTCACTCATCATTTTGAATTCTCTTTTCTCTAACAAATATTTTCTGTGTAGCCTTTATGGGAAGTCAAGCTTGACGTTTTTCTTTCCAGCGCTTCAGGGACGGCTGAGCCTTCTGCAACCATGGCCGAGTCTAGCTTCATCGCCAAGCTGCATGAACTTCTGTCTCTCTCGGACTCACAAATCCTCTAATGCAAAGGTCTTAACTCTGTGGGAGATTGCTTGAACAACCTTGCAGCTGACGGCCTGCTGAGCAACGAGAGTGTTGTTTATCTGTCAACAGTCCTGGAAAGAACTTGACAATATTTCACTGTTTTTTAGAAGACTCTTCGGATAGAGGATGACCTCAAGGCTACAATGGTCGCTCACGAAGCTATCTGACCAAAGCTCAAGGCAATAAAGGCAAAGAATGAGAGACTGGCCTACCTTGACCGTCAAATCGCCAAACTTCATCGTCAGAGGTCGGTTGTTGCTTTTGAGCTTAAAAAGGATTTTGATTCTAACAAACCTCGAATGGCAGAGTATGCAGCTGGCGCTAAATGGTTACAGTAACTAAAGGCTAACAAAAGAACACGACATGCTGAGGTCACGATGGGCGAAGTGAAGTGGCTAGAACTAAAAGCAGCTCTTGAAGCTTTTCTTCATTCGATTTCTTAGGATTTTTGTGTGCCAGCTTGTAGGCCGATTGATTTCTTTTTTGTAATTTTGTGTGTACGCCCTTTGAAAATTAAAGAAATCAATCCTTTATTCTTGCATCTCCCAAGTGACTGAATAATATTTCTTTAAGAATTTCCCATTGATCGGTAATTTATGAATTAAACCAGTTTGATCTTTGAGGTGGTATGCCCCCATGCCGAGAACTTTGTGGACGATGAATGGGCCTTCCTAATTCGACGACCATTTCCTGAATCTGGGATCCTTAATCCCTATTGGTAACATGGTTTGCCACACTAACTCAACTTCACCAAACGTCTTTTTCTTAACTCGTCGATTATAAGCTTGTTCAGCAATATTTTTCTGTTCCACTTGTAAGTTATAGGCATCGAGCCGAGCTTCCTCCAAATCCTCCTACTCTTGCCACATGGCCTGACTATACTCGGCATTGAACAAACTGCTTTGTTCAATAACTCGTAACGAGTTTATGCTTAGCTTGACTGGTAGCATCGCGTCCTGTCTATAAGTTAACGCATATGAGGTCGTCCCTGTTGCTGATCAGCGTGAAGTTCAATATGTCCATAATGCCTCGTTTAACTTTAAATGCCACATGCCAGGCTTTTCTTTTACCATTTTCTCAAGGATACCGATTAGAACTTTATTACTTGCTTCGGCCTGTCCGTTTGCCTATGGGTAATACGGCGTGGACTGTTCAAGCCAACTTTTCAAACTTGTTGTGTATTCTTTAAACCTGTCAGTCGTAAAAATCGCGTCGCTGTCCATCATAATTGTTTCTGGTACGCCGAATCTTGCCACAATGTTTTCTTCTACAAAATTGCAAACCTCTTTAGATGTTAACTTGGCGTATGGTTTTGCTTCGACCCTCTTGGTGAAGTAGTCGGTCGCTACAAGTATCCATGCATGCTTTGTCCATCCCGAAGACGGTGTAATCTTGACGATTACATCTATGGCCCATCATCTGAATGGCCATGGCTTAGTAACCGAGTGAAGTAATTCGGCCGGGACCCTCTGTATGGGCCCATGGATTTGACATTGTACACAACCTTATGCGTATTCAATGCAATCTTTTAACATACTTGGCCAAAAATAACCATGTCGGCGGGGCAACCAATGTGTTTTGCGTTCGGATTGATGAGCCTCGCATATTCCTTCGTGTACCTCTATAATAGCTTAGGCGGCCTCTTTTGGGCCGAGGCACAACAACAACAGACCGTCTTTACCTTTCTGATATAGTTCATTTTAATACATGATGTAATTCGTGGCATGTACCTTTGTTTTGCGGTTGTGTTTGCCACTGGGATTATCAAGATACTGCATAATTAATCTTCTCCAGTTGTCTGGTAATGTCTCGATCGCGCAAATATATATAAGATCCTCTCGTTCCAACATCGAATGGAAGGACATAACTTATGTACGAATTACATGATCGTGTTGGAGAACTTGTTGATTAACCAAGGTCGGGTGTAGACGTCGCACCACTGGTATGACCCGGCCCAGTTCGCCTCCCAAGAGTTGTGCTCCAGAGGCTATTTAAGTCAACTCATCTGCATCAGTATTTCGAACTCGTGAGATGTGCTTGAACGTAATGCCTACAAATGATTAAGCTAAATAGCTGGTAACCATATGATAGGGTGCTAGAGTACAACTCATGCAACGAAAAGTCTCATTAAGTTGGTTAATCATAAGTTCTATATCGCCAATGACAAGTAAGCGGGCTGCCTTCGAGTCGTGAAGGACATTAAGGCCGATGACGATGGCTTTATATTCGGCCTGATTGTTTGTACAGTTAAAATCCAACTTGAGAGAAAAATACCATCGATAGTGATCAGGGGATTGGATGACGATTCCAACGCCGGCCGAGGTCGAGGTACTAGAGCCATCAAAATACATCATCCAATAATTATCACGTGTTTCCACCATGCCAATTTCGACGTCGTTGCCCCTAAAACGGTATAGAGAAGGATGTTGAACTAAGAAATCAGTCAGAGCCTGTCATTTGACAGCTTTTTGGGGCACATATTACAAACTAAATTAGGACAGCGCCATTGTCCATTTCCCAATTTGGCTTTTTACTATCGGCCGAGTGAGTATATAGCGAATAACATCTGTCTGGGGAATGACCTGAGTAACATAATGGAGCATGTAATGCCTGAGTTTAGACGTAGCAAAAAACAAAGCCAAACAGAGTTTCTCGATGGCTGAGTAATTTATCTCAGCTGAGTTAAGATTTCGTCTAAGATAAAAAATGGCATGCTCCCGCCCAGTGTCGTTGTCTTGCCTAAGAAGACAGCCAATGGATTCCTCGGCAACCGAGATATACAACTTAAGAGGTTTACCGTACTGAGGTGGCACGAGGACAGGTGGGGTGGTGAGTGAGACATTGATTTGCGTGAAAGAATCCTGATGTTCTTTGTGCCATTCAAATTTGTCAGAATCCTTAAGTTGCAAGAGCGTGGAAAAAACCTTCATCTTCCCCGCCGAGTTAGAAATGAAATGGCAGAGGAAATTGATTTTGCGGAGTAAGGATTGTAATTGCTTCTTGGTTGTTGGGGGTGGAACATCAATGATCGCTCGAGCTTTATTCTTATCTACCTCGATGCCACGATGATGTACAAGGAAACCCAAGAAGTTGCCTACCGATACACCAAAGGCACATTTGGCAGGATTCATTTTAAGATTATATTGACGCATACGAAGGAAAGTTTGCCGAAAATCATCTAAATGTGTTCGATGGTGTTTCGATTTGACCACAACATCATCGATATATACCTCAAAGACTGTGCCAATTAGGTAATGAAAAATAGTATTCATAGCGCGTTGATATATGGCACCGGCGTTCTTAAGTCTGAAAGGCATGACAACCCATTCGTAGGTCCCGAGTGCCTCGAGGCAACAAATAACAGTTTGTGCACATCAGCCTCAACAATGAAAATCTGGTTGTAACCAGCATGACCGTCCATGAAAGATAACATCTTGTGGTTTGCTGCAACGTCTTTAGGGGTTGCCAAGTTCAAATTATGAAAATCAATGCAAATACGTAGAACACCACTTTTCTTTAAAATTGGGACAATATTCGCCAACCATTCGATGTATCGAATAAAACCTGCTTTTAAAAGTTGAACGAGTTCAACTTTTATGCCGAGCTGAACTTCCATAGAGAATAGTCGAGGGGAGTTGGCGGAAATTTTTACAACCAACCTTGATGCATAATTTGTGTTTGACAAGTGTTCGATCCAGGCCAGGCATCTCATGGTAACTTTAGGTGAAACAATTTTTAAATTCTTCGAGAAGTTTACAAAGCTCGGCTTTCATAGGTTGGGGCAACAAAGAACTAATAAATAAAGGCCGATGGTCATCGGCCGTTCCAAAGTTTATTTCGTCTAACGAATCATTGACTTGGGACCGACTATCTTCAAGCTCGGTTAGGGCAGCTTGGACTTTATCAAGTGACAGGATTGGACCGTTGTCTCATTTGGCGAAGAACTCTACTAAGTTCATGCCAGAATTCGGTTGCTTGGAAATAGTATACCAATAGGCCAGCAGGCGTTCCATGATAGATGAAACCACGGCCCAACTTCTATCATGTTTCGACCTGCGATACTCACCTCTAAAGGAAGCACCCTTTTAGTTTGAGATTTGTTGCCGACAAAGCTGCTCATGGTCACCCCTGATGGAATGAGTTTGTCTTTGGAGCGATGTAATGCTTTCATGATAGAAACGTGCATGATGTTGACTGTTGCTCCATAGTCGACAAAATTTTTGGAAATCGGGTATCCTTCAATATGGGTCGTGACATACAATAGCTTTAAGTGATGAAGAATGGGGAAACAGTTTGGTGAGAGCTGCTTTATGTTTATCATCTTTGCTTATTTGCTTAGTTTATTAGGTGACCACGAAATCGACTTTCGTGGCCTCCTTGGCAATCACGTCACCGTCCAGGAAATTTGGTTGGGATGTGGTCGGCTAGAATTCTGCAGATAAGACATGAACCATGTTCATTTCTATGTTGTCAAGGATAGAAGGGTCCATCAGGTCGTGATCTTCATCCTCTGGATTTTTGGGTGAGATATCTTACTCATGGGCATTACTCGCTTGGCCATCTTCGGCTGCAGCAAAAACACGTTCATGCGACACGTTCGTCAAAGCTGTTTCGTCTTGAATTTCGAGCACTGGCTATTTCGGCGTTGAGACTTGATCTTGCTCTTGTAAAGCCTTGCGAGTCCGCTCCTGATATGCGATGCGGGCATCTTTTGTGTTCAAGTAAGCATTTAATCGTGCCACGCGTTTTTCTTCATCGGCCATAAGGCCGAAGAGGGAAACGGCTGAGAAAACTTCAAAATGGTTCCGCAAATATTGGAGGTCCTCGAGAAAGAAAGGAAGATCGGCAGGATCAATATCAGTATATGGTTCTACCTCAAAGTCGAGAACTCAGGCCTCATGTATATGTTGGAACCTAACCTTCATTCTCATATTCGACCACTTTTGGATGATCTATTCGACATTAGGGTAGGTTAACACCAGATCAAAAGACTCTTGGCATGCTTTTGGCAGGCCGTACAAGTCATTAGTTGAATACTTCTTGTGAAACTCCCGCATGTATTCCAAAGCCTCACTGAAAAACGGCGGGTGGCGACTCCGTTTGACTTTAATTAATGGCTCTTGTGTGGGTAATGGAGGAAGTTTACTTTTGGCTTCCTTCCGAAAGTGCTCAAAGCGAGCTTTCATCTCCCTAAACCGAAGAATGAGTTTGATTAGCTTATCAGATTCTTCAATTGTGGTTTCAAAATCGTGATCGATAACATTTTTCCCTTGAAGCAGCTCGGTCATGATTGCCGGAGGTTGTCGGTAATCTCCATTACCCACCATTTCTTTCGGCTATCATTTGGTAGTTGGGGTAGCTTGGGCTGCTTATCGGTGAGCCATACAGTTTATTCTTTGGCGGCGGCGTTTCTACGATTTAGACAATGTAGTATATGCATCGGTAGGGGAGTTGTACCTATACCAATGCTGGTCGCGTGACTCAGGTAGCTTAAAGGTTCGCCGGTTTGCAGGTGAACTTGAGCCGCCAGAGTTGCGCGCATAATAATCTTCATTGTAAAATGGTGCGTCGAAATCAAGTCATCGTTGGGCCGAAGACGGCTTGTTATTTTGTGTTTGAGGGCTAAGCCTATCGAAAACGTTTTGGCGTTAGCCTGCACCGAGCACTTTTTGAGATGTTTCCGCAATTGCAGACGCCAGTTGCGGTGCTTCAACCTGAAGTGGTTGTTCATTCGGCTCAGTTTTGATGACTTTTGATTTGCACCGACTACATAAAACCATCGGCTCGTCAGTTTCCTCTGTGCTAGAGTCCGATAATGACTCGGCATAAACTGGGTTGAAAAGTATTTAGGTGGCTCGTTCGAAGATAGATCAACTTTCAATCGCGGGTAAGAATTCTATTTAGGGACTTATTGCATCGGGATGAATTCAGCTTTTCCTTTTCTCTTGTCCTTGGGTAGATGAGCATCTACCATGCTTACCATCACTAAAAGGAAATGATCGGCGCCAACGACCATTGAAGTTTTTTTGGAAAACTTGAGTTTGCCATTGTTGATTCAGCTTTGGATGGCGTTGCAAAATACAACACAATTATTTGTCGTATGCTTGTTTGAGTTGTGGTATTTGCAATAAGTTTTTCCTTTCAAATCTTTGGCCTTGGGAATATTATGCCCTAGCTGAAGCTTGACGATTTTTGCAAGTAACAACTAGTCAAAGATGGCATCGGCTTTAGTGATGTCGAAAGTGTAGACCTTTGATGTTTTGACGGCGACTTCCACAGAGGCTGAGCGGGTTTTGACATCCTTGGAATTAGCGTGAACCAACACTTTGCATACGTACAATTTGTCAATTACTATCTCGGCTGCATCTATGTTGGCATATTGGGACTCTTCGCCTTCAGCCAATGCATAACTTACCGTTGGGTTTTTGTAGATCGTCCCTCGGGTTGAGGATTTCGAGATTTTCTCTTCTCAGAACAAATAATCATATTGCTCGACATGTTGAGCCAGTTCATACATATCTCGGAAGTTTGCCCCCAAGAATTTCTTTTTGTACTCCACATCCAGGCCATTTAGGGCAAGCCTAACAAACTCGACTTGAGGGAAGGGTACTCGACACCAGTTTCTATCCGACTTAAAGCTCGTAAGATATTTCATTGGTGACTCGTCGAATGATTGAGCCATTCTGGCCAAAGAAAAGTCTGACATTTCCATCCTTGGTTGATAGAATTGCTTATGAATTTTCTTGACTAATTGTTCCCAGCTTTGGATGGAGTTGGGTGGAAGGTTGATGTACCATGCAAACGCTGAGCTGGTTAATGAGAAATTGAATAGTCGTAGTTTATGAAAATCACTGTTAACGTCTCCCACGTGTTCTAATAAGGACAAGGATGATTCTCTAGTGAAAAGGCTAAAGTCTGGAATCTTGTATCCCTTAGGATACTCGAACCTCTCTACAAATGCTGGATATGGGTGAATGAATTTTGGAAACTTCGGCCTTTTTTTTAAGGTCGAATCAATCATTCTCTAAACTTCAACCATGTCAAGAGGCGCCGTTTTTTGCTCCTTGATCAATTCTGACCGATCTGCTGCTTGATTCACCATTTTTCTCTAAGTCAATCATTTTGAGCCGAGCAGATCCTGCCTCGGCCTGTATCACTGGCAGAGGATTATTCTTTAGAAGATGAGGCTGCCGGGGTTGATCGGTGGGTCCAATGTCGTGGACTTTATTAACCAGAACTCCGAGCAATCTGTTGTGCACAACGCTATTATCACACATCTATTCAAGTATGCTTTTTATCTCCCGGCTGAACATTTGCTCAAATTTTCGGGATTGTTCTTCAAATGGTCGCCGGAGAAAAGATCTAGATGGTGGATCGAATGCCTCATCATCGTCTTCGTCACAATCTTCCATTAGCCTTTCAATAAAAACGTCTTTTGTCATTTTGGTGGGGATTTCTGCATCACGAGTCTGATCGCCAACATTAATTTCCTTTTCTTGGCGTGTTGTACTTGTGGCAGGTGTCACGGCATCAAGATGATTTTGTGCTTGTGACAAGCCATCGTATCCTGGGCTTTGGACTATAAGTGGAAGATTAGTCGTTGACTTACCCATGACTGTTTTCTTTTTTACTGATCGTGTTTCAATGGTCATGAACTTCGTAGTTTTAGCATTGGGTCCCACTGGTGGTGCCAAAATGTTGACCCTAAAAACTACCAAGTTTACGTGGTGCGCATGCCAAGTAATTAATAGGTTAACTACGTCATTCGGTTATGTGCGAGGCGTGCCAAATCTTCAGTCGAGTTCGGCCAGGGAGTAAAATATGTTGATGTAGCATTGGCCACGTTGCTGACTTCTTGATCTTACGACTGCAGCCGAGGAAAGAACACGTCTTGGCCTTTAGGTTCTAGAGCCTGAAGACAAGGCTGCTAGTTTCTTCGAAGTTCACAAATCGTCGGCGCCGGGTTCTGTCTCGGTAATTATATTCGTGAGAGCATAAGTACGCCGAACTGGCACCAAACTGTACGGACACAAATACTCAAAAGAGATAAATGTCTTGATGGTAAATGTGGTTCGGCCATTAGAGTGCCGAACTCTAAATTGTACTTGTGAATATCCAATCATAAAATAAAACTTGGCTTTCAATGTGCCGAGCCTAATAACTTGGTAACATCTTACTTCGCCGAGAAAGTTGATGAGATAACCTCTACCAACAAGGACTCGGAAATCCTTGTTGACCGAGACTTGGATAAATAACCAGTCGATCTTGAAGCAGTGCTGTTTATCCAAATTGAAGGTGCTCTTCCGCCGGCTGATTCTACAGTTCCAGTGTTGTTTATCCAAATTGAAGATGTTGCCGGTTGCCTTCACAATGTTGTCTATCCAAAATGAAGATGTGCTGGCGGGAAGAAAGGGGAAGAGGAAAAAATCTCAAGATTGTTGAGAAGCTTTGCGCAAGGCAATTTATGTGTTGATTTGAAGGGGCATTGAATTATGCACTCCATTCTCTATCTATAGCAGCAAACCCCCCTCATGGCCAAACTAGAAAATGTACTCAGATTATAACTCCTTAACCAATCTGATCATGTTTTGGAAAATCCTAACCACTATAGGACTTTGAATCAAGCTCCTTAACCCCTAATTCTAAGCATCTTCAGCTTTAAGACTTCTTGTTGCACTAGGGTTCGACTACCTCACCCTTATCTAAACCAATCCTCCTTGCAACAGGATTCAGCTGATCTTGACTGGACAACCCATGACAAGATTCTAGATGAATGTTATTGGGCTGAGAACAACTCTAAGCTCGGCCCAAAATATTATTTTGGGCCCAAACAACAATAGAAATTTTTTTTTTAAACGCACAATAATCTGAAACTGGTCCTTAGAGCAATTTGGTGGGTAGACTTTTGAAGTATAATTGAAAATGAGTATTATGATGATGCAAGAAAGAGAAATGATAAACACACGCCAGCCTGACATTTGTTTTCAATTGATTTGTTCAATCTGATGACCAAAAATAAAGAAGAGTATGCGATAAGCTAAAAAATTGTGAAAACCTCCCTTCAAGAAAAAAATGTGAGGTTATTTTGGCTGTGAAATTTTCCATTTCCACCTCCTCGCCCAATCCAATTTTCTCCCTTCGAAATTCGATTCCTTGAATATCAAGAATCACATTCTTGATTTCAAGTGGAACCCACATCACTTTTCATTCTCATTAGATAAGGTTCATCTGGAATGTGAATGATTGATTCTCCACAATCCCATTCACCACATTCCGTATTTAATTGAATTTATTATATAACCTATAAATAAGTGTCGACTTATATTTTAAAAAATGCATAATTGCATTGGAAAACATAAATTGTAAAATAAAATAATATATAAGTTATAAAGTACTAAAGCATATTGAAAACATGTAGAGCAAAAATATACTTAGTGTTCATCCAAGTATCTTATAAGTTTCTTACAATTTATTGAAACATAAAATGCAAATTGTCTATTTTCTGTCTAAGTGAGAGTTGTGACCATATTCTTAAATAAATAGAAAATAAGAAAAAAAGATCACAAAATCACCCAGCCCACCTAACTTACCCACACCCATCTAGTCGGCTTATGTCTAGACCTGTAAACGGGTCAGGTTTATTGGGTTTGGGTAGGGTTGAACCGACCCGTTAATTTAACAGATCACATAAATCCAACCCGTTAAGCTAACTGGTCATCCGAATTCAACCCGTTAAGTTAACGAATCATCCAAACCCAACCCGTTTCACCTGTTAACATTTTTATTTTTTTATTTTTTTATTTTTTATATTTTTTTTTACATTTCATCCAAATCAACTATCTTCTCAACCTGGTCCTCTGCATTGGCCTCGACCAAGACAACTATTTTCTCAACCTGGTCCTCTGCTGCGGCTTCGATTTCGGCCACACCGCTTACTCCCGCCAAGTCTTCCGCCAAACCACGCAGCCCAGCATCTTCCTCTGGAACACCATGATCCGCGGTTTGGTTGCCAACGATTGCTTCGACGATGCGATGCAGAAAGATGGATTCTTACCGAATAGCTTTACTTACTTTTTTGTTCTGATACATACTTGTAGGAATCATGACCCGTTAACCTCTAAAATCCATGTGCGAAGCGATTGGACTTCCAATTGGGGCTGAACAGGCCTGGCAATTCCTGACACGACCCGATAACCCGACACGACACGACACGAAATTAACAGGTGTTCGGGTCGACACGATAACGAAACGGGTCGTTATCGGGTAACCCGATAAGCACCTGTCAAGATAACGGGTTGGTTCGGGTATACACGTGGGTAACACGATACACGATAAGCAGAATATTAATTTAATAATTTTATAACCCTAAAAAATACTATAATAATTATATATATTAATTTAACAATTTTATACCCCTAAAAACTATAATAATTATATATATATATATATATATATATTAAATTAACTATAATAATTATAATAATTATATATACTATAATAATTATACCCCCAAAATATTAACTATAATAGTTATATATATATATATATATATTAAATTTTAAATTAAATTTTATACCCCTAAAAACTATAATAATTATACATACAAACTAAATAGATTTAAATCTACTTAATAAATAAATAAATATATATATACACACACACACCATTGAACTTCATGGGATACGAATTATACGAAACTAATTTCAACGATCCAACCGTCAAACTTGTTTGTATATGCTTCGATATCGCATCAGCAAAAAATTACAAAAAACAAACATTCACATATCAAGTAACATGACAAAACTTTTCGACGGTTATAAACGAAAAATCACAATTTAACGGTTATTTTAACTCTGATTTTGATGATTTTTTACAGCTACACTCCTTGACCCTATATGAATACAATGAATGAATTCGATCTTCAATTTAAAATATTTACACTAGGGGATACCACAAAATCTTATGTTATACTTGATGAAAGTATGAATAAACTCTTAAGTGTTAGTGAATCTATTGTTTTGATGAGATACGCATTTTGCGAAACTAGTTTCAACGATCCAACCGTCAAACTTGTTTGTATATGCTTCGAGATCGCATACGCAAAAAATTGCAAAAAACAAACATTCAGAGATCAAGTAACGGGACAAAACTTTTCGACGGTTATAAACGAAAAATCACGATTTAACGGTTATTTTAACTCCGATTTTGATGATTTTTTACATCTACACTCCTTGACCCTATATGAATACAATGAATGAATTCGATCTTCAATTTAAAATATTTACACTAGTGGTTACCACAAAATCTTATGTTATACTTGATGAAAATATGAATAAACTCTTAAGTGTTAGTGCATCTATTGTTTTGATGGAATACGCATTCTACGAAACTAGTATCAACGATCCAACCGTCAAACATGTTTGTATATACTTCGAGATCGCATACACCAAAAATTGCAAAAAACAAACACTCAGAGATCAAGTAATAGGACAAAACTTTTCGACGGTTATACACGAAAAATCACGATTTAACGGTTATTTTAACTCCGATTTTGATAATTTTTTACAGCTACACTCCTTGACCCTATATGAATACAATGAATGAATTCGATCTTCAATTTAAAATATTTACACTAGTGGTTACCACAAAATCTTATGTTATACTTAATGAAAATATTAATAAACTCTCAAGTGTTGGTGAATATATTGTTTTGATGAGATACGCATTTTGTGAAACTAGTTTCAACAATCCAACCGTCAAACTTGTTTGTATATGCTTCGAGATCGCATATGCCAAAAATTGCAAAAAACAAACATTCAGAGATCAAGTAACGGGACAAAACTTTTCGACGGTTATAAACCAAAAATCACGATTTAACGGTTATTTTAACTCCGATTTTGATAATTTTTTACAGCTACACTCCTTGACCCTATATAAATACAATGAATGAATTCGATCTTCAATTTAAAATATTTACACTAGTGGATACCACAAAAGTTTATGTTATACTTGATGAAAGTATGAATAAACTCTCAAGTGTTAGTGAATCTATTGTTTTTATGGGATACGCATTCTACGAAACTAGTTTCAACGATCCAACCGTCAAATATGTTTGTATATACTTCGAGATTGCATATGCCAAAAATTGCAAAAAAACAAATATTCAGAGATCAAGTAACGAGACAAAACTTTTCGACGGTTATAAACGAAAAATCACGATTTAACGGTTATTTTAACTCCGATTTTGATGATTTTTTACAGCTACACTCCTTGACCCTATATGAATACAATGAATGAATTCGATCTTCAATTTAAAATATTTACGCTAGTGGATACCAGAAAATCTTATGTTATACTTAATGAAAGTAAGAATAAACTCTTAAGTGTTAGTGAATCTATTGTTTTGATGGGATACGCATTCTACGAAACTAATTTCAACGATCTAACCATCAAACTTGTTTGTATATGCTTCGAGATCGCATACGCCAAAAATTGCAAAAAACAAACATTTAAAGATTAAGTAACGGGACAAAACTTTTCGACGGTTATAAACGAAAAATCACAATTTAACGGTTATTTTAACTCCGATTTTGATGATTTTTTACAACTACACTCCTTGATCCTATATGAATACAATGAATAAATTAGATCTTCAATTTAAAATATTTACACTAGTGGATACCACAAAATCTTATGTTATACTTAATGAAAGTACGAATAAACACACTAGTGGGTCACTTTCATTAAGCTTTGAGTTCCATTGGCAAGGTTTAAACTTTTGAGAAAGACTTCATAACTTTGAAAACAAAAACGCTTTCATTTTGCATATCCCTGCACATTTAATATTTGTAATAGATTAGTAGTATATGAATGTATTTTTTATGAGGCTCTTATTTTCAAGTGTAGATGTAGTACTTAAACGACAAATGTGTTTTAATGTTTTGAAGTAATATTTATGTGACAATGTGTGGTATGTGCAAATTTAAGAATTTTTTTTTTTTCTTAACGGGTCATAATGGGTCATAACGGGTCGGGTCACTTTACCCGTTGGGTAAAGTGACCCGACCTGTTAAGGACCCGTTAAGATAACAGGTGTGACACGACACGACCCGTTAAGATAACAGGTGTTACACGAAAACGACACGAACACGACTGACACGACCCGTTTGCCAGGCCTTCATACCCTTATGAGAGACCTGAGGGTTTTCTATTATGACTACTGAAATTACACAAAAGTCCTCAATAACGGGTGTTAATGGGTTTCGCGGGTTTATCCAAAATGATCTATTATTTAATGGGTTGACCCGTTAACCACCCTATCCGTTTATCACTCACATGAATACTAGTTTTAACGGGTCGGGTTGAAAATGTCAGGTCTACTTATATCTACTTAAACAGGCTGATGAGGACTTAAGCAAATCTAAATTGTATTTATTTTAAATAAACGATATTACTTTTTGCAAATTTTTATTTTTCATATTTTTTATTATTTAATTTTAAATTAAACTAGCGATGTTAAAATTGAAGTTTAAGTTATGACACGTGCCAAAAAATTAGAAAAAAAGACACAAAAAGAGACATGGAGTCGGACATCAAGGCCTCGGCCCTGCCTAAGCCCACGGCCCAATCACTTTCTTGCCTTCAGTCCTCTCCTCCTACCCGTGGACTGTGAAGCCAGTAATCTCAGCCATCCTCTTCTTCTTTTCGATCGAGAGAGAGAGAGAGAGAGAGAGAGAGCGCGCGATGGCGGAGGAGGCAATTCTAGGATACCTGGAGTCAAAGGATGAAATATCAGATTCCGGTCAGTTTGCAAGTGAACGTGGACTCGATCACAACGAGGTTGTCAACGTTATCAAGAGCCTCCATGGTTTCAGATACGTTGTTGCACAGGTTCTCTCAATTTTGCCCCTTTTTTTCCTTTCTTTCTCAGTATCTGCCATTCAGTAGACTGCATATTGTTACCAGTTACTTCTACCTTGAATATATTTTTGCCCAAAACTGTAAAGTAAATAGTTGCTTCAGTGCACATAATTATATCTAAAAATTACCAAATCTCATTAGGGTAAGGAATTTCCTTCTTGGTTGTTTGTTCTGAATTTTGGGTTAAATCCCTTCATTTTTACTCGAAATATAACCACGAATTCCTGCTGTTTTACTGTTGAATACTTTTCGTTAATCTGCAGGACATCAAAAGAGAGATGTGGATGCTTACTGATGAAGGAAATGCATACACTGTTACCGGGTCACCGGAAGTGCAGCTGTTCCTGGCCATACCACCTGAGGGTATCCCCAAAGAAGAGTTGCAGGTGATTCTTATTGATCTCGCCTTTATTTGGAAATTCTGATGTGATGTATTATCCGTTTGTTTTATTCAATAGTTTGTTTGTGATAGATACTTGTTGTATGATTTCCCGTCGCGTTGATAGTTGAAACTGATGTTTTATTCAGAAAAAGCTGGACCCATCAGTTTTCAAAATAGGTAGCGCTCAGGCTGCAAAGAGAAAATGGGTGGAAATGGGCAAGCAACTAGTAACCCGAAAGGTAACACCTTGTTAACGAGATCACTACGCATAATAATGTCTGTTTGCAACTTTATATTTTACGTAGAGGCTATGAGCTTCCTCGAATTGAATCTAATTCAGTACATCCAGTACAATGTTCTATTCGAAATAAGTAGGTTCTTCTGTTGATTTACTTTGGCGTCACAGTTGATGAAGCCAAGGATACTGTTATTGTGTTACAATTTTCTCTCTTGTACATTTCTTGTTTGCAGTTGTGCATACATTTTAAATTCCTCCTGGTTTGTGAGCCTGAAACTTGTGGTTATTTGATTTTAAGTTTGATGCGGGGCAGGTGTTTTGCCTCAGTTATGTGTGCATGATGCCTGTTACTTAAATGCATACTCATCATAATTATCTTCTTGTACGTCCTGCAGATCCAACATGTGGAGGACGAAGTAAAAAATTTGCTTCTACAGATACAATATGGGCAGGTGGATAATTTTTTTTCAACACCAATAATATGACATTGCATGCTAACTAGATATACACATGCACATATGTAGAAAGTTTGGGGTTATATGTTCAGCTTCAGGCTTTAGTGATGTGTACATAGGTTTGGGTGTCTATTCACCTTTTATGTTGGGCTGGGGCCTGACCAAAACATGAGGAGGTGGGGGCAACATGTTTAGCATACTAGAAAACCGCTGTCTTGTGAAATAGTCAAGTGGCTGTAGGACCTGTTCGTACTTTAAATGAGCTAGGGGTACTGTGTATATACATTATCATGCATGAAATAAAATGAGATGGATTTTATTTTTATTTTTCAATACCGTATTCCCTCATATCTGATGCACACTTCCTATCCTTAGGTACATCCTTTTCTTCTTTAATGTTTTCACTGGCAACACATTTGGATTTTCTTTTCGTTATATGTGATTACAGGCCATCAACCAAGATGAAATTAAAGCTCTCAAAGCAAGAAAGCTTATTGTTCCACAGTAAGCATCATATATTTTTTCTACCCTTTACTTTTATAGTTCCCTTGTTCTCTTTTGAGGCTGAGGGGGTATCGATAAAGTTTCTTTGACTGCAGAAGATAATTTTTTCATTGTTATCATTTTTATGTTCTCTTGCACTATAGAACGTGGAAGGGCTACTCGGTTAAAAAAGGCCCCAATTATGCTCCAAAGAGAAAGAAAGTAGCTACAGATTTGACTCGAGAGAATCTTCAAAGGTACATATGTGCTTGCAAATAGCTATGAATATAGATCTTGATCAGCAGAATTTCTGGCAACAATAGTGCTAAAGTTCTGCCAAGCATAGTTAACTTGCTTGGAATCACCAAATTAGAAACATATCTCAGAAGTATCCTTGTCAAATAAAGGGGCATGTCCTCTTGTATCCCAGGCATATTCAAACTAGAATTTTGTTTTTTCAATGGTATCTGAAATGTATCTACATGTTATGTTTTGGTATACATGGGGCTTTGCGAGGTTAAGAGTTTAAAAACTAGTGCTATGCTATCTTTCCATTCTGAGACATAATGGCACGCCCTTCTATAGGCTATCATGTGAAAAAAAAAAAAAAAAAAAAAAAAAAAAAAACTGATGTGTTAGCCGATGGAATTTAGATCATGTTCATATATCAATAGTATTACTTGCAAAGGAGCATTATGTGTAACTAGTTTTACAAGTTACATGCGCTCGGTAGAATGTCCCACATAGTATCCCTTTTCTTAATCACAAGTTTGATTTGTCAGTTCATAACTAACAAACTTATGAGAACTGTTTCTAGCGACTGTTTTTTCTCTGGTCAGATTAAATTTCTGGCTTTTATTGTTAATTATATTATGATTGTGGGCCTTTGGTTGCTCAGCATTTCAGTCATATTGCTTTAGCTGAATGAGCAATCTTTTGTATTTGCTATATAGTGCATTTTATTTATTTATTTATTTTAGTTTACTTTATTTTGAGGAGGAGACAATTATGTTCAAAACTAAGACAAGATGCAAAGAGTTTGGTCCAGAAGACCAACCCGAGCAAACAAAACAAAACAGCTCAGAAAAAAAACAATCAGCCCCATAGAGCTGATTAAGAAACAAGGCAAACTACAAAATAGCTGTTTTCCAATCTAGCGAAAATAAGGACAGCGAAATTTCTCTAAACTCTGAGGAAACAGATACCCACAGCAGACAAAAGTGAATTCTTTCCCGAAGATTTTCAATTCTGGCGCCTTCTTCTAAAATCCTTCTCTCTCTCTCTCTCAATCCAGAGCCTTCAAATCCAGTGCATGTTTTAATTAATAATTTAATACCATATCTATTTCAATTAGCATTTGTTAACTGTTGTACACTCCCCTTTTTATATGGCCCTGGATATTATACTGACTATACATGAATAACCTTTTATGTTTTTTTTCTTTTCTTTTTGGATTATGTGATGCACTCATCAATGAATGCTGTTATATGCAGTTTATTTTTCTGATAGATTTAAATGATTATTTCTGTAATTAGGGGTGATTGGAAGGAACTAGAGTTCAAAGAGTATAACTTCAGCGCTAAGGGTCTGCCTATTGAAAGTGGTCATCTTCATCCACTACTCAAGGCAAGGACGTATTTCCACTGTATCTTTTTAAAAGAAGTGGCTTTTTTGAGTAATATAAAACCGGTATAATGTGTAATCCTCAGAAGCTAATTTCTTGGGTTACGAGGTTCTAAAAAATTGTGAAAACAGAAATTTTGAGATAAAAACACATCCTTTGACTTGGTAGTTTAGAGCAGATAACATTAGCAACCATTTTTCTAGATTTGTATCCTCTAAAGAGAAACACTAGTCAAGACAATAACATCTTACAGTAGTTTACTGCAAGCTGGGTATATTAGTAGAAGTATCAGTGATGCAAGTGGATATGCTATTTTTTTTGTTTTAACAGACTTTCAAATGATACTGCCAAAGTCTGCAGGTGCTCAATTTGAGCTGGTGCCATACACCATAGAAATATCTTTCTAAGAGGAGGATTAGGTTACAAAATGTCATTATGTGCTACGGTATAGTAAAACTTTTAGTTTGAAGCAGTTTTGTATAAAATAGCTGTTAGCATTGCTAACTGAATTTCGCAACTTTCAGGTACGACATCAGTTGAAGGGTATTTTCAGGCAGATGGGGTAAGACCTGTTTCTTGTCTAATATTTGCTGATAATGTGTTCTCTCACATATACATGTACACGTCTCTATGTACAAGTCTATCTTTATGTATGGGGTTTCGTACTTACTGCAGGTTTGAGGAGATGCCCACAAACAATTATGTTGAGAGCAGGTAGCCTCTCTTCTTACTTTTGCCAACTTGTCTTACTTTTAATAGTTCCAATGTCAATTGTAGGTTATGATAGGGCTACTACTTCTAGCCCAGTCTAGTCGATCACAAGTAACCATATTGCTAAAGGGTAATGCTAGGGAGACCAAATTTCTAAACCAAATTTTGAAAACCAAATGAAGTGGCAAAAATTTTTAGTGATATTTCCAGGTTATCTTGAACTATTGGTTTCAAAAACCTCCCATAAAGTAGATATTTGAGTGAATGTTTTTTACTATATGGAAAGCACTTTGAGTGATAACTTTAACGTGAAAACTCTCTCTCTCTCTCTCTCTCTCTCTCTTTTATCGGAAGAGTTTCTTTTTGAATTTCTCCCATTTGTACTGTTTCTGTGGGATTTCAGTGTTTTACAGCTCATTATTTATGATGACTAATGGTAAAATACTGAAAAACGTTTGCTTCTGCTTTACTTGCAGCTTCTGGAACTTTGATGCGCTTTTCCAGCCACAGCAACACCCTGCCCGTGATTCACATGATACATTTTTCCTACAAGGTCTCTTTGACGTTTTTGCTTTATCCTGAATGCTTGTGTATCTTTCTTCCAACTGATAATTTGCTGGCTTTTTCGCTTTTAGTTCCTTCAACCACCAAGCAACTGCCCGAAGATTACGTTGAGCGGGTGAAGCAGATTCATGAGTCTGGTGGTTATCAATCCCGAGGGTATGACATTTTAACTTTCTTTAATGTTCCCACAATATTTGATATAACTACATGTTTCTGTTCTCTCTTTTTGGCAGATATGGATATGATTGGAAAAGAGAGGAAGCAGACAAAAATCTTCTGCGAACTCACACAACCGCTGTTTCCTCCAGGATGCTGTACGCACTAGCCCAGGTGTGTTCGTTTTTTTAATTAACTGTCTATGTGCTCTTCGTGTCTTTCAATCGATAACTCATTATTTCTGTTTTATGTTAGCTTCAAATTCTAATCTTTGAAACTTCTTCTTTCCTTTATTTCCCCCTTCTTCTACCTTTCCTTTTTAATGGCACAACCTGTAACCTTTGTATTCAATTTATGCTGAGTTGGTGTGAAGTTTAATTTGCTTACAATGCCTTTTTGGTCTTGGTATTTTTCTTGCACCATGATTCTTTTAATGTAAACCAAATTTGTTTCAGCTTCAATTAATATCACATTTTGCTTGCTAACTAGTAAGTACTCATATTAATACACATTTAAAAATTGAAATTTTGTCATAGTCAAGGTCTAATTAGCATACATATGAAAGGTTTTCAAAGAATTTTCTTCAGTTTTTCCCCAAAAGGTGTTTCTAACTATTTGTTAAGTAATTATTTGGCATATTTTCTGTCTACCTATGGAGTTGTAGGTCTTTAATGTAGGCTTCACCTTTAGTTTTTCCGTTTTGCATGTGCCTGCATAAGCTGACACAATCACACACAAGCAGCCCGGAGTTGTAATTGTTTTTCCTTCTTTTGCATTGTTCACAGAAACCATTTGTGCCCAAAAAGTACTACTCTATAGACCGTGTGTTCAGAAATGAAGCAGTAGATCGAACACATCTTGCAGAGTTCCACCAGATAGAAGGTAGCATTCAGTTTATTTATTATATCGAGGCTAGCGGATGGTCTTTAACACCCTAGCTATGAGAGTGAAAGGAGTAACATTCAGTATAACTTGGAGTTTTGTAAATCCATCGTGCACTGGTGGTGTTGGGCTATCGATGTAATTGAAACTAGGTTAAGTTGGTTTGTGTTAATCAATCGCCTCTCTGAATTTCTATTTCTGGTTTTAGGTTTGGTATGTGATCGAGGGCTTGCTCTTGGTGACTTGTTAGGAGTACTCAAAGAATTCTTCTCACGTCTGGGTAAGATATTGGCTGGCAGTTTGCTGCTGTCTTGGTTTTTGTGATTGCGATTTTGGAGATTGGGTATTACTATTACTATAATGGGAACTTGTTTCTTTCTATTCTATACTCTTAGGCATGTCGAAACTGCGATTCAAGCCGGCTTATAACCCATATACTGAGCCTAGCATGGAGATTTTCAGGTGCGAGTTTATTCTCGTTAAGGTGAAAATGCTGTTTCATGTTTTTAGTTGAAAGCTGATAAACAATTTCCTTCTTGCTCAAATAGCTATCATGAAGGCCTGGGGAAATGGGTAGAGATAGGAAATTCGGGCATGTTTAGACCTGAAATGCTGCTTCCTATGGGACTCCCAGAAGATGTTCGCGTTATTGCATGGGGCCTCTCCCTCGAAAGGTAAGAACAAATTCTTTATCGATACTGTTTTCATCGCTATCTTTTTTAAAGTGAAGGTTTGCTGAAGAGCACTCTTAACCCTACACTGAATTGATTTTTTTTCTTTTGTGGATTTTAATATGTGCCAGACCGACCATGATTCTCTATGGGATTGATAACATCAGGGATCTTTTCGGACACAAGGTAACACTTTACGTCTTGCTCTTCAATTTGTTCCGTAGTTTTTCGTTCATCTGAATTGGGTTTCACCCGGTTCTCTTATTTTGTAGGTGGATCTTGGTCTCATCAAGAAGAACTCGATCTGTCGCCTTGGATTATAAGCATTTTCTGTAGCTGTTGCAAGAATTTTGTTGTACTGCAGTTTGCTCATTCGAAATACAAAGATACTGATAATTTATTGGTTTGCCCCTACTTCTTTTGTGTGAAAGCTTGAAAGGACTTGGCTTTAAAACATTTGCATTCGACCAAAAAGAAAAATGCTAGCTGTTGTGAGGATGCCTAGTTGTCATTTTAGAGGTAAAATCAGAGAACGATATAAGAAAACCGTTATCTATGGATTTTACAGAATCAAATAAATGACGGTGGAAGAGATTTCAAGTTCGAATTCCTAAATAATGAAATGGTAAGAACAATACAACATAGTCCTGAATGGACAAAATGGACTATCCTCGTTCCTCAACTTAAACAACAAACCACAGTCCTACCATTAAAAGTATCAAACACAAAGGAAACAAATCAAAAGAACATTATAATCATAGAAAATAAGTCATGAAGAATTTTTAAATAACGAGGTTATGTCTTGCTAATCTAAACTATGGAGAAGCATTGACTTGAAGAGTTTGAGACAAAATGAACTTCCAAAGTACTTAGTGGCTTTTATAGTTCAGTTGGTTAATAGCATTGACCCGTGCACTAGACTTGGCAGTTTTTGACACGACACGAAAACGACACGAAAATAACGGGTTTCGGGTTAACACGATAACTTATCGGGTCACTATCGGGTGACCCGTTAAGAACCCGTTAAGGTATACACGCGGGTAACACGTGGGTAACCCGTTTCGACCAGTTAAGAAAAAAATTATTTTAATAATTTTAAAGTGTAATTACTAAAAGATTTATTATAAAATACAATAGTCATATTAATATATACAATATATTCTATATTAAATTAAATATATAGTTTTGTATTATCGTTCTATATAAATTATAAAAAATAAAAAAAAAGTTTTAGTCATTATTTATTTTTATTATGAGAGTTCCTTATTATCATTACTAGGATAAATTTTACATAACATATTCTTGTCCAAAATTAAAATATACTAGTATAGTATTTGTATATGCAAGAACTAAAAAGACATACATACAAGTATGAAAAATGTGAAAGAATATATAAACACTTGTGATTTATCATTATTCCTCTACGAATAGATAATTGTTACACTTATATTATCGTTTAGATTTTTAAAATCCTTCAAACCCTCATGAATAATGTTTTTTATTTGAGGGCAAAATTAATAAAATTAATAATAATTATTGTAGAAGTGTAAAAAATGTAAAAATATATATATACAATCACTCATATATAAAAAAATGTAAATGCTTTAAATTAAAGATCAAATTTATTCATTACATTCTTATAGGGTCGAAGAGTGTATATGTACAAAATCATCAAAATCGAAGCTAAAATAACCGTTAAATTGTAATTTTTCGTTTATAACCGTCGAAAACTTTTGTTCCGTTACGTAATCTCTGAATGTTTGTTTTTTACGATTTTTTAAGTTGCAATCTCGGAATGTGTACAAATAAGTTTGACGGTTGGATCGTTGAAAAAAGTTTCGTAGAATGCATATTGCATCAAAACGGTATATTAAACAAACACTTACAGTTAATATTATACTTCTATTAAGTATAAAATAAGTTTTTGTGGTATCCACTAGTGTAAATACTTTAAATTAAAGATCAAATTTATTCATTACATTCTTATAGGGTCGAGGAGTGTATTTGTAAAAAATCATCAAAATCGGAGCTACAATAACCGTTAAATTGTGATTTTTCGTTTATAATCGTCGAAAACTTTTGTTCCATTACGTAATCTCTGAATGTTTGTTTTTTAAGATTTTTTACATATGCAATCTTGGAATGTGTACAAATAAGTTTGACGGTTGGATCGTTGAATTTTTTTTTGTAGAATCCATATTGTGTCAAAACGATAGATTAAACAAACACTTGGAGTTAATATTATACTTTTATTAAGCATAAAATAAGTTTTTGTGGTATCCACTAGTGTAAATACTTTAAATTAAAGATCAAATTTATTCATTACATTCTTATAGGGTCGAGGAGTGTATCTGTAAAAAATCATCAAAATCGGAGCTAAAATAACCGTTAAATTGTGATTTTTCGTTTATAATCGTCGAAAACCTTTGTTCCATTACGTAATCTCTGAATGTTTGTTTTTTATGATTTTTTACGTATGCGATCTCGGAATATGTACAAATAAGTTTGACGGTTGGATCATTGAAAAAAGTTTTGTAGAATGCATATTGCGTTAAAACAGTAAATTAAACAAACACTTAATATTATACTTCTATTAAGTATAAAACAAGTTTTTGTGGTATCCACTAGTGTAAATACTTTAAATTAAAGATCAAATTTATTCAATACATTCTTATAGGTCGAAGAGTCTATTTGTAAAAAATCATCAAAATCGGAGCTAAAATAACCGTTAAATTGTGATTTTTCGTTTATAATCGTCGAAAACTTTTGTTCCATTACGTAATCTCTGAACCTTTTTTTTTACGATTTTGTACGTATGCGATCTCGGAATGTGTACAAATAAGTTTGACGGTTGGATCGTTGAAAAAAGTTTCGTAGAATGCATATTGCGTCAAAACGATAGATTAAACAAACACTTAGAGTTAATATTATACTTCTATTAAGTATAAAATAAGTTTTTGTAGTATCCACTAGTGTAAATACTTTAAATTAAAGATCAAATTTATTCATTACATTCTTATAGGGTCGAGGAGTGTATCTGTAAAAAATCATCAAAATCGGAGATAAAATAACCGTTAAATTGTGATTTTTCGTTTATAATCGTCGAAACTTTTGCTCCCTTACGTAATCTCTGAATGTTTGTTTTTTACGATTTTTTACGTATGCGATCTCGGAATGTGTACAAATAAGTTTGACGGTTAGATCGTTGAAAAAAGTTTCGTAGAATGCATATTGCGTCAAAACGGTAGATTAAACAAACATTTAGAGTTAATATTATACTTCTATTAAGTATAAAATAAGTTTTTGTGGTATCCACTAGTGTAAATACTTTAAATTAAAGATCAAATTTATTCATTACATTCTTATAGGGTTGAGGAGTGTATTTGTAAAAAATCATCAAAATCGGAGCTAAAATAACCGTTAAATTGTGATTTTTCATTTATAACCGTCGAAAACTTTTGTTCTGTTACGTAATCTCTGAATGTTTTTTTTTTATGATTTTTTACGTATGCGATCTCGGAATGTGTACAAATAAGTTTGACGGTTGGATCGTTGAAATATTTTTTGTAGAATGCATATTGCGTCAAAACAGTAAATTAAACAAACACTTAGAGTTAATATTATACTTCTATTAAGTATAAAATAAGTTTTTGTGGTATCCACTAGTGTAAATACTTTAAATTAAAGATCAAATTTATTCATTAAATTCTTATAGGTCGAGGAGTCTATCTGTAAAAAAGTATCAAAATCAGAGATAAAATAACCGTTAAATTGTGATTTTTCGTTTATAACCGTCGAAAACTTTTGTTCCATTACATAATCTCTGAATGTTTGTTTTTTACAATTTTTTATGTATGGGATCTCGGAATGTGTACAAATAAATTTGACGGTTGGATCGTTGAAAAATATTTCGTAGAATGCATATTGTGTCAAAACGGTAGATTAAACAAACACTTAGAGTTAATATTATACTTCTATTAAGTATAAAATAAGTTTTTGTGGTATCCACTATTGTAAATACTTTAAATTAAAGATCAAATTTATTCATTACATTCTTATAGGGTCGAGGAGTGTATCTGTAAAAATTCATCAAAATCGGAGCTAAAATAACCGTTAAATTGTGAATTTTCATTTATAACTGTCGAAAACTTTTGTTCCGTTACGTAATATCTGAATGTTTGTTTTTTACGATTTTTTACGTATGCAATCTTGGAATGTGTACAAATAAGTTTGACAGTTGGATTGTTGAAAAAAGTTTTTGGACCGCCAGCAATAGATAATTTTGTAGTAGTGAAACCTTAAATTTATTTAACCGTCGATTGTCATTTACGCTTTATTCTTCTTACTGAATTTCATTTTTAAAATTTTATTTTTTGAAAACATGATCATCTGGCGGATGTAAGAAGATGATATCACGTTTCGATATTTACGGTTAACTGAAATATGAGTCAATGTCATATAATTTGTAGAAACTTTATAAACATCAAACAATATTTTCACTAACCATAAAACTCTAAATATAATATCAACGATCCAAACCGTTCATCTACCTGCACCCTCTAATAGATCATGTTTTCAAAAAAGAAAATCTAAAAAAATGAAATTTGATGAGAACAATGAAGTATAAATGTAAACAACAATCAACGGTTAAATTTTGATCTATGAATTATATGATTATAGTGGCGAATTTCGAAGTTAAACTCTTCATGAAAGTTATAAAGCTTGTCATTACGAGTGTTTATATATTTTTTTCTATATTTTTTTACACTTCTACATTAATTAAAAAACTATTAAAGACTTTAGGTAAGCAAAAATATACTTAAAACAAAATTGTGTTTTTATGTTTTGGATGTGATAATATGGAATGTATATACTTATTTAGTATTATGTTTTTCATTTGATTATTTATTGGTTTAAAGTATATTTTCCTTAACGGGTAACGGGTCGGGTCATATTACCTGTTAATATTATCGGGTCGATTTCGGGTCGGGTCATTTTACCCGTTTATTTTAACGGGTGTTACACGACACGATCCGTTAAGATATCAGGTATGACACGAAAACGACACGAACACGGAAAACACGACATGAATGCCAAGTCTACCGTGCACCAAAGGTCAAGTGTGCGAACCCTATTTTCGTAGTTTAGATGAATTTAATGTAAATTATTCTATCGTTTGTTAAAAGAACTTCCAGCGTACTTGAAAGGAAGGAATAACTTCCAACAATATTATCTACACTAAGGGGGTGGGGAGAGGGCTAAAGCCTCACAATTGGTTAGCAATAATATAGTTCAAATTTGCATTTGGCGAGAATCGAACCTAAGACCTCTCACTTATGAATCGATGACGCTGATAAAGAGATGCTTATTGTACGGTGGGATCGACGGTGCCATGTTAGTGGGAATGATGACTTTCCTCCTTTTCGAGAATGAGGCAAGTATTGTCAATTTTTATTTAGCCCAAAAGTTCAGGTGGTGATTCATATTGGTCGTTGAATTCTTGCCCTTGAAATCACTTGGTGGCTGTTCTGTTTATGCTGCAGAGAGACTCCTGGAAACATCGTAGTTCGGCAGAGGGGCACCAAGTTCCACCCACCCCATATCTCATAAGTCCAAATGGATTTTGGGACGACTATTGATAACTTTTTTTGTATTGCTGATAGCCTAATAGTATAGTGTAAGAATGTGCTTTCTAATTTGTATGGTCTTGTTCTTTTGATCGACAAAAAAAAAAATGTGTTATTCGTTTGATCACTTGGTAATCAAGGATTCATGATCATCCACTTTGAATTTGATATCATGAGTGGATGGAACATATAGATATGTTTTGAATGTTTTAATCTCAACTTGTGATATTAAATTTCAAAGTGAGTAATACTATACACTTTTTACTATCTGATGACCAAAAGAACAAAACTCGAAAAAACCTGAAATGTTTTGCAACACCACCGTCTTTCCTTTTGGGAGAAAAAAAGGCTATGTCATAATGTTGACAAATAATTTGGCTCTATTGAGTTAAGAAAAAGAAGAGTTGATATTGTAGGTAAGATGAAATAGGAAAGAAGACCATTTTTCTATTCAACAACACAACAAACAATCCTTCAAACCTCAATATCTCCTCTTAACAAACATTCTTGTGAGTTGTGTGGGATGTAATTGTTAATAAAATGCAATATATTTTTCTTGCCCAGTAGAAAGTTTTTTTCATTTCAATTTGCTGAGGAAATTTTAGCTAATGTAGGCATCGATAGATGAAATTTTAGTGAATTCATTTAATTATGAGACCGTTTTGCCATCTATTTACGTCGAACAAATCAACGATTTATGTAATAAGTAATATTCACAATATTAATTCATATAAATGACTGAATAGTCTCCAAATTACATACAAATTTTTAAATAGTAATAAAGAAAATAAAATGTTCAAATTATAAAGTTTATATGTAAAATGATGTCATGACTGTTTTTGAATACATCATATTTTTACACTAAGGGGAATGAGAGTTTGGCTATGCCATACAATGAGCAACCTAATTTGGTATCAAATTCGCCATCCACGAGATTCGAACTTAAGACCTCTCACTACTTCCAAGTAAAAAAGAGAAATATCACCAAACCGTAGTACTAAGTGGCAAATAATGCCATGTCTTCGAACAAAAAGCCAAATATTATTAAAAAAAAAAAGAAGCAAAAAGTGTGTTTAATTAAATGGATTGACCTAAGGGTGGAAAAAAAATACCAAAAATTCCAAATCGAACAAAAAAAATCCCGATCTAGAACCCAAAAAATTCCTCAAATTTCGATACCCGATATCGAACTGATTTTGAAATTTTGGTATGGAAATCGGTCTCACACTTTCATTCGTTCGGTAATCCCGAACCAAATCGAAAAAAAAAAATATATATTTAATTTTAAATATATATTTGGAATTGTAACAACTGTCTGATTTAGTTGAGATTTAATCTCAACCGTTGAATACAAATCAAAGTTCAAATCCTCAGAGAACTCAACTCAGTCACTCTCTCTCTCCGTCACTTCTCGACTGGACGACCTCACCTCAGACAACCTCACCACCCTCCTCGACCTCGCCTCAGACGACCTCACCTCAAAATCCGGCCACACCCACATCACACAAGTGTCTCACCTCTCTGATCTCTCTCTCTCGACTTCTCATCCCTCAGACCCTCACTGTGGAGGAGCCTTCCTTCACGGCACAGAGGCAGAGCCACAGCCACCGGCGCCGCTCACCTCTCTGATCTCTCTCTCGACTTCTTCATCCAGATTCCAGTGCACTGTGCACCGATTCTCCCCCAAATCAGGTAAATTTTGGAATTAATTTAGGGTTTGTGAAATGTAGATTAGGGTTTGTGAAATTTAGCACTTGGAACTGATACGGAGGTAGAAGATATGTAATGGCTGAACGATAGTATTAGAAATTTTAGTGTTTCTACCCTCTGAGCATCTTCTTTTCACCAACGTTTTTATTGCTGGTTTTGGTAATTGATTTATTTAGTTTTTTTCTCGTTTTTGAAAGAAATGAAATTGAAAATGGTTATTTGTGTTTTGGGATTGACATTGGCCATGAAATTTGGAATTTAGCTCAGAAATGTGGTTTTATTTTGGGAAATTGAGTGCTTGTTTGTGATTTCGACATTTTTGCTTAGTTTGGTTGATGAGAAATCGAATTGGAATTAGAAATTTTGGTGATTAATCTGGCCTGTGTAGTTTTGTTTTGTGATGGTAACTTAATAAGTTGTTCATTTGTAGTACTGGAAATTAGGAGAAATGTGAGTGAGGTTCATAAATTCTTTAGCAGTCAGGTTTTTTGTTTACTGCGTCATGAAACGAGTTCATTTGTAGTACTGGAAATTAGGGGAAATGTGAGTGAGGTTCATAAATTCTTTAGCAGTCAGGTTTTTTGTTTACTGCATCATGAAACGAAAGGTGGGTACTTGATTTTATCAGTTCCGAAGAAACTATGATTGCCCGAGAATGCTGGTTGTTAATGCATATCATATGAGGTGGTTAAAGAAGAAAAGGAGGGTGGCAGGGGCCGGCTGGTGGTTGCGGTTAATGGACACAATTGAATCCCAGTTCAAGTGGAACATATAATAAGAAAATCTGTTTTCTTCACTTTGAAGCATTTCAAACTGTCGTTCGATGTCCAAAGTTGGAATCTTTGTTTGTGTGAACTGTGAACTATGGTTTTTACTAGCCATTGTGTACTTGCATGCTTCAGTTAATGCTGATTTTTTAGTTCTTCCATCTCAGAGTTTAATCATTCTGATGTTCAAATTGATATATTTCTGTTGCTTTTATATGAAGTTCTTGTTTGAGCGACATTTTGAGATTAGGCCTAATGGGAAACCTTCTGACATGTACTCTCATTTTGAGATTAGCCCAAAACCCCAAAACTATTTTGGGATTCCTGATTTGTCCCGAAATCCCGAAACTATTTCGGGATTCCCGAAAATTTGGTTTGGGATCGGTCTTGAAATTGGGATTCCCGAAAACTTTGGTTTGAGAATCAGGACATGGTTTTCGGTTCGGTAACCGGCCCTAGATTGACCAGACACAGACCCTCCCGTTAGCCCATTACCCAACTAACCCAACCCTAAACCATTTCTTCTTCAGTCTCCCCTCACACATCGTTCGTGGCATCTCAAGCTCACCCTGTGGAAGCTTTAGCTCCACACTCCAGAAAATTCAGGTTTGGCTTCTCACTCAATAATATTAATAAATAATAAAGCCTTAACCTTCTTCTGATATTTTTCAATTTTAATATGTTTTGGTTTCTGGGTATTGCTCTTTTATCTATTTAACTATTTCCTGTTTGGAATTCATGATCGCTGACTGGTGTTTATGTGGTAATTAGATTATCTGAATCTCCATTTCTTGACTGTTTGTAACTGGGTTTCTGTTGTGGAAGTTTCAATTTCACTCTTGAAATAATTCCCCAATTTTTGTTGGAATTTAAGGCGATCTGAAGCCTTTTCGTAGAAGAAATGACACAAAACCTAGCGCAATGATGTTCTACGATTCATATAGCCGACCCCACTTAGTGGGATAAGGGGATAAGGCTTTGTTGTTGTTGTGTTATTTTTTGTGCGTATGCAAACCCAATTTTGGAAAAATTACACTTTGATATGCAACTTATGTATAAATAGATATAAGGTCGGTGAACTGAAATGATTTGGTTTCAAAGCTCGAGTATTCTGTGGTGATTTTCTTTCAGGGTTTTACCCATCTTTCCGGAAAAAAAGACAATGAATTTTGCAACATCGATATGCAGTAGGTTGGGTCTGAAGAACATTGTTACGAATACTCCCGTATACAGCAGTGCCTCCGGTACGAGTTCAATATCACTGACTGAGTTGTGCTAGAATGTAGCATGATTATGTTGTGTTTCTGCTTCGAAGTTCTGATGTTTTGCTTGATGTGCTAATTTTAGATGTCACAGCGGAAGGATTGAGTTTGACCTTTAGGCGCTGGGCTACTAAAAAATCTGCTGGATCCACCAAAAATGGTCGAGATTCAAATCCCAAATTTCTTGGAGTGAAGAAATTTGGCGGAGAGGTGAGAGGCTGTTGTGTATAAAAAAACATAGTGGAGTTCGTTATTGCTTGTCTAATTCTTCCGTTGGAATCACTGTAACGTTGTTATTCTGTTTATGTTGCAGAGAGTGATACCTGGAAACATCATTGTTCGCCAAAGAGGCACCCGTTTTCATCCTGGAAATTATGTTGGTTTAGGGAAGGATCACACCCTTTTTGCTCTGAAAGAAGGCTCTGTTAAGTTTGAACACCACAAGCTCAGCGGACGCAAGTGGGTTCATATCGTGCCCAAGGAAGGTCACATGCTTCACCCTGTCTATGCAAATGGTGGGACTGCACCATCGACAGCGTAGTTGAAGACGGTTTCATATCCTTGTAAGCATGTTTTTAGATCATTTTAGGTTCAAACCTTTCCCCAGGTTGGTTCGAATAAGAAAAGCGATGTTATGCCAAAACCCGATAGGTTTCTGTTATTTACAAGCTTGTGATCTTAAGACGAAGGAATGCACATCTCAGTTTTACATTAATTTGAACTCTTTTGTTTCAGCCTACTTTCTCCTTCATTTCTTCCTTCCTTCCTCCACCCTTTATCCACCCCACTTGGTTCCTCTTTCCTCCATATACATTCCCTCTGTCTTTGAAGAAAAATGAAAAGCAAAACTAAAATGAAATACTTATCAAACGGGGCATGAAATATTTATCATGAACCAACATAAAAGTAAATGTCCAACCAGTGTAATCAGTTTCAACATGAAATACTTATCATCTTCAAGGTATGTGATTGCCTTGGACTCTTGTTCTCTGGTTTTTCTCCTTTTCTCTCGAGGATTCATCTTCTGTTTTAAGAGTCCAGAAAACTATAATTCTAATCTTCTTTTGTTCTCTCTCCCTTTCGCTTTTGGAAGGCATTCCCAGCTTGGTTAGGAGTCCTTCTCTTGGGAGCCAACGACACACTTGAACTAGTTTGCTTTGGACGTCTTCAATTGCCTCTGTCATGTTTACTTTTATGATCCAACTTTTATTTTAATATGGTTCGTTATAAAAAAGAGTTTATTATTGTGACTAGTATATGCCCACACACAAAGTGTGAAATTTTTTACTTTTGTTTTTAAAATTGAAGGAGAGGAATAGAGTGAGAGAGAACGTGAGAGTGAGGAGAAAGGGAGAGATTTGTTTTTCATTTTTTTATTTTTCAAATTAGAAATGATAAAATCATTTGTAGGTGAGGCTTAAACAAAAAACAGAAAAAAAATTTTGTTTTGTGAAATTGCGTTATTGTCCTTAACTTTTTTGTTGTGATAGAAGAAAAAAAATATTTTTATCATCTTTTAGTTGACAAAGAGAGTTTCATTTATATGTAGTTTAGATTAATAAAGATTTTTGTAGTTTTGTGTAATTATGGGCGGTTCTCTCGTGAATTGCCTTTAGCAAGGTATGGCATTCAGGGTCTGAACTTGGGAAAAAATCTTTCTTCATAGACACAAGACATTCGTTGCTGATCTAGAAAAGATCTTATTACCGAGTTTCATATATTTGAATACGAACTAGAGTTGTGGTCAGTGGCGGAGCCTCTTATGTTTTAACATATAAAAATCATACCCTCTTTTTTGACCTGTCGATATAAATCAAAGGCCTATATAGCCTAGAGCAAGATCTCATTTTACGTCACGATCTTAAATTTTTGTTGGAATAATCAAATGTGTTAATTTTTTTTGGGTAAATTACATTTTACCCTCTCGAGTTTCAATGCAATTATAACCTCATATATTTTTAAAACATTTCAATTTCATACATTTAGTATTATTGTTTTTCAATTTCATACAACCGTTAAAAAATTTGTTAAGTTAACTATTAAGTGATGACGTGGCAAATATGAGGTCCCTATTTATGCTGACGTGGCTGCCACATTTGTGCCACGTGGCTAAACACTTAATAAAAAATTTAAAATATTAAAATAATTAATTAAAGAAAAGTAAAAAAAAAAAAACCATAAATCCCCTTCGTCTTCCCCACCCGAGCCCACCCCCATCACCCACCCCTTCCCCCATTAATTCTACACCCCGATCTAACCCAAAATTCCGAAAAACAAAGATCTTATTACCGAGTTTCATAAATTTGAATACGAACTAGAGTTGTGGTCAATGGCGAAGCCACATAGAGGCTAGAGCTGACCCAAGCCTATCTTGAAATTTCAGCCTCTTATATGTGCTGTTTGCAAGCTTCTAGAAAACTGATCGTGTGGCTCAATTAGTGGGGTTTTTGCAACTCCAACTGGCCATGGTTCGAGACTTGCAAGTGTTTCAGCATTTGAAGATTTTTCTTAAACTGAAAGAAACAATAATTTGCCCTTGTTTTTTTACCCTATTAAAACTAAGCCCTCCTCCTTTTATTATAATTAGCCTTATGTTTTAACATATAAAAACCATACTCTCTTTTTGTGGCCCGTCGATATAAATCAAATGCCTATACAGCCTAGAGCAAGATCTAATTAAGTCACGATCTTAAATTTTTGTTGGAATAATTGAATCTAATGTGTTAATTCATTTTTCTTTAATTTTCTTTTTTTTTTTTTTTTTTTTTATCAAAGCTTGTAACAAATTTTGTTCTTATGATATAATTATTTTAATATTAAGATTTTCATACAAAATTTAAAGCTCCAACATTCTTGTTTGATTAAAACCTTTAATGCAAATACAAAAAAACAAAATCCTTAATTTTTTTTCATCAATTATATTTTAAAGGCTAATTTCTTTCCATGGCTTAAAGGCCCCCTAATGTCATAGCCCGTCCCGGAAAATTATTCTCATGGATGGGAAATGTCGAGAATACCCTTAAACATTTCATGGGATTTAATATTAGGGTTTATTTGGTTGCCCTAGCTTAATTTTGGATAATTTGGGACTTAGACTTTTTTTTGTTTGGTTGTAGATGTGGGTTTGGTGATGTGTTAGTGTGAGGACCACACACACACACCCAAAACTCTCTCTCTCTCACCCTCCCGTACTCTCTCTCTCTTGGACACACACTCTCTCTCTCTTTTCTTCTCTCTTGTACGGACTACACCCAAAACCCATCGAAAGTGTGAAGATCGAGGGTGTGAAGCACACCATTGTGTTCGTGAGAACCATACGAGTTGAATGGTACCATTTTCAGGTAAGAACTCCTTTGAAAACTCGTGAAATCCGAACCCCGATTTGAGGTACTATTCATGCTCACGTAAAATGTTGATTTTTAGGGAATTTTAAGGACATAGGAAGCTTTAGGAGGTCCTAAGGAAGCTCGGAGTGGTTTGTTGGGTGAAATTGGACGTCGGGATCGTGAGTTTCAAGCTTGGGCAGATTTTGTGGAATTTCTCTGGCGAGATTCCGTGAGTTTTGGAGCTTCAAATTGGTAAGGAAATGTTCTTCAAGTTGTAAGCTTCATTTTGGTGCAAATTTCGTAGGAAATGGATGAAAAATGAGTGAGATATAGCGATTTGAAAAATTCCCAGTTTTCCGGCGATGGCGACGGTCGCCGGAGTCTGAGGTTGAAGACGACGGAATATTTCGTCAATTCTGACGGAATATTCTGACGCTGTCAGTTAAGTTTAACGGAATATGTTAGGATTTAGCGGAATATTCCCTAACTGCCGTTACTGTTTCCGTTAGGGTTCCCTGTGCGTGGCGGCGCGTGGCGGCGCGTGGGTGGATGAAAAATTATTTTAAAAATTTGGGGACGATCCTGAGATTGTATAGGTCACTGTGGTATATTCATATACCCAATTTGAGCTATGTAGTAGAAGTTATCAACTAGTTTTGCCTATGTGCTTTAAATAACGTTTTTATAGTTATTTCGCATATAGGTGAGACTTATCCCAAGGACGAGCGCATTCAAGAGCGACTCGGGGGCTACGACCCTTCGACATACCAGTGAATGGGCTTTTGGTTTTCAATATATATTTATATACTTGATAATTTCCTAGAAATATGTGTTTAAATGAAAGTATGCCTTGAATGCCATGCATATGAATTTATATGTCGTATATGAATTGGTATATGATGCATGATATATAATTGTGGTGATGTGGACGCTCAGGTAAGCTCAGGTAAGTTATGTTTGGTTATGTGAATCATCGATGATGTTATATGTGATTGAATAACGTTGAGCTCATAAAACTGCACCTAGGGTGATTGTGATTTAGCCAGAGTTATGGCACATGCCTGTTTATTATGTCACCTCCCGCACCATATGCTCATATTGGATCCAATTTAGGTGCACAGTCCTGTCGTACAGACCATCTTAGGTGGTTACGACTCGTAGGTGACTAGCGATTTATCGCCCAGCTATTATGTGAGAGTAGTATTGAGCATGATTATATTACACCCATTATTATCGTACATACCTTTTCATTTGGTTCCGACTCTTGTGCAGTATAGTGCCGTATAGGTCATTGAGCATGATTAACTCAAGCTTGTTCTTTTTTTTTTTTTTTTTAATTTTAACTTACTACAAAGTAAAATTATAAACTCAAACTGGTTTAGAGACTTTGCGGTGTTCCTTGGAGACTTAGACCCATCATTGAGGACATCTGATCATTGGCCTTTCTTTCACGTTCATATTTTTAGGGAAATAAACTTTGTAGCTGATGCTATTGCGAATGGGGGTCTTTCTAGCCAAAATATGCATATTTGAGATAAATGTATTCCTGATGTGGCATATAATGCATTTTTTTGTTATTGTATTGATAGTCGTTGTAAGAGAGGTTTTTCTCTTTGAATGAAGTTTATTTGATGTCAAGAAAAAAAAAACTGCTTTAATCTATATGAGGTACGGATCCAAACTGGAGTAGCAATTGCACATAGGGGTGGGTTCGGTATGGTTACCGTACCAAACCCCTTGTACCAATTACCATACCAAACTTTCGGTTTGGTAAAATCTATTACCATTACCGTACCAAACTTTTGGTATACCGAAGTTCGGTTGGCATGGTATGGCAATGGTAATTGCCATTTTGTTTTGGGACAAAATCTGTTTTTGTTTTTTTAACCCAATTCAAGGGCAAAACTTTTTTTTGTACCTTTATCTCATACATTATAGATTAAATTCATCTATTATTCATCATTCACAATTCACACACATAATAATTCAAATGATGCATCAAGATTCATCATGAAAATTAAGCTTACAATCCAAATAGAAGTTACGAATCAAAACAAATAGAAGTTAACAATCCAAATAGAAATTAAAGGTTCAAACCAAATAGAAATTAAAGTTTCAAATCAAATGAAAATTGGAAGTAAACTTCAAAAAGGAGAATTCATTGATCAGTTATTCAAGCTTAAGATGTCGAAGCTTTTGGAGGAGACATTGAACTTGTAGAAGATTAAGTTTGTGTCAAGCCTACATTACAAACAAAGAAAACATATTAATTAGTAGCAAGAAGAATTAAAGTTGAAAACCATTTAATAACAAATTTACTAAAAAAATTAAAGCATATCTTTCTTGTTTTCTCTTCTTCCATTTCCTTGTAAAATTGAAGCATATCTTCCGTTGGTTCCTTGTAGAAGTTTACTTCATCTGCCCTAAACCAACCACTAGTACGCACTAGTGCCTCCATTATTTTAGGAGTCAAGGATACCCTAAAGGGTCCACAACCCTCCTTCCTAGGCTAAATGCATTTTCATTAGCAAAAGTACCAGTGGGGGTTACAAAGATATTTTGGCTATTTGTGAAAGAATTATGAACTCTTTTGTGTTTGATTTCCACAATTTCAAGAGATCAAAGTCACCAACAACAATGCTAATATAAGTAGGGTTTTATTTTCAAATTATTGGAATATTATAAATATGTGTTATATAATTTATAAATTATATATTATATTGTATTTTTGGTATAGTATGGTAATACCGTGGTAATGGTATCCATTACCAATACCGTACCATGAAATTCCGGTACGGTACAATACCGTACCATTACCGATTGGTACGAAAAATTTGGCACAAAATCGGTATGGCACGGTTGGCAATTCGGTTGGCACGGCAATTTGGCAAAAAAATCCACCCCTAATTGCACACATGGCCCTAGTAGCCCCACATCTGTCCAAATACTATTAATTGGGAGCAGTTGCTATTGGACTTGGATTGTCTGCCCTCATCATTCCATACCCTTTTCATGCTCTCTTATTTTTGTGGTCACGGTTAAGCCACGTTAATATTTTATATTCCCATTACTTTTTGTCTTATTATTTCTATAAAAAGATCAATATAAAATGTTGACGTGACTTAACCGTGACCACATAATATAGGAGGGCATGGGAAGGGCATGAAATGGGGAGGGCAGACAATCCAAGTCCGTTGCTATTCTAGTGGTCAAAAGAAGGAAGTTTTAACGAAATATTCCGGTACTGTTCACTTTTAACGAAAAACTACAATTTTATATTTCTCTGATACTATTCACTACACCTTTATTTGTTATTTTTTATTAAATCTAATTTTTTTTTAAACTTTTCGTTAATTTACTTTTAAAAGTATAGTTGGGTGTTCGAATTTTCCTTTTCGTTATCGCTTGAGTCCAGGGGTGAGCAATCATATACCGAAAATCCGACAAAATTGATTGAACCAGACCGGGCGGTCTGCAGCATTTCTTTTTTATTTTCTGTTTTCCAGCGCTATACACCAAAAGCCCAAGCTTATATTTTGACATCTTTTGGAAGAGTACTAGTTTTCTGACATATACTCCCGTTCTCTTGGTCAATAGGGCGCAAGAATGCATGAGAACGAGACCGTTATAACACATGCTAGGGCATCTCCAATTGAAAGGGCAGAAAGTTCAAAAGTCAAAAAATTGTTTAATTTGTCTAAAAATTCATCTCCAATAGACGGCTGAGCTATAATTCTATGAATCTCACCAGACCATTATTTGGCCAAATGTGCATTGGACTGGTCAAATGTAGCCCTCTTCTTAGTCTATTTCTTAGGGCCAAGCTCTTTATATGCAATAATTAACTCAAATTCAACTGTTAAACTTGAAAATATTCAACGATATTTTATTAAATTAACCAATAAATTTAAAGTATAAACTTAAAACTAATAATTTTTTGACGAGGCTATGTTTAGCTTCTTCAGTTGAAGGTGATACATCAACATGACCTAACACTGTTCATTTAATAATAATTTTTTGCAAGTCTATAATTCTAAACGAGACAATGTTTATCCTCTTCAGTTAGAGATGACCTAACAAAAGAGAAACTTGAACTTTGGCTTTGGTAGGTGACCTCACCTACCTACCTCAGTTGAAAATGTGAAAACTAGGACGGGGCAATGTTTATATAAAGCTCACTTTCTGTTCCAATTCCATTTTTGGTGGTGTTTTCCTACTAAACCAAAATGTGAAAATCTGATTTGAATGAACAAATCTTTAACAATTACAATTTACACTGACCAGAAACTGAACAGGAACAGAACAAATCAATTACAAATAAATTGTAGCCCTCCAACAAATATGAACCCTATCCGCCAACGGCACCCCTGGATCCTTCTCTGTTACCAAATTTTCTCATTGCCAATTCATCCTCAAACTGAATTCACCATCCCGAAGATCGAAATTTGATGCAACTTCAGAATCAGTGTTCCTTGAGGGGATCTGTGGACCATGGAACCACCCCATTTACAACAATTGGCTTGAAACGCCACCCAACTCCGAAACCAAGAACCGCTTTGCTGGGGTACCAACAGACAGGCACTCAAATAAGCCTGCTGCGTTATTAACAAAGAATCAAGAACAATCAACATGAATCGGCTAGTCCTGATCAGGTTTTTCTACATCATGTACACCAGATGGTTCCGGAAATATATCCCTAGAATGCCGTCTGCGTGAGGATGAATGTTCCCCACCACCATTCGCACCACTTCCCTGTGAACCGCTGGTTCCTGAATGTTTTAAGCCACTCGCTCCTTCCCCTTTCGTAGTTGAGGCTCCTGGGATAGTCACTACCTCAGATGAGCTGCGCCAGCTACCAAACACAGCAGCATTCCAAGACCCTCTGGAAGAGGCTGTTCTGAGCCTTGCAGAGCCGGAGCTATCTTCCCTCACCACCTTCAAAGGGTTTTCCAAAGCCTTGAGAATATATCTCATTAGGGGACGCCTTGAGGGCTTCGGATTTAGGCAGGACCTGGCCACGACAGCCATGGCCCAGACTTCCTCTAATAGGTCCTCATCCACAATCAGAGATGGATCCACAATTTTTGTCACAAGTTCTTTATCATAAATACTGATGTATGGTAGTATCTGATCTAACAATTCCTTCAACTCTGTATCACTGGAAGCACTTATGCCCAACTTACCTGTTACGAGTTCAAGCAACACCTTCCCAAAACAGTAAACATCATAGGCACACAAAGCTGCCGGTGAACCTGTAAATTTCAGATAAACATAAAATTCAGCACTAATTAACAGATTTGGAAGTAAAGCTACAGGCTATGACTCTGGTGTGTGTAAACATGCAGAAAAGCTGGAGTTAAAACATATGAGACTTTCAAACGAGTCCTTTTTTATTTTTGGACCCTCTCAATTCAATTTAAGCATACATTAGAAAATTTATCTGACCCAATCTTTCTGTGCAACTACTTTCCATAAATACAAATGGAGCCTTAGAGAATTATTAGCCCTGAGACGGTCACTCCTTTTATGCCTCAAAGATCCAAAAGTCAATTAAGCTTTAAAAAATCGAAAAGAAAATCAACATGTATAATTGGCGAGCTGCAAGTGTGTTCAGTGCTAGGAGAGCAGTAAAAGTTAAAAAGAGCTAAAATGATTTGGAGTTCTATAACCAGATATGTATGTACCAGAAGCACCTTGTTCAGATGACCTGCATTGGCAAAAGAAAAGTAATAAGAATTTTGTACGCACAAATACATCAAATCCTTACAATGATGATTAAAACGAACAAAACATGACCTAATACAAGGTTACACGCAATTCAGCAAATATCAGTAAGAATGTAAACAGATACAATTTGATAGGATCAGTATTATTAGTAACCTTGCCCAGGTGCTAGTTTGGTTTAAGGGGTAAAGATATTAATACAAAATGTCTAATATTTTTTCTTTGAGTGAAATGAGAAACAGGTATACAATGCACCTAAGGTTAATCAAATCTGCAGACAAAAGAACATCTGTGTCATGCTAACTTTAAAAACTGTACAGGTTTTACTTTGGGCACTGCTAGACAGATTTTTTTTTTGGTGGGGGTGGAAGAGAGAGAGGAGAGAGGTAGTGCAGCTAAGATGAGAATAGACGAGAGTCTCAACTCCGAAGTGGTGGGGGGTGGGGGAAGATAGAACTGATCATATGGCCGTGCCTAGGGTTTTCCATTGGAATTGCAAATATCATGAGAACTAAAATTTAAAAGAAACTCATTTAATATAGATGATATATTGCAAGGAATTAATGAGGTAGCCACAGATTAAGATGATGAAGAGAAAGAAAGATATGCAAATATGAGAAGCATGTTAACTAGGACAGCAGCAAGAAATGGATATAAAAGCAAAATTACAAGCTGCATTTTACAAAAAAGACTAAAACATGTCAGGTATTACCATGGTAACTAAATAACAGACTGAATACAATAATATATCAAAATAAATATTTATGAAATAATAAAATCTATAATTCATAGACAATGGACATCCAGGAATAGTCACAGCTCGGAAAGAGACAAGTGATTAGATACAATTATTCACAGGACACTTACTGTGGCAAGCGTAGCAACCTACTAATCCTGCTTTGATGGGTGTCCCCTTCTTGAGGACAGACATCGCTCACGCTCCCTAGCCGCACTTCAAATTTATCATCAAGAAGTATACTGCTTGCTTGAACATCCCTACAAAAAGAAAGCTAAATCACTACTTGCACCAACAAGAATGCAGAACCAATAAAGATGCTCTCCGTCACCTGCATAAGTTAATCGTTGATGGAAATGCAAAGATGCAGCGCATAAAAAACATTCACTCTTCAAACAATTGACGTACATATACATATGAAAACAGTAAATATTCCAAAATTTTGCTCTATTTTTGCATCTACCTAGAGGATTGGTTAAAATTCTAATTTACTTTTTTTATTCTATTAACAATCTTAATCAAACCTAAATGTCACAATCATCATTCACTAGCTGTCTAACCAATCATGTTTTGCAAGTTGGTCAAGTCGAATATCAAGCTAGTACCATGTCCATGCCTCAGATAAAATCATTATCAGGAAGCTTATTGATCAAATCTGCAGCTTCCACACTTTGTTTAAATCACTATTCTTAAAGTTCTTCCCATCACTTCTGTACTCAATACTCCATTAACTAATTCAGTGCAACTGCCATCTGATACTTCATTATACAGAATATTTAGTCCAAAGTCAAATTTCCATTTGACACATTCAAGCATTTATACCTCAGGGATATTATAATCGCCACTTACAAGTCACAACCATATTACTGATGCTCAGCTATTTTTATAATTGAAATAAAACAAGACAAAAATATTATCCTCCCCTTAAATATGTCAAACACATTACTAATTCTTATCAGCTGATGTTGACAGGAGTATCTTGACCAATATACTTGGCCATCTCTGTGTTGCTTTTTAATTCCTCTGACTCGGAATGATAAAATTTTGGCGATAGAGTAACACTAGGATCATCTTCTAGAAAGCCATAGTCAATCTATTATACTGTTAGCTTCAATTTCGTGGAGACTTTGAGAGGAACAGGTAGTTGCAAAAAATCAAACTTTGTGAATTCCCAAATTGCTTTAACTTCTAATGTTGCACGGAAGCCCTTAAAAATCATGACCACAACATTCTAATGTTGAAGAAACATTGCACTACACAAATTCCATCTGAAAATCAACTTTGTGTGTGTGTGTGTGTCTACATACATTCAACGTTATATGTATATATAAGTATGTATCCATCTCAAACAATGAACTAAACAGATGCTATAGATGACAAATAAAGCATACGAAATAACAAGAACCTGACTGCTGGAGAATAAAATAAATGTATGAGAAGGGAATAATTTAAACATAAAAGTTTAACTTTCAAGTTACCTGTGCACGAGGGGGGGATTGCATTCATGATGCAGATAGGAGAGACCCTCTGCTGCGCCTAACGCAATCTTTAATCTCGTTATCCAATCCAACGACTGTAAACTATCATCCTCTGTGCTTGTTTTCTTAAACAATGAATTTGATAAGTCCCCATTTGGCATATATTTGTAGACCAGGAACTTCTCATTCTCATTCTCTAAACAGTGTCCCAAAAGGGGAACAAAACTTGTATGTGACACCTTACTAAAGAAATCCAATTCCTGCAGGTATGCTTCCTTTTTAATTGAGCGTAAATCAATCCGTTTGATGACCACAGGGATCCCATTTTCCAGGACTCCCCTGAAGAGATCCCCTGAGTGGCCATTTTTTATCAAGTTTGCATTGTTGAATTCACCAGCGGCTTGAACCAGCTGCTGATATGTGAAAGCATCTCCTACACTAGAAAAGTTAATCGATGCTCCTGGAGGTGGTGGACTGCTGCCTGCAGTAACTGGCCCCACGCCAACTCCGCTTTGAGGTGTAGTTCCCCTCTTGCGTAAACATAGGAATAGCACCACGCAAAACAACACTAAAAGCACAATCAAACCAACTCCCCCTAAAACTGCTGCCAAGACGATCACCTTTTTATTGCTGTTCCCAGGAGGTTCTGCTGGAGGTGGTTGTGTAGAATTTGGCTGTCCAAAATTATCAAAAGCCAAACCCCTGTCAGAATAGAACGAAGAGCATTCCGTCAATGTCCTCTGATTCTTCACATTTTGGAGGCAATTGCTGCCAAGAGATGCATTTGTGCCCACATACCCTAGTACACCACCTTCAAAATAGTTTCCCGAAATATCAATGACACTGAACCTTCCAAGTAAAGGCGTTAGACCTCCATAGAACAGATTCCGAGAAATATTGAATACTGCAGCAGTGACATTAGCATTTGAGCTAGAATTGGGCAGCATACCAGTGAAATTATTGCCAGAAACATCAAGAAGGCTCAGTTTGGGAATTGACCACAGCATGTTAGGAAGACCACCCGTGAAACCATTGTTTCTCAGAACTATGACCTGCAACTGCGTCGGTGTTGGAAACAGATTATCCAGCAAAGTCCCACTAAGCAAATTGTCTGCAACTATCATTCTCTGCAAGTTCCTTAACCCCCTCAAATCTGCAGGCACTGACCCGACCAACAGATTGGCACTTAGATCAAGGTCAACCAAGCTACCAAGGTTCCAAAGTTGAGGAGGTATCGAAGCAGACAACATGTTGCTCGAAAGATTCAAATACTGAAGCTTCAACAGGGTCCCAATGCCCGGAGGAATCGACCCGGATAAGTAATTCCTAGAAATGTCAATCACAGACAGATTCTCAAGGTTGCCAAAGGATGTAGGAATGGATCCAGTAAGGCAATTTCGCGAAAGATCAAGAACCGAAAGGCCTAGCAACTGGCTCAAAGTAGCAGGAATTGTCCCGGTAAGGTTGTTATGTGACAAATACAGAGCAGTCAGATTGGTTGAATTTCCCAGACTCAATGGAATAGAACCAGTCACAGAACAATCAGTGAGATCAAGCACTTGTAGGGATACGAGTTGTTGTCCAAACCAGTCGGGAATTGAACCCGGAAGCAGGAAATTGGAAGCATTGAAAGAGTGTAAAAGGGTTAAATTGGCTAAAGCATTGACAGAAAATTGTGGGTTTCGACTGCCAAGTCGAGTCCTTCTAAACCCCGAAATGTTAATCCCAACAACTCTACCATTCCGACATTCCACACCTCTCCAAATGAAACAAGGGTCAGCCTTTCTCGGCCAGTCCCTGCCCCTCAAGCCTAACGACGACCTGAGGTCCAGCAGCGCTGCCCGCTCAGCCGGTAAACCCAGTGGCAATGGCGGCTGGCTGGGCTGCTCAAATGTGGGCTCGAACAGCAACCCCACCACCACCAAAACCAACGCACACGATAATACGCTTCGCTGATACATCATGCCTCACAAAGATCCAACCATGTCCATCTCTCACCTCCCTCTTCTCTCTGAGGCAATATATCAAACACTTACATTACATGTGTTTGACTACCATGGAGCTCCCCAGAACTACACCTCCCCATTACACAGTAACATTGCATTTCTCTCTCTAAAATCCCCAACTCTCTCTCTCTAAAAAACAAGAAAAAAGAGAAATGCAAGACTCTTACCTCAAATTTCACACGCTTTGAATTCCCCCACTACAAACTATTGAGGGATGGGAGGAGAGAGAAAGAGAGATGCAGACAAATCTCCCTCCACTTTCTTTGCTTTCCTTTTCTTTCTCTCTCTAAAATACTCCAAGTTTTCCAGTTGACAAATCAGAGAGATCAAAAGTAAGAAAGACACAAAATTTAGAAAAAGCAAACGGTAATAGAAAACCCCATTTAATCAATTATTCTAATTTTGTAGAGAGAGGAACAGAAAGTGGCTGGTCAAAGCTCCAGAGAGCAACCGTGGACTTTCGAATTGCTGCTCTGGTACGAGTATTTCAAATTTTTATTTAATACTACGATCGATCGAAGATTTATGTTTGATTCTCGTTAAAAGTAAATTTAAATTACATTATTATTATTTCATTGTGAAGCTAAACGCACCCTTACTCCTAATGTAAATAATATCATTCGTTGATTAAAAAAATTAAAAAACATAGAGAGAAATTTAAGGCAGGGTTTCTCTGTCTTACTTTTTTCTTTAAATCTAAGGGGTGTGATATTCACACACCTCATTTTACTTCTCACACACCTTTTTTATTTTCGGCCGTCGGATCGGATGAACTGAAGAAGATCAATGAACATAAATTATTAAGAAGTGTGTGAGAAGTAAAATGGGATGTGTGAATAGCACACCCCTAAATTTAATTGGTTTCTTTTGTGATTAGAAGGGCTGAGACTGGAAAGTTAAGGAAAAGCTGAAGTCTTTAGAATGTGCAATGTGGTGGTGGCCGAGTCAGTTGAGTCATTGACTCGGGGTTTGGATGGTGTGACTCGTGGTGGATCTGAACCCTGGTCCGGCGCCGGCTCAGTGGGTTGGCGTTACGTTTGACCTCCGTTAATGCCGCCCATTCCAGCTCAGAGACCCATCCACTGTTCCCTTTTTTGGCTTTCCTAATTTGCTCTGCTTCTATGGAAAATGTTTATCCAACAGGATCCTCTCCGGATCATTTTGGTGAGAATCCTGAAGAATCCGAAATCCTTGCAAAAAGAATCCGACAAGAATCCGGACTCAATGTTTATATTATTATACTTTTTATTTGCAAGATTCATTTGTTAATAAAAAAATGAAAAGACTATTTAGTCATTATTTACAATTTAATTAAAAATGATGGTCTATAAAAATAATTTCGCATAAAAATATTTCTTTTTCTTCTCTCACATGTCATTAAAGTATATTATCTTTAACTATCCTCTCTCTTCATCTCCCTTTAAAACAAATTTAAATAAAAATAAAAATATTTTTTTAACAAACGATAGTATTTACGCTAAGAGAATGATGGAGTAGGTTAAAATAGACAATAAGTTAGCCATAATAATAGTTCAAAATCATCTTTAGTAATGATCGAATTTAAGATCTCTCACTTACAACCGTAGTATTAAGTGACTACAATTTAACCCACGTTGTCTCTTTTAAAAATGAAATTTTTTAAATAAAAATTAAAAACCAAGTTAACCTACAATTATCTCCTCATTTGCTCCCATAAAATTTACAAAAAAATCAAAATCAAAATTTCTCACACACATTGTGTGTGGGCTTTTCTAGTATACAATTATTGCATAGACCCCTACTTGTTTAAGAGAATTTACAGATGATACCCTTTTGTATGTGATTTTTCTGATTTCTAGGCTGTCAAGCATTGGGAATGAATATGTGTCCATGAACAAAACTGGATTCTCCCTCTCTCTATATATATGGGAGGAAGGAGGAAAAATATGGAATGAAATTTTGGGTAAAATGGTAGGTCGACTATTTGTCCTCACCACCATATACTATAGTGTATGCTCATTATAATTTATGATTGTGAGCAAACATGCTTCTATAAAAAATGATCCCGTAATTTATGGTTGTGAGCATACACTTTAATTTATTGTTGTGAGCAAAAATGCTTTCGTAAAGAAAGTGTGTACTTTCTTCAATAAGCCTATGAGAATTAAAGTTTGTCTTTCTAATTCAAATGGTAATTTGCACCTAAATAGAAATAAAAGGTTGGATTCTCTCTCTCTAAAAGACAACTAACCCACTCAATTTTTAAATTAGGAAATCTAATTTGAAGGAAAATACTAGAAAGCAGTGAGTGATATGAAAGAAATCTAGTGAATTGAATGATTATGGAGCCCTTGACAAGACAATGAATTTTGCTTGGTTTGATAGATATCATCATGTACGTGATGATTAGGTTAAAGCATATAACTTTTTCATCATATATAGGATTCTTTGATTTACATAAAAAGCATAAGGACAAATCAATATACCACATAATGAAGTGGCAATTCCAATTATTTATAGTTGGCTAATTGAGGTGGATTAGGTATGAATTATTGTTTTGAACTTTTTGAGTGTGATTCTAGCCACAGATGAAGAAGATAGATTTTAATTGGAAATATATTACTTGAGAAACAATACTATATGATGACATTCTTCCGATTTGTTCCTTCAAATTTCAATTTGGTTATGATCCTAGTTAATTCAACTTTCTAACTGTTAAATTTACTACATTTTATGTTACTTTTTTTTTCGTCTGTATCGCCAAAGTAACTCTTAAGGTCACGATTAATCACTAGGCAGTCGTCTATGTAAGTAGGTGACTTTTTTATTCTTTTTATTTTTATTTTTAAATGACTTAGGATCACAACTCACTGTGGAACAAAATATGAAAACCCAGACTTTTTTCCCTACGAGATATCCATGTTTTACATAGAGTATGGTTTTTTATAATATTTATATTGTTATAGTCCTATTAGATTATGAATGCGATCGTGTAAATGCTATCATATTTTGTGATATTCTTATGAGATTCTACCGTATCTCTTATATTAGATATAATCCTATTAGAGTTGTAATCCTATTGGGTGAGATTCTACCGTATCTCTTATATTAGATATTATCCTATTAGAGTTGTAATTCTATTGGGATAATGAATTTACATTCCCTACTATTATAAATAAAGACACAATGGGGGTGCGATAACACACACCTCACAATCACATATATCTCTCTTCTATCTTGTTGTGTCCACTGTTCTAAAAATCCCCGCCTAGCCCCGCCTAGGCGCTAGGCGGCTGGTCACCGCCCCGATTAATGCCTAGGCGTTTGAAAATTAATAAAGGGCGCCTAGACCAGTTGAGGCGCCCGCCTAGACCGCCTAGCCCGCCCAGACCCGCCTAGGCACCTGCCGATGCTGCGACTCACTTTGATAGAAAATAGATAACTTTCAATTTGCATTTAATTTTTTTCAATAAATTGTAAGAGACTTGTTGAATACTTAAATGGGCACACACTATATGCTTGTTCCCCATGTTTTCATTATATTCCAATACTTTATAATACATATGTCATTCTATTTTGTAGTTTATGATGAAATTATATATATTTTAAGTATAAACAGACATTTAGTTACACGAAATATAATGGATTTACTTAAATCCGCCTAGTCCGCTTAGGCGCCCGCCTAGACCCCGCCTAGCCGCCTAGGCGCTAGGCCCTAACCCGCCGCCCGACTAGCGCCTAGCGTCTTTTAGAACCTTGGTTGTGTCACACCCCCTCTCTCTGTCATTTATATTGTTCAGTTAAATTGGCCTACAACACGTTATTAGCATGCTTTTGCCTGAAGCTAAGGAAACTGACGCTAATGAACTGAAGGTTCGTGGATGAGGTTCTTCTACAAGTTCAAATGCTCAATTCTTTTCTGCCAATCAGGTTCTACTAAAATCCAGTTAGACATTTTCAACGACCATGAAGCATGAAAACATTCTCCATAATGCATGAACCACGTATATTTATATTTACCTTACTCTCTCTCTCTCTCTCTCTCTCTCTCTCTATCTCTCTCTCTCTCTATATATATATATATATATTGTATATATTCATATATTTGTCAATATATATATGTTCATGCATAAAGCAATTATGAATTTGCTATGTGGAATTTGTGAGTCAAGGAATCGAAAGAAAAAGCAAGCAATTACAGTTTTATCAAACCCTAGAAATTTTCGAAATAAAATAAAATAAAAAATTGGGATTTGCGTCTAAGCCGCGGCTTTAAGCCGCACCACCGTGCCCAGCCACGCTAGCTGGCCTGTAAACAAGCTGCACTATGCAATGCCTGGACAACCTCATTTTTGGCATTTACGATTCAATATTCCACGATCTGATCTGAATGGTTATGATCTTAGTATTACCAAATTCTTTCTTCAACTTCGTTGGCGATTTTGTGCGAAGTCCTTATTGTAGCGGTCGTTATTTGTTCTTTTTGTAGTTCCTCTTCAAAGTTGGCACTACTTGTGTGTAAACAGTGTGTTCCTTACCGGTTTTATTGGTGATTTTGTGAACAAAGTCTCCCATGAAGCGGACTATGAAGTGATTAAATTTCTAGTTGTTGGGATTAAAGTTCATTTGGCTTTGGAGTGCTGCACCATTGGCTGGGAAGGGAGCCCAACATTATGGCTCTTATTCTGGCCTGTAGCGTAGGTTGTAGATGTGGGCAGCCATGGCTGCTAAAAACCCAAGCACGTAGGGAGTGTCGCTTGTCGTGGTTTCATAATTTTCAGTTATGTTTTCCTTCCTCTAGGGTACGTGAACCAATGAATTAAAAATTAGGAGATTGGGAGCACCTAGAAAAATTCAAAGAGGGGAAAGTTCTAAAAGGAATTGCAATAGGTTATTCGAGAATTAAATCGGGCTCTCAATGAAAGCAACAATTTGTGGTAGCAAAAATCCATTGTTTTCAGTCTAGACAAAATTGTACCTACAAAACAATTAAGCACTTTTGATCAAAGACCAAAGCCACATGCCCACGAAATGGGAAGGGGGGTTTGGCCAATGGATATCCGGTGCCTAAGTAAGTTTCTCTAAAAAGAGAGAGTAGGTCTTAATTGAGTAGCAAAATCTTACCAGAATTTGTGTAGAATGAGGTATTTATAGTTAGATAGCCTACCACTTTATAGGGATTGTCATGCTATGTGTCGACGTTCAGTTGGCCAAGGTGCGTCATACGTTGGACGGATGAGAGAATTATCCCAAATATATTATTAATTAAATATTATTTTTGGATTATCTCGTGCGTTCTTGATTGGTTTTGGTTGTGATTCATTGCTTAATTGAGTTGGTCTTCAATAAGGAAAGCTTAAAGATAGGGATTAGTTGTTAATCATATCTTTAATTTCCTTGTCTTTATCTCCTTACCATAGGCAGCGGAACTCGTAGCAACAGCTGAGGTCTTCTTGGTGGTTGTATTGGCACGTGGAACGGATGTAAACCTCGCCAATTTAATGAGGACATTCTTATCTTGCGGGTAAAAGTCTACGTGTAACTCTAATATTTTCCGAATTATTTTTTGCTCCAACTGAAAAGCTAGCAAATAATTAAGGGTCGTCCGTCTTTCAAACAAAGACCAACAATTCACAATCATGAAATATATATTTTTAGATTAAATGGAGCTTCGTTGAAAAATTATTACTAACTTACATAGAACATATATGCTAAATGTAATCTTCAAAAACAAACCTTATCCATGAAAAAATCACATGGAAAACTCATAGAGAATGAACAAAATGGCACACATGCCAAAATTAATAAACACCACAATTCCACAATTATAAACTAATGATGAGCTTACACTACGTTTGGATGAAGAAATTTAAAATTACTAAGGAATTTAAAAATAACGGAAATTGAAATGACAAGATTTTATTTTCTAGAATTTGTACATTTTCATATTTGGTTAACTTAAATGAATAATAGAATTGAATACATAATTTGTTATTTTTAAACTCTCAATCATAGAAATTGAGAAATGATATCTATTTACATGGAATTTGAACTTGGGATTTGGAGGTCTCAAATTCCAAGTTTTTTTTTCCATGCGGAAATTCAAAATTTCTATGTTTATGAATCCAAATAAGAGAATTGGTGTTTGTCAATTTATAAATTCTGATTTTTTACCAAAATTTCATGTTTATTTCCTTCATCCAAACATAATGTTAATTTATCTAGGTTTAATCTACACAAAACGTCCTAAATTGCCTCAGTGAAAGCAAAAAGATGATCCTAATTATATTGTGACCTGACTATAAAAACAATATATAACTAACTCTAAGCAAGATGAGTTTCCAAAAAAAAAAAAAAAAAAAAAAAAAAAAAAAAAAAAAAAAACTCTTAAGCAAGATGGAGTAAAAGGGAACGAACAGAAAAAAGTTGGAGAAATATCTAATCGCCCTATCAAAATCGATTTCAGCCGCCTGCATAATACGGAAGAAAATGCAGGAGTCAAAAGTCAAACGCCGAAATGTATATATAGATTGTGGTCAAAACTCTGTTTTCTGTTTGGATGTCTGGAACTCTCTCTTCTCTGTCACTCAGGTCGCAGCCACAATGATTAAAGATAGTCAACAACAGCAACAACCCACGAAAGATTGTGCGAACGAAAACCATCCGCAAGTATTGAGTGGCTGCCATTGATGCTGAACCAGTCTAGGGTTTTCTTATGGTTTAGTTTAGCATTCTATTAATTTGTTCATTCTTTTTAGTATACTAGCCTTTATGCACACGTGATTTACACGTTTTAAATGTATTTGTATGCGTAAATTGGCAAAAGAAAAGTTAAATATTTGAAGTAAATGAATAATCTTAGATCATGTTAAAAGAAACCTCTCATAAACCAATTAAAGCAGTTAAACACACAATAAAATCGGTCTTTATAGAATTTACATTAAGAATAGAGAAAATAATATTTAATAAACAATTAATTGAATCACATTATTGCGAGTACATTGTGAGACTAAGCCCACCCTCTCCCTCTTAGTGTAGATAATATCGTTTATTAAAAAAAAATCATTTGACAACTAATTTAATCACATTATTATCCGCGTGTGAAAGACCTTTTTTTATAACCGGCATTTAATAAACAACTAATTGAATCACATTATTGCTAATCCATTGTGAGGCTAACCTCACATCCCTCCACCCTAGTGTAGATAATATCGTTTGTTACAAAAAAAAAAAAAAAAAAATCGATCATTTGACAACTAATTTGATCACATTATCTCGTGCGAAAGACCTTTTTTATAACCGACATTACACGTCTCTTAAGATGTTTTGAACGTGTTTAAAAATATTTAATAAACAACTGATTGAATCACATTATTGCTAGCCCATTGTGAGGCTAAGCCCACCCCCTCCCCCTTAGTGTTGATGATATCGTTTGTTAAAAAAAAAAAATCATTTGACAACTAATTTAATTACATTATTATTCGTGTGCGAAAGACTTTTTTTTATAACTGGCATTACATGCCTCTTTGAACGTGTTTAAAATAGAGAAAATAATATTTAATAAACAACTGATTGAATCACATTATTGCTAGCCTATTGTGAGGCTAAGCCCACCCCTTCCCCCTTAGTGTAGATAATATCGTTTGTTAAAAAAAAACAATGATTTGACAACTAATTTAATCACATTATTATCCGCGTGCGAATGACCTTTTTTTTTAATTGGCATTACACGCCTCTTAAGTTGTTTTGAACGTGTAAAAAAACAACAATCATTTGACAACTAATTTAATCAAATTATTATCTGCGTGCTAATGACCTTTTTTATAACGGGCATTACACGCTTCTTAAGACTTTTTGAACACGTTTAAAAATAAAGAATTTGAATAACATTATTGCTATCCTATTGTGAGGTACTAATTATAAAAATAAAAAAAAATAAAAAACACACGCACACACACACAACATTAATTATTAAAAGAAATACTATTAAAATGACGAAAATGCCATTGCCGTATTTTGGGATGCCTTTGAAGTTTTTTGTTTTGGGGGCATTTTTGTCCAATTATTTTTGTTGAAGCTTGGTGACACCAAATGACACACCCCGACCTAAATCAGGGCGTGTTGGCCGTCACGTGGAAGTGACGTAACCATGTGCACAGTGCGGAAGCAAAATTGATATAGAGAAATATGAGTAAATAAAAACCAAGCTACTAGCAGTACTAGCTAAGATAAAGTGCTAGTGCAAGATTAAGTGTGAAATACACAATCAGAGTATAAATAGCCTAAGTGCAGTCCGACTGGACAAGTACTAATTATACAACACCCAAAGGTGATCCTACATTTGTGATGTTCTGTCAGAACCACCGTCGAAATCCCCGTGAGCCACCAAAGCACTTCTACCTAAAACCTGGAGGGGCGCAAAACAGAAAGTGTGAGTGGGCAAAAACAAAGCTTTTCAAAATCGTTTCATTTCTCAAAAGTTCTAACCCCTCGCCGTAAAACCTGTATAATTTCCCAAAAAATATAATATATGCTATATCAGAAATCATAGTCAGGATGAAAATCCATAGAAATATACCATGCCAAGGTATCTCAATGAAATGCTATAAGTAATCTAGTTAAAATATATATCAATGCCCGATATCATATCAGCCGGATCCACCTAACTTGACCTGCACGGTTGAGTCTATAGCTCATAACCAATCTTAACCATATCAAATCCTGCACACGAGTCGGAACCACCTAAAGTGGTCTGTACGACAAGACTAAGTGTAAAATAAATATGCTCTAGTGCTATGATCACGTGAAGACTGTGCGAATGATCGCAGGTCACCTACGAGTCGGAACCACCTATAATGGTCTGTACGACAAGCCTGTGCACCTAACTTGGATCCAAGGTGAGCATATGGTGCGGGAGGTTAACGTCACGTGAAGGACTGTGCCCTAACTCTGGGCGGGAGCACTAACACTGGGGTGCAAGTTTATGAGCTCTCAATGCATCACATCATATCTCGCATAACTAAAGCAATCTCAATACTTTAATTTATGAACTTACCTGTCACTTACCTGTGCGTCCGCAACACCAATCATAAATATATGCAACTACTAATGCATAAATAAAACAGGCAGATACTTTGCATGGCATTTCAAACGTATAATCATTCAAATTCATTTTACGGGAAAAATCTCAAGTATATAGGTATATACAGAAAACCAAAAGCCCACTTACTGGTATGTCGAAGGGTCGTAGCCCCCGAGCCTCGATTGATGGCGCTCGTCCTCTGGATAGGTCTCACCTATATGCGAAATAACTAAATAAACATTAATTAAAGTATATAACCAAAACTAGCTAATAACTTCTCATACAATGCTCAAATGGGGTATTTGAATATACCACCAAGACCTACTCAACCTCAGGAACATTCCCATATTTTTAGAAAAAATTTCTGACCATCCACGCGCCGGCCAAGGCACTGCCAGACGCTCGGCCACGCGTAGACACGTGCTTGGCACAAGGGACAGAATAGTTAACGCCGTTAGGGAATATTCCGTTAAACACAAGCATATTCCGTTAAAGATACCTGACGCCTTAGTCTCCGTTAGGAATATTCCGTCAACATTGACGGAATATTCACCTTCGTCTACCTCCGCTCACCGGAGACCGGCGCCGTCGCCGGAAACTGGAAAAATGTTTAAACCTTCATATCTTCTTCAATTCTCAACCAAAATTCAATCATTTTATACCACAATGAAGCTTACAACGAGTAGAACAAAACCTTACCAATTTTAAGCCCTAAAATCCACGGAATCTCGCCAGAAAAAGCACGATAATTCAGCCACCTCTGCAACTCGTCGAACCCGAGCTTCCCGACGTCTAAATCACTCCAAAGTTACTCCCCGAGTTTCGTGAAGATGTTTTAAGGCTTCATATGACCTTAAAACTCGCTGAAAAGTCCACAATTACGATCACATGAACAGTGTTCAAAATATGGGATTTCTGGGTTCTCGGGTTTTCGAAGGATTCAATTCTAAAAATGGTATGGATGTGCTCCTGAGCTCACAAGGAACACGAAGATGGCTTCCAAAACCTCAATCCGTGCTTGAGTTGATTGGTTCACGAGTTGACCGTACAATTGTACGGATAATGGATGAAACCGAGAGAAAGGAGAGAGAAAGGTCAACGAGTAAGGGTATGGGTGTGTGTAAGTGTGTGTGGTCCTAGTTGGCAACAAAACAACCAACCACAAACTAGGAAAAATTTAGTTCAAACAATTAGGACTTAACATGAATTGGACCACAACCAAAACATATCACCCATAACACCACTAACGTCCAAGGGCAATTTAGACATTTCACATTATCGATAAAATAATTCAGGACGGGCTGCGACACCAAAAAACTATTCACCTTTTCTTTTCTCTTTATATATTAACGTCCATCTATACGTAGCATCTACGACAGTATGGTTCCTAGGTCAATTATCTAAATAGGAAACTAGATATTAATCATTGAAAAAGATTATCTTTAGACTAAAACCTTAACAGATAAAAAAACTAATTATAGTCCCTTGACTTATGTCCAAGTAAGCATTTATATTTAATGTCAAACTTAATTTTTTTTATGTAATTTTTTTCTTCCTATATTATCCTTGAGTGAATTATAATGTCTCATATTTAATTTCTTTATAACTTTTCATTTTATTGCTAACATAAATGATTCTACCGAAAAGCGAAACTTTTTGTCCAACCCAAAAAAATTATCTTCAATTCGACGACAAAAAAAAAAAGAAAAAGAAAAAAAGGTTCTTCAACCGTGCAAGAAGAAAGGGCTAGGGCCACCGTCCACAACTAATATTTCTTCTTCTTATATGTCTAATAGTGCATGATTTATTTTTACCATATTTTTCTAGTGTTGATGATTTATTTTTACCTTCTCATACATCGAATCTACCGATTTTTGCTTTTGATGTTAATGTATCAATACTTCCCGTACTTATATATGTACATATGCACCGACACTTCCGCACCGATACTTCCGTACCAATGCTAATGTATCAATACTTTCATACCTATGTGTACGTATGTACCGGTACTTCCATACTGATACTTGCGTACCTATGTGCACGTATGTACCTACACATATGTACAAACACTTATCCAATTCTTATATATAGATAATAAGGATTTGTTATACTATTTTTTGTGTGATATATATATATATGTATATATATATATATATATATATATTAAGGGTTATTATTTTTTTGTAACCTATTGTTTTTGTAGTTGATTTTTCTATCTTCGACTTCTCAAGGTGACTGACCTAAAATGACTATACTATAGACTTAATTTGTTTGTCAGCAAGTATAAATTAGTATAATTTACCTTAGTTGGATTTATCTTATTGACTTTCGTATCAAAATATAAATGTTTTTGAATTTTGAATGGTTTATTAACGGAATATATTTAAGCCTTAATTATAGAATAGGTTGACAATTTAAATGGCAAAGTTTGTAAATATGGTAGGTAATAGAGGTATCTTATAATATGATGTGGCGGTGAATATTAAATTAGGGACTTAAATAAGATTTTGAAACCCATTCAGGTTCTTATCTAAAATTTATAATTTTCTGTTTTGCAAGAACGTTCAAGCACAAATCGTCTAAGTACAGAATTCATATCTACATATGAATTGTTGTAAGTGGTTTTTAAATCCCAAATTTGCATTTCTTTATAAGACACGAAATGTTGTAAACAGTCTCATTATGTAATTCTTCGATATTCACACATGCATTAACCAAAGGAAAAAAAAATAGTCAAATTGAAAATATTTTCCCTCAGAACGTTTCTTTGCTATTTATTTTAATTAATTAGTCTAAATGAATTTTAATTTAGCTAGTTTTTTGTAAGCGAAGAATGAACGATTCACATTATAAAATTAAAATGAGTCACACTGAACATATTAATTAGTACGTAGTCTATCTGAATGGACCTTTCCGATTAAGTTGGTTAGTTCTTTAACTAATAAGTATGAGTTCCTTACGGCACAAGAGAAAACGTAACAGTGCAAGATTACTTTTCATCCCTCTTGCAAAGTTGACCTAACCAATCTCTCTTGAATACCGAAGCATTTTGTTTCTGGTATCCATTCAGTTCACACCAAATAGTTTTTTGACCGCAAAGTCTAGCTCTAAAAAGCTCCCAAACCAATAACAATTGGTAATCCAGTTTTGTACGCGTAGTCTGATGTGGACCAAATCCTTGAGCATTACCAATTTGGCCATTAGGTTTTTTCTTAAGTGTTGTCCAAGTTAGTAGGTCAGTCAACCACCACCTTTTCTTGTTCCTCATGAGGTAGTGTGGTGACATGGACCACTTGCTGCTGTGCTTATGTTTACGTAGATGGAAAGGGATCATCTCCGGATCCCTTCCACCAAATCCACCCAATCATAAAATTTAGGTTTTTGAAATTTGATCTAACGGCTAAAGATGAGGGCCCATTTTAAAAGTTATAATAACTTTAACCGTTTAATTAAATTTTAAAAGCCAAGATCTCTTGATTGAGTGGATTTGGTGGAAGATCCCTGCGCTACATAGATCATATAAATATATGCATTTGTAGTTGCCCTTTTTCTAAATGTCGGCTCGGCTGCTATATATCTCACCATCTAGGTAAAGTCACACGTTTATGCTTCCAAATAATTTGTTCAAAATCCACTTTCAGCAACTAATCTACTATAGATAATCTACTACATAATTGAGTATGAATCCCACACCGAAGAAAAAAGAACATTGTATGTGCTTATAAGTAATTCGGTTACTTTCCATTTTATTAATTAATTTTATGGTACAACCTCAACTTTTTCAACAATATCGTATGGATTTACAGTGTTAATATACTGCTAACAATGCTGCATGAAGTGAAAAACATAAGACAAGATCTAAAATAGATCAAAGCTCTATTCGTTCGACCATTTAACAAGAAATATAGATACACACATGTACATGTCACATTTCAAAACAAATGAAAAGGCCAAGAAGGGTAAAGAAACAAGAGAGAAGGGAATGCATAAAAAATCTTAAATGTACTTCTGGCTCCATCTATCTACTTCAATCATAACCTATTCTTTAAATGTACAACACTTAGTACTGTTATCCTGATCAGGAAATAATTAGTCTCAATTTGTATAGCAAATTAATATGTGTATATATATATATGTATGTATGTATGTATGTATGTATGTACAGTGGCGAAGCCAGAAATTGTAGTGAGGAGGGGCAAAATTTAAAAGCGGAAAAGGTTAAAAAAAATATAGACAACCAAATCCTTTTAAATAGTAGACAATATTAATTTCGTTCATAATCTGTCAATACAAATAAATTTCAATTATTATCAACGAAGTTTCATGTCATGAAAATGCGGTTGTACCTATGTAAAAAATTCGAGGTCACCATAAGTCCGAGGTCTTGAAGATCAAACATGGTATAGTACCCATGTAAAAAAATTACAATGATTAGTCATTAATTATAAATCTTTAGGCATGACACCACAACTATCTTGTAATGCATTGTTATCATCCATTGAATTTCTTTACCAAAAAAATTTCACTTTCAATTGACACTCTAACCCCTAATATAGAAAATATATTCTAAATGATTCATAACACAAAAGCTTATATTTATACAACGATTATGCTTGGTGTACAAGTAAAAATTACATCCTATATAGATACAATCAGAATCAAGTTACAATATTAATTCATATCCTTAGGAGTTACAGTTGATTTTGACAAGACTCCTTCTCTAACACCCAAGTCTTTCACCCATATTTTATAGGATAGTCAATTTTCATCGAAAACCTTTGCCACTTAGCATAGAAAATTTACAAACGAAATATAAAATTTCATATTTTCTCTTGGTTTAAATAAAAATGATGTCTTGTAAATTTCTATTTGATTTTACGTTAACTTTTTTGTATTTATTTTCTTATAGTTTTCTTTTTAGATGAGACCAGAATAAAAAAATTGATTATCTTCATTCAAAATACAAATCGTGGGGTGATTGAATTTCATCAAGCGGTCCCCACAATCCCTCACCTCAATCTCTAATTGGCACCACACTTTCCCACAAACCGCACCGTTTTATTTATTTTTTTCAAACCCCAAGTCTAACCGACGTCGTTTGGTTTGGGTATTTTAAGAAAAAAATTTAAACGCAAATTTCGTAAAACCAGAACTAGGCAGCGTCGCATCACACAATCACAACCATGGTATCAAATATCGATATTATCGGCGAAATATCGTCGATAATATCGTTTTTTTGCAACAGCGATATTTTTACAATGTTCCACTTGATTATCGTGATAATATCGCGATATTACCAATAATATCGATAATATCGTGATATTATCGATAATATCGCTCTCTCTCTCCGTCGTCACAACGGCAGCCGAGGCTCCGTCGTCGCAGCTGCCAAGATCTGCGCCTTTCCCCCAGTCTCGCCGTTTGCCTCTCTGTGCACCACGACTTTCTTAGTTGTCGCGACTCCTCTCTCTGAAATCCATCGAAGAAGAGGAACTCGAAACTCAAAACGGAAGAAGAGGAAACAATAAAAAAGGGGAGAATTTACAGAGGGAAAACGGAAAAAAAGAAGAAGAAGAGGAAACGGAAAGAAGGTCCATCGATTATTAGAGAAGGAAAGTCAAGATTTGTGACCGGGAAGTGAGATGCGGCGAGACCTCCTCGAAGGATCCAAAGAAGAATCCAGAGAGAGAGATAAGGAAATAAGAAAAATTGGGAAAAAAGTAAAGTGGGAGAGAGAGGTTTGGTTGGATTGGGAAAGGAATACAGAGCTCAGAGTAGACAGGCGGGAGGATTGAGAGAGAGAGAGAGAGAGAGAGAGAGAGAGAGAGAGAGGAGAGGAGAGAGGAATTGAGAAGAGGGAGTGAGGTGTGAAGATTGAGGAGAGGAAGTGTAAAGGGCACGAAAACATTAATAGTGTCTTTGTAAATTAATAAAAAAAAATGTATATGACATTGAAGGACACATGCAAGTTGGATAGACACCAAAACCATAAAAGTCATGTTTTTCAAGGCGTCATGGGGAAGGATGCAATGATGCAGGCACCTCTTCATGATTTTATTTATGATTTTATAGGTTTCTGATCGGTTTTGGTGCTCCAAAGTTGAAAGTGAGACACCAACCCAAATAAAATCATAAATAGAAAAAGAGAGGATTTTGGAGATGATACCAATGTGTGTGGTTTGGTTAAGGGATGTGCTTTCTAGTAGTTTTATTTTATTATGAACCACCCCACCCATTACATGGGATTTTTACTTTTTTTTTATAAAGTGTAAAATATTGTACTAATTCATTATATATAAATGATTATGGTGTGTTTAGACTTTTTTAATTAATTACTACATATTTTCTACACTCACAATGTTTGTCAGCTCGCTATATAATCAACTTGATAATGTTAAATCCATCATGCAATACATTTCCTTCCAATTTTTTGTGATAAACTAATAGATAATTGACTAAATAAACATCCTGCAAAGTTTCAATAAAAATTTCCAAGTTTTTCTTACAATTTCCGTGGTTTCCACGTAATTTTTATCGATATCGATATTATCCCGATATTTCCATCGATATTTCCGTATTTTCGAACTACCGATATTTCCGATATTACCGATATTTTCTTCCTTGATCACAACCAAACCCATCCCAGCTTCCGGCAGCCTGGATCTTTAAAAAACAAAAAACAAAACAGCTCTGCTGCGCAGCAACAGAACCAAATCACCGATAGCAGCAGTGGGCCGAACCAACTGGGTTTTCGGGCGAGGGGAGGGGCTGAACCAGCGCTCCAGTCATGTTTTCCCTTGCCCTCACGTGGCTTCGCCACTGTGTATGTTTGTATGTATGTATATATATTATACAATATTTTGGTTATTAGTAAAAATGTAGCAAATTGATGGTTAGGGGTAAGTATCTACAAGATATAGTGGCAAATTATAATAATAACATTATAATAGCAAACTTCAGAAAATAGTGGCAAATTATAATAATAACATTAGATTGCAGATCAATTTTTTTTAAGAAAATAATAAGCGGCACATGTCATTCATTAGGGAATGAATGGGCAAAAGTTTTACAATGAGATGAAGAATATGACACCAAAAGAAGAGAGTACTTTCAAGCAAAACTCTAATCATACGAAATTAATAATCACAAATGTTGCAAGCAAGAATCTGAAAGAGCTGAAAGATCCATAGAAACCATTTGGCATCAAATGTTGGAAGATTATGTGAGAGATCAAACTCTTCATAGTGGGATAGGAAACAATCAATACTCGTGTCTGAACAATGTAAAGTAGGATATCGCGACTACAAATAACTTCCTGATCCTGAAGCACCATTACTAGTAGATCAAACAAACCCAAACATCACACCTCCGTTACTCTAGTGTAGAAACTCCCAAATTGATCTCATAATGAATAAAATCACATATAGTGAAACTACAAAAACTCGCCTAAAGAGATTGCAAAACATAGACAACTCTGATTGAGTTACTATAATCATTACAAATACTTAATAAAGATGACAATTGGCCAACATCACCGGTAACTTCACCACTTCTAGAGAGTTCCATAGCAACCTCGCACTAATTAAAGCAAACTCAACACTGATTTGACAAGGCAAGGAAGGCCAATCATAAACCCAGTCAAGGGAGACATAAACACCATGGAGCGAAATCAATGAGGTGGATCCGGGAAAAACATTGTCAAAAGGTAGGGACACTCAAATCGAACACACTAGAAAAAAACTTGTGAAGAGAGTTCGAGGAGGAGATCCCTGAGAACCTTTCTTGTAGTTTCTCACGACTCTCTTTGGTATATTTTTTTTTCCTCTTCCTATGTGGCTAGAGTTTTTAAAGAAGTAATTTTTTAAAGTTAAATTAGGGTGTTAGATTAAATTAGAATTTTGATCAAATTATATTACAAAATATGCTTGTTTGAAAATATGACTTATTATAAGTGTCATATTTGATGTTTTGTAATCACATATCACATATTCTATTATAAAGTGCTAAAGTAGAATCCTTATATCTACATTCTTCTTCTTAGTTTACATTTCTTGTACTAATTATAACTGTAATCTCTTTAGAATTCCTTCCACGATTGGTTGTAGCTCAACCCTATATATTTTACATATTGTCTGTTAATTTAATACAGGAGATATTTCTACATGGTATCAACCTAATAAAGTCCTAGGGTTCTTCTCTCCGTCGTACACTATTATCTTTTAGTTTTGAGATTTTTCTAAGATCGGCACCTGTCACCTACCACCACCATGGGTTCCCTGTCCCCTTTTCCCCTTTTGGCTCTCAATGCTTCTCATTTTGTCAATTTAAGCGAGTCCAAAACATCTTATCTGACTCCATCAAATTAAGCACTTTCTTGTACACCATGATCTTTAAAAGTTCTTCGACGGTTCTTGCTCTCTCCCTTCCTCCACCATCTCTGGCCCCAAACGCAAAGAATAAGAAGGCATCTCTGCTCCTCAAACTCCTAATCCTGACCACCCTCTCAAGATCTAACAAGTTCAACTCGTTGTCAGCTACATCACTGGTGTTATTTCCGAATACATCATTTCTCTCACGTTGGCCATGACATTAGGTTTGGGAGTGTCTCCATTTTCTCTTTTCTCAATGTTTCATTGCCATTGAAGCGAACCTCGCTTCCAACTCTTTGACATGTCCAAGATATTAAGTGTTCATGCTTATATTACTAGACCACATACTAATTAGTGTCGAGATCTTTCGATAAAATCTCAGCACTATGTTCGAGTGGCGAAATTGGTGGAAGTACCCCTATGTGTGGCATGTGTGTGTAGGTGTGTGCGTAGATATATATAGAACTAAAATAAAAATTCAAGGGAAAATCGACTTTAATGGAAAATCGATTTATTTAAGGGTGTAAACTAATAGATTATTCTCGATAATATAAGAGTTTTGATTTGCTCACCACCTTTACTTGGTGGTGAGCGTTATCACTCTTCTTAGAAAGTGTTATGTGTCCAAGGGATTAACTCGTTGAGCATGTAGTGTTCTCTAAGAATGGTGGCCTTGTTCAGATCCGAGATTTAAATACTAGATGTATATGATCAATGAATGACTCATGGAACTTTGAGGACCCTCATTGTCTAGTTGTTCATACACCTGTAGCGATGTGATATGGGGTGGATACATATATACTTTTTTGTGGGCAGATGTACAAAACAATAATTAGTAGTGATTAGGATATATTTTCACAACTAATCAAATCTTAAATTACTTTTGTAGAACGTTGGTGTTTGTCAGTTTGTATTAATTAATTTATGCTCTCACATTATACCCACGTACACTATGAGGTTTATGTTATTGATCGATCATTTGGAAACAAGGAGATTATGTGGCTACCACGTTTACAGTGATTAATTTATATATGCACTTGGATTCTTAGTGCTTGGCACGCATTCTGTTTGCATGCTCCAGATATCACTGCAAGGAAAATTTATAGCTGGAGAAATTTTTCAAAGTAATGTTATTGTTGGAGAATAGATTCTCACATTGAAAATATTATTGGATTAATTACAATTTAGATTGATTTATTCTATTTTTAATTGCACTAAAACTTTTTGGGATAAATTTCAACACTTGTTATACTGTGCAAGTGGTTAAATTAACACAATATCGATATGATTAGTAGTCACTAGTAGAAAAACCATTTGTGTGACCAAACTTTATGCGATGACATAAAACTCGTCACGAAAAAAGGTTAGCGCGATGAAGGTAACATTCCTTCACTCAAACCCATCAGAAATAATTTAATGGGACAAACATCTTGAGTGACGCCATGTTTCGTCGTGCAAAAGTAGCTTAGGTGACAAAAAAAACTCGTCGTTGCGCAAAGGTTCACAGAAAAACTCGCGAATGACTGTATTTTTGGCGCCCAAAAAGCGCAACAAATTTTTCGTCGCGCAAAGGTTTTGTCAGTTGTTTGGTCAAAGTGTTGAATGCAATATTTACTCCATGGTTTTGCGCGACGAATGTTTCGTCGTGCAAAGTAGTCTGAATTCCTTTAAATAGCCAGTTTCACACTTTCTCTTCACAATTCAATCCGAAAACTCTTTACTTTCACCGAATTATTATTCCAATTTTTGTTTGTTCTTCCGTACGCAATGGCAGACTCAGGTGGTCCTTCGTCAGATAGAGTTCAGGGCGAAGGTTCTGAGAAAGGTAATACGTACTAAATTTTGTTGGTTGTTTAATTAATTAAATAGTTAAGATTAATTAAATATTTAAGTAGACTAATACAAGTTTTTATTTTGTTGGTAGACAAGAAAAAGAAGAGAGTTGCGACATGCATTCGATACACTTCTTCAGCTAAGAGCCATTGTCGAATCACTTACGCAGAATTAGTAAGATATCAGAAGTCAGATATGGTGAACAAGTTTAGGGGCGACGTCGGGGTACTGGTGCGTAACAGATGTGGAGTGAATTGGGAGTCTTGGAGACGTCCCTGAGGAGATAAAGACGGATGATCGATATATTAGCAGTACGTGTGAATTATTAATTAGTTAAATAATAATTTAGTTCTTTAGATAAAATATTATAGTGATATGTATAATTTATTTATTTTTGCATATCAGCCTGATTGGGACATTGACAAAAGTGACGCAAATCTGATGAAGTGCATCGATGTCGTGTACAAGTATCGTTTTCGGGAGTTGAAGTTTGATGTTGAGCGTGACGCAGAGAGGCACGGAGTGGCTGAACCAACAGACGATTAGAATAGTTTTTTTTACTACGTATTACCACTTAATTATGTGACAAAATTTTGGTCACGCATAACGTTGAGGGACGAGACTTCGTCACGCAAAGCAATGGTCGGTGGCATTGAAGTTGTGGCATTTATTGCGTATTTATTTCGTACAACAAAGGTTTTGTTGCTCAAAGGTTATGAGCGACGAAGGCTTCATCACGTAAAGTGTTACGTTTTCTTTATAAGCACATATTGTTTTGCAATTTTCTTCACATTGTTTTGTACATCTGATGGCGGATAATAGGGATAGTAGGAGAGCGGTGGTCCGAGATCGAATGGTGGAAAGAAACAGCACGCCCCTTGGGCCCCATGATATGACGCAATATGTGAAGTTTGCACATTCGATTCGTTTAGCAATGCAGAACAATTGTCCTACTGCGAAGTGGCGCTCTTGGAAATTTGTGCCCTAGGACGTGAAGAAGGCAGTGATGGATCGACTATTAGTAAGTGTGACAAATGTTGAAAATAAATCATTTTGTGAATTTTTTTTATATGTTGTATTTAATTATTTGCATATATGTGCAACAGTGTAACTATACTCTTGATGATACGAACGAAGAGTTGATGAAGTTGATGGAGGAGGCGTTGAAGAGGGGTTACAAGTAGTGGCATTATGACGTGGAGCGGAATGGAAGACCAACATAGTAGTTTTAAATTTATATTTTTGAGGACAATATTTATTTTTAAGGTTTTATTTTAAGTTATGTATTTGGACTTAATTACCCTTTAATTCATGTTTTGTTGTTTAAATAATTGAATTGGTTAATTTACTTTATTTAAGTTTTCTATTATTTTTAGAATAAATATTATAATTAAATAAGTCTTTGTAATTATGAAATTTACGTAAATATGGATTATGAAGATTTATGTTTACGTAAATTTCATAATTATAATCAATTACATATTTGTTCATCGCTAAACATTTTGCGCAACAAAATATTCGACGCAATAAGTACGTGCGACGAATTACTTATTTGTCCCGCCTATTTCTTTCTGCGACGAAGTGTTCGTCGTGTAAAAGCCGTAAAAACGGGGTTAAATTTACCGCCAAATTTCGAGTCTATATGTTTTAAGTGATGAAATGTTCGTCGCGTAAGGGTGAAATCAAAGGGCGATGATGCTGGAGTTTTGCGGGACAAAGCTTTCGTTGTGCAAGATTTTTACTCCAGACGGTCAGTTTTCTAAGTCAGATGATTCAATGCTATTTAAGAAAATCGAGTTTTGCGGGACGAAGCTTTCATCACACAAGGTGGCCAAGGTTCCTATAAATATCTAGTTTCGGTTTTCATATTTCTCAAACCTTTTTTTGGATTACAATTCCAATTGTTATTCAAATTTAAGCACGATTGTCGACTCAGGTGCTCGTTCATCGAAGAGGATGAAGGACAAGAGTTCCAGAAAAGGTAATACCCACTAAATTAATTATGTGATTTCTATACATTTTATGTCACATCCCGGCCTGAGTCCACCACATCCCTGGCCCGTTCCACCACCGTAGCACGATATTGTCCGCTTTGGGCTTACCATTCCCTCACGGTTTTGTTTTTGGGAACTCACGAGCAACTTCCCAGTGGGTCACCCATTCTGGGAGTGCTCTGGCCTCCTTGTCGCTTAACTTCGGAGTTCCTACGGAACCCGAAGCCAGTGAGCTCCCAAAAGGCCTCGTGCTAGGTAGGCATGGGAATATACATTTAAGGATCACTCCCCTGGGCGAAGTGGGATGTTACAATCCACCCCCCTTAGGGGCTCGACGTCCTCGTCGGCACACTTTCGTCCAGGGATTGGCTCTGATACCATTTGTCACATCACAGCCCGGGTTTACCACATCCAGGCCCGTTCCACCACCGTAGCAAGATATTGTCCGCTTTGGGCTTACCATTCCCTCACGGTTTTGTTTTTGGGAACTCACGAGCAACTTCCCAGTGGGTCACCCATTCTGGGAGTGCTCTGGCCTCCTTCTCGCTTAACTTCGGAGTTCCTACGGAATCCGAAGCCAGTGAGCTCCCAAAAGGCCTCGTGCTAGGTAGGGATGGGAATATACATTTAAGGATCACCTCCCGCACTATATGCTCATATTGGATCCAATTAAAGTGCACAGTCTTGTCGTACAAACCTTATTTATGGTTCCGACTCGTAGGTGATTAGCGATTTATTGCCCGGCTATTATGAGAGAGTAAAATTGAGCATAATTATATTACACCCAATCTTGTCGTACAGACCCCTTTTTAGTGGTTCCGACTTATGTGCAGTACATTGCCATATAGGTCATTGTAGTGACTCCGGCTAGATTGACTTTTGAGCTATGAATTCAGCCGTACAAACTACCACAAGGGTTCCGGCTAACATATCATATTTCTATGAAATCATTCTTACCTGGATTGTTTACTTTGTTATATTTTGGCATGGCATACATATGAATATGTTTATGTGAAGCATGAATTGAATTGTTATGATTTCAGATATATATATATATATATATATGCTTATATCTTGATTCTGGGAAAAATTATACATGTTTCACAGTGAGGGGTTAGATATGTTGATAAATGAAATGGTTTTGTAAAACATTTGTTTTTGCCCACTCACGTTTTCTGTTTTCCGCCCCTCCAGGTTTTAAGTAAGCTTGTTGTTGGTGGCTTGAGGACGTCGGCAGTTCTGACCTATCTAAATAATAGTAGGACATTTCTGGTACTGTATAACTAGTACTTGTCCTACTGGACTGTACCTAGACTTATTATGCTTTGATTATGAGTGTTTACTTTTGTAACTAACTCCTATCACTTCTTGTTTAGTAGTGCACTCTAGTAATTTGGTTTTTAATTATTCGTATATTTCTCATCTTTTTCGCTTCCGCACTATGCACATGGCTACGTCACTCTCACGTGACGGCCAACATGCCTTGATCTCGGTCGGGGTGTGTCATTTTATACTTTTCATTATTATTTTTAATATAAATTTTTTTTTAGTAGATAAGCAAAAAAAAAAAATCTACTAAAAAAAAAAGAGTTGAGCCCGTGGTCCGATACAGTTTTGGAGGGAGCTGCTACCAAATCAATTATGAAGAATTGATGGGAATTTAGAAGTCAGATATGCACAACAAGTTTATGCGCGATGTGCAGGTATTAGTGCATGACAAATGTGCGGATTGGGAGTCTTGGAGAGCCGTCCTCGAGGAGATAAAGACGCACTTGGTTGATGAGTTAGATCTTGATTGGGACATTGACCAAAGTGACCCAAATTTGGTGAAGTGCATTGACAACATATTCAAATAATATTTCCGGGAGTGGAAGTTTGATGTTGAACGTGAGGCAGAATTGAACCAAATACTAGAACCACCAGTGGCATAATAGAATTTTATTTATGTTTTTCTTTTATGTTTTATTCAATAATAACATTTGGGTTTTAAGTTTTATTTATGAACGTTACTTTTTAATATGCAATTTTAAAGTTTTTGTTGAATAAAATATTATTGTAATAAACATTATATTAATTAAATATGCATGAATGTTTAATTAATTTAAACATTTGTAGATTCGTTCGGGTGTAATTTAATACTTTGTTTATTAAGTGTGTATGTGATTTAAAATGAATAAAGTAATAAATGAAAAATAAGTATTAAAAAAAAAACAAATAGCGACGAAATTATTTTTTGGTCTCTCAAAGTGGAATTGTGCATCGCTACACCGTCGTCGCGCAATGGTTATCAGAAAATGCAGGACTGGCCATGAGTTGGTGCCAAAACGTGGAATGCATATGTTTTATGCGACGAATGTTTCGTCGCGCATGGTGGGTAAAAAAGGACGATAAAGGAGAACATATTTTGCGCCATGTATTTGAATGCACAGATTTTGGGGGACAAATGCTTCGTTGCCCAAGAGTGTGAAATTTAATTCAGCTTCCCAGACGCAAAGAGACAGAAACTGCAAATTCATTGCAACTCTACCTCTCTTCCCTCAACTCACTGTCTCTCCTCTCCTTTAGCTCGATCACTCAGTCTCATGCTCCCGCTCTTCATCACCTATATATCATTTGGTAAGCAAATTTGTTTTCTATATATATATATATATATATTGGAAATTACACAATGAAACTAGCAAAATAAATTAGTTGTGTGTTTTTTTTTAACGACTATCGGCGAGGAACGCATTAGGAGGTATATTTTGTTTGACTATTTCATTAACATTAAATGTAGTTTATTTATTTGTATTTTCGCATTTATGTGATACAATTTATTTGTATGCAAACATTTTTGTTTGAAGTTAAGCATTAACTTCGTACGTTATTTTCATGAAAACTTAGTTTCCTATTTGAGAATTAGTTGGATTTCGCGCGTGGATGCGAAAGCATGAATGCGGTCCAATTAATTCTTGAATTGTCCCAATTTTTGGATAGTTTGGGAATGCACAATTATGTGTCGCAGTTTGCGGTTTACGGATTAGATTTCGATAAGGAGAAATTTGGTAGCATGTATGTGCGTTCTTCGAGTGCTGCGTACGTATTTAGTACATACGTGCTGCACTTGAAGAACTGCAGGGATATGCTGCCAAAATTTTTGAACATCAAAATCTAATATGATAGAGCCATAAAATACCATCATGGGGAATGATGGAGACGTATACCACTTGATCCAAAAGAACAAATTATGGATATCCTGGATGATGCTTTTTCAGATGCCTCGATCAATTTTGATCAAGAAGGGGGAGAGACGTCCCTCGAAGCATGGATAGTGGAGCCTTTAAAAATTATGAAAAACTATTAAAAAGTGCCAAACAAGAATTATACTCTGGTACGAGGATTTTTCGGTATTGAAGGCTATTGTGGAGCTGATGCATGGAAAAATAAAATTTCGGATGTCCAATCAGTGCTTTGATTATTTTTTTTGGTCTTTTCAAAAGGATGCTTCCAAAGGACTATTGTTTGCCTAAAGATCACAAAAGTGCAAAGAAGGTGTTGAATGGTCTGGGATTGAGCTATGAAAAAATTCACATGTGTAAAAAAAATTGTGTATTGTTCTATAAGGAGAATGAAGCGCTAGATAAATGCCTTATATGCAAAAAGTGACATGGCATAAAGACAAGCAGGTGGATGATGATTTGATAAGGCATCTAGCTAATGGTGAGGCATGGAAAGAGTTTGATCGTTTGTACCCCGATTTTGCGCGAGAGCTACGAAAGGTAAGATTGGGGCTGGCCACAGGTGAATTTAATCAATTCAGGGTATCAAACCAAAACCATAGCACTTGGCCAATCTTTGCAATTTCGTACAATTTGCTTCCTTTGAAATGCATGAAGAAAGAATATATGATGATGACCATGTTGATAACTGAAGATCCGGGCAAGTCTATCGATGTTTATTGCGGTCATTGGTCGATGAGCTGAAAGATTTGTGGGCAAAATGGAGTTACGACATACGATAAATCAACTGGGCAGATGTTCACCTTGCGAGCAGCAGTGATGTGGACTATAAACAATTTTCCCGCATATACTATGACGTTCAGGTGGAGTACTAAGGGTTTTTTGGCATGCCCAGTTTGCGAGGAGAACACAACGTCTTCTTGGCACACCGGGAAAGTTTGTTTCCTAGGGTATCGAAGATGGTTGTCGTGGGACCATGAGTGGCGTCAGAACGAGACATCATTCTTTGACGGAACAGAGATTCAGCCAAGACCTAGAGAATGGTCCGGAGAAAATATTTTAGCGCACTTGAATAGTTTGGATTTTGGTCCATTTGGCAAATCGGTAAATAAGACTAGACCATACACCTATCTAAACTTGACACACAATAGTATGTTGTTAGAGCTACCGTACTGGTCTATATTGAAACTGCGCCACAACCTCGATGTTATGCATGTTAAGAAGAACATGTTTGATACACTGGTTGGAACTATATTAGATATCGAGGGAAAGACAAAGGACACGATCAAAGCTCGCATCAATTTGGAGCGAATGGGAATAAGGCCACATTTATGGATGACGAGGGAGGGTGAGATAGCTAGAAAGGGGTTAGCTTCTTTTTCAGTAAAACCGAAGAAGAGAGAAGAGTTTTTAAATTTCCATCCTCCGTAAAGTTTCCAGATAGGTATGCTTCAAATATCGGACACCTATTGCCAAGTCATACTGCAACGCCTGCTCCCGATTGGTATTCAACACCTATTGCCAGAAGATGTGGTGAAACCGATTCTATTGTTGGCGAGATTTTTTTCTCAATTATCTGCTAAGATGTTGCGAAAGTCGAATGTACAACAGTTACGCACTAACATTGTCGAAGTCCTATGCAAGTTTGAACAAATATTTCCTCCTTCTTTCTTCACAAGCATGATCCATGTGATGATTCACTTGCCAGATGAGGCCTTACTTGCCGGACCCGTCAACTATCGATGGATGTATCCAATCGAAAGGTATAAAGTCCTTAGTCATTAATTAATTCGTGATCAATTGACGATTTAACTTATTTGAATCATCACAATTTTATTTTTGCAAATTACTGGATGAGTTAAAGAAGACTGTAAGGAACAGGTAACTTCACCACATATAGTAAAACTACAAAAACTTGCCTAAAGAGATTACAAAACATAGACAACTTTGATTGAGTTACTATAATCATTACAAATACTTAATAAAGATGACAACTGACCAACATCACCGGTAACTTCACTTCTAGAGAGTTCCATAGCAACCTCGCACTAATTAAAGCAAACTCAACACAGATTTGACAAGGCAAGGAAGCCCAATCATAAACCCAGTCAAGGGAGACATAAACACCATGGAGCGAAATCAATGTGGTGGATCCGGGAAAAACATTGTCAAAAGGTAGGGACACTCAAATCGAACACAAAGTACTAGAAAAAAAACTTGTGAAGAGAGATTCGAGGAGGAGATCCCTGAGAACCTTTCTTGTAGTTTCTCACGACTCTCTTTGGTTTTTCTTTTTCCTCTTCCTGTGTGGCTAGGGTTTTGAAAGAAGTATATTTTTAAAGTAAATTAGGGTGTTTGATTAAATTAGAATTTTGATCAAATTATATTACAAAATATGCTTGTTTGAAAATATGACGAATAAGTGTCATATTTGATGTTTTGTAATCACGTATCACCTTCGAAAGGTGTTATCAATTCTATTATAAAGTGCTAAAGTAGAATCCTCATATCTACATTATTCTTCTCCTTAGTTTACATTTCTTGTATTAATTATAACTGTAAGCTCTTTAGAATTCCTTCCACGATTGGGTGTAGCTCAACCCTATATATTTTACATATTCTCTGCTAATTTAATACCGGAGATATATTTCTACATGGTATCAACCTAATTAAGTCCTAGGGTTTTTCCCTCCACCGTACACCATTATTTTATGGTTATGAGATTTTTCTAAGGTCGGCACTGTGCAGCAAAAAATAATTAAGAAAAATATGGAGGCGACACATGGATTCTTGGGCAAAAATGACAAGATTACCCTTGAGGCACACCGTGATTTCTACACGCAAGCAGCGGACAATCATCACTCAATCAAGGTCAAAAGTGGTCAAAATAGGTAATTATTCAAAACCTATTTCATCCATTCTCATCAAATCTCCCCCACAAGGTAACTCCCAAATTATTTCTTTCAAATTATATTAATTGGCTAATTAATTGATTTATTACTCAATTAATTCATTAATTAGCTAATTGATAACAATTAACACCAAAAAATACCACATATGGCTGGTCCCCATTCTCCTAATAAGGCCGGCTATACCCCTATATATAGCCCCTCATTCTCTCTAAAATCCAAGTTCAACATTCTTGCAAAATTCTCCAAATTCTTTAAAAACATTTTCCCCTCAAATTCTAATTTTGGCATCAGAGGTTCTTCGGCCAAACCCCCCCCCCCCCAATTCATCATGAGAGCGTGAGGCTCTTGGCCTTGACCAAACGTGTTAAATGTTTTGTAGTTGCAATTTTGTCTAAGAAGAAAATTGAGGAAATTTGCATCCACAAATTGGTGCTTTCACTAAGAGTTGAGTCACACACTCATAGAAGACTCTCGCACACAAGGTTTTTCGTTTTCTTGTTCATTTGTAGATTTTTCGTACGTTCTTATTCTTGGAATTTTTATTTCTAAAAATTCTTCGATAAAATGTAAAAGAAAAGTATAATGGGAAGGGATTCAGAAACCTCGACGAACGAAAATTCCAACGTTCAAGAATTTTGACCGCGGCGATCTACAAGGCTCAACACAACGATAAGTGGAGCGGCACCACCCCCACGAAGCACCACCGTGGCAACCACCACGGTGGCCACCCTTGGCAAAACCCACGGCGCCAAGGTCACGGCCTAAGCCGTGCCACTTTAACCTTCAAGGGCCAAGCCTTAGTCGAGCTGACCCGTGCCACCTAAACCCAACGCAAACCTAGCGCGTTGCCAAGCCGAGCCCAAGCCTCGCACCCACGTACGCCACATGCTGAGCAGCCCACTCATGTGGCCCAGCCTACTACCGTGGCTTTCTAAGTCCTAAATCGGTCCAAGATTAGTTCAACTGTCCCGACTTCACATTTCTAGGCCTACGATTGAATTGGGGGCATTTTCACCACACTTCTCTACCGATTTGACATTCCCCAATTCGAATCTCGCGCCCAGAGTCTACCACACTTCCATTGCTCAAGGACATGCATTTCTTCCAAGCACTTCCAATCCAAATGGCGAACAACACTTGTATCGACAAATCATAGAGCTGATGAGCGCCCTCGCACAACAGACGACCTTGGTGAATCAGCTCTTGCATCACACCGATATGCAATGTGCCCCAGACGAGGTGTCCCGAAATAGGACAAGGGCAGAGGAAGAACCTCTCCAGCAACGTCCCGGCAAACAGTCACTCAACCAACCACGAATCGAGCGTTCGGGTAATGTACACTCCCAATTGGGCCCCCGAGATATCATATACTCCCGTCTTAGCGCGCGGATGAGCGCGCACTCTCCACTAGGCCCATGGACGAGCATACACTCACGGTTGGGGCCACACTCCGATAATCAACATAAGCAGCATTCCAAGTGAAGCGTTCATTCTCGACTATACACGCAAGGAACATCATCCACATCACATCGGAATAGGCAACACGACGAACGGAGAGAAGCAGTTACTCAATTCGGCTCAAGTTCAACCGCTAGCCTGCGAAAAATTCCCTTGCCTACTAGGAATGAACCACATGCACCGTCGCTAAAGCATAGACGAGCCGAGCACGTAGAAGAGCAGCCTAAACCAGTAGGTCAAGACTGAGGGTAGCCGAGAGCTCCGCTACGCCAACAAAGACAGATTCAAGAAGAGGTAGAAAGGCTCTTAAACGAGCGATTACGGGATTTTCAGCGCAAAGAAGTCGCCGATGAAGCACTACAATGGGACATGACCAACATAAGCAGGTCCCACGGACGAGATCAAGCAGGCAGAGCTTCCACGCATGTTTAACATGCCACATTTCACATCTTTCAAAAGAGATGGAGATCTGGAGAGGCACTTGAAGCACCACCGAAGCACGATGGTTTTTTATCGGAACAACGATGCCCTTATATGCAAGATATTCGCCACCACTTTACAAGGCGAGGCTCAATATTGGTTTCACACCCTGCCACCATGATCCATTCGGAGTTTTGATGATCTTTCCTTAGTTTTCACCAAAGAATACTCATCCTACTACTTGATTAAGAAAAAGTCTAACCACTTGTTCAACGTGAAGAAGAACCCAAAAGAGTTATTATGCGACTACGTGAAGAAGTTTAAAGTAGAGAAGGCGAAGATAGTCAGATGAATACTCATCCTACTACTTGATTAAGAAAAAGTCTGACCACTTGTTCAACGTGAAGAAGAACCCAAAAGAGTCATTATGCGACTACGTGAAGAAGTTTAAAGTAGAGAATGCGAAGATAGTCAGATGCGACGACTCGATAGCAAGTGCAGCCTTCCAAAAAGGACTCTCAGCAGACCACCCACTGTACGGAGAATTGATCATGAAAGAATATCTAACTCTGGAAGACTCTTTCGCTCTAGCAGATAAGCATGCACTTTGGGATGAGGCTCGACGAGCAGATAATGCGCTCGAGCAGCCTCGAAAAGAGTGGGCAATGGCTAAAAAAAAAGGGAAGATGAGAAGCAGTCCAACATAAGCAGACATAAGGCCAAGCATAGGGACTGACCCAGGACCAAAGAAGGCCCGCCAACCAGGAACTACTCTAAGTTCTCAATCCCAATCCACCAAACCCTTCACGACATCAAGAACAAGTTATGGTTCAAGCTTCCGAAACAATCAAAGGGAGATACTTCCAAGTTATATCTCACCAAGTATTGTGAATTCCACCGAGAACCTGGTCACACAACCGATGACTGTTACACTTAGAAGAACTACCTTGAAAAGCTCGTGAAAGAAGAAAAGGTCAACATATACTTGGACAAGCGAGTTGCACAGCCTAGAAGAAATGCAGACGCCGACGAAGAGCCACCAACCAAGACGATTCGAATCAATCAATGGCATCTTCGCCAAATCCGAGCATTTGGGGGCCACCAACAACTCCAAAAAGAGGAAGATCCAATAGGCTCTACTAGTCTCCAAGGTCCAACTGGTCGACACCCAACCTGGACCTATCGTTACCTTCACCAAGCAGGATGCAGAAGACGTCGACTTTTCACACGACGACGCACTAGTAGTATTTGTTTAACTAGCCCATGCTATAGTCAACAGAATGATGGTTGACAATGGAAATGCAGTCAACTTACTTCAACTCTCAGTAAGTCAGAAGATGGGCATGGAAAACACAATCATACGCCGAGCATAGGTACTCACCAGATTCAACGGGCACACCTCGACTGCCAATGGCCACATCACACTTACGTGAAAACACCGCCAGTTGTCTCAAAGTAGTTTTTAACGATCGTAAACGACCTATCTCCTGACAATGGGATTCTTGGGTGATCAAGCTAGATGTCGTCACTTCCGTCAAGTATAAAAAAATCTGATTCTGCATCCCGAGGGAAAGAGTTGGAGAAATCAAGTCTGACCAGGCTGTATCTCGATGAGGTATTATGCAAGTATTAAAGGAATAAAAAAGAAGACATTTACCTTGTAGAGGCTACCGAGGTCCGAAATGACGAAGAAGATCCCTAATAGCAATTACAGCAGACAGATCAAGAAGATGGTGCCCAAGTAGACGATATAGGATAAAAACCCGAAGAGGACATAGAGGACATCATTCTTGATCCCCAGCAGCCAGAAAAGACGGCTAGAATCGACTCACGTCTAAGCCCAGCTGAGAAGGAATAACTCACGGCTTTCCTTAGAGAAAATTATGACGTCTTTGCATGGTCACCTTCATGCCCGGCATCGATCCCGAGATAACTTGCCATAAGCTGCACGTCGACCCCGCCCCCAAACCTATGATCCAAAAAAGAAGGCATTTTGCACCCGAACGAGTGACGATCATCGAAGTAGAAATTAACAAGCTATTGGAAGCCGAATTCATAGAAGAGGTAGCGCACTCAGCATGGCTTGCCAACGTCGTGCTAGTAAAGAAGAAAGAGAAGGGCAAATGGAAGGTTTGCATAGATTACACTGACCTCAACAAAGCATGCCCAAATGATCCTTATCTACTTCCCTGAATCGATCTATTAGTATATTCAACTTCTGGAAACCAACTGCTCAGTTTCTTGGACGCCTATTTCGGCTACAACCAAATAGCCATGTACGAGCCCGACAAAGAGAAAATCTTGTTCGTGATCAAGCGAGGTACATACAACTACAAGGTCATGCTCTTTGGCCTCAAGAACGCGAACTACTTACCAAAGGTTAGTAAACATGATGTTCAAGAAACAAATTGGAGTAACCATGGAGGTCTACGTCGACGACATCATGGTGAAGGGCAAGCAGCGGTCAGACCACGTCGGCAACCTGGCGGAAACTTTCAACATCCTTAAAAAGTACAAGATGAAGCTCAATCCCTCCAAATGCACATTTGGAGTATCTTCAGGCAGATTCTTAAGGTACCTAGTGACCTAACGAGGAATCGAGGCACATCCCAAACAAATCTAAGCGATCCTAGAGATGAAATCTCCAACTACCTTGAAGGTGATCCAAAGCTTGACTGGACGAGCAGCTGCCCTCAACTGCTTTCTTTCACGATCCATCAATCGGTGTAAGCCTTTTTTCAAAGCCATCAAGAAAGCACAATGAGACAAATGGGATGAAGAGTGCGAAAGAGTTTTCCAAGACCTGAAGAAGTATCTCACATCACTTCCCTTACCATCCAAGCCAGAAGCAGCGGAAGATTTATACATCTACTTGGCAGTCTCAGAAGTAGCAGTAAGCTCTGCCTCATACGAGAAGAGTTGGGGGCCTAACTGCCAATATTCTACACTTCTAAAGCTCTTCTTGATACGGAAACTAGATACCTGAATATCGAAAAATTAATTTTGGCGTTAGTTGTTGATGCTCGGAAGCTCATACCATACTTTCAAGCTCATACAGTCATCGTCATGACTCAGTATCCTCTACGATCAATCCTACATGGTCCAGACGCTTCTTAACGAGTGATGAAATAAGCGTTGGAACTTAGCTAATATGGTTTAGTTTTCCAACCCCGCACGACGATAAAGGCCCAAGCCTTGGCGGACTTCATAGCAGAATTCACGCCTAGCCTAGGCGACGCAATAGAGTTGCCCAACGATGTCCCAAAAGCAGCCGAGCACACCTTAGCCACGCCTGCTCCCCCAAACGGAGACTTCTGGCATTTGTATGTTAATGGCGCATCCAACTACAAAGTCTCGGGAGCAGGTGTAGTCCTTGTCACCCAAGATGGTTCGATGATTAAGCAGACGATCACTCTAGGCTTGAAGGCATCCAACAACGAAGTAGAGTATGAGGCCCTACTAGCAAGCCTCTGAATGGAAAAAGACTTGGCGGTGAAAAAGCTCACAATTCACTCTAATTCCCAGTTAATCACCAGACATACTATTGGGGAGTATAAAGCAAAACATCCAAGGATGGCGCAGTACCTAGAGAAGGTAAATAAGCAACTTAAGGCATTTCAGACTTACACTCTCACTCAAGTTCCGCGGGCAGACAAAGCCCATGCGGACGCGCTAGCCGACCTAGGCTCCGTCCTCGACCACCAACTCAAACGCTCTATTCCGGTGGAGTATCAAGACAAGCCAAGCATAGAGGTGGAGCCAGCAGCCGAAGTGTCAGGTTAGTATAACTCCCAACTGGCAAAGTTCTATTGTAGACTAGCTAGTCAATGGCACACTCCCCACAGAAAGGTTAGAGTCTAGAAAGCTCCAAATAAAGGCAGCACGCTACTACATGTGCAACGACATTCTTGTCCGAAGATCCTACACTAGACCATATCTCTGCTGCCTAGCGCCTCCCAACGACCTAAAGGTTCTAAGCTCAATCCACGAAGACGTTTATGGAAATCACTCCGGAGGTCGATCATTAGCGCATAAGGCTCTTAACGTAGGCTACTACTGACCTACCATACATTAAGATGCCAAGGAATTAGTATAAAAGTGCAACTGCTGCCAACCCTACAAGCCGGTACCAGCACTGCTTGCCAGCGAACTACACCCACATATAAGTCCTTACCCGTTCATGCAGTGGGCAATTGACCTGGTAGGGCCAATGCCACCCGTTACTGGGGGCAGATGCATGATGATCGTGGAACCTGATTACTTCACCAAATGGGTAAAAGCATAGCCCATGATAACCACGACTCAGGCGAACATAGAGCGCTTCATATGGAGGAATATAATTTTCCGATTTGGCATCCCTCAATCCATCGTCACCGACAATAGCCCGCAATTCGTGGGCAAAGATTTGGCGAAGTTCTTCCAAAAGTATGGCACCAAGCAGTACATGTCCATGCCAAGATATCCTCAAGGCAATGGATAGACCGAAACATCTAACAAGACGATCCTCGACTGCCTCAAGAAATCCCTCTTCGACAAGAAGGGAAAATGGCCAGATGAACTCCCCGGATGTCTATGAACGTATTGTACCACCAAAAGACGAGCAACCGGTTAAACTCATTTCTCTTTGGCATTTGGTTCAGAAGCAATCATTCATCCCAATGTCATCGTGCCAAGTATCAACATTCTACTACCAAGCATTGAGGTAAACAATAAGAAGATGGCCACAAGCTTAGATCTGGCAGAGGAGAAGCCCGAGCAGACCATCACCCGCATTGTAGCCTACCAACAACAACTCCTCTCCAGCTACAACAAAAAGGCCAAGATCCGGCAGTTCCAACCCAGAGATCTAGTCCTAAGAAAAGCCTTCATCACTACCCATAGAGAAGGCTCCAAAAAGATGGATCCCATCTGGGAAGGTCCGTACAAGATCAGCATAGTAGGCGACAAGAGTAATTACACTCTCGCCACCATGAACGACAAAGAGATCGAAAAGCAGCGGAACGTCTACAATCTAAGGAAGTACCATAAGTGACCACCTATTACATCAAAGCTCGAAGAACTTAAGCAGCTCAACGGGAACCACCTCGTAAGTCAAGAATTATCTAGTTGTTACGCAGTCTCTACTTTACAGCTAAATTTTCGTTCATTTCACTCGTTTTTCAATGAGGAATTCATAAGTAATTTACAACTTGGCTCGACTACATGTCTACAACAATTGATCACTCTTGCACTTCAAAAGAAGACCATGCCCTTCTTAGGGACTCATCGCAGGAATTGCACCCCCCGAGGGACCAACTATGTTCTCTAGTACGAGAGGGTAAACCAATTCCCCAACACCCACATGGGTATACTCTCTAAGTGGGAGGATAAACTCTACACTCCGAATATCCAGACTTGGATGAGTCGGGCTACCCTAGTATAACTAGATGCACAATGGCTTGCGCCGAGATTCCTAGAATAATGGTCTTTTTCAAGGCTTAGCTAATTGAAGGATTTTGGGTCTCTTGGCCTAGTCTGTGGGGAACCGAGCCCTAGAGATGGAAGAGGCACATAACTCAGTACGCCCTATGGACAGCAACCATGGAACCCTAAAGTTGCTACGAGTGCACTAAAATAGCCTACGATTTTTGAAAGACTGGTTACGGCTTGCCCTTTGAGCAATAAAGTCGCGCTAGACTTATACAATTGCACATTCTTGTGAAAGGTTAAACAAGCTAGCGTGCATATACGAAGCTTTATCCGCTGCCGACATGCTACATAGTCGATAAGCTTCACCACTGCCAAGCGCGGAACGACTTACACTAAGTCCTAAAGTGTTATGATACTTGCTATACAACCTACGGAATTGGAGAAAGCCAAAGTTAACAGCCTGATGGTTACACGGACTTGTCTGCTTCTGTAAGTAAGGTATCCGGCTGCTAACCATATGGCTAACAACTTTGAAAAATTCTACACCAATACCTATGGCTGCATAGGCTACGCGGGCCTGTCTGCTTATAGAAAAGTAGCACACCTACCACTGGTCTATAAAGTCTAAAGGTTAGGGCATGAACAAAAGAAGTAAAGATGGAGAAAAGCAAAAGAAGCAAGTTTATTAAATTTTCTAGCAAAATGGATAAACGACTAGCAAACGATCGAAGAAGTTCAAATAATGCAAAAGTAACAAGGAAAACAAAGAAAATCCTAAATGCTACCTAGAAGACTATTCTTCAGCAGTTTGGACATTCCACGACTACTCGGTCACCACACCTTCAGCAGCCGCGACGCTCTCAGCAGGGACACCATCCAGTGTTTCACCCCCAGCTGCCCCAGCCTAGGCACCAACTTGTCCAACTATTTCACCAATAGAAGACTCAAAAGTAAAGGCGAGCAAGTCTTCCGGAGAAATAGAAAAGGTCTCGAAGTCTTTACCAGAAAACTCAAAGTCAGATGGCCGCCTGAAGAGATGGTCTACATAACCCATCTTGTAGAAATCGACTCAACTCTGAGTAAGCAAAGCCTCGAACCCTTCAACTGCTCATTATCCTCGAGCAAACAAGCACAGACCCGCTGCTGCTCTTCCACTTCTTTCTTCAGACTGTCGTCGATCTTTAAAGCACCTTAGAGTTCCAACACTTAAGGCTCAAGCCTATCAACAACCTTCTAGAAGTGGATCACTTGGTTGTAAGCAGCGATCAGTTCTTCATCCTTTGCGTAAGCAGCGAAGCAGAGCTCAGAGACAGCACGCTTAAGGTTTTGAATATGAGGTATGTAACACCCAATCTCTTTCTCTGCACTTACATACTTTACTTGGATCACGTCAAGCCTAGTCTTCAAATCCACGATCTCTTGGCGAGCGGTCTCAAGCTGCAGATAAGTGGGGGCATAAATATTAGACCCCTTCAAAACAGTAAGCTCAAATTCCAACTTCTTGACTTTCTCGGCCGAGGAGTAAGCTTCGGCTGCCACAGTTCTTGCCACCTCCTTGGCAAAAATGACAAGATTACCCTTGAGGCACACCGGGATTTCTACGCGCAAGCAGTGAACAATCATCCCTCAATCAAGGTCAAAAGTGGTCAAAATAGGTATTATTCAAAACCTATTTCATCAATCCTCATCAAATCTTCCCCACAAGGTAACTCCCAAATGATTTCTTTCAAATTATATTGATTGATTTATTACTCAATTAATTCATTAGTTAGCTAATTGATAACAATTAAAACCAAAAAATACCACATATGGCCAATCCCCATTCTCGTAATAGGGCCGGCCATACCCCTATATATTGACACACCCCGTCCCGAAGGAGGGCGTGCTGGCCGTCACGTGAGAGTGACGTAACCATTTACACAGTTCGGAAGCTCTTAAAATACAATTACTAAAAGGAAACCCGCGAGGGTGAGTCCTACTTTTGTGAATTCTGTCAGAACGCCGTTGGGTTCCTCGTGGCCACCAAGCTCTGCTAACTTAAACCTGGAGGGGCGAAAAACAAAATGAGTGGGTCAGCAAAACAAAGCTTTTCGAAAATCTTTCATTTAAAACATTTCTAACCCCTCGCCGTAAAACCTGTATACTTTCCCAGAAAATAGTATATATAAACCATATATAATCTCAAAACTCAAATCCCAATTCTTTAACATTTTAAAAAAATATACCATGCCAAGTGTCCAAAAACATAATATAGATGTTTTCATAAATCTCAAATCATCAATTTTTCTTTCTCAAAACCCAGAAAGTATGCCATGTTATAAAAACTTTCAAAAACCGAAAGAATGATGCATCAATATAAATCAGGTGAAAATAAATCAACCGGAGACCCTGAAGTGATCCTGTACGGCTGATTCTAAAGCTCAACATCCAATCCAACCGGAGTCACCTCGGTGACCTGTACGGTTCAACTCTGCACGTCACTCGGAACTACATATAGTAATCTGTACGATGACAGGTGAATAAATACGCTCTAGTGCTTCTCTCATCAATCATCAGCGCGCATAACTAAGGTCACCCACTAGTCGGAATCACATCTAGTGATCTGTACGACTAGCATGTCGGAACCCTCACATGGTCTGTACGACATCCACCTACTTGGATCCAAGGCGAGCGTGCGGTGTGGTGAAACTAATATAAGCACTAACACCTAGGGTGCAGGTTATGAGCTTAAACATTTCAACATCAATAATTCAATGCATAATGACTCACCTGACTTACCTGCGCCTCCACAGCACCATGCAACATGTATGCATCATATATCAATTCATGTTTTTCATATCATTCATCACATGCATATCATTCCTATCATGGCATTTCATTCATATCATGCATCTCATTCAAGCATGGCATTTTATAAACATACTTTCATTAAAAACTCAGTTCCTGGGAAATTCAATAGTATATAGGTAAATACAGAAAATACTGCCCACTCACCTGGAGTTTGCCCTATTACTCCCTAGCACAATACACCAAAGCATCATGACGATCGGCGCCTAAAACAATAATCAAATCCAACCTCAGAATTCATATCGATAGAATATATAACTTATATAAAATACGTCACTACGTCGTTCGATCCGGAAGATCTGCCACTCAGATCTTGAATCCATAACTTCCAGAGGTCCACAATAAATCTCTAGAACAACATCCTAAAATTTCATTACCATCCAACGGTCGGATCTCCGTCAATTTCCAAAACCAAGTGACGGTTAACATTCTACTTTATGAACTTACAACTCCAATTCCGGAAGATCCGTAAATCGGATTCCCAATCCGTAAGTTCCTATAATCCTCAAATATTATGCATTACGATGCATCAAAGTTTGGTGACGATCCAACGGTCGGATCGTCACTTCACATTTTCGACTATATGAGAAATAATTATAAAACGTTATTTAAAGCACCTAACCAACAATTCTTAATAACTTCTCATACGGTGCTCAAATTGGGTATATGAATATACCACATCGACCTACTCGACGTCACGAACGTCGAGAAATTTTTAGATAAATTTTTAGGCTTGCCACGCGCCCCCACGCGCCGTGGGTGGCACGGGCCTACGCGCCCCCACGCGCACCATCTTCCTCAGCCAGTCGCCGGACTGGTTTTTCCGGTGGCCGGTTTCCGGCGAGTTTTGTAATTCCTTGTTCTCCTTCGTTTCTCAACCATTTTCTTCGAATTTTATATCAATTTGAAGCCCTCAACAAGTAGAATCACAATGGACAAGTTTCTAGGTCTAATATTCACTAGATTTTACCTGGGGAAGCACGATAGTTCGGGAAATTTGAGAACCTCCGTTCTCGGTCCTCCGACGTCCAAATATCACCAACGAAGCACCCCGAAGCTCGTGAGGATGTCCTTAAGCTCCCTGTGAGCTTGAAATCCCCTGAAATGCAAGATTTCACGTGTGCATGAACAGTGCACATTTTCGGGGTTAGGGTTTCACGACGATTACGAGGGTTTCACTTCCTAAAACTAGTACCAATCGATTCAGAACATCACAGAGGTGAAGAATCATACCTTATTTGCTTCGATCCACGGAGTTTTGGATGGTTTTGGTGAGGTCCGTACAATCGGGGTGAGAGAGAGAGAAGATCGCGAGGGAGGAGAGAGATACGGGGAGGAGGGAGAGAGCAGGAGTGTGAGGTGTGTGTGTTGTGTGGTCCAACACTAAGCCACATCATCAATTTTTCATCTTAATTCCCTAACCACTCAACAATCCACATAAGCAAATTCCAAAGTTCTAAAGTTTAAGTCTCAAAAATGTCTTATACACACATACCTTAATACCCTTTAGGGGTATATCCGTCATTTCACGTTCCCGTTATAAAATTTTTGGGACGGGCTGTGACATATATAGCCCCTCATTCTCTCTAAAGTCCAAGTTCAACATTCTTACAAAATTCTCCAAATTCTCTAAACACTTTTCCTTCAAATTCTAACTTTGGCTTCGGATGTTCTTCAACCAAAGCCCCCCCTCCCAAAAAAAAATCATCGTGGGCGCATGAGGCTCTTGGCCTTGACCAAATGTGTTAATTATTTTGTAGGTGCAATTTTGTCCGAGAAGAAGAAGGTGGAAATTTGCATCCACAAGCACCTCTCATCTCCCACCATAATGGGTTCCATGTCTCTCTTTTCCCCTTTGGGTCTTAATTCTTCTCATTTTGTCAATTTAAGTGAGACCAATGTATCTTATCTGACTCCATCAAATTAAACATTTTCTTGTATGCCATGATCTCTAAAAGTTCGTCGACCGTTCTTGCCCTCTCCCTCCCTCCACCATCTCTGCTCCGCAAACTCCCAATCATGACCGCTCTCTCTCTAGACCTAACAAGTTCAACTCGTTGTCGGCTACGTCACTTGTGTTATTTCCAAACACATCATTTCTCTCACCGTTGGCTGTGACATTAGGTTTGGGAGTGTCTCCATTTTCACTTTTCTCAAAGTTTCATTGCCATTGAAACGAACTTTGCTTCCCTCCAAGATTTTAAGAGTACGTTGATGCTTATGTTACTAGACCACATAATAATTAATGTCGGTATCTTTCGATAAAATCTCATATGCACTGTGTTGGAGTGGCTAAATTGGCGGAAGTGTTGGAAAATAAAAAGGAAAGTATTTTAGGATTTGATTTAATTAGTGATTTTATATGATTTAATTAGGGTTTTGATATGATTTGATTTGGTCTAGGTTTCCTTGACTTGTTGACAAGGGATTGTTTAGATTTATTTTCTTGCATTGCTCCTATGTAATCTTTTAAATACCTCTAAGAATAAAGTATTGCAGTTGTTATTTGAGAATTGTGAGGTTGTAGAGAATTCTAAATTTACCCTAAACCCTTTATTTTCAACTTTATATCAGAGCAGAGTTTGAGTCTTGGTTGAACTTTGCTGTTAGTGCTTCCCTGTGGGTGCACGTATCTAATTTTCTTCGTGCACCCACAGGCCATGAACCTGAGAGTAAAGATTGTCTACGATTATTAGATGAAGATAAATTTCCACTGCCATGAAGAAGAATAAAGAGAAGAAAAGTGTGTGGTTTCAATGCCTTAGAGGAAAGAGATTAGAAGAAAGAAAAAAAAGTTTTGTTAACGTAGGATATGTTTCCTATCATGAAGGCTTTTGGGTTTTGTTTTATTTTTTATTTTTTTAATTTAGTTTGATTATGAGTCTGAAAAAAGAAAAAAAACAAGAAGGATGAAACAAAAAATTGAAGAAAAATAAAAAGATTTGGTGATTGGGGCTTTCAAAAAGAGGCGTTAGTTTCAGTTGGGCTTTCGAAAAGTTTAGCTTTTGTTCCAACTGAACTTTTGAAAAGATGCGTTAGTTCCATCATATCAAAAGACTTATTTATCAAGCTTTTGAAAAAAGACGTTAGTTACATTTGAGTTTTCGAAAAGATTAGTGTTAGTTACAGTTGGGCTTTCGAAAGAGATGTTAGTTTCAAGGACTATGATTTGTTCGTCGGGCTTTCGAAAAGAGACGTTTATTCTAGTTGGCTTTTTGAAAAGATTGGTGCTAGTTCCAGCTGGGCATTTGAAAAGAGGCGTTAGTTCTGACTGATTGTGAATTGCTGAGCTTTCGAAAAGATTGGCGCTAGTTCCAGCTGGGCATTCAAAAAGAGGCATTAATCATGATTTCACATCATGAGTTTGAGGAGTGTTGGAAAATAAAAAGGAAAGTATTTTAGGATTTGATTTAATTAGTGATTTTGTATGATTTAATTAGGGTTTTGATATGATTTGATTTGGTCTAGGTTTCCTTGTCTTGTTGACAAATGATTGTTTAGATTTATTTCCTTGCATTGCTCCTATATAATCTTATAAATACCTCCTTATGGAGAAAAATAAAGTATTGAAGTTGTTATTTGAGAATTGTGAGATTGTAGAGAATTCTAAATTTATGTGTGGCATGCGTGTAGTGTAGATATATACAGAACTAAAATAAAATTTTAATCTCTTAACACTCAACTTTAATGGAAATCAATGTATCCAAGGGTGTAAACTTATAGATTATCACTGATAATATAAGAGTTTTGATTTGCTCACCACCCTTATTTGGTGGTAAGCATTATCACTCTTCTTAGAAACTGTTATGTGTTCAATGGATTAACCCATTGAACATGTAGCGTTTTCTAACAATGGTGGCCTTGTTCAGATCCAAGATTTAAATAGATGTATATGATCAATGAATGACCAGGGCCGGCCCAGGCCCAGTGCAGGCAGGGCGCCCGTCCAGGGCCCAAAAAAATTAGGGGCACTAAAATTATTAGGGTGGTATATTTATATATGTTTTTATAAGAGTATAAAGTTATAAAATTTGGTTCAAAGACACAGAAATTTAACTAGAAGTGGTGGTTTGTCATTTGAAAATAATGAGGAGGTCTTGGGTTCAAAACACCATTTGTGCTTATTTACTTTCCATTTTTTACAAATTTCTTTTTATAAGAGTATAAATTTATAAAATTTGGTTAAAGGATCAAGAAGTTTAATTAGAAACAATGATTTTTGTTGTTTAAAATTAACAAGAGGTCCTAAGTTCGAAATGCTATGTGCATGTTTATTTTTTTCAATTTTTACAAATTTTTGTTTGGTTGTTAATTTATTTTTAGTTACTATCTAGTAGCTATGTGAGTTGTTATTTTTAAATATTCGTTTTAATTCAAGTCTAATCTTCAACAAAGAATAATACGTAGACCAAATTTGCAAATTATATGACGTGTCATCAAAATGTTTAATTTAGTGCTCATTCATTAATAATACATATCAATTAAAGACTCGAAAACATCATTATTTTTTAGTCCCATATTGACAAGGTTAGTAAATAAGAAAAAAACATCTCACGATTTATTCAAAAACACATTCAAAGTTCAGATGGAAAACAAAATTCATCATCTATCTACTTGTAAGCCCGAAGTTTTTTTGTTTCCCTCTCTCAATACAAAATAAATTCGTCTTTCTGTGTTTCTAAATTATTGAGTTTAAAGTGTTTTTCTAAGTATAATTTTTTCGATGCCTTATGTGTGAAAATAAATAATTTTTTTATATGAAGTTAGGGCATTTTTTTTTATGTCGCCCCGGACCTCAAAAATCTCTGGACCGGCCCTGTGAATGACTCACGGAACTTTGAGGACACTCATTGTCTAGTTGTTCATACAGCTGTAGCGATGTGATATGGGGTCTATATATACTTTTTGGTGGGCAGATGTACAAAACAATAATTAGTAATGATTAGGATATATTTTTCACAACTAATCAAATCTTAAATTACTTTTGTAGAACGTGGGTGTTTGTTAGCTTGTATTAATTAATTTATGCTCTCACATCTTACCCACGTACACTATGAGTTTTATGTGATTGATCGATCATTGGGAAACATAGAGATTCTGTGGCTACCACGTTTACAGTGATTAATTTATATATGCACTTGGATTCTTAGTGCTTGGCACGCATTCTATTTGCATGCCCCAGATATCACTGCAAGGAAAAATATATAGCTCTTTGTATGGAGAAAATTTTCAAAGTAATGTTATTGTTGGAGAATATATTCTCATATCGAAAATATTACTGGATTAATTATAATTTAGATTGATTTATTCTATTTTTAATTAATGCATTCAAACTTTTTGTGATAAATTTCAATACTTGTCAAGCTGTGCAATTGGTTAAGTTAACACAATATTGATATGATTAGTAGTGGACTAAACTATGAGCTGTGTAAATTACAAAATTAGAAATAGAGAGAAAAAAAATATCATTGTATATTTTAAGTGTGAGTGAAGTGAGGGGGAGAGTGTAGGGTTGTAATAAGAGAATAAGTGCACATTATTAGCGAATAAATGAAAGAAACAAGAGATTTGGTTAAAACTAAATAAGAGAATTAACAAAACAATGGCAAAGCCAGCAATACAGAAATTAAAGAAGAAAGCGATGTGGTCCAACTGTTGTTTCACATTCATATGCATGCGATTCTTGCTTATTCCTCATCTGAGCTAAAAAAGATATGCATGTAATTAATGCTTGAGCAATTTGGTGTATTTTATCTCTGATATTGTAAATGGGTTTTTCAACTTTAATCTTTGAAAAAGATCAACATTTAATAAAAACCTTATGTTAAATTGGATATTAATTTGAGTTCTTTATTGTATATTTAATTTAAATTTTTATTAAATTTTTGTTTTAATATTTAATAGATATCTTATGTAATGTCATTACATTAAATTTTAAATTTATCATTATACACATTTTAATTCATTAATTTTACTAATTAGTGTACCGAAATGTCTATATCTAAATATATTGTAGTGAATTAGTGGCACATAAGAAAATATGCAAAATGTAAGTGTACCAAAAATTCTGTACCAAAATATATGATACTAAACTAACGTAACGAAATGTTGGTACATAAATATATGAGGTAACTGTCAATTTGCCCCCTAAACTTTCACCTAGTTTTCGATTTCCCCCCTGAACTTTTCGATTGGAAAATTAAGGACTCAAACTAATTTTTTTAGCCAATTTGCCCCCTACCGTTAGTTTTTCAAACATTCCATCCATATTTCTGTTAAGTGAGACTATGTGCACAACATGTGAGGGTAGTTAAGTCATTTTACTCTTAAAAATGATTAAAAAATGAAAAAAAATTTAAGAAAAAAAAACTTTCCCTCTATTTTTTCCCTCTAATTCCTATCCTCAATTTTATTTTTCACTTATTCCTATGCAAGAGAAATGACATATGGTGTTATTGTCTTCAAAAGTATCTAAGTTAGTATTTTCTTGAAGCATGTATTGCCATTTTTATTTTCTTTAACAAATTAATAATTTGACAAATGCTCATGGTGTTTTTGTCTCCAAAGCAGTGCATTAATATAAGCATGTTACGTGTTGTGCTTCATTTTAGAGACATTAAGACATTACTAGTAGAAGAGTTAGAAGAGTTAAAAAAATAGTTTCCATCAGTTAACATGTCCGCCATTTAGTAAAAACTACAACAAGTCAAAGAAAAAAACTACTCCAATCACCAACATCAAAACTCCAAAGATCGGCTAACTGCACTAATCCTAACTATTCCTCCAATTTTCTAACAATAGTATCCAACCAAATCACAAAAAAAAAAGAGCATATCATATCCACGCAGTTCCACAAAGCTTTGCTTGCCTCCTCAAAGTACAATGTTTTCAAATAATAAATTAATTACTATAAAAGAGAAGAAAGTGCACAACTCAACCTAGAATCAAATGATGGATATGTTAACTGCATTCTTGCACATTTAACACCATGAGCATTTGTCAAATTATTAATTTGTTAGAGAAAATAAAAATGATAGTACATGCTTCAAGAAAAAGACTAACTTAGATACTTTTGAAGATAATAACACCGTATGTCATTTCTCATGCATAGGAATGAGTGAAAAATAAAATTGAGGATAGGAATTAAAGGGAAAAAATAGAGGGAAATTTTTTTTAAAAAAATTATTTTCAGTTTTTTAATCATTTTTAAGAGTGAAATGACTTAACTACCCTCACATGTTGTGCACATGGTCTCACTTAACAGAAATATGGATGGAATGTTTGAAAAACTAACGGTAGGGGGCAAATTGGCTAAAAAAATTAGTTTGAGTCCTTAATTTTCCAATCGAAAAGTTCAGGGGGGAAATCGAAAGCTAGGTGAAAGTTTAGGGGGCAAATCGACAGTTTACTCATAAATATATTATATTAAACTAGTGTATCAAAATGTCCGTACCTAAACATATTATACTAACCTAGTGTACCAAAATGTTTGTACCTAAATATATTGTAATGAATTAGTGACACATAAGAAAAAATGCAAAAACATAAGTGTCCGAAAAATCTCTACGAAAATATTTTATTATATAAGATACCTACCATAATGAGAATTAAAATTTATAATATTTTCATAAAATTTAATTTATTAACACCATAAAAATATAAATAAAAAAGAGAGACGTTGAATACATATGTTGGCATTAAATAGAGTCTAGGGACTAAAATCAATTTTTAATCTTGTACATTTTTCTAAGCTTCATCTTATTTAAGGATTAAAATCTAGATTTCTATATTGTAAAATAAAATACAATTATGAATATAGTTGATTAACTAGCTCAAGCTGCGGAATTGATTCAAATTGGGACTGCCTCCGGGGGAGGGGATGGTAGGGGATGGAGTGTTGTGTGTTTAGCGTCGTTCAATAGGAGGCGGCTGAACCAATGGCAACATTTCGGTAGGGTGGCTGTCGACTGGTGGTGGTTATTCGGCGAGAGTTAACCGAACATGGTAGGGCCGCACCGCCCCGCCTGCTGACGTTGCTACTGTTACTGTTGCTCCATGAGCATGGCTATGGCACGGCGCCGCAACCATAACCGTGGTGATGATTTCAGGCCTCGATGAAGTTGCGATAATCCCAATTCGTGGCGACATAGTCCTCAGATAAAAAGTGTGCAGGGGGCTATGATTGATGAAAATTATGCATTCACGTTTGGGGCCGTGATCGATGATTAACGATGAACGAAGAAAGAAGAACACTAAAGAAAGATTTTGGAATTTACTTTCTTTGCTCAGATATCCAAGCACGCATTGAGTATAACTCAATTTTTTTCATAATGCAAGCACCAATTATGGATGCAAATTTCGTACATGGCTGATTTGACAAAATTTCACTTACAAGAGAAGAAACAATGTTAGCCTAACATCCAAAAAAAATGGGGTATTTGCCAAAAGGCCTTTAATGCGTAAGTCAGAAAAGTAGTGGAGAGAAAGATAGAACTTTGGAGAGTTCTGAGTAGTAAGTGACGATTACCATTTTGTCTGTTTGACCTGATTATTTATAGGGAAAAAAAACCTAGCATGCAGTTGGGAGGGGAGGTTACAGAGCATACTAGGCAGTCATTAATGATGCAAGTTAGTCTCTGCAATCCTGCTAGCTAGTAGTCTTAAAGGTCTATGTTGGTAAGCGCATATGCACTGGATACTCAAGGGCACACTCTGGAGAGTCGGTGCTCTGCCAACACTGAACTGGTTATGTCCCTATGGTACGTTGTATTATGGGCAGGTGGGAAAGCCCATGGTCGATTAGTGGGCATAAAATTTCATAATCCTAAGGCATACGACGTCTTATTCCCTTTAGATAATGTTGTTGTCTACTTACGACATCAAGAGTAAAACCGTCACGTTGAGCATATTGTCCACATGTCATTTTCCTATTAGGTGTGGTTAATATATGTCTCCACTAAACACCATCATAATCACTCTAAGTAATAGTACGAACAAAATCATAAATATACATAGTTAGCCCAAACGTGACAATATATTTTCCTTTTTTGCTTCTTATTCTAAAGGAAATGTCCAATATTCAACACATGGGAACCATATGCCCATCACAATGATCACGGTGTCCTTACATCTTATAAAGAGTGGTGCAAGACATGTGGACAAATATTCATGGTAATGTTTCACTAGAAAATAGCATAACTTGCCATCAATCAGATTATGGATGGAGAGATGGTTCAATTATGGTACAAACTTTATGAGGTTTAGCAAAAATGTGTATGATCAAACATATTTATCGGACAGCAGCACTTAGAGCAATTCCACCCGTTGGAGGAGGGCAAGGGTAATGACATGTAATCGTCACTCTCAAAAGTAATTGTCTTTGTGTAACTCCATCCGTTGAGCAAGGGTAAAGGCGATTACTAATAACAAATATACATTTTTATTCCTTGTTTTGCGTGTTTAAGTGCCTGAAGAGAATAAGAGAAGGGTTCTAGAGCCTGAAGACAAGGCTGCTAGTTTTGCGAAATTCAATTTCAGATTCGGCTTTCAATGTGCTGAATGTAGTAACCTGGTAACACCTTACTTTACCGAGAAGGCTGATGAGATGACCTATACCAACAAGGACTCGAAAATCCTTATAGACCGAGACTTGGATAGGTAATCAGTCAGCCGAGAAGCAATGCTGTTTATCCAAACTAAAGGTGCTCCTTGATCGGCTGATTCTACGGCTCCAGTGTTGTTTATCCAAACTGAAGATGTCATCGATTACCTTCACAGTGCTGTTTATCCAAACTAAAGATGTGTCGACGGGGAAAAGAAAATAAAAATCTCAAGGTTGTTGAAAGGTTTCACGTAGAGCGAGAGTTTGCGCAAGGCAGTTTGTGTGTTGAATTGGAGAGAGTGAGAATTTGGCGATGTCTTGTATTTATAGCAACGAGCCTGCTTCTGGCCAAACTAGAGATATACTCAGATTAGGACTCCTAAACCTAATCCGATTAAACTTGGACCAATCCTAATCTCCATAGGACTCTGAACCAAACCTTCAAACAAACCAGGTTCATCTCCTAATCCCTAGTACTTTAGCTTTAAGACTCCTTATTATACCAGGATTTGACTACTTTACCTTTATCCAAAATAATCCTTTTTGTAGCAGGATTCGGTCAACCTCGACAGGGCCGACCCATGACAAGACTTTAAATAAACACCATTGAGCCGAGAATATTTTTGAGCTCGGCCCAAAATAACATTTTTGGTCCAAACATTGCCCCCTCGCTTCTGAGGTCTTCGGCCTAAAACTTCTAGCCGAGCTTCGACCTTGAAGAAGTGAAATCAAGCCCTTAGTATATCTTTGAAAGACAACGAAATGGCTCAGATATTTTATCCACTCAAGTGCATTTATGAAGGATGATTGCAAGATCTTAATTTTGTCAAATGCTCCGCCACGTGGCAATTCCTCAGCTTACTCGTCCGCATTTAATAATGACATTCGAAACGTGCAACCATCGAAACGTCTCTTTGCCATTAAATTCGCCGTCATATAGAAACGTGCATCCTCAATCCACGAGTTCTTCAGTTTCTTCACCTGGATTCTTTGAATATTCATCATGATTACAAAATCCTCCGGTCGATTTTATCCCCCATTTTTTAAACTAAATTGTTGATCTTCCTCCCAAAACGCCTATAAATACTCAACTCTCCTTCATTCGAGTTTTATGCTCTCAAAATTCTCGAATCTCCTACCAGTTGCCTTCAAACTCAGAAAATAAACCATATTTTCAATCCCAGAAAACCTTCACCCTCAATGGCTGCCAATACATTTATTACTAAGTTCGCCGAGGAATGCAACAAGTGCCAAAGCATCACTGATGGGAACACCATCAAAACCATCCGATTCAAGGATGAGCCAAACGTTCTCCATAAAACTCTCGGCCCACTTTTCAAGGATGATGTCCCATAAACTAAGGGTGAATTTTTTTCCCGAAAATCCCGAACCGTCCCTAACTTGTCCAGAAATTTGAATGAAAAATGCCCGAACTGAATTTCCCGAAAAATTCGGTACACGAAACTAAACCCGTCTTGAAAGTTTTGGTTTGGGATTCGGCCACAGCTTTGAAAGCGTTTGGTAATCCCAAACCGAACCGAATATTATATATATATATATATATATTTAATTTTTAATTAGAAATTACTTGAACTGTTGGATTTGTTAAGATCTAATCCAACCGTCCATTGAGTTAGGTCATTTGTTAGGTCTCTCAGACTCTCTCTCAGTCGCTCTCGCTCACTCTCTCAGTCTCTCTCAGTCTCACTCACTCAGATACTCTCACAGTCTCACTCACATTCACGCCGCTCTTGCTCCCGCCGCTCCGCTATTTGTCCTCCATCGACTCACGCAGACGCAGGAAAGAAGACTCAAATTCGACACCAATCGAGTCCCAAAATCCAGGTAAGGGTTTCTGGGGTTTTGTTCTTTAGTGTTTAGGGTCAAATTTCATGTTGATTAACTTGATTTCTGAGTATTTTGTCGAATGTGTGAGGGTTTGAAGACTGTGGGTTTCGAATTAGGGTAGGTAAGTGCAGGACCTACATGCAGGATATGGTTCTATGTGTTTTGTCAAAGTATCTTCTCTCCAAATGTTTTGCAATAGAAAATGTATAAGATATGGTTCTATGTTAATTGCAGGAGCATTCTCACCAATATTCAAATGACTTAAGGAATATCTAAAACAGAAATTTTGTAGAAGGAAGTAAACCATAGTAGAGCTTTCATAAAGTGACCTGAAAATCCTGTAACATTTTCGGGAAATGAATAGTTTCGGTTCGGTTTTGGGATATAAAATCCCATTCCGAAATGTTTTGGTTTGGGATTCGGGTTAGAGGTTTCTGTTCGGGATCCCGACCCGAACCAGCCCTACCATAAACCATCGTCAAAATGCAGAAGGCACACTGCCTGAAACCCTTGTCCCAAGGGTACGATTGGTCGAAATGAGAATCTGCTAAACCTCAAGGTGTCTGGCCCTCAACTACTTCGGCCTGGGCTGCCTGGGTTACTCAGATTGAGTCGTACTTCGGAAACGAATAGAGGTCTCTTGGCATTTTTTATGCCATCAAACTCTCGACCATCGAGATGAATTTGGATCGAAAACTTGTGATGGCTACTATAAGCTTTTGGTGCTCGGCCACCAACACGATGGTTCTTCCCTTCGGCCCCTTGGTCCGACGGTGTTGGACATCACAACCATACTTGGCACTTCTCCAACAAGCCTCCCAATCAATATTGCACTCTCCAGGTACAAATTCGACCTGGACTTGAAAACCATCTTCGAAGATCGCTCCGTCGAAGCCTTGATGCAAGGAGATCAAAGGTCGTTGAAAGAAGACGCGCATAAGCTGCACAAGAACTTCTTTAACTACAACACCCTGATCACCCACTTTGCCGACTCGAAAAATGAAGCTCTCAAGAAGGGGGAACATAAGGCTTTCTTATTCTATTGGTACAACAAGTATATTTTATGTGTCAAATCCAACATGCCAGTTGTCGAAGCCCTGGCCAGCAGTCATGTCTTGGCCCTCAGCCCGGCCATCCTTTCAAATCTCAATTGGTGTTTAGCAGATACTTCTGCGGGGAAGATCGACCCCCATCAAAATTGCCAGCTCTGGGTCTTCTAACTCTGGTTGCAGGTATATTTCTCGACGCTGCAGCCTGATGTCTCAAGCTTCAACCTTTCCGAGGCAATGGGCCTGGAACTGGCATCACGCCCTCTTTCTGCTCACTCAGCCGAAGGAATCTTCAAATATTTCGTCGGCCCAAAGGCCTTATCAGACGACGAATTCCAAGTATGTCATCATTGAACATATCCATCTTCTATTATCCTCCCTTTAGCACTGGGTCCCACTGGGCGTGCCAAAATGTTGACCCTAAAAACCATCAAGCCTACGTGGCGCACATGCCTAGTAATTAATAAGCTAACTACGTTCTTCGGTTGTGTGCGGGGCGTGCCAACTCGACGACCGAGCTCAACCGGTGAGTAAAATGTGTTAATGTTGTGTTGGGCGCGCTGCTGATTTCTTGATCTTGCTACTGCATCCAAGGAAGGAACATGTCTCAGCCTTCAGGTTCTAGAGCCTGAAGATAAGGCTGCTAGTTTTGTGAAGTTCAATATCAAATTCGGCTTTCAATGTGCCGAATGTAATAACCTGGCAACACCTCACTTCGCCGAGAAGGCTGATGAGATGACCTCTACCAAGGACTCGAAAATCTTTGTCGATTGAGACTTGGATAGGTAATCAGTCGGGTGAGAAATAGTGTTGTTTATCCAAACTAAAGGTTTTTCCTGATCAGCTGATTCTACGGCTCCAGTGATGTTTATCCAAACTGAAGATGTCGCAGGTTGCCTTCACAATGCTGTTTATCCAAACTGAATATGTGTCGGCGGGAAAAAGAAAATAAAAATCTCAAGGTTGTTGAAAGGTTTCGCGTAGAGCGAGAGTTTGCACAGGGCAGTTTGTGTGTGAATTGGAGAGAGCGAGAATTTGCGCGGTGTCTTGTATTTATAGCATCGAGCCTGCTTCTGGTCGAACTAAAGATATACTCAGATTAGGACTCATCAACCCAGTCCGATCAAACTTCGACCAATCCTAATCTTCATAGGACTTTAAACCAAACCTTCAAACAAACCTGGTTCATCTCCTAATCATGAGTACTTTAGCTTTGAGATTCCTTATTATATCAGGATTCGACTACTTCACCTTTATCTGAAATAATCCTTTTTGTAGCAGGATTCGGCCAACCTCGACAGGGCCAGCCCATGACAAGACTTTAAATAAAAACCATTGGGCCAAGAATATTTCTGAGCTCGGCTCAAAATAACATTTTGGGTCCAAACAGGTTGACATAGAATCCACCGTTTGCTAGCGCGGCGTCGTCGAGGAGGAAATTTTGGAAATCGTATTTGGGTTACTACTGTTGCTTAAGGGTTTGGGCTCGGAAGAAGAAATGGGTTCTGCAACTAGGGTTTGGGTTAGGAAATAGGATGATGAAGATGAGGAAATGAAGGGGACCAATAGGAAGGAGATAGAGTTTTTTTTTTAATTAATTTTACATTTAATAAAAAATTAATAAATTTTTAATTCCAGTTGGTGAGTGAGTAGGTCCATTACCTGTCACGTCAGCAGTTCACAGCCAAATTGACAGAAATTTTAACGGATGTCTGACATTGTAACGAATTCATAAGTTGAGGTATGACATTGCAATGTTTGAAATATAAGGTATGAGATTGTGGTTCGACCCATAGTTGAGGTAGTTTTATGTAATTTATCCTTAATTAAAAATAAAAGCGAATGAATAAGATGGTTAGGCATTTATATAATAAAAAAATTTATAAATATTCCCTTTTTTTCTTATTTTTACTGATTGAATTAATCCTAGTGTTTTGATTTTTCTTATTGTTGAATCCAACGCACCAGAACGTGCCACATGGCAGAACGAGTTTTTTAATTGTTTTTTACAGTTGAAAATCCAACGGTCTAGATCATCAAGTCGTTGGAAATCCAACAACTATCATTGGGCTGCGTCATAGAGTCGTTAGGCTCTTCTGTTAGAGCTGCTGCAACTGGCCCCACGACAACAGATGTTGTCAACCCACTCTCCTCCCTTGCGTGTGTAATACACACGCTAGACACAATAAAAAAAACCAAACATGACTAACGTCAACCATGCCTACTGGCGCAAGGCCAAGATTAAATTGCATGGGTAGTTGGGTAGCATGGCTTGGCCCACCACTTGCCCTCTTGGATTTGGACCGCTGGAACCCGCGCTTGGCCTTGCCCAAAGACAACGGGTGGAAATGCTCTTATGGCCATGATTTTTCTTATTCTTACCGTTTGGTACGCAGACGGGACGGGACGGAACGGGACGGAATGGGATGGAACGGAACCTTATGTTTGGTACGCGCATGACGGAATGGGACAATTGTTCCGTTCTGCGTTTGGTAAGCGTATGACGGTACATAACCAAAAGTTTAAACGACTAACTTACCCTTGTTCCGCCTGTTGTTTGGTACAATGTTTATACGTGGAACGAAACGGAACGGTTTTTTTTTAACTTGTTCATATTCAATTGAAGGGTATGATTAAATGGTAAAACGAACTGAAGCATCAGTTTTTTGAATAAATAATCATCAGTTCAAAACTACGTCAAAAGCACCAATCCAAAATCTAAGTAGGTCTCATAAATCTAATTAAATATTGGGAACTTTAACGAAAAGCTCCCGGTACTGTTCATTTTAACGAAAAACCACATTTTTACACTAAAAAGTCAATCCTGGTACTATTCATTTTACCCTTTATTTTGTCCTTATCATTAAAACTCAAAGTTTTCAAGCCCTTTTCATTAGTTTTCCTTTAAATATTTCTATATAGATTTAAAATATCTAATAATAAAAGTGGAGGGATACTTGAAAAAAAAATCCCTTCACTTATATGATAACATGTGGCATACCGTCATATGACATTATACAAGTCCGGAACATAGGCACATACATCATATGACATTATACAAGTGGAGGGATACTTGAAAAAAAAATCCCTTCACTTATATGATAACATGTGGCATACCGTCATGTGTTCTAGATACATTGAAAATCTCTATTATATATTGAGAATGGCCCCATTATTTTCTGCTCACTCAATTGCCCCAGTTTATTATTTTTCCTATTTCAATGGGATCGAGTTATCCTAGTTCAATTATAGTATCTAACTTAATCATTGTGTATTGTAACAAAAATGAAAAATATAATAAATCTTTTATTCATTAGGTAAAATCTCAATAAATTAGAAATTGAGAGGGTCAACTCCTATGAAACATACAAATCAAATACAAATACATGTTTGATCCCAACTAATAACTAAATGGAATTGTTATCTTTTTTTTATTAAAAGTTCTCTCCGTTTTATTTTTTAAAGGAGATTGAACAACTACGAGATCTATATTAAGATGTCATTATCTTGAATCTCTTGATTGTGTGATCAAATTTAGTAGCTTTAAGAGCAACTTCAACGAGGAGATGCAAATTTGAAAGAATAAAGTCAGACATATTAAATTTTTGCATCAAACCAATTAAATTTATAGTTTAATTTAAGTTAGAATTTGTTTAATAATTTTAATAAAAGTTTAAAAGTTGTAGAATGTGCCACATCATTTGGTGTATAGATTTTTTGTATGAGTTTGGTGTATGGAGCACCATCCAATTAGAAACGCAAGAGTTATATTTACATTTTCTTTTATGTTTTCATAAAAAGTAAACCAGATATCTACTCTAATGGAAATTATGTACTTTTGAGATGTCATTTAATTTTCGGTACTGGAGTGGCAGGATCCACCACAAAAAAATGTGAAAAAACAAAGACACAAAAAACCCACCATCAAAAGATGTAAAAAAAATATAAATTTAAGTTTTTATTTCATTTTCTGCCCTAAGATGCATATTTTACATCTCTCAATTGTGGAGTTATCCGGCCATACCACGTCACTGATTTAGTGTTACATACGTTATTCCGCTACCTTGAAAGTACAATGAATATGGACTTAAAACTTTTAAGGTCAAACTTGTTTACCAAGTATTCTTGGAGTTTAGTATATTTGTATGTTTGTGGACCAAATTTGGAGTTTAGTAATATGTAAGAACAAAAGTTGCACATAAACAAATGTTTTTAACTAGTAGGGTTTCAGGTGGTGCTGATATGGCACCATATTATATTACCAAGGAGTTGAAGTTGAAAGTAACATATATAGATAGATAGTGGCTGAGAACTTGAAAAGTAAATATAGACGGTGAAAGAATTCATTGTGGAGTACTCACCTTCATCAAATATAGAAGGTGAAAGAATTATATTTGGTTAACTGTGTTATCATTGCTCTCACGAAATGACCGACCTGTGAAAAAGACATCTACGATGATGGAAATTCTCTCCCGCATCTCCATTTTGCATGAGTGACTGGTTGAAGAAAGATAATTGGTACCAGTTGGTGATTTCGCCATGGCAATCCACACTTCCGCGGGCCGGAAATACTCACAAAGGCACCAGCTGGTGGTTTCGCTACGGCAGTCCACACTTCCGCCGTTTAGGAAGACTCACAAAGGTATTTCAGCCTCTCCAACCACTGAACCATACCATAGTGAAATGGCCCAAAGGCCCAAATTCATTATCATTGCCCTTGGTAGGCTTCAATGAGTTGTTTTCTAAACCCTTTAGCCAGTTGGGAGCATCCTCTTTTACATAGTCAGGTTCAAACAAGGTAAAGCAAACCTCGCCAGCCAGCACAAATTTGAGGCTTTGTTTGTTTGAATGTGGAGCAGGCCCACTTCGTAAAAAGAGCATTTGTAAATGCGTTATGCATACGTTTTAATGGGCTAATTATGTATGGACACCCATTTGTGAATGGAATTTAGAAACCCAAAAGAGCATACTTGTAAGTGGCGAACAATTTGGGCTAGTAGGAGGATCCATTTTTATAATTTTTATTTTATATATCTACACTAATCTGCATTAAAAGAGGGAGGAGGGTTTAAATTTGAAGCACAGGATGACATTGTTATTAATTACAATGATTGGTGAGTAGAATTGATTCGAACCAGTTCAATTTGATTCGCAACTTATTTCACTTGATTTTTGGTCAAAATTTGATTTTTTCAGCCTAGTTCAAATTACCTTGTACTAAAAGATCAATTGATTCATAAAAGATTAAAAAAAAATGATGAATTGAATTTCTAAAGTTGTGAGTTTCACTTCTGTATTTTAATTGTAAATGATTTACTAACACGTTAGTATTATGTTATTGATTAATTCTATTGGCACCCCCACATTCAATTGTTTTCCTTTTAAAATCCCAAATTTACCTAGAAAAATTAAAATTTACAAAAAAAAATAAAAATTCAGGAACCCAGCAATGAGCCACCCCATTGCCGGCGACCACCACGACAACCCTCTCACTGGTGTACAATCACCCACCAACTAGGTTGTCATCTACCTTCCCAGTCCTAGCGCCGCCACTGGTCATTTTGTCCCTAACTTTCACCTCAATTGTTAATGTTTCATTCATTTGGGAACACATTTGATGATTTTTGCATCCTGTTTGCAGTTTATTGAATTAGCTTTGGAATTGAGATGGCCACGCTAGCCTCTAGGTAAAAATTCATGGCAACCTTCCGCTTGGCCAAATATAGATAGAAAGAACGAGGTAAGAGATAGAAAGGAGGATTTGTCGCCGGCATGTAGAAGATTGGAGGTGGGTGGTCGATGTTGAGTGGCCCGTGGTGGGTGGGTTTTAGTTATTTGTAGGATAAATTACATTTTATCCCTTCAGGTTTGTAATCGATTGCAACCTCATACAATATCTTTAAAATATTTCAATTTCATACACTTACTTATCATTTTATTTTAATTTCATAAATCCGTTAGAAAATTCATTAAGTAAACCGAAGTGATGACGTGGCAAATATGAGATCCACATTTGTGCTGACGTGGTTGCCAAATTTGTGCACGTGGCAAAAAAATAATTTTTGCATGCATTTAAAAGATAATAATTTACCCTAAAATAATTAATTAAAAGAAAGTTAATAAATAAAATAAAATAAAAAAACCCTAAAACCCATCTTCCCCGACCCACCTTCTCCCTCTCCTCCACTCTCCCCATATCAACATGCACTCAACCCTAATCCCCCAAAAATAAAAGAGATAAAAAAAATCAAAAATAAAAAATTTGAGGCCGGACAAGAATCGGGCGCCCAGAGTTTGGAATCGGAGGCCGAACAGGAAATTTGATGGGGGTGTTGAGCCAGGTGTCGAGGATCTCGACGACGTAGTCGGCGAAGACGTTGGAGTTGTTGATGGAATGGTAGTTCTGGGCATTAGAGGGGGTGAGACAAGTGGCGGCGTGTGAGGGGGTTACCGGAGGGAGAGATGTTGCAGCCAGAGAAGAGGATGAGGCAAGTGTCTTGAGCTCGGCGTCGAAAGCGGCGATCGAGGAACAATAAAGTGGGCAAGTTTGTTGCGAATGGAGCCATGTGTCGGCGTGGAAGGCGTGGCAGCAGAGCAGGAGGAGATGTACCTTTTCTATTTTTGCATTCCCCTCTTCTATCTCTTGTTCCCTGCCTCCAGATTCCCTCCATGTCCATGCTCCATTCTTCTCCATAACCCGCATCCTCCTTTCTATTCCGAGCTTCATATTTGTGAGACCCTCCATGTCCATGCCTCAAATTTCTCCATTCTTCTCGATTCTTCTCCATAACCCGCATCCTCCTTTCTATTCCAAGCTTCATATTTGTGAGAAGCAACTTCTTGCCTCTCCTGGAACAAACTTCCACGGCCATCTATTTCCATGACAATAATTATTTGTTCGATTGCAGATTTGTATTGCAGCTTCGTATTGTAGATTTGTTTGATTTTTGTGTTGTGGGTTTGTTAGTTTTTTTGAATTTAAGATGAATGAATGTAATTATTGCTGTGAGTTGTGGATTAAGATAGTATTTTGATGGATTTTGCTCTTGGTGTCGCTGGAGCTTGCTTTGACAGCGGCTAGGGTTTTCAGTGTTTTTCTTTCTTTTTCGGGCTCAACCCTTGGGTTGGGTTGTTGTGATGGCCCATTTTTTTGTTTGTGTTTAGTTGTGGGCTTTTGTTATGTATAAATAAACTGAACCGGGTCGAAACCGAACCGGAAAAAATCGAACCGAAAAAATAATCGAACTGAAAAAAAATAAACCGAACCGAATCGAACCGAAATTTTGGTTCAATTTCGGTTTTGGCAAAAAACCGAACCGTTTCGAACCGAACCCAGCCCTACTCTCTCACCTCCTTCAATAACGTCCATGGCCATCATTTTCGTCAACACCCCCTACCCCTTCTCACTATTTTCCCAAGCTGTCATTTGCCCATTTCGCCCCCATTCTCAAGCTCTCAACCCATCTCGGGTCCAAGCCCAGGACCCGCCAAGGCTCCGAATTTCAAACGGGTTGATCAAGCCGGACAACGGGAAGCTGGTGGAGCTCTTCGTTGAGGAGTCGAAGAAAGGCGAGACGAAGAAAGAGGCGATGACGCTTTAATTTTCTTGACAACCAAACTGAACAGAGAAAAATTAAAGGAGGATACTTAAAGGATACCTCAAATAAAACAAGTATTTATGGAAAAGGGGAATCGATCAGACCAGATATTGTCATGATGAATGGAAAAGAATCTGATATTTGGTTAAAACTTAAAATTGGATGGAAATTCAAAGAATACGTAATTGAAAACAGAGGGTGAGAATTGAGTGTGTGCTTGCTTACCTCTTTCGTTTGTGTCTGGAAGGAAATGGGAGCTCTCTCTCTTTCTCTGCGTGTAGGAGTGGGGGTGGGTTGGGACTCTGGAATCTTCATTCCAAACCCAGAAAATAATAGTTTAATAAAATAAAAAGAAAAGAAAATAGTGTAATAAAATAATATTTAATTTGACATACCGGGTGAAGAGTAAAATTTTGAAAGATGTCAAAATGCCGCATAGGCTGTCAAATTCAAATTTTATGTTTAAAATTTGACATCTCCTTCTCCTTTGAAGATGTTCTTACTAAAGTTTGAAAAAAAGAATATTACTTAAATATTAATTAATATAGTTATTTTTATTTAATGACATATCAATTTTTAAATTTGATTGTTCTGCGGAAAATATCGTACATATCCGTTAAGAATTTCTAGATATCGATATGGGCTCAGTATTAAAAGACAAAAAACATTGGTCAGATGCTCGGCGGAGATACCAACTGCTGTGGCTAGGCACGGAAATTTACGCAAAAGAGAGGGGCAAGGCCGTACTTCCATGCAAAAGATATTTTTCGCGTCACTAAAATATCTAATCCACTGTCACGTGACGAGCGGACCCCACAGCTAACCCGTCCCCTCGTTCCATTATATTTGTCGTTTTCAACCAGGGTTTCCACAAACCGAAAGACACGACTCTATCCTTTCCCCGTTTGGCAACGGCGATAACACTCCCCACCAAACAAGGGATAAAAATATCCTCCAATGCAAAACAAACCAAAAACGACGACGTGTAGATAAATTCAGTATGGTGAAATTGTAAACCGCGTAGCCAAACACGCCGGGCTTGGACCTTGAACCCTGGTAACCAAACACCATGGAAATGGTTAACCCTAGTCGAGGGTGCCCGAGGGCCTATATTAACGAGGGTTGGGGGATTGCTGACCCTCGTGCTCTCTTGTTCTCTTGTTCTTTCGACGTAAAATTCGAGTCCTTTTCGTCACTAGGGTTACTGGTAGCCATGGCCTCTGCCGAGATCGAGTTCCGTTGCTTCGTCGGAGGGCTCGCATGGGCCACCGACAATGAGGCGCTGGAGAGGGCCTTTTCCCAGTATGGTGAGATCATCGAATCGAAGGTCCGTTTGACGGAGAGATCGGATCTGACCCGATTCGGCCTCGGCCATCTGTCGTTCTGTTCTTCTCTCTGATCTGATTCTGTTTCTGTCTCTGTGTTACTTGATCTATGATTCTCTGTTACTATCTATGATTCTTATTATTACTCTCACAAAATCGGGTACGTTCATCTCAATCTTTCTCTCCCAAAGATTGACGATCGATCGGTTCCTTTTATTTTTTGAATTTTTTGATGTGATTTTGGTGTTTGATGTGTGGATCTGATGCGATCTGTGTTTTCTGTGGTTTTAGATCATCAACGACCGTGAGACTGGGAGGTCCAGGGGCTTCGGCTTCGTCACCTTCGGCAGCGAGCAGGCGATGAGGGACGCGATCGAAGGCATGAACGGCCAGAACCTCGACGGCCGCAACATCACCGTCAACGAGGCTCAGTCTCGCGGATCCGGTGGTGGCGGTGGCGGAGGTGGCTACAGCCGCGGAGGCGGCGGTGGTGGATATGGAGGTGGTGGCGGCTACGGAGGTGGCGGTCGCCGTGAAGGCGGTGGTGGTGGGTACAGCCGTGGAGGCGGTGGCGGTGGATACGGAGGTGGTGGTGGTCGTCGTGAGGGTGGCTATGGAGGCGGTGAGGGTGGCGGTGCTCGCTACTCGAGAGGAGGCGGTGGCGCTGAAGGCGGCAGCTGGAGGAGTTAGATTAGTGTTATAGGTGGTTTGGGAATTTGAGATGTTAGTGTTGCTGTTTTCTGGTTATGTTTTAGGGTCATGGTCTGATCTGGTTCTCGTTTACGGGTAGTCTGTTGGTGGTGGTGTGTGTTTGTGCTCGATAATTTTGATCGATGAAGCTGCTCCTATCTTACTTTTCCATGTATTTTGGTTCCCAAAGAACAAAAAATGGTGTTTGAGAAAAAATTGTTCGTTCGCATGCATCTCTGATATGAGTTGAAATTTGAATATTTAATGGGTCATTAATCTAAAAAATGTAAATTTATTGTAACTAATAAATATAACAAAAATTAAGCTGAGAAATGTCAACAAAATTTAACGTTAAACTATAAAATATTCTTGTAGTTTTATAACGTTGGCATATAAATTAGTACTTTCTGTAGCTGTACCACTGCTCGACCAGGCCAGATAAAAAAATGGACATGACAGTTCTAGCTCAAATACTTTGTTCAACATTAAAAGGGTCCTGGGATCGTTCGAAACTTCTCCTTAGCTGTACCGCTGGTGGTATATACTTGTGTGTGATTGGATCAACAATGTTTTATATGTGGACATGCAAATTAACATCAAACTGTGAAATTGCAGAATCTCACCTTTTGAGTCTCTTAGCATTTCTCTTTGGATAATATTAAAGACACTAAATTTTTAAATCAAACGATGTAGTTGATAATTGAATTATGATGTAAGTATTGATTAACGTGCATCTATTGGTGACACAAGAAATTTTTCCTTATGCCCGTAACGCAAGTGGTACACGTGTTATTATACAAGTGGTGAGAAATTTTATGTTTTATGTTATTATTTTTTTTAACACAAGAATCTCATCATGTCATTAGATGAGTTTGAATTTCGAGATTTATGCCTATCTACTACACCAATCTTGAAATTTAAACTCATCTAAAGGTGATAAATATGGTGGTGATAAAAAATACTCCTTTTTTTTTACCCTCCCCTCTTATTTGAATGGTCACAGTTAAGCTACATCAACATCTTATATTAATTTTTTTATTTTATAGAAAGAGAAAGATAAAATAGAGAATGTGAAAATAAGGATGGTAGGGAATGGAAAGAGGATGGGAGAGCATCCTAATCCATATACTTATACGTGACAATGGACACTTTGTTTACCCATCTAATCGAAGGATGCCACGTGGCCCACTAAAGTCTACCTGATTTAATTTTTAAGAAAATCAATTAAATAAAATATAAAACTAAATAATAGAAATCTCGACAGCCGAGCCAACTAAGGATGGGCAAATACCCATTGGTTATGGATAACCGCGGTTACCACCCATTTAAATTAAACGGTTACGGTTATGGGTAACCGTTTAGATAAATAAACGGTTATGGGTATAACCGTTTACCCGTAAAATTTAAATGAGCGGTTATGGGTATTAACCGCGGTTATAAACGGGTAACCGTTTACCCATTTATTTTATATATGTAAAACTAACACAAACCATGTTCTTGATCCAATAATACTTAGCACCCAATAAATTAGAAAGGAATTCATCAGTCATTCTCTCAATAACACTGCTACAGGAATGATGATTCTCATCATCAAGGAATTCGCCAAATTAATTTAAATTCTTTGCGGGTAATCGTGAAATTGACAGAAATGTCTTTTAAACAATTTTTGTAACCCAATAATACTTAGCAAATATTATATTTACCTTCATTGGTAACAGTTAAAAATATCGTCCGTAAACTATTATTTCAATTATTGAAATGATATAAGAACTTAAAAAATTAAAATACGGAAATGTATGATAAATGTATAACGGTGTTTAATTGTAAAAAAAAAAAGAAAATTATGACAATTATTTTTTTTAATTTTCAAGTTGTTAAAAAACATGTAGTCGGGTGAAAAGGGGTAATGGTAAAAAAAAGAAAAGATAAACGGGTTAAAAAGGGTAAATGGGTATTAAACGGTTACGGTTAAATGTGTATGCGGTTATGAGTATGGTTAACCGCTTATAAACGGTTATGGGTATGGGTATAACTGTTTAGGCAATTACCCAACGGGTAAACGGTTATGCGAGTATGAGCATAAACGGTTATGGGTAAATAACCGCGGTTACCCGTCCGCCATAACCGTTGCCCATCCTTACCAACAACCCACAACGACAGCGCCCCTCCCTGGCCAAACTTTTGGTATGATAAAATCTTTTACCATTACTGTGCCAAACTTTCGGTATACCGAATTTCGGCATGCCAAATAGTTCGGTTGACATGATATGGTAATGGTAATTACCACATTGTTTTGGGCCAAAATTTGATTTTTTTTTCAACCCAATTCAAGGACCAAACGTGTTTGGGCCACTCCTTTTGGGTTTCTAAAACTTTTTAATTTAATTATGAGAATTTTATACAGATTCATTAAAGAAACAAAGAAGTAAATAGATGGAAGAATTGCTGAAAGAACCCAATATCCCTAAAAAAAATAGTACAAAGATTCCTAAATTTCATCTCTACATTCTTTAAAATATACAAAAATAAACTTGATAGACAAATCCGGGGAGAAAGACATCCCAATTTGATAAAGGAGAATATGAGATGGACTCCGGAGAGAGAGTCGCCGAAACTGGAGCAACAGAGATGAAGTCGGTGGCTAGATGAGTGAAAAGATGGAGAGTCGCAGCGCAAGAAGGCTTAGGTTTTTTATTGGGAAAATAGAGGTTAGAGGGTGAGATGATTTGATAAATTACTAGGAAAAAAAAATATAAAGTGCATATATAATTATGATAATACCTAAATATATATAAATGAATAAATAAATGATATAATATTAATAGTAGTGGTACTGTATGGTATATCATTGGTAATGATTTTGAATACCATTACCATACAAAAAATGTATGGTATGATACAAATACCGTACCATTACCAATGATACAAAATTTTTGGCACAACTTTAGTATAATATGGTTGGTAATTTGACAAAAAATTTAATCCCTAGTTGTAGTAAATGGGTTTAACAAGAAAGTGCCCCAGAAACAATGATGATAGAATATCTCGCACCAATCAATGCGGAATCTGAGAGACGTAATGATAGAATATATCACTATACGCGTCCGAATCCTTAAAAATAATATTAATGATATCTTGGCACTAATTATTAATTACTCCCGATTTCTTTTCGGTTTAAGAGCTTAATTACTTTATGATTTTATGTACTGTTTATTCAGTGGTGGTTAATGGCCTGAAGAATTCGGTAGGGTCGGAGTGGAATGCGATTATTTTTGTATAAATCTTGGACGGTGGTTGGCCTCACCTTTATTTATTGAACTTGCTCTAGTTTAATACAAAGATTTGATTTCAATTCAAATTTGATTCCATTTCAAATTCCACTTTAATTCTAAAGATTATCTTTTTATTAATTGGAGGACTTCTTTATGGTGCCCAAGCGAAAAATGATAGTGGAGCAAAAAAAATGAGTAATTTACATGAAACGAGTTTACTGTCACATGACATAATGTCTCAATATAATAATATGTTGCCATGTAAAGAAAAACTTTTACATAACAACACATTATTAGATAAAAAAAATCATGTAATGATGAACCCGTCTCATATAACTGCTTCTCACGTGAAAGACCCGAAGGCTAAAACCAATGCTAGAGACAATACTAGATTTATTGTTGTATTTGAATGAAGGTTATCAAATACCAATGAATTGTGCGATATTAAATAGATGAATTTGAAATGATTAAATGCTTGAGGTGAATTGCAAATGGCTACATAGACATGAATCATTCGAAAACGTTTGTTTAAACCTTACACCAACCAAGTTCATATTGAACCAATACATACGGTTTAAGAGGAGTTGATTTGTGGAAGGTTGCCAATGTCTATAAACCCTATGAAAAGCTTTTTAATTGAGACTTTGGACTACTTGAGAGCACCGAAGTTTAAGCCCATTTACTCATAATTCTTTATGCTAAATGAGATACTTTAGAGCAGTTACACTCGTTGGAGTAAGGCAATTGCCCTTTTGGAAAGTAATTGTCTTTGTGTAACTCCACCAGATCAACAAGGATAATGACACACCTCGATCCGGAATGTCCACTTAGACTCCAAATCGAGCTGTGCTGGCCGACAACTGGAAGGTGACGAAGCCATAAAGTGTAGTGTGATGGAAAATGCGAATAAATTTAAACCTAAAAGTGCCTAAATACAAGAGTGCGCGGTGAGCGGGAATGAACCCATTTCACACGTGATGTCAGAGCATAAGTGAAGTACAGTAAGATAGGAGAAGGATTATAGCCTAAAAGGTAGCCACCTATATTGAGAATTGCCAAGAATCCTCGTCGATACAAAGTTCTGCTGCTGGGGCGATAAACAAGGGTGAGTGGGCCTAAAAATAAAGTTTTAATGAAAACATTTTGAAAACGTTATAACCCCTTGTCGTAAAACATGTATAGTTTCCAGAAAATAATACTACGTAAGTATGAAGAACCAATGCATAAAAGCAGTGACAACAAAAGCATGCCATGTCACAATATCTTAGTAAAAATAAATGTAAGTTAGGTGTGAATAATCAACTAGCGTGCCAGTTGGAGTCACCTAATGTGACCTGTACGATTGGACCTATTGCTTATCAGTCTATGCTAGCACACAAGTCGGAGTCACCTAGTGTGACCTATACGACAGGTTGAGTGTAAATATGTATGCTTTAGTGCTATGATCACGTGATGGCTAGCGATAAATCGTGGGTCACCTACGAGTCGGAACTGCCTAATCCAGTCTGTACGACAGGCTAGCACCTACTTGGATCCAAGGCGAGCGTGTGGTGCGGGAGGTGAACATACACGTGAAGGCTGTGCCCTGACCCAGGACGGGATAACTAACACCGGGGTGCAACAATGATGAGAACTAAATGAATTTATGCATGCCAATATGATGCAACAATTCCAATCACAAATTAAACTCACCTGATCATACTTGCGCATCCCGTAGGATCGTTCGGCATTTCACAATTTCATAACAATGCAAAATTTTTAATAACAATATTTAATCATGGCATGATATGCATAAATCAATTCAAAAGCATTTGTGGAAACTATCAACCATATATATATACTATAAAAAGGAAAAGACCCACTCACCTGAGGTCCGGGCTACAACTCACTAACACGAATATCGAGGCATCACGAACTATCGTCGCCTAGAATAAATATCAAATAACATCTCAGAATTCTTATCGATAGAACACGTAACTTACATAAAACACATCCCCCAAGGATGTTCTAGAATGATTTGAAACCCATTGACCAAAATTCAACCGTCAGTCAAAGGTCGGCGGTAGGGTCTATAATCCTACGTAACTCAATCCGGAAGATCCGAAACTCAGATTTCCGATCCGTAACTTCCAAAAGATCCACATTATGCTTCTAGAACATCATACTAAAGTTTCATTACGATCCAACGGTTGGATCTCTACCAATTGCAAATTCAAGTGGCGGTCAACGTTTTATTTTACGAACTTACAAATCCATTTCGGGAAGATCTGTACGTCGGATTCCCAATCCGTAAGTTTCTAATATCCTAAAATATTACATACTATAATATATTAAAGTTTGGTGGTGATCCAATAGTTGGTTCGTCAATTCATATAAGGATCAAGTAGCGGTCTCTATCAAAACTATGTTCAAACGATGAGATTTCATCAATCGGACTTCACATATGGAATTGGGGTATCAAACTTAGCTTAGGAAGGTCAGGGGGTGCCTTGGCCCATGTGCTGCCGCAATCAACGGTCGGCCGTCCCGACTCGCCGAAAAAATCAACTATTTCTAAAAATTCTCAAATTTCACATAAATGAAGATCTCAATTAGCAGAGCAAGTTTTATACATGTGGCCAAGTCCAATTTGGCCGAAAAAACCTCAAATCGCCACGAACCCGTCGGAAACCCTATAATGGGTGTTCGTCGATTCGACTTCGCCGGTGTTCCAACGCCCCTATCACTGGTTGGATCTTATTCCTGGGTCCAAGGGGAGTTGATTAAGGGTAGTGGTGGGTGGTGAAACTTGCCGGATCGGAGGAATCACCGTCGAGCATCTCCGGTGCTCCGGTGAGGTTCTACACGGTTTTGGACCTAAAAACCTTCGAATTTGGGTGGAGATGGTAGAAGGGAGGTTGTGGAAGGGATTGCAGGTGTTGGATGATGGTGGTTTGACGGGGAAAATGGCGAAAGTCATCGGAATTGGTTGCGTGGGGTGTGCGGGTGCACGGGTTATCGGGAAGGAAAGCTTCATTTTTTTTTTCCTCCTTCTCTCTGATTGGTTGCTCACTCCCCCTAAATTCTGATTGGTCCTCCACCATTTAACTGATTGGTTCCTTCCCTTTAGCCTGATTTATGATAGTCCGTCCCTAATTTTACGATTTTATGAATTTTAAAGACATGATTTTACGAAAGTGCCCTTAGAGGAGAGGGTTTTGATTTTCGTTGATCAACGTATAGTGAGACGTATGAAATTTTGCTTTAGCGTATCCCTGAAGTATTCGACAACACGGGCTCGTAGGCGTAAGCAGAAGAGGATTTAGAGTTACAGTTAAAGTTCTACGGAACTCTAAACCGAGAAGTACTTTTATTTTGGTTACTATTTATATTTTTTATATGTATATAATTATAAATATTATTATTTTATTAGTTGTTGTGAGAATTATGGGAAAAAGAAAGATGAAGGCGTCGGGGAGGAAGAAAACAGAGGATAGAAAGGGATTGGGCAAAGCTGCCCAATCTGGAAAAATGAAGGAGTGGCCAAATGAGGAGAGGAGAGAGGAAGGTGAGTGACCAACCAGAAGAAAGAAAGAAGGGAAAGGAGGGAGAAAGAAAAGGAGAAGATCGGCCGGATCCCTTGAACCCGCACCCAACCCGGTTTCGAAACCGGTGGAATTCCAGAGTTTCCGAGCCGTTTTAAAGGGGAATTTCACCCCATTTCCACCTGCAATCATTGTAACATCCCACATCGCCCAGATGAGTGATCCTTAAATGTATTTCCCCATCCCTACCTAGCACAAGACCTTTTGGGAGCTCACTGGCTTCGGGTTCCGTAAGAACTCCGAAGTTAAGTGAGAAGGAGGCCAGAGCACTCCCAGGATGGGTGACCCACTGAGAAGTTGCTCGTGAGTTCCCAAAAACAAAATCGTGAGGGAATGGTAAGCCCAAAGCGGACAATATCGTGCTACGGTGGTGGAACGGGCCCGGGATGTGGTGGACCCGGGCCGGGATGTGACAAATGGTATCAGAGCTAATCCTTGGCCGAAAGTGTGCCGACGAGGACGTCGGGCCCCTAAGGGGGGTGTATTGTAACATCCCACATCGCCTAGGGGAGTGATCCTTAAATGTATATTCCCATCCATTCCTAGCACGAGGCCTTTTGGGAGATCACTGGCTTCGGGTTCCGTAGGAACTCCGAAGTTAAGCGAGAAGGAGGCCATAGCACTCCCAGGATGGGTGACCCACTAGGAGGTTGCTCGTGAGTTCCCAAAAACAAAACCGTGAGGGAATGGTAAGCCCAAAGCAGACAATATCGTGCTACAGTGGTGGAACGGGCCCGGGATGTGGTGGACCCGGGCCGGGATGTGACAAATAAATGAGATTATATAATCGAGACAATAGCCTTGTTTAAGGAATTGAGCAATGTGAGGGATATTGGTGAAAAATGTGCGTTTTAACTTTATCTTTTGGTGATTAATAGTTAGTACACCGTATTATATAATTGGAAATACTATGAAATGTTTTTATTTTAGATTTCATCATGGCATATCCATACGTATATTCCTTGCACATAATTATTATGACGCTCTGAAGTGCAAAGGTGAACTCAGGACACACATGTAAGTTCAGGTAAGTTTAGGTAAGTTCAAGCAAGTATACGGTATTAGTTGAATTGATGGAGTTATGATATGACTACATTTATGTTTAAAGCAACTCCGACACTGTCGTACAAGTTGCAATCGTAGGAAACTCCGGCATTGTCGTACATGTTGCTTATGAGTCGTACATGTTGTGTTAGATGCATTAAAAGCTCATAAACCTGCACCCTGGTGTTAGTGTTCCCGCCCGTGGCCATGGCACAGTCCTTCACGTAATGTTCACCTTCCGCACCATACGCTCACCTTTAATTCAAGGTAGGTGCACAGACCTGTCGTACATACCACTATACGTGGTTCCGACTCGTAGGTGACTCTTCACGTGATCGTAGCACTTGAGCGTATACATTTACACCCAGTCCTGTCGTACAGACCACTACTGTGGTTCCGACTCGTGTGCAGGCGTAGTGCCGTATAAGTCACTAGAGGTGACTCCGGTTTATGTGCTAGCAATGATTAATGAAATATGAGTACAGTCGTACAAGTCACTAGAGGTGACTCCGACTTATATGCTAGCCACGATTGATGAGATATGTGATGAATATGTGATGAGCTAGCATATGTAATGAATAAGAGACGAGCTAGCATATGTGATGAGTATGTGATGAACTAGCATATGTAATGAATAAGAGATGAGCTAACATATGTGATGAATATGTGATGAGCTAGCATATGTAATGAATAAGAGACGAGCTAGCATATGTGATGAGTACGTGACGAGCTAGCATATGTAATGAATATGTTATGAACTGGCATATGTGATGAGATATGGGAAAGTTGTACAGGTAACCCTAGGTGACTCCGACTTGCGTACTAGTATGAGTTATTAATCGCATGATTATTTGATATTATTGATGAAATGCTATGTTGTGGTATATTATGATTTTTTTGGAAACTATACAAGTGTTATAGTGAGGGATTATAATGTTTTACATGGTTTCTATTAAAACTTTACTTACAGGGCCACTCACCCTTGTCTTCTCTTCACCCTCCAGGTTTTATTAGCTGAGCTTTCTTATCGTCGAAGATTCGTGGCGATTCTTAGTATTGGAGATTATTTCGAGGGTACGATTCTTAATTCACTCTTCTGTACTTGCTTATGCTCTAACGTCACGTATGAAGTGGGTTCGTTCCCGCTCACCGGTGTACTCTGGTATTTAGGCACTCTTAGGTTTAAATTTATTCACAATCTTCCACATAATCACATTCTATGGCTTCGTCACCTTCCAGGTGTCGGCCATCACAGCTCGATTCAGAGTCCTAGTCGACATTCCGGGTCGGGGTGTGTCAGTTTGGTATCAGAGCATAAGTTGGGCAGTATTGCATTCATCACACACGTGATGTGAGCATTCTCGGTTCTCGAGTCTAATGTTTGAATCTTGCCACCTCGTCAAATACGGAAAATATGTTAGTTGTTTCTAAATTTTGAGCAAAAATTGATGATTTGTCAATCTTTAGAAGATCATTTTGACGTGTGTCTCTAGATTATAATCAATGAACTTATATGCCAAGGAAAGGTGTGGAATTTGAGACTAGTTGCCCTAACGTGGAGTTAACGTATCATTATTGGTGTATCATCAGAAATTTATGGATTAATCTCATTACTATTGTTAACCGTCATTATTAAACCTGTTGAGAATAGAAATAAAAAATAGTTTTAATTCCTTGACGGTATCCAGGAGAATACCACCATTTCATTTTTTTTTTTGTACTACATTAGTTTCTTTGAATCATGTCGCACAAATCCTATTTCAATTGGTGGTCTATGCAACAACCTTTTGGAACTTGGAATTTTCTTGTGATGCTTGTTGAATTCATAGTAGTCTTACCAATGTATAGAACCATTTGGAAGGAACTATTTTATCTATGATTTAAAGTTAACGATTATCATCTTTGCTTGGAAATCGAATGACAATTCTTTATGGAAAACGTGTCTAAAATCTTTATCAATCTTAGAACTTCTTAAATACACTTACTTTTGGAAAAGACTGAGTTTTGATAGTGGCAGTAGAAGAATTTAATCATTAGCTATGAGTGCGCTATAAGGTATCTTTCCGGTTGTATGAGAAGGACATATTTACTCTCGAATACTTTCAGTTTGTCCTATTCTGTTTCAGTTGGAAAATACGAGTATCGATATGGAATTATCTTTAACCTATCGAGAAATGGTTTGAATGATTATAATCATTTGTCGTATGAATGGAGTTGGGAAGTACCATTATACAACTTTTAGTACGAAATATTTTGTATGTATTGAGAATGTGAAAACCAATAATTATGATGTTCAAACCAATGCTATGCTCATGTGTTGTTCAATTGGTGGTAGCTTTACTTGAGTGGAAAACAATATTCTTCCAGCCTCAAAGCTTAAAGTATTGGCGAGGGTTTATTTTCTAAAAATGGGCGTTGAAATCTCACGTGAGATGATGTTAATTTTACCCGTGGGACATGATCAAATGTGGAACTAAAACAGAAATAAAATTTGAGATTCCACGTGAGATGATGGAAGAGAATTTTGAATCGACGCATCTCACCTTAGGTTAGAGCGGAAGGATGTTGAGGAAAGAAGGTCCAAACAAACTGAATAACCATAGTTTCTTTGTTTACTTTGGAGGATGATGGCATTATGAGAAAGTGGCTCTAGATCTTTATACAAGTTCAGGCAATCAGAAACCCAACAAGATTATCATCTTCGTGTATTTATACTACATTTTGTTACGTGTTTCACTTCTTATCAAATAATTTTATCATTATTCTTCCACCGTTAATATTGATCCTTTTGAGATTGGAAATTTCAGCTAGTTTTAACTTCTTGGTAGTATTGTTAGAATATCACCTAATAGAATTCTTGTGAAGTCTATTTTTATTAAGACTCAGGAAATGTCTCTTGTGGCAATGTGGTGCTAACGTGGGAACACTCGGTGGAATAACATTTTGGGAAATTACTTTTGGTCTCTGGTAGTTTAATACTTTTGTGATGTTGCCATTCGATCATCAAGAACCTTGTTAGCTCATTCTTAAATTTGACCTTGTTACTTTTGGCCTAAGACCACAACGGAGTTGTTTAGTCTTTCGGCATAATTCATTGTTTGTTTGACTCTTTGATATTTTAGTCTGCCCCTGTTATGTTTATACCCCCACTTTCACCTCCTGGTATTAAAGGTAATTGGGTTGATTTAGAGTCACCAACCTATTTCCCATATCATTTTGGATAGGGACAAACTGTCCAAGAGGACCACTTAGATATGAAAATTGTATATTTAGTCCAGATATCTCGTACTCTAGATTTTATGAACTTGTTTTGACCCTCAATTTCTTGAGTATTCTTTTAACCTTCTCGACATGATTTTTTTTCGCTCAATTAGTGAGGAATTCATAATAGATCGATTTGGCGGGCGCGTGCGCCGGTGATCAAAACCCCATGAGTGAACAAAAACCTTTCTAGACAAGTGCAATAGTTATTTATCTGTTTGAAAGAGGAATTTGGACTTACGAATCTGTTGAGCCTTTTGGGTATGTTGGTCACTTCAGTTTCCCGAAAATAACACCATAGGACCATGAAAGTAGTATTTTGGGTGTCGATTATGTTTGAGGAAAATCATTTTTCCATCTATTACATAGCATTATCATACCTATAAAGAGAAGGAAGGTTTGAGCTCGAAGGCATAAAAGAGGAATAATTACATTCTGATCGCAACAGAATGCCATATTTCCCTTGGCATACGTTCTAACTTGATTTCTATTTTATATATATATATCTTCTACTCCTATTTTCGAGTGTAGTATAACAATGATTTTAAATTTCGGGGACGAAATTCTTTAAGGTGGGTAGATTGTGACAGCCCGTCCCTAATTTTACGATTTTATGAATTTTAAAGGCATGATTTTACGAAAGTGCCCTTAGAGGAGAGGGTTTTGATTTTCTTTGATCAGCGTATAGTGAGGCGTATGAAATTTTTCTTGAGCGTATCCCTGAAGTATTTGACAACACATGCTCGTAGGCGCAAGCAGAAGAGGATTTGGAGTTACGGTTAAAGTTCTACGGAACTCTAAACCGAGAAGTACTTTTATTTTGGTTACTATTTATATTTTTTATATGTAAATAATTATAAATATTATTATTTTATTAGTTGTTGTGAGAATTATGGGAAAAAGAAAGATGAAGGCGTCGGGGAGGAAGAAAACAGAGGATAGAAAGGGATTGGGCAAAGCTACCCAATCTGGAAAAATGAAGGAAAGGCCGAATGAGGAGAGGAGAGAGGAAGGTGAGTGACCAACCAGAAGAAGGAAAGAAGGGAAATGAGGGAGAAAGAAAAGGAGAGGATCGATCGGATCCCTTGAACCCACACCCAACTCGGTTTCGAAACCGGTGGAATTCCAGCGTTTCCGAGCCATTTTTTAGACTAATTTCACCCCATTTCCACCTGAAATCATCACCATACCTCTTCCCCTTCATTCTTCTATCAAGATTCGATGGAAATTGGGTCAAATCCGTGACTTTTGGCGATGGTGACACATACGGGTTTTGTGTCAATTCTCCCATTTCTGAAGCAATTTCTTCCAATTGTCACCACCCATAGACTTCCCTTGAAGCCTAGAACAATGCCCAATCATTGGTTGGAACGTTGGAGTCGAATTGGGGACGAATCAAGAACACCCATTTCTAGGGTTCCGACGGGTTTTGATGAAATTGGAGCCTTTCCAGGCCAAATTGGCCTTGGTCACAGGTATGAAAGTTGTTCTACTCATTGAGATCTTCAAATCTACAAATTTTGGTAATTTTTAGAGATAGTTGATTTTTCCGGCGAGTCGGGGCGGCCAACCGCCACCCATGGCGACGCGTGGCCAAAGGGCCGCCAATGCTATTTTTAGGCTATATTTGATGCCTTGAATTCAGTTTTGAGAATTGAATGACGTATATTGATCGTTAGAACCAAAATTCTCTAAGATACGTTAATAGGCCATTATATGAATCGACGATCCAACCGTTGGATCGTCATCAAACTTTAATAGTTTATTATTAATATTTGAGGAATATAGGAACTTACGGATTTGGAATCTGACGTATGGATCTCCTTGAATTGGATTTGTAAGTTTGTAAAATAAAATGTTAACCGCCACTTGGTTTTGGCAATTGGCGGATATCCGACCGTTGGATCGTTCCGAAACTTTAGTATGTTATTCTAGAAGCATAATGTGGATCATTGGAAGTTACGGATCAGAGATCTGATTTGTAGATCTTCTGGACCAAATTACGTAGACTTATGTGCGATGTAAGTTATGTATTGTATCAACGAGAATTCTGAGATATGGTTTGATAATTGGTCACAAGCGCCGATCGTTTGTGACACCTCGATGTTTGTGCTAGGAAGTTGTAGCACGGACTCCAGGTGAGTGGATCTTTGCTTGCTCATCATATTTTTCATGATTGATAATTCTATAAATGCTTTTAAATAAAACCAAGAAATTTATGCCATGACATATATATATTTATATGTTATAAAATACTATGAGATGGTTGAGTTTAGGTTTCATCGTGATATATCTATATGCGTATTACTATAAATGATTATTGCGAACTACGAATGGCTTGATCCCTGTTTAGGGTACGTAGGCAGTCTAACGAGATGTTAGATGCAGCCATATAAGAAATAAGTTTATATAATCGAGACAATAACCTTGTTTAAGGAATTGAGCAATGTGAGGGATATTGGTGAAAAATGTGCGTTTTAACTTTATGTTTTGGTGATTAATAGTTAGTACACCATATTATATAATTTGAAATACTATGAAATGTTTTTATTTTAGATTTCATCATGGCATATCCATACGTATATTCCTTGCACATAATTATTGTGACGCTCTGAAGTGCAAAGGTGAACTCAGGACACACAGGTAAGTTCAGGTAAGTTCAGGTAAGTTTAGGTAAGTTCAAGTAAGTATACGGTATTAGTTGAATTGATGGAGTTATGATATGACTACATTTATGTTTAAAACAACTCCAGCACTGTCGTACAGGTTGCAATAGTAAGCAACTTCGGCATTGTCGTACATGTTGCTTATGAGTCATACATATTGTATTAGATGCATTAAAAGCTCATAAACCTGCACCCTGGTGTTAGTGTTCCCACCCGTGGCCAGGCCACAGTCATTCACGTAATGTTCACCTCTCGCACCATACGCTCACCTTGAATTCAAGGTAGGTGCACAGGCCTGTCGTACATACCACTATAGGTGGTTCCGACTCGTAGGTGACTCTTCACGTGATAGTAGCACTTGAGCGTATACATTTACACCCAGTCCTGTTGTACAGACCACTACTGTGGTTTCGACTCGTGTGCAGGCGTAGTGCTGTATAGGTCACTAGAGGTGACTCCGGTTTATGTGCTAGCAATGATTAATGAAATATGAGTACAGTCGTACAGGTCACTAGAGTTGACTTCGACTTATATGCTAGCCATGATTGATGAGATAAGTGATGAATATGTGATGAGCTAGCATATGTAATGAATAAGAGACGAGCTAGCATATGTGATGAGTATGTGATGAGCTAGCATATGTAACGAATAAGAGACGAGCTAGCATATGTGATGAGTATGTGATGAGCTAGCATATCTAATGAATAAGAGACGAGCTAGCATATGTGATGAGTATGTGATGAGCTAGCATATGTAACGAATAAGAGACGAGCTAGCATATGTGATGAGTACGTGACGAGCTAGCATATGTAATGAATATGTTATGAACTGGCATATGTGATGAGATATGGGTAAGTTGTACAGGTCACCCTAGGTGACTCCGACTTGCGTACTAGTATGAGTTATTAATCTCATGATTATTTGATATTATTGATGAAATGTTGTGTTGTGGTATATTATGATTTTTCTGGAAACTATACATGTGTTGTAGTGAGGGATTATAATTGACACACCCCGTCCCGAAGGAGGGCATGCTGGCCGTCACGTGAGAGTGACGTAACCATTTACGCAGTTCGGAAGCTTTAAAAATTCAATTACTAAGATGAAACAACCGAGGGTAAGTCCTACTTTTGTGAATTCTGTCAGAACACCGTTGGATTCCTCGTGGCCACCCAAGCTCTGCTATCTAAAACTTGGAGGGGCGCAAAACAAAATTGAGTGGGTCAGTAAAACAAAGTTTTTCGAAAACTTTTCATTTAAAGCATTTCTAACCCCTCGCTGTAAAACCTGTATACTTTCCCAGAAAATAGCATAATAGCATATAACTTTTCATAAATCTCAAATCATCAATCTTTCTTAAAACCAGAAAGTATGCCATGCTATAAATGTCAAAACATAATGAATGATGCATCAATGTAACAGGTGACATAATGAATTAACCGGAGACCCTGCAGTTGGTCCTGTATGGTTAATTTTATAGCTCAACATCCAATCCAACTGGAGTCACCTCGGTGACCTGTACAGCACTACATTGCACATGAATCGGAACTACCTTAAGTAGTCTATACGATAGGAATGGTGTAATAATACGCTCTAGTGCTTCTCTCATCAATCATCTATGCACATAATCTAAAGTCACCTACTAGTCGGAACCACCTCTAGTGATCTGTACGACTAGCATGTCGGAACCCTCTCATGGTCTGTACGACATGCACCTACTTGGATCCAAGGTGAGCGTGCGGTGCGGGTGAATAATATAAGCACTAACACCATGATTGCAGGTTATGAGCTATCCACATAATATACATCATCAATGATTCACATGAATAACATAAAACTCACCTGATACTCACCTGTGCGTCCACAGCACCAATTCACATATATATATGCATCAATTATCAATTCATATAATTCATATCATGCATGCATGGCATTTTAGAAACATACTTTCATTAAAACTCAATTTCTGGGAAATTTCATAGCATATAGGTATAAACAGAAAATACTGCCCTCTCACCTGGAGTTCGCCCTACAACTCCCTAGCACAACACATCAAGGCGTCATGACGATCGGCGCCTAGAACAATAATCAAATCCAACCTCAGAAATCATATCGATAGAATATATAACTTATATAAAACACGTCACTACGTAGTTCGATCCGGAAGATCTGCAACTCCGATTTCAAATCCATAACTTCCAGAGGTCCACAATATACCTCTAGGAAAACATCCTAAAATTTCATTACCATCCAACGGTCGGATCTCCGTCAATTTCCAAAACCAAGTGACGGTTAACATTCTATTTTATGAACTTACAACTCCAATTCCGGAAGATCCGTAAATTGGATTCCAGATCCGTAAGTTCCTATAATCCTCAAATATTACGTATTACAACGTATCAAAGTTTGGTGACGATCCAACGGTCGGATCGTTAATTCACATTTTCACCAAATCACGAATCGAAACGAACTTAGGTTCAATTACTCAATTTACGTCCATCAATTATCAAAACTGAACCTAGAACCTTAAACACATGCTAAGAATGACATTGGCGGGACATTGGCCACGCGCCGCCGCACGGGCCGCCGCGGGTGGCGGTTGGCCGTCCCAGCTCGCCGGAAAATCCAACTATTTCCAAAAATTCTCAAAAAAATACAGAATTGAAGATCTCAAAGAGTAGAGTAAACTTTATACCTGTGGCCAAGGCCAATTTGGCCTGGAAGAGCTCCAATTTCACCAAAACCGTGAAGAACCCTAGAAATGGGTGTGATTCGATTCGGCCTTCAAACTTGCTCTGACGCCTCCACCACTGCATGGGCTTTGTTCCTGGGTTCTAAGGGAGTCTAGTGGTGGTTGCAATTTGCTGGATTACCTTCACGATCGTCGGATTTTGCCATAGCACCCTCGGAACCCATATTTTCGTTCTACTCGAATTCAAGCTCAAATCCCATAAAATTAGGTTGGGAATGGAAGAGGAAAGGACTAGGGGATGATTGGGGATGGTTTCTTAGTCCAATTTCATGAGAAATCCGGTGGAAAACCACCGGAAAATATGAAGGAATGGGGATGGGTGCACACGGGTCGCGGGTTGGGGAGCCCGTTTCCTCCTTTCCCCCGCACGCCACTCTCCCTCCTTTCCCTCCTTTCTTCTCCCTCTGATTGGTCCTCCACTTTCTCTTCTTTCTGGTTGGCTCAACTCCTCCCTCTCTCCTGTTCCGATTGGGCAACTTTGCCCTTCTCTTTCTTCTTCTTCTTCTCTTTTTTTCTTCCTTTCCCGTCACATACACACACACACAAAACCTTTCTACATCTTTTTATTTTTTATTTTTCTTTCCCTTACATCCAAGCCATCCATTTCAGATTTCCTTTAATCTGGGCCATCCAAATTTTTAATAATAAAATTCATAAAACGCCCAAACTTCAAACTTTAAAATCTTTTTCATTATAACTCCAAATCACGAACCGTCTGCGCCCACGCTTCTGTAGCGACGAATACTACGAGGATATGTCAAGAAAATAAATCTTAGATGGCACGACACGGCAATTAACCTCGAATAACGCGCGTGCCTAAAAGGGCATTTTTGGTAAAATCCTTTATTAAACTTTAAAAACTTCTTAAAATTAGGGACGGGCTGTCACAATAATGTTTTACATGGTTTCTATTAAAACTTTACTTACAGGGCCACTCACCATTATCTTGTCTTCACCCTCGAGGTTTTATTAGTTGAGCTTTCTTATCGTCGAAGATTCGTGGCGATTCTTAGTATTGGAGATTATTTCGAGGTTACGATTCTTAATTCACTCTTCTGTACTTGCTTATGCTCTAACGTCACGTGTGAAGTGGGTTCGTTCCCGCTCACCGGTGCACTCTGATATTTAGGCACTCTTAGGTTTAAATTTATTCACAATCTTCCACATCATCACATTCTATGGCTTCGTCACCTTCCAGGTGTCGGCCAGCACAGCTCGATTCGGAGTCCTAGTGGACATTCCGGGTCGGGGTGTGTCATGAATGGCCTCTTTCCCACAAGGTGGGAGTTTATATGCCTTTAAATATATAGTTTAGTGAAACGACTTCAAATGTCCGTAACTATACCGCTATAATCTGAACTCGCAAACGGCTTTCGCCTATGCTTTCGTAGCTTCAAAATTTATTCGGAAACATTAATTGTGACTTCGAATGGTCAACGAAAGTCAAACATCCTCGCCTCTAAAGGCATTTTCGTAAAATCACTATTTTAAAATTTATAAAACTTAAAATTAGGGACGAGTTGTCACATATAAGGGCGATTATTATTCACAAATATATATTATTTATTTATATATGCCTTGTAAGTGTTTAAGTGTGCACTTTGTAAGTTTGTTCTTTGAAAGTAAAACGCCATGTTTAACTCTAATAATTTAATTTCAAATGCAAAGCAAAGAATTATGAAACAACATTATAAATTACATAATCAAATGATTACTTTTAATTACCTGATGGTCCAAATAATAACATGTTAATCACATTTGAAATTTATTAATAATAAAATGTTATTACCTTATTGGCTAGATTATTGCCATTTTGATAAATTGATTATGCTTTTGTGAGGGCTTCTTGCCCAGATTTTAACTCTCTATGTTGACTTACTTAGATGTTTGCATATACTCAATAGAGATAGCTCAGACCTGGATATGCGTTGAATCAGCTTGACAAATTGTGCATGAATCTTCTTCCGTATTTGTTGCATCGTCATCTTCTTTTTTTTCCTTCTATTTTTAACAATCAAATTACTCCTGACCGTTTGATATTTTTTACTGTTGAATATGACGCACCAGAACGTGCCACATGGTGTAGCGATAACTTTTTAAATTCTTTACCATTGAAAATCCAACAGTCTAGATCATCAGGTCGTTGGAAATCCAACGGCTCTCATCGTGCCACGTCATAAAGCCGTTAGGCTCTTCAATTAGTGTTGCAACAAGGCCTACTATTGCAGGTTTTGTCGGCTCACACCCTGATTTTGGACATGTGTTACAAATTAGAAAAAACGTAAAGACTGTGGCTGAGTTAGCCATGCATGCTGAGGAAGGCAATGCTTAACTTACATGGGCATTTGGGCTGGCATGGCTTGGTCCACCACTTGGCCTTATTTTTTTTTATTGTCCTGTTGGAGGTGTTTTGGGCAATTGCATTGCCTTTGCCCTTGCTTATAAGCAACAGGTGGAAATGCTCTTATAGTGCCTTCAGTTTTGACATAGGCTAGCCTTGAGGGAAGCCGAGTAAGGCAATTGCCTAGAACCTCTGATTTACGAGCCCCAAATTTCTTATATATATCTATTTGGATATATATAGATACTATAAAAGAAAGATAAATAACAAAAAAATAAAATAAAAGAACTGCTTGCTTAGTGGGGGAAAAAAAACTGGTTTTTGTTAATTGTTTTCAATTTGAAACACGAAGGATGCATTTATGTTTTTTTTTTCAAATTAATTCCATATAATAGAAAAGGCCCAAGTAAAAAGACTGAGGCCATCTTCAACCGAAGGAGGGCCAGATGACTCTTTTTAACCTTATAGCCCTCTAAGAAATTATATTTTAATGAACAGTGCCAGACCATATTTCATACCATCTCCAACCGAAGGGGCCAAAGGGCCATAGGCCAAACATAGCCCTGTGACAAAAAACATCTCCAACCGAGAGGGCCAAAAGGCCATAGGCCAAACATGATTTATTATTTTAATTGAATTAATATTGTTAATTAAATTAAACTACCATATTAAAATAAGATTTTCAGACATAATTGAAGATTATTGAAAAAGGTGGTCATTTGAAAATTATTGAAAAAATTAAAGGAAAAATTATTGGAAGAGGATAGAATGTGAATAATTGAAATAAAATGAGGTAAGATGGTATGAAATTATGAAAAGTATGTGAGAAACGGTGTGAGAAAAAAATTAGAATTTTTTTAAAAAAACCCAATTCGTCCAAAAAAAATAGAGAAAAAAAAAGTGGGTTGGGCTAAAAAAAATTCGACCAAAAAAAGGTGGGATAAGCTCATCAGGCTGGCTGGCTGGAGATGGCCAGCCCGCTGGTTTGATTTGGTGGTTTTGGCTCGGTGGGGCCCACAAGCCATTTGCCCTAGTCCTCGGTTGGAGACGGTTTTTGTGTCATTTCGAGTTATTTTTAGCCCTATGACCCTTTGGCCGGATTGGTTGGAGATAGCCTAAATTATTCCCCCAAGCAAGCACATCCGAATATAATCAAGAAACCTAATCCAATAAGAATTAGGAAAATACATAGAACTATAAAAATGAATCACAACCAACACAAAACAGCACACTTCCAATATTTTGCCTCCTCTCAAACATATAAACCTCAAGGGTGCGTTTGTTGTACTTGACTATTTCTAACTGGACTAAGTACTGGTTTAGTATTGAAGTGCTTTTATATAAAGTGGGTATAAAAAAAAGCTGAGCTCAAACAGGTATTTGGTAAACACTTAAAAAACAACTTATTTTCACAGTTTTGGGTGAAAAATGATAACTAGAGAGAAATCATGATCTCAAGAACTCAAAGATTCAACAATGGAAACAGAGTGTGAAGAACAAGAGAGAATGAAATGTTAGAGAGAGAAAAGATCTTGGAGAGCAAGTTGTATTTACTGACATGAATACTTACAAAATACAAGTGATTATCCCAATATATATAGTCTTTAAAATCACAGCTGTTATATTTAGATAAAACTTAACCACTAAGCTAATCAAATGCTGAGGTGTCTAACTAACATGCTGAGGTGTCTTCTGTTAATACTACCCCTCAATCTCAGCTGGGATAACCCAGTCTGAGATTGGAACAATGACGAACAAACAAAGGACTGTGTAATCCTTTTGTTACGACATCTGCAACCTGAGCATCTGTAGGAATGTACTGAACCTCCATATCCCATTTTTTTTACTCTTTCACGAAGAAAATGAAAATTAGTGTCGAAGTGTTTAATCCGAGTGTGAAACACTGGATTAGAACACAAAACTAATGTAGACAGATTATCACAATGCAACACAGGAGCACAAGGAAGAAACATATGAAGATCATTAAGAACCAGTCGAATCCAAGCAATGTTAGATGCTACATTAACCAATGATTTATATTCAGCCTCTGTTGAACTCCTAGACACACTGCCTTGCTTCTTTGACTGCCAAGAAATGAGATTAGATCCCAGGAAAACAAGATACAATTGTTGATCGTCTAGTATTGATGTCAGCTGCCCAGTCAGCATCACTATAGGGAAGCAACTCCAATTTTCCAGTAGCTGAATAAGTAATGCCATAGGTCAAAGTACCTTTCAAATACCTAAGTATGCATGGCTTCACCAAACAGAAATGATCTTCAGTTGGGTTATTCATGAATTGACAAGCATAATTGACTGCATATGCAATATCTGGCCTAGTAAAGGTCAAATATTGCAATGCACCAACCAAACTTCTATAAACTGTGGGATCAGATAATGGTTCTCCTTCATCCTTCAATAACTGTGTATGAGGTTTACTAGGAGTGGAACAAGGCTTACAATGCACCATACTTGCCTTATTAAGAAGATCAATGACATACTTTGACTGCCTAAGAAAAATACCCCCATTTTCTCTGTAGGTAACTTGAAGTCCCAGAAAATAAGTGAGTTTGCCCATGTTCTTCATGTCAAATACAGAGGCCAAATCATCAATTAATTGTGGCACTAACTTAGAACATGAGTCTGTAATAATAATGTCGTCGACATATAGAAAAAGAATTACTACATCACCATCACAGAATTTCACAAACAAGCTCGGATCATAGTGAGAAGAGTGAAACTTCAAAGTAGGAAGATAACTGGTAAACTTTGCATTCCAGGCTTGTGGTGCCTGTTTTAAACCATACAAAGATTTGAGAAGTTTGCAAACATGGTTAGGATATAAAGGATCTTGAAACCCTTGAGGTTGTTTCATAAACACCTCTTCTTGTAATTCACCATGTAAAAATGCATTTTTCACGTCTAATTGCCTTAAGTCCCACTTATGCATAGCAGCAAGAGATAAAACAAGCCTAACTGTAGTATGTTGAACAACCGGGCTAAACGTTTCTTCATAATCCAAGCCTTGTTATTGACTATATCCTTGTGCAACAAGTCGAGCCTTGTACCTCAATATCTTACCATCTTGATCTTTCTTGATTTTATACACCCATTTGCTACCTATGACATTTTTATTTTCCGGATAAGGTACCAACTCCCAAGTACCTTGTTTGTGAAGAGCATTAAATTCTTCTGTCATAGCATTGCGCCAGTGCTCAGATAAAACTGCCTTTTTATAATGAGAAGGCTCAGAAGAATCATAAGTATCCAACACAGAAGTAAAACCACAAAAGACTACATCATCAGTATGTGAAAGAAGGGTAAACTCATTATCAGATAAAGATGCATGATAAGCTGCATAGTTCCTTCTTTGGATTGCACCACTTTTCAACCTTGTAACCATATTATGATCAGAAGAAACAACTATTACATTACTAAGCACAATAGTGTTAGACACATCATGTTCATGATTTCAATGAGTAATTTGAGTATCAAACTCTGTAGATGTATGAGATGGCTCAGGAAAAGAAGAAGATACCTGAGTTGGGGTCTGAGCATGGACAAGCAACACTTGAGAGGAAGAAGGAGTTGCTAGTAGAGTAGTAACTTGTGCTGAGATGCTATCTAAACTGGCAGATACACTGGAACTTTGAGAAGACAAAGATGGCACTCCCATATCTGATGACTGTTCCTCAAACTCATTCAAATGCCTTGGTAAGACAACAGGCACTATGGTAGGAGATAACTTTTGTAAAGTGGAATCAAGTACAGATGAAATAGCTGAACTCATTGTTGTAGAACAAGAATCTTTAAAAGGAAACTTACTTTCATCATGTATCACATGCCGAGATAACAACAACCTCCTTGTAGTTTTATTGTAACACAACACCCCTTTATAACCAACATAATAGCCCAAAAATACACACTTCTAGCTTGCAACTTATTAGCAGTATAGGGTCTTAAGTAAGGGTAAACAACCGTACCAAAAACCTTAAGATTTGCTAGAGAATGAGACTGGCCAAACAACTTAGCATAAGGAGATGATATTTGTAAATTTTGGCAAGGCATTTGATTGATAAAAAATATTGCATGACTACAAGCATGATACCAAAATTGTTGTGGTAAAGAAGTAGCACTGAGCAAAGTCACAACAGTCTCAATAATATGCCTATTCTTCCTTTCTGATAACCCATTTTGTTGGGGTGTATATGGACAGGAGGCAAGGTGCATAATACCATGTAAATCCAGAAATTTCTTAAACAACCCACTCATATATATCACCTCCCCCATCGGATTGTAATGACTTAATGGTTGTCTTAAATTGATTCACAACAAGAGTGTGAAATTTAAGAAACACATCATAGACATCAGATTTATTCACAAGTGGGAAAATCCAAGTGAACCTTGCACATTCATCAACAAAGATTACATAGTATTTGTAACCTTCAACAGAAATAGTGGGTGAGGGTCCCCATACATCAGTATGCACTTTTTCAAATGGAATACTAGACTTATTACTACTAGGACTAAATGAAAGTCTAGACATTTTACCCCGAATACATGATGAACACATCTGTGGATGTACATCTACCCCAACAGAAATATCAAAATCCTTAAGCATTTTGGATTGAACCTCATTGGTTGGATGACCAAGTCGATGATGCCAAATAGAAGACTTCACAAGCTTCCCCAAGAGAGCATGTGGTGGAGTGTCCAAAAGCTGAGAATACTGGAAAACAATGTTGTTGAGGGATGTAATATAAGTCACTACTACTACTCCTTCCTCTCTAGATGATTTTCTTTGTTGCCTTGTCCTGCACCCAAAAACCAAACTCATCAAGAATAACATAACAACGGTTATCTTTACACAGTCTATAAACAGATAATAGACTAGCAGCGAATTAAGGAACATGAAAAACCATTTGCAAAGTTAATCGCTTCAAAGGAGTGAAAATGGAACCCAAACCAGTGTTAGCAACCGGAAGTCCTTCACCATTGCCCACTATAATTCGTTCATTTCCTTCAAAAGGGGCCACCAGAGTCAAGTTATCCAAATCTACTGCCATGTGGTGTGTAGCACCTGTGTCTAGCACCCAGTTTGGTTATGAAGAAGAAGCAAAACTTGGTTGTGTTTGTGCAGTAAGAGCAGTCAGAGAAGATGGTGGTTGAGCACCCTAATAAGCATAATTGCTCCTGTGGTAGCAGTTAAGAGCAGTATGCGCTCGCTTCCCACATATTTGACACTCTGGAACTGAAGGAACAATGCTAGAACTTGCAGAATACCGAGAGTAGCAATTTGGTGCAGTATGCCCACGCTTATTACAAATCTGACATTCAAGAATCATAATAGACTTAGAACCAGTGTTGCCATTCCAATCCTACCAACTAGATCCTCTTTTTGAACCAAAACCTCAACTGTTACCAAAATTATTGGAAGGCATGGTGGAATTCTCAGAAAATCTGCCATTGTTACCTCCATTAGATCTGGGTCAATTATTAAATCTTCCATTATTGCTGCCATAATTTTGATAATTCCTCTGATTTTGAAAAGAACCATTTCCCTGTTGATGAAATGGAGGCAATTGAGATTGAGAAATTAGCCCACCATTTGGTCTGGAACCATTACTCGAAGATTCAGCATGACTTTGACCAACATAACCATAACCTCCATCAAAATATTGTGAAGACCCCTGAGAGTTTTGAGAAGCATTAGAAGATTCACCATGGCAATACATGCCGAACATTGGAAAAGTCAAAGTAGAATGAAATTCTTCAGCAGTTCTTTCAGCAGCCAACAATTGTGCCCTAAATTCCTTAAGGGAAATTGGAGTCTCACAAGCTACAATCACAGTTCGAATCATGTTGAACTCAGCAGGTAAGCCAGCCAATGTAGCTATAATTAGATCATTCACAGATACTGATATGTAATTAATTGATTTTTAAGAGCCTTAAGTCTGAGCATATACTTCTCTACACTATCAGCCCATTTCTTGATAGTGTGAAGCTCGGTCTTCAAATGATTAATTCGAGCCCTAGACACAGTAGCATACCGGTCTTGAAGATTCATCCAAGCTTCATGAGCAGTTTTGCAACCAACAACATACTCAACAGCTTCATCACCAAGTGTAGCAAGTAATAGACTCACAAGAGCTCTATCTTGTTTAATCCACTCCTTATAGGCTTTTGTAATCTCAGTAGTAATCCCAATCTCTTCAATAAACACAAACTTTGACGGACACATAAAGGAGCCATCAAAATGCTCAAATAGGTCATAACCTTCAAGAACATATCAAAATTGAAAGGACCATTTCACAAAATTATCATCTTGTAATCACATAGTTAACATGCCCAATAAATTGTCCATCTTGATAGAATTCATCGCCATGCTTCAAAAGAATTTTCGATTGAATAGCTAAACACAACAAAAAAAAAAACTATACTTTTGCAGAGAGCTTCGTGCTCAAGAAATTGATGAATAAATCGGGCTTTGTGCCACCAATGAGTATCAACAGGCTTCGTGCCACCAATGAGTAGCAACAGGCTTCGTGCCACCAATGAGTAGCAACAGGCTTTGTGCCAACAATTAACATCAAGAGGCTTCGTGCCAAAAGAAAACACAGAACAATCCACAAAACTCATCATAAACTCAAATGGTCCAGTCTTCAACAAAATCACCGCAGGGAGACAAATCACATACAAACTGCAAATAACAAGAAGCTTCGTGCTCGAATTGGAATTGATCAGATGAATGAAAAATTCACAAACAATTACTTAGAGGCTTCGTGCCCTAGAAAATTACCAACACATAATCACCGCCTTCAACAGCACAAACAGATAATTCCAGAAATTTCACAAAGATCGAACACATGTAGCATTAACCAGCAAAGAAATCGAAACCTGACGTGAAAAAAACACAAAGAAATCGATTGCCGACAACGATTGAAATTCCAGCCAAACAGCTAACGTAGCGCCGGATGAACCAACCAGGATCCTCCTCTTAGATTTATTGAAACCTAAGCTCTGGATACCATGATAACTAGAGAGAAATCATGATCTCAAGAACTCAAAGATTCAACAATGGAACAAAGTGTGAAGAACAAGAAAGAGAATGAAATGTTAGAGAGAGAAAATTTCTTGGAGAGCAAGTTGTATTTACTGACATGAATACTTACAAAATACAAGTGATTATCCCAATATATGTAGTCTTTAAAATCACAGCTGTTATATTTAGATAAAACTTAACCAATGAGCTAATCAAATGCTGAGGTGTCTAACTAACATGCTGAGGTGTCTTCTGTTAATAAAAAAAAAAGCTGAAAACGTGAAGCAGCAAAAATGAGCTTATTCTCACAACACAGCAAAAACAGTTTTTTTTCAAAGCATAGCAATACCAAACCAGCCCTAAGTTTAGGGACCAAGGTAAGCTGGCTTAGACTAGACTAAACTAAATTAACTTAGTGAAGCGTTTGGTGCAGTGCCGAACTAACAAGCAAAATAACTTTTTTTCTCTTTTTGTTTCTCTATTTTTTATTTTTAGAACATTCTTTTCTTTTCACGAAAGCTCTTCCTCTTTAGGAGTGGGCACTTAGAATCGAAAACCGAAACCGAAACACAAATCGAATCGAACCGCACCGAACAGTTTGGTTTTGTGGTTTTGAAACGGTTTCGGTTTCGAAACCGAACCGCGGCAAAGAAAACAGTTTGGTTTCGGTTTTGGTTTTTCAAAACCACACCGAAACCGAAACCGCACCATATAATAAAATTAATAAATAAATGTTATATTTTAAACTTTTAATTAGTTCAACTAGGTTACTAGACTATCATTATCATCTAGTTTTGCACTTCGACTCCTGAAGGCTGAAACACATCTTCATCTCCTTAACTCATCTTCTTAAAACTCATCTTTTCCTTAACTCGTCTTCTTGAAACTCATCTTTAATTCTGCGACCTGGTTGCTTCTGCTTGCATCTCTGCGAATCTGCGACAGTGCGACCTGGTGCAGATTTGGTGTAGATTTGGTGCTTTTTTGCTGCAGTTTTTGTTGCAGTTTTACTGAGTTTTTTTCTCCAGTTTTGGTGCAGTTTTTTGTTGCTGTTTTTCTGTTGTTTTGCGGCTTTTTTTGCAGTTTTGCTGCATCTTTTTTGCAGTTTTGCCACTGTTTTTTGTTGCATTGTTGTTGCTGTTTTTGCTGCATATTCATTAATTAATATATGAGGAAAATAAGACCGTCTTATGCATAAATATGTGTATATTTTAAATTGTACATTTTTTTTCAAAAACCAAACCGAAACCGTTTGAAAGCGCACCGAACCGAACCAAACAGTTTGGTTTCATTTCGGTTTTGGCTTTAAAACCACACCGCACCGCATCACAAAAGTTTCAGTTTTAGTTGTGGTTTCACTCGAAACCGCACTGCGTCCACCCCTGTTCCTCTTTTCTGGTTCATTTTCCTTTCTTCCCTTTTTCCAGAACCATCTCTGAACGCTCTCCCTCTTTTTTGGTTTCTTTTCCTATCTTCCCTTTTTCAAGAACACTTTCTCTCAAAAAAGCTCTCCCTCTTTCTCTCTTTATTATTATTATTATTATTTTTTTATTATCTTGAAAAGTTATTCCGCATAAATCTGTGTTTCACGATTGAAAAAGATGTGCAGATGGTGAGCTTCGGACGAACTTGATTTTGCAATTCAATTTTGGGATTTGCATTTTAAGTGTGGGTTTTGCGATTTGAATGGATTTTGTAATTCCAGCAAATTTGGGCTTTGTCTACCAGCGAGGGTGCAGGCAAGCTCGGAGTGAATCGGACGACGTCGAGACCAAAGTGCAGAGAGGACGCGACAGGAGATTCAAAACTAGCAGACGATACGATGTTGGCGACGCGAGCAAAGAGAGGAGAGGGAGGATGCGATGCAGAGAGAAGGCGAGAAGATGAAGATGCAACGAATGTCTTAGCAGTCTCATGGGTTTCTGGGTCTCGCTAAGACCTTCTAGCGGTGGAAATAATCCACGCGAGTCCAGTGAGAGTTAACGAGACCAAACAAACGCACCCCAAGTCTCTTGCAATTCTCTCTTTTCTTTCAAATTTCAATCTCTCTATTCTATTGGTGGAAATCAAATCTCACAAGATCTACAAGATTGCGATTTAAGGTAATCAAATAGAAACTATGAAATTAATGTGTTTTTCAATAATTTATTATTGTGATTTTTTAAGTCTTGTATCATCTAAGAGCAAGTCGACCCCTAAAGACTTTGCGCCAGCACCCAGCGCATTTATCCACTCAAGTAAACAGTAATAGACTCTAGTGAACAGTAATAGGCCAAATCATCTCCATCCCTAAACAAAAAATAGGCTGGTCAACATATTAAAATATTATTATTTTTTATTATAAAATAATAATTTTATTTTTACTTTTTGACTTCTTCTTCCCTTCATCTCCTGCAACTTCCCATCCCTTCCACAAAAAAAACCCGACTCTCAGAATCACTACTCCAACCCCAAAACTCCAATCCCAGAATTCCACTTTCCCAGAAAAGCTCAAAAGTTCCAATCTTAGGTGGTTGAATCGCGGGAGGCAGTCGGATTTGGAGGAAATGCACATGCAGATTTGGAGGAGCTCACGGGACGGGAAGCGGGAAGATCACGGGACGAGAAGTGGGAAGCGGGCGGAAGCCGCTCACGGCGATGAAGTAGCCGCCGCAGGTGGACAAGAGGGGGGTTTTGAGAGTGAGGTCGAGCTTGGAGGGAGATGGAAGTTGGAAGCGGATCGGTGCCAAGAGTGAGCCGGATTGCAGCCGAGCGAGGAGAGAGAGACAGCGAAGATTGTGGAGTTGCAGAGCCCCAGCGACGCCTGAGTCGTAGAGCCCCAGGATGGAGGAATATGTTATGCGGGTGTAGCCATGACGTCAACATGGCGTCAAATGAGCCGTCTCCTTCCTCTGTCGATTTTAGGCCGGCCTGTGGACTGGCTTGGGTTGGGTGCCAGTCTATTCCATGGGCTGGAGTGAATTGGCTGAGTCCCAGCTTGTTTTTTCCACTGGGTGCCGGGCTATTCCACCTCCGGTGGAACTGCTCTAAGGCATTCTATATTAATAAATTAGTGATTTTTAACCCAAAAAGCAACGTACATCAACGTACAACGTAAGATTGCCTAATTGATAAAACATAAAAAATAAAAGAAAAAAAAAACGTAAGATTGCCTAAGAACACAAGGGCCCCCTTTCATTGGCCTGCCTCATGCCTCCAAAATCTCACAGTCGGTCCTGATCCTGTTTTTACATGAGGCATAACGGTTAGTCTTTTTTACCTGTTGAAAATAAGCTATTTTCAATGCTCATTGCTCAATTTAACAATTAGTCATAAACCAAATGTGACGCCTCTTTTTGCCTAGTGATAAATTGATAATAAGGGAGAGTGAAAGGAGGTATGTGTTCGTTAGTTAGAAGAGGTTCCGGAATGACTTATTATATTCAAAGCGACATTATTGTATTTATGTATGACAAATAAAAGAGAGTTTAAAACACAAAATTTAAGAAACAAACGTTGCAACCAATTCCTCAACTCTAGAAAAACTTGAAGATAAAATAAAGACACATGTTTTTTTGGGAACAAACGATATTATTTACGCTAACGGGATGAGGGAGTGGGCTAAGCCTCACAATGAGTTAGCAATAATGTGGTTCAAATTTGCATTTAGCGAGAATCAAACCTAAGACCTCTCACTTACAAGTAAAGATGAATATCAATATACCGTAGTACTAAGTAGCAATTAAGGCACATGTTATGGTCCAAGTAGATTTGGGCGCAAGTAATCAACAACTGAAGTGAACTAGGCTATTATAGTCCAAGATAAGACTTTGGCCCAAACGAGGCTTTACCATAACCCATCATCAAAAAGCCCAAAGCAGCCTAATAACAATCATTTTCAAGTACAACTAAGCCAATTACCTCTGTTCTGATGGTCTTTAAATTTTGTGTTGCTGCTTCCGTTATTAAATTGGTGGCCGTTGATCTGTATTATTTTTCCTTTCCTTTTGTTATTTGATATTAGCCCATTCCTTCGAGAATTCCTAATTTTTCCCACACATGACCATATTATATCAATTGTATATAGTCGTTCACACATGTATTTGTGTTAATTTTTTTTAGGAAGAAAGAAGATTAAATTAAATAGAAACTTCAGTGGCACCCAAGGCCTTGAGAATAATACAAGAGAGCTTTTTTTTTGGCTTGGGGAGGAACACACCCATCCCAAATATATAAATTAGTACAATTATGCTCAAGGGAAGTGATAGCATCCACCGTGAAGTTTGCTTCGTTGTAGAAATGGTTCTATTCTACTAGCTTGAACGATGAGGCAAGCCATTTAATGTCCTAAACGATGGACTTAATTCTCCACGGTACTGCACACTTTTCAAAAACTGCATCAATGACAACCTTTGAGTCCCCTTTCCACCACAATTTTCCTGATTTGACGTTATTTGGCCAAAGCCAGAGCATCCCGGAGAGCCTGAGCTTCTGCCATGGTGATAGTGATTGGTCCAAGATGTCAAGCGAGCACGCCCCTGATGATTTTTTATTTTAAAACCCATAGCAGCAGAAGTGTCCTCCACCGACCCATCAAAATTGAGCTTATAAAAGCCTTCTGTAGGCATTTTCCATCTAATGGTGTTGCTTAGTCTTGCTTGGTTTCTGTTTCAAATTAGCCTTTAGGAAATCTTTTCCAATTATAGCCGTTGCCATCAGACAACAAGTTGGATAAGATTTAATCTGTTTAAAAACAAAATTATTTCTATCATATCACATTTGCCAACAAAGAATTAGGATTTTTCTAAGGTCAGAAATATCATTTTATCTAAAGCTAACATCCCCACTAACCAATCATTCATATTGGTAATGGGAGGGGAGGGGGGGGGGGTGGCGGTGGATGCATGTTATTACAAAGCTTCCAAACTTCTTAAGCATGATTATAGTAAACAAAACAGTGTAGTTGATCATTCTCTACAATATTGCATAAAGGGCAAAGAGTTTGGCCATTATGATGATACTTATTTAATCTCTTGTAAGTAGACAATCTATTTCTTATAAGCAACCAAGCAAAAAATTTAACTTTATGTGGAATACTAAGTTTTCACACTTTCTTGAGTAAATCTTTGAAAAGTTTACTGTGAGCATCATCAATTTGAATCCAAGTAGTTAATTTAATTGATAAATTTCCATTAAGAGATGGTCCCAGATAAACTCATCCTCCATATCATTTAAAGGGCTAGAGATGGCAAAAATTTTATTTGCTACATCGTTAGGCAGCAATGGAAGGATTAACTCATTGTTCTATATTTTCTCTACCATCACATCACTAACTTTCATATTTTAATTTAAAGAGTTTATTAATTGATCTTGAATAAGAGTGGACAATGGGAAAGGAAAAATTTAGTTATGGGACCAAAACAGTATGTTTTTACCATTTCCAACAATCCATCTCATTCCATTTTTAAGGATAGGTTTACTAGCCCTTAACATGACTCTAACATTCATGATAGAAGATAGCGTGGAGACCATCAGGACTAGGAGCTTTTAAGCTCCCAATAGCTTTCACAGCCTAAAAATTTTTAGCCTCAATTACAGGCCTTGTGAGCAAATTGTTGTTGTACTGAGATACAGGATTTACAACACTTAGAGCAAGTCCACCCATGGTGGTTGCTCGGGGGACAGGCTCCAGGAAGGGGCCCGAGGGCCGGTTGGTAGGCCTCCAGCCTTGGAGAGCCCGAGTGAGGGTGGGAGCCCGAGGGCCGGCGGGGGGGGGGGGGATGGGGGGTGGGGAATCGACAGGCTTGTGGCCCGAAGCCCGTGACGTCAGGCCTGGGTCCGGCCTTTTTTTTTTTTATTTTTTTTGTGTCAGGTGGGTGCCCCTCACTCGCGAGTGGGGGCGCGTCGCCCGACATGAATTCAGGGCACGGGCTCGTGCGCCCAGAAAACCCAGTTACCGTTGGGAAGCCACGTGGCTTCCCACGGTTCGTTCGATCCCAACAGCTCTTTAATACGAGCCGTCCGATTTGCAACGGTAATAAAAAAAACCTGATTTTATATCAACCATTCGATCTGAGATCAACGGTTGATATTAATTTGCTTTATAAATTAAAAAAAAAAGAAAAAATAGTTTTAAAATTAAGAAAAGTTACCGTTGTGACACGTGGCACAATTTGGAGTGTTGGAATTCAAATTTTTTAAAATTCAACCGCAGAGATTAATTATTTGAATAAATATTTTAAAAAAATTGTAAAAAATTCGAAAAATTTGTAAAAAATTGTTTTTACTTTTCTATAAATACCACTTCTTCTCCATCTACCTTACACCACAATTTCATATTTTCTCAACTACTTTCAATCAAATTCCTATCTTTCGCTCAAAGTTTCAATCCAATTTTTTTCCACAAAATGACTACTGATGCAGGTACGAATTGGTCGCTTCTTGAAGATGTTGCGTTGTGCACTAGCTGGGTTGAAGTTACTCATAATTCCCTTACGGGTAATGAGATGCAGTTGCGAGAAATGTGGAGTTTAATTCGTACCAAATTTCTTGAGCAAATGAGTGGGAAAAGAACCAAAGAATCGATATCCAGTCGTTGGAAAATACTTAGCCATTCCTTTAGTACGTGGAGAGATGCCTTGACACAAGCTAGTAGTAATGTTCGAAGTGGGGCAAATTATGCGGATGAGGTAAGAATATATTATAATTATTTGTTTGTATTATTATTTTGTTACCTAATTTGATTATAATTATTTGTTTGTATTATTTATTTGTTACCTAATTTCATTATTATTATTTGTTTGCATTATTTATTTGTGACCTAATTTCATTATTATTATTTGTTTGTATTATTTATTTGTTACCTAATAATTTCATTATTATTATTTGTTTGTATTATTTATTTGTGACCTAATTTCATTATTATTATTTGTTTGTATTATTTATTTGTTACCTAATAATTTCATTATTATTATTATTTGTTTGTATTATTTATTTGTTACCTAATAATTTCATTATTATTCATTTGTAGCAACTTCAAGCACAAGCATGGTATGCTGCCAAAATCAAATCAAGAAACAAATCATTCCACCGGTGGGAATGTTGGAATATTGTTAAAGATTGTCCTAAATTCAAAGTTGTGCCTGTTGGTGCAGAAGTATGCATGAACAACACCCCTCTACAAAGGGGATTGGGCAAGGACGTTGAGATCATTTTGAGCCCCCGGAACCCCGAAAAAGGCGTGCCATATCCATGTATCAAAAGATGCCAATGCCTCCAAAATGATAGATTTTGCTCATTTTCTGTCCCCATATGCGCCTTGCCATGCACTTGGACAGTTTTTCCACGTCCAGTGCATACAATCGATGCTTCCTATCATCCCAGGAAAACCTCACATCTCGCCTTTCTTCAGAAGCCTTTGCAAGTCCATGTGAGTAGGTTTTCGGAGGTACTCTGCGGTGTACAAAGATTCGACTGCTCCGCAAAACCTCATCAGGGCCTCAAGAATGGTTGATTTCCCCATCCTCGTTATCTCATCCACTTGGTTTGCAGATGCTCCATACGCAAGCATCCGCAACGCAGCAGTGATTTTTTGCTGAGGCAGGAGACCCATAACACCACAAGCATCATTCTTTTGCACAAAGTAAGAATCATGGTTGCAAACATCAGTCATGATTCTGTTGAACAAATGTCGTTCCATTCTAAAACGGCGTCTGAAGTACGTATTAGGAAATGCACTGTTATGGACAAAGTAATCGTCCAACAGCTCTTCACCCCGTCGTTGCCTGCTTCTATCAAGGTTTCTTGAACGGCTGGGCCTGCATATATGAGCAACAGTCTGGATGACTCGACGGGAATGTGAGGCTCTGGCCATTCTTGTTTCTTCATCTCTCCTTCTACGCTCCTCATCCTCTTCCATCTCATTTTTGGCTATCTGAAGATTGAACATTCCTTCAGATTGGTTAAACAATTCTTCCTCTTGCTGATCGATTTCCCACATCATCCTTGATGAAGAAGAATACATTGTAAGGATGGATGGTGAAGAAGAAGCAGAAACTATGAATAATGAGATAGAGATGTTGAGAAAATTGGTGTGAGATTTGTGAGGATGGATGGTGGATTATATGGACGATTAAGAAAGGATTGGATTGTAGATAAGGCCACGTGGCATGCCGTCATTCGTTAAAAATCTGATCGAAATCTATCCTCAAAGATTTTGAAAAGATAATGACACGTGGCACGATCGTATTGGATAAAAATCTTATCGAAATCAATCTCCAATAATTATCTTTTCGGATAATGACACGTGGCGCAATTTTGAACGAGTTAAAATCTGATCGAAATCTATCGTCAAAGATTCTCAAAAGATAACGACATGTGGCACGATGACATTGGATAAAAATCTTATCGAAATCCATCGCTAAATAATTGTTTTTTTTTATAAAATGACACGTGGCGCAACGAGAACAATTTAAAAAATCTTATCCGAAATTACAAATAATTTTATTTTGTATTATTTAAACAAACAAAAAAAACTAATATTTTATTGCCTATTGCCAGGGGGAGGGCTCCAAGGGTGGAGATGCAAATGGCAATTACTGTTAATTAAGGGCAGTTACTATTCATTAAAGGCAGTTACTGTTCAATAGGGTGGATTCAATAGTGGATTGCCAGGGGGAGGGCTCCATGGGTGGAGTTGCTCTTATGGATTCATCCACCTTATTATCTTTGTGACTTTGAATGGTGCTGGTGAGCCTTTGTTTAAACTTTTGAATAAATAGATCCTCCATACGTTTACCTTTTGTTTCCCACCAGTTACCATGATCATCTTTAATTTTTATGATTTCATTTCTTCTTTTCCTTATAGTGGTTTAGGTATGGAAGTACCTGGTATTTCTATCCCCAAGCTGCAACCAGTTAGCCTTAACTCTTTGAGCCCAGAGAATTTCGTCATCCATGTACAAAGCAACAAGGGAATCATTTAATTTCCTTTCCTTCTCCAACCAATCATTCCTATTAGGATTCTTCATACAGTCCTGAACAGTTGCCAGTTCACTTAGGAGCTGTTTTATCTTCTTTGTCACATTACCGAAGATATTTTTACTCCATGCTTTCGCTTTGAATTTAAAAGAATTAGCACAAGCTCTGAACATATCGTTTAGATGACCCTGGAAATTGGCCAACCAACTTTCTTTAACCAAATTAGTACAATAAGGATCATTAAGCCAAATAGCTTCAAATTTGAAATTTGTTTAGAAGTTAGCAGTCTTGTCCAAAAAAGTTAGTTTAACGGGGCTATGGTCAGAGCCAAAAATAGGAAAGTTAGGCCATCTTCAACCGATGGCTGGCCAGAAGGCTCGTTTTAGCCCTCTAGCCCTCCAAGATCCTCCAAGATATTAATATTTTAATGAACAGTACATGACCATATTTGCCTCCATCTCCAACCGATGGCCAGAGGGCTCGTTTTAGCCCTGTCACAAAAAACCGTCTCCAACCGAGGGCCAGAGGGCCATAAGGCCAAACATAATTTATTATTTAAAAACTACAACTTAAAATAAAATGAAACAAATTTTGTGAAATAGAAGTTATAGGAAAAAATGGAATTTAAAAAAAATATGAAACAAATTTTGTAAAATAAAAGTTATAGGAAAAAATAGAAGTTATATGAAAAATTTTGTAAATAAAAAATAATAATAAAATTGTAAAAAAAAAAAAAAAAATCCAACGGCTAGTCAGCTAGCTGTTGCATTTGAATTCTTTCTTAAGAAATCCTGTCGGTTATAACCGATAGGAATACATTCTATTATTTAGTATAAATGTATTACTGTCGGTTGTAATACATTTATATTAAGTAATATAATGTATTCATGTCGGCTATAACCGACAGAAATAACAAAACATTAAAAAAAAAATGGCCAGCCCCGGGCTGGCTGGCTGGTTGCATGCAGCCAGCCCTCCAGCCCTCTCCAATTCCGTGGGGCCCTCCCAGATTCCAGAGCCCTCTGGCCTAGCCCTCGGTTGGAGACGGTTTTCGGGCTATTTTCGGCCCTCTGGACCCTTCGGCCATCTCCAACCGATGGTTGGCCAGAGGGTTCGTTTTAGCCCTCTGGCCCTCCAAGATTCTCCAAGATATTAATATTTTAATGAACAGTACATGGCCATATTTGCCTCCGTTTCCAACCGAGGGCCAGAGGGCCAGAGGGCTCGTTTTAGCCCTTTCACAAAAAACCGTCTCCAACCGAGGGCCAAATGGCCATAGGGCCAAACATAATTTATTATTTAAAAACTACAACTTTAATTCATATTGTTTGATGTTGTTTCATGTTACTTAATTTAATTTAATGTTGTATAATGGCTTAGGAAGTTCTAGGAAAAAAATAGAATTTAAAAAAAATATGAAACAAATTTTGTGAAATAGAAGTTATAGGAAAAAAATGGAATTTAAAAAAATATGAAACAAATTTTGTGAAATACAAGTTATAGGAAAAAAATGGAATTTAAAAAAAAATATGAAACAAATTTTGTGAAATAGAAGTTATAGGAAAAAAAATTGGAATTTAAAAAAAATATGAAATAAATTTTATGAAATAGAAGTTATAGGAAAAAATGAAATTATAAAAAAATATGAAACAATTTTTGTGAAATAGAAGTTATAGGAAAAAAATGGAATTTAAAAAAAATATGAAATAAATTTTGTGAAATAGAAGTTATAGGAAAAAATAGAAGTTATATGATAAATTTTGTAAATAAAAAATAATAATAAAACTGTAAAAATTTTTGTAAAATAGCCGTTGTATTCAATTTTTTTCAAACTATATGTGTCGGTTATAACCGACACTATTTGCAATTCAAATTAGTATTTGTGTCGGTTATAACCAACACTAATACGAATTAATAAATATCACAGTAGCCGTTAGCTTTAATTCATTATATTCTATACTATTCCTGTCGATTTTAACCGACAGGAAATCCAACACTTAAAAAAAAAAAATTGGCCAGGCAGGGGCTGGCTGGCTGGCTGGAAGTGGCCAGCCCTCCAGCCATCTAGCCCTCTCCGATTCCGTGGGGGCCTTTTAGATTCCAGAGCCCTCTGGCCTAGCCCTCGGTTGAAGATGGTTTTCGGGCTATTTTCGACCTTCTGACCCTCTGGACCCTTCGGTTGGAGATGGCCTTAGGTCATCTCCATTTAAAGGGACTAGAGGGCCAAAGGGCCGAAAATAGCCCAAAAACCGTCTCCAACCCAGGGCTAGGCCAGAGGGCTCGTGGAATCTGAGAGGGTCCCACGGAATCTGAAAGGGCTGGCCAGAAAAATGATTAATCCTGTCGGTTATAACCGACAGGAATGCTTAAGCTAAAATTCAAATGCAACGGCTAGCTGACGTCAGCTAGCCGTTGCATTTGAAATTTTTTTTACAGTTTTATTATTATTTTTTATTTACAAAATTTTTCCTATAACTTCTATTTTTCATATTTTTTTTAAATTCTATTTTTTTTCTATAACTTTTATTTTATAAAATTTGTTTCATATTTTTTTTAAATTCCATTTTTTCCTATAACTTCTATTTCACAAAATTTGTTTAATTTTATTTTAACTTCTATTTTTTTTCCTATAACTTCTATTTCACAAAATTTGTTTCATATATATATTTTTTAAATTATATTTTTTTCCTATAACTTCCTAAGCCATTATACAACATTAAATTAAATTAAGTAACATGAAACAACATTAAACAATATGAAACAACATTAAATAACATTAACCAACATACAAATTATACAACATAAAAAAAACATTTAACAACATGAAACTTACAACATTTTTAAAAACATAAAACTTAAACGCCTACTCCATGCTTCTTTTGGCCCAAAGATGTGCAACAAGATCCTGTTGTAGGTACTTGTTTGTGGCACGAGAACGTATCATTCTATAGCGCCTCATGTACTCATTTATAGAGATACTATCAGTTCTTGGATTGAAAGGCAAACTTGAATTGAAAAAGATTGAATTGAAAGAGATTGAATTGAAATAGATTGAATTCAAAGTTGTGTGAATTATAGCCCAATATCCACCCTATTTATAGCAAAAATAAATTCAAATCCAACGGCTAGCTGACGTCAGCATGAAGTCAGCTACCAACTACTAGCTGACGTCATGCTAATGTCACTTAGCCGTTGGATTTGAATTTAAGTTGTAGTTTTTAAATAATAAATTATGTTTGGCCCTACGGCCCTCGGTTGGAGACGACTTTTTGTGACAGGGCTAAAACGAGCCCTATGGCCCTTTGGCCCTCGGTTGGAGACGGAGGCAAATATGGCCGTGTACTGTTCATTAAAATATTAATATCTTGGAGGACCAGAGGGCTAAAACGAGCCCTCTGGCCAACCCTCGGTTGGAGATGGCCTTATGAACCCTATACTTGGGGAATGTATACAACCACTAAGAGTTGGCCATAACTCTATCAAGCTTTTCAAAGATAACAATATTGTCTTTATGACTATTAGTCCACGTAAAAGGAACTCAAGAAGCATTAAGACTTGAAAGGCTCCTCGATTCTGGAAGTCCACAAATTGTAACATGTAGTTTGTGACTACTCGTTGATCCCTTACTTTTTCATTTAAACTAGTAATGGCATTAAAATCTCTAATTAGCATCCAAGGTTGATTACCGGGATATGTGTGTCATTCAATTTCACATAAAAGATGTTTTCAATCCGTAGATATGATACAAATAATTAGCCAATGCACAATTTCCTGCTAATGTCCCCCATAAGGTTGGCAAACACTTTTTCTTCACAATAGGCCTTGGAACCAACCCCCTGCAGCAACAATAACCAAACCTTTCGGGGATCTAATGGAACAATGTTTGCAGCTTCAGTTAACAACGTTTCTTTTGCAATGCCAACGTGTAGATTTTCTAGCTTTAAGTTTCAATGTATTTTCATATATTCAAATGTACAAGTGACAAGGTATATATGAGAGAGGAGAAGAAGAAGAGGTCCGGATAGTTAGCTACTGCAAGCAGCTGGCTAGGAGGAAGAAAAGAAGGCTGTCTATCACAACCAACTAGAGCTAACCTACTTAACCCAATCAGTCACCTTCCTTAGATCAAGGATACACTAATCAATCACTTCCCTTAAATTAAGGAAAAACTGATTTACAACAATATAGCTTAAGCTTACCCTAGAGATCGTTGACAAAAAAAAAAAAAAGCTTACCCTAGAGATACACCCTAAACCCATCGGGACACACTTCATTCCTTCAACACAACGACTGCTCTACTTCAAGCGAACTTCTCCAGGCAATCGAATGGGGTTTAGAGCCCTGACTTTCCAAGCAGTCCTATAATCCCACTTAACTAGAGCCCTGACTTTCCAAGCAGTCCTATAATTCTATTTGACTATACAGGCATCCCAATTAATGATACTATGGTGGTACAAAGCTAATGGTACTTCCATAGAACAATAGGGCGGAGTTGGTCATGCAGGACACAAGCATTCTGGGCGCCGAAAGCGACCCTTTTCATCCGCATGGATTTAATTTCTTTGTTGTTGGCTAACGGTTCGGGAATTGTGACCGGAATAAGGACTCTGCAAACTTTAATTTGATCGACGCCGTTGAAAGAAATACCGTGGGTGTGCTGTCTGGTGAATGGGTTGCCATACGATTCCTAGCAACTAACCCCGGTGAGTTAATTAATAAAGAGCACTACTATTATACACTATTTTACAATCCGAGTATTTATTCATATTCATTTATATTCTGTTATATATAGTATATACCATTGCTAGTTTAAGCACAAAAACAATAAAATCAAGAAGGATGACTGCTAAAACAAATTTTAACAAAGATTGTAGCCTAATTAGAAGTGTTTTGAAAAATATTTTTACAGACATATGATTCTTGCATTGCCCTTTGGAGATCCATACCAGTTGGGGCTTGAAGATGGCTTGGATAGTCCTACATGGAAAGCTTTCTAACCAGAAGTTGCTTTCTCACATGTTAATGTTTTACTCAATCCGAGCTACATTTTTTAGATGAGAACTTGCTGCTATTATTTTGTAACCCTTCTTTTATAACTGACAATTAAAATTTTCTTATGTATTGTCCAATTAATTATGTTTCAATAATTCTTGTACCGATTCCTAGCTAGGGAGTTTTTGTTCATTCAAGTTTTTCCATATGGAGTTGAGGGAAGAAAAAAGGTTGAGGTGACACTCTGCAAGGTTTCAAATATTCTAAGGTAAGAGAAGCTGAATATGAAAGTAGGGATACTGTTCCACGGCGTATCTGATAGGTAATTGTGTTTAATTTTTTGGTCTTTCTATGTCAACCCAAGTAGACAAATTACATAAACTAAGGATATGAAGTTGCAATAATGCTAAAAAAATCTGCAACTAACAGTTTATATTTGAGTAATAACGATGCTGAATTTTTAGAGAAACAAAATTAACTCATCTTCGTGTTGTATATCTATGTCCACTACAATGTAGGTGTCTATCTACGACATTGCCCTAAACCAAAAAAAGAAATGAAAAGGAGCACCAATCCACCAGAAACAATTGAGCTATTTACTGACACAGCTGCTGTTTCTGAAACAGAACTGCATTTGCTTGACCTAATTGTAGAAACAAATTACAAACTCACTAGACATTAATCTATTTAATTAACTAGTTAATCGAAATGAATATTAGATTTATTTACTGTAACAGCTGCTGTTTCTGAAACAGAACTGCATTTGCTTGACCTAATTGTAGAAACAAATTACAAACTCACTATACATTAATCTATTTAATTAACTAGTTAATCGAAATGAATATTAGATTTAATTCTCCATTTATCTTTTAGATCTTCACTTATTCCTAGAAGTCATCAAGTAAATAAATATCAAACTTTACTTCAATTGAGTAGGTACAATTCCACAGTAGCCAAACGCAGCATAATCCCATAAGCAAGATTAAAAATACTAACCCCAAAAATTAGTGAGCCTGACGATGAAATAATATATATATATATATATATATATATGTGTGTGTGTGTGGGGAAATTTGGAAAGGACTTGGATTGTCTGCCCTCCCATTTCGGTGCCCTTCCCGTGCCCTCCTGTTTTGTGTGGTCACGGTTAAGCCACGTCAACATTTTATATTGTTTTTTTATAAAAATAATAAAATAAAAAGAAATAGTAATATAAAATGTTGACGTGGCTTAACCGTGACCACACAAACAGAAGGGCACGAGAAGGGCACCGAAATGGGAGGGCAGACAATCCAAGTCCATTTGGAAAAGCATATTTTAGATCTCATAAAGAATTATAGCCATTATTTTAGTTTTATGATAATTCTAACCAAAACTTAATGTAAAAGAACTAATATACCCTTAATGACAAAAAAATTCCCCATTGCTCTTAACCATAACAACAATTAATTGAGATCTTGAAGCATAAAAGAGGTAGCCTCTTGAATACTACCCAATACCCCTACTCTTGAACCCCTCCATTTCCTACACTCTTTTTTAATCAATATATATATATATATATATATATATATATATATATATATATATATATATATATATATATATATATATATTGCATATTTATGCGACTTAGTTAGCTTTTTCTTGCATTTATGTTATTAGTTCCAAGTTATTTTAGTATTTTAAGCTATTTTCGTGTGTTTGTAGGTCCAAAGGGCTAAATAGCAAGAAAGTGCATTTTGGTGACTTTTGGAGCATTTTTTGGTGCCTTTTGGAGCATTTTTTGGCTTGGAATGGATAGCACATGCTTGGAGCAAGGTGGATGGATGAAATTGAAGACTAAAGAGGCTAGGAATGTGTTAAAGAGAAAGAATAATTAATTTAAAGAAGATACGGAGCTCAGCAAGAAAAGAGGAAACATTAGTCAAGTTACCTTATTTTGTTCCAGCACTTTCCTAATCCTAATCCAACTAAGTTTCAGCTGAAAGGAGGGTTCCCAAATATATTAGGACACTTAAATCTTTTGTTTTCAATGTTTAAGTTTAATTATTTTTGTTTTGCGAACATGAGGAGCTAAACTCGTTTTAGCTAGGGGGAAATTCAAAGCCATGAATATATTTGCAATATGAATTGATTACTTCCAGTTGTGATTCTATAAATTGTGAATGCAATTTACTTAACTGTTTGATTCAGAACTTGTTCTTGTTTGTGGATTAAGGATGCATACTTAGTTTGCATGCATGAATTTGATGCTAGCATATAAGGGAGTTTCATGATAGAATTAAAAGCACACCACAAAGTAGCACACAAATGTCCTATTGATTTTCCTTATTAACACTAAGATTTGTCAATTGTAGCATATGAAAATAAGGGTCTTTCCCGCATAAGATTGTTTTAACTAACTACTTAAAATGTCACAAAAACTGGTTGTTGTCCCTACTGACCAGCCACCGAAAAATAATTATTAGACCGACTTACACTTATCTAAAGTCGACAAAATTTTATATGAACACACAAGACACACAGAGCTACACTCACACAAAAGTTTAGGATTTTTGGAGTTGATTTTCTATTTAAATTAAATCGAACAAAAACAAGACAGAAACAAATTTTAAGTAGTTCACAAATTAAGAAAAACGAGTTAGGGGAATTACTATCCACCACCAAATAATCATGCAAACATGTTATGTTTCATTCAAATTCCTTTTATTTCAGGATGAAGATGCTCAAGTTGGCTCAATGTTAGAACTCAACCTATTACTCTTTCTTATGTAGTATGTTAAGAGAATGACGTTTTCAACTTAACTTAGTCCCTAGCATGCAATCTAGAATGGCGTGTTCATAGATTTAACAAGTATAAATCATTAACAACGAAAAGAGTTTGAGTCATCACAAGGCATCGTAAGTACTAGCGTTGTCTTACTTATCCTAGAAATTGGTTCACATGTTAATCATAATTAACAAGTACTACTCTAGAACATATGTAGGTCCTCATTCGACAAGGGCAGGCACACACATATTCATAGCTTTAGAATCCTAGATATGCTTACTAAGTATGCATCCGTAGAAAACACATTAAGAATTCATCAATGAGACAAGTAGTGAATCAATTTTCATCCATTCATAAAAGTAATTCAAACAAAATGTCATAACAAACTTGCAATTATATTCGGGGCTTCAAAATAGCCCCTAACTACTAAAAATTTAGTTACACATTATTATCAAATAAAACCAAAAGAAAGACATGAGTTTGAGAAGATAAAACCGAGAGGAGAGAATGCCGAGATTTCCTCCTTCCTTTCCTTCCTTTCTGCAAAACTGCCTTGTCCTATTTCTTTTCTATTTTTTTCCTTTCTCTTTTTTTTTTCAACCTGCAACCTACAGCCTTTCCCCTTTTTAACTTGCTGCCCCATTTTCTTCTCCTTAACTCACCCACTAACAACCATTTAGTGATGGCAATAAGTGAGAGGAAATGGTAAAACAATTGTAACTCTTTGGGTAGCCTTTATGGCAATTACTCCCACTTAATCCTCATCTTTATTTCCATTTCCTCTGATATTTGAATAGGTGTCAGCTAGCTTGTTCTTGGCTGCATCAATTTTGGCTGCTAGATTTATTGGGTTTATTGCTTTCATTGCAGTTACAAACTGCTCAGTCTCTTGTGAACCTTTCAGTGTTAAAACGGCCATAACTTCTTCTACAAAAATGATATTAACAATCCGCGAAATGCTCCAGAAAATAGACATCCGTAGCTTTCCAAGCTGATAAGGCTCATTCTTTAATTCATTTTGAGCTGTTCAAAAATTGCTTCCAAAGTCAGCTGACCTGCACAGGCAGTTTTGACGAATTTGTTACTTAAAATCCCACTTGTGCTATTTTTCTTTTCTTTGCTTGACAAATCCTAGAAAACACAAAAACAAAGTAAATAGCTCAAAAATATAAGGAACTACCTAAGAAAAGACAAGTGAATTTGATGTAAAATATATATAAATATGAGCTTAACAAATACCCCCACACTTAGTTTTTGCTAGTCCTCGAGCAAAACGAAGAAAATATGAAAAAGTAGCAACATGAAAAACAATAACTTCCCCCTATGTGACCCTCATAGAATTTCATTCAAGAAAACAAATCATCAAGAACCTTAGCTAGCACCAAACAAGCTAATCCAAGCTCATCTTCCTTATTCAAATGTTAGCAGTAACCTTTTAATCATCCATGAAGTGTAGTGTGTGTAATAGCCATGCTAATGCAATTTCAAGTTTTTTTTTTAAAACACCACATGCTAACTAATGACCTTCTCACGGGGCATACACTCAATCACACATGTATAGTTTAACATGTTTCGCTCAAAGAATCAAATGTGAAAGATCTACCATAAGCTTGCATAAAGATCTCATCTCCACAATCATAATTGCAAAACTTAAATCAAGAGGACTTTTACTGGATGTAATGAGGCTTAGGGAGAGGGTTATAGAAATGAAGGGATAGGTAAACACAAGTTCCAAGCTACATTGCAAGCAATTCTCTTGTTGAGATTTATAAGAACTCAAGCTCTCCAGCCACTCTACTAATACCTCCAACCACACCCCTAAACTGAAACTTAAAAAAACTTTTTATTTGCTTTGTATACTTTTTTTTCTTTCTTTTTCTTCTTTTTTCTTCTTTTTTTTGTTCATAACAAAATACAAACATGAAATACCCCCACACTTATTCTTTTTCCAAACTCCTTCAAAGTACTTCACAAACATTTCTCATAAGACAATCTCACATTGCTCACTAGCCAGCTTGGAAAGGGTAAGGAAAAATGTTTAAGGTATAAGGGTAGACATATCTGGTGATAAGAAATAAAAGGCTCAATATATACGGCTCAAATTGACAATCTAATGATATCATTTTTCTTTAGGAAACATGCTTATTTGGGCCATGGTGGTAAACCTAATGCCTCTATCTTTTTCAAGTTCATGCAATCAAATGACAAACATTTCGAAAGATCGTTACGCAAGTTCTAGAGATGTAAGTCACATAAGTTCATCACACATGAAAGAATATGAGTGCATGAAAAATGCACACACTTTCAATAGGCTCAAAAACTCACATAGATTGTATATGGTCACTATATTCACATGCGAAGCTTTAAGTCATACTTTAGTTTCACATCAACAAGGCTATGTGGATTTGGTTTTTCACAGATGATTAAACATGTACAAGGCTAACAAGAGAATAAGGAATTTCACACAACACATGCTTACTAAGTTCTTGATCACCGTGGTTCAAATTCAATCCAATTATATCATAAGAAAACTAATGAAAATGGCTTGAAAACTTTGAGTTTTAATGATAAGGACAAAATAAAGGGTAAAGTGAATAGTACCAGGTTTGACTTTTTAGTGTAAAAATGTGGTTTTTCGTTAAAGTGAACAGTACCGTGGGCTTTTCGTTAAAACTCCCTTGGGTCAGGAAACTAATGAAAATCTAATTCAAAACAATAAATAAAACAAGACAATATTTTTTGAAATTTCAAAATTTCTGAATGTTTTTGTGTTTTTGTTTAGAGTAAATAAAACTAACTAAGAAAACAAAAAGAAACAACACGAAAACAAATCAAACCAGTTCAAATTTTCAATTTGGTCATTTTTTTTTCAATCCTTACCCCCAAACTTAAACTGGACATTGTCCCCAATGTCAACAAAAAACACAATAATGCATAAAATTAAAAATAAAATAAAATAGTAAGAAACAAAATAAAGCATTTGGACTGAAAACTTCCCCAATTTGCAGTAAAATCAAGCGATGACCCCCAAACTCCAATTCTGCAATCAACTCCAATGATGGGCACGATCAAATTTTCCTACAAAGAAAAGAAATAATTCAGTTTAGCATGCAAGAAAATTCAGAAAACAAAAACAAACGGAAAATTGAAAATGACATAAAAAGACAATGAATAGAAATATTGGGTTGCCTCCCAATAAGCGCTTGCTTTTACGTCTGCAGCCGGACGGTACCAAGAGTAATCATCCAAGGGGGGATGGTTCTTGGAGGGGTACAACCTCCACATCATGCTCCGTAAAAGACTTGTAATATGGCTTGAGTCTATGTCCATTCACTTTGAACACGTTTCCGGTCTTTGCACTTTTGGATTTCCACTGCACCATGAGGAAAAATATTAGTTATAACAAATGGACCAACCCATCGAGAACGAAGCTTACCTGGAAATAACCGAAGGCGAGAATTAAATAGAAGAACTTTTTGTCCACTGGAAAAGCTCTTCCTTGATATCATCTTGTCATGAAATGCCTTTGATTTCTCCTTGTATATTCAACTAAACTCGTATGCATCATTCCGGATTTCGTCTAACTCATTCAATTGGAGCTTTCTATGCTGTCTGGCAACACTGATGTCCATGTTGTAGGCTTTGATCGCCTAATAAGCTTTGTGTTCTAACTCTACTGGAAGACGACATGGTTTCCCATAAACTAACTGAAATGGGGACATTCGAATAGGAGTCTTATAGGCAGTCCTATACGCCCAAAATGCATCGTTCAAGCGCATGCTCCAATCATTCCTACTAGGACTCACAGTTTTCTCCAAAATTTGCTTCACCTCACGGTTTGATACTTCTGCTTGACCACTAGTTTGTGGATGATAAGGTGTAGACACCTTATGTGTGACATTGTACTTCCTAAGCAACACTTCAAATGTTCTATTGCAAAAGTGACTCCCTCCATCGGTGATGATTGCTCTAGATATTCCAAATCTTGCAAAGATGTTAGTCTTAATAAAATCTGAAACAACTCTTGAATCATTAGTTTTGGTGGCTTTTGCTTCCACCCATTTAGAAACATAATCCACAACCAATAAAATGTAAAGAAAACCATTAGAAGATGGAAAAGGTCCCATGAAATCAATGCCCTACACATCAAAGATCTCAACAATCAAAATAGGGGTTTGTGGCATTTGATTTCTTGAGCCCAAGTTACCTGTTCGTTGACAACGATCACATGCTGCACAAAACTCGTATGCATCCTTAAACAAACTAGGCCAATAAAAACCACTCTCTAACACCTTAAGAGCTGTCCTCTTTGCTCCAAAATGGCCACCACATGCATAAGAATGAGAAAAAGTTCGAATAGATTTAATCTCAGATTCGGGGATACACTTTCTAATCAATTGATCTGGGCAATATTTCCACAAATAAGGATCATCCCACTCGTAGTATTTGGCGATTTTGACAAGCTTATCTTTCTGAGCACGTGTAAAATCATCCGTAATCTTTTTGGTGACCTTGTAATTGATAATATCTGCATACCAAGGGTCAGTAGCCTTTAATGAAAACAATTGCTCATCCGGAAAACTCTCACGTAAAGGGATGAGATCTTCCTTTGTGTTTGAATGCACAAGTCTGCTAAGATGATATGCTACAACATTCTCACTCCCTTTCCTATCCTTGATCTCCAAGTCAAACTCTTGAAGTAGAAGTATCCATCGAATGAGTCATGGTTTTGCATCTTTTTTTGTGAGTAGATACTTCAAAGTTGTATGGTCAGAAAACATAATAACTTTAGTCCCAATCAGATAAGATCTAAATTTTTCTAAAGCAAATACAACAGCTAAAAGCTCATTCTTTGTTGTTGAATAATTCAACTGTGTATCATTGAGTGTTCGAGATGCATAATAGATGACATGTGGCACTTTGTTGACACGCTGCCTTAGAACTGCACCGATGACATAGTCTGAAGCATCGCACATCAACTCAAAAGGTAAACTCCAATCTGGTGGTATGATCACATGAGCCGTGGATAACAACTCCTTAAGCTTGTTGAATGCTACCACACACTCTTCATTCATATCAAATGTTACATCTTTCTGAAGCAAACGACACAAAGGTCTAGAAATCATTGAGAAGTCCTTCATAAACCTACGGTAGAAACCTGCATGTCCAAGAAAATAACGAACCTCCCTGACAGTAGTAGGGAGGGGTAAAGAACTAACAAGTTCTACTTTAGATTTATCAACTTCAATTCCATTTTCAGATATGATATGCCCTAGAACTAATCCATGTGAAACCATGAAATGACATTTTTTCCCAATTTAAGACCAAATTAGTTTCTTGGCAACGTTTTAAAACTAGAGACAAATTATGTAAACATGTATAAAAAGAATCACCATAAACTGAAAAATCATCCATGAACACTTCAATTATTTTCTCAATCATATCAGAAAAGATACTTACCATACACCTTTGAAATGTGGCGGGAGCATTGCAAAGTCCAAACGGCATCCTCCGGTATGCAAATGTGCCAAATGGACATGTGAAAGTCGTCTTTTCTTGATCCTCCGGAGCAACTGCAATCTGATTATATCCAGAATAGCCATCAAGAAAGCAATAATGAGAATGACCGGCTAACCTTTCTAACATTTGATCAATGAATGGGACTGGAAAGTGATCCTTGCGTGTAGTGCTGTTTATCTTCCGATAGTTTGTACAGACTCTCCAACTATTTCGCACACGTGTAGGCACTAGCTCATTAGCTTCATTCTTAACAACTGTGACTCCGGATGGCTTCAAAACTACTTGAACGGGGCTCACCCACTTGCTGTCCGAGATAGGATATATGATGCCAACATCAAGAAGTTTGATAACCTCTTTCTTGACAACATTCATCATGAGTGGGTTCAAACGGCGTTGAGCTTCCCTTTTTGGTTTTGCAGCTTCCTCCCAACAGAATCATATGCATGCATGTAGCTGGATTTATACCTTTAATATCTGCAATGTTCCAAGCTATGGCAGTTTTGTGATCCTTCAGTACCCGGATCAGTTTCTCCCTCTCTTCTGCTGTGAGTTGTGATGATATGATGACCGGTAATGTTTCATCCTCTCCCAAAAATGCATACTTCAAATGTTCAGGAATCGGTTTAAGCTCCAATTTGGGTTCCTGAATCACAGAAGGAAGAGTTTTTTTGTTAGAAGTAGGAAGAGAAATAAAATAGGAATAAGACTTACCACGAATTGGTGAAAGTGACTCAAGGGCTGCCACTGTCTGGATTAATTCTTCTTCACTGTGCTCGGAATAATTAAGATGTATATGTGTAATGCTATGCACTAACGCCTTCTCTAAATTATCTTGTCCCACACCTTCATTAAAACAATCATGCACAAAATTGTCGAACACATCAATAGACAAACAAGATTCAAAATCACTAGGGTACCTCATAACATTGAAGATTCTGAACTTGACGCTTTCTCCATCAATTTCCATGGTTAAGGTACCATCGTAGACATCAATCTTCGTACGTGTCATTCTAAGGAATGGTCTTCCCAATGTAAGAGGAAGTGCAGTAGGCATAGGGTCATGTTCCATCTCAAGAACAAAAAAGTCAGCGGGAAAAATAAGCTCATTCACTTGCACAAATACATCTTCCAATAGGCCTTTGGGATATCTATTTGAACGATCTGCCAACTAGATTACTACCTTAGTTTCCTTCAAGTCTCCAAGGTTCAATGATTCATACACTGAATATGGCATCAAATTGATGGATGCACCCAAATCACATAATGCTATCCCAAACTCTTTCCCTCCGACTACACATGGAATGGTAAAACTACCGTCATCTTTCAACTTCGGTGGCAGCTTCCTCTGCAAAACAGCTGACAGTTCCTCGCTTAATGCCACAATTTCTTAATCATTGAATCTCATCTTGTTTGGACAAAGCTCTTTAAGGAACTTTGCATACTTAGGCACTTGTTTTATGGCATCTAAAAGAGGTAAGTTCACTTAGACTTTATGGAAAGTATCTAAGATTTCCTTATCAATTTGCTCTTTCTTAGACTTCATAAACCTACGAGGAAAATGAATAGGGCCACATGAGTTAAATGAATTTTGAACTTCTTTACTTACCTTATCAGAATCTTTTGTGTTCAATTCTGTAGCTTTATGAGACTTTTCAGTTTCTGTTGAAGCCTCATCTTGCTCAAGATTCTTGGTTTGTAGCTCCCCTTGCTCATTTGTATATTTTCTAGTCCTCTTTTGCATCCTTGACTACTCAAAAACTTCTTTTCCACTCCTTAAAGTCACAACATTCATCTGCTCCGCATTTGGATTCACCACGGTCTGGCTAGGCAACCTTCCTGGTTGGTGTTGTTGCCCCATCAAACTTGCTAACTGACTTATTTGGCGCTCAAGGTTTTCAATTTCTTTGTCTGTTTTCTGTTGATGAGATTGAGTAAAGTTAGCTAAAGAAGCAATTAAATCCTCAAGAGACTTACTTGGAGCTTGATGTTGTTGAGGCTGAAATGGTGCCGGTGGTCTTGCTTGAAAGAAGCCAGGTGGACGGTTATAGTTGTTGGGAACAAATTGTTGTCCGTTGTCTTGATTGTTCCACTTTAAGTGTGGATGATCGCGCCACCCCGCGTTATAGTTGTTGGAGTATGGATCATACTTTAGCCTTTGTTGCCCCTGAAACCCTCCTAACGCATTAGCTTGCTCAAGACCGCCTTGATCCATCAATGAAGGGCACATCTCTGTGGCATGTCCCATCATTGAACATACACCGCACACCTGTTTTGGAGCCACCATAACCTATTGCACAAGATTAGTCAAGTTAGCTAATTGTAATTCAATACTAGAATTAGCACTTACCTCATTAACTTTCTTAAGAGGTAGCTCATCTCTCCCTCCAAATTGTCGTGTATTGCTAGCAATGTTCTTTAATAATGCCTTAGCATTTGTTGGTGTCTTGTCCATGAATGCTCCTCCACTTGCTGAATCAAGCATTACACAATCAGTACCACACAATCCTTCATAAAAATACTGTATTAAAAGATGCTCTGAAATTTGATGATTAGAACAAAATGCAACCAAATGTGTGAATCGCTCATAGTAATCTCCAAAGGGTTCTCCATGTTGTTGTCGGATTGTACATATGTCTTTCCTTATGCTTGCAGCTTTTGTGGCCGTAAAATATTGCTCTAAGAATGCTTGCTTCACCTGGTTCCATGTGTTCATTGATCCCGGAGGTAAATTGTAAAGCCACTCCTTTGCCTTAGCTTCTAATGTAAATGGGAATTCCCTCAACTTGACTTGCTCCTCATCCACATTTGCTGGTCTCATTCCCGAGCATACCACGTGAAACTCCATGAGATGCTTGTTGGCATCCTCTGTTGAGAAGCCATGGAACTTAGGCAAGTAGTGAATTATGCCGGACTTGAGCTCAAATCCTCCTTCTGCATTTGGATATGTGATGCACAATGGTTGTTGATCCGTATTTGGCATTGCCAATTTCCTCAAAGTACGGTTATCAACCATGCCTTCTTGTGGTTCTTCCTCCTCTTCCGAACTCAAATGTGGTGGAGAAGATGGTGGTAAAGACACCGATGCACGCTTCTGCTTGATTTTTCTCTGAAGTTTTCGAAGTGTTCGTTCAAGCTCAGGATCGTAGGAAGCAAGATCAATGCTCTTGGACCTTCGAGTATGCATATACTACGAAGAGTACCTGAAATTAAAACAAAAACACTAATTAGGCAAGAAAAGAAAACAATAGAAAAATAAGTAATTAGAAATAACAATCCCCGACGACACGGCGCCAAAAATTTGATAGAATTAAAAGCACACCACAAAGTAGCACACAAATGTCCTATTGATTTTCCTTATTACCACTAATATTTTTCAATTGTAGCATATGAAAATAAGGGTATTTCCCGCAGAAGATTGTTTTATCTAACTACTTAAAATGTCACAAAAACTGGATGCTGTCCCTACTGACCAGCCACCGAAAAATAATTATTAGACCGACTTACACTTATCTAAAGTCTACGAAATTTTATATGAACACACTAGACACACAGAGCTACACTCACACAAAATTTTGGGATTTTTAGAGTTTATTTGCTATTTAAATTAAATCGAACAAAAACAGGACAGAAACAAATTTTAAGTAGTTCACAAATTAAGAAAAACGAGTTAGGGGAATTGCTATCCACCACCAAATAATCATGCAAACATGTTATGTTTCATTCAAATTCCTTTTATTTCAGGATGAAGATGCTCAAGTTGGCTCAATGTTAGAACTCAACCTATTACTCTTTCTTATGTAGTATGTTAAGAGAATGGTGTTTTCAACTTAACTTAGTCCCTAGCATGCAATCTAGAACGGCGTGTTCATAGATTTAACAAGTAGAAATCATTAAGAACGAAAAGAGTTTGAGTCATCACAAGGCATTGTAAGTACTAGCGTTGTCTTACTTATCCTAGAAATTGGTTCACATGTTAATCACAATTAACAAGTACTACTCTAGAACATATGTAGGTCCTCATTCGACAAGGGCAGACACACATATTCATAGCGTTAGAATCCTAGATATGCTTACTAAGTATGCATTTGTAGAAAACACATAAAGAAGTCATCAATGAGACAAGTAGTGAATCAATTTTCATCCATTCATAAAAGTAATTCAAACAAAATGTCATAACAAACTTGCAATCATATTCGGGGCTTCAAAACAGCCCCTAACTACTAAAAATTTAGTTACACATTATTATGAAATAAAACCAAAAGAAAGACATGAGTTTGAGAAGATAAAACCGAGGGGAGAGAATGCCAAGATTTCCTCCTTCCTTTCCTTCCTTTCTGCAAAGCTGCCTTGTCCTCTTTCTTTTCTATTTTTTTTTTCCTTTCTCTTCTTTTTTTTTTCAACCTACAACCTGCAGCCTTTCCCCTTTTTAACTTGCTGCCCCATTTTCTTCTCCTTAACTCACCCACTAACAGCCATTTAGTGATGGCAATAAGTGAGAGGAAATGGTAAAACAATTGTAACTCTTTGGGTAGCCTTTATGCCAATTACTCCCACTTAATCCTCATCTTTATTTCCATTTCCTCTGATATTTGAATAGGTGTCAGCTGGCTTGTTCTTGGCTGTATCAGTTTTGGCTGCTAGATTTATTGAGTTTATTGCTTTCATTGCAGTTACAAACTGCTCAGTCTCTTGTGAACCTTTCCGTGTTAAAACGGCCATAACTTCTTCTACAAAAATGATATTAACAATCCGCGAAATGCTCCAGAAAATAGACATCCGTAGCTTTCCAAAAATATAAGGCTCATTCTCTAATTCATTTTGAACGGTTCACAACTTGCTTCCAAAGTCAGCTGACCTGCACAGGCAGTTTTGACGAATTTGTTACTTAAAATCCCACTTGTGCTATTTTTCTTTTCTTTGCTTGACAAATCCTAGAAAACACAAAAACAAAGTAAATAGCTCAAAAATATAAGGAACTAACTAAGAAAAGACAAGTGAATTTGATGTAAAATATATAAAAATGTGAGCTTATCATTTCACCTAAACGTTATGAACTTATATTCATAAGTAGTGGAGGTTGCTAGTCACAATCGTGTTAAGTAGATTCCTGGCAGGTGTAACATGCTTTTTATAGTTACAAATGTCTTGTCAATGCTTATGATTTTCACAAAGCTTAATGATCTTTAATTGTATCTCTATTATGTTGTTCATGTAGGGAACTATTGAAGAATAATTCGGTTGCCGATGCGTTATCCATCCAATTCAATGACTTAAGGAAAATCTGAGGGTTAATTAGTGCTATTCACGATTAATCTGGGGTGTTGAGGTTCATGGTTTATTGGAAAAGCAACTGGAAATCTTTTTGTATGCAAGTGTGTCATGTGTGGAGAAGGACCCTCTAGCTAGCCATTCACCCATATTTTCCCCCAATTTCGTGCAAACTTGCTTAAGTTTTTAATTTACTTGTCTTTACTTTAAATTCGTCAAAAACCCAATCCCCTTTACTTTGTTGAGTCAAATTAGTTAGAATATGTCCAAACTTGTGTTTTTAAGTGTTTTGAGTCAAGTTGAAATCAATTTTCGTCCAAATCACTCTCTAGTGTCTAGTTCGAGTCTATTTGATTGTTTTGTGCTGTTTTGAGTCTTTTTAGTTTGTTTTGAGTTCTTTGAGTCTAGTTAAGTGTCTTCAAGCCTAGTTTTGTATTTTTGAGTCAGTTTTAAGTAGATTAGCAATCCCTCCTAATCCCCAGCCTAGAATGATCCCTACTTACATCTTTACTACAATTGTCAATAAGAGGGTTTAATTTGAGTACTAGTTTATATCACATCAAATTTTTGGTGCCGTTGCCGGGGATTAGCAACTTTGCTAATCCCCCGTTGTTTCTTTCTGTTTCTTTTTCGTGTGTTTTTATTTTAGTTTCTGATTTTGGTTTGTTTTCTTGTTTTTAGGTACTAGTTTATGACTCGAAGTTCTCAACCGGTTCGTGAGCATATCTTTGATTTTGACGACGATTTTGAACGAACTTTGAGAAGGAAGAGGAATCAGCAAGAGTGTAACCCACCTAACCCTAAACTCGAGCTTGAAGAAGAAGAAGTAGAAGAGGAAGAAGAGGCCACGACTCAAGAATTTGAGGAAGCACAAGTCATGGCAGCGGACAATCACACAATCAAGGAACTTTCAGCTTCGGGATTGGACAATGTCGTGCCCCTATGCATTCAATATCCCACGGCAGCTCAAGGCAAGACCGAAGAGTTCGAGTTGAAGTCCAGTTTGTTGCATCACATTCCAAAATACCATGGGTTGTCCATGGAGGATCCAAACAAGCATTTGAAGGAATTCGAAGTGGTTTGTTCAAGCATGACCCCAGTCAACGTCGATGGAAGCATATTGAAGATGAAAGCTTTTCCATTCTCTCTTTTGGAAAAGGCTAAGGATCGGTTGTATGAATTGGCACCTGGAACCTTCACTTCTTGGGAAAGCATGAATAGAACATTCTTTGAGAAGTTCTTTCCAACGTCAAGAGTCATTCTTTTGAGGAAGAGGATTAGTGGGATTCAACAAAATCAAGGAGAATTCTTTCCGGCGTATTATGAGCGTTTCAAGACTCTCGTTGCATCATGTCCTCAACATCAAATGAAAGAAGAGCTTCTCCTTCAATATTTCTACAAAGGACTTCTTCCCATTGAAAGACAAATGCTAGATGCCTCAGCGGGATAAGCTTTAGTTGACAAAACACCTGCCAAGACCCTAATTGCCAACCGAGCCTTGAATGCACAGCAATACGAAGGAGTTGGACAGAGAGAACCCCCACGACAACAACATGTGAATGAGGTAAGTGCAATTTCTGAAATTCAATCTCAATTAGCTAATCTCACTCTTCTTGTGTCACAGGTTGTTGAAAGACCCAAAGTGGAAGAAAACACAATCTATGGCGTGTGCTTTATACAAGGACACCAATATGAAAAATGCCCTCAATTGATTGAGAATGGAGGATGGGAAAGTGCCAAAGCCATTGGGTTTCAAGGCCAAAACCAGCCCAAATATGATCCATACGCCAATACTTACAATTCGAGCTGGAAAGATCATCCAAACATGAAATGGAGGGAGCCTCAACAACTTCCACAACAAGGAGGATTTCGACCACCACCCTCTGGGATGTTTCCAAGGCCATACGCACCAACACAACCCCAACCACAATTTGCCCAACCAAAATCAGGTTCGTCCATGGATAATGATCAAATTGTTCAATTATTAACCACTGTGGTGCAGGGAATGCAAAATCAAGCCAAAGAGGTAGACGAATTGAAGAAGCAAATTGGGCAAATGGCGGAATTCATGGGCCAATTCAGAGAGCAAGGCAAATTGCCTAGTTCAACCGTTTTCAACCCAAAAGGTGGATTTGAATCTGCAAAAGCCATCACTTTGAGAAGTGGTAAAGAGGTTGGAACCAAGCCACAAATATCCAAATCAAGCCAAAGAAAGACAAGATTGCCTTCAATAAATGGGCAAGTTTCTTAGATGCTCCAATGCGCAGCTCACACCCCTGAAGGTCCCTGCAGCTGAATACAACTGCCCACAACTCACCTGCCCTTAGCAAAGAAAAGTCAAAGCATTAAAGATAAGGATTAGTTACCCAAATCCTATCTTTAATACATTCCTAATTGAAGATTGACTCAAATCAAGTAAGTAATCCCTATTTAAATCAATTAGGGATAATTACTCCATTATCTCAAGATATTATTTCTTATTTAATATCTTGAGAAAATTTCTCCATAAACCCTAACACTATGGCCGGCCCTATCCCTATAAATACCTCATATTCTACCAAATTTCAGAAGCTTTTGCTACCCTAAAAAGCCCTAAACACTTTATTCTCATAGAGAAACTGACTTAGGCATCGGAGATTCATTGGCCTAACCCCCCCCACCTCGTGGGTGCGTGAGGCTTAGGTCCTTGATTAAAGGTGTTAATTGTGTTGCAGGTACATTTTTGTCAAGACTGAAGACGGTGGAAATTTGCATCCACAAATTGGTGCTTTCATTGAGAGCTGATTCAAATACTCAAAAAGCTTCTTCCATTGGTTTCTTGAATTTTCTGTTACATTGAATTTCTCACACGTTGTATCAATTAATTTTCTTAGAAAAGCTTCTTGATCAATCATTGGAGAAATGATACAATGGTAGGAAATTCAGAAACCACAACAAACGGAAGCCCGTATGTACAAGGATTTGGATCGAATAGTGGAGACGAGGATATAGCCCTACGACATAAATCATCAAGGCTCAACGTGAAGGCAGGAGGAGCCCCACCGCTGCGAAGCCGCTTCACCATTGCCGTCGCGACCCAGTAGCCATAGCAAAGCCACCAGGCCACGACACAAGCTCTTGCAACATTGCCTTTGCAGCAGCCCAATTCCGAAAACCCTGGGCGGGAGTCCCAGGTCCATTCATTAGCCCATGGGCAGAAGGCCCAAGTCCTTAAAGAAGCAGGCTGACCCTAGGAGGCCCAAGTCGTAGCAGCTGGAGCCCAAGTAGCCACGACCTAAGCCCAGTGCCGAGCCATTCCTGCTGCAGGCATAGCCCAGGCCCAATGCGAAGATCATATGCCGGCCCAGCACACAGTGCAGGCCCAAGGCCATTTGTCATATGCGCGAGCTCATAACAACCACACGTAGGACCCCACCATCCAGCCGGGTTAGCCCACCCTGCGACCCGCTCAGACAACACGGCTTGTGGCCCAATCCAACTTGAGGCTACCTCCGACGATCCAGATTCCGACCACCGATCACGTGATCGATTCAGGGTTATTTTCACCTCATTTTTCTGCAGGAATGCTTGCTTTGGGCTCAAGTTTTGTACCTGCAGTCCACTACACTTCCACCACACATGGAGACACCCATTATCTAGACTTTTCTAATCCAAATGAAGAGCCCTACAAGCCCCAGCAGGTCACCAATTTGACGAGCACCCTCTTGCAGCAGACCACCTTAGTGAACCAACTCATCGGGCATATCAAGATGCAGCACGCCCCAAATGAGGTGTCCCGAAGCAGGACAAGGGCGGAAGAACATGACTCGGTCTAGCGACGTCCCGGTAAAGAGTCTCTCATTCAGGTAGTGTGCACTCTCTTTTGGGCCCTTAGGGAAACGCATTCTCCCACCTAGATACGTAGATAAACGTTAATTCCTAACTCGGTTCACGAGTCAGTTTGCATTCGAGGTTGGGTCCACACTCCGACGAGCACTCAGGACATTCCAGGAGAAATGTCCACATGAGGCTAGGCCCACAAAAAAATCCTTTTACGAGGCATTGGAGTAGGCACCCTCATGACGGACAAAGGAGAGTATGAGAGTACTCAAGCTCAAGTTCCACTGGCAACCCCCGCCCAGCCTTACGGCAAGCATCACAGTGTACCGCGACCGTGGCACAGACGAGCAGGACATGCCGAAGAGCAACATGGACCAGCAGGACAGCACCGGGGGCAGTTGGAGGCTTCATTGCCCCACTAAGCACAAATCCAAAAAGAAGTACAAAGGCTCGTAGCAGAGCAGCTGCGTGGATTCCAGCGCATTGGCACTTCCGACGATGCCCTTCGTAGAGACGTGGTCAACCTGAGCAGATCATCGTTCACAAATGAGATTGAGCAGACGAAGCAGCCGCGGAAGTTCAGCTCATCACATTTCACCTTGTTCAAAGGAGATGAAGATCCGAACAGGCACCTGATGCACTACCGACATGACGCTTTACGCCAACAACGATGCTCTCATGTGCAAGATTTTTACCACGACGCTCCAAGGTGAGGCGCAAGATTGGTTCCACACCCTGCCGCCACGATCAATCTGGAACTTCAGTTAACTTTCCTTGGTTTTCACTAAGGAATATTCGTCCTACCGCTTGATCAAGAAGAAGTTTGACCACCTCTTCAACATGAAGAAAGACCCGAATGAGTCACTCTGAATTTATGTTAAGAGGTTCAAGGCGGAGAATGCTAAGATCATCGGATGCGATGACAGCATTGCATGCTCAGCCTTCCGAAATGGACTCCCAATAGATCACCCACTTTTTGGAGAATTAATCATGGACGAGAACTTAACCATGGCAGACTCTTATGCTTTGGCGGAAAAGCATTCCTTCTGGGATGAGGCCAAGCCCTCCCAAAAGCCGCCTGAGCAGCTGCACAAAGACACAGAGACAACTTAGAAGAAGGCTAGTGACAATCCGTTCAACGATAAAAACAAGCCAGGAAGCAGACGCAAGGGTCGATCCCCGATGAAAGGATGCACAGTGCCCAAGATGTACACCAAGTTCTTTATCCCGATCAACCAGATCCTTCGCGACCTTAAGGACAAGTCATGGTTCAAGCTGCCGCCGTCTATGAGAGAATACCCCTCCAAGATGGATCAGACAAAGTACTGCGCATTCTACAGAGGTCTCGGGCACATAACCAATGACTGCACTAGATGGAGGAGGTGACGAGTTAGGCCGCTTGCTTAATAAGTTATAAATCTTGCATTTTTCCTCTTGTAGGTAAATCTCCAGAAGCCCTAAAGCCAAGACTAAAGCCTAACGTGGCGACGTGGGATCGATTGCTCTATCGAAGTAGCCAACATAAACGCCTGTCTTATGGCAAAGTTTTGCAAGTCGCCTCAAGCAAGCAAGGCTCTTGAAGCTCTAAAGCCGAAACTAAAACCTAAGTGATGATGTGGGATTGACTGCTTTGTTGAAGCAACTCACCCAGCCGCTCGTCCTATTGTAAAGTTTCGCAAAAGACATGGCAAAATAGATTGAAGCAAAGCAAGGAAAGCTGTTTATTAAATTTCTAGCAAATTGATAAACTGGCTCGAAGGCCAACAAAGTTAAATAAAGCAAAACGAAAAGGAAAAAAAGAAAATTCCAAAGTCTAAGCAAAAAGACTACTCGTCGGCAGCTTGCATAACCACTAGTCCCTCAACTGCCACACCTTCAGCAACTGCGTCGCTCCTAGCAGTTAAAACTTCCATCAGCTCATCCTCAGTTACCTCTGCCTGGACTGCCTGACCCTCAGCTGCTCCACCAAAGGCAGCCTCAAACGAGAAATCAAGTAGATCAACTGGAGAAATAAAGAAAGTCTCGAAGTCCTTCTCAGAAAACTCATAATCCGATGGCCTACCCTGAAGATGGTCTACATAGCCAAGCTTGTAGAAATCGGCCTGACAAGAAGCAAGCGCCACTTTGTGATCATTTTTCTCATTCTTCAGCTATACATTTTCCTCAACAAGCCTAGTGTGAGCACCATGCAGCTTATCCAGTTCATTTCTTAGGTTTCGCTAGCAGACAGCGTGCATGAAAACAAGCTTCTTGAGACGAGACACTTCAGCATGCATGAAGACAAGCTCCCCGTCATTGGAAAAATAAGCATATTGTAGCTCTGAATTGACACGCTCAAGGTCCTTGACCACCAGAGAAACACGACTGACTTCCTTCTCTGCAGCTTCCATCATTGACTGAGTCGCACTAAGCTTAGCCTTCAAATGCGCGACCTCCTGATGAGCGGTCTCCAGCTGCATAGAAGTAAGGGCAGAGACATTAGACTGTTTCAAAATGGCGAGTTCTGATTTGAGCTCCTCAATCTTTTTAGCAACCGAGCGAAGCTAAGCCATCAATGCCACTTCAACTCAACTGCCAAGATCAAAGTCGTATGCATTGTGGCAATCAGGAAGGCCCTCCTCAAATAGGCAGGACGCTTCGTAAAAGAGTTTGATCGGATGACAACTTTCACGACATTGTCAATAAACTTGGCGCATGCATCGACATCCTCAAGCAGGTCAACCTTCAGTAGCGTATAAACCTCGGGAAACTCACTAGCCTCAGACTCGGTGGATCTCTCACAACTGCCCATGCGAGCAGATTTCCCTTTCTCAGCAGACGAGTAGGAACAGGCCCAGCGTTACCTTAACAGTAGAATCCACATTCCTATTCTTCATAGTAGTGAGCCTCTCATAAGCTGAACCGGACTTAGCTCCTGAAGGGCTCTTCGACACAAACTCGGACACTAGGGGCACCACCGAACCTTTTCGCTAGGCAATCTTCTCAACAATGGACGTGGCCACCTTCGAATTAGAAGGTTTCACAGGCTCAGGCTCAATGGACTTTTTCGTCCCCTTTGGAGAAGTCAAATCAATCACAAGCTTTTTAGTAGTTGACGAGCCCTCACGAGCAGCAGAAGAAGTCCTTGGCTTTTTCTCAACCGAAGGCCTACTGGGCAGGTGAAGAAGATCTTTTCTTTCCACCCTCATTGGCAGTAGGCTCTACAACAGCGATCAGATGAGCAAGCGCCTTATCCTTTATCCGCTTTATCTCTTCCTTTGGAGGCAGCCCGCCTTTCTCCCAACGAAGAGGACTGAGCAATCAGCGTCACTCACAGTATTTAGCAGAAATGCCCAAGGCGATGTGCATTTTCTTCATATCGGCCAAAGTTCTTGGAGTTGAACCAAATTCTGAATCTACACGAAGTAAGAATGACGATCAGTAAACTGAAGTCATGGAGTAGCTCAACAAAAATTCAAGTAGAACAAGAATGAAGCAGTTCACGTACCACTAATAAAGACAGTTGGAACGCGCATCTCAGGAGAGGAGTCAAACTTCTAATCTCCACTTACCTCCAAGGTGTCTCTTACCTATTCATGATCACCTTTGCAGGGAGCATCGAACAGCCTATGGCGAGATCTCAGATGCCCTACACCTTTCTTGTGACTGATTTCAAAAAAGTATCAGAACTCAATTATGGCTAAGCCAAGATTAAAGAATTTGCTCAGGTTGAGGAACCCCACTATCCCATGAATTACATTTGGGGAGCACTGAGCAAGCGTGCATTTCATGGAGTAGATCACCTCTTGGAAAAGACGCGGCATGGGAAAATTAAATCCCAACACGAAGTAATATGAATGGAATTTGATAGCCCTCTTCCTAGTAGTGGCACCCTCGCTGCATGGTTCATGGCCGCTATCATCCTTCACTCCCTTGTCGCAAACCCCTGACGGAATTGCATGCTTGTACGCCTCAAAAAAAATAATCCCGAAACAACTCCTCGGAATTGATCTTGACATGCGCAGCCTTGAAATAGCCCACCTTGCCAGAAGAACCACCTTGACAATACAAAATTGGAGGATATTCGTCACTTTTGCGATTGGGGGAAGGCATCTCAAAGTCTCTGCAAAAAGTACGAAGAAAAATATTTAGAAGGCAGCTCGCGAAAGAAGCAAAAAAAATATATAAATAAAATAAAATAAAAATGACCGCAAGCCCAACGCACATGGCCAGGCCCCACGACCCTCACATTCTTTCTTTGCACAGACCCAAGCCGCAGGAACCCAGCAGCAGGCCAAGTCATATGGCCCAGACCCTGCTCTCTTTCTCTCTCTCTTGCTCAGCGTTCCACGGTATTGCCCAAAGACCACAGGACCACAAAAGGCCCAAGGCCACATAGCCCGACACGCCAGCAAAAGACCCAGCCCGCATCAGTCTCTTTCTCTCCCTCACCTCTCACGTGCAAGGGCCCGTGCCCAATAACTTTGAAGGTCCGGCCCAAGCTGGCCTCTCCACGCCCCAACTCGCCTCTCTTCTTGGCCCAAGTCGAACCAAGCCCCTGGCCCACACCAGCTGACTCCCTTGCCGCACCACCAGCAGCCCTATGGCATCCTTACCGCGTGTTTCACACCTCATCGGCCACCACCGAGCCAATTTTTCAAGAACCAAGACTCCCAAGAAATCAAGAAGAAGAAAATTAAAATTTTTCTTACCTTGGTGCGGCACGGAGAAGAAGAACTACAACGAGAGACGACTCCTTGCAAGGGCAAGAGAAGAAGAAAGTTAGGGGAGGGGGAAGAAAAAATTCCTTTGGCTTCTCTTCCTTGTTGGAATGATGATTGTTCTCCAAATTTATTTAATCCCCTGCTTAAGGCAGAATTAAATAGGTATTGGGGGCAATTGGTTTCCTTTTCCTAGAAGAAGTTTATCTCCAAATCAAGAAAGAATATCAAATTCAAATTGGGAAACAACTCTACAAGCCTACATAGCTTGCGTTTTCTACACCTACTGCCCTTTTTCTACGTGCCGCCTAGCAGGTGTGGGGGCATTTGTGGAGCCTAAAATAATCCCATTAATTGGAGAGGCGACACATGGACTTTTTCCCAAGAAAGACAAGATTGCCCTCAACAAATGGGCAGGCTTCTCAGATGCTCCCATGCGCAGCTCACACCCCTGAAGGTCCCAGCAACTGAATACAACTGCCCCCAGCTCACCTGCCCTTGGCAAGGAAAAGTCAAAGCATTAAAGATAAGGATTAATTACCCAAATTCTATATTTAATACATTTCTAATTGAAGATTGACTCCAATCAAGTAAGTAATCCCAATTTAAATCAATTAGGGATAATTACTCAACTATCTCAAGATATTATTTAATATCTTTGAATTAACTAAACAAAGAATGTTGGAATTTGACTACAATACTTACATGTACTCAATACAATCATTATTTTGACTGTTAGATGATGATTGTATTATATAAATATCACATGACTTATATCTGACAGTCAAATATTTGATTGTATCATATACAAGTAAGCATTATAGCCAGTCTCATAAAATACGGGTATGAAAAGAAAACACGAAACTTAGTTCCTTGTCATGCCCAAAGCATATGTCTTGTTCGGCTTGCTTGTGGGTCGGCTCTGGCATAAACTCACAGCTGTTAAAATTTATTCTACTGCAGGCAAAACCAACGTGGAGCCAAGACTTGCAATATGCACTTTGTGAAGAACGACAAGTTGACGAGGAAAATGAGTGTGAGGACACAATCGAATCCTTGCGCCCACAATATCTTGGTCTGTTCCTTATGATTCTTCTGACATCAAGAATCACCGTACAAGAACGAAAATTCCATGTTAATTATTTGCTGCTTCAAACCCAGCCACGTCGTTATAATCTACGCAACCCTATCTAGCTAGCTATTACGTGATCTTGAGTATCTTGATCTTCCAACGACTTGATAACAATTCCTTGGTGCACCCAAAATGGTCGGCATTGCTGATTGGTGGTGCTCACATATGCTCACATTGGTTATTTTCTGCGACTCCTGATTTCTCCCCTCCTATAATTGCAGGATGGAGTTATATGTGACGCGCATGCTTACGCGTGTTTGATATATATATTGTGTGTTCAGTGATTGTTCCAATTTTTATTCTACTTTGAGTACCTTCAAAGCAAATAAATCCACACAACAGACGCACAAAAGAGAGCAGTCCAAAGTGAAAAGTTTGTTGAGACCATGTATCATTCACTCAATCAGAACTTTCCATGCATATATATTCCACGTAGTTCATTCCATAAAAATATCCTTCCCATAAATCGCCAATTTAAAACTACAGTTCCATTTTCCACTCTTTCCCTTTTCAATAAAAGATTCCATCGATCCAAAAGGCGATTTCTATGATTTTGCAGCCAACTTGAAGCTGTACCCACAATTACAAAAAACACTTTGTGCAACAAAATAAGATTTGTTGCGTGAAGTAAGATTTCGTCACTCAAAACTTTGCGTGACGAAATTTTGTCGAGCATGGTTTGTCATGCAAAATTTTTTTTTTTTTGATTTTTTGATTTAATTAAATTAATTTAATATTTTGCGCAACAAAATATTTGGTAGCGCAAGATTTTGAGCGACAAAAGTTTTTGGTTTTTATTTTTTATTTAATTAAATTGACTTTTTGTTTTATTATTTCTTATTTAATTTAATTATAGTAATTGTTTGCGCAACGAAATATTTGGTAGTACAAGATTTTTTTAATTTTTAATTTAATTTAATTGTATGGCTTTATTTTTTTTGTTACTTTAATTTAAATTGACATATTCAAAATAAAATTATATACGAAAAATAGTGATCAAATTATCCATAATATACATTTTATTAAATATGTACATATAAATTAACAAATTACAATAATAAAATCCTAATACAAGTCTATTGTGGTGGTGGTGGTGGCGGATATGGTCCGATAGCGTCATAATCCTCAACTCCTCAACTTTAACCATCAAAGTCCCAATGATTCCCTACAAAAAAAAAAAACAAACATGGTCAAATAACCAAAAAAAAAAAACATAAAATAATACCAAAAACTGGGCATTACCTCCCCTAAAATCAGCATACCCCAAATCCGACCCCAAACCCAAAATTAACTCCAAAAACACATATTAATGAAAAATAAATTAAAATTTAGAGAGAAAATACCTTTTAGCAAGATTGAGAGTGAGTGAGAGATAGGGAGAGAGGAGTAAGTGAGAGATAGGGAGAGAGTGAGAGAGTGAGAAGAGATAGTGAGAGAGAGAGAAGAGAGATTGAGTGTGAGAGAGGGGGTCGGATTTGGGGAGACGGAAAGAAAGGAGAGGTAAGAGAACTAGATAGATACACTGAGAAAACTGTGGAGGAATTATTTTGGTTTTAAAAACCGTATTATTTTGCGCGTCTAAAGATTGGTCGCGCAAAGTCTTAAAAAAAATCCCGCGCCCCATTTTTGGCACCCACCCAAATTTTTAAGGTTTTGCGCAACGAAACTTTTATTCGTTGTGCAAAACTTTGCGTGCGAAATATTAGTCACGCAAAACTTTGAGCGATGAAAGCTTGGTCGCGCAAAGTTTTAAAAAAATTTAAAAATTAAAATTCCCGCTTCCCATTTTCGGCACCCACCCAAATTAATGATATTGCTCGACGAAATATTGGTTCGTCGTGCAAAATTTATAGAAATAAATTTTATTAGACAATCTAAAATATAAAATAAAATAAACAGGGTTTATGCGACAAAATATTATTATTCGTCGTGCAAAGTTTAAAAAAAAATAATAATAATAATTTTATTTTACAATTTAAAATATAAATAAAATAAAATAAATAGGATTAGGCGACGAAATGTTGATTCGTCGTGCAAAGAAAATAATTTAGGCTAACAATATAAAATTAAATTAAATAAATAGGGTTTAGGTGACGAAATATTAATATTTGTCGCGCAAAGTTAAAAAAAAACTATGAAAATAATTATTTTACAATTTAAAATATAAAATTAAATAAAAAAGAAAATAAATTGGGTTTAGGCGACAAAATATTTGGACTTTGTCGCGCAAAGTTTTTAAAAAAATAATTTTTAATTTTTATATTTTTATATTTTTAAACATATTGCGTGATGAAGTTTAAAATTTCGATGTGTGTTTCGTCACACAAGGGGTTTTTTTTACTAGTGACACATCACCGTGAAACTGTAGATTCTCAACCATATATACGTAACTAAAATGCAAATTAAAGTGCTTAGTCTGAAGGATATTTACCAACTAACTATTAGCAAGGTACGCATAAGTCCCAAGTTTGAAGCCCACCTTATGGCTGGCCATCGATTACTAGCAATATCAGCTACATGCAAGCGAGTTGCAGCCTACAATCCAAATTGGGGACGGATTTTTGGAATTAGCTCACCTGCTAGCATGTCGATCAAAAGAAAGTCCGAGATATATTAGTTCACTAATATCTGCATCAAGCTAAATATGGAAACGATAAGATCAAAATTAGAGCCATGGAGAGGCCAACAGAGTCCAAGGTTAACCGACTTTCTCCAAGTTGTAAGGAAGGACCACAACAGCCAGAAGAATTAGTCCTGAAAGAGAGGAGGAATCTAAGAGATTTTTCTTCCTATTGGAGATGGACTGGGATGATAAGGATTCCAAATATCGTTAAGAGGGTGTATCATCTCAAGGCATCACTTTATTAAAATTTCGTATAGATTCCTAGCTAGAAAGTTGCTGAAGTAGTTTTCAACTAATGATAAGTGATAGCCCCATTAATATGTGGCCAGTGTATTATGACCATGACTGGTGCAACTTGACAATGGATGCCACACTTACATTCGATGTTTCGATTGACATACCTTCTGCAGTTTAATCAGCCCAAAAACCCTAGTCACTGTTTGATAATTAAAAGACTTTTCATTGGGATGACACGAGGACACACAAATGTGTGGAGAGCAGTAGGGTTTTCGAGATTATGTTTGATGACAAACTGATTTCGAATGTAGTTAATTTGTAAGACAAACCATAGGTTTGGAGAAGACATTAAGACTGGAATGTAATATTTGTTACACATTGTTGTCCAAAAGTAGAAGAAATTTGTGGGTTTGAACAATCACGCCGTTACAGTACTATGTTTCCAAACATACATCGTTTACATGATACAATATCTTTTTCATTAATCCTAGGACCTAGATACTATAGATATAAACCTTGTTGTTCATTCGTTCATCCATTGTTTTAGAGTTCATTAGGCCCTGCAAACGTGTCTTGAGATTTAGAGCAGCAACGTTAGTATTAAAAAATAGGATTAATCTCAGTTTACTACCCTAAAATTTCTTGGTTTTCAACATTTGATACATGAAGTTTTTTTCGTCCTAGTTTGGTACCTAAAGTCATAATTATGAGACACTTTCATACATCCGTTAACTGATAACTTGTTATCCACATGGATAATGACTGGACGTTACGTATCATTTTGGGCCCACGTAAATATTAAAAAATTAAAAGTTCAAAAAAAAAAAAAAAAACCATCTTCTAACCCTAGCTATCAGGCCCAAAAACATTTTTTTTGTCTGGGCTGCTCCTCATCCCCACGACCCCCTTCCTCCCTCCCTTCTCTCCTTTCTCTCCTCTGCACCCACCCTCCCCGCACACCCACCTCTTCTGTCCCCCATTCCCTCTCTCTCCATTCTGTCTCTCTCTGTCTGGCCTTTTTTGACCAACTGGGTCGGATTCAATTTCAGTTATCGAGCATAAGACTGCTCGATCTTTGGTTCAAGTCGCAGTTCTTGTGAAAATTTCGAAGATTTTGTAGCGTTTCTGAGTTGGTTTTGGGTTGCGTTGGATTTCTGTGGTTCTGAATTGCTATTCGACTTTAGTTAGAGTCACATTTTTTTGTGAAAATTTCAGAGATTTTGTAGATTTTTGGGTCCTTTTTGGTTTGCAGATTGGTGGGTTCGAATTGATTTTTGTGGGTTTTGAAATTTCTGGTTTTCTGAGCAATGAGAATCTGAATCTAGAGAGAGTTTGAACGTTGAGGAGATGGGTTTGGTGCTTAATCCTAGCAAGGTGGAGAGCTGAGGTAAAAGTAGCAAATCGAAGGGTAGGAAAAAGAAAGATGAGGCGGTGGAGGAACATGGGTGTTGGGTTAAGCTCAGGTTTGGCACCTGCATGCCTTCAAGATCCAAAGTTAATAGCTCCATCACTGGAACTAGTGGATCGGGTATAGAGGATTGGGTAGGCGCAGAGGAGAGAAAGGAGAGGTGGGTGTGCGGGGGAGGGTGGGTGCAGAGGAGAGAAAGGAGAGAAGGGAGGGAGGAAGGGGGTCGTGGGGGTAAGGAGCAGCCCATAAAAAATAAAAAAATAAACAGTTTTTGGGCCTGATAACTAGGTTTAGAAGATGGGATAAAAAACATTTTAATTTTTAAAAAAAAATTAATTTCTTAATATTTACGTGGGTTTATAATGACATGTGGCATCTAGTCACTGTCCATGTGGGTGTCACGTCATCAGTTAACAGATGTTCTGACGGAAAACTTAACGGATGTATGAAACTGTGTCATAATTATGACTTTAGTACCAAATTGGAACGAAAAAAACTTTATGTACTAAATGTTGAAAATCAAGAAACTTCAAAGTAGTAAACTGAGATTAGCCCTAAAAAATAATAAAAAGTTCAGCCACTGAGAACTTCTATTTCCAAATACAGCTAGAAATCTCCTTTTGCTGCCACTCCAAACTTATACGTCTTTGGATACGCAAACTGGTTCTGGATTGTGAATTGACTAAACCAAGGTCTAGTTGCAGGATTTTTGCAAACTGTAGACCCATAGGTTGGGGCTACCTTAACCAAGTTGCAGATTAAAGCCATGGTATCACATCGCCGCCCCTCTAAAATCAGATTCCTCATATTTAACTTTTTGTTCTAAACAGATACTCTCTTGACCTACAAAATTCTGTCACTCTCTTGAATTAGATACTCCTAGTCCTTAACCCCTGTGGTGTTATGCAAGTTAAATTTTGTTCACGACTACTCGGAACCTAATGTGCTGAACAAAAGATGCAACTTACTAGGACACAATTAATTGTGGTGTTCTTACACATTGTTTTCTTCGAAACCACCAGCGTGTGGATGATGCTAATTAAATTTCACAGGTACTCAACATAGAATAGCATAACATTTATGATGCAAGATGCTATGGATGCATTTCTAAACTCTAAAATATGCTTCACTCTCATCACATGACAAGGGTTTAGACTAGTCATATGATTAGAGAGGCAAAAACATAGTTGTATACAACCGGTGATAGCAAAATTTTCTCCAACCAACTCAAATTGATACCATTATTTATTCCCCTAATAGCTACGTACTAAAGTCCTAAAACTGAAAGATAATTAATTCTACAAATTAGTGGCTCAAAAACTAAAAAACAACCAAGCTTCCTGCATCAGTAGTAACCATGCAGTAAAATGGAAAGTTGAGAAGTTTCAAAAAATCCAGAACTAGGACACTTTAACTGTGGCCAGGAAAAGATTTTATCATATTATTGCAAGTCGGTCGCCCATGAGTTCGTGACTAGGATGATATCAGTTGGGATATGACTGCAACTGTACATCATAAATAATAGAAGAAAAAAAAAAAAAAAAAAAGAAAAAAGAAAAAGAAAGACCAACAGCCAGCCAGATTCAAACTGTTTGTTTATCCAAGAGAGGTTAAATTTGAACCAACTTTTCATTTTATTTGAGGAATAACCAGATATAGAAATTAAGAACAATGATTTGTGGATCAAAATAAGCTAAAATTTGAAGGGCAAGTGGCAGGATGGATGAACTAGGGTTTGTGACTCCAATGCAACATCCTGCAGCAACAGCTAAAGACAAAAGCAAAGGAGATCATTATGTAGATATGCTTGTTATATATAGCAGTACCGAAATTTGTATTTCTCGATTTAACTTTAGACTTGTTTGGCACTTGGAAGGGTCAAAATCATGAACATCATAAAATAACTGAGCCAATTATTATTTAGTACCTGCCATTTACCATTCAGGCTCCCCTTTGCTGGTGAAGGTCACTAGTTTAACTCTCATGAAATGATAAATGTTGGATCAGATAAAATTACTATTTACCATCTTGGAAACTAGATATCTACAAACAATGGTTTTCTACATTACTATATGTTTTGCAATTGTCAATTAATCATGAAAAACTTGGTTTTGTTCCTTGATGTTGTGATTCAAATGACAATTAGCAATAGCAAGTCAATCTTAACTTTGTGTAAAATCAATGTACGTAATATAATTAACTAAGAGTTTTTTTTTTTGAACAAATTAGCTAAGAGTTAAAGTTCAATTAATTCAACCAATTCTCTGGACATTCTTTTTAGGAAATATGCACAAATATACACATCACAAACTTTTGGTAAAAAATAAAATTTGAGGAACATGCACAAAACAAACAATAAAGAGGGAACTTAACTGTGATTTATACATAACATATTGTTCTTTCATTTTTATTTTTTATTAAAAATTTGTAACCGGTTTTATTGATACATTTTCCCTTTTTTTTTACTAGATAGTGAATAGTATGAGTAAGTTTACTGTGCCAAATAACCAAACTATATCAGATAGGGTCCCAAACTGCTAAAGAGTTGGTAACATTATGTTGACCTATCCTCAGAGAAAAAACATAATTGCATCATTGTACGGACCATGCAGGCCAGCTAGAGTGCTTGGAACGTTGTTCAGGACACAGTACACTAATTAGCAAGATCACTTGTTCTGTGGAGAACACAGGCCTCCCAATTTACTTAAGTCTTCAAAAACAAGAAAAAAAATTGGGAAAAAAAGAAAAGAAAAAGAAAAATGGCTTGTCTTGTACACGTGAAAGTTTAGTACAGGCAATCTGATTGACTGTGGTTTGAGAATGGGTCCCCACATTAAGATCCTGCAAAGTTAGAGAATAAAACAGAGAGGGAACTGATGTAATCCGAAGGAAATCTCAACAGATGAAGAGGCTCTCACCATGAGAATTTCTACTTTGTTTCCCCCCCTATGGGTGTGCTTTATCTTGTAAGGATATTATAAAAGGAAAACTAATGAAAATGGTTTAAAAATTTTAAGTTTTAACGATAAAGACAAAATAAAGGGTAAAATGAATAGTATCATGATTGACTTTTTAGTGTAAAAATGTGATTTTTCGTTAAAGTGAATAGTATCAAGAGCTTTTCGTTAAAGTTCTCTATTATAAAACTACCATTTTCTTAATCGAGGAAACTTCCATGATCGAGGCCAAAAAGCTTCATTTTGCTAATTTCTAGGTTTAAGTTAATTTCCAAAAGAAGCAAGAGAAGAACTTCTAGGTTTTTGTGCGTCAACCCTACGTTAATTGTCGTTAGATGAGAGTGATTTACTCTATTTATCACTTAAATATCAAGACCTTTTCATCTAATTAATGACACTTAGCTAGGTCTCGTTTGGTATTAAGGATTGGCTGCTTAGCCTCAATTCCAATGGTTAATGCTAGAGAAATTAAATTTATAGATCAAATTTTATAAACTAAATGACATGGAAGTTGATGATTAAATTATTACTTAAGTGTTGTTTAACGTGTTTATTTCTTATTGGTGACACATCATTTAGTTTGCAAATTTAGTCTATCTAACATTACTCCAATTCCAATTTGCTATAGCGTATTAGATTATAATGGATAATCCTCTAAATTCAAGGCATATTGAAAGTAGAAGAAAAATGATTCTTAAATTTAAGAGGATTATACATGAATAAAACCTATTTTCTTTGGTTGATATCTTGCACTTTTTTTAAAAAAGTTTTTATGTCAACTAAACATGCTTAGGAGTATATATGTTACTTTTTTGGATTGTGAATAATAGCTTATGATAGATAAAAAGAAAGAAAAGGACTCCGATCAACTTTATTGATTTCTTCTATCTATAAAAAATTCTTGACCAATAAAAATAAAAAATTCTTGGAGATATCTCCATGCAATGTTGTTCTCCATCTTTGGCCTAGTACTACTGCTTCATTGAAATAATTTTGTGGTAGCTAAGGTGACAAATCATTCAAATTCCACATCATTTTTTTTTTCTTTCCAAGATCTCTTGCCAACTGGCACTACCCCCCCACCCAACTCCCCCCTCCTTATAAAGAGCAGGCATTGCCAACACTCAGCTCATATCACACACTTCCCTTCACTTAGGTTTTTTCTGCTCTCTTTCTCTCTCTCTCTCTCTCTCTCCCTCCATCCCTCCCCTTAATTTTCCTTCCAAGCTTTTAACTGTAGTGTTTATAGAAATCCATCTCACTCTAAGAAATTATTCAATGGCATCAAGCTCAATGTCCTCAAGAGGCTCCGACTCCTCCTGGACTGCCAAGCAAAACAAAGCCTTTGAAAAGGCTTTGGCTGTCTATGACAAGGACACTGCCGACCGCTGGTACAATGTCGCCAAGGCGGTTGGTGGCAAAACACCGGAGGAAGTCAAGAGGCACTATGAGCTTCTTGTAGAAGATGTCAAGCATATTGAGTCAGGCCAAGTTTCCTTCCCAGATTACAGGACTACTGGTGGGTACTATAAACACACACACTATATTTAGGCAAAGTCCTCCAAAACAAAAATTACTGTTATAAATATTACTACTTTTGCTTAAAATACACATCTATTTTTTAACACCACCAACTTTTCTTTTCCATCTTATTCCATGCTATAATAAGACTACATATTACAATACCTATTGACTTCCAAGACCACATCCTACCAAGTTGATGAGACTCTTTTGTTATGCTTTGCAGGATGAGAAACCTCAAGCTTCACTGGAGCAGTATAACTCACAGTTTATCCACTAGTTAATAAATAAAGATTGGTCACTCGATCGATTCATCTTCATCGTTACATCGCTAGCTAGGCGCCATTTTAATGTTCAATGACGCTGTGGTCATGGTATAGTTTTGTGTTCAGTCGTTTGAGAAATCACAATCAGTGATTCTTCTATGTATGTACTTTGTACTAGTTTCCGTTTCTTTCATTTGTTTCTTGCTACTCTAAGCTTAAGTATGTATGTATGTACCAAAGGCATGCATGTACGTTGTAATACTATAAGTAAGATTCAAGTAGTGGAATCTTATTTTATGTGTCATGTAGTTTGTACTTATTTCCATCTCTTCTCTCTCTCTCTCTCTCTCTCTCTCTCTCTCTCTCTCTCTCTCTCTCTCTCTCTCTCTCTCTCTCTCTCTCTCTCTCTCTCTCTCTCTCTCTCTCTCTCTCTCTCTCTCTCTCTCTCTCTCTATATATATATATATATATATATATATCTTCGAAAATGCTGAAGCTATATGCTCCAATAAAAAGAATGCTGAAGTTATTGAAGCTATAAACATTAAAAAAAATTAGCTTATTATAACAATTTACAATAAAAAAAATATAAAGCACAGCAATTAACATAATTTATGTAACCTTAAAATTTTCTTCTCGAATAGCCTTGAAGCTTATGAGAATTTGAAAGTTGAAAGAGGAAGAGAGAGAGAGACAGAGAGAGAAATCTCTTGTGAATAGATAATAGGAAGAATACGCGGCAAATTTTTTGTTTCAAAAGCAACTTCTTAATGTTTCCCGCGATGAGGTTTTGCCACTTGGCCAAGACCCAGAAAAGCAACTTGATACTGTTATAAATAAATAATGCTTAAATTGAGTTCTAAGATGAACAATCTAAAACTTTGAGATTCTTTGTGTAGCATCACTCGTTGTCGATGCCATAATACTAGCAATATTATTGTTAGTCTGAACCAAAACCTTGTCAAAACTTTTACCAAATTAATGATGTAGCATATTAGATGGCAATATCTTGGTTTGAATCTCACTTATATACAATAACTAATTTCATGTGATTTATACATTTCTTGATAGCTACAAAATTTGGAAAAAGTTTTTGGTGCGCGACTAGATTACTAAACATTTTCTCATATCTCAACAAAATTGTGGCATATGGTATGGCAACATCTTATATTTGTAAGAATATAAGCATAAGTACGAGTCTGGATCGAAAACCGGTTATTAGTTTTAAGTTTGTATAGAAAATCTTAAAAGAGAATGAATTACCAATCCATGTTGTTCTAGAATTCAAATAGAACAAGGAACTGATTTCAGTTTCCTATATGGATTTTAATAGGGAAATCATAATTGATTTTAGCTAGATCATGTTATATATAGCGACCTCTGCTGTCACAGTTTTACGCTTTATCTTGAACTAAGACCTATTGTTTCTGGAGAAAGGAGAAGGTTTACTACTTGTTTTACTGCAAAGATCGACCATGGCTTCTTTTTCTGGTGCATTTGTAGAGTTCTTCTCTGCATGCGAAGCTCAATTTTATCTCTCTCTCGATTTTGTCCGAACTCACTATCCTATCTCTCTCGATTCTCTCCAGCTCTCACTCTCATCACTCACTATCTCAGTCTCTCCCTCTCTCCCTCTCTCGCTCTCTCTATTTCTCCATCTCTTTGTCACTCTCCCTCTCGCATCCGCCACACTCCGAAGCCACACCATCTCACCGCCACCGCATCATTACTAGGTAAGCACCCAGTATCCCTTAATTCATTCTCCCTTAATTCAATTATTTATTAGTGCAATTTTTCATTTTTTCTGTTGAATTGTTTTAATTAGAATATTTAGGGATTTAGGGTTCGAATTGGGAATCCTGGGTCAAGGATTTAGGGTTATGGTTTTCTAATTGAGAATATTGGGTGATGGTTTTCGAATTGGGCAGGATGCAGGGTAAATCTAGTTGCTTTATATGGAAGTAGGTCTAATATGTAAAAATATATGGAGTTTATATATATGTACATGGTATAACATCAAGTTCAAACCTTTCTCTTGTTAATGGTATTAATCGATTAGTAGTTCCATATATGTCATTTAGATGATACATGAATAAGCACTCAGTGAACTTCGAAATTATTAGGAATCACACCTTCCATTTGTTATACACGAAACTACCATCTACAACCTTGAAATTCAGATATTTAGTAACGTCAGTGTGAATGAATCTTCCATTGAAGCTGAGAGAAATAGAAGGCTGCAAGTTTTTCGTCCAGGTTATGAGTCACTTGTATCCTTACTAAGTTCTTTTTCTTATAAGCTTTCAAAATTGTAATTCGTGGCATCAGTTTCAAACACATATTGATAATATATGAATGTAATGTGTGTTGTTTTCTGAATGTAATGATACCACTATATGTTGAATTGTTCTCATGATAATTAAGTGAAAATATGCACAGAGGTTGTAAAGAATCAAATTATCAGAACAACATGGAGAACAAACCGAAAATAAACCTAGTACTTAAGGACTCATTCATCAGCTGGGATAGATGCAAGTATTATGCATAATAACATCATGAAATTACTCTCATTCGTGAAGTTCTTTGTGTTTACCACCACACGGTATTCATAAGTTTCTCATTACTTGAACACACTAGGATTAGTTTATTTCCATTTCCATTCCCCAATTCATGGCTTTTCTCGTTCCAAGTAAGAAAGCATGCCATAAAAAACATGTAAAGAGTTAAAGCACAAGATACGCATGTATGCTACCCTTTATTGATATGAAGATGCCCAAAATCGACCATATATGAACAATATACACGGCCTTGAATCAAAAGTCCAATTACAACCCCACGCACGCGCGCGCGCGCGTGCACACACACACATATTCATCCTTACCTTCATCCAGAATAAGTACATGCTTGCCCTCTTCCATTATTCATTGATTCCTCACAAGTTGCATGGCATGTTCCATAAGCATGATGGGGAAGGTGGCAGTGCCCCTTCTTCATTTTTCTCTCGTATGGTTGATGTTGTTTCGGATCCTAGGACTCATGTCAACCAAGAATGTATCCAAACCAGATTAACTAATTAATCTAAGGGTGAAAAGATACATCTTATTTTGCTTCAAGGTTAAGATATTTTTAGTATATCCAAACTAGATTAATTAGTTAATGCTAATCATTATCGACTTCCTGTAGATGTCAGTCTCTCATTTTCTGTCTGATGGTAAATCTCTGGTATTCATGATTTCTGCCACTTTTCTTAGCCATAATATGTTCTCTCTAGCTTCCTGACTATTAATAGGTCAAAGTAGTAGAATGTAACTTTTTTATTTATTGTTTTTGTAGATGTCAAACTAAATTTCAAACCGCCGGGCAGCTAGTAGGGTCAGTCAGACACCTTCTTCAGCAGGTGGTGCTGCTACCACCTCCTCACCTGATATGGGCACGACCGGTGTCCCTCCGGTCACGCCTTTCGGTCCAACTGTGTCTACAGCTACTGCGTCATCGACTTCTTCGGTGACGCATCTTGTACTAAGCACTCGACGGACTCATTGACGGCCCCGAAGTTCTAAGGAGGCTGAGCAGTGTGGTGAGGCTTCCTCTGTCCATGGAAAGGGGTCCCAGAGAGGTAATGCATCTTTCTCATAGTATAATCAAAATTTTGAAAGTTTTTTTTGGTTGTTGTGAAAATCGAACTTTTAAATTCTTTGGTTTTTCAGGTAGGTTCATAAAATGTCATTAGTTACAAAATACTGTCAAGGAGGATACTGAAATTTGTTGGTGGATGACAAAAGATCCCCAATCTTCTTTATAAAAAAGTTGGTTGATACATTCTTTGGTTACACTCTTAAAAAGTTATCTTTCTTATTCTTTTATTTTCTCATTAGTGAAAATCTTTAGTATATTTTTCAAGTTACGAATATGGTGTGTTAAAATTTCAAAAAGATGAGACTACTCACATCGATATTGTTCTCAACTTACATAATTACATGTGCAATCCATTATGTGTGTAGTCTCTTCACAAATTCACGGCCAGTGATGCAATTAAAAGTGAAAACACTTGATACAAGTTGTAAATTTTGTTTTAAAGTCCCCAATTGGTATAAACTGTTTGAATTGTTGGGTGGATGTGTTTTTTGTTGTTGTTATATTGTCTACAGGTTTTATGAAATGTTATAGTTTTAGGGGAGGTTCTGCAGAATTTTCGGTAGAAAATAGAATTCGTCTAATGTTTACTTTGTTTATTTGGTAGTTCAAAAAAAAAAAAAAAAACCAGGGGCCATGCAGACTTCTGAAGATGTCACAGACCACTGGCACCACGACCGAGAAGATCACCATTACTTGGGATCCTCGACATCGTGCGGCTGCAACAAAGGAGCAACACAATGCGTTGGCCATCGACATTGGCTCGGTTATCAGGAATCATTGCCCCCTCCTGTGGCTATCATGGAAAGCTATCCCACATAAAGTCAAGGAAGCCGTTCTTCATGAATTATCGATAAGTATTTTCAACCTCAAATACTAAATTTTTATTAAAGTATACAAATATTATAAATTTTAACTACTATTTATTTATTGAGTTTTGCAGCATCACTATGAGCTCACGAACCTCGATGCCAATCAAAACCAGTACATCAACGACCTTTGTGCTGGTAGGTTTACTCAATGGAAGAGCAACCTCCATAAGCATTATGAGAAATATGACGGTCTGGAGGTCGCTCTAGCAGTTGGGTGCCCTATAGAGTTGGTGGACTGCTGGGATGAATGGGAGTGGTTCTGCGACCATTTTCAGGACAAGAAATACCTTGTAAGTATAATATATATTTCAATAATATTGAATCAAATTTTTTATTTTTTTAAATAATATTTTATTTTTTTCAGTAATTTGTTATAAATATCTAAACTAATACATTTTTTAATTCAATAGAAAAAAGTGAAGGCAAACTCAATCAATCAGTCAAAGAAGAAATTTCTTCACCGCTCCGGCTCACGACACTTCTCTTATAGGTTGGAGAAGTGACGTAAGGTAACCGTATATTTATTTTAAGTTTTCATTCTTTTTACTCTCTATTACACAATTGGTAATCTATGTGTTAATATTTTTTTTATTCACGGGAGGTCAAAGTTTCCTGAGATTGACATGTTCAAGGTGGTGTACGTTCGGCTCGGGGATGAGCTGACAAAGCAGCTTCATGCAAGTTGTTCCAATTTTTTAATATTCAATTAGTATTAATATTAATTACATGTATATTAAAATTAATTTGTTTATTTCATTTTTCTAGTCCACCATGGTGGAGAAGGGCCAGACCGTTCTGGAAGAGGTGGCTTCCCAGCTTCCCCCAGAGACCCTGATCGAGGAGGTGTTTCCCCCTGGACACACTCGATCAGACCCTCGGTTGTAGGCATGAGAATGTTCACCGGGGGTTTGGGAAAGCCCGCATTCGGGAACTATCTGCCTCATCCTTCAGGCAGAGAACAGAAGGGGTCAAATCGCTGACATCTGAAGTGGTAGACCTAAAGGAGCAGATTGTCGCCCAGCAGTCTCAGCTTACAGCCCAAAGCAGTTTGATGAACCAAATTCGTCTCACCCTTCAAATCTTTGGCATTTGGTTCCCCGACGTTGAACCACCTCTAGCAACAACCTCATAATCCCTCGCCATAGCAGCTATGACCTCCCAGTCCCTCGCTGCAGCAGCTACGACCTCCCAACCCAGCAACACCACCAGTAGGTGATTGTGACGTGGACGACTACATATTCTAGTTTTTTTTTAAATTGTTTTCAAATTTTAAAATATTTCTTTCCATTGTATATACATTTTCAATAATTTTTTAATTCACTATTCTTCTTTACATTTTCTGTTTTTAATTTCATTAAATTAATTTATACATAAAACAATATTATCAACATTTAAAAGGAATAAATAAATAAATGTTGCAGTCATATTAGAATAGGAATGTGATTGTGTAAATCCTAGTAGATATGGGAATGTATCTTATATTCCTATTAGGAGTTGATTACCTTATAAATGTTGTAATCCCAAAGGGAAAGGTTTTTACCTATCCTACTACTATAAATAAAGGCACAATGGGGTGATACAAACACACCTCACAATTAAATCACTCTCTCATCTCTCTAATTGCTGATGGTCCTCTCTCTCTCTAAAACCTAAGATCGTTAAATCAAATAGGCCTACAACATGTTATTAGCACGTTCTTGCCAGAAGTTGAGGAATTGACGGATCACAGGAGGAGGCTATCATCTACAAAATTCAAAGGCTTATATTTGTTTTCTTTTAATCAGGTACGCTTAAAATAAAAGAAGATATTTGAAACGTCCATGAAGCATGAAAACATTCCCCATGATGCATGAACCCCTCTATGTTTATATTTTCCTTACGATATATATATTGTATATGTTCATATATTTGTCAATATATATATTTATTTCATGCACTACGCAATTATATTTGCTATGTGGAATATGTGAGTCAAAGTATATTCATAACTTAGAAGCAATTAGGGTTTTTCAACCCTAGATTTGAAAAAAAAAAAAAACAAAATTGGGTGATTTATTGCGGCACCATCGTGGGATGGCGTCGCCCCGACGCCTTGGACCACTTGTGCAGCCCTCTGGGCTTGCTGCTCCCTCTCAGACATAACTAGGCCTCGACTTGGGTTCCCTGTCACACAGCCCTGAAAGCCCTGGTCTACCCGAGCCCAAACCCGCATGCCAGAAGCATGTTGGGCTTGTTCCCAAACACGGGCCTGCAGCCCCGGTTCTTGGCCTCAGCCCACACCAGCAAGCTGTCATACTTGCTGGGCTTTATCTTAGCCCCGACCAGCATAACATGTAGCCAACCTATGCAACTAAGCTCACCTCTATGGCCCAAACCGAACCCAACTTAGCTGGGGTTTCCTGCGCCACACTCAGGCTAGCCCCGTGCTGGGCCCAAGTCTCCCGCACCGTGGCCTGCAGCCCACCTCCGAGCTCTTTTGCTTACAGCACCCAACCCTATTTTTTGGGCTATGGTATTTTTGACCCAATACTATTATTTTAGTATTATTTTGCTTTTACAATCGACCTTGTATGGCCCGATTTATTGAATTAATTAAAAGTGACCTGCAGTCCATTAATTTGATAATGAATCCAAAATTATTGACCTGAAGATCACTTTTGGACATTAACAATTCAATAATTTATTTTTATACTTTGAACCGTTGACATACTTTCTTAGTAAGGAAGCTCTCACACTTGAGTTCCCGAAGAAACTTAAATCCACTATATTTAAATTAGTATATTGCATTATGTGTTTCTTGCAGAACCTCTCATTATGAACTAATTGTTCATAAAACTAAATTGAACTTGTACTTTCAAATTTAGTGCCTTTGAAACCCGAAGTTTTCATTCAAAACATACCACATGAAACATGTAGTTTTTATGCATAAATTAAACCAATACATGTTTATAGGACTTGTTTGTTCTACGATATATGTCTATGGTTTAACATATGACTAATCACGTTTTTTCCTTCCGTTTTAAGGACATGTTGAAATTAAACAAGCTCGATTTCTTCGCTCTAGAAGTCTTTGGAAGAAACTATCTAAAGTGGGTTCAAGGCGTGAAGCTCCATCTCACTGCAAAGGGTATTACAGCTACCATCGAGGCACCCGTCGTCGAAAAATATGTCGATGAAGCTCAGAAGGCTAATGCAATGATCTTCATTTGACGACACATCCATGATGCACTACAGACTAAGTAACTCGTTGAGAAGGACCCACGCACCCTCTGGCTTGCTCTGGCCGATTGTTTCGATCACCAGAAAGACATATACTTGCCTAAAGCAAGACACGACTGGCAACATCTTCGTTTCCAGGACTTTAAGTCAGTGAATGAATACAACTCTAAAGTTTGTAGAATCCATTCACTGTTGAAATTCTACAAAGTGGAACTAACCGAATCATATCTCTTGGAGAAAACCTATTCGACCTTTCATGCCACCAATATTGTCCTGCAGCAACAATATAGGGCACAAATATTCACCAAGTTTTTGGATTTGATCTCTGTTTTACTTTTTGCTTAAAAGTAGAACCAGCTTTTGATGAAGAATCATCAAACTCGACCGACTGGCTCGAACGCCGCGCCTGAAGCATATGCGACCAAGTTTAGCAGCCATAAACGATGAAAAAATCGTCGTGGCCGTGGCAATGGGCGGCAAACCCTACCACGGGCCCAAGGTCAACAGAGTGCTGCACCTAAGGGAGGAAATGTGACCCAGCAGTGTCCACCACTTGCCCCTAACGCTACCAACTTCAAGAACAAGGGCAAAGCACCCGTTTAGCCTGCTTCTACTAAACTGGACATGTGCTACCGCTGTGGATCAAGGGATCATTGGTCACACGTATGCTGAGCTTCCCCCGAGGCTATTGCCAAGTATCATTCCCGTCGTGAGTCTAACTTTGCAAATGTGGATAATTCGGAAGATGCAACTACATCAATAGAGATATCAGATTTTCAGGAGGCGTCTGATGAATAAATTAGACATGTTTTTAGGGTGTTTACCCCTAGTGGCCGAACCCACTAGGAGTGCCTGGCCCTTCCCCCCTATTTTTCTAGGTTTATGGTTTCATTTTGAACAATTTTTCTAAGTATTTGGAATAATTTGTTTGGTTTTGGTTTGTTTTGAATTATGGATTGTTATTTGAATGGATATTATTTTCTCGAATTGCTTAATTGAATGAATGGACTTATATTTATGCATGTGACCAATTCAATCAATTTATTTCTAGGTAGGAAGTTAGTTGTCTGGCAGATAGTGCAACCACGCACACCATCTTGCGTGAACGATAGTATTTTACTAAATTAATACCCAAGAAAGATCATTTGACAACTCTCTCAGGCCCATCCAACTTGATTGAAGGATACGGAAAGGCCCGTATCATGTTGTCCAATGGTACTATCTTAACCATTAAGGAGACACTCTATTCTCCATGTTCCGGAAGAACGTTGCTAAATTTTAGAGATATTCGAGATAATCAATATCATATTGAAACCACTGAAGATAATGGTTCTGAATTTCTTTGTATCACTTCGTACGAATATGGCCAGAAGCGTATACACGAGAAGTTGGAACGTCTGCCGAGTAGGTTGTACATCACAACCATTCGCGGCATAGAAGCCCACAGTGTGGCCGGCCCTATGCCTGAGTTCCAAGACACTTTGTTGCTTTGGCATGACCGTTTGGGACATCCTAGACGTGACATGATACGCCGTATCCTCAAATCTTCACACGGGCATCGGTTATATCCCTATGTTGGACTCCCGCCATGCAAAGCGTGTTCTTTAGGGAAGTTAAATACGCAACCCTCACATATAAAGATTATTCACGACCCACCTAAGTTTATTCAGAGGATCCAATGGGACATTTGTGGACCTATCCAACCAACCTGCTGACCATTTAGATACTTTATGGTGTTGGTTGATGCATCAACACGATGGTCATATGTTTGCTTGTTGTCCACATGCAACGCTGCGCTTGCTAGACTCCTAGCTCAAATCATTAAGCGAATGGCTCACCACCTTGATTATCCAATTAAGTCGATACGACTGGATAATGCTGGAGAGTTTACGTCACAGAATTTTGACGATTATTGCATGTCAGTAGGGATTGATATGGAACATCATGTACCCCATGTTCACACCCAAAATGGCCTGGTAGAAGCGTTCATAAAGCGGGTTCAATTGATAGCTCGGACTTTGGTTATGAGAACCAAAATGTCGGTATTTGCCTAGGGCTATGCAATATTGCACGCAATTATGTTTGTCCGCCTGAGGCCCACCGCTACCTAGCCACATTCACCGTTACAGTTGGTCACTGGATACGAGCCTAACATCTCGCATTTACGAGTGTTTAGGTGCACCATTTATGTGCCAATAGTGTCGTCACTACGTACTAAAATGGGTCCTTAGAGAAAAATGGGAATCTATGTCGGTTATGGTTTGCCATCAATTGTTCGCTACTTAGAACCCTTAATAAGAGATCTCTTTACAGCACGTTTTGCAGATTGTCACTTTGATGAGACAGTCTTCCCGTCGTTAGGGGGAGTTAAGCATGCTAACGTTCCTGTAGAACACCGCAAATTGTCGTGGTATGCTCTCATTATGTCTCATTTAGATCCTCGCACTTCCCAGTCTGAAACTGAGGTGCGACGAATTATAGATCTTTAGAGCATTGCTTAACGCATGTCAGATGCTTTTAACGATCTAGCAAAGGTGACAAGATCACATATACCTACTGCAAATGCACCTGCAAGGATAGATGTACCTTGTGTACATCCACAACCTACCTGGGAAGGCCGGACCGTCCCCGAAGGTGGGGAGGCCGCACCTTCCACGTTGCAAGGTACATTGGCGGCTAGTTAATCATCTGCTCCAACCCTGAAGCGTGGCAGACCCCTTGGTTCAAAGGATTCACAACCCCGGAAAAGGAAAATGGCACCAACTAGTGACCCTAGTTTGAATCTGACTATCGCTCACTCATCCGTTCCAGCGCATGAGGTTATTCTAGATTACTGTGATACTTCAAACAAAATATACCAGCCTCCTGAGAATCGCGAGATTTCGGTCCACTATGCAGTATTGGATGAGGTTTGGAATAGGAATGAGATGATCGTCACCGATGCATTTATGTACTCAGTAGCTACTGACATCATGCTTAGCAATGACATTGAACCACGTTCCGTCGATGAGTGCCGATGTAGAACCGATTGGTCAAACTGGAAACAAGCAATCCAAGTCGAACTCGATTCACTTGTGAAACGTAAAGTGTTTGGACCTATCGTTCCTACACCACCATGCTTGAAGCCTGTTGGCTACAAGTGGGTTTTCGTGAGAAAGGGTAATGAGAAGAATGAAATAGTACGATACAAAGCACGCCTCGTAGCGCAAAGCTTTTCTCAGCACCCTGGGATTGATTATAAGGAGACATATCCCCCCGTAATGGACGTTATAACGTTCCATTACCTTATCAGTTTGGTAGGTTCCGAAAAACTGAATAGACAGCTTATGGACGTGGTAACCACGTATCTCTATGAGGATCTAGATACGGAAATATACATGAAAGTTCCAGAAGGACTTCCATTTACTGGTTCAAATAGTTCTAGACCACGGAACTCTCTCTCAATTAGGTTGAGGAGGTCATTCTACGGATTGACACAATCCAGACGGATGTGGTATAACCGTTTGAGTGAATATTTGACAAGTCAGGGTTATGTAAACAACAAATTATGCCCATGCGTGTTCATAAAGAAGTCACATTCCGGATTTGCAATTGTTGCAGTTTACATCGATGACATGAACCTCATCGAGCCTCCCGCAGAGCTTGAGGAAATTGCTTCACACTTGAAATCGAAATTTGAGATGAAGGATCTTGGGAAAACTCGATATTGTCTCGGCCTGGAGATCGAGCATTGTTCAGATGGAATCCTAGTACATCAATCGAACTACACCCAAAAGGTGGTGTGACGTTTTAATGAGGATAAAGCGAAGCCTTCGAGTACACCTATGGTCCTTCGGACTTTAGATGCTAAACGAGATCCCTTCCGTCCAAATGAGGATGATGAAGAGATTTTGGAACACGAAGTTCCATACCTAAGTGCAATTTGGGCTTTATTGTACTTGGCTCAATGCACTAAACCCGACATCTCCTTTGATGTTATTCTTTTGGCAAGATACAACAATGCGCCCACACGCAGGCACTGAAATGGTGTTAAAGATATTTTTCGCTACCTCAAGGGTACTACGGATTTGGGCTTGTTCTATACCCGCGAATCTTCGAGTGTTGCCGCCCCTTATGGTTCTCAGATTGATTCTCGCCTTGTTGGTTACGCAGATGCTAAATGTCTGTCTGGCCCACATAGGGCACATTCTCAAATGGGTTATATCTTTACCATTGGAGACACTGCTATATCTTGGAGCTCTACCAAGCAAATGCTAGTTGCGACTTCGTCAAACCATGTTGAGATTCTCGCCCTACATGAAGCATCGCGTGAATGCTTTCGGCTGAGAGAAGTTATGGAACATATTCGAAGCACTATTAGTCTTACATCAGTCATTAACCTTCCTACGACGATCTTTGAAGACAATACAGCATGCATCGAGCAATTAAAGAAATGATACATTAAGGGAGATAACACCAAGCACATAGCACCGAAGTTCTTTTACTTACACCAGTAGCAGTAGCATCAGAAAATTGAAGTCAAGCAATTCCATTCCCAGGACAACCTGGCCGATCTCTTCACCAAGTCATTGCCCAAGTCTACTTTTCAGAAGCTCGTCCCAGGAATCGATATGCGTAAATTATCTGAGTTGAATCGATTGTAGTTCTCTTATTTAGAAGTTATGTCTAACTCAAGGGGAGTATCTAAAAGCATACTCACATGATCTTAATGTACTCTTTTTCCTACGATTATGAGCATTTTTCCCACTGGGTTTTTGCTACTTAACGAGGTTTTAACGAGGCACCAATCATGGGATGATCATACTCCATTGAGTTCACTACTTTCGTCCTGTTTGATGTTTATTTTAGACATTATATATTTTTCTCACTTTTCTCGTTAGTCTATGGGTTTTCCCCATGCCTTGGGTTTTACCATAGCGAGGTTTTGTGAGTTTTACTACAAATGCATACTTTCTTAAATTTGAGACTCGCGTTCACCCGTTGTGCCAATAACTTCGTCAACTATTCTACCTTATCTGCTAAAGATCTTATGCGATGGTTTGTTAAGTATTTACACACTCAAGAGGGAGTGTTGTAGTCATATTTAGAATAGGAATGTGATTGTGTAAATCCTAGTAGATATGAGAATGTATCTTATATTCCTATTAGGAGTTGATTACCTATTAAATGTTGTAATCGTAAAGGGAAAGGTTTTTACCTATCCTACTACTATAAATAAAGGTACAATGGGGTGATACAAACACACATCACAATTAAATCACTATCTCATTTCTCTCTAATTGCCGACGGTCCTCTCACTCTCTAAAACCTAAGATCGTTCAATCAAATAAGCCTACAACAATAAAATTAATTTTAAATAAATTAATTTTAAAATCTTACTGCGACTTATGTCCGTCGTGCAAAGGTCTAGTGGTCGAACCCCAGTTTCGTCGCTCGAAGTATCATGCGCAACAAACACTCATTCGTCGCTCTTTGTTTCGAGCAACGACCACCAAATCCGTCGCGCAACATTCATTTCATACAACAAAGCACTTTCCTCCGTCGCGCAATGTCTGATGTCACAAGCTTTGTGCGACGTCTTCTTTCCCGCCCAATGTTTCCAGCGATAGTGGGGTAAGGTGGCAATAGTGGGGTAAGGGGCAATGGTGGATGAAGTGATGGTGGTGGCGGTGTTGGGTACAATAGTGGCAAATAATAGTTGTGTTAACAGTGATTATGAGGGATGATTGTGAATATGGTGGTTGATAGATGGCGGCCGGGATGATGGTGGTAGAGATGGTGGAATTGATGAAGGCCATGTTGAGGGTAAATATGGTGGAGAGTGAGGTGATGGTGGTAGAAGGTGCTGGTGATGGTGGCGGTGGCCGCAACGGTGAGATGGTGGAGGTGGTGATGCCCATGGGGGCAGGAGTGATGGCGGTGGATAATATGATGGTGGTGGGAGGTAGTGGTGTCAAAGATGGTGGCGTTGATAGTGATGGTGGTTAGACAATGAAGAATGTTGTGGTAGTGGTGGCAATAATGACGATAATGGTGGCATACCTATAGGAATTTTTTTTTTTAAATCAAAACTCTAATTTTTTTTAATAATGTATACTTTATTGTATAATATTTTTCTTAAAAAACAATTGAAACATCAATTTGATGTTCTATTATTTTTTGAGTTTATTTTCACAAAATATAATGCCAAACACATTTTTCACTCCTTTTTGTATTCATAAAACGATTTTTTTTTTCAAAATGTTAATGAATAGGCCCTAAAGCTTCTCTCTCACACACACACACACACATATATATATATATTTTACAAAAGCTTCATATATGTGTTTCCATTAAAATACATTTCTATTATTTCACTGACATTGATATATGGGGACGCTAGCAAATTTTTCACTTCAACTTTCTCATTTTTATCTTTTCAGTTTTTCTCTTACTCTACAATGTTGCTTAATGATGGAAACTGTCTACTTTCTAGATCACTCTTTAAAGATTAAGTCTGCAAAAGTCAACTAAATAAAAAAAAATCGTTTAAGCATTTAATTAACGTTATCACAATTTCAGTGTTTGAGTAAGAAACATTGTCCATCTATTTATTGGATAACATTAGATAACTAGACCATTCCGATTTTAGTTAATTTTTTGCATAGATTAAAATAAACTGAAATGATTGGATTCAAGGAGACATTTTAGAAACAACAGGGAACTTAAAACCTGACCCCAATTACAACCAATGAGATAATTATGTGCCTCGTATATTTATAATCACAATTGGTCAGATGTTGTTCTCGTTCCATTACAAGTTTCACGAGCCTTGAAAACCAATTGACCTAAATTAACAAACAAAATTACTTGAATTAGAGAGCAAGTGATGTTTTTGTTCTTACCTGAATCAGCCAAAGCTATATTGACGGAGATTCAAAACATCGACGGGTCTCGGCCCTGGGGGTTGTCCACAATATCTAGTGTCTGCTTGTGTTTGAAGGCAAGCGGACTCGAACAACTGACATCCAACACCATAGAGGCCAACTATAGACCAAAACTTCCCCGAAGCACAGCTTACAAATGGTATGAGTTTGGTCCTTACAGCTTGTGTGAAGTTCCATTTTTCACTCATCGCAATTAGATCACTTGGTTGATATGTGCTGCAATTCAAGAACATTGGCTTGGTTTCGTCACTTTTTCAATGTAATTAGCACGTCAAGCCAAGCAGGTGCATGGGGATTCCACACCTCCCACAGGTTCAATCGACCCTTACATGCTAATTCAATTAAAATAATTGGAGTTATGCCTTTGTCCTTGAGGTACAACAGTACGTAAAACTTCGTCCGAATTACAAGGACCAAAACCATAGTTCGCTATACAAATGCACTCCTGTGCAATCTCATACTACATACTAAAAACTACCCGAATAGCAAACGAGTAAATCACAAGAAGTAACATCGTTGTTGACACTATGTAATCGAGTTCATAATAGTCGCCACTTAACCTACAAACTCAAGTTTTCGTACTGGTCAAAATGAAAGTGCAGTACGACAATTTTAACAAATTACACATCACAAAAATCTAATTGGTTAAGGCCAGGAGCAAAGTTTGGTTCTCAAGATATATGCCTATAATACGCAAGAGAAGATGTCCTATTTTGCCACTGTGGTTTGAAGGGGCAGAGTACTCTCAACTTCCTTGGTGTCAGTGCTCCTCTCAGAGACGATCTTTGACATTCCAAACATCTGAAAACAAACGCCAAATTATTGAATCAGAAACAGAAGCAAACCGATTGAGCAACGAAAACAGTTGCGGATAGGTTGTATTAGCATTAAATTTGAAGTGGGAACAAACCTTGTTCATGGTCTTCTTGAAGCAAGTTTTGTGTTCATCCATAGATGCATTTACAAAATCATCAATATGATCCTTCAAATCCTCCAAGAAAGTGGCTTGTTCGTTCTTCTTCTTTCGACATGAAGTGGCGGCTGGGTTTGCAGCAGCCGGTGATGGCTCATGTTGAGTTTTCTGTGATCCCATTGTCAGTAGCACCTGATACGCTAGTCATTCGTTATAAAAGATCTAGACAGACGACAGATGGCTTTCAAATTTAAAATAATGCAAACCGATCCATTTCAAACTAAATCCAAGGACTAGTCACAGCAAGTCACTTCAACAAATTCAGTTATACCATCAATATTCAGGGTAGAAAACTGAAGCAGAACCAACGCCTCTCAATTCTTAAAAGCACACCATAAATGCAATAACTGGTTCATAATTATGCGCCAGAAACATACAAGACAGAACGAAATACAAACGGAAAGTACACTGATTCAAACTTTTCAGTTGTAACCAATCAGAATCAGAGCAGCTGGATCCATATATTGGCATAACAAACAATTTGGAAAGAATGTATTGATATTTTGTGCAAACAACAGATAAATGTAGGGGGAAAATAAATTAGGAACAAACAAATTTCAAGTAAGTATTACATAAGAATATAAAAGCACCACGAAAGCATTCACAGATGGCCTCAGAACCCTAATTGCTACCACTCGAGTTATATGTCTCTCTCTAATGACCAATGTAAAATAAAAGCTTCCAAAAAGTTAACTTTTTCTGTGGGCTAGTTCGTTTTATCTTCTTACGCTCGCACTAATATGAGATTCAAAGGTTGATTATTGTTTTAGACCCCAAATATCCCACAACCTCTACAATCACATCTGTGCAGCAGGGACATCTCTTTCCCAAATTTTTAAAAAAGGAGCACGTCCATGTAAAGGCAAAGAGTTCTTCAACTTATTCAGATCAAGCACAATCATTTTCCCTCACCGATCACATAATTAAGATTACTTAAAAACCAATACCCATGATATCATAACATCAGACAGTAATCAGGTGGATTTTTGTTGAATTTACGGTCCATATTGATTGTCTGATTACAAAACATAATAATTGCACAAAATTTACCACATAAAATATGAGGAAAGTATGTTTGAGCTACACAATTATGAATACAGAAACCGCACACCAAGTGTTTGACGAAATGCCACGGTGAAACTACCACAGGAAAACATACCAGTCCACCGTACAACAACGGGTAAAACAATCAGGCAGAAACATTAACAATTCAAAATTAAGCTAAACGTAGATTTAATTCAGTAAAGATGCTAATGATCACAGCAAAAACATTTCTGATTCGAAAAATTAAGAAAAGAAAAGTAAAGATTTCTGGCAAAACAATTAAGATTAATATTAGGTGATAAAAGATTGAATAAAAAGCGAAGATTCAGAACCTGCACGTACCTCTGATCGCGAAGAAAGCAAGTCGAAAGCTTATTCGCAGAGAGAGATGGGGTGTTGTATTTATATCTGGCTGCTAAAGGAGGAACCGCCTCTAGCTAGTGTGGTTTCCAAGCAAACGGAGGCAGGCAGCGTCCGTTGTGAAATTGGGTACGTGGCGTCCAACTATTGGGTGGATAAGTTATATGAAGCAAACGGGACGGGGTTAGAGGCTGCCCGTTGTGCAAGTTTTCTCTGTGGGCTTGTGGATTTGTCTAATAAAAAAGTATTTGAATTAGAAAGGGCCTTCTAATGGATAAATGATGTTTCTTGCTATGCACATCTAAAAGTTTTTTTTTTTCATAAACGATATTATCTAAATTAAGAGGAAGATGGTGGACCTAGCCTCATAATTGGCTAATAATAATGTGATTTAAATTTATCTTTGACAAGAATCGCACATAAGACCTCTACTTACAAGTGAAAATAAATACTATTAGACCATAGTACTAGATGACCACACTTAAAAGTTGTGCATTAAGATTTGGGTCCAAAAAATTAGCATGATTATTAGGTTAAATTCAGTAATAATTTTTTCACTTTTTTTTTCTTTTATATTTATTTATAGTTTTAAAAATATTAGAGATAAATAAAGTTTTCTAATTTCATGCATTTTTTAGATCCAATAAATCTACTTATTATTATCGTTTCTCTTCAAAAAAAAAAAAAAAAAAACTACTTATGATCTTTTAACAAAGAATTAATATATTAACATAAATTAATCTAGAGAACATATGATCCTAATTCAAGTAACAAATATATGAATATATAATACCCATACGCGAGATGTGAAACCTAACTAAAAAAATACAAAAACAGATATACCTACAAGCAAAGCACATTAATCGTGATACATATTGATTATAAAAAAGAATTTGTCATATAAGTAGATAAATTCAATTAACTTGTTATCTAGGTTGATTAGAAAAACTAAAAATAAAATCTATAAATGAGGTTAGAGCAAGAAGATGAACAAAAATCAAATCCTAATTTGGTCGTTAAATGATGACATGGCATGGCCAACTTCTTCACCCAAATTTTAAACATAAAAAAAACAGAACAAATTACTTTTACCAGCTCAACTTTGTGTCACATAGCAAACACATACCCCATCTTTTGAACATTGAAATGTCAAACATCAACTTATGAATTCCTTGCAATGTTAGACCTTGTTTGCTTGTCCGTCAATTTGTTTGTAAACTGCTGATGTAATCAGCTCGAGGCCACTCCCTTACCCGTTAGAATTCCATGCTGCTGACTTCCCAACTGCGGAGTGCGGCTATTTCCTTTCACTAAACCGGCGGGAACGGGTATTGACCTGGTTGTTGAATCGGGTAGCGCAGCTCCGTTTGTCCATTCGTCTCCGTTCTCTCTTTCTTCATGCTGGCTGCTTCTCTGCTTGGGAATCATTCCGTCCCAACTTTTCTTCTCCTCCGGCTTCCTCTTTTGCTTCCTGCTTTCTCAACACCTACATCTCCCACTTCGTCTGTGCATCCAGAAACGCACTCTCCGGCTTTGACGACTCGTCTGGCAACGAAGACGGCACGTTCAGTAGGGAGATCATCGTTTGGTGGTCATTCTCTTTGGAAATCTACATCAAGCATGTTGGCCAGCTTGGATATGTCAGCAGCGTGGAGTTCCAGGCCTTTGAAATTGCTGAGTATGATGATCAAATTTTTGGGTGCGAGGAGCAACGCTCTTCTACCCTAATTAGGATGAAAACATAATTGTGGCCTAGCTACAGTATTGGGCTGAGATGGTGGTCATGGCCTGGTTGCGTATTCGGTTTGACAGCCTATAAAAACCTAATCAACAAAGGAATGAATCCAGGCCTGTGAAATCTCAAGCAATAAAGCCCAAATTGTAGTAAAAAAGGTGATTTTTCACCGATCAGATCTACAAATGATTGCATCTTTCTGGTCAGTAAACATGATTGAAAACATGATTGAAAACGTGATGAGCCATATGATTGCAGCGTTTATATTTGAATGTACCAAAAAGCGGTCAATGCACTTATTACTTGGACATCATTTTGACTAATCTGTCCCACGAAGAGTTGTTTGAACGAGGATCCTCTGCGGATCATCTTTGTGAGGATTTCAAAAATCTTTTAATTATGTCATTTAATCGTACATCATATGATTAGTTTTCGTCAAGTACTGTTTGTGTTCAATTTTAAATAAAAAAAAATTCAAAATGAATTCTAACTGCACGATGTATGAACGGACATGATTAAAAGATCACGGGATCCTCACAAAGAGGATCTGAAGAGGATCCTCATTCAAGTTGTTTGCTTTATACTGGCTAAAAGACTAATTACGTTATGAGAAGTACTAAGGAGACTCTTTATAAACTATCTGTCACTTCATTTTTTTAGCACAATTCTTGTGCCAAAGGGATGAGATGACAGATAGTTCATAGAGAGTTTCATTTTGAGAGAGTCTCCTTAACATTTCTCTTATGTTATATTATGAGATATTCAATGTCAGCTCGGTCTCTAAGGATGAATTTATTGTATTTTTAATTGATTTTTTTGTAACAAAAAATCACTAACAAATAAAAAAAAATAACTTTCTGTTATCAAATATTAAAAAAAGATCATAATCACGAAAAGAAATCATACAAAGTCACAAATACTGACATTACAAGTTAATATGAACATCTTATTCGAAAAGAAACTTAGGCCTATTTGGTATCTTGAATTTAATTTTTTTTAACAAATAATGTACTAACATTCGTCATTTCTGAAAGTTACAAATTCATTTCATTTAACAAATAATGTACTACGGTTTAATAGCATTCTTCTTCACTTGTAAGTGAGAGGTCTTAAGTTCGATTTTCGCTAAAGGCGAATTTGAACCACATTATTGTTAGCCCATTGTGAGGCTAAATCCACCCCGTCTCCTTTAGTGTAGATAATATCGTTTGTGAAAAAAAAATTTGAATACCAAAAAAAAGTTTTCTTCCAAAGGTTAAAAGCTGATCACTTGCTCGAAATTATACATAGGGGTGGGAAATTTTGCCATAAACCGATTTACCGACCGAACCATACTGGTCGGTTCATAAAGGTATGGTATAGTTTTGGCATTTTTTCATAATCGGTTGGCATTATACCGAACCGACAATTAATGGTATGGCTTTGGTATTGGATTTTGTATACCGGCAATATGCCATACCAACCAATATATTTTCTATTTAGATGTTTTAGGTATTTTATATATATAATTATTGGATTATATATATATATATATAATATTTTATATACCGACGATATTTTAGGTATTTAGATATTTTTGGTATTGGATTTTGTATACCGGCGATATACCATACCGACCAATATAATTATTGGATTATATATATTTTTTTTCTATTTAGATATTTTAGGTATTTTTTTACATGCTTGACTCCTCAGTTTTAGGGTTTAAAAAATAAAGGTTGTTCAGTTTTTTTTTTCTAACTCTTGCACGACTTCGAGCAGCCTTGATCTCTCAGTTTTCTTCTTCTCTTCAACGCACACCTCCCTAGTTATAAGGGGGTCTTATAACCAGAACCATACTTTTGAGTTTTAATTTTTTTTGTTTATGCATTAGTTGCTACAATTGAATTTAGACAATTATATTAGTTAGACTTTTGAGTTTGTAAACTTAAAACTATTTGGATTATGTTTGTTGACAATTGTTGTTGGCTTATTAAGTTTTGATTTGATTTCCATTTTAATTTTTTAAGTCATGATTATGTTGGCTTATCATCAATTGAAAAATGGCTTATCATCAATTGAAAAATAGTGGCAACAACTTTTTTTTTCCCTTTTCTGGTTTGTTGTTTATGAGTCGGTGCATAGTCTTGAGCTGTTGTTTTTGTAGCTTATTTGCAACCACCAGTTATGCCATTTACGACCAACCAATAATTTTGGCTGAACCGATTTTTGGCAACCGTAAGAAGATGGTTGGCTAGAGGTAACTGATTTTCAGTAATTATGTATATATGGTTGGCAGGTGGCACAAGGAAATTGACACGATTTGCCAACCGAGCCCAGCCCTAATTATACCGTCACAAGTGATGGTTTTTAGTTTTTATTTATTTTTATTGAGGAATATAGGTATCCGAGTCAACCAGTATGCCAAAACCAAGCTATTCCCAAGCAGTATGCCAAAACAAAGTTGTTAACTCTAAAGAATGTTGTGGGAGTTAATTTCCCTAAAATAGTTACTTCAGTTATGTCCAAAGTTCTCTCAAGTTTGTGACCAATAGGGCTGGTTTGGTACGGGATCTCGGCCCAAAAATGAGATCCCAAATCCCAAATAGATCCTTTTCAGGACGGGAGTTTAAATAGTGATATTGAATCGAAATTTCAATATTTCAGGACGGATCAGGACTGGAAAATCTAGTCATAGCCAGGATTTGAAGGTCTCATCCTACACAGAAATCCCAATTCAAACCCCATTGCAAAAGCCCAAATTCGAAACCCTAATCTTAATTTGAAACCCACACACTAAGAGAGAATCAGAGACAGTCATAGAGAGAGAATTGTGAGAGAAAGGATTATGAGAGAGAGAGAGAGGGTTGACCGTGTGACTGTGTGGGTGGAGGGAGAAGGGTGAAGAGTCGGAGACGGTGTGGTCGTGAGGTGGGGATGAAGTTGTAAGGTGTGGTGGTGGTCGGAGTTGAGAGAGTTCGTTAGAGGAATTTGAGTGAGACTGTGAGAGGGTAGGTGGGTGGGTGGCTGTTGAGGTTCGAATTCGAGAAGGAGAGACTAAGAGAGAGTTGGAGTGAAGACAGAGATGAGAAACAAATGAATGCCCCAAATTAATCTGAAACCATCCAATGGTTGAAATTAATCCTAACCAACAATTAAAAATATATTTATATATGGTTTTTAGTTCGGTTCTGAATTATAGAACCAATGAATAGCTCACACCGAATCTTGTACCGAATAGTTCGGTACCGATTCAGATTTTTTGGTTTGAGATTATTTCAATTCGGAATTGGGATTACTTCGGTATGATTCGGGGCTTTCGAGATTTTATTCCGGCCATGGTGAGCAATATGATACCTCAGAAAGAGTAGGAACATTTCCCTTTTTACAGAAAAGAAATTATAAGCAAGTTTTGACTAACAAGAGTTTAATACAATATTATAATTTTTCACCAAATCAAAAAGAAAAGAAAAACGAAAAGTTTGGATACATTATACAAGCAAGCATCCCCATTTGTCCTAGTCCCCATCAATATTTCTCTCTCAATTCCCCATCAACATGGGAAACTCCCAAGTCCCCATCAACATTTTTCTCTTAATTCCAACGTGCAGCGGAGCACGAAATCGTGAAGCTTCCTCTCCCCCTCTCTCTCATGTCCCCATTCGACACGTCCATCCCCCAAATATTTTAAAACCCTCATCCCCCCGAATTTCTCTCCTAAAATTTTATCATTCCATTTTCTTGCATCACTCCTCTTCCTTTCCTCCTAAATCCTAGGCCAGACAGAGACGTTTAGTAGAGTGGTAGCAGAACAAACACAAATAGCACACCAAACCCCTCATAAACCTTTCTCTCTCTCTCACCCCCCCCCCCCCCCCCCTTCTCTCTCACTCCTCCAATCATCATCATATCATTAATCTTCATTTGTGATGATGTTAATCACCTTCTTGTGGTCTATAATCCTTACCGGGTCGTTGTATTAGTTTATCAACCTTCAACTCCTCCTTATCTTCTCCACTCAGATCCGTCTTATTCACATACACAGTTCATCCTTTTAGCCAGATATAAACCTCTGCAACCTCTCCGCTTAAAACCCATATCGCAAAACCCCATATTTTCAAACCCAAGTGCCCATTTCCCACAACCATCATGTGCATTTCTCCGGCCACCAATGGAGGAGTTCGGATCCAACAGAGCCGTCGGCTGCCGGATTTCCTGCAGACTGTGAACTTGAAGTATGTGAAATTGGGTTACCATTACTTGATAACCCATCTCCTGACTCTCTGTTTAGTTCCTCTAATGGCGGTCGTCGTCATCGAAGCCTCCCAGATGAACCCGGATGACATTCACCAGCTCTGGCTCCAGCTCCAGTACAATCTCGTCAGTGTCATTATTTTCTCTGCTATGGTTGTTTTTGGATCCACCGTTTACATTATGACCCGCCCGAGATCCGTTTACCTTGTGGACTATTCGTGTTACAAGCCGCCGTCGCATTTGCAAGTGAGATACCAGCAGTTTATGGAGCATTCGAAGCTGACAGGGGACTTCGATGAGTCCTCGCTTGAGTTCCAGCGCAAGATTCTCGAGCGCTCTGGCCTCGGAGAGGAGACTTATGTCCCTGAAGCAATGCATTACATTCCGCCGAGGCCTTCAATGGCGGCGGCTCGCGAGGAGGCAGAGCAGGTGATTTTTGGTGCATTGGACAATCTGTTTGCTAATACGAATGTTAAGCCCAAGGACATTGGTGTTCTTGTTGTGAACTGTAGTTTGTTTAATCCAACACCTTCACTGTCTGCTATGATTGTTAATAAGTACAAATTGAGGGGGAATATTAGGAGTTTTAATTTGGGGGGTATGGGGTGTAGTGCTGGAGTTATAGCTGTTGATCTTGCTAAGGATATGTTGCAAATTCATAGGAATACGTACGCGGTTGTTGTTAGTACTGAGAATATTACTCAGAATTGGTACTTTGGGAACAAGAAATCCATGTTGATACCCAACTGTTTGTTCCGTGTTGGTGGGTCAGCAGTTTTGCTTTCGAATAAGTCCATGGATAGGCGTCGGGCAAAGTATAAGCTTGTCCACGTTGTGAGGACTCATTGTGGCGCTGATGATAAGGCATTTAGGTGTGTTTATCAAGAGCAGGATGATGCCGGGAAAACTGGGGTTTCTTTGTCCAAGGATCTCATGGCAATTGCCGGTGGGGCTCTTAAGACTAACATCACAACATTGGGTCCGCTTGTCCTGCCCTTAAGTGAGCAGCTTCTCTTCTTTGTTACTTTGGTTGCGAAGAAGTTGTTCAACGCGAAAGTGAAGCCTTATATACCAGATTTCAAGCTTGCGTTTGACCATTTTTGCATACACGCGGGAGGAAGGGCCGTGATTGATGAGCTTGAGAAGAATTTGCAGCTTCTACCAGTTCATGTTGAGGCGTCTCGGATGACACTCCACAGGTTCGGTAACACCTCGTCTAGTTCGATTTGGTATGAGTTGGCTTATACAGAGGCAAAGGGCAGGATGCAAAAGGGGAACCGTGTCTGGCAGATTGCTTTTGGTAGCGGTTTCAAGTGTAACAGTGCAGTGTGGGAGGCTCTTCAGAGTGTAAAACCTTCTCCTCATAGTCCATGGGAAGATTGCATTCACGGGTATCCGGTGGAGACCGTTGCCTAGCAGAGCTCAACCACAATCTGGTCAGGGACTGAGTTTATAGGAAGGAAACATTAATCAATATGCTGGTCAATTTATCGTGTTATTTTTCTGCCTCCTTTATCATTAATGTTCCTTTTTCTTTTTCGAATTTTTGATCTATTGGGCATGTTATGTGGTATTTGGTCATATTAGTCATCATGTTTTTCATTCCCTTTGCTCATGTTAGTGTGATTAGTATGGTTTCCTGCGGGGCATTGGAGGGCAATTGGAAAGCTAAAATGTATATGGATATCTGTTGTTTGAAAGAATTTCTATGTATAAGTTCCGTTGTGAGAAATAATAGCATTGAGATATTTTAAGTCTCATGATCTTTTTCTGTGTGATTTGTATTTCGATATGGCTTACAAATTCTCTCGAGAAACTTCGTTATGGCCTGCAATTGGGTTCGTGGAAACTTTCGAATTACAAGGATTTGCTTCAGCTAGCGCTCCCTTGTGATATAAGACATGTCGAGTGATCTGTGTGTTGATGCTGATGAATTTGGTTAGATACTATAATGCCATGAAGCAGTTCCAGGGCAAGGAATATTCGACAAATTAATCGGTGATGCAGGAATACTGATCGCGGGGTCCAATATTCCTTATCCTTGAGAAGGGATCATCTTGTTGAAATATGCCACATCATTCGTATCTTTGAGGAAACAAGAGTTTAAATATCATAACCCCACTTCAAGTAATATCGAGATTTTTTTATGATAAAACTCACACTTGACGGATTGCGCAGGTGGTAACTAACAAGTTGAAGACAATATCGGTGTTGTTAGAAGTGGGTATTTGACCCGACTCTCTATAATTCTACAATTTTCCAGTGATGCAGGTGAAGATACATCTCCGTTTTATGTCTGGATTGCACGAAACTTGAAAGTGACGTTTTTCTACTCTTTTCCTAACTTGCTCTTGCTGTTATTAGGGTTCATCACCAAATCTGTACAAGCATCATTTGCTTTTGATTTCAAATTTTAAAAATAATTTTTAACATTAAAATTATAAATAAATACTCAAACCCAACAGCGTTTCGAGTTCCTCACCTAGCCAACTCCGGCAAACACGGATCTACGCCCGGCGACCAACTGTATGCTACTATGCTGGGTAGGTTGCAATCTCTCTCAAAAGTTCTTGCTTCTTTGCATTTAAATTTTTCTCTTATTTTTCTTTTCTCACGAGAAAGAAAAAGATGTTGTCTATCTCCCACGCGTGTGGGCAACTTAACCTTATAAAACTCAGATAAATCACTAAAACTTGGGTGGCCTGGAGCCCTGATATGCATGATTTGAATTTCTTATTCTTTTTTCTGGTTTACAGATTGAGATATTTTTGGAATCTTGACTAATATGTTAATATATTGATAACTTACATACATGAGTCTATTTTCTTTTCTTGTTTGTAAATTATAAAGTTGTGTTTAGGGATAACTTTTTATTGTATATTGTTCTCTTCTTGGGCAAAGTTTGGGTGAGTGAAAATTCAACTATTTGTATATAGAAAAGGGTGGATTATATAAAAGTTGTTTATTCATTGCTAGATATAAAGATGTGAGGATGACTTGTGTGTTTTACTTGTATAAACGATGGAAAATCAACACAAGCTGAATTAGGCGCCTCCGCGCATGTCTCAAGTTTTCGCAAAGGTTTTATAATTACAAATTTATGTTAAGAAATTTTTCTGAAATGTCATATAAACTTATTCATATTATTTAATTTGTCATCTCATCTTAACTCCGTTAAGTTTTTCATTCAAAATAAGGTTATTTTGGACTTCTAACCGCAATTTTCACAAGTTTATTTATTTTTTATTTTTATACAAAGGTATATGTAGACTAGGGGTGGGCAATCAATTTTGCTCTCCAAATGTGTTAGGTGGAGCAAAATTAGTCTCACTAATTAACTACGTGAATGGTACTCCTCAACAACATTAGTAGAGGCACAAACAAGTGCATAACCATTTATCTCTTCCATCAAACGGAAGTAGATTCCACATGGTTGATGCTTGGGAACATTATCCATTATTCTTGAAGTTTTAGGTCTTAGGTGTCAGGGATCACGCTTCTGGCTATGATGCCACCTTTGGGCAGACCCTAATTCTACCATATGTTGTAAAATAAACTCGAAAGTGTGTCGTGAGAGAGATAAGGGGTCTGTTTGATGCACCTTTGCCGAAGCAAAGCATACCCTTCGGCCTTCGGTGCATCTTTGCCCGAAGCAAAGCATACACTTCGGTGCACCTCCGCCATAGCAGGGTACCACCATTTGGTAGACTCCAGCCGAAGCTGAGCATATATCATTCAGTACCTCCCAGCAAAATCACTCGGGTACCTTTCTCTCACAGTTGTGGTAGTATTCAGATTTAAGAATTCGAAACTTCTCCTCACTACACTGCTACTTCAAGAGCAATTTAGAGACATGGAACGACAAAAAAAAGAAATTTCTCCAGTCAAAATTCAATCGGAATCCATAAAGAAGCTTCTCCATGGATAGGCGTTGGGCAAAGTATAAGCTTGTCCATTTTGTGAGGACTCATCGCGGTGCTGATGATATGGCATTTATGTGAGTTTATCAAGAGCAGGATGATGCTGGGAAAATTGGGGTGTCTTTGTCCAACTATGATGCACATATACTTCACTTTGGTCGCGTATCTTGTAGCTGATACTTTTCGGAAACGATACTTGCTGGATACTCTTTGATACTCACCAGATACGTATCATGTCAGCGGATACACTTTGACTTGATGGATACACGTATCCCACATTTGGGATACACGTATCATGCTTTTAGGATACTTTTACACTTTCAAATAAGAAATTAAAAGTAAAAAAATTAACAAGAGACTAAGCTTTATTTGAAATCTGATGTATATGAAGACCTAACCTCTAATTCATACTATATATGAATACAATTCAGACACTTCTTCTACATATATGAATACCTTTGCCTTTGAATGATCCTTCAAAACCTCTATTCTCAGCGACTCATCCATGCTTGGCATCTTCAGTGTAAAAAGCCAACATCATATCAACTGTTCTGAGGTATTTGCTGAGGAAATCAGTTGAGTATTTTGAGTGACGTGGTTTAAGAGGTATTCTTGGAGAGGAGGAAAACTGAGTATTTCAAGATGCTTCGTTGAAAATGCACTCTCGGAGAGGAGGAATAGTTAGGCATTTTTACAGGCCTGCCTTGCCATGGAGGACGGAGGTCAACATATATAGGGATTTCCCAATAACAAGTTGTGGTGCTGTTGGGATAATTTCTTTTACACTTGTCAGCAACAGTGGTGTAATTGGAATTGTAAAATTCACACGTTCCAACTTTGTCAGAGATCTTTAACAAAGTTGCCAGTGATATCCAAAAACCTAAGATTGCGTCTGAAAAAGGTAAGAGATCTTCGATACTATATATGAATACCTTTTTCTTTGAATGATCCTTCAAAACATCGCTTCTCAGCAACTCATCCATGCTTGGTATCTTTAGTGTAAAGAGCCAACATCATATCAACTGTTCTGAGGTAATTGCTGAGGAAATCAGTTGAGTATTTTGAGTGACTTGGTTGAAGAGGTATTCTCGGAGAGGAAGAAAACTGAGTATTTCGATATGCTTCATTGAAAATGCACTCTCGAAGAGGAGGAATAGTTAGGCATTCTTGCAGGTCTGCCTTGCCATGGAGGACGAATGTCGACATATATAGGGATTTCCCAATAGCAAGTAGTGGTGCTGTTGGGATCATTTTCTTTACGCTTGTCAGCAACAGTGGTGTTATTGGAATTGTAAAATTCACGCGTTTCAACTTTGTCAAAGATCTTTGACAAAGTTACCCGTGATATCCAAAAAGCTGAGATTGCGTCTGAAAAGTGTCAACGAACTTTATTCAAGAAAATCTAGCTTTTGAAATTCGGAGAGCGGCGCCTCTTCGATTTGTGAACGAATGGCAATATTGCCTCTAATGTGAAATATTCTAACACTCAAATTTAAACCCTATGATTGTAGTATATGAAAGTAAGGACCGTTTTAGGCCGGGGATTAGAAGGGCTGCTAATCTATACAAATTAAACTCCAAAACACTAAACTAGACTCAAAAACACAAAACTAGACTCTTATGACTCAAAACTAAACAAACTGACTTAAAACAGCACAACTAGGTGAAATTGACTCAAAACAGACTCTAGGGAGTTATTTGGACGAATTTAAAACTAGTAAGACTCAAAACACTAAATTGGACAGATTTGAACACGTTTCTAATAATCTAACACACTTAATAAAAATGGGGGATTGATTTGGACAAAATTAATTAAACTAAACAGATTGCAAAACAAAGTAAATTAGGTACGAAATTAGGTGATTTGAATGGTGAAAAACTAGCCAGAGGGTCCTTCTCCACACATGAAACATATGCATACAAATTGATTTCCAGTATTATTTCTTTAAACCATGAATGACAATGCCCCAAATTAATTGTGAATACACTAATTAACTTTCAGATTTTCCTAAGTTCATTGAATTGAATGGACAGCGCATCGCAACCAAATTATTCTTCTCAAGTTCCCTATATGAACAACATGATCGAGATACATATCAAAGATCATTAAGTTCTATGAAAATCATAAGCACTGACAAAGCATTCGTAACTATGAACTGCATAATACTCCTGCCAAGAATTTACTTAACACGATTGTGACTAGCAATCTCCACTACTTATAAATATAAGTTCATAACGATTAGGTGAAATTCTCTTATATTTTAGCATCAAATCCCTGCATGCAAACTAAGTATGCATCCTTAATAAACACACAAGAATAAGTTCTCAATAACGCAGATAAGTAAATCACATTCATGTTTTACGAAAGAATAACTGGATGTAATCAATTTATATAAAACATATGTCCATGGCTTCGAATTCACCTCTAACTAAAAAGGAATTAGTTCCTTATGTTCATAATAATTGAAAAGCAAAATAAAATAAACATGGAAACGAAACGAGGGAAGAAAGAACTCTGAAAGTCTCAAATGGTTGCAGGTGGCTTGCAACACAACCCTCATCTTCTCCAATGGAAGCCACAACAAAGTCTTCTCTCCTTCAAGGTTGCGGCACAAGGTGTGGAATTCTGATTCTAGGCTCTTATGTGTGTGGTGCGAAAATAGGGTCAGATTTATGTATTTATAGGCTAGGGTTTGTGGCACCAATTCCTTGGAGAACAAGGTCAAGGCACGGCCCAATCCAAGAGGGAAAAGGATTAGGGTTTTGGTAGATTTTTGGACTTCTAGAAGAAGGAGGGTGCGACACTTATTTAGGGCTTCTAGAAGGAATGTGTTGTGGCAAGTTCCTAAGCTTCTAGAAAAGGGAAGAGGCGCCACCTTTCTAAGGGTTCTAGAAAGGATGGTGCGGCATAAGTTTAGGGCAGGGATAAGCTTTCTAGAAGGGTTGCTTCTAGAAAGGGCTTCTAAAAATCTGAAAAAGGTTTTGGATATTGCTCATTCCTTCTTGCTAATTACTCATCTTCCAAGACTTTTAATTAATTTCTCCATCTCTTTAGCACATTCCTAGCTTCATTTGATCTTCAAAAACGTCCATTCCTTATGTTCCACATTCTTGCAATCCATTCCAGCCCAAAATTGCTCTAAAATGCTCCAAAATGCACTTTCTTACCAACTTTGCCAATTGGACCTATAAACACATGAAAATAACTTAAAACACTCTAATAAGCAGAAAATAACTAAGTAAATACGAAGAAACAAGCTAACTAAGTCGCATAAATATGCTCCTATCAAATTCCCCCACACTTAGCTTTTGCTAGTCCTCGAGCAAAAAAAAAAAAAAAAAAAAAAAAAAAACAAAACACAACCTAAACCTTCCAACTTTTGCCTCAGAGATTTCCAATGGAACATGACATGTTAAAAATCACTACTCACATAGATTTTAGCCATCCCTACCCTCGAGCACATACTTAATCGTAGTCACCACTCACTAGCTCGCATTTAATCAATTTAAAACATGGTTTTAATGGTAGTAACATGCCTTAGAGAATTCCCTCAATTCCTCACTGGATATACGCTCTATTTTCACACAGATTTTCTGACTACACTCCCTATACTAGGTATATGTGAGAAGATTGATGTAAACATGTAGACTAGCCACTCACATATGTTATAATCATAGAAAGCACTTTCTGGAATTATTAATACATGTAGACTAGCCACTCATGAATGGAATGCCACTACTTAGACGCGAGAACCAGGGATCCCATATGCTCATACCAATCCCAAACTCCACAGATTGAAACACATAACACCCAAGATAGAAGTCTAAGGGTTGTAACGGGGCTAAGGTATTGGCTAACAAAGAATGGTCAAGGATAAACAACAGTTCTTAAAGCAATAGTAAGCAAAGTAATGAAATCAACACCTAGAATTTCCTTTTGAATGCATCAACTAACTTTAAACACAAGGGGAAGATTCACACAACAATTAGGGTCAAATTCAAACTTTTGGAACCTTTCTTTAACAACCAAAACTTGTGAGTTCATTCTCACTTATTTCTCAATTCTTTTCCTTCTTTTTCTTTTCTTTTTCACGATTTTTTTTTCTTTTTTCCTTTGGAAATAACCTTCCCCCACACTTGTTTTCTGCAATATGTTTGATCAAAAGGAATTCCCTCTAAGTCATGCTCCACTATGCTTTAAGAACAAGAGTATGGATAGTCCTATTCTAGGCTAGGTAGGGATGATGTGGCTAACAAAGAAAATAAGCTCAATAAGGCTCAAAGGGGTTAAACCTACAAAACATATGCAAGGGATTAAGGCTTTTTGGCTCTGGTGGTAACTACTAAACAACTTCATCTTGTTTTATGTTATGCACTCAATTTTAAGCTTTGAATGACACGGGCATGAGTTCTAGTATTTGGAACTATAATGATGAAAACGCATTCTAAGTAGCAACCAAGCAAAGAAATAATGAGATCATGCAACGACTTTAGAAAACAAAAACATCACAGATTAATAACTCTCCAAACAAAGCTTAGGCTCAAGTTTCTCAGGGTTGTAGCGTTAGTTTGAGTTCCTTCCTTCAAGCATGTTACAAACACTGATTTTTTTTCTTTGTGATTACATGTGAATTCGTAAACGTCAACTACAACCAAGCATAAACCAAAAAGCATATCAAACTTCAACCCATGTTTGTAACTTTCTTTAACAGTCATGTAATTAAAAACCAAATCCTCATCATTGTGTTGGAAGGTACCCAAAGACACAAACAAACACACAAAAACAACTCTAAAACGACTTTTTTTGGGTTTTTCAAAACGTTTTCTAAATTTTGTTTTTCAAATTTTCGTATTTTTCTTTCAAAACACACTAAAACACTTCAAAACACCTAAAAACACTTAAAAACAGTGAAGAACAACTCTACTGGTGCTAGGTGGTAATATCACACGAAAATCATGCAAAAACAACTTGTTTACCCCCCCCCACACTTACCAAACATTGTCCTCAATGTTTCAAACATAAACTCACACGCAAACAATCAAAACAACTAACAAACACGACAATCATGGCAGAGTAAAAGCAATAAAGAGAAAGGGGTTAGGAACGCAAATCTGGTTGCTGGAGCTATAATTCCATCATGCCCTCGTTTGAACACATGGGTTGACTCCCAAGAAGCGCTTGCTTTAACGTCTTCCAGCCGGACGATACCTCAATTTAAGCTTCAATAGGGCCAACGGCATGGAGGGGTATATCCTCCACGGCATGCTCCTCAAAAGTCTCGTAGTAGGGCTTCAAACGGTGTCCATTGACTTTGAATTCATGTCTCTTCTTCAAACTTTGAATTTGGACTGCACCATAATGAAAAACATTAGTAACAACAAAAGGGCCAATCCATTTAGAACGCAACTTACCCGAAAACAAACGAAGGCGGGAGTTGAAGAGTAACACTTTCTGCCCTATAGAGAATGTATTGCCACAAATCATCTTGTCATAGGCCGCCTTTGTTTTCTCCTTGTAAATGTGAACGTTTTCATAAGCCTCATTCTGAATCTCTTCAAGCTCGTTCAATTGAAGCTTCCTATGAATTCCAGCAGCATCAATGTCCATATTGAATGTCTTGACTGCCCAATGTGCACGATGCTCTAACTCAACGGGAAGATGACATGGTTTCCCATAGATGAGCCAAAATGGTGACATCCCAATTGGTGTTTTGTAGGCTGTACGATACACCCACAATACATCATTCAAACGCAAGCTCCAATCCTTCCAAGTGGGTCCAACCGTCTTCTCCAAAATCTGCTTGATTTCCCTATTAGAAACTTCTGCTTGCCAACTTGTTTGAGGATGATAAGGTGTTGAAACCTTATCCATGACATTGTACTTCTTGAGCAGCGCCTCAATGGTTCGATTGCAAAAATGGGAACCCCCATCACTTATAAGTACTCTTGGCATTCCAAACCTTGCAAATATGTTAGTTTTAACAAAATCTGCAGCCACTTTAGAATCATTAGTACGGGTGGCTTTTGCTTCCACCCATTTCGACACATAATCCACAACAAGCAAAATATAAAGTAAACCATGTGAGGAAGGAAAAGGACCCATGAAATCAATACCCCAAACATCAAAGATTTCGACAGAATAGATAGGATTCTGTGGCATTTGATCTTTTGCGCTTATATTGCCCGTTTGTTGACAACGATCACAAGTCATACAAAAAGTTCTAGCATCCTTAAAGATAGTAGGCCAATAAAATCCACATTCTAAAACCTTAAGTGCTGTGCGTTGTGTGCCAAAATGACCACCATATACATAAGTATGACAAAAAGTTGAAATTGAATTAAACTCCGAATCATGCACACATTTACGAAGAATCTGATCAGGGCAATATTTCCACAAATAAGGGTTATCCCAAACATAAAACCGTGCATCCTTTTTAAGTTATCACGTTGGTGCTTGTTTAGGGTGGTTGGAACTTTTTTAGTCACTAAATAATTCACCAAATCAGCATACCATGGCTCACTTACCTCAATGGATATCAACTGCTCGTCTGGGAATGCTTCTAGAATAGGTAATGGGTCCTCATCATGCACCAAAGGACTCAAGTGGTCAGCCACCACATTTTCACTTCATTTCTTGTCTCGGATTTCCACGTCAAACTCTTGGAGAAGTAACATCCAGCGAATAAGCCTTGGCTTGGCTTCCTTCTTCGTGAGCAAATACTTCAAAACTGCATGATCAGTGTAAATTATAACTTTAGTTCCAAGTAAATAAGAACGAAACTTATCTAAAGCAAATACAACAGCAGGAAGTTCTTTTTCAGTTGTAGAGTAGTTCAATTGAGCATCATTCAAAGTCCGGGATGCGTAATAGATGACATGCGGCTTCTTGTCTTTTCTTTGTCCCAAAACAGCCCTTAATGCATAATTTGAAGCATCGCACATAAGCTCAAAAGGCAGGCTCCAATCTGGTGGGACTATGATGGGGGCCGAAGTTAGCATCTCTTTGAGGTGATTGAACGCCTTCTCACATTCATCATCGAACTTGAATGGCACATCCTTCTGTAGGAGTTGGCATAGAGGTTGGGAAATCTTTGAAAAATCTTTGATGAATCGCCTATAGAATCCTGCATGTCCAAGAAAAGAACGAACCTCTCTCACCGAAGTGGGAGAGGGTAAGTAGCGTACAAGATCTATTTTCGATTTATCAACCTCAATTCCATTTGCTGAAACTATGTGACCTAAAACTATGCCTTGTTTTACCATAAAGTGACATTTTTCCCAATTCAAAACAAGGTTAGTTTCGATGCATCGTTTCAAGATTAATGTGAGACTATCTAAACAACCATCAAACGAATCACCAAATACGCTAAAATCATCCATGAAAACTTCAATGATCTTCTCAAAAAAATCTGAAAAGATACTTACCATGCAACTTTGAAATGTGGCTAGTGCATTACATAAACCGAATGGCATTCGACGATAAGCAAAGTACCAAATGAACAAGTAAAAATGGTATTTTCTTGATCATCTGGAGCTATAACAATCTAATTATATCCCGAATAACCATCAAGAAAGCAATAAAAAGAATGACCAGCTAACTTTTCAAGCATTTGATAAATGAACGGCAAAGGGAAGTGATCTTTCCTTGTGGTGGCGTTGAGCTTCCTATAGTCAATGCAAACTCTCCAACCTGTTTGGATACGAGTGGGCACAAGTTCATTCTCTGCATTCTTCACCATGGTGACTCCAGATTTCTTGGGAACAACTTGAACCGGCGAAACCCAACGACTATCCGAAATCGGGTAGATGACTCCACAATCAAGAAGCTTGATAATCTCATTTTTCACAACTTCCATCATTTAAGGGTTGAGTTGGCGTTGAGCCTCTCGAGTTTGTTTAGCCCCCCTCCTCTAGAAGTATGCGATGCATGCAAGTGGTAGGGCTAATTCCCTTAGTGTCGGCCAACGTCCATCCAATGGCTATTTTGTGCTTTTTCAACACCCGAATCAGTTTCTCCTCCTCCATTGCCATGAGTGATGAAGAGACTATGACGGGCAACGTCTCGTGTCTTCTCTCAGGGAGAGTGACTAGTCTTGAGTCATTGGTGTGTGTGACATCAAGACAAGTACGTAGGTGCTCAATAGAGAATGAGTTCACTGAACACGATCAACGAAGAGTTCTCATATTCATGTCACATGAGAACTCATGGTTGGGATAATGCAAAGTAGTCATTTGACCTGAGGCATCATAGTTGTCTTGTGGTTAGGTACTTGATCTTTGATTATGTCAAAGTCACCCCATCCGCGAGTGTCCACGGCATGGTCGGGGTTAAGCCACTTAGCCATGGAGGCAATTAAATGCGCAACAAGGGATCTCTAACCTTCAAACCATTTGAGGGAGAATACTCTATGATATGATTAAGAATCTCTGGCCAGAGTATGAATGAGATTTAGGAAGTCGTTCCAAATCACATTCAAGGTAATCATATAAGTAAATGAATCACATTGGATAGTAGACATGAATAAACTATCAAACCAAACAATGTGGTCAAGAGTATTGTATTAGAGAAAGACCGTATTGCATTGTAATCCTAAACTGAATAGGTTCTCCACCTCTTCTGATTAGCTTGGGTAACCATGACATACTGCTAGGTGTCACTCATGGTTTGTGGAAGCCCTAAACGTGTATAATCACTAAAGGGAGAATTGAAAGTAAGTTTCAATTCACAATCGATTTGAAAGAGTTCTAATCGCCCACTGCCTAGCTAAAAGGAACCTAATGGATCGTACACCGTGTAAGGTAGAGATTGAAGAAACAAAGGAGATGAGTAAGAATAATTAAATGGTTTAATTATTTATGGCAAGGATTAATTAATATGTTAATTAATCAAACAAATAAGTTCGTTAAAGACCTCGGGATAGTTTTGGACCTTAAGGCCCAATGGGCTTCGAACGTCAAGCCCATTGACTTAAGTTGTATGACAACTTAATGAATAATAATTCACAAAGGCCCAATTAGCCCAATAATACCCTAAGGCCGGCCATTTAGAGATGGAGTGGGTTTTGGACTTATTTACAAGTTTGCCACTCCAATGAATTAAGGTATAAATATGACTTTATAGCCAAAATTCATTTAAGGTTTCTTTTGGGGGAAAGGATGAGAACACAAGCTCTCATTTCTCTCTAAAGTGGCCGGCCTCCTTGGAGAATTTAGCTAGCAATCCTACTACTCCAAGGTCACTCATTTCTTCTCAAATCTAACCTTGGTGAAGACACTTAGAGGTTCTCAATTTTGGGAACTTGGAGAACCATTTCATCCATCCAAATCCATAGATCTAAGATGCAAGGAATGAAGGCCCTCTCTTTGGGTGATTAGCCTTTGCTTTTGCAAAGAGGAAGCTACAAAGGTATAAATTTCTCAACTCACTTTGTTTTGAGTTGAATCTTGGTTCACCAATCTACTAGGCTTTGAATTTCATGGTTGATGTTTTGTTTTAAGTGCATATAAGCATGATTCCGCCTTTAATTGTTAATTGCATGCTAATAAATGTTGCTTAAATGAACATGTTTTTCACAAAATTTCCTTCATGAATCACTGAAGGTAACAACTTGTTAGTAGAGACGGGAATTGGAATTGGGGTCTTACCAACATGGTGGGGCAATGACTCAAGGGCAGCAACTATCTCGGCATTTGCTGCAGGGATAAGCTCGGCCATATTGGATTTAAACCCAATTCCTTGTGCAATAGTTGTTTCAAGGGCATCCTTATTCAAGGAATCAAGATAATCATGCGCCAAAGAATCAAATACATCAATAGAGAAACAAGAATGATCATCTTTAGGATACCTTATAGTCTCAGAAATATTAAAATCAATAATCTCGCCATCAAATTCCATTGTTAATGTCATTTTGAACACATCTATCTTGGTGCGTGTTGTTTTCATGAATGGTCTTCCAAGTAGGATCGGCAGGGTGTAGAATAGGCCGAATCCTCCATCTCAAGCACATAGAAGTCTGCTGGAAATATTAAGTTGTTAACCTTGATAGGAGCATATTTATGCGACTTAGTTAGCTTGTTTTCTTGCATTTTCATAGTTAGTTTGTGTTATTATAGTGTTTTAAGCTATTTTCGTATGTTTGTAGGTCCAAATTAAGGTTGGGCACGGGCCGGGCCGAAATTTGGAGGAACTTGGCCCTACCCATTTTAAAATGTAACGGGGCGGGGCGGGCCGGGTATAAGTATTTTAAGTTTAGGAACCGGACCTTACCCGGCCCGTTTCAAACGGGCCGGTTCGGGACGGGTCCACGGGTCCAACTACCTTTTTTTTTTCGGTTTTAGGCATACTGCCACCAACCCGCGACCCCAGTTTTCCATCGCAAAGTCCACTGTGTAAAGGCATCGCCGCCGTCTGCTTGCCACATCTCAGCGATCAACAAACCACATATTTCTAAAACATGCGATTCATCTTCTACTTCCTCTCTCTATAAGTGCAAGTAAATTAATTAATTAACTCCCTGTTAATTAGATTTACAACTACAACCCTTCTGATTTGGGTTATGCAGGGGATCAAAGACCAGGCTTCCCAGAAAAAATCCAATATTTTTCAAGCATTTCTCACGCCCCAACCTAAATCCCCAAATATAACAAATTAATAAAAAAAAAATCTTATGTAAAATTTCGAATTCATAAAAAAATAAAATAAAAATGAATCCTTAATTAAGCTAAATCCCCAACATTTTTATGAAATTTTCAAGCAAATTAACTGAATCCCTAATTCCTAAATCCCCAAATTCAAATTCAGTACAAAAATGAAATTACATGACGAGAAGAAGAGAAGTAGGAGCCTGGGAACGTCGTCTTCCTCATGGATCCAAGACGGCTAGGACAACGTCGTCTTCCTCATTGATGACTGCGACGAGTTCCGGTCCATCGTCTGGTGTCTGCTGCATCCGCTCAGTTTCTCCACAGCCATTGATTTGCAACGGTGCGACAGTTACGACTCGACGATTGGGACTAACGGCACCGCTTCTCCATGGAACAAGGTGGTTTACAAGGTGGTTATGGAGTGGTGTCGACGACTGGTTAAGCTGCGTTTAGGTTGGGTGAGATGGGAAACAGAGAGAGGAGACTGTGGGAGAGAAAAATCGAGAAGGAGGAGATCTAGAGAGAGGAGATATCGAAGGAGGACTGGAGGAGGAGACTCGGAGTGAAGTCTGAGAATAAGAAAGGGAAGGAGAGGGGAAGGTTGAGTGAATTAGGTATGACTCTGAGAATAAGAGAGAGAGGGTAATCAGTAGGAATAAACGGTAGAGATTTAATCAGTTGGAATGAATGGTCCGGGCCGGGGACCCGTTTTCTCTAATTTTTAGAACCGGCCCGCCCCGTTATTTACCAGGAACCAGCCCGGCCTGCCCTGTTTTGTATTTATAATTTTTGGACCTGCCCCGTACCCGCCCCGAACCGTAAGGATCCGTCCCGACCTGCGGGTCCAGGACCCGTTTGCCCACCCCTAGTCCAAATGACAAAGTTGGTAAGAAAGTGCAATTTGGAGCATTTTAGAGCAGTTTTGGCCCAAAAATGGATAGCTTATGAGTGGAGCAAGATGGATGGACAAATTTGAAGATCAAAAGGCTAGAAATATGCTAAGGAGATGAAGAAAATAAATTCAAGACAAAGGAGATAAGGAATCAGCTCAAAAGAAGGAAACATTATCCAAAACCTTATCCAACCTTATCTTATCTTATCATATCCTAATCTTATCTTACCTTAAATCCAGCTGCAAGGGGACCTAAATATATGATTTCTAGAAGTCTTAATCCTCTCCTACAAAGGTGGCGCCTCGTTCCTTTCTAGAAGACCTTGTGTTCTTTCTAGAAACTTGCCACAACATGTTCCTTCTAGAACCCTATTTTGGTGCCGCACCTTAGCCTTTCTAGAACCCGTTTTCCTAGTTTGTGCCGCACCCTATATCGTTGTTCCTAATGGTTTTTGATGTGTAATCCTTTTTCCCCTTGGTTTCTGCCAAACCCTAACATTTTCCCCTAGGATTGTGCAATCATTTTCCCTTCAGAAATTGTGCATAACCCTAGCTATATATACATGATTCTGCCACATAATTCAACACCACCACCCATATATTCCTACACCACAACTCACGCCAATTCCCCAGAAATTCATCAAGTGACGCAGCAAGGAAGGAAGAAGGAGCTTTGTGTCATGGCTTGCAATCCAATGAGGGTTTGAATCTGCCATTGGAGTTGCTGGGACATTCCTAGTTCTTTCTACCTTTAGATTTGTTTCAATGTTGGTTTTAATATTGTTTTCAATTATCATGAACATGTGGAACTAATTTATTTTTAGTTAGAGGTGAATTCGAAGCCATGATTATATGTTTTATATGAATTGATTACATCCAATTGTTGTTTCTTGAGTCTTGAATGTGATTTGCTTATCTGAGTTATCAAAACTTGTTTATGTATGTTGATTGAGGATGCATACTTAATTTGCATGCATGAATTTGATGCTAGAGTATAAGGGAGTTTCACCTAATCGTTATGAACTTATATTCACAAGTAGTGGAGATTGCTAGTCACAATCGTGTTAAGTGAATCCTTGGCAGGAGTATCATGCTTTTCATAGTTACGAATGCCTCGTCAATGCTTATGGTTTTCAAAGAACTTAATGACCTTTGATATGTCTTTCTAACATGCTTTTCATAGTTAGGGAACTTGATAAGGATAATTTGGTTGTGATGCGTATTCCATCCAATTCAATGAATTAAGGAAAATCTGATGGTTAATTTGTGCTATCACGGTTAACTTGGGGTGTTGTCATTCATAGTCTAAAGGAATAATAACTGGAAATTGGTTTGTATGCATATGTCATGTGTGGAGAAGGACCCTCTAACTAGCCTTTCACCCTTTTCAATTCACCAAATTCGTTTTATTAAAGTGTTTTATGCAAAGTTTATGTTTTAAGTTTTAAATTAGTAAAAAACAATCCCCCTTTCATTAAGTCTTGTTAGTTGAGTCATAATTTGTTTTTTTTAGTCTTTTGAGTCAAGTTAAGTCTTATTTTCGTCAAAATCACTTGTTAGGTCTAGAATTGAGTCTTTTTTATTGTTTGTTGTTGTTTTGGTGTTTTGAGTCAGTTTTAAGTTTATAGAGTCTAGTTAAGTGTTTTTGAGTTTTATTTGTGGTGATTAGCATCCCTAGTTAATCCCCGGTCTAGAACGATCCCTACTTACATCTTTACTACAATTGTCAACAATAGGGTTTAATTTGTGTGTCAAGTTAATTCTCACATCAAACCTGCACCAAAACATCTTCCAAAACTCCTTTTGGATATGCATTAGAACGATCGGCTAATAGAATTATAACACCATCGTTTTTAAGCTCTCCTAAGTTCATAGATGCATAAATAGAGTATGGCATGACATTAATGGAAGCACCTAAATCCAACATGGCATGTTCCAACTTGGTATTTCCAATAACACAAGGGATTGTAAAACTACCTGGATCTTTGCATTTAGGTGGTAGTTTTCTTTGCATAACAGCGACTACATTTTCACTTACCTGAATCACTTATTTGTTAGAAATCCTCCTCCTTGTTGTACAAAGCTCTTTTAAAAACTTAGCATACCTTGGAACTTGCTTTATTGCATCAAGGAGTGGGATATTGACTTGTACCTTCCTGAAAGTCTCTAAGATGTCTTTTTCATTCTCTTCCTTCTTAGATTGCATAAACCTGCGAGGGAAAGGCACATTTGGTGGAATTAGGTTAGAATGGGTTGAATTTGGAACAACCTTACCTGAAAGTGACGGTTTAGGGGCCTTGGGAGGCTGCGGCAAGGTTTGTTCCACCCTTGCCGCAGCTTTGTCCACTTCATCTTCCTCGAGCAGCAGCTTTTTGTCCTCTTTTTGACTTGATGTGGACGTGTTTGGCTTGGTTCCAATCTCTTTACCACTTCTCAAAGGGATAGCCTTGGCAGTTTCAAAACCTTCTTTTGGATTGACAATGGTTGAGCTAGGTAGTTTGCCTTCTTCTCGAAACTGCCCCATGAATTCCGCTAACTGCCCCATTGAGCTAGGCTTTTATCTTCAGAATATTCCCATCCACGTTGATGGGTGTCATACTTGAGCATACTACTTCAAATTCCTTCAAATGCTTGTTTGGATCTTCCATAGACAGCCCATGGTATTTGGGAATATGATGCAGCAAGCTTGACTTCAACTCGAACTCATCGATCTTGCCTTGGGCTGCTGTAGGGTATTGAATGCAAAGAGGCACGACATTGTCCAATCCCGAGGCTGAGAGTTCCTTGATTGTTCGATTATCCACAGCCATGGCTTGTTGCTCTTCCTCTATCTCTTCAAATTTGGATGCAGAACTAGAACTAGGTGGACTTGGTTCTGGTCACCTCCTTTTCCTTCTCAATGTTCGTTCAAAATCGTCGTCAAACTCTAATATATACTCACGAACAGGTTGAGAACTACGAGTCATAAACTAGTACCTAAAACAAAGAAAACAAGACAAAACAAAATCAGAAAACAAAACAAAATAGAAACAAAACTAGAATGAAACTCACGGCACAAAGGGGAAGATTAACAATTTTGCTAATCCCCGGCAACGGCGCCAAAATTTGATGTGAAATATTCTAACACTCAAATTAAAACCCTATAATTGTAGTATATGAAAGTAGAGATCGTTTTAGGCCGGGGATTAGAAGGGCTGCTAATCTACACAAATTAAACTCTAAAACACTAAACTAGACTCAAAAACACAAAACTAGACTCTTATGACTCAAAACTAAACAAACTGACTTAAAACAACACAACTAAGTGAAATTGACTCAAAACAGACTCTAGGGAGTTATTTGGATGAATTTAAAACTAGTAAGACTCAAAACACTAAATTGGACAGATTTGGACACATTTCTAATAATTTAACACACTTAATAAAAATGGGGATTGATTTGGAAGAAATTAATTAAACTAAACAGATTGCAAAACAAAAAAAATTAGGTACGAAATTAGGTGATTTGAATGGTGAAAAACTAGCCAGAGGGTCCTTCTCCACACATGAAACATATGCATACAAATTGATTTCGAGTATTGTTTCTTTAAACCATGAATGACAATGCCCCAAATTAATTGTGAATGCACTAATTAACTTTCAGATTTTCCTAAGTTCATTGAATTGAATGGACAGCGCATCGCAACCAAATTATTCTTCTCAAGTTCCCTATATGAACAACATGATAGAGATACATATCAAAGATCATTAAGTTCTATGAAAATCATAAGCACTGACAAAGCATTCGTAACTATGAACTGCATGATACTCCTACCAAGAATTTACTTAACACGATTGTGACTAGCAATCTCCACTACTTATAAATATAAGTTCATAACGATTAGGTGAAATTCCCTTATATTTTAGCATCAAATCCCTGCATGCAAACTAAGTATGCATCCTTAATAAACACACAAGAATAAGTTCTCAATACGCAGATAAGTAAATCACATTCATGTTTTACGAAACAATAACTGGATGTAATCAATTTATATAAAACATATGTCCATGGCTTCGAATTCACCTCTAACTAAAAAGGAATTAGTTCCTCATGTTCATAATAATTGGAAAGCAAAATAAAATAAACATGGAAACGAAACGAGGGAAGAAATAACTCTGAAAGTCTCCAATAGTTGCAGGTGGCTTGCGGCACAACCCTCATCTTCTCCAATGGAAGCCACGACAAAGTCTTCTCTCCTTCAAGGTTGTGGCACAAGGTGTGGAATTCTGATTCTAGGCTCTTATGTGTGTGGTGCGAAAATAGGGTCAGAATTATGTATTTATAGGCTACAGTTTGCGGCACCAATTCCTTGGAGAACAAGGTCAAGGCACGGCCCAATCCAAGAGGGAAAATGATTAGGGTTTTGGCAGATTTTTGGACTTCTAGAAGAAGGAAGGTGTGGCACTTATTTAGGGCTTCTAGAAGGAATGTGTTGTGGCAGGTTCCTAAGCTTCTAGAAGGGGGAAGAGGCGCCACCTTTCTAGGGATTCTAGAAAGGATGGTGCGGCATAAGTTTAGGGCAGGGATAAGCTTTCTAGAAGGGTTGCTTCTAGAAAGGGCTTCTAGAAATCTGAAAAGCTTTTGGATAATGCTCATTCCTTCTAGCTGATTACTCATCTTCCAAGACTTGAATTAATTTCTCCATCTCTTTAGCACATTCCTAGCTTCATTTGATCTTAAAAAACCTCTATTCCTTATGCTCTACATGCATTCAATCCATTCCAGCCCAAAATTGCTCTAAAATGCTCCAAAATGCACTTTCTTACCAACTTTGCCAATTAGACATACAAACACACGAAAATAACTTAAAACACTCTAATAAGCAGAAAATAACTAAGTAAATACGAAGAAACAAGCTAACTAAGTCGCATAAATATGCTCCTATAAGCCTCTTCTTTTATAGAGGCATCAATTGTGTTCAAAAGCAAGCTCAGAAAGTTGCTGCTTGTAGAAATTTCCCCTTTTTGCATTTCTGAGATTTCAATTTATCTAACATTTTTTCCTTCATCATTTCTGAAAATGGCTTGCCTATTTGACTGTCGTTTCAATTTGAATGTTGTGGAATATGCAAACATGTCTCCTCAAGACAATCTATGTCATCCATCCTTCTTATCCACTAATGGTCATCTTATGGTTGGGGACTATGTGATAAAGAATGACATAATTGTTACAATGGTAGTTAGGAATCTTCTCACTCCCAAGGATAAAAAGATACTTTCAAAACAGTTCGACGAATTGGTTGTTCAAGACTCTCTGGCTTTCAGTGTTCAATGTGTGAGCTCTGTATCAAATATGGGCCAACGCCTACTTACTCGAACTCACTAAGTTGAATCATTAATGACTGAGGTGGCAAGTCTTAGATGAGAGATGAGAGTGCTTAAGTACATAAAAAGAGGGTTGCACATGCTTGCAAATAATTACTCAATGAGCAAGAAAAGAAAGCTTGACTAGTTGCAGGAATCTGGAAGTCGGATTCAAAGTGACCATCAGAGGTTTGTGGCTTTATTCCAAAGGCACCAATTGCCTTCGTCGTCTGGAGTTTTACCAAGTATTGAGGCTCCAAATAATCAATCTTCGGTGCCTCTTCTTTTTGGAGTTCCGCGAAGTACTGAGGCTTTACATGATCAATCTCTAGTGCCTCCCCCTTCTGGTGTTCTGCCAAGTACTTGAGGCTTCACATGATTTGTCTCTAGTCCCACCTTCTTCTGGGGTTCTGCCAAGTAATGTATAATCCTTATGTCTGAAATTTTTTATTCCAGCTTATTAGATATAGAAACCCATGAAAACTTCTGGTTCCATAATCAATAAATAAATGAGCAAACGATGAAATATTCTAGTTCCAAGAATATAAATCAATGAATCTTTTAACGGATAAGAATAGTGTTGTGCTAAATACAATAAAGTATATACTTCACTAAGATGTGGAAGAATAATGTTGTGCTAAATATAATAAAGCATATACTTCACTAAGATGTGGTCCTTCTGGATCAAATATAAATTTATCTTTTCCCTCATGAAGATAAATGATCCTTCTTAGTGTCTAAACATTGGTTAATCATTTGAGTATTTAACTCATAATCTTCAACCCATATGGTTCTTTAATATCATAAACATCATGGATAAGATTCATGTTGGCATATTGTTCGATCTGCAGCTCGAGATAATATTCCTTTCAACACTTTATAATCTTTCTAGACTATTCAGGAGTTCCAATCTAATATCATCAACTCTTGCAAGAGATTTTAGTATGTTGCAACAATATCATAATGATAGTACTCACTAAGGTAATTTATACCATCCACTCGTATTGAGTACATAATTTATGTTTTACCGCTGACTTCAAGCAATTTGAATCATTCATGGATTTTCTACACTTCATGACACATTACCCTTTTAGAACTTATACAGAGCAATTTGCTCCCATGTATACTTGAGGGATTTACTTATGGAGATATGATTTGGGCGACTTACAACCCTTCATATATAATTCTCCATTTATATGAACTCGTTTATAGGAGTATAATTTCAGGTTTCAATTAGTAACCTTATGTCATATCATGTGAGTGTATTTCACTGTATTACAAATGCCCATATGTAGCCTTCTTGGTTCAACATCCTTTGGCTATTTGTATTATATACATATAAATAGGTCCATTTTTCCACATTCTTACAAAATTGTAATGGAATTTCCTTTCTCCATTTTGGCCAATAATTGGAGAGTTCAAGTCACATGTTTCTCAGATGAGAGTGCTAGAAGGTTTTGATCAGTGGGAGTAATTCGTTATTTTTCATTGCTGCTGCAATATTGAAAAGGTCTGATGCAGTTAGTTTATTCCTAATGAAGTTAAGGTTAAGTTGTTTTTTTTGTTTTAGCTAGTTTTATATCTGGTTCTGATAGTCAATTTCTGTTTCAATAAATGTCAGCGAATTAAGGCTCAATTCTTCAATTATGAAGTTTTGTGGTTTTGAATGACAAATTAAGTTTCATATTTGATTCATTTGATGCTTTGAAAACAGATTGTTTGTTTGAGCTATTGGTTATGAATTGTTTTCTGTTTAATTGTTAGACATGCTGCTTTCAATTGTGATTAATACACATTGATCTTTTGAAAAGTGGGAGCAAATTGTTGAATGACTCTTTATATATCAGTTTGATCATGAATTAAATTTGCAGATTGAATATGTGTGGACTTTGAATTAATACTGCATTTGGTTTGTAGTTGAAGGTTCTTAGTTTCTATATTTTGAGATGCAATGGAGCATTAGTCATGATGGTAAATTCTTGAATAAGGCTATGTGATCACTTCTTTGTAATTGGTGAGGTTGTTTCTAAAATTGATCTCATGCTCAAGTGGGAGAATGTAAGAGTATGAGCATGAGCATGAGATTAGATGTTTTGACATTTGATGTTTAAGTCCAATTAGTCTAAAGAATGCCTTATTAGAAGATGAATGCAAACTCTTGTTTATGAAGGATTTTGCTATAGTGTTGAATTGAGAAATGTGAGAAAACACATACAGTTTTCTATATGGATTGTAACAGGGAGTCCTTATTGGGTTATGACAATGATTGTATATGCCTATATATATTGGAACCTCTACTCTCACAGTACTACACTCTTTTCCGGAAATAAGTCATATTATTAGTTTGAGCATAAAGTGTACTGACAGAGAGAAGAAGGCCCGGCTAGCAATTATTCACTTTCATAGCTTCATGACTTCATCAAGTGGGAATTCTTCCGGTTAGTTTGCAATATTTGATTAATGGATTAAGGTTTTGTGTTTTGTCTAGTTGTGATTCATGAAACTAAACCTTTGCTGTGGTTTGATGGTTTACAGAGCTCAACCACAATTTGATCAGGGACTGAGCTTATAGGAAGGAAACATTGATAGATTTGCTGGTCAATCTATCTTGTTATTTTTCTGCCCCTTTTATCATTTTTTTGAATTATTTATTTATTGGGGAAAATTTTATAGGACAACAATAAGGTCAGCAATGCTTTATGGCATGGAATGTTGGCATGGAATGTTGGGATGTGAAACATCAACACGTACATAAAATGGGTGTAGTGGAGATGAGAATGTTTCGTTGGATGTGTGGGCACACGAGAAAAGATAAGATTATGAATGAGGATATCCGAGGTAAAGTAGGAGTAGCCGAAATTGAAGAAAATATGAGAGAAAATCAGTTACGGTGATTTGGACATGTGAAACGAAGGCCTACTGACGTTCCAGTTAGAAGATGGGATTACGAGACAGAGGTTTAGGGCCAAAGGGGTAGATGAAGACCTAGGAAGACTTTGGAAGAGACTATAAGAAAAGACTTAAGAGTACTTGGATCTAATGGAAGACGTGACACATAACCGAGCACAATGACGTTCTAGGATTCATATAGCCAACTCCACTTAGTGGGAAAAGGCTTTGTTGTTGTTGTATTTATTTATTGGGCAAGTTATGTGGTACTTTGTTATGGCATTCAACTGGGTTCGTGGAAACTTTCGAATTACAATGATTTGCTTCAACACTCCCTGTGATATAAGACATCTTGTGATCTCTGTGTTGATGTTGATTAATTTGGTGATACACTATAATGCCATGAAGCAGTTCCAGCTAGGGCAGCTATAATTTTATTGTCGATTATTCCTTGCTCTTGAGAAGGGGTTATCTTCTAGTGATGCAGATGAAGACACGTTTCCGTTTTATGTTGGTATTGCTCGCAACTTGAAATTGACGGTTTTCTACCCATTACCTAACTTCCTCTTGTTGTTATTAGGGTTCATTACCAAATTATAGCTCATCATTTGCTTTCGATTTCGGGTTATGGATGAGGATCTGGATTCATCTCATTTGTATATTTTGGCAAGTGCCAACTAAGCTTTCGATCTGTTTACTGCTTTCAGACAATATAGACTCTGGTGATTATATGCTTCTATATAGGGTGCATTTTTGCTCACCCACATTAACTTTAGTGTATGCTTCCATACACCTATTTGTTTGCTTTGTGTCTCATATTCTAACCCTAAACAAATGAAAAACTTAAACCCAACATCGTTTCAAGTTCCCAATCGAGTCAACTCCAACAAACACCCATCTTAGAAGTTCTTACTTCTTTACATTTCAATTTTCTTCTCATATTTTTCATCGGAAAAAAAACGTGCCATGATCAGTCTCTTAAGTATGTGGGCAACTAAACCTTACAAAACTCAGAGAAATCACTAGAACTTGGGTGGCCTGAAGCCCTGATATGCATGAATTGAATATCTTATTCTTTTTCTGGTATACAGATTGAGATATTTTTGAAATCTTGATTAATATGTTAATATATTGATAACTTACATACATGAGTCTATTTTCTTTTCTTTTTTGTAAATTGTGAAGTTGTGTTTAGGGATAACTTTTTGTTGTATATTGTTTTCTTCTCAGGCAAAGTTTGGGTGAGTGAAAATTCAACTATGTGTATATAGATAGGTTGTTATTATTTGCATCAATATTTAAAAGCCCCTTTTTTTTTGTCAATTATTAAAAGCCATTTATTTTGATAAGGGTTTTTCTCATAAATGGTCCATGAAATGACCCTTACCATCAAGATGGTCCCGTAAGCATGTGGAGATACACTACCATTTTATCAGAGAGAAGGTTCTACAAGAAGAAGAAATTGATGCTGCTAATTAAGATAGATGATCAAGTTGCGAACCTGTACACTAAAGGTTTGAGTACCGGTAAGTTTGAAAAGTTTTATCATCAACTCAACATGAAGAAAAAAAAAGGGAACTTTAACGAAAAGCTCCCGGTACTGTTCACTTTAACGAAAAACCACATTTTTACACTAAAAAGTCAATCATGGTACTATTCACTTTACCCTTTATTTTGTCCTTATCATTAAAACTCAAAATTTTCAAGCCCTTTTCATTAGTTTTCCTAAAAAAAAAAAGGTGTGGTGTTAAGGGGGAATGTTAATGTCAACACCACCCCATAAATAAAAGCCCAATCCATAGAAATTAATGTACAACTATAATTAAATGTTGATTGCATAAGCAAATCTCTGCTACTGTCAGATGCCAACTTATCTTTATATTAAATGCCGGGTCATTATTTTGTTCCTTTGTGTTTGTGAGAGAGTGGGAGAGAGATGGGGAACATTTTTCAAGCCCTTTTCATTAAAACTCAAAATTTTGTCCTTATCATTAAAACTCAAAATTTTCAAGCCCTTTTCATTAGCTTTCCTAAAAAAAAAAAAGTGTGGTGTTAAGGGGGAATGTTAATGTCAACACCACCCCATAAATAAAAGCCCAATCCATAGAAATTAATGTACAACTATAATTAAATGTTGATTGCATAAGCAAATCTCTGCTACTGTCAGATGCCAACTTATCTTTATATTAAATGCCGGGTCATTATTTTGTTCCTTTGTGTTTGTGAGAGAGTGGGAGAGAGATGGGGAACATTTTTGCAGTCTGCAAGTTTATTCTGCGTGGGGTTATGAAGCTAGTAGGGATGAGATCCCAAACTGTGGAAATCGAGCCAGGAACTATCATGAACTTCTGGGTCCCCAACAAAATTACAGAAAACCTAAAATTCAAGCCAGCCGTGGTATTCATCCATGGGTTTGCAATGGATGGCATCACAACATGGCAATTTCAAGTGCTATCTCTTGCCAAAGACTACGCAGTTTACGTTCCGGACCTTCTCTTCTTTGGCGGCTCCACCACGGATAAACCGGATAGGTCACCGGAGTTTCAAGCGGAGTGTGTGGCAAAGGGTTTGAGGATGCTTGGGGTGGAGAGGTGCACCTTGGTGGGGTTGAGCTATGGAGGCATGGTTGGGTTTAAGATGGCTGAGTTGTACCCTAATTTGGTTGAGTCTATGGTGGTGACTTGCTCCGTTATGGCTTTGACCAGGTCAATCACCAATGCATCTCTTGAGAGACTGGGGTTCAAATGCTGGTCAGATTACTTGCTTCCCGACTCAGTTAAGGGTGTGAGAAACATATTTGAAATTGCTACCTATAAATTTCCACATCTCCCTGATTGGATTTGCAAACACTATTTGGAGGTATGTTATTTGGAGTAATTAGATAGTTAATTATGCTAACTAAGTAACCCACGCAAACACTATTTGGAGGTATGTTCTTTTGAGGTCTTAAACATTTGAGTCAATGCATATATGGCCATTGTGGCTGCAGGTTATGTTTGAACATAGAGAAGAGATGGAGGAACTTTTGGCGGCATTGGTTGTGGATGACAAGGACTTTACAGCTGCTCATTACCCACAGGTTTTCTTCATATACACTAGCAGAGAGCACACACTTTGTGTGTGTGAACAATTTCTTTTAATAAGTGCATATTTTTTTTTTAATATTACATCATTACTGTTTTGTCTTCTTTATGCAAATATTGTGTATCAATGGAAAAATAAGTAATTGTCAGTTTTCTATAAAAAAAAAAAAAAGAAGGTAAAATAGTAAAAATAGGGATATGATTATCATTTTATCAAAAGATACAAAATTACTATTTTGCCCTCCTCATGTCAATATTGTGTATTCAAAAGGTAAAATTGGAAGAAAAGGGGGCAAAAAGTTGACAAGCCCTCTTCTCTTAATAGAATAGATTACAAACAATCTGATAATGTTAAGAGTTGTTTGATAACCATTTCTTTTTTTGTTTAGTTTTTATATTTTTAAACTGAAAACTTGTTTAGTATTGAAAACCCAACACTGAAAACTATTTTTGTGAAAGTTGAAAACTGAAATGGCTATTAAACGAGTCGTAAAGCAATCAAAGAAAGTGATCTATCTAATTTTTTTTTTCTCCAAAACTTTCCTTTGATACAAATGACTCGTTTTCTTGCAGCGGGTGCATCTGTTGTGGGGAGAGAATGACAAGATTTTCGACATGGAAACTGCCAAAAATCTCAAGAAGTATGCCCAACTTGTCTTAGACATATGCATTATTTTACTCATTCAAGAACTTTCACTTCGATATAAAACCTAAAATGGATCAAATCACAGAGAATGCCAAGGGACCATGTTTTTAGACGATACTTTATAGACGACATGATGTGACGCGGTTGATGATTGGATACCTTCTATAGTGCTTATAAAATGAAATCCAACAATCAACTGCTACATCGTTTGACCTAAAAAATATGTTCAAGACTTCATGTAGCCTCTCTAGCAACACTTAATTTGTTAGGTCATAAAAATCTTTCTGATAATCCATTTATTTTGGGGTCTTCTTATTATATAACAGCCAACTAGGAGACAACGCAACTCTAAAGTCCATAGAGAAGACCGGCCATCTTGTTCAAGTGGAAGGACCATTTGTTTACAACGGGGAACTCAAGAGATTTCTCTCTTCTCTGTTACAAGAAAATGTGCACGAACAGTAAGCAAACTTTGCAAAAACTTAAACTCTAATAGTTCCTAGTTTGAAATTAAATCACTGTTTTAAGAAGGCTAACGTCATCGATACGTGGTTCATTTCGTGTTGTAAATTGTTAATGAAGTTGGCCAAAAGGCCCTTCGAAGAAACAAAATACAAATATTGTGAGCTGATATCATGCAATCGATTTCTTTCTTTCCCCAGTTTCTTCTTTACAGGTTTTGTTTATTTTCTATGTAATAAAATATTTGAGACACAGCTGTGTGAAAGTATATTCTACACTTTTGCTAACGTTATTGATGATGAAACAAATATGATATTTTAGATGTCAATATGTTATTAGTTTACTAGAGCATCCCCAACAGTTTTTCTTTAATGTGATTTTTTAAATACAAATTTATTGATCAACGTGGCATTTTGAAAACTTCAATACAACAGACTCACAAGTCTTAGTATTCTTTTATTACTGTTAATCATGTGATTTTTTTTTAGTATTTCATTTTTAAGAAAAAGTTAACAATGACACATTACCATAATAAAAGGAAGGGTAAATTACCCTAAACCACCTCAATTTATGGTTGCACCATAATTTCATATCTAATCTTTAAAATATTGTAATGTCATACCTTAACTTAAGAATTCGTTTGATACATTAACTGTCATTCAAGTCAATTTTTTCCTTTTTCTTCCCTTCCTTTTACCCTTTTACACTTTTCTTTTCCTTTCTCTTTTTTCTTTCTTTTTTCCCTCCCGACCTTTGCAAAATCTGCATCGACGCCCATCCCTCTGACCAGCCCCCTATCCTTAACTAGATGCCCCGCCTCTCCAACCCCAAAGTCCTCACCGCCATTCAACGCGCCGTCTTCGACGTTTCCCAAACCTGTCCCAACCTCAAAACCCTTGGCGACCGACTTGACCACGAGCTCGTCGACACCAGCCTCTTGGTGACTAACTTGACCATGAGCTTGTCGACACCACCCTCTCGATTCCCTCGAGGACTACCACGGTTCCCACCAGCCATTCAAATCTCATCCTATCTAAAACCCCACCTTCCACTAGCCTCCAATATGGATATGTAGGTGGCTAGAGAAAGAGATAAATGGGTAGGGCTAAAAAAGAGAGGGAGATAGATGTGAGGGCAAAGGAAAGGGATGTGCACAAGCAGTCCCGACTTATCTTATGTTTGTCTTTAAATTTCCCGATAAGTTATGCAAAGAAATTGATGCAGCGCTTGCAAAATTTTGGTGGGGCCAGAAGGAGAAGGAAAGAAGAATACATTGGATTTGTTGGGAAGAAATGGGATATGCTAAAGGTGAGGGGGGAATGGGTTTTAGAAATATAAAGGATTTCAATCTTGCCCTACTAGCAAAGCAGTGTTGGAGACTTATTCATGAACCTGATACTCTTTGGGCTAAAGTGTTGAAGGAGAGATATTTTTCTCATGCCTCGTTTTTGGAGGCAAAATGGGTGGGCGAGCATATTGGATTTGGTCAAGCTTATTGGAAGGTAGGGAGATACTTAGGGAGGGTGCCCATTGGCAGGTCATGAGCAGACATCAAACCAAGCTGTCGGTTGATAAATGGTTGCCGGAGATTACAAATGGACATCTGAATCCTATAGATGGAGTGTGTGTTGATAAAAACCAGAATGTGGCATCAATTATTCAGGAGGACAATAGAAGTTGGTGCTTAAACTCTATTCGGAATTTAATTTCGGAGGATGAGTGTTTGGCAATTGAAGCAACAAATGTAGGAGATTCTGAATCTAATGACAGACTGATATGGCCAATGGAAAAGAAAGGAAATTTCTCTGTGAAGTCAGGATATAGATGGATTTGAAGTAAGAAAAGGAGGAGCCAGAATCAGCGGTCGTCTTCTTCGTGCATCACGGATCAGTTAGTGTGGAAGGGGATTTGGAGTCCTGAGGCCCCGCCAAAAATTAGGAATATTATTTGGAGAGTAGCGAAAGGGGTAATTGCAAAACAGGCAAATTTATTCAAGAAGAAGTGTGCTTCATCACCGGTATGCCCAATTTGTAATGAATATGAGGGGACTGTGGATCACATGCTCCTTACGTGCCCATGGGCCCATGGGTGGAGCTGGTTTGGTTTAGAGGTCCGCTTGGCTACAAGATTGATAGATGTTCAGTGACAAATATCAATGCTTAGTTGATGGAAATGCTGAAAGTGAACTATGCAACAAAAGAGGATAAGAAGAAATCTATAACATTAATGGCTTTCACGTGTTGGCATATATGGAAAGCTCGGTGTAAAGCTGTTTTTAATCATCAAAATCCATCTCCTTCTCAAACCATTCATGCTATCACTTGTGCCAGTACAACTTTCCGATCGGCGAAGGAATTGATAAGTGTCCAGCAATCCCCGGGTATGGAAAATCAGAGGAGAAGGATACCCTGGTCTCCTCCCCCTTCACAAATGATAAAAGTGAATGTTGATGCAAGTTGGAAACTCAAGAGTACCGAAGGATATGTGGGCATTATGATTAGAGACTCACAAGGAAGATGCAAGAGCATGGAAAGGAAGAAAGTCCGTGCTTCGAATGCTTTGATGCCGAAGGCTAAGGCGGTGCTTCAAAGTTGTCTAAGTGCAAAGCAAAGGAATTATCCTTGCTTAATTGTGGAGTTTGACTCAAAGCAGGTAATTTCGGCTCTTAATGAAGGAAAATGAAATTGTAGTTGGGAAATTTTTCCCATTGTCAATCATATTGTAGATGTTGGGAAATCTTTCCAGATTTGTAAATGGTCTTGGGTGCCAAGATCAGCGAATGAAGCGACAAATTTCGTCGTAACCTATGTGGGTACAGAGATGAGCGAGTAATGTAGGATTGACAGAGCACCATCTTCGTTGGTTAGAATCTTAAACAAGGATGGATTGCCATGTCCACTTTCTTAAGTAGTTTATTGGAGTGGGGAATGACGCTTGGTTTGTAGTATTGGTGTCTACTTGTATTCGCTGCTCCTTTTTGTTTTGTTAATCCTGTTAGCCTTGGCTGGCTTTCTTAATGTACTTTGACCGTTGCTGTGTTTTGGAATGCATTTTCAGTTTCTACCAAAAAAAAAAAGGAAAGGGATGTGGGTTTTTTTTTATTTTTATTTATTTTAATATTTTTATTTTTTAATAAAATATTAAATGAATTGAATAATCTTTAATAATTAGATAAACTTTTATTAGTTGTTTGGCCATGTTGCACAAGTCGGTTGATACGTTAGCACAAATATAGAATCCACTGTTATCGTATCATTATTTAATGACTACTTAACAATTTTTTTAACGGAGGTTTGACATTGTAATGAATTCGTAAGTTGATGTATGACATGCAATTTCAAAAGATGTGGTAAGAGTTTGTTACGTGGCCAAAGTTGAGATGAGAGAATGTAATTTATCCTAAAAAAAATGTTTGAAGTGTTAGATATATAGTCTATAAATCTAGAGTCTAGAGAGTATAGGCATTTTTAAAATTTGAAGACTTATCTAACAACTTTGTTGGACTACTAAAAATCCTACATGGCACTTCAAATTTAATTTTATAGACTCTCTTGGAGATGTTCTTACATGCCTCTATTAAATTATGTGATGTGGTATCTTGTTACATGAGGAATTGAGATTATATATATATATATATATATATATACAAACATTATTTAAATTTAACTATGTGCAAGAGAATTCGAATTAGATATAAAAGAAAAGTATACTATTGTGGTCAACTTAACTATGATCAGTTCTATTAAGAGGAATTGAAATGTAAAACATGGAAGAAGTGGCTACTTAAAACTTTGGAATGTTTATCCCGATCCGTTTTGCTTATATTAAAGAAGAAGGAGATTCATATACATTGTCACAGTCACAGGGTATTAGTTTAGCTAGCTAGGTGCCAAATCATGCCACATACATTAGTATATGTGGTGACTAAATTTTTATCCCACAATTGATTAATAGTATATTAACTGATTAATATTCCTCCACTTCCAAGTATTATTCATTTTACAATAATGGATGTTGACATTTTGTAACCATACATACAGATCGTATTAAAAAAAAAACCATTATTATGTAGAATACCTTGCTGTATCTCTTGCCAGCATGATTCTTGCATAACATGCATAAATCTTAGATAAAATTGTATAGATCTGAGTTTATTAATGTTGATATGGATGAAGGACCATATCTTACTGTCATATTCAAGGATAAAATAAAATACTGAATTATCACTAGAAGAAAAATGGTCTTTGGGCATAAAATTAGGGACACAAATGAGGTGTTTGTGTTTGTTTAAACATCAATAGGGTGGAACAATGCTCATTCCGTAATGGGCACCATGTATTGTGCCCAATGTGAAGAAAAATAGACACAAACACATTATTGGGCACATAACTATGACTTTTGTGCCTTTAATGTCAGCAATGGAAATTTTTTATTAATTTGCAATGACACCATAAATATTATTGTGCCCTGTAATTTAATATATCTAAAGTAAGGCCTTGTTTGGCACACCGGATAGTACCACCGGATAGTATTAATAATATGAAGCAGGTGTTTGGTGAGCTTCATATGAAATAAGCACCGGACTATTTAATCCGGGCCCACTTATCTTATACCCCTCACATCCGGCTATTTATCCCGTCTAAAACCACGGGACAATTTAGTCGGGCTCGCTCTCTCCTTCCTCTCGGAACGCACTGTCGGTCCTCCCAGGTTCTGCCCCTCCATCATTCATCTTCTTCTTCGTCTGAATCCAAGTTCATATTCTCATTCATCTTTTTCTTCTTCCCAGGTTCCGCCCCTCTGTTTCATGGAATTTTGCTGCAATTTCTGATTTTTGGGTTTTTTTCATTCGCCATTATCTAACACAACAGAGCTTTAAATTCTGCAACTTTCTGCCATTTTCTAGAGCTTCAAAGCTTGTGAGTAATTTACTGGGTGAAAATCAAATTCAACTTTCTGCAACTTTCTGCCTTTTTTTTTTAAGTAGAATGGGGATTAGATGGTATAAGAGGAGAGTGCCCAATTGTTGTAACAGGCTTTGGGGCGGACACCCATCTCTCGCATTTTCATTTGCGAATTATGACCATTCATCACATCCCGTTTTTGCATGAAGGATCATTCTCCGCCATTTTCTAGAGTTTCAACTTTCTGCCAACCTCTATCCTCGAAACGAAGCTGTTTTTGGGCCTCCGAACCCCTTCTTGTCTGAATCAAACACCCCTAGAACCCAGAAATCTGGGGAGGGAGTGACGGAGGAGGAGGGAGTGGGGGGAGGAGACGATCGAAAATCTGGGGAGGGGAGAGAGAAAAGTTCATCAAACAAAATAAGATTATTTTTCTTATCCAGTTCAGTACCAAACACATTATAAATAATACGATCATTAGTCCGATACTGCACCAAACGCCTGATTAATTTAGTCAGTACTATCCGGTGGCTATTTATCCTATCCGACAGAAATAGTCAGTACAGTCCGAGCTACCAAACGAGGCCTAAAAGTAGATTTTTTGTGCCCTTTGTTCAAAATAATGTTTTAAACAAAATAAAAAACACTTTCCTCAATCTTCACACCTCACACAGTCCTCACTTTCCTTCCTTGCGCCTCTCTGTGTTTCCCCATTCAAACCCACCCTTTCCTCAGTTCCTCCGCCTCTCCTCTCTCTCTTGCTTTCCCTTCCCCAATCGAACCGACCCTCTCTTCTACCCCAAGCTCTCTCTCTCTTTATCATTTTCCCCAAATTTTTCTCTTTCCCTCTCTTTTTTGCAGTCGGTGGTATCAACGGCTGTGTGGGATTTGGTGAGGGGATGGGTTACGAGAGAGAGCCTTCAACTTGCAGAGAGGGAGGGAGAGAGAGAGCTTGCGGCTTGCAGAATCACGATGATAGAAGAAGAAGCTCAGAGGTCTAATACACCACTTCAGAGGAACCCTAAAAACCAGAGAAGGAGAAGAGGCTAAGATATCGAAGCATTCAAATCATGAGCCGAGGAAGATGAGGCGGATACGATCGTCAGATCACGATTTTCTCGCTCGAAGATGAGGTTGATTTGAATCTCGGATGGTTCCTTAGGGAGGGCATATTTGTGGGTTTTTGTTTTTTAGGGTTTGATGTTTTGGAAATTTTCTTTCTTTTTCGGGTATAAATCTCGAGATTTTGGGGGGTTTTTACAGTAGTGGGTTTTTGGAAATTCAAATTCTTGCATTCGCAAATCCATGTAAAACCCTTCAATTTCGTTTTGTTTTACCTTTTGAGGTATGATTTTATAGAAATTAACGGTTGGAACTTTGGTAATCTTGATTTTGGTTTGGTTCAGCTAGGGTTTAGATGAGTCCACTTGCTATGGTGAAGATGGAAGATGCTAAATTCTGCTTGATGGAGGTAAAGTTTGCTCTATTTTACTTATTTGTTATTGTGAAAAGTGTTGTCAAAAGTGTTGGCAACTGCCAAAAGATTCATGCCAATAGATGATCGTTTTAAGGTACATGTGTTGCCTTTTGTTTCCATCACTCCACTCTATGTCTGGTTTAAGTTTGATTTTGCATACCTTGCTTGTTTCTTTTGTCTTGTCCATTGCTAATTGACACTTTAACAGGTCGTTAAAGAAGATATGAAGCGAAGGTTAAAGAACACTAATATGAAGCCTCTGAGTCACTCATCATACTTAAGACTGCAAGTTCTGTGTCAAATTTTTTATGATGCAGATGAGAAGTTGCATGTTTTGGATGAATTGTCTATTTCTGATTTGAAGTCATTCATTCCCGAGCTTTGTTCCCAGGTACACTACACAAATGTACCTATATTTGTTATAGGTTACTACTATCAATTTGTGAAACTCAAGTTCTTAACATCATCCTCCAGCCGGGTATATTTTCATGAGAAATCCATGCGGTTCAGGCTTCTTAACCTCATATTCTTTCACTTTGACATGTAACTTGATAAGTGCAGAGTAGTATGTTCTAGTAAGAGAATCGGAGAGTTTCCCAATACTTAATTTTGACTTTTATTTAAAAATAATTTTTTATATTTGATTTTAGAATTATTCATTTGTTTATTTTTTGTCAAAGCTCTTAGAATTAGTTTCATTAAGGCATTTGCTTCAGCTTACCCTCCCCTTAATATGTGCAGCTATACATTGGGGGCCTTTGCCATGGAAATTTGTTAGAGGACGAAGCAATTACCCTGTCAAATATATTCAAATCGAATTTTTCTGTACCACCACTGCCTATCAAATTGAGGAATGAAGAGTACGTTATTTGTCTTCCTCCTGGTACTAACCTGATTAGAGATTCCAATGTGAAGAATAAGTCGGAAACGAACTCTGTGATTGAGGTAACTCAAAATGGAACATTTTCGTTTCGGTTTCCCTTTATGAAGGTGTACTATCTTTGTTTGTATGTTGATATTCTTCCCTTGGTTGTGGTTTCATATTGCAGCTGTTTTTTTCAAGCTGAGCAAGAAGCAGGGATTGAGTCAATCCGATTGAAAGCATTGATAGATCTTTTCGATGAAATTGTGGAGGAGCCACTTTTCAATCAACTAAGGTGATTTTATTTGAGGATGATACTTTTACTTACATACTGCCTAGCAAAAAAATCTGGGATCTAATAATAATGTTTTCAAATATATTTGAATATATGTTCATATAATTGTCTGCTATTTCTGGAAATAGGACGAAGGAGCAGCTTGGATATGTTGTTGAGTGTGGCCCACGGGTAACATACCGTGTATATGGTATTCTCTCAATTCCTCTCTCAATTGATGCTAAAGTATTTGTTAAAATTCTTAGATTTAGGGTTTGGATAAATTAATTTTAGGGATTTTGATTGTGGTTGAAATGTTTTAATATTTTTGGGGATTTTGATTTTAGGGATTTTTTTTTCAAAGGCTTCCTAAAAGCTTGGTTTGACAGTTGCTAGTCCATATTAAATTGGAGGAGTTGTTTTGATGCCACCCGTCCCCCGTTATCTTAATTATTTATTTGTTGTTAACTTTTCTTTTATGGTGTGGCAGCATTGAGAGAAGAGAATTTAGTAATTGGATCCAGGTAGAGATGCATGAGGATTATCTTTCAATTTCTTTTTCTTTTAATAATTTTGCCTTTTATGCAAGTAGGTTGTTGATGAACACTAACCAATGGACAGGCACCAAGAAGAGGGTAGCCATGAGGATTATCCTGATATGTTCACTCAAATAATGTTTCTACACCTCCATGGCTTGGAGGTTCTGTTTTCTGTATGTGCTGGAGATCAGAATATGTTGTAACCACCTTGCAGCTGATTAATTTTTCCATAACGCATGATATGAATTTTCATGCCAGAAAGTAAACAAGGAACTTGAGTAAATTTGTTTTCTCTATTAGGTTGGAAGTATGTACTAGAGATGCATGGATTGCTTAAGTTTTGTTGGGTATATCAGTTTTGCCGGGCTAAAGTACACGTTATTTATTTTTATTTTTTTATGAGGAATACTTGTATACTTTCATTAATGATTTTCCACTTTTACTGTTTGGTTCATTCTAACGGCTGAAGTCGTTGGTTTTCATTTTATGAAATTTTTAATCTTTTATTTTGCTTAAATTTCAGTTTGTAGCCTGTTTTGATTTTTCAAATTTTTTATTTGGGTACAGCTTATTAGGCACAATTTTTGAAACTGTGCCTGTTAGCTGGTTGTTAGATTGTCTGACAGACTATCAGAATGTAGGTACAAAAAGACATCTATTTGTCTGTTTGAGCACAAAAAGTCATATTGTGCCCTTTCATCAAAGGTAACGTCCATAGAGGGCACACATAATATAATAGTTGTTGCACAAATAATTTATTGTGTGCAATGCCCATATTTTTTGTAGTGTATGGAGGTGTTGGTGGAAGAAATCATTCATGACATTTGTGTGTTAGCTTCTCATTTGAGGTCCGTCGTATTCAAGTTTTGTCCTTGGAAGTGCAACGTCGAAGCACACAAGGTGCCTGCTTATATTTTTGAAGAGAGATAGGTGTTTCAATGGGTTGATTGATAACCAATATGGCTTTTCAACACCTTCGCTGATGGTCTGATGTATCGTTCACACTTAATTGTTAATAAATTTCATCTATCGTTTGAAAAAAAGTTTACTAGTTAATTAATTGTTAGTTTAGTTCATTAAAATTTCATCTATCGCTTTGAGAGGATGGGTTCTGATTAGACTGATTTCGAGCCACCATGGCTGAAGCTTTAGAATTTCAGGCTTAGAGTATGAAGATTCAGTGTCACTATCTCCCGTTATGAACTATTGAGATTTTTTGAGTTAGAATTGTGCAGCGGTGATGGAAGGTTTTGTGGCGGTGGAGATCTTATTTGATGGGTGGGATAAGTAGTTTCGTTCAAGGCCTTGTAGCACTGATTCAGGAATGCAGCAAGGGTTTTTTTTTTTTTTTTTTACTCGAGGAGAGAGTGTTCTTTCGAACTACCAACTTGAAAAAATAGTTTTTTGAATAAGACTTCGTTATTTTTCACTGGAAGAACTGTGCATGTACATGTACACTTTGGATTTATTGTATAATCCTACAGCTAAGCTATTTGTTCACGCCTAATGTACTTTGTATCTAGAATAGGAAAGATCACAAATATAATAACAAGGGTCGTTGACTATGAACCCAATATTTAAAAATGTACAAGGGTCGTTGACTATAAACCTAATACTTCAACATGTGCAATAGCACATATATAGGTTAAATCAGATTTTATTTCGATATGGGAACAATTTGAAACCTAGGAGTAGTGCCTGTTAGCTGCGCCAATCTTTTATTGAACATCAAGAGAAAGTACATTGGATAACCTTTAAGTATCCGAACTCAAATTTAAATATTAGGAACTATACTTCCATTTTCATAAAAGATATGTGATCTGATTACCGTCACATCGCATAAAATACAAAAGAAAATGTTCAACTAAAAAAGACCGAACTGAAAGTACAAAACATAATTGAACTGAAATAGTTTGGTTCAGTTTCGGTTTTTAGGGTTCGAAAACCAAACCGAACCGAACCAAATAAATATATATTATTTTTATATAAATTTTTAATTATTATATATAATGGGTATTTATTTCCAAACTAATTCCAAGCTCAAACTTCAAACCCTTCAAGCCCAAATAGAATGTTAGGCCTCCTATTAGAAAGTTAGAAACCCTAACATACTAATTATTCCTTCCTTTCTTCTCCCCAGCCGTGTTCCTTCTCTCCTCTCTTCTTTTTTTCCTCTCATGCCTCCACCTTCCTCTCTCCCATTTCTCTCTTGCATTTTTCTTCTTTTGTTCTCTCATCTCCTTCTCACCCATTTCTTTCCCTTTCTTTTTTTCTCCACTGCTGCATCTCTCTCTATCCCACTGTCCAACTCATACCTCTGCCGAAGTCAGCCATGGCTTCTGCCATTGTCGACAATAAGGTGGTTCTCGCTCGCCATTGTTGACGTGCACCAGATCTAGCCACCTTTCATCACAACTGTTCTGATGGACTTGTTCTCCTCGGTCACTAAGCTTCTATCTGGAAGATTCGACAAAGTGTGGTGCAAATTATATATAATTCTTGTCGATGTTATTCTTTGATATGGGTCAATTTTGATAGATATGAGTGACTTGGGTTTGCAATTTTATTGATCTAGAATTGAATGGATTTCAAGTGTTATATTTTTAGCTAAAGATTAGTTTTTCTTCCAATTTCTTCAACTTTCATTGTATTCGGCATTATTTGTATTATTTAAAAAAAAATTGAATCGAACTGAAACCGAACCGAAAAAATCGAACTGAACAAAAATCGAACCGCACAAAACCGACAAAAAACTGAACCAAATTGGACCGAATAGTAACTTCGGTTTGATTTTCGGTTATGGTCAAAAATCAAACCGAATGGAACCGAATCTAACCCTACTTAGAGGTATACATAGTTTGGAATAAATTAATTTTTTGCTCAGAGTTTTGGGTACTTATATATGTTGGATATTTAAACTTACTTTTAGTAGGTCCCGCCATGTTCAAGATACAGGTATGTTATATGAAATATGTTGGTTATGACTGTATACCAGACGTACAAGCCAAGTTCCATAAGCATATATGTGGTACGAGATGTGTGAGGCCATGGTGTTTCAAAGCGTTAGTTAAGATAGTTTACTGACAAGCCATTGTTGTGAAGTTGTTGTAAGCATGACCATTGCATGTTAAAACATTTATACTCTAAATGGTTGGAACATAAACATATTATGTTGTGCCACATGGATTATTGTTGAATTTTGATATATTTTAGTAACCTCTAATGTGAAGTATATATAGGGATTACAGATATTGTTTTATAGGTCATTTACCGAGGTGGAACAAAATTCATTTACAACTTTAACTAATATTTACACTACAAATTCGCAACACTCCTCTTAAGTTGGAGCAAAGATATCACACATGCCAAACTTGTCAATCGAGTTCGAAAACACACTAGTTGACACTGGCTTAGTTGACACATCTGCGAGTTGGTCTCTAGTTCTCACAAACGGAAAAGCAACGAGTTGATCTCTAGACACTGCCTTAGTCACCACATGTTTTGTACGATCATGTTGAATCGGATTATTAGAAATCTCTATAGTAGATTTTAACAAAGATTCATAGAACCTTTGTGTCCAAACCTAAAATCTCTAAATAATTTCTTAAATCACAACAAATTGCAGGCACCATGTGACATACCACGATACTCAACTTCTACACTTCACCAAGTAACCAAATTACCACCCAATAACATAATGTGTCCAGACGTAGATCGCCAATCAGTGATAGAACCTGCTTAATCTGCGTCTTTATACCCATCAACATTTAAATGAACTTTCTTGGCGAAACCAAACCTTTGCCATGAGCCATCTTCAATCATCTCAAAATACGAATCACTACATTCATATGAGCTTCATCAGAAGAGTGCATAAACTGGCTTACGACACTGACAACATAACAACATTAGGGCATGTATTAGACAAGTAGATTAATTACCCTGTAAGCCTTTGATATCGTTCCTTGTGAGTTGGAACTTGATCTAAAAATAAACCCATATAATGATTTTGCTTAATCAGAGTATCAATAGGTTTGCAATCTAATATGCATGTTTCAGCCAACAAATCAAGTACATATTAACACAGAAAAAGACCTTATTTGGACATGCAACCTCGATTTCAGGAAAATACTTCAATTCACCTAATTACTTCATCTCAAACTCGTTAGCTAGGTACTCCTCAAGGCGTTGTACCTCTTCTTGATCATCACCAGTTACCATCATATCAACATAAATAATGAAAGCAATTAGCTTACCATTTCGTTGCTTGATAAATAGAGCATGATTTGAATGTCTTTGAAAATACCAACATGTATTCATTGAACTTATGCACCTCTCAAACTACGCTCTAGGGGACGACTTCAAGCTATACAAGGCCTTTCACAATTTGCACATGATACCTTTTTCAGAGGCTTTTCCAATACCTAGTGGAAGATCCATGTACACTGACACACCCTAACCCCGATTTCACGTAGGCACCGAAATCGAGGTTTGCTAAATGGAATGTGTGATACACGTCACATTTGGGATCACCATGAAGGAAGCATTCGTGACATCAAATTGCAGTAGAGGCCAATCCAGATTTGCTCCTAAAAATAAAAGGACACGCACAATATTAATGTTGGCAATAAAGTCAAAAGTTTCCTAGTCCACACCATAAGTTTGTGTATAACTTGGCAACTAATTTGACTTTGTACCAATCAATAGAACCATATGTTTCATGCTTAATAGTAAACACCAATCTACATCCAACAATCTTCTTTCATTTCTGTAGAGAAACTTAATCCCACGTGGAATTATTTTCAAGTGCTTCCATCTCCACATTCATATCATAAATTCACTTTGGACCATATAAGACATCTTACAATTTTGTTGAAACAGATACACTAGACAGTTGACATATATAATGAAGGGAAATTTATGACATTTCATGTGGGATTTCTAGTGACTAGCATGCATATACAATTCAAAATTTATATACGAAAGCAACGGAAGCAAGTTATCAAATAATATCAAAGCAATAGTCATGCAAATCCCCTTCAAGATGCATAGGTTTATATAAGATCTTAGACCAAGGATGGACCACCTCCAAGCCCTTTGCTCCTTGAACTCCTTGAGCCTAGCCTCCTTCCTTGCCTCCTCCACTTTGTTTAGAATGAGTGCTCCTAGGTTCTCTTCAAGTTTCCAAAATTGAAAACCTCTAAAGATCCTCACCCACTAGTGTAGTGAGAAGGATGAAGGAATAACCAAGGGGGTGAAAAGATGATTAGCTAAATCCCCCTATGGTGGCCGGCCCTTTGAGTGTTAGAGAGATATTTTTCTTTTTCTCTTTTGTTCTTTTAACACTTCAAAAAACCCTAATGAAACATTTGCTATAAAGTTCCTTTTATAGCCAAAAAGAAACAAGTCAACATTTGACCTTTCTCTCCCTCCTTTGGCCGGCCCCTTTGTGTTGTTTGGGCTTTGGGCTTTTATTTATTTCAAGTCATCCAATGCTTGAATAAAAGCTCAATGGGTTTAGGCCGAATGGGCCCAATTAAACCCGAACGATTCTTTAAGCCCAAAACGATCTTATATCGCTTTTATGATTTCTTTAGACTTTCTAATTAATCACAACACTTAATTAATCCAATTAATTATTTCCATCATCCATTAATTACTCACTACAAGAGTGTATTGGTGAACAATCGTTTTAGGTTCTAATTAGCAAGGCAGTGAGGTGATTGACACCAATCCAATTGATTATATATAATCCAATCACTTAGTGAATTAAAACTTACTTTTAATTTACCTTCTTCTTTGACGACTACATTTAATCATCTAGAAGAACTCACAAGCCATGAGTGACATCTAACCATATATCATGGCTACCCAAGCTAATGTAGAAGTTGTTCGGAGAACCTATTCAGTTGGAATTACAATGTAATTCGATCATTCTCTAAAACAATACTCTCAATCACATCACTAGGGTATGGAGATATTATGTCAAACCCCTGATGTGATTATTTCTTCTTATATGATTCAATTGAGTCGTATAGGAACGCTTTCCTTTATTACGCTCGATACTTCGGCCGAAGATTTCCGAATCATATCTTAGAGTATTCATCCTCTCTTAACGAGGATTAGAGATTCCTTGCCGCGCATTCACTTGCCTTCATGACTAAGTGGCTTAACCCCGACTATGCCGTGGACACCCGCGGATGGAGTGACTTTGACATAATCAAAGATCAAGTACTTAACCACAAGACAACGATGATGCCTCAGGTCAAAGGACTACTTACATTATTCCAACCATTAGAGTTACTTGCTTGACATGTGAGTAGACCTCCATGCAAGTACTCTCGTTCGATTGTGTTCTGTGAACTCATTCCCTTAATGAGCACCTACATACTTATCTTAGTGTCACTACACGAATGGGATGAGACTTTTCATCCTTCTAATTGAAGCGGACATAGTATGTACCGGTCTATGCATTGTCAGTATCCCTCCGACAATCCTATGACCAGGAACCTTTTGGACATGATGGTTATGTGAAGAAGGTCTCTGTAGTCTAACTTCATTAAATTACTTCTTCAATCGATCCATTGTCCATGGATTCACTATTTAGGACATATATCGTTTATAGAGATAGTCCTAATTAGTATTTTTGCCATTTGATGTATAAGAGTCATATATAGATCCATTCATTGTCTTGAAAGGTTTCTTCCAAATATTGACTTTCAGGGCATATTTCCAACAATCTCCCACTTGCACTAAAGTCAATCACTAGTGTATCTTATACATGCTAGTTGAGAGAGCTTATACTCTTAGGTTAACTTGGTTATGTATTAATCCTTTTTATTTAAAAGGGATTTACTTATCAAATGTTTCCAAAACATTTGATGATGTCTCTTTCTTGTGTTCGAATACTTCGATGAGACCTTGATTCCATGGCTTGAGCTATCGCCCCATTACGTCGTAGTATCCTACTAACGACCTTATGGTTTGGATTCAATCATTGGTTCTATAAGAACCCCTTCTATTCAAAACACCTTTTGAAGCAGTTTCTAAAACAATATATATCGTCATATATTTCATTTGTATACCTTATACAAACTTTGCTCCAACCTTGAGACCATTGTAGTACAATACTAACAATACATTCATATGATTAGTACTTCATCCATTATGAAGTTCCATTTATTAAAATGGCTTATTTTCACTTTGGTTTATGACCTAAGTGATTGCACGCTTCCAGAGTCCCACTCTGATGTTCCTTTCTTAAAGGAAATAATACTCTATCAGTTGCTTTGGTTCTGATCCTGGGATATAGTAATATCTTAAAGTGACAACCCTTGTGGTTCTTCACTTTTGGATATCTACTCACAAGTCCATATATGTGTCCCTTTTGTGATTTTGTGACACATTCATTATAAGGGTTACGAAAGTGATTTTCTATCATATAGGAAAATGCTTTCTTAAATCTTCAACATTTGAGATTTAATTTCCCCATTTAATATCCTTGAGATAGCCTTGCTATATCAATAAGTCCAATTTCAAGTCTATACTTCAAAATTGACCGTGTCATGTTTTGTCAATTTTCGAGTAACATCTATGTTTTATCAAGTCCATCAAATAGACTTTATTCATATCTTGTTACTCAAATTATGACATCACTCCCACTGGCCTTGTTGTAACTTAGCATTCATTCAAAAACTTAACAATTATATTTTCTTGATTTGAATGCATATTGCTCCCACTAACTTGTCTTGGATCTATTGACAATCATTAAGATCCATTAGCTTATTGATGATGTCTCAACTATTTTGAGACTACCAACAACTCTAGCTAACACAAGTTATTTAAACGAATCATACACAAAAGAATTCCTTCTCAAGTAATTCCATTTGAAATGTGTGACTTGCTTTATCAAGTCTATTCATTTAAATTATATGGTGTCATACACCATACTACAAGTTTTAGTCATACTAAGACCTTTAATGTAGTCATATAAGAATTATCCAAGTCTTTAGTGGAAGCATGGCTCCTACTAAGGATATAGAAACTCAACCATTCCTTCTAGGTGGTTGATATAATTCTTTATCAAAACTACATAGAGCGTTATAGTTACATAAGACGTCGAATTTGGATTGTCTTGTTGTTAAACTATATGTTGTGACTCATTTTGAAACTATTCCCTTTTGTTTCATCAAATTTGTCCATACGCTTTGTTATTAGCTTGTTCTCATAATAGAGAATGATGGACAACTCCCAACATATAACCATTTTATGTTAGGTTGACAAAACCAACATTCAAAGACTATTCTTTAGAATGTTTACACAACATAGAATTTTAACGTTTGAAGAGCTTGAGTCCTTTAACAATTAAAATTACAAACTCTTAATAATAGTCAAGTACTATTATTCTTTAGACAACTATAAACCAATCGTATTCAAGTTTATTTCCATTTTCACACCTCCCACTATTTCTCATGACTTTAATGAGAAATCACTTCATACATTCAAAATGTATAAACGTGGAGTATACGGGTAGAAGACATTGTGTAGTAGCTTTAAAACCTTTCAAGCTCGTTTGTTGTCTCGTTATTAAGTGACTAAAGTCTTTAAACATTTTATAGATTTAGACACTTCTTTCTTGGTTTAATCACTAACACAATTGACATTTTAAAACAATTTAAAGAATGCCCAATTAGTTGTTCAAAACAACTAATTGAATCAAGAGTGATCTTGATTAATGTGTTCTAAGTGATAACCATATAAGAAACGCTTTTCTTATTACTTATATCATTATAATGTGATCTTCCTTTTCTTCAAGAAAGGAATCTCTAGACCTTTGTCAATTCATATAGAACTCATAGGTAGACAATTGGAACCAAATCTAAAGATTCATTGTATCCTTCTATGTCCTACATGTGAGATCTATCCATAATTGATAAGTCTAAAGTTTGGTTATCACATTACAATGAGTGATATAAATCTTGTATCTCAACTAGGATACAACAAGACAATATTCAATTCATAACACTACTTTAAGGAAATGATATATTAGAAGGCATTCATCACATTACATTAATATGATAATTCAAACATTCATAATGTTTAATACAAAAAGTATTAGCTCTATACATTTAGAGACTAATTTAAATACCTTCATACGTTTAGGCACTAATAGTGGTCTTCCATCATATGAAGCCACATAATTAGTTCTTAACAAAATAAGAAAGTTTAAAGACTATCTTTAAATGCCTAACAAACTTCCTAAGTAGTAAGCAAAAAAAACATAGTGGCCGAACCCTTCTCCACATTTTTCTTTGCTTGTTCCTCTTCTACTTGGCTCCTCCACCTATATACAATTTATACAAGTGATTAGCCCTTTATATCAAATATAAATATTTAGAAGATCTAACATTTAGAATTGAAGATAAGAACATAAACCATACCTTGTGGCTTGTCCTTAAGAGTTGCAAAGTATAACCTGCAATTCCTCTTCCAATGCCCCTCCTTTCCACAGTGGTGGCAAGTCCCCTTGGGCTCCTTTGCCTTCTTTTTCCTCACTCCTCCTTGCGGCTTAGGAGTGGGTGACTTCTTCTCTTTCCCTTTGCCTTTGCCTTGCGGCTTAGACTTGGAAGATGATGGCTTGTTATAGGCTACTGCAGCAGTCCCTACAACGTTCTCTTTCTTCATAGTCTTCTCGGCAGTTACTAACATATTTAGTAACTCAGAGAGAGTACTATCCATCTTATTCATATTGTAGTTCATTACAAACTGCGAGAATGAATCAGAAAGAGAAGCCAATATGAAGTCCTGGGCCAATTCCCCGTCAAGTGGAGTACCTAGGTTCTCCAATTGTTCAATGAGTCCAATCATCTTCAGTACATGTTGATGCACTGGAGCCCCCTTGACCATCTTGGTCTTCACAAGTTCACTGACAGTGCTAAAGCGACGGTTGTGCGTCCCTTCACCATATAACTCCGTAAGATGGAGTATGATGGAAGATGCACTGTCCATGCCCTCGTGCTGTCTCTGCAACTCCTCATTCATGGAAGCTAACAGATAGCACTTGGCTTGTGTATCATCCTCAACGTGCTTGTCATACTTAGCACATTCATCCTCAGTGGCGTCGGGGCCAAGAGGTATGTGAGGTGGAGCCTTGTCTAGCACGTAAACAATCTTCTCCATGGTTAAGAGAATCTTGACATTACAATACCATGATGGGAAATTGTGCCCCTCTAGGCAATGTTTGTCGAGTATTTTCGCGAGTGTGCTTCCAACCATATCTAAATACATAAACAATAAAATAATTAGTTTGATTGTTGATTAAGTCAAACGATTCGGGTCTTTAAACCGAATGACACCACCCACCATTTTTGGAAAATTCCATATCCCTCAAGATGGAATCCGGGAGATTTCAAAGAAAGCTCCTAGCGGGTTACGGGAGGCTCACTATTACCAAGCCCACCTCACGATGATACAATGTCGGCTAGCAAAAATAATAATGAGAGGGTACACTTACCCATTCACAACAACCTCTTGTGATTACCCATCTATTTGGCCTCTGGAGAAAAATGCCTCACGATGATATGATGTTGGCACCATTTCTCTTAGTTAAGTTTTGACCCACCATGCCGGTTTAGATAGGGGTTCAAGTATGACCTCACGATGATACGATGTTGGCCACACTATGGAATTTTCTTAGTCACTTGCCTTCATGACTAAGTGGCTTAACCCCGACTATGCCGTGGACACCCGCGGATGGAGTGACTTTGACATAATCAAAGATCAAGTACTTAACCACAAGACAACGATGATGCCTCAGGTCAAAGGACTACTTACATTATTCCAACCATTAGAGTTACTTGCTTGACATGTGAGTAGACCTCCATGCAAGTACTCTCGTTCGATTGTGTTCTGTGAACTCATTCCCTTAATGAGCACCTACATACTTATCTTAGTGTCACTACACGAATGGGATGAGACTTTCCATCCTTCTAATTGAAGCGGACATAGTATGTACCGGTCTATGCATTGTCAGTATCCCTCCGACAATCCTATGACCAGGAACCTTTTGGACATGATGGTTATGTGAAGAAGGTCTCTGTAGTCTAACTTCATTAGATTACTTCTTCAATCGATCCATTGTCCATGGATTCACTATTTAGGACATATATCGTTTATAGAGATAGTCCTAATTAGTATCTTTGCCATTTGATGTATAAGAGTCATCTATACATCCATTCATTGTCCTGAAAGGTTTCATCCAAATATTGACTTTGAGGGCATATTTCCAACATATAAGATGCATATGGTTTGGTCAAATGATGAGTACACATAATTGTTGATGGGATACTTGGCTTTGGCATGCATATCAACATCATATTGTACTTTAGACCTTCTACGATTAGCTCGTGGTGGCAACTGATATGTGTACGAAGACAAAACATCAACTCATTGATGATGGAGATGAGTGGGAGAATAATAATGAATGTGGAAGAGTACTGTAGTAGGAAGAGAGGGAAATATTTGAATATATATGTTCTGTTTGAGGAGTTCACTAGTTATAAAACTCTATATACCGTGGTAAAAGATATAACTTATCTTATTAGACATGACTTTATATATTTATTATTTAAAATAATAAATAAAGTTTTGAATATTTAATTAATAAAATAAAGTAAATAGCCAACAATCCTCCACAAGATTCAAAACTTCATAGAAATGAAGAAGATATAAATATATATATGTATGAATGGAAGAAATTTGGGCAACTTGTATACCATACAAAGGGTGTAGGTGTCTTTCGGGACTTGAACCTACACTTAGTATTAACAACTTCATGAAGGAATCATAGTGAACTATGTTTTGAACTAGGATCCTTTTGACTAGAATATTAAATGGAAAATACATGGTACCAATAAAAAACTTAGCATGGGTTACAACTATTTTTGGCCATGTACTTAATCTTGATTCTCATGAGAGTTTTTAGAAAACAACCCAATCCTCACAGTTGCAGCCTCGTGATTACTCTCACTTAGGTGAGCCTTCCAAGACTGCGTGTGACCTATACCATATATACTAGAGATTGTGCCTCGAAACTCATCGAGGATTAATACCCTTCCTAACACCACAAAAAATAATACTAACATCCTAGGGATGAGAGGAAGAATATCTCATGAATATCTTCATTATAATATGAGTGCATATTGAGTCACGCAGTATAGATTATTTGTCCAATTTGAACTTTGTTCATGAAATCTCCAAAGTTGGATTTCTCCGCTAAGTGACACCCTTACAAGCCTAAGCACATATCCGACAATTTCGCAGTTAGCCTCTGCGAGGCATGCAAATAATGACTTTTTTTTAAAAAAAAAATTTAAAAGGGGACAACTGGTGGCAAGCCACGGTTATCCACCCCTTCCAGGGACCGGGAAAACTCAACAAACTAAAATCATTAGTGAACTGTGAACTAATTTTTCATATTAAAGCATATTCATAAACTTTGATGGGTTATATGTTGAATTTTTATTATCTGGTTCTTCTGTTTTGATACTTCTCTCTGGTTTGATGCTTCGTGCTATGACACTGATTGACTGCCCTTTGAAATACACACAAAGAGTAAGGGCATATTAAAAATTTGGAAATGGATAAAAAAGTGAATACAAATTGGTTTAGATTTTAGGAGAGATTACAAACTCAAACCCCTGCAAAAAAAAAAAAAAGGAAAAAAGAATGTAGGACAAAGACTTTTTGTAAAAGAACAATTAGAAACTCTCGTGTTTGTGTGAACATGTGTTGGAGTTTCTAGTTGTTATGTGTGGATGCAAATTTCTGCCTTCTTCTCCTTTGACGAAAATGCACCTGCAAAATAATAACACCTAAGATCAAGGCCAAGAGCCTCACGTGCCCACAATGAACCCGGGGGGGTGCTTTGGTCGAAGAATCTCCGATGCCAAAATTAGAATTTGAGAGAGAAAGTGTTTAGAGAATTTTAGGGAGAGAATGAACTTAGGTTTTTGGAGTAATATGGGGCTATATATAGGGGTGTGCCGGCCCTATTTGGAGAAATAGGGGCTAGCCACTTATGGTGGAATTTTGGCTCTAATTGCAAGATATTATGCCAAATAATATCTTGCAATTAATTTGGTAATTAATCCCAATATGAAAAGAATAATTGGGAGTTACCTTGTGGGTGAGGATTTGATGAGGAGTGATGAGAGGGTTTTGAATAAATACCATTTTGATCTCCTTTGACCTCGATTGAGCCGTTATTGTCTGTTGCATGCGCGTGGAAATCCCGGTGTGCCTTAAGGGTAATTTTGTCTTTTTCACCCAAAAGTCCATGTATCGCTATCATAATTTTCTTGATTATTTTTGGCTCCACAAATGCCCTCACACCTGTTAGGCTGCTCGCAGGAAAGGGCAGCATGTGTAGAGATCTCCAACTTTGATGCTGATTCCCACTTGGACTTGGAATTAGATTCTTCTAGGAAATGGAAATAAATAGCCTCCAAAGCCTATTTAAGCCTACCTTAAGTAGGGGATTAAATCAACTTCAGAGGGCAATTATTTATCCCTACAAGAAAGAGAGAAAGCTAGAGGATATTTGTTCCCCCTCCCCTAGCACTCTTTTTTGCTTGACCGTGCAAACAACCGCCTTCCGTTGATTTTGTTATCATGTATGTGCCACACCAATGTAAGAAAAACTTATTTTTCTTTGTCTTCTTCTTGGGTGGTGTTGCAACGGGGCAGTCGTTAGGGTGGTGCGGTTCGTCAGCTGGCAGGGGCTAGGAGTCGGCTTGGCATGGGCCACAACTTGTGCTACTCGGCTTGACTGAAACTAAGGGCTAGCTCGGCATGGGCTGAGGAAGTGGCATGGCATGGGCCACGATTTAGGCTGCCACGTCTGAGCTGTTGAAGATTAAGTGTCAGATGAGCGAACTGCTGAGTGTGAAGTGGCTGCTGCCCCCTGACCCTTTGCTACTTAGTTGGTCTTCGAGTATTCGATCTTTTGAGCTGTGTGGCCTTCTTGCATTAGAGAGCAATTAGTTTACCCTATTGCACTGCAAAGCAATTAGTTTATCCTCTCGCACTGGAAAGCATACCCATATGGGTGTCGGGAATTAGTTTACCTTCTTGCATTGGAGAGCAATTAGTTTATCATATCGTACTGGAGAGTAGATCCATATGGGTGTTGGAGAATTGGTTTACCCTCTTGCACTAGAGAACAATTAGTTTATCCTCTTGCACTGGATAGCAGACCCATATCTGGAGAACAAACCCATATGGGTGTCGGGGAATTGGTTTACCCTCTCGCACTAAAGAGCAATTAGTTTATCCTCTCGTACTGTAGAGCAAACCCAGATAAGGGTTTGAGTAGTTGTTGTAGACAGCAGTTGAGCCAGGTGTTTGAATAACTTCTTAAATCTTCATTGAGAATAAAGAAATGGAGCAACTGTGCTGGAAGGTAGAAACTGCGTAACAAACTAGATAATCCTCGGCTTGCAAGGTCTTGTTCGTCGAGCTGCTTGAGACTTCGAACTTATTTGGAAAAGCCCTAATAGGGTTCAAGGGGTGATAGAGACTTGCCCTGCTTGTGTAGGCCGTGTCGTTGACCTGTCAAGATACTCGTCGCACCGGCCCTCATTTGTCAGCTTCTTAAGATACTGTTTCCACTTCAGGCATCCGTTGGTAGTGTGGCCTGGTCCTTGATGGAATGCGCAATACTTTGTCTGATCCAACCTGGTAAGATTGCCCTTCATGTGTGGCAACAATTCGAAGCAAGGTTCGTTCTTGAGCTTACAGAGAATTTGGCCGATTGAAACTATGAACTTGGTGAATGTTTCGGGGGTTGAGTCTTCTCTGGTCGGGGAACGTTCCATGTGCTTCTTTTCTGACTCATTTTTGTTAGACTGCTTGGCCTCGTCCCATAATGCGTGCTTCTCTGCCAAAGCATACGAAGTTGCAAGGGTCAGTTCTTCTCCCATTATCAGTTTTCCAAATAAAGGGTGTTCGGTGGGAAGCCCATTTCTGAATACTGTCGTTGCTATGTCTTCGTTGCAGCTAACAATATTGGCCTTTTCCGCTTTGAACCTCTTGACATAGTCGCAAATTGTCTCTTAAAGGTCTTTTACGATGCTGAAGAGATAATTAGATGTCCTTTTGATTGAGCGATTAAACGAATACTCCTTAGTGAAAACTAAGGAAAGTTCATTGAAATTTCGGATTTACTGCGGCAGTAGGGTGTGAAACCAGTCGTGCGCCTCGCCTTGTAGAGTTGTGGTAAACAATCTTCATATAAGCGCGTCGTTGTTCCGGTAGAGGATCATGGTACTGCAGTAGTGCTTCAGATGTTTATTCGGATCTTCGTCTTCATTGTACGGAGTGAAGTGAGGCATAGCAAACTCGCGAGGTGGATTTGTCCGCTCGATCTTATCCGTGAATGGTGACATGCTTATATTGGTTATGTCTCGTCGAAGCGCATCGTCAGTAGCCTCTTTACATTGGAAATTGAGCAATCGTTCAGTCAAGAGCCTCTTAACTTCTTCTTGAATTTGCCTCTGCTAGGGCAGTGAAACTTTCGGCTGCCCCCAGTCGTGACCTATTGGTTTAGGCTACTCTTCCCTATGGTCGACCCGTCTATGCTGCGGCTGTGGTGCATGTGGCATATTCCTGGTAAGCGAGCAGGTTGTTCGTAGGCTACCGGTTAAACTTGAGTCTGATTGAGTGACTGCTTCTCTCCGTCTACCGTGCTGCCTACTCCGATATGAAATAGAGAATGCTCTTTTACGAGCCTAGTTGTGAATGAACATTTACCCTGGAAGGTTGTCCATGTTGATAATCGAAGTGTGGCCTTAACCATGAACGTATGCTTATCCGTGGGCTTGATCGGGAGTGCACATTCTTCCATGCGCTAAGACGAGAGTATACGCTATCCCGAAGATCCAGGCGGGAGTGTAAACTGCCAGAATGCTCGGATTGTGGCTGGTTGATAGGCTGCTTGCCGAGACGCCGTTGAAGAGGTTCGTCATCTGCCCCTGTCCTTCTTCGGCTGCGCGAGGGCACTTGTCAACTCTTAACTTGTTAGGACAAGTGTTGTTCGCCATGAAGGATGAAAAAGCTTGGATAGTAGGGTTTTCCAGAAATGGTAGAAGTGTAGTGGACTTCGAGTGCAAAATTTGAGCCGGGATATGTCAAATCCGCAGAAACTCAGGGAGAAAATGGCCCTGGTTCAATTGTCGGCCCATAAATCTGAAGCTGGGACGGTTGACTGGTCTTGGACCAGTCAGGATTGCCAAGTGGGCCACGAAAGCGAGTTGGGCCGCGAAAGTGGGTTGAGGGGATGGTCAGCGTAGCTCGGGCTTGCAATGCATATCGGGCATGAGCTGATTGGGCAGCGGTTTGGGCCTGCTCGAGTTGGGCTTGGCTCGGCTGCCCTACGACATGGGCTGCAAATTGGGCTACTTGCGCAGCTTTTGCCTGCGCCTGGGCCTGGGCTTGGTCCTGGGTTTGGGCTGCTGTAGTGGCAGCGCATAAGGCCATGGTTTGCTACCATGGAGTTGGCATATTCCCCACTGCCATGGTGGTCCCCGTGGCTGCCATGGTGGTGGTGCTCTATGGTGGTAAAGTTGCTTCTCTTGCCATCGCGTTGAGCGTCGTGGATCGTCGTGGTGGGGCTACGTCTCGTCCTCCATCATTTGATTTAGATCTTTGAACGTAGGAAGTTCCGTTGGTCGTGGTTTTTGAATTTCCCATCATTGTATTTTTCCCTTACCTCTATTCAAAGAAATAAAAAATTCTAGGAATAAGAAACTATGAAAAATTTACGAACTAATGAGAAATAAGAAACTGTGAATGCGAGAGTCTTCTTCGAGCGTGTGAATAAAACTCTCAATGAAAACACCAATTTGTGGATCCAAATTTCTGCCTTCTTCTCCTTTGACGAAAATGCACTTGCAAAATAATAACACCTAAGATCAAGGCCAAGAGCCTCACGCGCCTACGATGAATGGGGGGGGGGGCTTTGGCCGAAGAATCTCTGATGCCAAAATTAGAATTTGAGAGAGAAAGTGTTTAGAGAATTTTAGGGAAAGAATGAGCTTAAGTTTTTGGAGAAATGTGGGGCTATATATAGAGGTGTGACCAGCCCTATTTGGAGAAATAGGGACCGCCACTTATGGTGGAATTTTGGCTCTAATTGCAAGATATTATATCAAATAATATCTTGCAATTAATTTGGTAATTAATACCAATTTGAAAAGAATAATTCGAAGTTACCTTGTGGGTGAGGATTTGATGAGGAGTGATGAGAGAGTTTTGAATAAATACCATTTTGATCTCCTTTGATCTCGATTAAGCCGTTATTGTCTGTTCCATGCGCGTGGGAATCCCAGTGTGTCTCGAGGGTAATTTTAACTTTTTAACCCAAAAGTCCACGTGTCGCCTCTATAATTTTTTTTTATTATTTTTTGCTCCACATTATGCACAGCAAGGCACCCCAAGGAACTATGGAGTCATCTATAATCCGGTCTTTGCCAAATTGAAGGGAAATTCAGTTTGTAACTGTTTTGTCCTCTGCAATTGTTCCACTACATTTATTTGGCCTATTGGATTGGGACAAGACTGACTGTTCACTGGAAATAAGGACACAAAGGGGTTAAATTTTATTACATATTGTTAAATTTTGCGTCATATAGGCACAAGAGCATTTGGACAAAATTCTAATAGAAGGAACAAAGCTTTATTACCTTAGTTCAATTTTTCCTTCCTCCTTGATATCTTTTTTATATTTGAGGGCATTTCTTCTTGCCAACACATCTGCAAAAGGCAAAGAAAAAAGAAAAGAAGTGAGCAGAATAAGAAACATAACATGTAGAACTTGATGTTTCTCATTGATTATTCATAAATGATATTAGAGTTTAATGAAATCTAACAACTTGTAGTTTAGAAGAAAAATCAAGTTCTGAAATGGGTATTGAGTTATGACATTCAGATATGGCTTTTATTTCTTCTAAACTACAAGTTGTTACACTTCATTAAACTCTAATAGCATTATGAATAATCAATGAGAAAAATCAAGTCCTACATGGTATGTTTCTTATTCTACTCACTTTTTTTTTTCTTTGCCTTTTGCAGATGTGTTGGCAAGAAGAAAGGCCCTCAAATATAAAAAAGATATCAAGGAGCAGTGGCGAAGCCAGAATTTGTCGAGGGGAGGGGCGAACTTAAAGAGTGCAAGATTCAAAAAAATCACAACAATCAAATCCTTTTATAGTAGTATCTTCCATGGTTTTATCAATACGAACACATTACAATAGTTACCAACGACGTTCATACCATAAAAACTTCGCATAATAGGCTCATTATAGTATATTTATATTAATTAATTGTATAATGCGAAGAAAAAAAAATCTTAGATTCTTAATCTTAGAGTAGAATATACTATATGACTAATAACTAATAAACCAATCAATACCAATAATCATATAAATTATTCAATAAACAAAAATTCAGTTAATCAATATCAATAATCAATTCATCTATAATAAAAAAATTCAAATTTTACCCTAACAATTTCATATAATAAATATTCAGCAGGGCTATCTCAATGTAAATAACTAAGCTGTCACTCAACCATTAATCTCCTATTTTCTTATTTCTATAATAATTATTAATAAAAAAAACACAAAAACACATACCAATTAACCAATAAACAAAATTCCAATAATCAAATGAGTATGCAAACATAAAACTATCAATAATAGACTATAAATCTCCATCAATATATAATATAATTTAATTGAGATTAGATTAGAATACCAAAAAACAAACTTGAATTTTGACAACTTTGGGGAAATGGAGATTAGGTGAACATGTAAAAAGGGGGCATCGGGATGTTGACAGTAGGATGGGACTATGGGGGACGTGCTGGGGGCCTGGGGAGTTAAAACAAAAAAAGGACTAACGACAGCATTTTGCCAATTGTTTTAATCTTTCTGTTTTGTTAAAAAGTAAAACAAATTGCCAAAACGAGCGTTTTGAGCTAGGGTTAAAAAAGAACATCTCTTTCTTCTTCGTGCAGTCGTCTTCTCCATGAAGATGCTGACGTTGTAGCTTGCACATGCCTTCTTCTTCCAGTATGAGGGGTCCCCGGAAAATTTCAAGCAAAGATTCAAGGTCATCGACGGGTCCTGGGACCTTCCAGGTCCCTATGTAAATCTGCCACTGTGCACAGCAACAATGAACCCAGAAAACACAGAATTTCATCACTTCCGACGGGACCAGAGGGGCGGAACCACCGCTCTTGGGCTTGATTTCCGGCGAGGGGAGGGGCGGACGCCACTCCTCGCCTCTATGTAGCTTCGCCACTGGTTGCACATATGATGACAAAACCAAATACTCATGTTTCTACTGTGAAGCATCATGTCATACTAGTGAGTTTATTTCAATTCATTACAAACACCCTAGAATAACTTTTGGAGTTTAAGCTATACGTTTCCTAATTCCACGTTTTTCAATGGCTCTAAAAAAATGGAATTTGCATCTTTCTAATTTGGCCAAGCTTTTATAATTTTTTGACACTTAATGGAAAAACGTGATTGAATAAGCCTTGATGAAATGAGTAGCTATTATAATCAAAATTATCGATTATCATCAATTCATGATCCAAGCAATTCTCATGTGCATGTACATACATAATTTATAAGTATCTTATTGCTTGCGGATTTTGCTTCTTTGAAGCTTCCATTATCACTTCTAGGACAAACAAATTTAGATGAATAACTTAGAGAATTTGATCATAACCTCTTCTGGAATGTCAATTTAGTCGGGCTTGAACCCTATAATCTCCACATCTGTGAGCTTCAAAGTTTGGAACCTATATAGGGTTTAGGGTTTAGACATGCAACAGATTAACATACGTCAATTATGAGACGAGCGGATGTATCAATGTTGATTTACGACAGTTTGCAAAACTTCAATGGGAATAGTGTCTCATTAAACTGATAGTTTGCAAAACTTCAATAAATAGAGCACAACTAAATCAACTTGAATCCCAATATTAATGGACAAAAACCATCTTTGTGTACAATTACTTGTTGGCTGAAATTTCACCTCAACCAAATTGATCATAAGGATGCATGTGATCAAGATACATCTCCCCAGCAAAAATTAGCAATGAATAAAATGCTTAAAGCTTGTGATAAGCCATAAGAAGTTATGTCCTCAAAATTAATCCCAAGTGGCATGAAATAGCCTCGAAATTTTGAGAATTGCACTTATAATAGCAAGCGAATAATAGAATGACGTCTTGCAGATAAATCTAGGTCACTGATCAAATAATCCATAATAAGATGTTAAATAAGTACAGAAATACACTTATAATTCTCAAGAAGAAATACGAGATCCAAAGTCAATTTTAGATAGTCTGAAGACCATGTTTTCGTGTGAGCAATCCTTGCAAGAACGTGCACGATGCATTGTGTTGGGGCCTAAAAATATGTCCATATAGATTTGTAATAATCTGACACATCATTGTGGATCATGAATGACCATGATAAACATGCCATCATTTCATCAATGAACTTCTAGTTCCTGACAATATAAGCGTACACTACTTCTATAACTGTGCGACATAACGCACAGGGCCGGTCCTGACTTTTTTGGTGCTCGAGACAAAGGTTAAAAACGTGCATTTTTCCAATAGACAAACATATATAAAAAAAAAAAATTAAAGAGGGTTGGAACCTAGTCAAAGCTTGGGGGGGGGGGGGGGGGGGGCTAGGCCCTTACGCCCATATTATATTACTTGAAGAAAAAAATACAATGGGGGACGTAGTACCTAAACCCCAACAACTAAAAGCAAAATCATATACAACCAATCGAAGTAAAATTCTTTGAAATTTCAACATTTAAGAAATCGTCTTTGTAAAGTCTAGTCTTAAATGTTCGACTTTCCTTGTCAAATATTGTAATTGAACCATCACACATACTCAATCTAGCTTTAGGATATACTCTGATTATAGGATGTTGCTGCTAGAAGAAATGTTCATGAAGTGGCATATTTCAACTCAAAGGTTTGTTCATGCATGTGCATTTCATATCTCTATTTGTGTTGCATTTTGTCGAGTTTAATTGTCTAGTTAGTTTTGCGCGCTGACTTCTAGTTGTCTTGGCACACAAATTAAGACAGCCCACATGGGCTGACTAACACCTTTCTGCTGGTAGTCAGTTTTTGGCCATTGATCTGCCTAGATCTCCTTTGCAGCCGAAAATGTCCTTGGGACAAGTTGGCTGATAGAAAATCAGTTTTCCTTGGGTATATGTCCTTCTAAGGTTGCATATTGTTCTTGGGGGTTTAGAACTTATTTTTAGAGAGAGAGTTGCTTTAAAGCTTTGAGCTTGCATCTTCTCCATTTATGAAACCTGCCAAACCTTCATCATGCATTAAACACCCAATCATTGTATATTAGGGTTGCATTGTTTTAAGGTTTTGCATTTATGTCTTGGTCTAGTTTTAAGCTTTAAATTCATTTTTAGACCAAGCTTTTGGATTCAAGTTAGATTCTTCCTTCAACTGTTTGACTGGAGAATCTGACTGGTCATTTGAATCCAGATTTCATGTGTATATCATAAAATCATATCACATCATTGATTGTGTTGATCTTGGTGCCACAAGGTGAAAAGCTTAAGAGGAGCTGTCATCTCATAAAGACCGAATGATTTCATCTTATGTAAGACAAGGTTGCACAAAGGTAAAGCTTCTCCATAGATAGGGCTCTAGGAATTAAGCTTGTGCGATCTTTGTATGAACCTTTGTTTACACTGGTGAATTGAACTCAGTGGAGAGTTCCTAGTTTTTTAACCCAGAGGTGGGTTTTTCTGGCCAAAAATATCTTGTGTTCAAGTTATTGTTATTGTGTCACAAATCGCCAGCTTGACTAGTTAGTCCAGCGGATTATAATTTTTATATACATGATATTCCACCTGGTACCAATTTCAGTCTTCTTGCATTTTTTGAAGCAAAATCATTGATTATATCATCATACTCCAAGTCGTCAACCTCATCAACTATATTGTAAAAAAAATAGCAACATACATCATATTGTTGCAGTCCTATTAGATTAGGAATATGATTGTGTAAATCCTAGTGTATATAGGGATATCTTTGAATATTCTCTAGGGTAAGATAATATCCTATTACAGTTGTGATCCTATTAGGGTAAGGAATTAACCTTCCCTATTACTATAAATAAAGGCACAATGGAGTGGAATAGAACACACCTCATAATTACACATCTTTCCCATTCTCTCTTTGTGCCGCACCTTACTCTCTATGCCCTCCATAAATGTTCATTAAATTATGTCTACAACACGTTGTCAGTACACTCCTGATGCTGCGTTAAAGAGAGTTTATTCTTCAATCAAGAGAGTATTATGTTTTAATCATTCTTTTTATGATTAATTTATTATTTTATTGAATTGATCTATATGCTATTGATTCAATTTAATTTTTCTTTGTTAGACGTGATAAAACAAATTAGAGATGCAATTTTGGCTTTCCGAGAAGGATCTTCTACAAATTCAAAGGCTCAGTTGTTTTCTGTCAATCAGGTTCTTTTAAAATAAATTAAGATATTTGAAACGACCTTGAAGCATGAAAACATTCCCCATGATGCATGAACCCCCTATATTTATATTTTCCTTTCAATTATATATATTGCATATGTGTTCAAATATTTTGTCAATATATATATTTGTTCATGCAATACGTAATTATACTATGTGGAATTTGTGAGTCAAAGCATCAAAATTAATTTAGAAGCAATTAAGGGTTTTAACCCTAGAATTCGAAAAAAATTGAGATTTTTCGCGGTTGAGCCACGGCTTCACGCCGCACCGCCAAACCACGCTGGATGGCCTGTAGCCACGCCACAGCTAGGACGACATTGTTTCGACACCATGGACCTCTCGTAGTAGGCCCGTGGGCTTGCTGCCATTGCACTGTAACCATGCACGGGCCCGAAGCCCTATGTCCATTCCAGCAGGCCAACAAGCCTTTGCTGGGCTATGTCCTTGTCTCGACCCATCAAGCCTTGCTGGGCTTTGCCTGCACGTGACCTGGCCAGCCTACAGTAAGCTTTGCTTGCTGGGCTCACCATCTGTCTCGGTCCTTGATCACCAATGTCAGCCCATGTGCTAGCCTTGCCTAGAACTGGCCCACAACGAAGCCAGCTCTTGTTGGGCTTCGCATACACCCATCCCAAGCCAGCTTTGTGCTGAGCTTGTGCATCTGCGCCTTTTGTGGCCCACAAATCAACAGCTTTGCTGTTGGGCCTGTCTCAGACACACGGCTCGTGGCCTACAGCCATTATTGGGCTGTCTTGCAGCCAACTCGTGGCCTACTAAGCCCTTTTAAGGCCTTGCCTTGTACATGGCACCCTAGCCCACCGAGATTGGGCTATAATTTTTTGAACCAAATGCTATTTTTTGGCATTCCTGCCAATATTAACCCGAATGTTATTATTAATTTTGCTTTTACAATCAAACCTGAATGGTTATGATCTATTGAATTAATTAAAGTAACCAGCAGTCCATTAATTTGACAATTAATCCAAAGTTATTGGCATGAAGTCCACTTTTTGGCAATTAACGATTCAATAAATTATTTCTTTTCATTGAACCGTTGACTCCTTTTCGTTGTCCCAAAGCACTCACACTTGAGTTCCTAAAGCAACCCAAATCCACTACACTTAGTTGTATATTGTATTCTGTGTTCTTACATGTACCTCCTTTTATGAACTGGAAGTTCATAACTAAACTCAAACCTATAGTTTCGAATTTAATGCCTTTGAAACCCGAAGTTTTCACAAAACAATACACCCATGAAAACCCGACATTTTTCATGTAAACCTTGTCTTAGAACCCAAATGTTCTAACTTTGATGTTTACGGATATCTTATTTCCATAACACTAATCACAATCTTGTTCCCTCCATTCAGTGGATTGTCGAAACATAAGAAGTTTGATTTCACTGATTTGGACATTTCTTGACCAAAACCACTTACAAGATGTGAATCTCCACTTAACTATCAAGTAGCTGAGAAACCATTGTAGCCAACAATGGCATAGAAGAGCTGAATAAGCCTCCACCATGATCTTTATTCGAAGACTTATGCTTGAAGCATTACCCATGGAAGTACCTCCCGAACGAGGACTCCATGGCTCTTTGGCTCGTTCTTATGGACCTTCTAAATCATGAAAGACATTGCCTGAAGCAGACCATGATTACGTCCATGAATGAGTACAATTCTAAAGTTTATAAATGTAATCGAATTTTTACTGAAGAATACTTTTCTCGTCATTCTATGTTTCTAACTTGCTCCTGAAGCAACAGTGTAGAAAGCGAAAGTTTACCAAATTCTCAGATCTGATTACTACCACAAACATGAGAGAAAGGTATAGACCCAGCTTCGGCTGGAGTCTACCGAACGGTATAGACCCAGTTCGGCTGAAGTCTACCGAATGACTTAACCCAATTTGGTCAAAGCCTACTGAATGGTGGTGCCCTGCTTCGGCAGGGATGTACTGAAGGGCACACTTTGCTTCGACAAAGGTGTACCGAATGGTATTGCTCTACTTCGACAGAGGCCACCGAACATACCCTTTCAGCTTCAGCTAGAGCTTACCGAACCTAAGTTTGGGTCTGTCTCTCTCACAATCCAATTTTGAATTTGTTTTTATAACATATTTTAGAATTAGGGCCTACCAAGGTGTGGCATCATGCCTGAAGCGTGATCCTTGGTACCTAAGACCTAAAACTTCAAGAATAAGAGATAATATTTTTGAACTTCAACCCTGCATAATCTACTTCCATCTCGATGGAATAGATCATTAGTTATGCACTTGTTCGTACACCTACCAATGTCGTTGAGGAGTACCATTCTAGTAGTCAATATGTGAGACTAATTTTGCTCCACTGACCACCGTTGGAAGAGCAAACTTTTGACATGGATAACCTTGTTAGTTGAATCCCCTCAGTAAACCATTTACTTTGTGAACATTTTTCCATGTTCTTGGATTCAAGTTTGGTGTTTTTTTTTTGTTATGGATAATCTTATTGATATTCTCCTCGAATATGAGTTAATTGAATCATGTTTCTTATATACATGTGACCAAATTCAATTAAATGCATGATTAGGTAGGAATGTGGAAAAGTTAGTTGGGATGAATGTGATACTACCCACAATAACTTTATGCCTAAATCACATCTCTAGCAACAACTTCAGGTCTATCCAACCTGATTAAGAGCATTGGCACGCTTCTCGTTGTATGAATGGTACTAACTTACCATTAAGATACCTTATATTCTCCCCATTTCGGAAGAACGTTGTTGAGTTTTAAGGATATTCGAGAGAACAATGATCATGAATGAAACCACTGCAGAAAATAGAGTGGAATATTTTTGCACCACCTCCAAAAATGAGCCTAAAGCTTTTATTTGGGGCCAATGGGTTGCTTCCCAACTGGGAACACGCCACATGTGGTTGGACTGGAGCTGGGTGATTCGAGCAGTTTACTTGCTTTGGCACGACCTTTTGGGACACTTAGGTCGAACAATGATGCCACGACACATCTCCTTACCCGAAGTAAGGATCTTGTGCCTACTAGCACACTTTGCCAAGCCTGCTCATTGGGGAAATTGATTTTCTAAATCATCCCTCGCAAAGATACGAAATCACCCTATTTTCACAGTGGATTCAAGGGAATATATGTGGACTAATCCAACCAAAATGCGGACCATATAAATACTTATGGTTTTGGTTGATGAATTGACAAACTGATCACATGTTCGTCCACACACATTGCTGCTAAACCTCATTGACGATTTTAAGGGTTCACCACCCTACTTATTCCTTAAAGTCAGGAAGACTGGATAATGCCTGAGAGTTTACATCGACAGTTTTATATAAGTATTGTATGTCTTTTGGGTTTATAATTGAACATCAAATTCCCATGTTCATCCCAAATAGCCTTGCAGAGTGATCATAAAGCGCAATTTCAATGATTTCCCAGACCTTCAGGAACGCACCAAGCTTTCGGTTTATGCCTAGGGTTATCTAATCTTGTACCACAACTATGTTGGTCCAACTTGAAGCCCATTGTCACCCAACCTATTTGACGTTACAGTTGGTTACGAATCTTTGTCGATTATGATTCTACTTCACACTAGCTCTCTTAGAACCCTTGCAAGCGATCTCTTTACCACTCATTTGCGGATTGTCACTTCAATGAGATAGTCTTCCCGCCATTAGGGGGAGATAAGAACGTCAACGTTCTTGTAGAACGACACGAATTTACGTCGACGTTGCACATTATGTCTCATCTCGATCTCCATACCGCACAAGTGTGATAAGCAAGTGCGATGAATTCTAGTCCTCAGAATGTTGGTCCAGACTCATTCCTCTGATCTAGCTATAGTGACGATATCATATACTAGCTGCAAACATATATGTAAGGATAGACGTACTTAACGGACGTCGAGTTAACATCCCCGAATGATGTGCTGCCTCTGTTGGACGGTTTGGCCGCCCCTGTTGAATAGTTTGACCGTCCCTGTTGGACGGTCCAGTACACCGGCGGATAGCCAATCAATCTGTCTTGGCCTGAAGCATGACAGATCACTCAGTTCATATGATTCACTTCCCTAGAAGAGGAAGACACGACACAAAATGAATCTATACTCGATCGATGTCTCAAATCATTTTCATCTCATGAGATTAATCTGGATTACTCCTGAGACTTGAAGTTCTTAGTGTAGTGTACTAGTTTGGATGAGTTAATGGAATTGGAATAAGATTATCATTGATGATGTTTTCACATATATGGTAGCCACTGACTTAAATGAAAGCAACGATATCGAACCGTGTTTTGTTAATTAGTGACAACTTATAACTGATTGGATAACCAAAATTACAATCCAGGTTAAATTCCTTACCAAAGTGTGTTGAGACCTATCGTTCCTACACTGCCCAAGGTAATCTTGTTGTGTTACTAGTGGGAAAGGAAGTGTAATGAGATGAATAAAATGGTGCGATATGATGCACGCCTTACGGCGCAAAGTTTCTCTCAAACACCTATGATTGATTGTAGCATTATGAAATGTGGTTAGTGTTTCTCCATGGGGATATTGATACGAAGATTTACATGAAAGTTCCAGAACAATTACATAGATTGACTCAAATAATTCCAAACCATGGAACACCCTATCAACTTGTTTGAGGCGTTCACTTACGGGTTGAAGCAATCCGACAGATGTGGTATACCCGTCTAAGTGATTATTTGATCAGTTAGGGATATGAATTATGCCCTTGTGTGTTAAATTATGAAGTCTTATTCCAAATTGCTAGAGTTGCAGTTTATGTCGGTGACATGAATCTCACTAAGACTCCAGAAGAGCTTGAGAAAACTACCTCGCACCTGAAGATAGAATTTGAGATGAAGGATCTTGGGAAACTCGTTTACCCCTTAACCTGAAGTTCAAGCGTTGTTTTGACGGTACTTTGGTCTACCAGACGAACTACACCCCTAAGGTGTTACCTTTGAATATACCTATGGTCTTCCATACGCTATATGCAAATAAAACCCTTGAAGAGGTTATGGAATCCGAAATTCTATATCTAAGTTCAACTTTGCGCTTTGTTGTACTTAGCTCATTACGTTAGATAGGACATCTCCTTTGTTGTTGATCTATTGGTAAAGATGCAACACTAGGCCTACACGCAACCACTGAATTGGTATTAAAGACGTTTTTCAGCTACCCTGAAAGGTACTACTGATTTGGGCAAATCCCAAATTATCTCAAGCAGATTCGACCCCCCTGATCCTTGGAATGATGCTTGCCTTGTTTGTTATGCTGACGCTAGTTACTTATCAAACCCACACAAGAAAAATCCCTGAATGGTTATGTCTTTACCGTTAGGGATATCGCAATATCTTGGAGGTCGATGATATGACCTTAGTTGCGAAACCTTCGAATTGTTCCAAGACTCACCTCACTTCACTACGCCACACGTGAGACATGGTTGAGATCTCTTGGTGAGAATATTCGAAGTACTTGCTGTTTTTCATCCATCGTTGAATCCCGACGACGATCCATGAAGATTATGCCACATGTATCCACCTGACCAAGACATGATACATCAATGAAGTCAATGCCAAAACATATGACGTCTACATCATATCAACAAAGCATCAAGAGCTTAAAGTCATGCAAGCCGATCCCAGACAACCTTGCTGACCTCTACACGACGTCATTGCCGAAGTCAACATTCCAAAAGCTTGTCCGAGAAATTGGTATGCCTAACTATTCATATGCAAATGCTTGTAGTTCTCAATTGGAAGTTATATCAAACTTAAAGCGAGTATCCAGAAGTATACTCACTTAATCTTAATGTACTATTTTTCCCTACGATTAGGAGCATTTTTCCCACTGGGTTTTTGCTACCTAACTAGGTTTTGACGAGAAACTCATCCTGGGCTGATCATACCTTTATGAGCTCTTCTACTTGCGTCCAGAAGAAGTATAGTTTTGACTTAATGCAACTTCTCACTTTTCTCCTTAGTTTATGGGGTTTTCTCCCACCTTGGGTTTTACCATAACAAAGTTTTGTGAGTTTTACTTTTATGCATTCTTCCATTGTTTTGAGACTCACATCCGCTCATTGTGCCAACAACTTCATCAACTATACTTACTTCATCACAGAAGACCTGATGCTCCATTTAGTTGAGTATTTACACACTCAAGGGGGAGTGTTGCAGTCCTATTAGACTAGGAATTTGATTGTGTAAACCCTTGTGTATCTAGGGATATCTTGGAATATTCTTTAGGGTTAGATATTATCCTATTAGAGTTGTAATCTTATTAGGGTAAGTAATTAACCTTTCTTCCTACTATAAATAAAGACACAATGAGGTGGAATAGAACACACATATCTCTCCCTTTCTCTCTCTCTGCCGCACCTCACTCTCTAAGACCTCCATAATTGTTCAGTAAATTATGCCTGCAACATCAGTTAAAGTTTCAACATATATTATAAAAATTACTTACTTGCCAATCGCCACTCGAACTTTGCTACTTTTGCAGTCTCAATACAATACACGTTTGTCTTACTTTGCGGCTTTTGTGATCCTGAAATTAAAACTAATTTGTAAAAAGAAAAATTAAGTTGAATAAAAATTTAAGAAAACCTAAACGAAAATCAATTAAAAAAAAACAAATGAAAACTGGGCTCTATCACTCTAGCACAGCTACCCAAATGGGAGTCAAAGTGGGACTAGGTCTCTGCTGAGCGCCTCAACCCTCAAATTTGCTTCTAGGCCGTCTGCCGTGATGACTGGAGTGGTGGGACGGGAACTGGAAAACATCAGGATGTGGAGTGGACAGAGGATGGCGTCACAAGACGATGGAGACTCAGAGGCACAACTCAAGCAGGAAAATAAGGAAATTGATTCAAAATTCTGGAATTCGAAGCCAGTTCGGTTGAGAATTGAAAAGTTGCTTCAATTGAAATTTTGGTACTGGGTTCTTAAAGAATTGAGTTATGATTACACACTTATGATCATTGAATTAATAGAAGGCTTGGAATTTGGTCCTTGGAATGCATATTAAAGACTCTAGAGATTTCGAAGCGTCTATGAAGAACGGAGAGTCGAATTCACGACTTCACTATACCAGAATTAATTAATTTTTTTTAATACCTATACATATGTAAAAATAATAATAATAATAAACATAAAAAAATAAAATTTAGTGCCCCTTCTAATTTTGGGCCCTGGATCTGGACTCTGCTTGCACTGGGCCCGAACTGGCCCTAATAACGCATTAAAGAAAGTAGGAGTTTCTCAAATAGAAGATATTGAATTAATGCATTCATAATAATATACGAAAACGTAATAAACGTAATAAAAGTGCTGAAAATAAAATAAAATAAAAGAACAAGCCATGGGGAGATAACTCAACCAATATTGTCTTGCTAAGTCCAAAAATGTGGGAGGTGAAACTCAACCATTAATAATGGAATCAAATGATTTTCATTAGCAAGAATAAGTTTGAAATCTCGAATAGATCCATCGAATATAAAATTAATCATGGAAGAAATGTCAATTTGTCTCAATCATTTGTCATCTACCTTTAATCAAGACTTGAGAACAAAATAAAACCAAATATTTTGTTGTACGGCTGAGCCATGCTCAATGCGTATGCCTAGAGGCATCCACAAAAAAAAAGTTTTTGTTGTCTATGCAATTAAAGTCGAGGAATATCAGGCCCTCAATTATTTAGAATGAATAAAATCTAGGTTCTAATTTATAAACAATTTGTCATTAGGATGTACAATTTCATTCATAGAAAAGGGACAAAATAATTCTCGATTGGTGTCGGGAAAGAGAAAGCTCAAAGTGTGGAATATCCACCAAGTCTGACATATTGATATAACCATTTAGTTATGGGCACAATGAGCTCCCGATTGCATGGATATGAACTTTATACTCCTAAAATTTTCTTGCTTTTATTTACTTATTTATTTATTTTTCTTTTTTACTTCAAAATTTTCTTTATTAGCAGTTTACTATTTTTTTATTAGCAATAGGATAATCTATACTAAACTCATCTAAACAATGAGGAGGGAGATTCGAACATAAGATATGTTTGTAAGAACAAATGCTTTTAACCAACTGAGTTGCTGCAAGCTACTTAATTTAATATTTGCATACACATCTTTGTTCGCCTGCAAGAAAGCAGTGAACATTTTTTTTCTCGATCTGATAGTTTTGATCAGATTCTAGCCTTGCGTTATGGTTGGTCGGGATCTAGACTTATGTAAACAACATCCTCATCTACCTTGGATTTTAGAATACTGTCATTCAGGGGGTCAAGGTCCATGTCGAATCTTTTCTAGCTTGTTTCTTGGCCCTTGGACTATGGGTGCTATGCGGACTCGTCCAATGGAGATGCAGAGCTCCACTCTCCTTTTTGGATCATATTCAAACTTTCTACAGCGTAGCAATGGCTGCAACTTGATCTCTCTTGATTTCCTTTATCCCGTGAACTGCGGGCTATTGGAGAACATTAGGATGTTGGAGTCAATTGGAAAGGGTTTGCTGAAGGAAGCCACAATCTTTGGCTTTTTGCATGCCACATTTCTCTCTTTTATGGTAGTACCCAAATGTTCTTGTTGACGCTGATGATTTGTTTTTTCATCAAATCTCGGTCTGGAGATGATTTTCGACCACTCTTGGGCTTCTTGAGAGATCTTTTGGGAGTCAGACGATGGCACTTTGTGTGGGGGTTCAGAAAAGAAATTTTCACTAGGTCTAAACGGCGGTTGCCATAACCAATGTCTCCTAAAAGCCAAAGACGGTGTCCTCTAGGGCTTTCACACGTCTTTCGAGGTTGATGAGTTTTGACCGTTCCTTCGTTCGAGAGGCTGTCACGCCCCCCGACCCGCGAATAAAGACTATTCATGAGCTAGGGTTATTTTCCACCATATCTTGGTTGTATAATTTATTTCTATAGCTAAGATATGGCTCACACCCTAGCTCGTGAATAGTCTTTATTCGCAAGTCGAGGCGTGACAGATGCCCTCGAAGCCTTTTGAAGTTCGTTAGCATGGCGTGGTACAGTGATTTGGCTGGGGGAAATGTGTTCACTCTCAATGAAAGAACCAGTTTTTAGAACCAAATTCGCACACCACCGCATGTGGAGGAGATGCACAAATTCGATTTACTTGTAAAAGAGCAAACACAAGTAAGATAACCTTGACATCGGTGGGGTACTTGCCAAAGGCTCTCCGACAGTCAAGATAGTATGCAATATATGAAATTCAAGTAGTGGGCAAGAGAATAGAGTATACGATAATTGCGTTGCCCGAAATGAACCCTACAAATCAAGTCTTGGTTCTTTCGTCAATTAATCATTTCCATAATCAAGGCCAAATCCATTCGTAGGAAAGGCTTTGAAAGCCTATAAGTATGAGGCTCCAAGACAAAGAAAGAAGGTCAAAAAATCATTCTCACACCTAGACACTGAAGCTCTCAACCCCAAACTCCCAAATTCCCAAACATTCAGAAGATTCAGAAAACTCTCTACATTCTTCATCATTCTTTTGAAGAACCACCAAGCACCCATACACATGCCGGTTCCTCTATCACCACAAGTCAAAACCTTGAGGCGTTCATTTATTTGGGATCAAGTCATTGTGACCCACGGATCAACAACACACAAAATTTTCACCTCGGATATCGAATCAGCAGATTCAAGTTTGTAAAGATATTGTAACCCTACATTTACATTAATACAAAACATTTATTTTGTACATGTGTTCTTGTGTTATTTATCGAAGGAAATTCGTGTTTACAGTTGGAATCTCCAAAATATAGGAAACTTTATCATATCAGGTTTATGTATCTTGCAGAACAACAATGGACAATCTCAATGAAATTGATGAATTTTGCCTACCTTTCTAGAACAGAGGACGATGGTGGCATCCCTAGTCCATTTGTGCACCTCAATCTGATCAAAGCTATACATGTTGTGACCCATCTTACTTTGGCCCTAAAAAATCGTGTCCCACAAATTTCATATTCGAACTGTTAAAATGAATTGATTTTTTTCTACATTATTCTCCAACTTCCTTCTCTTTCATTTGTTTCTCCCAAACACGTGCTTATATAATGTGTGGGATTGCTAGTATATTGATGTGTTATCTATCATTTTAGTTATACGGTGCGTGAGAAAATAAGATAGATGGGTGGAATAACAACACTAAATTGAAGCAAAACTTAATGTTAATGTAAGCATATTATTTATCCAAATCCTTTCATCCTAGTGTAGATATATCATTCTATTAAAAATGTATAATAAATTTAAATGATGATTTACTGGTTTTAATAAAGGAGTGTGCTATTCCCACTCCCATTTTTACTTCTCACACATCCCTTGTTAATTTATGTCTTTTGATCATCTTCAATTCATCCGATCAGACGGCCGAAAATTAAAAAGGTGTGTGAGAAGTAAAAAATGGTGTATAGACATCACACCCCTCAATAAAACAGTTCATCCAATGCATACGCATGAGTTGTGGCAGTCGACGTTTGAGAACTTTTTTTTTTTAATTTTAATTATTAAGGAGAGGAGAATGGTTTGAATCTATTACAATAATTTAAAGAATGGGGGACTTTCGAACTCAGGTCGCATGGGTGGAAGCCCAACACCCTATTCACTAGGATATTGAATCCCATAAAGGAGAAGAAAGAACTCTTAGAGGCATTGGTCGTTGATGAAAAGGACTATACCATTCTTGCCTACCCACGGGTTTGACGTTATTAATCTTTTCACTTGTGCCTTTGACACAAGGGCGGATAAAATGTTGGATAAGTTGTTTAGTCTGACTAATGTAAGTTCATCTTTGAAAATAGATTCATAGAGCTAATATTTACAAAAGAAATAGGACACTTGCGTACGCAGTTTGACTGAAGCACGTTCTCGCAGAAGGTATAGTGAGGAGAGAATGACAAGATTTTCACCACGGAAACAGCCAGCGAGAAAGTATGCATAATTAATTACTTTCTGGATTGGGTTGATTACATGGTTTCTTCAGATTGGTAACTGGTTGAACTTTAATACAAAATAATAAATGGCTCAAATCATTGGTTTTATAATAGCCAAAAAATTATTTTAGAGTTGATAATTAACATTAGCTGTGATGATTAAATGCAGGCAATTAGGAACTGGCACAACGGTACTGTCTATAAAGAAGGCATGTTATTTGTTCAACTGGCCCCCCCTCTTTACAACAGGCAGCTCAAGAAATTTCTCGCTTCTGTGTTAGAAAATGCACATTAAGAATACATGCTAGTCCCTTGCTTCTTTACACATTAATGGCGCCTTTAATGCATGTGTAAGAAATAAGAGATGGTTGGAAACATTTAATTTGATTGTCAGGAATTGTTAAAAATTCATACTGCGCACTTTTCTCGGTTATTCTTCTCATCTTTCTCAAACTTTTGCCTTTCTTTTCTTTTAGAATTTAATTAGAGTTTGTTTATTTTATTTTTGGACTAAGTGATTACAATAATTTAAGAATAATTTAATATCAAACTCGTGAGTGTCGTGCATGAACCATGAGGATGCAGGTGAAGGAGATACTTGCGTTTACTTCTAGTTTGAGAAAATAAGATTTCCTCACCAGGAGGATGCATACAACAACACTGACATCAATTAAGCTGGAGAGAGAGAGAGTTGAACATAAAATTAAAGAGGCATATATCCTCTATCCTCGATATATGTAGTAAAACCTTTTCATGAAAAGGTTGAACTGACTTGGACTTTACTGCAGCTTAAGATACTTGAGAAGCCTGTAAAACAAGGAAGCAATGTTTGGTTTTCAAAAGAACTATATAGATGTTAACAGAAACTAAAATCTCTGACGAATATATAAGAACTTTCAAAGTAGTAGTCTCTTAAAAATTGCCCAAACGCATGAGCCATTTCCGAGCACCAGCCGTGTATGTAGACAACTGAATGCGATCAAAAGTGGTGTGGTCATGTGCTACAAAGCATGTAGTCACTTTACTAATTTAGCATTACTTCTAAGTAGGTGTCTTGTAATACTTAAATTGTAAACAAGAATTGCATGTACGATAATTAATTAAAGTTATGTAGAGGATGACGATATACCTTTCTTCTTCATCAACATTGATGCTGCTGGTGCTGCTTCCAATGGAGGACTTGTAGTTGGGAATAGGAACCTGTCCGGACTCAATTTGCCTGAGATCTTCTAGAAGAATGTCATAGTGTTTCTTCACTTCTTCCGCTGTTTTATTGCCACCTACAGCTTTAGCCACATTTTGCCACCGCTCCGGGGTCTCTTTGTCGTACAAGGCCAGTGCTTTTTCAAACAGCTTGTTCTGTTTTGGTGTCCATGAAGAACTGGGGTTGTGTTTTCTAAGGGAGCTTGAAGCCATTAATTAATCGTTACCTTGAATATTAGACCTAATTCTAAGTAATGATTATAGTGAATGTTTCAAAGGCTCTGTAAATACATTCAGATATTAAAAGGAGAAGGAAAAGTACGTATATATGTAGCTTAAGATAATTGGATAGGGTAAGCAAGAAGGATGGTATGTGTGCAAGAAATGGCTGGGGTGCTTTGCCTATAAATAGTAGTGGAGGATAGTGGAGTGAACCCTCAAGCCAGTTGGCGAATCTATAAAGCCAAAAGGAGAAGTCAGGCATGATTCGTCTCCTTTAGCAGCCACAAATGAAGAATCTCAAGACACAATATATATATAAATACACACACATATATATATATACATATATATATGTATGTATGTATGTATGTGTGTGTGTATGTATGTATGCGTGTGTGTATGTATGTATGCGTGTGTGTGTGTTAGGATTGGGAACACTCATTTTGACACATATTTTATAAGGCTTATTCTGTAACTTTTTATAATGATCCAACCGTTTATGTTTTTGGTCCATCCCTCAAAGGCCATGTCTACTAAAACTCACCCAAATCCGAAACTATGTGACCATCAGATTGAATGATAACCATTTTATTAACTACAAATGAACATCTTAATGGTTTTGAATTTATCAAATTTTTGCAAGATGATTTGAAATGTAGACGGTTCAGATCATTCAAAAAAATTCGTTGTAATACTCTATAGTGCATTTCCTAATCTATCATTTCCAACATTTTGTGATCCTTTTCTTTTCTTTAACTTGCATGCAACTTTTACCTTACACTTGAGCAACTTCCAAAATTTCAAAAGCTCAAAACCACGCAAATCGTTAAGTGGAATTAGAACCAAGCAATTGTAAAATTCAAATGTTAAGTTCGATATTTTTGCAACGAATAACAGAAGAACATGCATGCAAAATAATATTTGAATTAATGAATTTGTAAGGGCACAATATTTGTGGTTTATTTTTGGGTAAAGTACAAAAAACTACCTCAACTATTGGTCTCACGACACTTTCATACCTCATCTTTTTTAAATGACAATGTCATACCTCATTTTACGAATTTGTGTCAATGTCATACCTTCGTAAGTTTTTCTGTTAGTTTCTCTGTTAAGTGACGTGGCTTAAATAAATTAATAAAATATTTAAATATTAATTAAATATTAATTATTAAATATAATATTATAAAATAAAAAAATTAAGAATAAAAAAAAACAAAAAAAAATTAAAATGGCCTAGGGTGCGGGCCCTTTCCTCCACCCACACCAACCTTCTTCTTCTCTTCGACAGCCACCAAACCCAGAAATCTTCCTCCACCCGTCCCCCAAACCTTCCCCAACCCACCTTCATCCCCCACATCTTCCCTTCCCCTACCTCTTCCCGTCCCTTTCGAACCCAAACCCTAACCCTAATTCCCCATTTTCAAACAGAAGCCCTCGACCCCATCGCTCTGATTCTCTCACAGAACCCTAACCCAGATCAGCATCCAGTGCCCCTGAGGTTCGCCACCGAGAGCTACTGCATGGAGAGATGACCTAGATACAGAGCCTACACGGAACTCAGGGAATCACGGCTAAGGAGGAAGTACATGAGCCCAGAGGAGTCCAAAGAACCTGAATTGAAACTGACCCCATTGAAGAAACAAGTCAAATTTCAGACCCATCTGATCGATTCGCGAAAAGGGTATTCCATTCTCGCTCAATCGATGCCTGATTTCTCAGCCGTGCTGCGGAAAGAGAACCACAAGCTGTCGTCGACGCTTCCGTCGATGCAAGAGATAACTCCGCCAGCGAAGAGTTGGGCGAAAGAGGCGGACGGGGTTCTGTCGAATTCAAGGGGGAGTAAATCGGCGATCGTGGGAGAGAAGAGGTACAACCCACCCTCTCTCTCTCTCTCCTATCTCTCTCTCACCTTTCTCCTTTCTCACCGAACACTTGCATCCCCAAAACCCAGAAACCTTTCCCACCCTTCCCACCCGTCTCCCCCATAGCCTTCCTCCACCATTCTCTCTCTCTCATTTCTCTCTCCTCAGTGGCCCGAAAATTGATGAAACGTCGACACTTTTTCTCCCCAATGCCATGAACTCCCTATCCTCCCTCACGAAGCTATTGTGCGTCCTACCGTCAGTAATTCTGAAGCTTGGATTCTCCGCCACCAAAAACCCGTCGTCGTCCTCGTCGAGCTTGAGATGAAGCACCTGCTCGCTACCCGCCACATCAGAATCCGACGATGTCCATGCCTGATCGGTACACACTCATCTAGGAGCAGAATCCGACGATGTATGACTCACTCATCGGTGACCCGACGTTCTCGAACGCGTCGAAGATTTTTCGATCGTCGCAGTTCAAAATGAGCAGGGTGCAGGAAGAGTTGTAGGTAGCCCAGATAGAGAGAGAAGAGAGATAGAGAGAAAGAGAGAGATAGAGGAGAGAGAAGGTGGTGGAGGAAGGTTGGGGGGATAGGTGGGCAAGGTTGGGGTTTTCTGTTTGAAAATGGGGAATTAGGGTTAGGGTTTGAGTTCGAAAGGGACGGGAAGAGTTAGGGGAAGGGAATAGGTGGGGGATGGGGGTGGGTTGGGGAAGGTTGGGGGGACGGGGAAGAGTTTGGGGGTTGTCGAAGAGAAGAAGAAGGTTGGTGCGGGTGGAGGAAATGGGAGGCCCGCACCTCTAGAGAAAGGGAAGATGTGGGGGATGGAGGTGGGTTGGGGAAGCTTTGGGGGATGGGTGGAGGAAGGTTTCTGGGTTTGGTGGCTGTCGAAGAGAAGAAAAAGGTTGGTGCGAGTAGAGAAAAGGGGAGGCCCGCACTCTAGGCCATTTTAATTTTTTTTTTTTTATTCTTAATTTTTTTATTTTATAATATTATATTTAATTATAATATTTAATTGATTTTTTAATATTTTATTAATTTATTTAAGCAACGTCAGCACTTAACAGAGAAACTAACAGAAAAACTGACGGAGGTATGACATTGACACAAATTTGTAAGATGAGGTATGACATTGTCATTTTAAAAAGATGAGGTATGAAAGTGTCGTGAGACCAATAGTTAAGGTAGTTTTTTGTACTTTACCCTTTATTCTTTATAAGAATATTTCTCTGATTTGATTCAAGGGTGATGATTGATCTTGAATTAGGCTTGTGGATTTATCTTTAAGTTTCATACGGGCTTGATCTTGAGCAACTGTGGACAACGATTAGTGTCAAGTGATGGGTGGCCTTCGGCTTTGGTGGTGGATGATCTGGTGTGTGTTTGTTGTACCTGTTGATTCTCCACGAGCTTAAAGAAAAACACAAGCTTAAGCTCACTTCGTTTCTCACCCAGTTCGGCTCTTGAAAGTGAGCCTAGTATTTATAGGTAAAAGATTGGGTACTTGATTTGTGGGATTGTTTTTCTGATTTAATTTAATTTAGCTTTTAATTAAATCAGAATCTTTTATTTAGGAATTAAACTCTAATTGATATAATTTGATCAAACTAGAGTTATTTTGTCACATTTTGTATTTAATTTGATTTATTTGATGAAGCTGACACGTGTCACTAGACAACTCATCTAATTTTGATGAGTCGCATGCAATAAGTGGGAAAGAGATCCTCTCCGGATCTCTTCCACCAAAGCCACTGGATCAACTGATCCGAGTCCTTGAAATTTGATCCAACGGCTAAAAACAGGGGCCCTTTAAAAGTTATAATAACTTTAGCCGTTTGATCAAATTTTAAGGGTCCAGATCACTTGATCCGATGACTTTGGTGGAAGAGATCCAAAGAGGATCTCTTTCCCCATAAGTGCAATTTGTGGGATCCATAATGTGAGCCATGTAAGCCTTAACAGGCCAAAATTTAATTTGTTGGTAATCATTTATTTCAAGGATACATATGTCTTAGGTTGCATGAACACTTGACTGTAGTATACATTTAATTACACTCATCCGGGTTTAGTGCAACTTCAAAATTTCACACATCTGCTAATGATCATTTGGTTTGATAACATAGCCCACTTAGACCATCTCCAACCCTGGGCTAAAAGCCAAATTACCCCCCAAATTACCCCCCCAAACACTCTCCAACCCATGCTAAAATTTTAGGCTAAATGCCAAATGCTATTTCTGGGCCAAATACCCCCCAGCTTTCCCCCCGGGATAAATGCGAAATGTTTATCGGAATTTAATTTTTTTTAGATTAAAATGTTCATAAAATTAATTTACAATAATCTACATATTTATTTTTTTTTTAAATTGATTTAAGAAAAAAATTTAGGCTAATTTCATTCTTAAATAATTCCGGGCTAAAATTTTAGGGTAGAAGGGTTGGAGCAGAAAAGATGTTTCTGGGCTAAAAGCTAAATTTTCTGGGCTAAAAAATTTGGCTTTTAGCCCAAGGGTTGGAGATGGTCTTAGTATGGGATTTTTGAACTTTAATCCTTGAAGAAGATTAAAATTTAAAAATCTAGTGTTAGATTAGATATTGATTTTAGTCCTCTAATGTGTACTTAATTCAAATTTATATTATATTTTTGTTTTAATATTTAATAGATATCTTATTTAATGTCATTACATTAAAATTAAAATTATTTATTATTATACACATTTTAATTCATTATATTTATTTTACTTCCTCTAATTAGTGTACCTAAATGTTCGTATTATAATATATTTTACTAAATTAGTGTACCGAAATGTTCGTACCTAAATGTATTGTGGTGAATTAGTAACACATAAGAAAATATGCATAAACATAAGTGTACTGAAAAATTCCGTACCTAACTATATGATACTAAACGAGTGTACCGAAAAATCTTTAAGAAAATATTTTCTTATATAATGAGAATTAAAATTTATAATATTTTAATAAAATTTAATTTATGAACACCATAACATTATAAATAAAAAAGAGAGACATTAAATAGAGTCTAGGGACTAAAATCAATTTTTAATCTTGTATAAGACATTTTTCTAAACTTCATCTTATTTAAAGATTAAAATATAGTTTTTTTAAGGATTATCCATGACATTCAGGTCGTTGTTTCCCATTACAAACACTGGCGTTTGATTTTGCTCCTCGCAATTGTAACAAAGCAGCACATACAATGGCTACGTTTGTCTTTAGAGAACAGAGCTTGTATGAGTGGGATGATCTTGAAAACTAATTTGGCTTTTCAATATCCTTGTCGCTCATGTGAATGTATCCATTCGTATTTGATTATGAATAAAACAACCTATCGTTTATTAAAAAAAAAAAAAAAAAAAAAAAAAAAAAACTCATTTGTTAAATCAAACCCAAACCCACAACTGTAAGTAGTCAAGTCTGATCACAAGTTGGAGCTGAATTGGTGATTACTGATCACAGGATCTTTTGGACAAAGCAATCAGCCAAAGAGGATGTACGTGGGTAAATGGGTTCATGCAGCGACGTTACATATTTTGTTTGTATTAAAATTTTCAGATCTTCGGAATTGGGTTTACGGATCTTTCTTCTGAACAACATTCCAAAACTTGTAGCTGGCTACCTGAGCCAAGTACCATGATCGTATGAAGATACGTTTGTTTGTTTCTGCATGTAAACTGTATAATTAGTCGAGTCAACAGGTGCTGAGACAGTATTCTAGTTGGATAGGATAAGATAGGATGAGGGTGTTGTGTCAGCTGATTGGTAGGGGTGACGTTTCATTCTAAGCAGTGAATCATTGGTCACTTACGTCCATTTTTTTAAAGTTAATTTGGTGGTAGAAACTAGAAACTCGGGAGAAGTATTTCTATGTGAAAATGTCTATTAAAATAAAATTAAAAAAAAAAAAAACTTTTTATCGGCTTAGCTGAAAGATCTTTGTGTTTTCATAAATGTTCAGGGGGTGGGGGGGCATATATATGCTCAAAAGCTATTGAATTACACTGCTCTATCTTCCATTTCTAGAGAAGCTGCTTTAAAGATTAGGTATCTGTGTGGCTATCAGCTTTAGCCCAAGCCTCTCGCATTGAAAAAGATGGATAAGTTATAATGTCCGTTTGCAACACAATTATTTGAACTTCTATACGTATTAAGGAAATGTAATTAACATGCATGCATGCTGACAATGTACTCTAATTATAAATAATATCTTGCTTATCACATGAATAAAGGTTGGAAAAATTCAAGTTTCTCAAAGTGGAAAATTAATATATAATAATGTTCCAAATAATACTACATGAATAAAGTTGAGGTTCTACATAAAATCAATTGGTAATATAGGAGAGTCCAACTACTTATTAACAAATGCAAAGTCCTCTCTTTTCTCAATGTGGTTTTAAAACTCTCAACATATCCTCACGTGTGACGAGATTTCAAGCCTAACACGTGGACAATACAATTGGATGTGGTGGAGCACTTTTGGTCATTGAGCTTTATAAGTGGGACAATCTTGCTTTGATACTATGAAAAAAAGTTAAGATCCACTATATAACTAATTGATAATATAAATAGTAGACCAAAACACACGTATGATCTATTTTTTTTCCAACACTACATATCATATTTACCTAACTACTATGTTGTCTTTATTGGCGTGAGTCAATCTTTAGGAAAATAGGAATGTAAATATTGTGTAAATATTGGAGTCCCTTATTAGGAAGGATATATTTGTGTCCATTATTGTTTCCTTAGAGAACAAGGATTGTATGTACTTGTATACCAAGTTATGCAATACATGAAAATTAAGCCATATATTTTTAAGGAAAACTAATGAAAATGACTTGAAAACTTTGAGTTTTAACGATAAAGACAAAATAAAAGGTAAAGCGAATAGTACCAGGATTGGCTTTTTAATGTAAAAATGTGGTTTTTCGTTAAAATGAACAGTACCAGGAGCTTTTCGTTAAAGTTCCCATATTTTTATTGTCTTCCGCTGTTGTCAACAGCGTATATATGATCAAAAAATGCACATATTGAATACAAATGGTTTTATGCATACGTTTTAAATTTTACACTCTTCCTTCTGCAGTCATTTTTTCGTTTCCATTTTTTATTCTATCCGAGCAATACGAATTAAAGAGGAGTGCAAACTGGAAAAAAGTACAAAATTTAACTGTGAATGTGACTTTACCCCTTCAAACTCAATTTTTTTTACATAAAACCCATAATAATATATTTTTCTAACAAAAACCGGACGACTAGGCTCCACCTAAGCAAATTATCTAATCGAGATTGTGCGTCATTTAATATTATTCTAATTCTCCAAATTACCCTCAATTAAGTCATTATTATAGCATTTTATATTGATATCAAAATTGTCACAACCCGTCCCGGAAATGTACATTATTTTGTTATAGTTGAGGTGAAGAGAGTAAAATGCCCTTGAGCGTTTGTGGCATTGTGGGACTATGTGGGGTTGAGGACCAATGTGTTAAGTTCCTATTATTTTGGACCCAATTGGAAGCAAGGAAAATGGGTTGTTTTGATTGGTGACCCAAAAATCTGGACCACACATCCTCTCTCTCTCTCTCACTCTCCCGTGCTCTCTCTTCTCTCTCTCTCTCTCTCTCTCTCTCAGTTTCACTCTCTCTCCTTCAAAATGGTACGGACAAGCACCCAAGACCCTTGAAACTTCACGGATCGTGGCCAAAATTAGTACCCTTGTGTTCGTGAGGACCATACGAGTTCAAAGGTACCCATTTCAGGTAAGAACTCGTTCGATATCACGTTGAAAATTCAAGCTCCGAGTTGAGCACTATTCATGAACTTTTAAATGGTTATGTTTTAGGACAATCCAAGCTCATAGCGAGCTTAGTGAGGTCCCAAGGAAGCTCGGAGTGCTTCGTTTGAAGGTTTTGGACGTCGGGATCGTGTGGACGAAGTTTGGCCGATTTTCTTGGAATTCTCCGGTGAGATCCCGTGACTTTTAGATCTTTAAATTAGTATGATCATGTTCTACAAGTTAAGAGCTTCATTTTGGTATAAATTGCGTGAAAAATGGTGCAAAAACGAGTGAGAAAAAGGCAGTTGCAGGTCTGCCCAAAATTCGGCGCCTGCGACACTATTCCGGCGTTTGGAGGTTGAAGATGATGCTCGTGTTGGGTGCGTGAGGCCGTGCCCTCCCCGGAGCGTGGGGGCGCGTGAGCCAACTAAAAATTTATCTAAAAATATCACGATGTTCGTGAGGTTGTGTAGGTCACGTTGGTATATTTAAATACCAAAATTGAGCAATGTAAGAGAAGTTATTAGCTAGTTTTGCTTATGTGCTTTAAAATAACGTTTTTATAGTTAATTCGCATATAGGTGAGACTTATCCCAAGGACGAGCGTATCCACGGGCGACTCGGGGGCTACGACCCTTCGACATACCAGTGAGTGGGCTTTTGTTTTCAGTATGTATTTATATACTTGATATGTTTCCCAGAAATGCATTTTAAAGAAAGTATGCTTTGAAATAGTATGCCAAATGCTTTTATATTTTGAATATGCATTCATGGTTGCATATATATATATATAAATGTGGTGCTGTGGAGGCACAGGTGAGTTCAGGTAAGTTATGTTTGGTTATGTGAATCATCGATGATGTGATATGTGATATGTGATTAAGTAATGTTGAGCTTATTAAGCTGCACCTAGGGTGATTGTGAATTAGCAAGAGATATGAAGTACAAGCCTATTTATTTACGTCACCTCCCGCACTATATGCTCATATTGGATCCAACTTAGGTGCACAGTCTTGTCGTACATACCTTATTATGGTTCCGACTCGTAGGTGACTAGCGATTTATCGCCCGGCTATTATGAGAAAATAGAATTGAGCATAATTATATTTCACCCAATCTTGTCATACAGACCATTTTCAGTGGTTCCGACTTATGTGCAGTATATTGCCGTATAGGTCATGGTAGTGACTCCGGCTAGATTGAGTTTGAGCTATGAATTCAGTCGTACAGACTACCACAGGAGTTCCGGCTAACATATATCATTTCTATGAAATTATTCTTACCTGAATTGTTTACTCTATTATATCTTGGCATGGCATATATACCTATGAATATGATTATGTGAAGTATGAACTGAATTGATATGATTTCAGATATATATATATATATATATGTATATGTATATGTTTATATCTTGATTCTGGGAAAAATTATACATGTTTTACAGCGAGGGGTTAGTTATGTTGATAAATGAAATGATTTTGTAAAACATTTGTTTTGCCCACTCACGTTTTCTGTTTTGCACCCCTCCAGGTTTTAAGTAAGCTTGCTATTGGTGGCTCAAGGACGTCAGCTGTTCTGACTATTCTATATTATAGTAGGACATTCCTGGTACTGTGTAACTAGTACTTGTCCTACTGGACTGCACCTAGACTTATTATGCTCTGATTATGAGAGTTTACAGTTGTAACTAACTCCTATCACTTCTTGTTAGTGGTGCACTCTAGAAATGTGGTTTTTAATTATTCGTATATTTGCTATCTTTATCGCTTCCGCACTGTGCACATGGCTACGTCACTCTCACGTGACGGCCAACATGCCTTGGCCTCGGTCGGGGTGTGTCAAAAATTAAAATGGAAAGCTTTTTTATTTTATTGTCTCCAACTTTGAAATTTTAATTGACGTAGGAATAAAACGTTTTGAATTCAACAATAAATTTTCAGATTAATGTACCGTATTGATTTAATAAAAACCATGCTTTTGTTTTCTTTAAAACAAAAAGGGTGAAAAATGATGTGTCTAGTATGTTTTGTTTTATTTTTCGAATATCAGTGTACCTATTTTTTTTTATTTTTTATTTTTTACTTAGTACTAATAGTTTTCGTCATTTTGAAAAATAATGCACCTGTTATCAAATTTTTGAATCTGGAAAATATAGGTAAATTAATTTATGTAGGTAAATTAGTATAAAATTTCATACATGTTTATCATGGATCCTGTGTTGGAAATGTGCCCTAAAAACCAATCATATGATGATACTTTACGAACATTTCACATGTTGAACTAATCTAGTTTAATATCAAGGGCAAAGATTATTGTTTAAGCCGTCTCATATAAATGTTATATGCTTAAACGATAAGTCCAAGGAATATGTAACTAGGAGAATGTAATTTAAACAAGTTAGATTCATGAGACCATTCTCTTTCGTATACATATCCTAAACGTTCCTGATCATAGGATTGTCAATTGGGCATTGACAGTCCGTTAAGATCAGTACATGCTATGTCTTCTCTTAGTGAGAGTGACAAGTCTCGAGTCATTGGTGTGATTGACACCAAGACAAGCATGTAGGTGCTCAATAGCGAATGAGTCCACTGAACACGATCAGGTGCTCAATAGCGAATGAGTCCACTGAACACGATCAACGAGGAGTTCTCATACTCATGTCACATGAGAACTCATGGTTGGGATAATGCAAAGTAGTCCTTTGACCTGAGGCATCATAGTTGTCTTGTGGTTAGGTCCTTGATCTTTGATTATGTCAAAGTCACTCCATTCGCGGGTGTCCACGGCATAGTTGGGGTTAAGCCACTTAGCCATGGAGGCAATTAAATGCGCAACAAGGGATCTCTAACCTTCAAACCGTTTGAGGGAGAATACTCTATGATATGATTAAGAATCTCTGGCCAGAATATGAATGAGATTTAGGAAGTCATTCCAAATCACATTCGAGGTAATCATATAAGTAAATGAATCACATTGGATAGTCGACATGAATAAACTATCAAACCAAACAATGTGGTCAAGAGTATTGTATTAGAGAAAGACCGTATTGCATTTGTAATCCTAAACTGAATAGGTTCTCCACCTCTTCTGATTAGCTTGGGTAACCATGATATGCTGCTAGGTGTCACTCATGGTTTGTGGAAGCCCTAAACGTGTATAATCACTAAAGGGAGAATTGAAAGTAAGTTTCAATTCACAATCGATTTGAAATGGTTTTAATCGCCCACTGCCTCGCTAAAAGGAACCTAATGGATCGTACACCGTGTAAGGTAGAGATTGAAGAAACTACGGAGATGAGTAAGAATAATTAAATGGTTTAATTATTTATGGCAAGGATTAATTAATATGTTAATTAATCAAACGAATAAGTTCGTTAAAGACCTCGGGATAGTTTTGGACCTTAAGGCCCAATGGGCTTCGAACGTCAAGCCCATTGACTTAAGTTGTATGACAACTTAATGAATAATGATTCACAAAGGCCCAATTAGCCCAATAATACCCTAAGGCCGGCCATTTAGAGATGGAGTGGGTTTTGGACTTATTTACAAGTTTGCCACTCCAATGAATTAAGGTATAAATATGACTTTATAGCCAAAATTCATTAAGGGTTTCTTTTGGAGAAAAGATGAGAACACAAAGCTCTCTTTTCTCTCTAAGAGGCCGGCCACCCTAGAGGAATTTAGCTAGCAATCTTACTTCCTCTAGGTCACTCATTTTTTCATCAATCTATCCTTGGTGTGGAGACTTAGAGGTTCTCAATTTTGGGAACTTGGAGAATCTATTCTTCCATCCAAATCCATGGATCTAAGAAGCAAGGAATGAAGGCCCTCTCCTTGGGTGATTAGCCTTTGCTTATGCAAAGAGGAATCTACAAAGGTATAAATTTCTCAACTCATTTTGATTTGAGTTGAGTCTTGGTTCACCAATCTACTAGGCTTTGAATTTCATGGTTAATGTTTTGTTTTTAAGTGCATGCAAGCATGATTCCGCCTTTTAATTGTTAATTGCATGCTATAGATGTTGCTTAAATGAACATGTTTTTCACAAAATTTCCTTCATCCTGAGCCTCTATTAGGTGACATATTGTTAATATTTCTCATATAAAATATATTTATCATTTAAATTAGTGAATCTACAAAATATAAGTAAATTAATTTGTACAGGTAAATTAGTATAATATTTCATACATGTTTATCATGCATCCCGAGCCTCTATTAGTAGGCATATTATTGATATTTCTCATATAAATATACTTATTAGGCATACTATTGATGTTTCTCATATAAAATATATTTTATTATTTACATTAGTGAATCTACATAATATAGGTAAATTAGTATAATATTTCATACATGTTTATCATGCATTCCGAACCTCTATTAGTAGGCATATTATCGATATTTCTCATATAAATATACTTATTAGGCATACTATTGATATTTCGCAGATAAATATACTTATTATTTAATCTACAAAATATAGGTAAATTTGTTGGTATAATATATTAATAGTATAGGGGCTTGTTGCTCATCATAATTAGGGTGAGTTATGATAACCTTTATTGACTTAATTAGGGAGTTGTGGCATAAGTTGTAAATATATTGTAATAATAGGTCACTTATTACAATACATGTCAGTTTATTTGAAAATTGGGTTTTATTTAGAGATTCAAATTTATGTGGGTTTTTGTTTATGAAATGCAACTTGTCTGGGCTTATATCAAAAGAACCCAAAATTTAATCACTTTCTTTATTTACTTGAATTTTTGAAAATAATAAGGGCATGTTTGGTAACATATCGCAAAACAATTTTTCATTTTACAGATACAAAAACAAGTGTAAAATGTGTTTGGCATGTTGTACTCAAAAGGTGAACAAATATAAAGATAATATACAACAAATGAAAGGCGGGTGTATATCGCACTAAGGTTTGCATGGCCACGTGCTAAGTGTGTTTAACACGTAGTGGATATATAGGTGCTTGTCAACTGAACAAGTTCATTAAACACTGACCGCTAAAAAAGCCTAAATGTATGGATGCTTACCACATGTCAAATGTTACTAAGCTTCAAGTTGTAGTATGCAAATAGTTCTCAGACCTAAGGCATCCTCAGTATATTGTATTTATAGATATGAACTTTGATTTCACCTCAAAGCCCTTACTACTTCGTAAGGCCCGATAGCGTGATGCTCAGATTTTTATGTATGAGTATGGAGATAAATGAATGCATAATAAGGAATCTATCACTTTCTAATAATTGATCAAATAAAAAGAGATATCCTTTGAAGCCAATTGAAGATCCATCTCAGAAATCCTTGGCCAAAGTAACTGTTGGTCAAGCTATGTTTGTAAGAAACAAATCAATATGAGATGTGTCATGGTGATTATATATATTTATATGTGACTTGATATTATTCCATATCACATAAATCTTGATCGGATATTGATGATAGAAAAACCAAATTAAATTGTAACTACAATCAAGCTTCAAAAGAGTATCAAGATTAATTCACATATACTTCTACTAATCCAAGTAACCATGAAATGCTGGTAGGTCTCATGGTTTGTGGAGTTAATTAATTCATTAATAAATTTCACTGCCGACTTTAGTTAGAACCCATAAGGCCACACACATATGGTAGTTCTAGCAACGTTAACCAGGATGATGATTAGATATAACTAATTGTTAATTATATTGAATTTAATTATTTAAGCCTATTAGACATGTTTTAATTAAATAGGCTTTGGGCTTTATTTAGTTAAAATGGATCCAACTTACAAGCCCAAGAGGACAAGCGAAGAAGAGTTTGGCGCATGGGACAAAGCCCATAGAGTCAAAACCTTACTATGGTGCGGCATAGAGAATTCAAGTATTTAGATTGCGTTAACATAAATGAACTCTAGGTGGGTGTATTTTTTATCGTGGGGAGAGATACATTTTTAGGATAAAATCCTCGTTCTAAACTAGAGAATCCTAGAGGATATCTAGAAGTAAATAATGCACCCTCTTAGGAGTTATGATTACTTGCAGCACAAGCCAATCCCTAGGTTGTAGGAACTCCAAGACTTATAGGATCTGATTATGGCCATATCCGGATCAGATCGAGTGACTTGCGGAATAAGCATGGTCATCTAGCGAAGTTGCGAGGACTTCGGCTAGTGCCCTGGAGTAGAGTGATTGGGGCATCACTACTCCATTTGATATAGCTCCACTTAGACTTACTTTGAGGTAACTGCATTCAGATTAGCCTTACTTTGGACCTGGAAAATCATGGTCTCACAGGGTGTGTATAAAATACACCTTGAGTTTTCTCTCATATGCTAAATGTAATCAGTTTTATCCTTCAAAGAAATGAGTGAAAAACCCTAGGCAGAAAAACACCTTTATGCCTTTCAACCCATTGATCCAAGTGAAAGATCTTACTAGCACATTTAAAGCAATGATTCGATCTTCCGTTGCTATTTATCAGTGTGGATACTCTTAGAGGCTCAATACTTGGGAGCTTCACACAATCAGTAAAGAAGTCGAAGATCGCGGGCTTGTGGATGATTTAATCAAGCGGCGCATGCGTGGCTACAGATTCAAGTAAATTAATCGCTTCACCAACTTTATTTGTTGCTTTATCAACTATAACAAACCGGATATATAATTGGGATAATATATCATATGTTATTTATTACTTTTTAGTTGTGTATTTAATTATTCAAATTAAATTTATCCTAATAATATGCCAAGAAACCTAACATCCATCACATTAGAGCAATTTCAGGCAACATTTTACGAGCAGTATTTTCTAGAGTCTTTCCGAGATGAGCTAGATGCGGAGTATGCTACTACCGAGCAAGGCACATATGTAATTGCTAAGTACATGGCCCGCTTCACTATACTGTACCGTTTCTCCCAGCATCTTCTAAGAAGCAAACGACGAAGAGGATTTAGAACAGCTATCGGTACAGGGGTTAACGTCATATACCTAGGTGATAAATCATACACGCATAATGGAGCTCAATGAGGGGCGTAATGCATGATAGAGTATAGAGCAGAGGAAAAAGACCCGATCAAATGGCCAGTCGTCTAATCTGTATACAGGCTGGGCTTAAAAACGCTATGGATTTTCGTTTGGTGGGCCTTATGGCTCTTTGCACAGAGGACATCATGGATTTGATTGAGGAGACGTTTAGACTACTTCTAGAGAAGGCTCTCAGCATTTGTCTGGGGAGTCATCACAAGCATTTGTCAGAGTGCCCTAGGTGTCGTTTGGTATACAGACGAGACGGGACGGAACAGAATGGGACGGGACGGGACAGGACGGGACGGAACGGAGAGGGAGCAAAGATGCCTTTGGATGGAAACAAGGAGGAAAAAGAAGGAGACGGAGATGTTATAATTTTGTGTTCCACGGATGTGGAACAAGTCGTTCCAGAGGGGTGAGGTGGAACGAAAATTCATCCAAAATTCGTCCCGTGGAACAGCGCGTTCCACCCGTTTTAGGCGCACCAAACGTGGGACGGAACGCCTCGTCCCGTTCCGTTCCGTCCCGTCCCACGTACCAAACGGTACCCTAAAGAACAGACCATAGAGTTATTCTGTAAGGGGTTTGGAAAGTCATTCTGAAGGAGGATTAGAGGCGCAATCCTAAAAGACATAGCACGAGTTTGTTTCAATTGTAGACGTCATCACTTTGGGGCATGTATGAGTAGGCCAAGAGCGTGCTTTCTATGCGGCCAGGTTGGCCACTTTATCAAGGAGAACGGATCAGTTGTTAGTGTTGGTGGCACAGTTGCTCCTTTAGCAGATGACTGGGCAACAAAGAAGTAGACAGTTTGGAGGAGTTTAGGGGACAAAACTTTTTTTATGGGGGAAAGATGTAAAATCTCGTCCCTCAATTTCACTTTTCACCTAGCATACTTTTTACTTTCACATTTTTATTTTACTTTCATTGCTTTTGAATTTTTTGTTAGTTATTAAAGTTCGATTTTCTGTTGCCACCAATTAGAATTATGTAGATTTTTTGGGGTTACTCTTGTTAGGTAGAGTTCGATTTTATAAGTGTGTAGGGAAACACCGTTCGTGATGAACTTATGACGAAGAAGATATAAGCAATCAAAGTCATGGGCATTTCTGTCTTTTGCTCCTTCTATATATAACAGCTCAATATTTTTTGGAGTCAGCCTTTCCTAATTTAAAAACCAACTCGTGAGTTGGCCTAATAACCCATTTAGCTCTACGTTTAACCCGGTTTGATGGGCAAATTTTTTACGACGATTACGGCTTTGTGCCATTTCACTCGACACCACAACCTGGGATGGATCCTTCTACACAGCACAATCAAAACCCCCCCAAGTTACACCCCGATCGACGATATGAAGCTGTGAATCTCTTGTTTCCAACATCGCCATTTTCGTGGAGTTTTCCTTCTACCATCACCACCATTTGATAGAACTAGACCCCAGCTATAAAGTCGAGCATCAGATTAGACGTTAGGTCTCAGGCAACTGCACGACGGTGTACACCGAATCTACGACCTTAACTTGAAATTCACCTTCCTCTGACCAGTTTCAGAATTCAACAAAGGTATAACAATTCATCATCATGTTGTGATCTACATTTTGGTATAATTCGTATTGATTTTGGTGTTGGCCAGAATCCGGCAAGGGTTTGGCCGGCACGCCGGGTACGACGGCTCATGGTTGTGGGGCGCGGCAAGTTACCTAGTTTTGCTCCGCAAGCTAAGTTTGATGCCTTTGTCCATTTGACAAGATTCCATTGTTTGAACGTAGTTTCATAATTGACCACCACTTGATTTTTGTGATAGTCGGAGATCCAACCTGTGGATTGTCTTGAAACTTTTTTAGCATGTGATTAGTATGATTATAGACTTGATAAATCATAATGGACTTATGGTGTGCTATCCCGACCGATGTTCACCTCAGTGTGCCTAGAATTACCTATTATATCTATAGTGTTCTGAGACAAGACTTGTACTTTGTTTATAGTGTTAACTGTACTTGAGCACTTCGATCTTTGTAATAAGGTGCGAAAGCTTTGATTCCAGGCGAGTGACTTTAATATATGTGATATTATTATTAGTTGTGAAAATTCGCATGCTTGTATACTATGTGGATATGGCATATATTTATATATGTGATTTTTATTAAAATGTTGCTTTTAAGTTCAGCCATTGATCTACTGTTACGGAATGTATTTCTCTATGCATACTTGAGGTGACTGTGAAATGTGAGAGCTAGTAGAGGACCGCTAACCTAGTGTTACGGGGTAATGTAACATCGAGCTTGTATCATAAAACAGAGAGCCAAAGCTGGGGCTGTGTGGCACCTCGGTTTCACATAAGTAATAGCTCTTCGGGGCTGGTGATGCTTGATAAAAAGTCTCATCTCTCCCATATGAGAAACCATGGGAATCTGTCATATTCACGAAGAAATCATGCACGAAGGTCGGCATCAAATCAATTGAAACCCTTGACTTCTGCGCTAAGATGTCCCCAACAAAAACAATATGAAAAGGACTTGAGTCGAAAAACCATATGGAAGAAGCAAGCCTCAAGACTTATTAAAATGAATGCCCAAAAAGTAAGATCATGGTGAAATAGTTCACAAGCCGCTAGGGTGCGGCACCGTTCGAAGGTTTTCCATTGAGTAGAATCCCACTTCCGATATGGTTCCATTGAATGGTTATGGAACCTTTTACTTATTGGATTCCATGTAGTGGTTTTGGAATCTCTTTCTATTAGATTTCATTGAATGGTTCTGGAACCTTCTGCCTATTAATTGGATTTGATTGAGTGGTTCTAAAATCTCATTTCCTATCTGGTTCCACTGAGTGGTTTTGGAACCTTCTGCCTATAGAATTACATTGAATGGTTCTTGAACTAGATCCCTAAGAGTACTTTCTACATGTTTCCCTGAGTGGTTCAGAAATCGTACAAGTACTTCCTAGTTAGTTACGTAGTGTAGGTCTCGGTTGAACCGTGTCACTCTAGTCCTATTTTTAGAATATTTATGACAGTGAGGATTGAGAACATGTGCGGGTCAATCCAAAAAAGACAATGGACGTATGTGTGACACCTTCGATATTTCCCACGAGATTTGACTATGATTTTACAAAGTATGGTATTATGAAGTGATGTTTCTGAACTGAGATCGATGGACTTGTTTTTATTGTCGCATACGTTGAATTATTGTCACTCACACGTGCTTCAAAGTTATTCGGAATTCTTACTCTTCCAGGTGCACTATTTCCACGGTGCAGGTGACAATTGTAAAGTGACAAGGTTTAGTAGAGACGGGGAGCGGCTTGAGTAGCAGTGTTGGGATCAGAGTGCTTGGAGCACTTGGGTAATAGTGATTTTATTTTAACATTTTTGTTTTAATATTGGCCCTAAATAGAAGGTTTTAGATCGTATAAATCCCACATCGATCATGAATTAGACCCTTGCATAAAATTATATTAATTAGTGTTTTGATTGCACTCATTTTCAATTGATTTTGAATTGGATACTCAAGCAGAAATTAAAGAATGCCTGAGAATTTGAAAAGTTTTAGATGTTTCGTTTGGACATCTATGAGAAGGATGATGTGGCCATTTGAAGTTAATGTCAAAATTTCTTTCATTCCAAGGAATGTGTTAAATTATTATTTTATTAAATATTAGGCCCCACTGCCACAGTTTTAAGAAAAAAAATAAGTTATCATATCCTATTGATGAATTATGTGATTCCACACATTAAATAACAAAATTGACTATATCTTTTTTTGTTGTAAAAAGGACTGCTAGAAAGCAAAGAGTCAAATGACTTAGCTGCCAAGTCAATACTGGCATCTCTTTAGAGAGAGTTTTTGAGTATTTATTTTAAGACACATGGAGTACCCCACTTAAATATCAGCACATTTTGAAAAATTTCTCCTTCCTTTAAGAAAACCTTGATTTCTTTTAATCTTAGTTGATGTTCAGTCGAAAATCATTCTTTAATATTGAAATTTGAAAAGAAAAATGAATGAGGATCATCTCCGGATCCTCTAATCACATCCGTTTATCGTACATCGTGTGACCAGTTTTCGTCAGATACTGTTTATATTTAATTTTAAACAAAAAGATTTACAATGATTTCTGGCCACACGATATACGATGAACGGATACAATTGGAGGATCCCCGGAATCCTCACAAAGAGAATCCGGAAAGGATCCTCATTCAAGAAAAATAATACCTCACTCCACTTTTTTTTTTTTTTTTTTCTTTTAAAAAAAAAAATTAAGTTTTCTGAATGCTTTACCAAATTGTTGTTGGTGTGCAACTAGGGCTGGGTTCGGTTCGAAACGGTTCGGTTTTTAGCCAAAACTGAAATTGAACCGAAATTTCGGTTCGGTTCAATTTTTTTCGGTACGGTTTCAGTCAGGTTCGGTTTTTTCCATGATTTTTTTTTTAAATCTGGAACAAAATCCGAGGTGCAGAAACTTCTGCATCAAATGAATATGAATTGGGACGATTGGCCATGGATCTGACATTATTGGGTGTCGGTGCGTCTTTCTTGTTATGGATCCGAGAGCTCTTGCAGAGAAAACCCATACATGTGTTAGTTCTTTGATTTTTCCATGAAAATAAACCCAAAAGAACTAAAAAGCAGCTAGGAGAGATTTCTTGGGGGTTTGTTTTTAGTCCCAAACCTCTCGTCAGCCATGGCAACAACTTTGCATCTACTGCCAAATTGGAAAATTAAAATATGCAAAATCCCAACAAAATAATTAAAAGAAAAACCCAGTTTAATTCAGAAAATCACAATATAAATCATATTCGTTTTGATTCGAAAATTACCTGTGAGAGAACGGAAAACCCGGATTAGAATCTTCCAATTTGGAGGGGGTTCAAATTCGAAAGGGGCTAGGGAAAATCATGGTTTGGAAGAAGGAATCCGTGGGGAGGATAGGAGAAGATTGGAGGGAGAGTGATTTGGAGGAAGAGAGGAAGGAGAGAGAGAGAGAGAGAGAGAGAGAGAGAGAGAGAGAGAGATGAAGCAAAGGCAAAGAGGAAGCAGCGAAGGGGAGAGAGAGAGGGTGTTTGAGAAAAGGCGAAAGCTGAAATGGGTTATGGGAGTGAGATGCTTAGGGTTTTGTAAAGTTAAGAAATTTTATAAAACATTAAATTATTAGAAACTATAAAAAACTTGCTGGTACACTTATAACAACAAAAAGCTTGCAAGTAAGCTGGGTTGAAGCAACTATTCCAAACCTGGAGGTCAGGGGTTCGAACCCTGACATCAATATGTTTTTGAGTATTTATATATGATTTTTTTTTCGGTTCGGTTCGGTTTCTAGACCTTAAAAACCGAAACTGAACCAGCCAAATTCGGTTCGGTTCAGTTTGGCAGTTTCAGTTTTGTTTTTTTTCGACTTTGGTTCGGTTTGGTTTTCGTTTTTCGATTTTTTTAACCCACCCCTATGTGCAACTACGTTTTGTTTGGGTTAAAACTTGAACTTTGGGCTCAAATGGGAGTTGGCCCAAAAGGAGGAAGGGAGTCCGAAGCTCAGTCAAAGCCCAGAGTGCAGAAAAGGCCTTTCCCGACTAGGTGCAGATCATTTGCACCACCTTCTCACCTACCTAAAGACCAAGTGATATAGACCAGTCAGCTAATCAGCCCAAAAAGCACTTTACAGTGGCAGTACAAGTAAATAGCTGATGAGTCATTGCCCTTCAAGCTGCATTCGGGCAAGATTACTGATACAGGAGGCCAAGCCGAAATGTCTATAAAAGAAGAAAGAGAAATCAGAGATAAAGACACTAAAAAAAACAAATAAATACAAGCACAAACTCTGCTCAAACCAAATTTGCCTTCAACGAAGGTGTAGTCAGCCCAAGCCTTCATCCCTTTCGGGATAAACCCTCACCAAAAGCCTTTGTAATAGCTTTGCTACATTGTCTTAAGCTTGCTGTAGTATCGATTTCTTTCTGTAAACTCATCTCCCTACCCATCTTTCTAAGCTCTCAAACCCCTTGAGAAATCACAGAGATAGGAAGTTGCAAGACGATCAGCCTTGCCCAACAAGGTTAAACCTTGCCCGACCCTCTTTGTTTTTGTCTTTTCATTCATTAGTCTAGCAATATGTTGTACACTTCCAGTTGTATCCAAGTTATTTCTAGTGAGTTGATGATTAAAAGACTCCTTAGTTCTTGAATCCGATTGAAATGTGTCTTCACAGTTTGAATCAGATCTAAGTTCTAAGCTCTCGGGCATGTAAGATTGATCATTCAAAAGTCCTTGGTCTCAAGGCATAAAAAAGAACCTTACGTGGACTTAACCCATCCACGACAGTCCTTGATAAACAAGAAGTTCGAAGTTACTTGGGGCGCAAGTAATCGATCTATCTCTTAGTTTTATTTCTATTATATTATGATTACTATAGAACGTTTGAGTATAGAAGGAATTCTGATGGGAAGCCTCAAGGCCTATACCTAAGGCCCTACAAAGGCACCTATTTGGATTCATTCTGCTTTTCGGGCTCGGGTAATCAGAAGTATAATGGTTATAACACTTCTGTAATCAATGAAACAGACATTATATATTCGAGTACTGGTTTAGTTCTTGATTGGAAGCCTCAAGGCCTACACCTAAGGCCCCACAAAGGCACATTTCATAACTAAAACAGCCTCTCGGGTATATATACAACTAAAACTCAACCTCTATTTTACATCTGCCATGCTAAAGATGGCAGTGGCACGCCTGAGCACTTAAAAGTTAATTTTGATTGCGAGCCTCAAGGCTTATACCTAAGGCCCCACAAAGGCACCTTTCAAAGTTAACTCTGTCCTTCTCTTTCAGCCTTGCCCGACAAGCCCGCCAGTGAAGCAGAAGCCCGACAGAAAGCATCAACCGGCGCCAACCTCTCGGGGAGCTGTGTGCTCGTCGGCTAGGAAACATCCCCGACGGAAATTCTAGCCACGAACACGTTTAAGAGGTCATGTTTATTTACAGTCCTACAAGGTCCAACTTATTACGCTGCCCAGTATATAAATGGGTTTCGCATCAACCATGAAAAATAAATAGTAGTTTGGTCCCAAAGTAAACAAGGGAATAATAAGACTTTTGTAAGCCTAGTCTGGCCCTATGAGAATGTCACGAAGTGGACTGGGGTTGAAGCCCCTGCCTTGCTTGGTATTGGATCAGAAGGGGAGGGGGGCTCCCTTCTTTCTAATGTGTCAAAACATGTTAAAAAAAGAAGACTATCCGTGCAATTATAGTTGAAGTTCTTGGGGTTTAGTTGATAGGATCTGCTCAGATAGAACTTGTCCTTACAAAACCAGCTTGCAAAATATCTTTGTTTTTTTCAAGATAGGATCCGTGCAATTTCAAGATATCTTTGTTTTTTTCAAGGTGGAATATTGGGATCCAACCACACATAATACAACACGAAAATAAAGTATTGCAATGATACAAAATATAGCTATCCTAATATACGTATATAAAAATCATACTACCAAGTACATTAGTAATTCTAATATATGAGGTAAGTTCTTATTCCCCACTAATCAGACATTATTTTATCATACAAACGTCAATCGAAATGTTTTATTTTGTTTATCGTCAACTAAAGATTTTTTTTTTTTTTGCTAGGAAAAAAATCTTTATTATGTTCGAGAAATGGCGTCCAGACCTACCTAACTCCTCGTAGGAAAATCAATCCCTAGGCGTTTTAAAATTAAGGGCACCTAGACCTGGCTAGGCACCTGCCTAGACCCGCCTAGATCACCACTTTCATTTAGACAGAAAATAGATAACTTTTATTTTACATTTTATTTTTTCAATAAATTGTAACAGACTTGTTGAATACTTGGATGAACACTCATTATATGCTTGTTCCCCATTTTTTCAATATCTACCTTATAATCTATATGTCACTCAATTTTGCATTTTATGTGTTCCAATACAATTTATGTTAAGTGCACATTTATTTATATGTTTGTAACATAAATTTAATTAAAATTAAAAAAAAAAACCGTCTCGGCCCGCCTAGATTCCTAGGCACTATGCATCTAGCTGTTGCCCAACTAGCACCTAGCACATTTTAGAATCTTGATTAAGATAAAGAGAATTCCCGGGAACACCTGGAACCCATATGATCAAATCAAACGCTTGGCGTGCCTCATTAGAAAGCACCCCTATCCCAAATACAAATGTTGTCAACATTGTGAGCAATGGATGTAATACCATACGTGAGGAAATTGGCTTCATTATAAACATTCGATTGGAGACCGTTTAGTCATCTAAAGATCATTTCTAGAGAAAATCCATTTGATTGTAAACCGTTTAGTCATCCATGTCAACAAAAAAAATTGATAGTTCATTATAAGGATACTACTTGTTACCATAGTCGTCATTTTATTGACACATATGGATGGCTAAACAGTTTCTAAACTGAGTGACTTTTTCTTGATATGATCTTTGGATTAATTAATATGTTTGTGCGGTGAAATAATGGTAATTAAGGGAAAATACTCCTTGCTATGAAAGAGGACAGTATTATCCCTATCAATAATCTTATTGCAAAGGTCATAAATTAGCGTTTAGGAAACAACGGCCCACTCAATTGCATATACAATTGGAGCAAGATTTTCTTATTTGACTCATCAAACTGTTAGGAAAAGTGAATTTTATTGAATGAATCATAAAGTTACAATATTGTTGCATGTATACAACTTTCCACACTCTCACATAACTCTAACATTCTAACTCATTTGCCACCTATTACAACAATCTCAACAAATTAACCAAATCTAAGTTTTATCACCAACTGAGTTTTTTACAATACTATCCTTAACATCCCCCCTCAAACTGAACTGAGACAGTTTGGATCTTAAAAACTGAAACCTGTCCTTGGAAAGAGATTTAGTGAAGATATCTGCAATCTGATCTTGGGTGCAAACAAAGTGAACTGAAATAGCCTTCGATAACACTTTTTCTCGAATATAGTGGTAATCGATTTCCACGTGCTTTGTTCTGGCATGAAATAAAGGATTTTTGGCAAGAGAGATGGTTGATTGATTGTCACACCAAAGTTGAGGAGCACAAGGAAGAGAGAAACCAATATCAACAAGTAACTGACATTTCCATGTAATTTTAGCTGCAATATTAGCTAGAGATGGATACTCTGCCTCTGTTGAAGAACGAGCAACCGTTGGTTGCTTCTTAGCACTCCAACTAATGATGGAGGAACCCATAAAAATACAATAGCCACTAGTTGATCTTCGATCAAGTGTATAGCCTGCCCAGTCAACTTCAGAGAAGACTTTGAGGCATGGAGCAGATGAGGATTTTGAAAACCAAAGACCAACGTCAATAGAGCCCTTGAGATACCGAATGATTCTTTTGATAGCTTGAAAATGAGATTACCTTGGACTGTGCATAAATTGACAAACAAGGTTGACTGCAAAAGATAAGTCAAGCCTAGTCCAGGTGAGATATTGTAAAGCACCAACTAAAGATTGATATTCTACAGGATTTTCAAACAATGGAGATGAGTGATCCAGCTTGGATGTACTGAGGGGAGTAACACATGGTTTTGATCCATCCATGTTGGCCTTTTTTAATAGATCCAAGATGTACTTGGTTTGTGAAATGAAGATGCCTTTGGAAGATCTCTTGACTTCAATACCTAGAAAATAGTGAAGTGCACCAAGGTCTTTGATAGGTAATAGTGAGCTCAGCTGAGAAATAACATGCTTACAAGTTGAAGAAGATGGCCCTGTGACAATAATGTCATCAATATATACCAAAACAAAAACCATGGGATCCTTTTTGACAAACAATAAGTGATATGATTGAGATCTAGTGAAGCCAAGAGTTTTCAATGCTCCATGTAATTTTTCATACCAGGCTCGGGGAGCCTATTTAAGGCCATACAGTGACTTGTGTAACTGACAAACATGAGTAGAGTGAATTGCATCTTCAAAGCAAGGGGGTCATTGCATAAAAACAAATTTAGACAAAGTTCCATGCAAGAAGGCATTACTCATATCTAGTTGATTTAGACTCCAATCAAACTGAGCAGCAAGGGTAAGTAGTAATTGAATGGTCGTAGGTTTAGCCACTGGGCTAAAGGTCTTAGTATAATCTAACCCTTCTTGCTGATGAAAACCTTTAGCAACTAATCGAGCTTTGTACTTATCTATGGTACCATCAGGTTTTTTTTTAATCCTGAAAACCCACTTGCATCCTACAATGTTTTGATGATCAGTTTTGGGTACTAAGGACCAAGTACCAGTATGTTGCGGGGCATGAAACTCTTCCTGCATTGCCTGAACCCAATGTGGATACTTTGAAGCTTGTAGATAGGTGGTGGGAACAAAATCATCAGGGAGACGAGAAGGGCGATGATGCTTTGTTACAGAAAAAGCTTTTGGTTTGTAAATACTAGATTTTGACCTGGTTTGCATAAGATGTGTATCTATAGGGACTGAGGGAGATGTAGGTACTAAATGAGAGATAGAGATTGGAAGAGATGAAACTATTTGGGAAGAGAACTAGGCATGATATGGGGTTGAGAAGATTGTTGAGGTGGATTGGTAGGACTGATTTGTGGTTGAGTAAATATGAGTTAAGTAGGTATGGTATTTGGAGATGAAGATGCTCCTGAGAAATAAGAACACTGTAAAGCTGCAAGGTTATGAAAAGGAAAACTGAAATATCACATTTCTTGAAATGTATAACTTGTTTGTAGTGAGATCTAGACATTTGTAACCTTTATGATTGAGACTATAGCCTAAGAACACACATAGCTTGCTTTTGGGATCCAACCTAGACTCATAGTAAGGTTGCAACCATGGAAAACAACTACACCCAAAAATATTTAATGTAGCATAGGTAAGTGATCTGTGGAATAAACGTTCCCATGGAGATAACCTAGATGCGGTAGGTAATCTGTTCATAAGAAACACATTAGTGGAAAAGGCATGATCCTAATAAGTGTGAGGAACTTTGCAAACTGTTAATAGTGTTCTGGTAGTCTCAACTAGGTGTCTATGCTTGCGCTCAGCACAACCATTATGTTGAAGAGTGTGAGGGTAACTTAATTGATGACTGATACTATTCTCAACAAGGAAATTTCTCAACAAGACTTTTGAATTTTAACAAAAGTAGGAAACACGTCTAATTTATATTGCAAAGGATAAAACCAACAATATTTTGTAAATTCATCTACAAAGATGACATAGTATCTGAAATGATTCACAAAAGTGACAGATGCTGGTCTCCAAACATCTGTGTGAAGTAGCTCTAAAGGCTTACTTGTATGACAAGGTACAGAAGCAAATGGCAATCTAGAACTTTTGCTTAAAGCACAACCATTACAAAATGACTTATTTGAACTACTAGAAAATGAGATACAAGACTTAGTAGCCAACTTATTTAGTATATTCAGAGAATGATGATCAAGTCTTTGATGCCATATATCTCTGGAAGCATGAACAGAAACAGCAAGAGCATTGTGAGTGCTAGTCACAGAGCTAAAAAGCTGTGGTTGAAATGGGTAGAAGCCATCTCTTACAGGATCTTTAAAGATCATCTTCCCCGAAGAAATATCCTTCACAGTGAAGTGAAAGGGATAAAGATGCATAGAACACCAATTATCAACAAGAAATTAATTGGCAGAAAGCAGATTTTGTTTCAAATCAGGAACATGTAATACATTACTAAGTTGAAAATTGTAGTGAGGAGTAAGTAATGTAGATGAACCAGAGTGGAGAATAGGAAAACCTTTGCCATCTCCAATGTAAACTTGCTCAAGTCCAGAGTAGGGCTCTGGATTTTGTAGAGTGTTGTAAGAATTTGTCATATGATTGCTAATGCCAGAATCTATAATCCAGGTAGGTTAAGCAGAATTTATGCTTGCAACCATAGCAGAATGAGAATCATTGCTTGAGTAATGTGGATTCATGCGCTGAGGGCACTTAATTGCATCATGCTCAAATTGACGACAAATTTGGCATGGAATCTTTCTTCTAGAGGAATTAAAGTTTGATCGACCACCACGATTGTACCTCTGATAGTTGTTACGAGATGAATTTGGACGATAGTTGTTGGATGGGAAATTACCTTGTCCCTGAAAGTTTCTAGGGTTTAAGAAATTGTGATCACCACCACGACCTTGAGAAAAATTGCGATCATGACCATGGCCTTGAGAATTATGCTGAGCAACAAATGCCTGAGAATTAGGAGTAGGAAGAATGCCTGCTGTGGAATTATAAGGCTGAATTTGCACAACCTGAGTAGCTTTCTTTCGATTTGTCAACTGAATCTCTTTACTGAGAAGAAGACTGTGCAGTTCATCAAGTGTGGTGGAACCTACCTGAAATTGTATCGCATCAACAAAAGATTCATATTCTGGTGGTATGCTGTGAAGTGTGACATAAATCAGTTCAGAATTTTCAACCGGAGCACTGGCACTAGCAAGAGCATCGGCGATTTCTTCAATCTATTGAAGAAATTAAGCAGCTGTGGAATCGCCTTTCGAGATGCTTCACAGACGTGATCGGAGCTCGTGCATGTGCGATTAAGAGGCCGTCGCGAGTCGTGACTCCAATTTTGCCCAAAGTTCTTTGGATGTGGTGACTCCAACAGTGTAAGGAATTAGCGATTTAGAAAGCGTGGAATTGATTCAAATTATGATGTTCTGATCATTTTCGAACCAAGAAACATATGCCAGATTCAGAACTCGATTTTCAGCAACATCAAAGATGAATTGAGGTGGATGAGGCACCGATCCATCAAGAATTCCAGTAAGATTATATCAACGGAAGATCAGATCAAACAAAGCACTCCAGGTGAGATAATTGGTTGTAGTAAGCTTGATGGGCAACACAAATCCTATATTCTGAATCGTGATTGAAGGTGTAGAGAGAGTAGAGCTTGAATTAGGGAGTACATCAGGATGAATTTATGTAGCTGACTTAGAAAAGGGAGAAGCTGAGGTCGCCATGGGAGAGATTTAGGGTTTGGCGATGAAAGCTTAGCGAAGAAGCTTTGGGAGTGAAAGCGTGGAATTGGATCAGGTTGGTGGATAGATGGCAGGTGATACCATGTTAGGAAAAGTGAATTTTATTGAATGAATCATAAAGTTACAATATTGTTGTATATATACAACTTTCCACACTTTCACATAACTCTAACATTCTAACTAATTTGCCACCTATTACAACAATCTCAACAAATTAATCAACTCTAAGTTTTATCACTAACTGAGTCTTTTACAATACTATCCTTAACACAAACAATGTTTGCCTCCTCCTCTTTGAATGGTTCAATAATTGTCTAACATCAATATTTATCACTTATTTTCCACATATCCAAGTAACTATCCATCACATGATAGTCGCCAGAATTTTTTTATAAAAAGTTGGTAGATTTGGGTACTTGGTTTTGATCCTAGTTGTTTCTTAGTCGTCCTTTAAAATCCTTATGTACTGGATAACACTTTTGTGACTTGTGATTTATGAACGAGAGTACTTTTACAGAAGATAGACTTCATGAACACGATCACATGACAATACCTCATATTAGATCAACCCCAATCCAAATATATAGGTCCATGAAAGACATAATTTAGCTCTTTGAAAAGTGAATGTCACCCAACCAACTAGACCTCAGTTTTAGGACTTAAAATGTATTAATTGTTCTGTAATAGTTTTAACTCTGATTTTTTTTTTATAAGGATTTTTTTTTTGTAACTTTGAGTGGTGTTATCTTAATTTAATTTTACAAATGTTTAACCTAAAAAAAATAAATTCTGACATCATTTTAATAACCGAACAAATGACACCAACCAACAACTTGAACAATAATTGAAAACAAAAATGATAGTTCATAATATAAACTAAAAACTTGAACAATAATCGAAAACATAAATGAGAGTTCATATAATCTAAAACTATTCGCCTTGTCCTGGTGAGGGAATTGGAAAATAATCGCCGGGGTAGTTTTCAAAACTTGAACCCAACTCTTGTGCATTATGAGTCGCCTTAATTGCATCTAGCATATCACCGTAATACTTATTCTTTCAAGAAATATATTGGCTGAGGTTCGTGGACATGATGGAGTCCTCATAAAAAAAATTCTCTAACGACATTCGCTTGTATGGTGATTCTTGGGCATTTCGTGAATTCTTCCTTCATCGTGCATCCTTTTTTTGGTCTCGTTCCCTTAGCCTTCCAGAAGATCTAGGGGTGTCATCTACATCATCTCTCAAATTAATAGTCTCCTGGGTAAGTTAGGATGATCTTTCCCCATGCACACACTAGTAGGAAAAACTATAGTGCGACAGATGTTTGTGCGACAAAGAAAAATCCGTCACGTCAGTGAGTTTTGCGCAATGAAACAACAACGTTGAGGTGCAAGATTGGTGCTACTTTGGGCTACAGAGATCTTTGTCGCGCAATACAATTTGCACGATGAAAAAAAGATACTCGTCGTTCAAAGTAAGTAAGAAAACCGATGGTCATTTTTTTTGGCCAAAAAAAAATATGCGCGACGAAGTTTTTCCTGCGAAACCTTGGGCAACAAAGGCATCGTCGTGCAAAGTTCGTTTAGTTTTTGGGTTAGTGCATGGTAATCAACGGAGCACTTTGCGCGACAAAGGCTTCGTCATGCAAAGTCCAGTCAGTTTTTGATCCAGTGCATTCAGTGCATGTGAATCAGAGGAATCAATACTGTATTTAATACATAGGTTTGTGCAACAAAGGCTTCATCGCGTAAAGTCCCTAACCTTCCTATAAATAAGTGTGTTTGTTCTCCTTATTCTTCACAATTCTATTCGTGCTCAAATGGAGGATAGAAACCGGGAGCAGAGCACCCTCCGGGCCCTAAGATATGAGGCAATATGTGGAGTTTGCGCATGCGATTGGTGTAGCAATGTAGAATAATTGTCCTACTGCTGAGTGACGTTCTTGGAAATATGTGCCTGAGAATGTGAAGAAGGCGGTGATGGATCAATTATTAGTATGTGTGACAAATGTTGAAAATAATTAATGTTGTGAAATTTTTTGTTATATGTTGGAATTAATTATTTGCATAGATGTGTAATAGTGTAACTATACCCTTGAGGATATGAACGAAGAGTTGATGAAGTTGATGGATGAGGCATTGAAAAGGGGTTACAAGCAGTGGCACTATGACATGGAGCAGAATGGAGGACCATTGAAACAGTAGTTTTAAATTTATGTTTTTTAGGACAATCTTTAAATTTAAGGTTTTTTTATTTTTTATTTTTATTTTTTATAGATTATGTATTTGGACTTAATTAGCTTTAATTCATGTTTTGTTGTTAAATAATTGCATGGATTAATTCAATTTATTTAAGTTTTTAATTATTTTTAGAATAAATATTATAACTGAATATTTGTTTGTAATTATGAAGTTTACGTAAACATAGATCTTTATCTATATTTACGTAAACTTCATAATTACAATCAATAACATTCGTCGCGCAAAATTTTTAGCGACGAAAGCTTCGTCATGCAAAGGCCGCAGAAAACGCGGTTAACTTTACCGCCATATTTCGAATCTATATGTTTTGCGTGACGAAACATTTGTTGCGCTTGGTGGTGAAACCTTGTGTGAAAAAGGATTCGTCGCGCAAAGGTCATTCAATTTTTTGGTTAGAGCATTCAGTGCATGTGAATCAGAGGAATCATGACCGTATTTAGTGTTGATGTTTAAGCGACAAAGGCTTCGTCGCGCAAAGTCCCTAAGCTTTCTATAAATATGCGCTTCTGCTCTCTTTATTCTTCACAATTTGTTTTGGAAATGCTTTACAATTTTGCAGATTATAATCAATTTGTTCTTTGATTGTTGGTACGATGGCCGACGGTGGTGCGCGTTCGTAAAAAACAATGGATGGCGAAGGTTCCGGAAAAGGTTTGCATTAAAAATTTTTCATTTTGTATAAAGTTTTTATTTAGTTTAAGTATTATGAATATACAATGGTGGAAGCTGTTACCGAATCACTGCTGACGATTAATGGGGGTTGTGAAGTCAAATATGGTGTAAATTTTTTATTTAGTTTAAGTATTATGAAAAAAGTTGCGGTATGGGTTCGACGCACTTATGGTGGAAGCAGTTACCGAATCACTGCTGACGATTAATGGGGGTTGTGAAGTCAAATATGCGCACTAGCTTTTGGTCCGACGTTGGAGCATTGGTGCGTGACAAATGTGCTGCGGATTGGGAGTCTTGGAGAGACATCCCCGAGGAGGTGAAGATGCACATGATTGATGAGTTAGTTGTATGTGTTAAGTTATTAGTTATATAATAATTATGTTTGGGACATTGACAAAAGTACCCCAAATCTGATGAAGGCAATCGATAACACGTTCAAGTCTCGTTTCCGATAGTGGAAGTTTGATAATCAATTTTGCGGTAGAACTGCAACGAGAACCAGAACTACCGGCAGATGAGTAGAATAATGTTTTTTTAATTTTAATTTTAGTTCTTATTTAATAATGAGATATGAATTAGAACTTTTTTGTTATGAACGGTTTACTTAAATATGTACTTAATGTTTATTTTGAATAAAATTAATGCATTTTAATAAATATTTATATTAATTAATTATGCAGAAATGGTTTAATGAAATAAGTTCTTGATTTATTAAGTATTTATGTTGTTTGAAAAAAAGTGGAAGCAACATGTTTTGCACAACGGTGCTTTCGTCGCGCAAAGTCTTATCACTTTACTGAATTTAATCAGAATGCAGGAAGGCAGAAACTGCAAAACAATTGCAGCAGCTGTCTTCTTGTTGGAATTTCTAGCCTTTGAATCTATGTTGCCGTTAATCTCGGAGGTATATTTTCTTAACTAACTTATTTAATTTCCATTCATTTAAATTGTGTACTATGTAGTTTATAATTGTTGTGAGTATATGTATTTGTATGCAAACATTTTTATATGGATGTACAAAAAAATGGTTTGCAATGTTCATATGAGCTTAGTTTCTTGTTTAAGAATTAGTTGGATTTCACAAATGGATGCGAAAGCATGACTGCGGTCTAATTAATTCTTGAATTGTCCCAAAATTTTGGACAATTTGAGAATGCATAGTTACATGTTGTATTTTGCGGTTCACACATTAGAGTTTGAACGTGGGAAATTTGGTAGCATCTCTTTGCGTTCTTCGGGTGCATCGTAGTTTTTTGTATCACGTCGTGCACTTGAAGAGTTGCAGGCAGATGCTCCTGAAGTTTTCCCACGATCGAACTCTAATGTGTTGGAACTGTAAATTACAGCACGTAACTATGCATTCTCGAATGAGATAGGACCCATACCGGAGGCATAAGGTGGCATGTCATTATTGAAGTTGTTGTAACTCTTGTAAATTTTTTATGTTTGCAGGTGATATGGACAAACAGTGGATACATAATCCTAACAGATGTGCTGATGATTACTTGGATGGAATAAATCAGTTCATTGATTTTTCAATTGCAAACAACCGGGGTTCAACTCAAATTTGGTGTCCTTGTAGAAAGTGTAATAACTCAAAGATTGAATATTTTGAAACTGTTCGATACCATTTAGTCATAAATGAGATGATGGAGACCTATACAACATGCTTCATCCTCACACATTACCCGAGCAGTGGAGACATTTTAATCTGTTGTGGACCCAAATGAACAAATTATGGACATTATCAATTATGCTTTTCCAAATGCTAGTTCGAATACGAATGAGGAAGTAGAAGATGACGTCCTTCCCACCATGGACAGTGAAGCATTTGAAAAATATGAAAAACTATTAAAAAGTGCCAAGCAAGAATTATACCCCATTTGCGAATGATTTTCTACGCTCACGGCCATTGTTGAGTTGATGCTTGGCAAAATAAAGCTTCCAAAGGACAATTGTCTGCCTAAAGATCATAAAAATGCAAAGAAGGTGCTGAGTGGTCTTGGATTGGGATATGAAAAAATTCACGCGTGTAAAAATAATTGCATTTTGTTCTACAAAGGGAATAAAGCGTTGGATAAATGCCATGTATGTAATAAGTCACAGTTTAAAATGATCTCTCAGAATAGAACAACGAAGATTCCACAAAAAGTTATGCGTTATCTCCCATTAAAGCCCAGGTTGGAGCAATTGTATATGTCGACGCACATTGCAAGCGACATGAGGTGGCATAAAGGCAGACGAGTGGATGACGATGTTATGAGACATCCTGCATATGGAGAGGCCTAGAAAAAGTTTGATGTGTTGTACCCCGATTTTGCGCGTGAGCCCCAGAACGTTAGATTAGGACTTGCAACAGATGAGTTTAATCCGTTCGGGGTTCTACACCAAAACCACATCACTTGGCCAATCTTCACAATTTCATATAATTTGCTGCCTTGGAAATGCATGAAAAAATAATATACGATGATGACATTGTTGATAACGGAAGATCCGGGCACGTCTATTGATGTTTATTTACAACTGTTCTAAAAGAATTATGGGAAAACAATGTTCCCACGTACGATAAATCTACCAGGAAGATGTTCACTTTGAGAGTAGCAGTGATGTGGACTATAAACTTTTTTTATGCGTACTAAGGGTTATTATGCATGCCTAGTTTGTAAAAAGAACAAAACGTCTGGTTGGCACGCGGGAAAAGTTTGTTACCTAGGGCATCGTAGATGGTTGTCGTGAAACCACGAGTGGCGTCAGAACGAGACAACCTTCTCCAATGGCACAGAGCTTCGACCAAGGCCTAGAGATTGGTCCGAAGACGAAATTTTGGCTCAGGTGAATCATTTAGATTTTGCTCCGTTTGGCAAATCCATAAATAGGACAAGACCAGACACACATCTAAACTGAACACACAAGACGAGGTTGTTCGAGCTCCTGTATTGGTCCAAATTAAAATTGAGACACAACATCGATGTTATGCATGTTGAGAAAAATGTTTTTGATACACTGGTTGGAACTATACTAGACATCAAGGGAAAAACAAAGGACACAATAAAAGCTCGGATCGATCTGGAAAAAATGGGCATTTGGCCAGGTTTATGGATGACGAGGGACGGAAACATAGCCAGAAAGAAGCTTTCTTTCTTTGATGAAATCAGATAAGAGGAAAGAGTTTTTGCAGTTTCTATCTTCTGTACAATTTCCGGATGGGTATGCTTCAAACATTGGTCGTTGCGCAAAGGTGGATGGAGGCAAATTTTCAGGCCTTAAGAGTCATGATTGTCATGTGATACTTCAACGCCTTCTCCCAGTGAGAATTCAACGCATTTTGCCAGAAGATGTGGTTAAGCCGATTATGTTGTTGGCGAGATATTTTTCTCAATTAACTGCAAGATCTTTGCGCAAGTCCGATGTTAAACAGTTGTGCGACGATATTATTGAAGTTCTATGCAACTTTGAACAAATATTTCCTCCAATTTGAACAAATATTATTGGCGAGATATTATTGAAGTGCATTGCAGACATTGATTTCTATGGAAAACTGACAAGTGTTGTGCAATTGCTTTACAAAGACTGTTGTCAAGTTATCATGTTTAAGTGTCGCTGGTTTGATACAAACCCACGTAGGGTTGGAGGTGTTAAGTGGGACGATGGTTTGCTATCGGTTAACACTAACAGATGTTGGTACAATGACAATCCCTACATTTTGGCAACGATGGCCAAACAAAATTTCTATATAAATAACCCTAAGGGCGGGAGAGGATGGAAAGTAGTTCAAAAGATTGAGCACAGATGGCTGTAATATTCCTGATCGAGATCCTGCTAACGGTGACGACTATGATGATGCTCCTGAGCAACAACTGGAGACTTCAACGGAACTTGGTGCAGATACACTGCGGGATATGACTATTGTCCAAGAACGTATCAAGTAGCTGGAGGTCTTGAAATCGAAATACCGATCGAATCCATTATGATTGACCACGAGGATCTACCGTGATACAATGCACCCGAGCGCATGAACGATAATGTTGACATGCCTACAGACGAGGAGAAATGGGAGTCTGAATCTGACGAAAGTGATGATATTTATTCTAGTTCAGACGAGGATTAATGAAAACTTATGATGTAAATGTAATGATATTTATTGAATGGTATTTATTTTGTATACAAACAAAAGGTTCCTTTAAAATTTGTAAAACATTAATTAAACAAAAAAATAAATTAACTTTACGAATATGCGCAATGATGTTTTGGAAATTTTTGTTGCACAAATAATTGAAAAATAGTTTTTTTATTTAAAAACTAGTAGCACGACAAAAATTTGAAAACCCTCGTTGCGCAAATATGTAAAAATTTGATTTTTTTTTGTCAAAATTTGGCGCGTTTTTGTTTCGGCGGCTTCTCACTCTATCACAGACTTACTTTATTTCTCTCTCATTCTCTGCATGCGAAGCTCAGTCTCTCCATCTCTCCCTTGATTCTGTCCGAACTCACTCTCCTTTCTCTCTCTATACTCTCTGGCTCTAGTTCTCATCACTCAGTCTCTCCCTCTCTCCCTCTCTCGCTATCTCTATTTTTCTAGGTCTCTCTGTCATTCTCCCTCTCACATCCGCCGCACTCCGACACCACACTATTTCCTCGCCGCCGCAACATTACTAGGTAAGCACCCAGTATCCCTTAATTCAATTATTTATTAGTGCAATTTTTCATTTTTTCTATTGAATTGTTTTAATTAGAACATTTAGGGATTTAGGGTTCAAATTGGGAATCCTGGGTTAGGGATTTAGGGTTCGAATTGGGATTCTTGGGTTATGGTTTTTTTTCGAATTGAGAATATTGGGTTGTGGTTTTCGAATTGAGAATATTGGGTGATGGTTTTCGAATTGGGCAGGATGCAGGGTAAATCAAATTGAGAATATTGGCTGTCCCTTCTGTATTAGGTGGTCTAATCACAAAGTAATGGTTAAGATCCAATGGACAATTAGTCAAAAACAAGAGGTTAAAGGCTTGAAATTCACAGTTGTAGTTGGTAGATGATGAGGAAACTATTTTTCAATATTTAACTGTAATAAGATCAAGAAAAAAACTCTCGTGCCTTCAACAGGTTCCATAACAAAACAGGAAGAAGAAATGCAGAAAATAGGTGAATAATTGCCATATTTTGAAGCAGGGCAAACAATGAGCCTATAAATGAACAAAAAGGGTTTGCAAAACTGAAAACCACTAAAAACTTTCAAAACACAATCACAAATTTGAAATGAACAACTAGGCTGGCTGAACTGACACATGCACATTGACATCAGAAAACAGAACTGTGGGTCACATATGCACATTGACAAAAAAAATCTTTGCTTTAACTTTCATGTCGTACATAACAAACAGTAACAAGGTTATTGAAAAAGACCACACAACCAGCAAACAAGGGAAATCCTTTATCGCGATGCCGTTCTAAGAGTTGTAGCTTTCCTTTTTCAGATATGGTCAAATGTTGATCTCTTTTGTTTACTATAAACTCTTTTTGCGTTGTAGGTGCATTATCATTGCTCTAATCTTCGATCATACCTGGATCAAATTTTCCATTGTTTAGCCTAACATTGATCAGTCTACCTCAGTTCTATCGTAAGCGCACACGCACACACACACACATATATTAATCCTTACCTTCAGCCAAAATAAGTACATGCATGCCCTCTTCCATCATTCATCAATTCCTTGCAAGTTGCATTGTCTTGCAAACTGTTTTTCAATATAGGGTTTATTGACTGCATGCTTCCTTGTTTTGGAAGAGCTCATCAGTTCAACTGACCGACAAGGCGAACCTTTTCTGAGGTTGAATGTAATGTTTCCCTGCATCTGTATGTTTTGTCCTTTTAACTTTTCTTTTTCATGTTTATCATATAGGTTTGCATAAGGCATGTAAATAGGTTATACATATAGGTTTTCACATTTAATATTTAGGCATGTGGGATACTATAGATGTTCCTATTGTGCATGAATATATATTTTGCGCGTGTATGGGTAATTTGATAATTTGATTCCTTCTTTAATGGTATTAATGAATTTAAAGATATATCTCATTTTTCTTCAAGGTTAGGATATTTTTTAGTATATCCAAACCAGATTAAAGTAGTGGAATATAACTTTTATATTAATTGTTTTTGTAGATGTCAAACTTAATCTCAAACCGCCGGACAACTAGTAGGGTGAGGCAGACACCTTATCTAGAAAGTAGTGCTACTGCCAGCTCCCCACTTGATATGGGCACGACGGGTGTCCCTCCAGTCACGCCTTTGGGCCCAACGGTGTCTACGACTCCTGCATCATCGACTTCTTCGGTGACCCATCTTGTACTAAGCATCCAGCGGACTTATCGACGGCCTCGGAGTTTTGGGGAGGCTGAGTAGTCTGGTGAGGCTTCCTCTGTCCATTGAGAAGGGTCCCAGACAGGTAATGCATCTTTCTCATAGTATAATTGAAATTTTGAAAGTTTTTTTGGTTGTTGTGAATATCAAACTTTTAAATTATTTGGTTTTTCGGGTAGGTTCATAAAAAGTCATTAGTTACAAAATATTGTCAAGGAGGATACTGAAATATGTTGGTGGATGACAAAATAAGATCCCCAATCTTGTTTAGAAAAAGTTGGTTGATAAATTTTTTTGGTTACACTCTTAAAAAGTTATCTTTCTTATTCTTTTATTTTGTCATTAGTGAAAATCTTCAGTATATTTTTCAAGTTACAAATATGGTGTGTTAAAATTACAGAGAGACGAGACTACTCACATCGATATTGTTCTCAACTTACATAATTGCATGTGCAATCCAATATGTGTGTAGTTTCTTCAAAGATTCACGGCCAGTAATGCAATTAAAAGTGAAAACACTTGATACAAGTTGTAAATTTTGTTTTCAAGTCCCCAATTGGTATAAACTATTGGAATTGTTGGGTGGATATGTTGTTTTTGTTGTTATATTGTCTGCAGATTTTAATGTTATAGTTTCAGGGGAGGTTTTGCCGAATTTTTGGTAGAAAATAGAATTCGTCTAATGTTTACTTTGTTTATTTGGTAGATCAAAAAAAAAAAAAAAAAAACCTGGGGCCCATGCAGACTTCTGAAGATGTCACAGACAACTCGCATCATGACCGAGAAGATCACCATTACGTAGGATCCTCGACATCGTGCGGCTGTAACAAATGAGCAGCACAATGCGTTGGCCAGCGACATTGCCTCGGTTATCAGGAATCATTGCTCCCTACTGTGGGAGTCATGGAAAGCTATCCCTCCTGAAGTCAAGGAAGCCATTCTTCATGAATTATCGGTAATTATTTTCAACCTCAAATACTAAATTTTTATTAAAGTATACAAATTATTATAAATTTTAACTACTATTTATTTGTTGAGTTTTGCAGCATCACTATGAGCTCACGAACCTCAATGCCAATCAAAACCAGTACATCAACGACCGTTGCGCCGGTAGGTTTACTCAATGGAAGAGCGACCTCCACAAGCATTATGAGAAATATGGCAGTCTGGAGGTCGATCTAGCAGTTGGGTCCCCTATAGACTTGGTGGACCGTCGAGATGAATGGGAGTGGCTCTGCGGCCATTTTCGACGAAAAATATCTCGTAAGTATAATATATATTTCAATAATATTTAATCAAAATTTTTTATATTTTTAAGTAATATGTTAATTTTTTTTCATTAATTTGTTATAAATATCTAAACTAATACGTTTTTAATTCAACAGGAAAAAGTGAAGGAAAACTCGATCAATTGGTCGAAGAAGAAACTTCTTCACCACTTCGGCTCACGACGCTTCTCTTATAGGTTAGAGGAGCGACGTAAGGTAACCGTATATTTATTTCAAGTTTTTATTCTTTTTACTCTCTATTACATAATTGGTTATCTATGTGTTAATATTTATTTTTTTATTCAGGGGGGTCAAAGTTTTCTGAGATTGACATGTTCAAGGAGGTGTATGTTCAGCCCGGGGATGAGCTGACGAATCAGCTTCATGTAAGTTATTCCAATTTTTTAATATTCAATTAGTATTAATATTAATTACATGTATATTAAAACTAATTTGTTTATTTCATTTTTCAAGTCCACCATGGTGGAGAAGGGCCAGACCGTTCTGGAGGAGGTGGTTTTCAGGTGATGACAGACACACTCGATCAAACCCTCAGTTGTAGGCATAGGAATGTTCACCGGGGGCTTGGGAAAGCCTGCCTTCGAGACTCGTCAACTTCATCCTCCAGGCAAAGAACAAAAGAGGTCGAATTGCTGACATCTGAAGTGGCGGACCTAAAGGAGCAGATTGCAGCCCAGCAGTCTTAGCTTGTGGCCCAAAGCAATTTGATGAACCAAATTTTATCTTGCCCTTCAAATCTCTAGTATTCAGTTCCCCAACATTGAACCACCTCCAGCAGCGACCTCCCAGCCCCCCGCCGCAGCAGATACGACCTCCCAGCCCCCAAACGTAACAACAACACCACCAGTAAGCGATTGTGACGTGGAGAACTACATATTCTAGTTTTTTTTTTTAAATTGTTTTCAAATTTTAAAATATTTCTTTCCGTTGGATGTACATTTTCAATAATTTTTTAATTCAATATTCTTCTTTACATTTTCTGTTTTTAATTTCATTAAATTAATTTCTACATAAAACAATATTATCAACAATTAAAAGGAAAAAATAAGTAAAAATTATTTAAAAAGATTAATTTTAAAATCTAACTGATGCGGCCTTATGCCTGTGGCGCAAAGGTCTGGGGGTCGAACCAAGTTTCGTCGCTCGGAGTATCACGCGCAACGAACACTCATTCGTCACTCTTAGTTTCACACAACGATCACCTAATCCATCACGCAACATTAATTTCGCGCAACTAAGCACTGTCCACCGTCGTGCAATGTCTGACGTCACGAGCTTTGCGTGACATAATTTGCATGACGTCTTCTTCGCCGCCCAATGTTTCCAGCGACCGTATTTGCCTTTGCGCGACGGATGTCCCTTCGTCGCCCAAGCAGTTATGCTTAGTAGTGACTTAAGTGATTTTTTTGCGTGACATCATGTAGCTCTTCCCACTTCGAGATGTTTCAAGAATGATGCAACTTAAGTGATTTTTTTGTATTACCATTATGAAACATGGTCAATGCAAGGCCATCCTACAAATACATAAGGGTGACTTTGGATGTGGTCCTTAATTATCAACGTTCTTTGACTAAAACCTTGTTGGTTTTTAGTTTTTCATTGAAGTCCCTAAAATTAATGCAATAATGCATTTCTATGTAAATATAATTTTTATATTAAAATTTGATATTTGTAGTTACTTATATTGACACACCCCGATCCGAAATGTCCACTAGGACTCCGAATCGAGCTATACTGGCCAACATTTTACAACGCGTCCTAAATCAAGGTATATATTTTATCACCGAGCATGTAAAATGACAATAATGCCCTCATGATTTAGTGACGTGGATGGACATATATAGTTTTAAATTATTCCCTCGCTCTCGAAATTAAATGATGCTCGACGTCACGAGCACGTCGACATGAATTAATAACGAGTATGGGTGTAATTCTATTTTTCGGGTTGGTTATTTCTTCTTTGGACCCATTTTTAGGGCCTTAACTCAATGGCCCAATTAAGGGCCTTATTACTCCCTCCAACCTCTTTCGACCAAGGTAAGTTTGGAATTTCCAACCTCAAATCCTTCTCACGTTGAACTCCGAGTGATGTTTTTAATCTTAAATAGAAGGTTTGTGGGTGATTTAATACAGATTTCATCTCGGGGAAGAATTTCCCCACATTTGTGGAAAGTGAACAGTGGTCGTTTGACCATTTTCAGACCAAATTTCTAAATAACTCCAGTTCTCCGTTGGGTCTCTTAAGGGTATGATTCTCTTCTCTACATTTCTAACTTCAAAATGGCTTTTGAATCATCAAGTTTGGTTTAGTATCGAACTAGAAACTAGCTAGGAAAGTTAGGGAAAAATTCCAGTTTTCTAGAATTCTTGGACCCGTGACCATTTGGCCACCTTTAGATCACTTTTCCGGCAAACCCTGTCTATTTCACGACCCCAAATGGGTATAGATCTATTCTCTGCATTCCTAAATTTACTTAGGCTTTTGAATCATGGATTTTGGTTGAGAATCGAGCTCGAAATGAGCTCTAGAAGTCTTGCGTTCCAAACTTCAAAAGTGCAGATTTTCGCAAGAAGGAAGAAGAAGGGGAAAAAAAAATAGAATCTGTTGGGCCAGCCCAACCTTTAAACCATTTCAAATTGGACCTAAGCCATTTAATTGGTTTAGGCCTTATGTTCAAAATGGATTAAGTCCATTTAGTTTTAAGTTGGGTTTTACACTTAAACTAGATTAAGTCCAAAAAAAATTATTCTAAAAATATGAGGATGCTCGTGGCGTTGAGTAGGCCACGATGGTATATTCAAACACCCCAATTGAGCGACGTATGAGAAATTGATCCTAGGTTTTGTATATGTGTTATCGAATTAACGTTAAATTAGTTGTTTCACAAATAGGTGAGACGTTTCCGAAGGACGAGAGTAGCCAGGCAAGACTCGGGGACTACGACCTAGCTATATACCAGTGAGTGGGCTTTTGGTTTTCAGTATATATATATATACTTGGTATTTTCCCAGAAAACTTAATTAAATGGTTTTATATTTTGAAATGCCATGTCAAATGCTCTCTATGTTCGATTATGCATTAGTATGGTTATATATATTGTTGCTTGACGCTACAGATGCTCAGGTAAGCTTTAGGTGAGTATATTGATGGTAGTGAGTATAATTTTGTTGAGATGTATTTAGAGCTTATTATCCTGCACCCAGGTGTTAATGCTCCGCCCGAGGACGGGGCCTAGCCTTCATGTGATCGTTCACCTCCCGCACCACACGTTCACCTTGGATCCAAGGCAGGTGCCAGGCTGTCGTATAGACCACATTAGGTGGTTCTGACTCATAGGTGACTTGCGATCCTTCGCACAGCCTTCACGTGATCGTAGCATTTGAGCGTATTTATTTACACCTAGCCTGTTGTACAGACCACATTAGGTGGTTCCAACTCGTGTGCAGGATTTGATTGATGAGCTATGGTCCCAGCCGTACATGTCACTTTAGGTGACTCCGGCTGGCATGCTATTTCATATTGGTTTATTCCACCTGGCTTACTTATTTCTTACTGAGATTTGACATGGTATATTTGCATAATTGTTATTTCGAATATGGTTTTGAGATATAAACATACATGCTAGTTTCTAGGAAGTATACAGGTTTTACGGCAAGGGGTTATTACCTTTAATAATTGAAATGGTTTTTGAAAAGCTTTGTTTTTGCCCACTCATACAATCTGTTTTGCGCCCTTCCAGGTCTTAATTGCTGAAAGTTCGTATCGATGAGGATTCTTGGCAAATCTCACGATAGGTGGCTGCTTTAGAGGGTATAATCCTTATCCACTCTACTGTACTTACTTATGCTCTAATGTCACGTGTGAAGTGGGTTCATTCTTGCTCACCAGCGCACTCTGGTATTTACGCACTCTTAGGTTTAAATTTATTCACATTTTCCCACACCATCACACTTTATGGCTTCGTCACCTTCCAATTGTCGGCGAGCACAGCTCGATTTGGAGTCCTAATGGACGTTCCGGGTCGGAGTGTGTCAGTTTGGTATCAGAGCATAAGTTGGGCAGTATTCCATCCATCACACATGTGATGAAAGCATTCTATGTTCTTGAGTCTAATTTTTGAAATTACCACCTCATCGACTACGAAAAATGTGTTAGTTTTTCCTAAGTTTTAGGCAGTTTTGCCGACTTGTCGACATTTTAGAAGATTACTTCGGTGAACGCTTTTAGAGTTAAAGCAAAGAACTTTTATGCCAAGGAAAGATGGAGATTCGAGAGTAGTTGAAGACCCTAAAGCAGGGTTAAGGTATCGATATCGGGGTAACACCAGGGGTCTATAAATTAATTTCATCATTATTCTTGAGCCATCATTATCAACATTTTCGAGATAAGGAACCATAACTTATTTTGATTCCTTGGCAGTATCCATTAGTATACAATTTATTGGGATTTCTACGAAGTTTACTTCGTCAAGATTCCAAAATTGTCTTGTGTGACGGTAGGGTACTGAAAGGATAACACTTGACATAAGAACATCAGTGGAACAATCACTTTTGGTCCCCGATAGTACTAATCTCCTTAACCATTAGTTATCATTTCGGATCTTTAGGAGAAAGATCGATTTCCGTCTAAACTCATTTTAAAGTAGAGTATTAGTAAATTTTCCTTTCTGGCTTGGGAATTCTAACCAATACCAGTATCCAAATTTCTTTTGGTGATGTACTCGTCATTTCGATGAGTATGGACACAAGGTGTGAGTTGTTGGACCTATGAGTGGTGCAAAATCTTTGAGATAGTGAGTATTTTTTTCCCTAGAATTATGGAACCATCTTATAAGATCAATTTCTTATCAGTCGTGCAAAAACCACTATCTGAGCAGGCTCTAGTCTGTGTTTAGCCTCTAGTGACGCTACTAATTGACGATATTGTCCAATATCCATGAACTGACAACTGGTATTCAGGTGGTATGATTTCTGATACCAGATACATGCTAGTATCTGGAAGTGATACCCTTGTGCCGGAACGCTGATTTACAGTACTAGGGTAGCGAACAATATTAAAATTATCGTATATGCGTTAATTAGCGGCACGACTAATGGACTAAATAACAGCGACCGCTGAAGCCGAAGAAACTAAATTTCAGAAAGTTAGGAACAAGCTTTGTATTAGGATAGTAAACTCATAGTTGTCTCTACCTTATCACCTATCTAGGTAAATAGAATATCTTCGATTAGCCACCTTCTGGATCACTTCCACGGGTAGATAAGAGAATCGAAGTACGAGTTAATTTCTCACTATTAGAATGAGCTGAGTAATTAGAAAGCTGTGATGACTTATTAGCACGTGGCGTGATGAAAGGAAATATTATGGTACGTTTTGAGGACGTACATTCAGGCGTCATATTCCAAAGCCTTACCTGAGATATTATCATCGATCTAATTTTTCATATTACACTAGTTTTCCTTGCGTTCATTCGAGCAACTCCTACCATTTGGAAGAATTTAGTTATTAAAGCTTACCAATTAAGGAATTACCCAATCAAACACTTTATCTAGGGAATTTCAAACCTATTCACAAAAGCGAAAGACTCAACCCTAGGTTTGTACCTAGACTTTGGCCACTTGATCGAGTGACGATTAAAGACCGTTATACACTATTTCGAACTGTTGATCTAGTCAACCAACCTTTGTAACTCGAGTTTGTCTCCGTGATATGACGAATTCATAGTGGCTTATTCGATGACCTTTTTATCTACCTTGGCAGTGAGATCAAATTCTCTAAGCTCTATTAGTCAGCTTTGTACTAGATTCCTTGACTGTAAACTTTGATTAAGTTGATACTCTTTTTGGGAGACGTGATCTCAATAAATGAGATTCTTTTCTTCTCCCAAAAAGGTTGTAGCGGAAGAAAGTCAGAATTTTCACAAGGTATTGTGGAATTACGAGATATCTTTGGTTTTGTCGATTTAATCGACGATTAGTTAGAGATTTTTTTTTCTTTTTCGACTATAGTATCCTTCCTCACTTTTTGGTCAAGGAAAGTTAGTTTAGTTTGGAAAGTTGGAAATAAATAAAGTTTCTGACAACCGAATTGTTGTCTCATTTCATCATAGCTGTACACTTTTAGATGACGTTGATCTTTTGGAGATTCATGACAATGTATCTTTGAATGTTCAGCTGTACAGAGGCAGCATGACGGATTATCACTTATATTTCCAATGTGTAGAATTGTTTGGAATGAGTCATCTTATCTTATCTATGACTTGGAGTCAACATTTATCATCTTTACCTGAAAATCAAATGACGTTTCTCTGTGGAGAATGCATCCAAAATTCTTATCAACCTTAGGATTTCTTAAGTACATTTACTCTTGGAATGAGCTAAGTTTCTGACAGTGGCAGTAGAAGAACTAAATCAATATTTACGAGTGCATTATCATGTATTAGTCCGGTTGTACAAAAAGGACATATCTACCCTTGAACACTTTCAGCTTATTCTATCCTATTTTAGTTGGAAAATTCGAGTATCGTTATGGCGTTACCTTTAACCTATCAAGAAATAGTTTGAATGATTATAATCCCTTTTGTTATATGAATGGAGTTGGGAAGTATCATTATACGCTCTCAGTACGAGGTATTTTGTATGTGTAGAGAATGTGAAAATCAATAATCATGATGCTGAACCAATGCTATGCTTATGTGGTGTTCAATTGGTGGTAGCTTTACTTAAGTGGAAAGTCGTATTCTTCCAGCCTCAAAGTTTAAAGTGTTGATGATGATTTCATTCCTGAAAATGGGCGTTGAAATTTCAACAACAAAACACTTGGGAAGACAACTAAGATAGAAGTGGGATGTTGTTAACTTTTCCATGTGATGTGATCAAGAAGTTCTTGTTGACATGATTAAATGTGGAGGTAGGAAAGGAATAAAATCGAGGCTCCCTTTGATGTGTTTGAAGAGAATCCTTATTCTAGATACACCCCGCTTTTGATTAATGTTGAGAGGATATTGAGGATATAGAGTTCAAACTTCCTAGACAACCACAAAATTTTTTAATTGCATCCAGAGGATGATGGCATTATGAGGAGGCTACTTCTAGACTTCTATACAAGTTTAGGCAAACAGAATTCCGACAAGATTATCATCTTGGTGTATTTATATTTCATCATGCTACATGTTTCACTTCCAAGCCTTTGGAAGTCTTTATGAAGATTATGAGTATTAGATGTTGTTAGTACCACATTTCTACCCCTAGACTAACGATTAGCCTGAAACAAGTTACTCAGATCTTAGTGGACGAATTGCATCTTGTTCATTCCACCATTAGCTTGGTTGTCGCATACCATTATCTCTATTTTAGTTGCTTGTGACTACGGTTACAATTTTGGCTTAGCTACGACACCATTGGAGCTAATATACATAGACTTTATGCACAAAGCATATTTGATAGACGTTTACTTTTGTTAGAGTTATGGGTAACTACGGTTACATTCCTACTTAGGAGTATTGCATCATTCGAGATATAGTATAAATATTGTATGCGCGGTTTGTGATTTATAGAAGAGTATTGCAAACAAGTATTAGAATGATCGAGATTGTGATGTAGAAAATTTTATGTTATTGACAATGTATGCGTAATTCCCAATGGGGGGCATGATGGTAATATTGCACCCTCGGGAATTGTTACTTGCTTATCGAGACAGCAGTGAGTTGTCGGTATTGCGGGCTGCAGACTGTAATATCAATAACTTATTCGTCGGGTTCGTTAAGCAAGTAAACAAGTAGGTCATTCTATGTTAGTATTTGTATTTACTTATTTAATTAGTTATTTATTGTTTGGGCTCGACTCAAAGATAATACATGCTTATTTTCGAAGTACGTTACGCTACGAGTGCGTTTGTGAAAAATATTTTATGTTCGTTTTTTATTTCAGTACAACTATTTTAACTTTACTTCACTACATACATATTCTGATGTTATGTTTTATACGTCTATTTTTGGACCCTATGTTTTAATAAAATATTATATTTTGGCATGATACTGAAGGAGAAAGAAAGTTGAGCTTGGAGGTATGAAAGAGGAATAATTGCAATCCGATCGTGACAGAATGACATTCTCTTTTATGCAGCCGCTCTAACTTGGTATCTCCTTCACGTATTTATTTTTCTACTGTCTTTTCACTACTTTTGTCAAGTAAATGATTTTAAATTTCGGGGACGAAATTTTTTTAAGGGGGTAGGTTGTTACAGCCCGTCCTAAATCAAGGTACATATTTTATCACCGAGCATGTAAAATGACATATTGCCCTCGTGATTTAGTGACGTGGATGGACATATATAGTTTTAAATTATTCCCTCGCTTGCGAAATTAAGTGGTGCTCGACGTCACAAGCACGTCGACATGAATTAACAACGAGTATGGGTGTAATTCTATTTTCCAGGTTGGTTATTTCTTCTTTGGACCCATTTTTAGGGCCTTAACTCAATGGCCCAATTAAGGGCCTTATTACTCCCTCCACCCGTGCCTTTTTCCCCTCATTCCAGAAAATTTCTCCCTTTCTTCCTCACACCCCATACTCACCCTTTCTCACCCTTTGGAATTGTGTAGTTTTCGTATGGTAACTTCGTTGGAATCTCGAACCTTTTGACCAAGGTAAGTTTGGAATTTCCAACCTCAAATCCTTCTCACGTTGAACTCCTAGTGATGTTTTTAATCTTAAATAGAAGGTTTGTGGGTGATTTAATATAGATTTCATCTCGGGGAAGAATTTCCCCAGATTTGTGGAAAGTGAACAGTGGTCGTTTGACCATATTCAGACCAAATTTCCAACCAACTCCGGTTCTTCGTTAGGTCTCTTAAGGGTATGATTCTCTTCTCTACATCTCTAACTTCAAAATGGTTTTTGAATCATCAAGTTTGATTTAGTATCGAACTAGAAACTAGCTAGGAAAGTTAGGAAAAAATTCCAGTTTTCTGGAATTCTTGGACCCGTGACCATTTGGCCACTTTTAGACCACTTTTCCGGCAAACCCTGTCTATGTCACGACCCCAAATGGGTATAGATCTATTCCCTGCATTCCTAAATTTACTTAAGCTTTTGAATCATGGATTTTGGTTGAGAATCGAGCTCGAAATGAGATCTAGAAGTCTTGCGTTCCAAACTGCAAAAGTGCAGATTTTCGCAAGGAGGAAGAAGAAGGGAAAAAAAAAAAACATATAATCCGTTGGGCCAGCCCAACCTTTAAACCATTTCAAATTGGACCTAAGCCATTTAATTGGTTTAGGCCTTATGTTCAAAATGGATTAAGTCCATTTAGTTTTAAGTTGGGTTTTACACTTAAACTAGATTAAGTTCAAAAAACAATTATTCTAAAAATATGAGGATGCTCGTGGGGTTGAGTAGGCCATGATGGTATATTCAAACACCCCAATTGAGCGACGTATGAGAAATTGATCCTAGGTTTTGTATATGTGCTATCGAATTAACGTTAAATTAGTTGTTTCAATTATAGGTGAGACGTTTCCGGAGGACGAGCTTAGCCAGGCAAGACTCGGGGACTACGACCTAGCTATATACCAATGAGTGGGCTTTTGGCTTTCGGTATATATATATACATATGCACACTTGGTATTTTTCCCAAAAAACTTAATTAAATGGTTTTATATTTTGAAATGCCATGTCAAATGCTTTCTATGTTCAATTATGCATTAGTATGGTTATATATATTGTTGCTTGACACTGTGGACGCTCAGGTAAGCTTCAAGTGAGTATATTGATGGTAGTGAGTATAATTGTGTTGAGAAGTATTTAGATCTTATTATCCTGCACCTCGATGTTATTGCTCCGCCCGAGGACAGGGCCTAGCCTTCACGTGATATTTCACCTCTCGCACCACACGCTCACCTTGGATCAAAGGCAGGTGCCAGCCTGTCGTACATACCACATTAGGTGGTCCTTACTCGTAGGTGACTTGCAATACTTCTCACAGCCTTCACGTGATCGTAGCTCTTGAGCGTATTTATTTACACCTAGCCTGTCTTACAGACCACATTAGGTGGTTCCGACTCGTGTGCAGGATTTGATTAATGAGCTATGGTCCCAGCCGTACAGGTCACTTTAGGTGACTCCGGCTGGCATACTATTTCATATTGGTTTATTCCACCTGGCTTACTTATTTCTTATTGAGATTTGACATGGTATATTTGCAGAATTGTTATTTCAAATATGGTTTTGAGATATAAACATGCACGCTAGTTTCTGGGAAGTATACAGGTTTTACGGCGATGGGTTATTACCTTTGATAATTGAAATGGTTTTTTAAAAGCTTTGTTTTTGCCCACTCACACTTTCTGATTTGCGCCCCTTTAGGTTTTAATTGCTGAAAGTTCGTATCGACGATGATTCTTGGCAAATCTCAGGATAGGTGGCTAGTTCTGAGGGTATAATTCTTATCCACTATACTGTACTTACTTATGCTCTAATGTCACGTGTGAAGTGGGTTCATTCCTGCTCACCAGCGCACTCTGGTATTTAGGCACTCTTCGGTTTAAATTTATTCACATTTTTCCACACCATCACACTTTATGGCTTCGTCACCTTTAAGGTATCAGCCAACACAACTCGATTCGGAGTCCTAGTGGGATTGAAAATATTAAAAGATAAATTATACTTATATATAAAAGTATAATATACAAATTATACTTAAATAAAACCCATGATTTGTCATTACTTATATTAAAGACATTTTACATAGAAAAAATTGGTGCATTTGTATTAAAATGTGGGTTTGTTTTACATACAAAAAGTTGATACATTTTACACAAAAGGGTGGTTGGTTTTATATAAAAAAAATGGATACATTTTGCATAAAAAAACAACGGGTACATTTTATATAAAAAAAACAATGGGTACATTTTAGATTAAAACAAATAAATAGGTCTTACATTAAAAAAGAGTACATTTTACATGAAAGAAAATGCTACTTACAAAAAAAAATGTACATTTTACATATAACAAAGTGGTACATTTTTAAAAGACGAATGGGTACATTATGAGAAAATTATGGGTACAAATAAAATGTTAAAAAAATATCAGTACAAATAAAAGTTTGCAAAATATGGACACAAAAAGAAATTAATATATGGGTACAAACTAAAACTGAAAATAATTTTGGTACAATTTAAAAAAAAAAAAGGTTGCAAATTAAAAATGGGTACAAACTAAAAATAAAAGTATATGATTCAAAATTTAGCCATTAATAAAATATATCAAATGTAACGTTTCTAACACTAAATGAATATATTTAGAAATAAAATTTAATTATTTTGACATGTAAAATATATTATTATTAAAATAATTAATGACGTTCATTAAAACCTAAGGACCTTAATAAAAAATTAAAAATGAATAAAGTTTTACTCAATGAAATTAAAAGAAAAAAAGAAAAAAAAAGAGGGATGTGAACCTAATTTCTCCATTAAATAAACACAAGTTAGTTGATAAGTAGAAAATTCAACAAATTGATATATGAAGGATCACCATATCACCAATATTGTTGCCATTTATATTGCTCCCCGATACTGCTAGTAAAGCTGGCGTCCAAGTAGTACATTCTTGGTGAATGGTCTTGAAACGAGATTTAATAACAAACCCGTGTCGTGGCCTGGTGTCTTAACACCAAGGAAGAAGAAACTATGTATTTCTTTAACTGTTTCTTTGTATACAACCGACTCTAACCAAATACAAAAGGAAAACATCTATTTATACTATTCTATTGAGACTTATCAGATACTCCACATTTGCACATGTTTTGCACATGTGAAGTGTTGACCTGGCATATTATTTGCTTATCCAATATGGTGGAAGCCAATGGATATTGAGTTGGTACAATTTGATGACACGATCCCAAAATACTTATAGAGATTGATTGTTGCCTGTAACACCATCCTCAAAAATCGCAATCCAAGCCTCACATAAAGCTTCATCTTCGACATCTTCAAAAACATTAGGGAGAAAGAAGGATATGAAAATTATACGGGAAGAAATTAATTTTGTGTAGATGAATGAATAGATAAATGAGTATATTTTGGATAATTTTTAAAGTGGATGTAACAACCCATCCCAATAAATTTTTACAGAGATTTAATTGAAGTTAGTTCGTTAATTCTTCGATTTTTGAGAAAAACGAAGTGAGGGATACTTTAGTCATTTTCCATTTTCTTGACCTTTTCGGTCAACTCTTGAGTTGTTTAGGTAGAGCATAATTCCACGAGCATGTAGGCACAAACGGATCTTAAATCAGTGTTAGAACGGAGAAGTTACAAGCCTCGAAGGTAGTGAGACCTTTTCGATGCCACCACCACCATCTTGAAGCTTTCACTCCCCTCTACAAAACCCACCGAAGAACCACCTTAACTACCATACATGGCGGTGCGAAGCCACAAAACCCGATGAAAACCAAGAGTGCTTCGACCGCCCTTTTCATTTTTTCGGTGAATCGGCATAGCGATGGCCAATGCCACCACTTGGAACTTGTAGCTCATCATCCCAGGAGTAAATCCCAACTAGACTTGACCCCGTTGGTAGGCGGAGAATCGACGCAAGGAAGCTTTAAGCACCCGTTGGCTTCATCGGCAAAATTGACCCTCTTCCATCCACTTTTGGACTTTGTGGAAGGTGTAAAACTTGTTCCTCTTGTTGAGATTTATCTTCCTGTAAATTTTGGCAGAATTTGGAGTTAGTTGAAAAAGTGGGTTTCAAATCACCGGAAACTACCATGCGCGGCCGCACGTGGGCCGATACCCCACCTGACCATCCTATGCTAATTTGATGCCTTGATTCCATAATTAACATTTGTTTAGTGAAATCTTGATGTTTTAATATAGTTTCGTAGTGGACTGCCTAGTTGGCCGCCACTTGGTAATTATATGAATCGACGATCAGATCGTTGCATCATCACCAAATTTTAATACGTAATAGTACGTAATATTTAAGGATGTTAGGAAGTGATGGATCAGAAATCTAACGAACAAATCTTCCCGGATGGGTTTTCTAAGTTTGTAAATCTAAACGTCTGCCGCCACTTAATTTTAGCAATTGGCGGAGATCCAACCGTTGGACCGTTCCAAAACTTTAGGATGTTGTTCTAGAAGCTTATTGAAACTTTTGGGAAGTTACGGATTAGAAATCCAAGGTGCAGATCATCTAGATTGAGTTACGTAGGGTTGTGGACCTTACCGTCGACCTTTCACTAACGGTTGACTTTTGGTCAATAGGTTAAAAATCATTCTAGAACGTCCTTGAGGATGTGTTTTATGTAAGTTACGTATTCTATCAATAAGAATTTTGAGACGTGATTTGATATTTGTTCTAGGCGATGATCGTTCGTGACGCCTTGATATTCATGCTATGGAGTTGTAGTGCGGACTTTAGGTAAGTGGGCCTTTTCCTTTTTATAGTATATATATACGATTGATAGTTTCCATTTATGCGTTTGAAGAAGAATTTCTTACGTACACCTGGATTAGACTAAAGTTTATAAGAATTAGCGAAATGGCAGAATTTATGAAATATGCTACATCCTACGGGATGCACATGTATGCTTATAATCTTTGATGCCATAATTATATCTACAGCTATGAATGTTAGTATGTTGACTAGAATTATTAAATTGTTATGGCATGCTTATAATTATGAATTATTAAATTGTTATGGCATGCTTATAATTATGTAGTCTGCTCATCATTGCTGCACCACGGTGTTAGTGCTCGCCCAGGACCAAGGTCAATCTTTCACGTGTATGTTCACCTTCATACCGTACGCTCGCCTTGGATCTAAGTAGGTGTTAGTCCTGTTGTACAGGTTGCATTAGGCAACTCCAACTGGTAGGTGACCACGAGTAGCGCCAATCTTCACGTGATTGTAGCATTATAGCGTATATTATGATTACACCCAATCCTATCATACATGTTGCATTAGGCAACTCCGATTCTTATGCTAGCATAGATTGATGACCATCGGTTCAGTCGTATAGGACGCATTAGGCGACTTCAACTTGTGTGCTAGTATCGGTTGTTAAGCACCTGATTTTACTTATATTACTGTTGAGATTTTATGATTTTGGATCTCCTGCCCTTAGTTACGAGATATTGTGTTGTGATGAATTCTTGAGACTTTGTAGGCTACGGTAAGTATTTTTATTCTATACGTAGTAAGTATATTTTGGAAACTATACTTGTTTTACGGCGAGGGGTTACAATGTTTTCAGAAAGATTTTTATAAAACTTTATTTTCAGGCTCACTCACCCTTGTTTTTCGCCCCTTCAGGTTCTAGTAGCAGAGCTTTCGTACCGACGAGGATCATTGAGAAATTATGGTGTAGACGATTATCTTCGATGGTATAATTCTCACCCTATTTTATTGTACTGTGCTTATGCTCTGACATCACGTGTGAAATGGGTTCATTCCCGCTCACATATGCACTCTTTTATTTAGGTACTTTTAGGTTTAAATTTATTCACATTTTCCACATCACTACACTTTATGGCTTCGTCACCCTCCAAGTGTCGGCCATCACAGGTTGATTTGGAGTCCAAGTGGACATCTCGGGTCGGGGTGTGTCAGTTTGGTATCAAAGCATAAGTTTGGGCAGTATTGCATTCATCACACGCGTGATGTAAGCATTCTCGATTCTTGAGCCTAAATGTTGAATTTTGCCACCTCGTCGACTACGAAAAACGTGTTAGGTTTTCCTAAGTTTTGGGCGGATTAGGCGATTTATTAACATTCGAGAAAATCGTTTTGGCGACCGCCCCAAGACTATAAACAACAAACCTCCATGCTAATGTAGACCTGCAACCAGGCTAATGTATCGATGGTGGTGTATCATTGGAGAATTACCAATCAATCCATCACTATTTTCCAGCCATCATTACCAAAACTTTTGAATAGGAAACCCCAATTAGTTTCGATTCTTTGGCAGTACATATTAGTATATCACATTTTGGAAATCCCAACGAAGTTTTTCTTTTCGTTGAATTTCCAGAAATGTTTCGTGTGACAATGTGGTGCTAAAGTGGTAGCAGTCAATGGAAGAACATCTTGGGACAATCAATTTTGGTCCCTGATAGCACTAATCTTTTCAAATACACTAGTGATCATTCCGGATCTTCAGGAGGAAGATCGACTTCCATTTAAGTTCATTCTAAAGTAGATTATTAACAATTCCTTTTTCCGGCCTTAGAACATTCCAACCATTACTAGCTTTCCGAATTTCTTTTGGTGAGGTACTCGTCATTTTGACAAGCGTAGGCACATGTGTATGAGTAGTTATACCTAAGGTCAGTAGAAATCCCCGAAGTAGTAAGTACTTTCCCTAGAATTAATGAAACCACCTCACAGGACCAATTCCTTACCAATCATCTGAAACCATCTACCCGAGCGGGCTCTAATCTATAATCAACCTACAGTGGCGCTACTAATTGATGATATTATCCAATATCTTGGAATTATCAACCAATATTCAGGCGGTATGATTTCTGATACCGGACGCATGCTAGTATCTGGGAGTGATACCCTTATGCCAGAACGTTGGTTTACAATTTCAGGGTAACGAACAATATCAAGATATCGTAATTGTGTTAATTAGTGGGGCGACTAATAGATTGATTAACAGTGACTACCTGATCCAAAGAAACTTAGGAGTAAGCTTTGTATTAGGACAGTAAACTCATAGTTGTTTTTACCTTATTACCTATATAGGTAAACATAACCTCTCCAACTAGCCACATTTTCGATCACTTCCACAGGTAGGCAGTAGAATTGAAGTGCAAATTAATTTTCCACTGTTAGGGTGAGTTGAGTATCGAGAAAACTGTGAAGACCTTTAGTTCGCGTAGTAGTGAAAGGAAGTAGTATAGTACGTTTCGAGAACGTATATCTTTGGCATCATTTCTCTAAATTTTGCCTGGATATCACCAAATGGTGAAGTGAAGTGTGCCATCAATCCACTTTCTCGTACTACACCAATTTTCCTTGTGTCTTTTTGAACAACTCCTACAATTGAGAGAACTTAGTTACGGAAGCTTACCGATTGGAAATTTATCCAACCAAACACCTTATCTAGAGAACCTCAAACCTATTCGTGAAGGCCAAAGGCTGAACCTTAGAGTCGTACCTAGATTTTTGCAACCCAATCGGGTAGCGATTAAAACTGTTAATACCCATACTTCGAATTGATGGTCTACCCGACCAACCTTTGAAACTCGAGTTTCTTTCATAGCTTGACGAATTCGTAGTAGTCGTACAGACGACTTTCTCACCTATCTCAGCAACGAGATTAAATTCTCTAAACACCGGCAATCAACTTTATACCAAATTCCACAAATGTTAGCTTTGTTTAAATGGGTACGTTTCTTGGGAGACATGCTCTCAGTGGACGATATTCTTTTCTTTTCCCAAAAAGGTTCTAGGGGAAGGAAATTGAAATTCTCACAAAGTGTTGTGAAATTCGAGATATCCTTGGTCGTGTTGATTTCATCGATAGTTTGTTAGCGACTTTTTTCGGCTATAGTATTTGTCCTCACTTAACGATCGAGGAAAGTTAGTTTAGTTGGGATGTTGAGTATGAGTAAAATTTCTGACAAACTGAATTGTTGTCTCACCTTACCTTTGTTTCACACTTTTTGATGACATTGATCATTTTGGAAATCCATGATGACGTGTTCTGTGGATGTTTCGACTGTGCTGAGGCAACACGAAGGAAAATTGCTTATATTTTCCAACGTTTAGAACTGTTTTAAATGAATCATCTTATTCATGACCTAGAGTCAACAGTATCACCTTCATTTGAAAACCGAATGACACTTCTTTGCAGGGAAACGTGTCCAAAATCCTTATCAACCTTAGACCTCTCAAATACATCTTCATTTGAAGGGAACTAAATTTTTTACAGCGATGATAGGAGAACCAAATCAACGTCTACGCTTACACTATTGTGTATCATCCTGGTTGTGCAAACGTAGTTACTATTTACCATTGCAAAAGATATATTTATAATGAACATTTCCAACTTTTCCTATCCCATTCCAGCTGGAGTTCACAAACATTGATTTGACATTATGTCCAAATTATCAAGAAATCATTCAGGTGGTATAATCACTTCCTGTATATGAATAGAGTTGGGAAAGATCATCATAAACTCCTGGTACAACGTATCTTGTACATGTGGAGATTATGATTATGTTTCAATGTTCATAGATCGACTTGACAAGTCAACTCACTTTCCATTGGTCCAGATGGACAATATTTTAGACCACTTGGTAAAATTCCTCATTCTTGAATTTTTCAGATTTTTTGATGTTTCGATCAACATCTACTTTGACTATGATTTCATATTCACCTTTTGTGTCGGAAGGCATTCTAGTCAACCTTGGGTACATATCTACATTATTGCACTTCGTACTAATTTTGAAGCAAATAGATCGTTTAGGTGAATCGCCCGAACATTTAGATTTTAATTGTGACTATTAATTCCTCAATCACCCAACAAATACTTTGATAATCCTTACCGTTGGTGATTGCATGTTCCAAAAGCTACCATTGTAGCGAGATGTCATGCATTAATTTCAATTACCTTGTATTCTAGATTTGATGGACTTATTTGACCCTCAAATTCTTGATTGTTGTTCTTGGCGTAGTTTTGCTAAACTTGAGGACTTGAGGGAAATTCAATATGAACCTGCTCACCATGGCGTTATGTACTGCATTGTTTGGTTATATAGTGTGTGTGTGTGTGTGTGAGTGTGTGTAACTACTATATCTCACCATGACACGTGTTTCATTTCCAAGTCTTGGGAAACCTTCTTGAAGGCCATGTGTATTAAGCTTTGTCACATACCAGATTTCATCATCAGACTAACAATTAGTCTAAAACGAGCTACTCATACCTTAGTGGACATGTTGCAGTTTGTTCGTCCTACAATTAGCAAGGTTGCAACATACAATTATCTTTATTTTAGTTGCATGTAACTATTGTTACAATTTCGGTTTTGGGTATGGCACCACTTGAGACGTAGTACAGAAATTCTATGCATAATACATAATTGACAGTTGGGTACTACAAACAGGTATTTGAATGATCGAGTTTGCGATATAGAAAATTTCATAATTTTGACGATGTTGTCGGAGAGGGTACTACGTGAGCGCGATCGAGGCGCTAATTAGACGAATTTTACGTACTTCCCAATGAGGGGCAAGATGGTCATATTGCACCCCTGGGAATTTGTTACTTGCTTTTTGAGACAACAATGACTTGTCGGTATTGTGGGTTGCAGACCGTAATATGGATAATTTATTCGTTGTGTTCATTAAGCAAGTAGAGAAGTAGGTTCTTTTACGTTAGCATTTTTTTAGTTATTTAGTTATTGTTTGGGCTTAACCCAAAGATACCACACACTCATCTTCGGAGTACGTGGCTCTACAACTGCGTAGGTGGAAAACTTTCTATTTTCAATGTTAATTTCAGTACAATTATTTAACTTTACATTATTATATATATGTATTTTGACGGGAGGTTATTATACATATATAAATATTTTCGAATATATGTTTTTATAAAAAGCATTATATTATAGTATTGTACTGAAGGAAGAAAAGTATGAGTTTGGGGGCATGAAAGAGGAATCACTGCACTCCGATCGCGACGAAATGACATTCTCTTTTATGCAATCACTCTAACTTGATATCTTCTTTACATAATTATTTTTCTGCTGTCTTTTCATTATTTTTGTATAACAAATTATTTCAAATTTCAAGGAAGAATTTTTTTTTAGGTGTGTAGATTGTAACAACCCGTCTCGATAATTTTTTACGGAGATTTAATTGAAGTTAGTTTGTTAATTCTCCGACTTTTGAGAAAAGCTAAGTGAGCGATACTTTAGTCATTTTCCATTTTCTCGACCTTTTCGGTCAACTCTTGAGTTGTTTAGGTAGAGCTTAATTCCACGAGCACGTAGGCGCAAACGAATCTTAAGTCCGAATTAGAACGGAGAAGTTACGAGCCTCGAAAGTAGTGACACCTTTTAGACATGTGGACTTACAATTAGTAGTAAGTTTCCAGAGCCTAATCTGCCAAAAGTAGCAGGTTTCCATTTAGGGAAACCTGACCCAAAAGCCTAGAAACCTACCCAATTAACCCCCGCGACCTCCCATTTTTCGATGCCAATTCCAACCAACTCCGGTAGTTTTTTCGACGCTACCACCATTATCTTGAAGCTCTCACTCCCCTTTACAAAACCCACCCAAGAACCACCTTTATTAACCACCGTACGTGGTGGTGCGAAGCCACAAAACCCGATGAAAACCAAAGGTGCTCCGGCCACCCTTTTCATTTTTCCGGTGATCGGCAAAGCGATGGTCGATGCCGTCACTTGGAACTTGTAGCTCATCATCCCAGGAGTAAATCCCGACCAGACTTGACCCCGTTGGACCACCGTAGGCGGCAAATCGACTCCGGAAGCTTTAGACACCCGTTGGCTTCATCGAAAAAATTGACCCTCTTCCGTCCACCTTTGGACTTTGTGGCAGGTATAAAACTTGTTCCTCTTATTGAGCTCTATGTTCTTGTAAAATTTGGTAGAATTTGGAGTTAGTCGAAGAAGTGGGTTTCCGGTCGCCAGAAACTACCACGCTCGGAGGCGCGTGGGCCGAGACCCCACCTGACCATCCTAGGATAATTTGATGCCTTGATTCCATAATTGACATCCGTTGAGTGAAATCTTGATGTTTTAATATAGTTTCATACTGGACCGCCTAGTTGGCCGCCACTTGGTTATTATGTGAATCGATGATTCGACCGTTGGATCCTCACCAAACTTTAATACATAGTAGTATGTAATACTTAAGGATGTTAGGAATGACAGATTGGGAATCTGACGTACGGATCTTCCCAGATGGGTTTTCTAAGTTTGTAAATCTAAACGTCGGCCGCCGCTTAATTTTAGCGATGAGCGGAGATCCGACTGTTGGATCATTCCGAAACCTTAGGATATTGTTCTAGAAGCTTGTTGAAACTCTTGGATAGTTATGGATTGGAAATTCGATGTGCGGATCTTCCAGATCGAGTTACGTAGAGTTGTGGACCCTACCATCGACCTTTGATCGACGATTGACTTTTGGTCAAAGGGTTACAAATCATTCTGGAACATCCTTAGGGATGTTTTTTTATGTAAGTTACGTATTCTATCGATAAGAATTTTGAGACATGATTTGATATTTGTTCTAGGCGACGATGGTTTGTGACCCCTCAATATTCGTGCTAGGGAGTTGTAGCGCGGACTTCAAGTGAGTGGGCCTTTTCCTTTTTATAGTATATGATTGATAGTTTCCATTTATGCGTTTAAAGAAGAATTTCTTACGTACGCTTAGATTAGACTAAAGTTTATAAGAATTAGCGAAATGACGGAATTTATGAAATATGCTACATCCTACGGGATGCACAGATATGCTTATAATCTTTGATGCCATAATTATATCTACGGCTATGAATGTTTGTATGTTGACTAGAATTAGTGAATTGTTATGGCATGCTTATAATTATGTAGTCTGCTCATCCTTGTTGCACCACGGTGTTAGTGCTCACCCAGGGCCAAGGCCAGTCTTTCACATGTATGTTCACTTCCGCACCGCACGCTCGCCTTGGATCTAAGTAGGTGCCAGTCCTGTCGTATAGGTTGCATTAAGCAACTCTAACTGGTAGGTGATCGCGAATAACGCCATTCTTCATGTGATTGTAACACTAGAGCGTATATTATGATTACACCCAATCCTGTCGTATATGTTGCATTAGGCAACTTTGACTCTTATGCTAGCATAGATTGATGAGCATCAGTTCAGTCATATTGGTCGCATTAGGCGACTTCGACTTATGTGCTAGCATAGGTTGTTGAGCACCTAATTTTACTTATACTACTATTGATATTTTGTGATTTTGGATCTCCTGCCCTTAGTTACGAGATATTGTGCTGTTATGAATTCTTTAGACTTTGTAGGCTACGGTAAGTATTTTTATTCTATATGTAGTAAGTATATTTTGGAAACTATATTTGTTTTATGGCAAGGGGTTATAATGTTTTCAGAAAGGTTTTTATAAAACTTTATTGTCAAGCCCACTCACCCTTGTTTTTCGCCCTTCCAAATTCTAGTAGCAGAGCTTTCATACCGACAAGGATTAATGGCAAATCTTGGTGTAGATGATTACCTTCGATTGTATAATTCTCACCCTATTTTACTGTACTATACTTATGCTCTAACATCACGTGTGAAATTGGTTCATTCCCGCTCACATGCACACTCTTGTATTTAGGCACTTTTAGGTTTAAATTTATTCACATTTTCCACATCACTACACTCTATGGCTTCATCACCCTCCAGGTGTCGGCCAACACAGCTCAATTCGGAGTCCAAGTGGACATCCTGGGTCGGGATGTGTCAGTGGATATGTTCTAAATAATTTGTTTTATTTCAAAAGAAAAAGAATTAAAAAAAATCAGATTTTAATCTGACCGTTGATCACCAGCTGTTCAAAAAACGGCTCACAAGCCTCCAAATGTCACTATTGGAATGTTGGGTCCCTTGCCACTTGGCGCCTAGCTGTCAGCCACTTGAGGCTTGTCCTCTGCCGTTTGTTTTTTAAAAAGCTAGGGCCCCAAAATTTTGGGTCAGCCAAATAGAAACTTAAATTTTGAGTTTTAATTTGGGTCAAAAGTCAAAATTTTTAGGTTTATGGCTCATATTGAATTGCATTTATTAAAGGGAAAACTAATGGAAACACCCAAAAAGGTTTCCTTTTAATCATCAGGACAAAAGTTTTCAAAAATGCCAATTATACCCTTCAAATATCTGTGCAAAAATGGCCCAGTATTCAGCAAAGTTCACGTGGTCTTCATCGAAGGATACATCCAAAAGAAGAAAAAGGAAGACTGATACTTTCAGATAGCATTTGAATGCAAACAATAAGGTGGCAAAGCATGCAGTAGCCAAGCCAACATAGATCCACATGGCCTTGATTAAAGCAAAAGGAAAGAAAGACAAGTCAGCCAGCTTTCAGAAACAGTGCTAACAGCTTCTAGAAACAGTGTACTGTCATTATTAAAAAAGGTTGTAAATAATTGAAAAGTTATTTTGTCGTTTAGGAATTAGGTTTTGTATATAAGGGAGCTTTTCCTCCCATGCAAACCACCTCAACATCTCAATATCTCAACGCCAGATACACATCATACTTCAATTCTCATACACTCAAGCATCTTCTTCCTTTGTAAACACTTCTCTTTGTAAACATTCTATATATCAATAAAAGTTCAAGTGTATAGATTCAAGCAATCTCCAAGTCTTAACTAAGTTTTTTTTTTCTTTCCTTAGTGTGTTTGTTTAATTAGACTTCTAATCCAAAACAGGAAAACACTATTGTAGTTATATTATTAACCTGTTAAACTGACGATCATACTTTGTTCGAGCACTTTGTTATAGTTGAATGTTTGCCATACAAATAACTGGACATTAACCAGGGTACCTCTGAGTTCTTCGTACCTCTGAGTTCAGTCGTTAAACGCCGTATACCTGCATTGTGAGTGGCCGTCATGTTGAAACATGTCGAGTTCCATGTGCAAGGTTTTATGTCTAGTTGTTATAATGGTCATCTTACTATTTAACCTGGATTGCTGTGCGAATTTGGTATCAGAGCCAAGTTTAGCATTTTAATAGTATAATTATAATAGTAAAGTACCTTGAGAACGGAAGTCATTGACACAACTGATATCACACTTGTTTATTTTATGAATAACATATATTATTGTCCTTGTAGACCTTGTCAACCACAACCACCAGATATTTATTGTCCTAGACACCCAACTATAACTAGCATAAAGAGAAGATTAGCATACATATCCAAAAGAATTAGCAGGACTTTGAAGAAGCAGAAGTTTTATCTTGGTTATCTTGAACATCCTTCATTTATTAATAAATATAATAACACAGAAGTGCATCATATAATTTTAGAAGCAAAAAGAGCAACAAATCAAGTTTTAGAGACCTTGAGAGAAGAAAGAGAGTTTCTAAGAAACCAGTTAGCAGTAACTTTAGAGAAAGGTAGATTGCAGTTTATGATAGATTATCTTAATTTAGAAATTAATGAACCACAAAAAAGAAAAATAACCTTAGACCAAAATAGTTTAGTTTGTTATTTTCCATTGAGAAAACAAAATCATATTTTGCGTAGTGAAGAAAATCCACAAGCCAATAGTATTGTAGATCTTATTATTAGCCAAGCAGAAAATATAAAATTAGAAAATAATAAGCATAATCATTTGTTAAACAATTTGTTAGAGCATTTCCAGAAAAATTCCATACAAACAATTAGACAAAATGTAGATTATATTACATCTCGGTTAGAAGACAATAACAAAAATATTCAAAGGTTTCCTAGCAAAAGAGAGATAAAAGAGCTTATTGACCTCATAGATAGTAAGCCTAAGCAAGTAGAACTCAGATCATTAGAAATAGTTGAGCAATTAAAATTAGGGAGTTTTAACAAAACACTGAGTGAACAAGTAGATAAGTTGCATAACAAAATAGATAGATTATTAGTTTAATGACCGATTCTAGAACTAGCAGAAAATATAGGCTAAATAGCCAAAATGGTCCCTGAGATTTGCATAACTCATCACTTTGGTCCCTAACATTTCAAATCAATCAAAGTGGTCCCTGAGATTGTCCACCATCCATCATTTTGGTCCTTCCGTTAAAAACTCCGTTAAGTGTCCCGGAGCTCTTGGCCGAAAGTTTGGGTAATTTTCAAAGCTTCGTAACTCAATCGTTTCTTAACCAAATTCGACCCATAATATATCAAAATGAAGATAGGAAAGTGTAGACTAAGATTATACCTATTTGGAAGCCCAATGGTTACCAGAGATAGCCGAAATATAGCCTCAAAGTTGACTGGTCCGAGGGAAAACTGGAAAACTCGCCGGAAACTGTGTAAATTTTAAACGTTCATAACTTCTTCAATACTAAACGAAAGCAAGTGATTCAAAAACTAACATCATACTTCTCGATGAGACAAAGAGAATGGTACCTTTTTCGACTGCTAACTAGCCGTTGTTTGGCCGAAAAATAACTCGAAAGTGGCCATAGCCAGCCACTTTCGAGCCATTTTCCGGCCAAACCACGATGAGTTAGCCATCTAAAAAGGTACCATTCTCTTTGTCTGATCGAGAATTATGATTTTTGTTTTTGAATCACTTGATTTTGTTGAGTATTGAAGAAGTTATGAACGTTTAAAGTTTACCCAGTTTCCGGCGAGTTTTTCAGTTTTCTCTCGGACCAATCAACTGTGAGGCTATTTTCCAGCTATCTTCGGCAACCATTGGGCTTCCAAATAGGTATAATCGTATTCTACACTTTCCTATATTCATTTTGGTATATTATGGGTCGAATTTGGTTAAGAAACGATTGAGTTACGAAGCTTTGAAAATTGCCCAAACTTCCGGCCAAGAGTTCCGAGACACTTAACGGAGTTTTTAACGGAAAGACCAAAATGATGGATGGTGAACAATCTCAGGGACCACTTTGATTGATTTGAAATGTTAGGGACCAAAGTGATGAGTTATGCAAATCTCAGGGACCATTTTGGCTATTTACCCGAAAATATATCCAAGCTTTGAAAGAAATTAGTAAGCTAGATAAAGAACTAGTAGGTTTAACAGATTTTTCTACACAAGTAGCTAGTAGTAATATTCCCATTAGGCAAAATAATTTAATTATTCAATTAGTTTTAAGTTTGGCTGAAAAATTAGATCAAGTTAAAGAATAAATAGCATAAATAAATCAAGTTTTACATAACGCATCTTCATCACTTACACAATCTTTGCTAGAAAAATTAGAAAATTTAACTTTAAGTGCAAATAATCACATTAGAAGACCTAAGATAAATCCTTTTGATAACAGAAAATAGAACTCTTTAGGATAAAAGGAAAAGTAATAGTTAGAGATGAAGATATTTACCCAAATGAAGAGGAAGCACAAGAATTTATTAGAAGAGGTTTTGAGAAAACACAGAAAAATAAATACAATTTGTATCAATTAGGTTTATTTGAAAATAGAAGTAAAATTGTAAGTAGCATCAATCAACATGAAGTTAGATGTATTGATAAAGATGTTACACTTAATTTACTTAGTAAGGAAACAGTTATGCATTTAAGAAAATCACATTTCAGTCAGATTCACATAGGAACAATATTAATTGGAATAGTAGGATTAACCAGAGCACAAGTAGGCACAAAAACTTTAGTATACATATATGATGATAGATGGGATAATCACCAACAAGCAGTAATAGCAAAAGCTGAAATAGACTTAAGTTCAAACTTGGCAGTCATAGGATGTATTCCTAATTATGTTATGACAATTAATGAATTTAGTAAATATATTAAAGTAAGCATAAGAACAAAAAATTATGATATGAAAGGAGAGTATAAAAATTTGTGTATTAGCTTAATATATATTGGTAAAGTTTCTAATAAATATAATCATAAGTTTAATTTAGAATTTCAAAATTTAGTTCAAACATTTGGTAGTAAGCATGTAAATATGATAGAAGCAAAACTCGTAGATAATAGCTTTTTAGAAGAAACTCAGTAGACATTACCTAACTTACAAATAGCAAAAAATAGACAACCAGATGGAGTACAAATATATGAAACTAGTACAGGTAAAGCAACAATTAGGTTTAGTAATTACAAGAAACTAGAAAATATAGAAGAGGATGAGAGTGAGATCGAAAATAAGAGTACTCATATGGCTTTTGATAATTTAGATATCAATTTAGTTGAGAAAAATTTTGATCATATTGTAGGTAAGCTTATAGAATATTTTGATCATTTAGATGAAGAACAATACTTAGAAAAATAAAAGACATATGATTTAGGACTACATAGAATTTAAGATGAAGAGATGAAAAAATTAATTTTAGAAATAGGAGTATAACATATTTTAGGATCAAAAGAATATAATAATTTATTAGAATTGAAAGTAGAATGTAATCCAGCAGAAGAAAGTATTACATCAGGAGCAGAAAATCCAGGATACACAGGTATATAACTGATCAACAATTTTTGAGACTAACAAATGAACAATATAAAGAACAAGCTATAGTATATTACATAGAATTCCATATTTGAGAGGATTAGAACAAATTAATATAGCAAGAAATATATTAAATTTAGATAATGTAAATCCACAAGATTGAGAAAGAACGATTGAGAGATGGGAGAAAGGTTACGTACATGCAACATTCATGTTAGATTTTAGTATTTCACAAAATATGTTAGATTATTTTGAACATACCTTAGATGGTTTAGTTTTTGATTATTTTCAGTCATGGAAAGTTCAAAATTCAGAACAACATCAGGTAGCTAAAACACATTTAATATTGATGGTTTTGTTTGTTTGATTAAACAAGAATTTTCATAATAGGTTAGATGGAAGAAGCAAACAAGAACATATAAGAGCAATTAGAAATTTAGAACAATTACAAATTTGTGATTTACAGTATATAGCTGAGTATACTACAGATTTCTTTAAATATTTAGGAAGAACATGTGGAATTAGTGATATTAATTTATTAGATACTTATATGACAAAAATAAAAGGACCAACAAGAGAAAAGATTTGGAATGAATGGCAAAAGCATCCAAAGAAAAATGATATTGCAATAGGACCTAGAATTCAACATGTATATGATATACTTAGACAAGAGTGTAGTCAAATAAAAGGTACGAGACAAATTAGGAAGCAATTTTATATGAGCTATAAAAATATAGATTTACCACAACAGTGTGGTTGTCATAAGAAAGATAAGCATAAGAAAATGTACAAAAAGAAATATAAGTCATACAAACCATACAAACAGCATAAGAATTTCAGTATAAGACCTTCAAGAACATATAGGAAGAGAAAATATATTTCGAAGCAATTTAAGAAAAGAAGTGGCAGACCTTGGATTAGAAAATATAAAGCACCAAAAGATAAGAGTAGTTGTAAATGTTATTCATGTGGAGAAGTTGGACACATTAGACCTAAATGTCCAAAATTAGGTAAACAGCCGAGAGAAAAAGTACATTTGATGGAGTTGTTTAAGTTAGAAAAAGATGAAGCTATTCAGTCAATATACAGTTTAGATGATTTAAGTGATAATGAGAGTATTTATAGTATAGAAAGTATAAATATGATAGATTCAGACTCGGAAGATTCAAGTAGTTAAAATAGTGATTTAGAAGAATATATGTGCACATTCATAGAAGAACATCATGAAGAAGAGTATAAATATATAAATTTAGGTTGGCTAGAAAAATGTCATAAGTGTAGCAAGTTAGTTGCAAATAAATATTATAATACATATTCAATATTGTGTGAAAAGTGTTATAGTAATATGTTATTATAAATTAATTCAGCAGAATCACAAGAAAATACTGAAATATTAGGAAATATTGTTTATAGTATAGAAAAGTCAAAAAATAGTTCTTTAATTACCATAAATTGTGAAATAGAAATAGCAAAAGAACACAAAATACAAACAACAGCTATGATAGATACAGAAAGTACAAAGAGTGTAATAAGAGAAGAGTTAGTACCAGAAAAATATAGACAAAAATTAGCAAAACCAATGAGAATAACACAGTTTGATGAGAGACCAGTTTATTTAACACATTGCATTAATAATGAGTATATTAAAGTAGAAAAACAACAATTTAATTTACCATTAACATTTGTTTCACCAGTAGGATCATACCCATTCATTTTAGGTTTAAATTTTTTGAAAAAATTGCAAGGTTTTTTATTTATGAATCCTAACATAACATTCTTCAAAAGAGGCATTACAATAACTGATCAAAGTAATACTGTAGAAGCATACAAAAGCATAAGTATAGAAGAGTCTAGTGGCCAAGATAGTTATTATTTAGAAAACTCAAAAGGAAATGATGAGCATAATAATATAGAAGAGTTTGATGAAGAAATATTTGAACATGAATATCTGATTTTAGAAGAAGAAAAACCCCATATAGGTCTATCTAACTGTAATAAACCAAAGAGTGTAGAAGAATTATTACAATTAACATAACAAACTAGGATTATTGGAGAAGACCCACAGTTACATTCACTAGTAGAAAACATGTTTGCGCGACGGAATCTTGCACGACGGAGAAAATTTCGTCGCGCAAAGTATGTTTGCGCGACCGAAAACACAAAACGTCGCGCAAACGACCTTTGCGCGACAACACTTTGCGCGACGAAGCTTCGCGTCTCGCAAAACAGCTTTGCGCAACGCAGAAGTTCATGCGTCGCGCAAAACAGCTTTGCGCGACGCCAACCTTCGTACGTCGCGCAAAGTTAACTTTGCGCGACAAAGACAGACGTCGCGCAAAAGTATTTTTTTTTTTTTTTGGGTTCTTGCATTGCCTTTTTCTTTTGTGGTATCCACATGTGTAAATGTTTTAAATTGATGATCGAATTAATTCATATAGGGTTAAAGAGTGTAGCTGTAAAAAATCATCAAAATAGGAGTTAAAATAACCGTTAAATCGTGATTTTTCGTTTATAACCATCGAAAAGTTTTGTCCCGTTACTTGATCTCTGAATGTATTTTTTTTGCTATTTTTGGCGTATGCGATCTCGAAGCATATACAAACAAGTTTGACGGTTGGATCTTTCAAACTAGTTTCGTACAATGCGTTTCCCATCAAAATCAATGGTATATGTATTTAAAATACATTTTCTTTTATTTATTTTGTACTTATAAGCAAAAGGGCAAAAAACGTAGGTACAAATGCGTCGCGCAAAGACGTTTTGCGCGACGCATAGTTACCAACGTCGTGCAAAGTCCTTTTTTTTTTTTTTTTTTTTTTTTTTTGGCCATTTTGCTTATCCTTTTTCTTTTGTGGTATCCACTGTGTCAATGTTTTAAATTGATGATCGAATTAGTTCATTGTATTCATATAGGACTAAAGAGTGTAGCTGTAAAAAATCATCAAAATCGAAGTTAAAATAACCGTTAAATCATGATTTTTCATTTATAACCGTCGAAAAATATTGTCCCGTTACTTGATCTCTGAATGTTTTTTTTTTGCTATTTTTGGCGTATGCGATCTCGAAGCATATACAAACAAGTTTGACGGTTGGATTGTTCAAACTAGTTTCGTACAATGTGTTTCCCATCAAAATCAATGGTATATGTATTTAAAGTACATTTTCATTTATTTATTTTGTACTTATAAGCAAAAGTTTGCGCGACGCAGAGGTACCTACGTCACGCAAAGTCAAATTTTTTTTTTTTTTTGCCCTTTTGCTTATCCTTTTTCTTTTGTGGTATCCACTGTGTCAATGTTTTAAATTGATGATCGAATTAGTTGATTATATTCATATAGGGTTAAATAGTGTAGCTGTAAAAAATCATCAAAATCGGAGTTAAAATAACCGTTAAATCGTGATTTTTCGTTTATAACCGTCGAAAAGTTTTGTCTCGTTACTTGATCTCTGAATTTTTGTTTTTTGCAATTTTTGGCGGATGCGATCTCGAAGCATATACAAACAAGTTTAACGGTTGGATCGTTCAAACTAGTTTCGTACAATGCGTTTCTCATCAAAACGATAAATTCACTAACACTTAGAATTTATTACTATTTTCATCAACTATAACATAAGATTTTGTGGTACCCACTTGTGTAAATATTTTAAATTGACGATCGAATCAGTTCGTGGTATTCATTTAGGGTCTATGAGTGTAGCTGTAAAAAATCATCAAAATCGGAGTTAATATAACCGTTAAAATCGTGATTTTTCGTTTATAACCGTCGAAAAGTTTTGTCTCGTTACTTGATCTCTGAATGTTTTTTTTTTACGATTTTTGGCGTATGCGATCTCGAAGCATATACAAACAAGTTTGACGGTTCGATCGTTCAAACTAGTTTCGTACAATGCGTTTCCCAACAAAACGATAGATTCACTAACACTTGGATTTTATTAATACTTTCATCAACTATAACATAAGATTTTGTGGTATCCACTTATGTAAATGTTTTAAATTGATGATTGAATTAGTTCATTGTATTCATATAGGTTTAAAGAGTGTAGCTGTAAAAAATCATCAAAATCAGAGTTAAAATAACCATTAAATCGTGATTTTTCGTTTATAGCCGTCAAAAAGGTTTGTCCCATTACATAATCTCTGAATGTTTGTTTTTTTGCGATTTTTGGCGTATGCGATCTCGAAGCATATAAAAACAAGTTTGACGGTTGGATCTTTGAAACTAGTTTCGTACAATGTGTTTCCCATCAAGTTCAATGGTATATATATTTACTAAGTAGATTTTAATTTATTTATTTTGTACTTATAACACTTAAGAAATTGAATGATATATATGTAAAAAAAATTATTGTGGGTTTTTGTTAGAAAAATATACTATTGTGGGGTTTATGTAAACAAAATTAAATTTGAAAGGAGTAAAGTCACATTTTCAGTAATTTTTATAATATTATTTAAAAAAAAATACTTTGCGCGACGTCTCAATGTGGTCATCGTGCAAAACCGTTTTGCGTGACGTCAAATTGTAGACCTACGTCGCGCCAGTTGTGAAAATTTTGGCGGTGCAATAGTGAAAAATAGGCGCTTTTGTTTTTCAATTTTCCATGTTTGTCAACCTTGAACCCGTAGACCTGCATCTCCTCTTTCTTCCCTCTCGCTCTTTCTCTCCCGTAGACCTGCATCTCCTTTTTCTTTCCCGTATACCTCTCTCTTCCCATAGTCCTGCATCTCATATTTCTGTCCCGTGGACCTCTATCTTCCCTCTCGCTCATCTCTCCCTCTCGTTCTAAAGGATGGGCAGCCACGCGAATCTCGAAGCCGAAGCAAATCAAGTCCCAAAATCAAGGTAAGGGTTTCTGATTTCGATGGGTTTTTGTTATTTAGGGTTTAGGGTCAAATTGCATGTTGATTTCTGAGTACTTTGTCGAAATCTCTAGATAAAATTGGATGTTGGTTCTGATTTGATAGGGTTTCGGATTTGTGAGGGGTTGAGGTTATGTGGGTTTAGAATTAGGATTATTTTATTGTGGATTTCAGGGTTTGTGAGGGTTTCTCTTCCATTTTTCATGTTCTGTGAAAATATGAAGAAGCTTAGGAGTTCTTTATGATTATCAAACAGGCCTGTGGTATTGTGTCTTTCAGTTTGCTTCGCACTGATGAAATAATAGCCTACTTCTGTTTCTCTTCTTCAATCAGTCTGACGTAGTTTTTCAATTTAGGGTTCAGTGCATTTCAATCTTTTTTACTGGAATATACATACATATACATGTCTAAATTTGTTCAATTTTTCTATACACAGGCTGGGTTAATTTGATTCTTGACCTATGATTGGATATTATATTACAATTGTGGGTTCTGTTTTTAGGGCTGGATGAAAAGAAACACCCATCAGAGCTTTCAACAACTTGAAGGTCAGTGATTTCTTCCTTCTCTCTAATTCTGTTTCTGCTATTTCAATTTGTAGGATTTAATTTAGGGTTTTAAGTTGGAAAATTTAATTAAACATTTTCAGTTGGAGAGCTTAGTGTATATAACAATTAGGTTTGTTAATTTTGATTGCAGGTCTACTAAATGTTTTATAACATGTAAACAGGGAGTACATACTTTGTATGCCATGGATAGGGAATGGATACGTAATTAGATCAATTGATGGGTGCCGCTGTTTTGGATATCTACATCCAGCAATATCTGGTATTTTGTGTTTTGTTGTAATGGATTGGGATTTCTACTAGAATCATTATTATTATTATATATTTAGGGGTTGGGTAAATTGATTTTAGAGATTTTATATGTGGTTTGGGTTCTGATTTTGTTTAGAGAGATGGTGCTTGATTGTGGTTTAAGTTTTTTTAGTATATTCCCTGCACATTGCAAAATTATGGTACTATTTGGGGGTTTTGGTGTTGAAAGCCTAGGCTTTAGGGTTTAGCGTTTAGCGTTTAGGGGAATGAAAAGAAGGGATGTCTGCGTTTCTGAACTCTTATGCAAATCTAATTTGAAATATGAAACACATTTCCTATGTTTCTCAAATCTCAGCAATAGGTTTTAGAATCCTGAAATCTAAGTAAAGGTACATCATTCCTATTTTCGTGTTTTTTAAATTCCTATCATCATGGCCACGATTAAACGTGAATATGCATGCCAACGTTGCATACTCAGTGATTAAAATGCGCTAATTTGGAACCATGAGATGCGCTAATTTGGAATCATGTGTTTGTATGTGCTAACAGGATTTTGATATACTTGTGGCCAACCTTAGAAAACAAAAATTATACATCCAAGTCAACGATTCTCTTGGATTCGCAGACTTAACTATTGGTACAGGAGAGGTAAAAGATCTAATCCTTTCAAATACTGAACTTGTTTTCATGATTGCAATGGTTGTAGCATACATGATTGGGATGCATGCATGTAATGTTTGTGTTTTCTGAACCAATCATGAACAACATCTCGGTTTGAGTCTTTTTGAATTATGAGTTGTAGAAAGAACGCACAACGGATATTTGAAAAAAAAAGAAAGATAAAGGAAGATCAAAAGGATAGAAACTATTAACATCACACCCGTAGGGTTCCTAGGAATCACTCCTAGGGTAAGGTTGCATCACACAAACCTAGAGAGAAGCAAAGCTCCAGCAATTCTATTAATCTTTAAACATGTACCCATAGAGTTACAAGGATGTAAATTATAAAGACTTAAACCTAAAATCCTTAAAGAAGAATTAAATAATTCTTGTAGAACAAGGAAACTAAAAGACTAATGCGCCTTCTGGAGCCGGCAGCCTGTGTTTTAAAACCCTAGACAGTAAAAGTAAAGCAACATTTGCCCACTTGACAGACTTAGGGCTGCCTTCACTTTTGCTCTTCATTTGCTTCTAGTATTTGTGTTTTATCGATATGAACCATCTTCTGGTATTTGTGTTTTATTGAAGGCGGAAGTGACGCAGCTGAGGGCCAAGGATGAGTAGATGAAGGCACAGCTGAGGGCCCAGGGCGAGGAGATGAAGACCTGTGTCGGGAGGGTGCAAGAACTTGTACAAGCCATACAGATGTCCGGCCTCCAAATCTCGCTACCAGCACCTCATCTTACTCCACCTTCGACCTTAAAGCCACCTTGCCATGCCGATACCCAATAGCCTGATGTATTAAACTTAGTTCACTTGTAGTTTTTTCTTTTTTGTTCGGACATCTTGTATGTACATTTTCATATATTTTATAATTAAATACTTTTGCTTGGTTAATTAATTATTCTTTAGAATTTAATTACAATATTTATCAAAAAAATGTAAAAAAAAAAAAAATTCACTAAAACAAAAAACATTATTTTTCACTAAAACAATAAAAATAATTTTTCATTAAATAAAAAAAAAGGGTTTGCGCGACGGATGTGCGTCGCGCAAAGTATCTTTGCACGACGTACGACACGCGTCGCGCAAAGTGACTTTGCACGACGTAGGTGTGCGTCGCGCAAAGTGACTTTGCGTGACGTAGGTGTGCGTCGCGCAAAGCCACTTTGCACGACGCATGTTATTTCTTCGTCGCGCAAACCCTACCGTCACTGCCTTGGCGCGACGGTTATCGCGCGACGAAGGTGCGTCGCGCAAACCCTTGCGCAACGATTTTTGACTTTGCGCGACGAATGTACGTACGTCGCGCAAAGTGTTTTTTTTACTAGTGATTGGAGTAAAAATAAAATAATAGCAAAATTAGATATAATTAATCCAGATTTAACCATAAAGACAGCTGATATACCTTGTAGTTTAATAGATAAAGAGTTGTTAAATTTAAAATTAGACCCTCTAAGTCTAGACATAGATCAGCAACATTTATTATGAGAAAACATTTAGAACTAAAGAGAGTTAAGGCTTGAATAGTTTATAATTACAAGAGATTAAATGATAATACATATGAAGATAGTTATAAGTTACCAAATAAGGATGAACTTATAAATAAAATTCAAGAGAGTAAATATTTTAGCAAATTTGATTGTAAATCAAGATTTTGGCAAATACAATTAGTAGAAGAATCAATTGAGTGGACATTTTTTACTTGTCCAAAAGGACATTTTGAGTGGCTTGCTATGTCATTTGGACTTAAAAATGCTTCATCAATCTTTCAAAGAAAGATGGACTAAATTTTCAAGAAATATGATAAATTTTGTAGCGTCTATGTAGATGATATTTTAATACATAGTAAAAATAGAAATGAACATAGAAAGCACCTAGAGATAGTTTTACAAGAATTTATCAATAACGGAATTGTGATTAACAAAAATAAAATAGCATTAAAAAAGTCAGATATAGAATTTTTAGGAATGTATATCAAGTCAGGTACAATACAATTACAAGATCATATAGCTAAAAAGGTATTAGAATTCCAGATAAGTTAGAAGACAAAAAACAGTTACAAGCATGAGGTTAGGCCATGAAAATTTAATTAGAGCCTTAGAACAAGAGTTTGATAGTTTTAATTTTAATTTCCATCAAAGCCAACATCATATTCATTCTCTTGAGCACAACCTTCAAGTCATTTCTAGAGACCATGAGTCATTACTTAGTAAGTTTACCAAAATGAACCAAGAACTCCAATCTCTTAGAATGTAGTAAAAGGCAAGTGACACCTTGAAAAGAGAATTGAAAATAGGTTTAGAAATTGATCAGCATAAGAATAAAGAAAAAGAGGTTATTGAACCCATAGAACAAGAGGTTAATGAGCTCATAGAAGAGATTAAGATTGAGCTCTTAGAAGAAGACATTGAAATGGAGTAACATCAAAATAATGAACAGCATCAGCATCTGAGTGACAAAGAAAAACAAGAAAGATATGAAAGTTTTCTTAGGAACATATCCTTAGACTTAATAATAGATGATATCTTATTAGAAGAAATTTCAAAAGCAAAATTAAGAATAATGTCACCAGATATGTAAAATGAGATCCTAAGCAAAGCATCACTGTCCATAAAAGAGTTACAATTACAATTACAATGTGCTTTGTATTAGTCCATCTTTGATCCAAAACCAGACATGGATATTATTACAAAGATGTATCCACCATGTCTTTGTGACAGTACAGAGAGTTGTATTTGTAAACCAGAGGTTAGCATAACTGTGGCTAGGATTAACATGAAAGATTATAGACCATGACATTTTAGTTATGAGCATCAGAAAAAGCATAATGTGGTAGAATTTACCCCATCCTTGCTATTAGAATTTGGCTATCTTGATAAAATATTCATTGATCATATTTCCCAACTAGAATGATTTCCTGAAAAGCTTATAAAAGTAGCAGAAGATTATCTAGAACAGTGGAAACAAATTTGCATAAGATTTTTAGTAGTCCTCCAGATTAGTATGAACATATGCATAAGGAGAATGCTAGGCATATAGTCATGATTAATGAAGAGTCCTTTAGAATATCATCTATCTCCCCACATAGGTGGACTCCTTCATACAAATATATTCTAAAATTTCAAGGGATCCAAATGTTAGCCTTAGATGAGTTTGAAGATTTTAGGTATGATATGTTACTAGTAGCAGAAGAAGAAGAAATGCATATTTACAGCAAGACAAAAATCAGTCATCATTCCTACTGGAAGCCTCAAATTTTCAAAGGAGAAACAGCATACATGTACTACAAGGTGAAAGAAGATAGAGAAAGAGATGCTGAGCTAGTAGAAGGCGATGAACAGTACTGGAACAATTTGACAGAAAAAGAGTTGCATAACATTGACAACATGATGGAAGCATGAAGAGCTGACAACAAATTAGCATAAGTTGAATAGCATCATGCAAAATAATGTATTTTGATCAGACATAAATGTCAACATCATTATGGACCCCGCTACAATAAAGAAATAATGGCATAAGAGTAAATAAAGAAAAGAGCTTGACCCATTATAGACATTTCATACACAAAATGTCATTTTAATTAAAAATGAATAATGTCAGGTCTTTTTTTTTATTAAAACTCCCTTTATTAAATTCAAACCAAAATATTTGAGTTTGGGTCTTGCCTTTGGAGCTGATCTAATTGCACCATAATATATTACTATATCCTCACTATTCTCTTGCAGTTGGGTACCCACGTAAAGTTTCCAATCAAATTCCAATTATACTTCCTTGAACTTTAAATTGATGATCATGCAACTTGTCATTGGGTCACAAAAGAGTTATGTTATAATATGACTAAACGAGGAAACAATAAAACCAAGGAGATAAGGCAATCAGTATATCATTCATGTATCATAAGGGTAACCACATTAGGTTATATCAGACTATGTGAGAGGGGACTAATATGCAGGTAATTTGAAGCTAGAAATTTATTTAAGATAATATATATACTAATTGTGTATGTTGGAAAAAATAGAATCTAAGTGCTACATTTAATTACCAAAAAAATAAAGAAAAGAAGAAATAACTCATGCAAGTAAAAATACAATTTAATGCATACTAATAAACAAAACATAATCCTAATGCACATGAAATTGGATTAGAAAAACCTGAAAACTACAGTTGAGTCAAGATTCTTTTTCCTTTTTACGCCCCACTACAATGCTTATGGTTGATCGGCTCTTGTCTCCAATAATACAATGACCACCTTCTTAGGGTAGTAACACCAAATCGTAAGGCTCCACAGAACCACAATTGTCTTGAACTCTCTCAAAGACTCACTATGACTCATATGAACTTGTATGACACTGTTAATTTAATTGTCTTATGACTCAATATTATGAGGTCTTATATAGATGTAAAAGTTACTCTTTAGAGTAGTTGTGTTTTTCCTTAAAGAGTCAATAGTTGCATCTCTTCAATAAAAACAAAGGTTGCACCCCTTCTCTTTAATTAAACAATCACAACCTTCATGAATAGTCACAACCCATCAATATATAATTTTCATTCACATAAAATTATTTAATCATTCTTAACTAAAATTTTCAACAATGTATTATTAAGGTGTAAGCGCCTGTGGCAATTTACCATGTGAATAACTTACTCTAGTGTCATAAAGAAAGTTGTTTCAATTCTAAAATCAATTGAGGATAGGTGGAGATGCCCAACACTATTGAAACTTTAATTATGAAGGGCTTCAAGGATGATACGCATCTATCTACACAAAGTGTGGATTTGCTCACTCACTCCTTGATATTGATCAATACTTTTGTAGGAGGATTTATTTTAAGGAATGAATATGTTATTTGGGATTCACCTTATCAGTTTGTTTCATACTAATTTGAATGACTTTTCATTCTGATTATATAATAATTTGTATGATCATGGTATATTATTTTCAAAGGGGGATATGTGGATTCCTTCATGGGGGATATGTGGATTCCTTCATGGGAGAATGTAAGTATTATCCAAAAGGAAATTAGATAAATTTTCAGTAATAATATACAACAAATTAGTAATTTGCGCAATATGTTTCTTTTTCCTTTTTTTTTATTGGATTTTGTCGCAAATGGTTCCTAAAAATTTGACTCAAGCAATAAAAATAGTCCCTGAGTTTCAAAATTGATCAATGTTGTTCCTGAGATTTAGTGTCGCGCATCAATATAATTATTTTATCTGAATTTCAAGTTGGGGCTCACGCGCGCGACACACACACATATATATATATACGCATCAGCAGTAGGTAAGATCGGGGTTAGGACAGGACGACACAAGCCAGCAAAGAATGAGATGGAGCAGCATATACAAGTTGAAGGATTTTGTGGCTATTAGCATTGGGAACACGCGCATATGTTTTTGTGACTCTTGTAGAGAGTGACAATGATCTTCTCGTATACGTATATATGACCAACTTGGTCTCCGTCCCCCAATCACCTAACCTCCTAACTCTAAAATACTCTTATTTGATGCTACAAATCCAATACAAAAAATATCTAGTTTCAACCTTATGATGTCATCTAGGCCTTCAATGTCCTCCTTCTCATTAATTATCGAAAACCATTCATGTGGTAATGTCGAGAATTCGTTTTACTTTTAATAATATTAATATGCCTGTCACCCAAACCCTAATCCAAACCAATGGGTTTCCTTCTCTGTGTCTTTTTTTTTTTAAAGAGCACAAAGCATTAACTCAGCTGGCGGAAGCGCGCATTCATTTCAAACTGTTTGTAACATATAAGAATAAGATCCTGAATTTCTTGGCTCTAATTAAATATAAAGATCCCACCCAGTGTAGGCTAGTGGCTAAGATATGTGTCTGTGATATCATTTCCTTTTACTCTTGGATCTAGAGAGAGAGAGAGAGAGAGAGATTGATGATATGATATCTATGGTTACTCGATCTATTCTTAAGCTAGATGGAATCTTAATTTTGGAATTCTGATGATATATATATGAGCATGTATATATTCTTGATTAAAAGTTTCTCTGGCAGTCTTACATTTTGACATCCATCAGGCCGTACTTATTCCTATTCTCATAGCTAGGGGTCGATATACCGTTATTGCTTGACATGTTTCAATATGCTGTTCTCTTTCCATGTCCTCCGATAATAGTCCATTGATGAATTAATTCTTTCAAGTACAAGAGTGGATGGGCAGACTTAGATATGTTTTCCTGCAAATCTTGCCTGCATATTCTCTTCGCTTCAATGTCAATGCATTTTCAGAAAGGACTAGAGAATGTGTACTTGATGATCTTTTTTCACTTCAATAACCCAAAACTTGATCTTAAAGTAGCCTTTTAATTCATGCCTGGCAATTCATGACCCAAACTGTAACAACTTATTCCGAGCTGAATCTGACAAATGGCTACTTATGATTTAAGCTAAGCTAAACATTGAAAATCTGAGTACTCTTGACTAACCAAAGCCCTAGCCTGTTTCGTCGCGAACTTGATACAAGATAGACCAACAAAATGCATTAGATAGATTGAGTGTTGCTATTTGGACGACACTTTTCTGATCACTTCTTTAACACAGGTGAATTTCACTTACATATGTGGGGTGTACTTAGGAGTGCAAGTTGGATAGGAAATTCCGACCCGAATCGCAAAAATTCCGTTTCTAGTCCGAACATTTTCGATTGTGAAAAATTCCAACAAATTTGGATGGCAATTAGAATGTACATATCTGATCTGAATTTCCGATTCGAACTTTCCTAAACTTAGTACAATTAGAATGTACATATCTGATCTGAATTTCAAGTCAACCCTTTAACGAGTCGGGCCATTATCAGGTCACAAGTTAAGAATCCGTTAAGTTAACCAGTATGACATGTAAATGCTTGTTTGGTAGGTCTAGACATTAAGGATGACAATTTTTTACTTGACCCATTAACCCGACACGAAACGATATAACCCGTTAACGATTCGGGTTGTTATCACTCTCCTGTTAAGAATCCGTTAAAATGATGGGTTTGGCATGGCATGATCAAATAAGATAACTGGTATCATACGAAACAAACATGAACATGACAAACACAACCCGTTTGTCAGGTCTAGTTTTAGATATGCTTTATTTCTTATTTTGTATGTTAATTCATACTATTATTAAGTTAAAAATGAAGGGTACTATTTTTATCTTGTCTATGATTTTATGTCATACACACATGTAACTGCCTGTAAACATACTTATATACTACTAATTAGAATCATACACAAATGCCTTGCAAAAATTCAGAAAAAAAGAATATATTGAATGGTAGACGGATAAAATTTTTAAAATTCAAAATCTTGCAAAATGCCGGAAATCTCAATTATGTTCCCGAAAATTCAATAAATTCTAATAATTTGGAACAAAAAATTGATTCCGGAACATTTTGGATTGGCATTGGAATAATTGTTTCTGATCCGACCGAAAATCATCATACATGTACTCCTATTGGTATTGGAATGCTTGTTTCTGTTATTTAACCTTTCATACACCATATTTTTTCGATCTAGTGATTCTAATAAGAAGCTGAAAACTGATGTGCACCTTAATAAATAATTGTTAATTTTGTATGTTCATTCACTTTCTTGTTTTTGTTTAATTGAGAATTTGCCCTTCGGCCAGTTTGAGATTTTTAGGTTTTTTTTTTTTTTTTTTTTTCTGTCTCTCCAAGACTCAAAGAACCAAAAGAAAACGTATCTAAAAATAGTATTAGTTAGTATGAAATATGGTTTCTAGTGAGTTATGGCAACCTGACGAGAACAATTTTATTTTTTTCATATCTTCGAATGGAGAGAAATTCCACAAAATCCAGGTCTCGTTGATTCGCTGACATGCATACTATTAATATCAAAATCACTAATTTAGGGTAAGAACTAGAAAATTAATTAGAAATCTATTCTACTGGTGGATCATTAACTTTAGTGGTAGTTGGGTTGGACATGATGGGGAAGCAAAACCCGACATGGAACTTGTCTGTACTGCTGTCTTATAGATGCCGCAGCAGCTGGCATATATTTTGTCTTTGACCATGATTTTATGCTTTGACTCATCCCAACACTTAATGCATGCATCCATGCAAATACATATTATGCGCCCTTTTAGTAAAAGCAAAAGCCATTATGCTTCATCTGATCTCTGTCTTCTTATAGCCATGATCATTGTATAATACTGTTTCTTTTCAACTCTACGTTCGTTTTCTATGCCACTATTCATTGTTTTTTTCTCTATAAATTAAAAGTAAACGAGTTGAGCTTTACAACTGGATCGGCCCTCTCCCTCTCCCTTTAAATTGGACATGATCTGATGTGCAGTTTCCAGAAGGTCTTGCTAATTTTTTCCAATGGTTGGAAGCCTTAAGAACTTCAAATGAAAACTTTGGAAGAAACTCTACCAACCTTATTGCATTTATTGTTGTAATAAAAGAAACCAACACTGTAACGGCTGGGGACATTATATATTGTTCTTTCTGTACACTTTGGGAATTTCTTGATATACATTCTTCTCTCCGGGAGCTATGTTCAAGTAGATATGGAAATCGAATTCTAGTGTTGGGCACAAATGCTCCTTAAAGTGAGCTGTCAGAATTTTGTTAGGGTTTCTTTCTCTCAACTGAACCTGAATTTAATTTGAATATACTAAAATTTGTTACCTTAAGGTGTAGAAAACTGGCCATAAATTTAAACAACCCATAGGCGAAAGGGTTATCATCAACGTTTTCGTACTCATCGTAAGGAGAGGAAAGAAAAGATAGAAGGTCGGCAACCATCACGAAGGGATCTGTCTGGGAAGGAGATAGTTATTATTATAAGGGGAAGGGGAGGGAAGGGAGAGGGTTTGAAACTACTATAATAATTTAAAGAAAGATGAGTCTCGAACCCGGAATATATAGATAGAAACCCAACATTTTATCTACTAGGATATTGGACCAACATAAGAACATGAAATCGGAAGGAGATGGTCGATAGTGCATTTGCTCTCTTTTCTAGTATATTTATTCTTATTTTGAACAATAAAATAAGCTTTAAAATCTAACTCTATAAAAAATAAATCATGTGACAAATTTTGGATAGAAGTATCACGGATAACGCAGTGATACCATACTACGCTATAATTGTAGAATTATCAGAGAGACGGGCCAAGGATCCACTTCCAACAACACCATCCATCAACCTTGGTATTAGTTGGAGTGGGGTTAGAATATTTAAATTATTTTTTTCTCAGAGATATATGGTCGACGTGAGATATTTCAACACGTCCTTCATGGGGGACCCAATTAGCGGATCACACGTGGGAGATCCACACATCGACAACCACGTGGAGCCAAGGAGACTCATCCTACACGCGGGGCCAAGGGGACCCACCCATCACGTGACAATATGGGCCCGCTCCCTGACTCTGATACCAAGTTGAAAAATAAAGGGTTTAAGATAAATTAGAATTCTGTACAATCTCACAATTCTCAAAATACTACTTCAATACTTTATTCTTCTCCATAAGGAGGTGTTTATAAGATTACAAAGGAGCAATACTAGGAAATAAATCAAAACAATCCTTTGTCTACAACACAAGGAAACCTAGATCAAATCAAATAATATCAAAATCCTAATTAAAACATACAAAATCACTAGTTAAATCATATCCCTAAAATACTTTCCATTTTATTTTCCAACACCCCCCCCTCAAACTCATGATATGAAATAATGAGTTTGCAAATAAGGAAATCTTCATTGATATGTTATAACTAACGCCATCCTTTTCGAAAGCTTGGCAAATCACAATACGTCAAGACAAACGCCTCTTTTCGAATGCCTAGTTGGAACTAGTGCCAATCTTTTCGAAAGCCAAACTAGAACAAACTTCTCATTTCAAAAGCCTAACGAACAAATCATAATCCTCGGAATTAACGCCTTTTTTTGGAAAGTCCAGTTGGAACAAACGCTAGTCTTTTCAAAAGCCCAACTGAAACTAACGCCTCTTTACGTAAGCCCCAACCACCAAATTTTTTTTTTCAATTTTTTTTCCTCCTTGTTTTTTTCTTCCTCAAACTCATAATCAAACTAAATTAAAATTAAAAAAAAAAACAAAACCCAAAAGCCTTCATGATAGGAAACATATCCTACCTTGACAAAACATTTTTTTTCTTCTTTTTCTCCAATGCAACCCTACTACAACTTTTTCTTTCTTTTGTTTTTTCCCTCTTCATGGCAGCAAGAATTTATCTTCTTCTAACAATCATAGACAAAATCTTCACCCTCATTTCATGGCTTGTGGGTTCACGAAGAAAATTAGCTTCGTACACCCACAGGAAAGTGCTCGCAGCAAAGTTCAACCAAGAATTGAACTCTAGTCTGATACTATGTAGAATTATCAGAGAGATCGGCTAAAGGCCCACTTCTAACAACATTGATATTGTTCCCAACTTGGTAATTACCACATACACTAGGGCTGGGCATAGGTTAGGCCGAGCCCAAATTTTTAGGGACCTGATCAAACCTGTTTTAAGAGAAAACAAGTTGGACCGGGCTGGGTATAACAAATCTGATTAATGGAACCGAACTTAACCCGGCCCATTCAATCACACAACAACAAACAACAAATCAAAGCAAACCCAGATGCACAACAACAATCAAACACCTTTGATCATGCACATTAAAAAAACCAACCAAACAATGATCAAAACATCGAAATTGAAAGGAACAACAATCAACACAGAAACAGCAAAAAAAAAAAAAAAAAAAAACCCAAAACTCGCAAGTATTAATCTTCAATTCTTGTATTCTAGAACCCATAACAAAATCTATGGGAAACTCACGGCAATCCTAATTTAAAACTCTAAATCCCTATATTAGAAATTCACATAAACAAAAAAGAAACCATAATTAACAAATTACATAAATTTTAGCAGGATGATGGCAGTATCCTAGATGACGGTGGTGGGTGGTGGTGATCGCGACGGTGGTGATGGGTGATGATGGTGAATTGGTGATGGTCTAGGACCTAGGTTCTTTGATGTTGTCGAGTAGGTGATTTAGGAGTGGGAGAGATTGAGAGAATTGTGGCGTGGAGCTAGTCACTACAACGGTAGTGCAGGGCCGGTCCAGAGATTTTTGAGGCCCGGGGCGACGTCAAAAAAAATGCCCTAACTTCATGTAAGAAAATTATTTATTTTCACACATAAGACATCGAAAAAATTATACTTAAAAAAACACTTCAAACTCAATAATTTAGAAACACAAAAAGACTAATTTATTTTGTATTGAGAGAGGAAAACAAAAAAACTTCGGGCTTTCAAGTAGATAGATGATGAGTTTTGTTTTCCATCTGAACTTTGAATGTGTTTTTGAATAAATCGTGAGATGTTTTTTTCTTATTTACTAACCTTGTCAATATGGGACTAAAAAATAATGATGTTTTCGAGTCTTTAATTGATATGTATTATTAATGAATGGGCACTAAATTAAACATTTTGATGACACGTCATATAATTTGCAAATTTAGTCTACGTATTATTCTTTGTTGAAGATTAAACTTGAATTAAAACAAATATATAAAAATAACAACCCACATAGCTACTAGATAGTAACTAAAAATAAATTAACAACCAAACAAAAATTTGTAAAAATTGAAAAAAAATAAACATGCACATAGCATTTCGAACTTAGGACCTCTTGTTAATTTTAAACAACAAAAATCATTGTTTCTAATTAAACTTCTTGATCATTTAACCAAATTTTATAAATTTATACTCTTATAAAAAGAAATTTGTAAAAAATGTAAAGTAAATAAGCACACATGGTGTTTTGAACCCAAGACCTCCTCATTATTTTCAAATGACAAACCACCACTTCTAGTTAAATTTCTATGTCTTTGAACCAAATTTTATAAATTTATACTCTTATAAAAACATATATAAATATACCACCCTAATAATTTTGGTGCCCCTAATTTTTTTGGGCCCTGGACGGTCGCACTGCCTGCACTGGGCCTGGGCCGGCCCTGCGGTAGTGGGTGACGACGGTGAATCGGTGATGGTCTCGGTGATGTCGTCAATTCGGTAAGCTTCAAACTTCTTCTCCTAATCAGCGAGGGCGTCGATCTCTTTATTTGTGGAGCCGTCGAGGGAGGCAATGATGTCCTCATCCTTCTTGGTCATCTTTGCCAGAGCCTTGGTGTCCTTGAGGCAAACATCATGTATGGACCGACGAAGAAGACAAAATTACGACGATGACAAATGGTGGTGGTCGGAGTTTAGAGGAGAAGATGGTGGTGGTCGGAGTTCGAAGAGAGATACCTGCTCAATTTGGGAATTTGAGAGAATGGAAAGTCTCGACTTGGGAATTTGAGAGCGGAGAGACAGAGAAAGTAGATATGTTTAGAAATGAACGGTGGAGATCCATATGAATGGTGGAAACGGTCTGGGCCGGAGGCATTTTTTTTCAAAGATAGAAGACTCGTCCCGCCCAGCCAATTATATGGATCTGACCCATCTCGCTTCGTTTTGAGTTTACAAAATTTGTACCCGCCTTGAAGTGGCTGGACCCACCCCGCGGGTCTAGACCCATTTGCCCACCCCTGACCTGCACAATTCGTTAGGTGTAGGGTTTTACCACATAAGGCCTCGGTATTAGTCGGAGTGAGGTTAGGATATTTAAACTATTCTTTTCTTAGAGATATGATCGATGTAGTATATTTCAACAATAATTTTTCATATTTGTGTTGTGTCATGTGAAATGGTTCTAAAAGTACACCAACATAGTATGTTACGACCCGTCCCTGATTTTATCTGATTTCAATCCTCTAAAGGCGAGAATGTTGAATTTGACCATTATGTTGTGGCATGTATGACTTATTCCCTTAGTATATCTCGTAGTACTTGTTGATACTAACATGTGACCACAAGAGGAACATAATTTGCAGTTCAAACGAAGTTTCTGGATGATTTTAAAGATCAAGGGTGTTTTAAAGAATTTTATGATGTTCCAAATGGTTCTTCTATTTTTTTTTTCTTATTGGGTTTTGGGTTCTGAACCTAAGGTGTAATGTCATTGTTCTATTAGTTATAGGTTTCTTTTTAGAGTTATACCACCTCGACATCATAGAAGCGCAATAAAGGGCAACTTGCCCCTATATTGAGCACTTTACTATTGCTACAATTCAATCAGGGTACCAGTGGAGGAGGTTGTACTAAGATAGCGACGACCTGAAACTTAGGAGCTCGATCAGAATCTAGACGATACTTGTGACGACCGCCTTTTCCTCAAGGGCAATGCACGAGTTGTTTAAGACTTCAGAGAAACAAATCATGCCTAAAAGCACATTTTAGTACAAGCCTGAAAAAAAAGGGACGAATCTTTACATCTAGAGTAGAGAAACATGAGTTTGGCAGAATATAATAGTATAACATCAGAGTTGCATAGTGAAAGTGTGGTAGGTGTCATTAACAAATATTTTGAGTTTTAAGGAGACTCACGATGAGGTGCACATCTTAGCTTACATTATTCACCCCGATAGCATGACGATGTACCATAGGATTTGCCTTTCTACCACTGGCCAAGAATATAAAAAGGGAGATCGCCAAGTATATGAGCAGATGCCTGATTTGTTAACAAGTCAAGGCTAAGACATAAACTATTAGGGTTGTCTAAACCATTTCATATACCAGTCTGGAAGTGGAAGGACATCACCATGGACTTCTTGTACAAGCAGGGACGGCCCTGAGAATTTGGGTGGTTGTTGGCCTTACACTCTTGGAGACTACAATGACATTTAGGTGGTTGTTGGCCGACTCAATTATACTCTTAACCGTTTGGTGGAACTCTTCGTTAGAAAATCGTTCGACTACATGGAGTGCCTACCACTATCATTTCCAATCGCTACTTAAGACTTACCTCAAACTTTGCAAGAACATTCCAAAAGCGCTGGATTCAACGTTAGTATGCAACATAGTTTATCATCCTAAAATGAGCTGACAGTCTGATAGAACCATCTAGACGCTTGAGGATACACTGAAGTTTTCAATCCAGAGACAGACGGGATGCACACCTTACATTGACGGTGTTCTCCCACAATAACAACAATCATTACAAGAACATCTAGCCTGTCACTTTTCGACTCAAAATATAAAGATGGTTAAGAGGAATCCAAAAGTGGCACAGGATCGGCCCAAGAATATTGCAGACACACATTCAATGGATCATGTTTACGAAATGAGAGACTGAGTTTCCTAAAGTTGTCATCGTGGAGAGGCGTTGTACAATCCAGAATAAGGGGAAATTTAAACCCGTTACATCAATCCATACCAATTTAAAGATCAAGCAGGAGTGGTTTCTTATTGATTCAATCTACCTTCAACCTACAGCATTTAGAAATCAATGAAGATTTAACCTACGACGAGGTACCGTACCCGTAGCAATTCTCGACTCCAATTAAAAAATTCGGAGGCACACACTATTTGGACTCGTGAAAGTCTCGGGGAGGAATTTCACAGTTGAAGATACTACTTTGGAAACAGAAGATCGTACGCGAGCTCAGTGTCAACTTTTGTCTTGGTGTACTTGCAAAGCGGAGAGAAAGAGTTATCTTATCTGTGTAGGAAATATTGGTGTTAAATTTCTATGTAAAATAAAACGAAAATATGAATAATAAATATAATTGTGATCAAGCATATGGGTTAGAAAAATCTGAAACTGGTCGAGGTAAATGTTCGACATTCTGTTCTTAAGATAAGTTTATGTTCTGTTACAGTGCTCATGGTTGATCGACATTTGTCTCCCAGGATACACTGACCACGCCTTTATAATAGTAGCACTCCAAATCACATGGCTTGACTAAACCTCAATCGCGTTGAAAACTATCTCATATGAATTCAATGAGATACTTTCTAATATCTAGTGCACTATATGTATTATTATTTATATGATGAAAAGTTATTTATGAATACAAAGGGATTAGCCTATTTATAGAAGTTCAAACGCCTCTTTATAAAGTACGTGACCATTCATGAAAAGTCAAAAGTTGTAACTCTTCATTTGAATTTCATGTTTGTAGAGACACATTTCCAACAAAATAAAAAACCACTTCTAATTTTCATTTAGTTAATAAATTTAGTGGTATTCCTCTTCACTTGTAAGTGAGAGGTTTAGGTTCGATTCTCGCTAAAGGTGAATTTGAACTACATTATTGCTAGCCCTTTATGAGGCTAAGCCACCCCCTCTTCCTTAGTGTAGATAATAAAAAATTATAATAATATTAATTTTTTAGTAAAGTTTAAAGTTAGTCATTTTTCTTAAAATAATAAAAGACCCATTAACCTTTCTTCCCCATCGTCATACAAATTTTTGCTCCCGATCTTATACATATATGATCTTACTCTTTGTTTGACCTCTAACAATATTGAGCTAAATACACAATTAAAAGAGCACTGCAGAGCAGTGATGTACATTAAGCACACAATGATATGGGTTAGCCAAGTGCTCGACGGAATGTCTCATCGAAAACATTGGAAAAAATTTTCGTCACTACGCACAGTATTGTTGCATGCAACAAAGATAATCCTACATCCACCACTACTCAGTTGTGGTCCCAGTGAAGTTAACTTTCTAGCTTCGCCCCTGCCTCCCTCTTCTTTTCTCTTCCAGCCACCTTCCCCACCCATCCTCATCAACATTCAAAAACTAAAACCAAAGGGAGAGATAATTTCCAAATACAATATGAACTCGATTTTTTGAAAGTTTTTATTAGATTAATCGAAGCGGAGTGGATGAGGCATGTGGGAGTAGTTGTTGCAAAGGGGGCGTTGAAGGCGTGGGGATGGTGATGGTTGTGGAGCCAAAAATAATCAAGAAAAATATGGAGGTGACATGTGGATTTTTGGGTGAAAAGGACAAGATTACCCTTTAGGCACATCGGGATTTCTACGCGCAACCAGTGGGCAATCATCCCTCAATCAAGTCAAAAGTGCCCAAAATAGGTATTTGTTCAAAACCTATTTCATCCATCATCATCAAATATTCTCCACAAGGTAAACCCCAAATCATTCATTTCTAATTATATTAATCAACTAAGTAATTGATTTATTACCTAATTACTTTATTAATTAGCTAAAAATCATGAATCTCGCCCAAAAAACCATCCAAGTGGTCGGTCCTCCTCCTCCCAAAGGGGCCGGCCACACCCCTAGAAATACCACTCCATTTTCTCCAAAAAAAAAAACAAGTTGAATCCTCTTGCAAAATTCTCTAAATTCTCCAAACACTTTTCTCTCAAAATTCTAACTTTGGCATTGGAGGTTATTCGGCCAAAGCCACACTCCCTTATTCTTCGTGGGCGCATGAGGCTTTTGGCCTTGACCTAAGGTGTTAATTGTTTTGTAGGTGCAATTTTGTACAAGAAGAAGAAAGCGGAAATTTGCATCCACAAATTGGTGCTTTCATTGAGAGTTTGACTCACACGCTCGAAGAAGACTCTCGCATTCAAAGTTTCTCATTTCTTGTTCATTTGTAGATTTTTCGTACGTACTTATTCTTAGAGTTTTTTTTATAAAATTCTTTGAATAAATGTAAAAGAAAAGTGCAATGACTAGAAATTCAAAAACCACAACGAACGAAACTTCCTACGTTCAAAGATCTGGATCGAATGATGGAGGACGAGACGTAGCCCCACCATGACGATCCACAAGGCTCAATACGATGGCAAGATGAGCAACTTTGCCATTAAGGAGCACCACCACCATGGCAGCCATAGGGACTACCGTGGCAGTAGGGAGTGGGCCAGCTCCATGACAGCAAGCCCACGGTGGGCAGGGGGCAGCGAGGCAACCATCAACCGAGGCCCACGCTACTTTCCAGTAGCGCAGGCCCAAGCCTCGTTTACTTGGTGCACAGCCTGTTGGAAATGTACCCTAAAACCAATCATATGATGATACTTTACGGACATTTCACATGTTAAACTAATCTAGTTTAATATCAAGGGCAAAGATTATTGTTTTAGGTCGTCTCATATAAATGTTATATGCTTAAACGATAAGTCCAAGGAATATGTAATTAGGAGAATGTGATTTAAACAAGTTAGATTCATGAGACCATTCTCTTTCGTATACATATCCTAAACGTTCCTGATCATAGGATTGCCAATTGGGCATTGACAGTCCGTTAAGATCAGTACGTGCTATGTCTTCTCTCAGGGAGAGTGACAGGTCTCGAGTCATTGGCGTGATTGACACCAAGACAAGCATGTAGGTGCTTAATAGCGAATGAGTCCACTGAACACGATCAACGAGGAGTTCTCATACTCATGTCACATGAGAACTCAAGGTTGGGATAATGCAAAGTAGTCCTTTGACTTGAGGCATCATAGTTGTCTTGTGGTTAGGTCCTTGATCTTTGACTATGTCAAAGTCACCCCGTCAGAGGGTGTCCACGACATAGTTGGTGTTAAGCCACTTAGCCATGGAGGCAATTAAATGCGCAACAAGGGATCTCTAACCTTCAAACTGTTTGAGGGAGAATACTCTATGATATGATTAAGAATCTCTGGCCAGAGTATGAATGAGATTTAGGAAGTCATTCCAAATCACATTCAAGGTAATCATATAAGTAAATGAATCACATTGGATAGTCGACATGAATAAACTATCAAACCAAATAATGTGGTCAAGAGTATTGTATTAGAGAAAGACCGTATTGCATTGTAATCCTAAACTGAATAGGTTCTCCACCTCTTCTGATTAGCTTGGGTAACCATGACATACTGCTAGGTGTCACTCATGGTTTGTGGAAGCCGTAAACGTGTATAAACACTAAAGGGAGAATTGAAAGTAAGTTTCAATTCACAATCGATTTGAAAGTGTTATAATCGCCCACTGCCTCGCTAAAAGGAACCTAATGGATCGTACACCGTGTAAGGTAGAGATTGAAGAAACAATGGAGATGAGTAAGAATAATTAAATGGTTTAATTATTTATGGCAAGGATTAATTAATATGTTAATTAATCAAACGTATAAAGTTCGTTAAAAGACCACGGGTTAGTTTTGGGCCTCAAAGCCCAATGGGCTTCGAACGTCAAGCCCATTGACTTAAGTTGTATGACAACTTAATGACAAATAATTCACAAAGGCCTTAAAAGCCCAATGAAACCCTATGGCCGGCCATTTAGAGGAAGGGTAGTGAACTTGCTTTAATTACAAGTTTGCCACTCCAATGAATAAAGGTATACATATGACTTTATTGCCAAAATTCATTAAGGGTTTCTTTTAAAGAATTGGAGAGAACATATCTCTCTCTTTTCTCTCTAAGAGGCCGGCCCCCTTGGAGGGATTAGCTAGTAATCTTTCTCCTCCAAGGTCACTCATCTCTTCTTCACATCTTACCTTGGTGTGGAGACTTAGAGGTTCTCTATTTTGAGAACTTGGAGAAACATATTCTTCCATCCAAATCCATGGATCTAAGAAGCAAGGAATGAAGGCCCTCTCCTTGGGTGATTAGCCTTTGCTTATGCAAAGAGGAATCTACAAAGGTATAAATTTCTCAACTCACTTTGATTTGAGTTGAGTCTTGGTTCACCAATCTACTAGGCTTTGAATTTCATGGTTAATGTTTTGTTTTTAAGTGCATACAAGCATGATTCCGCCTTTAATTGTTAATTGCATGCTAATAGATGTTGCTTAAATGAACATGTTTTTCACAAAATTTCCTTCAAGTGGTATCAGAGCCTAGGTCTAGTAGTTGGTGAATCCTTTTGGGTTTTGTAGTTCATAGTCTTTGATTTGAATGTTGTAATTGTTACAAGATTTATTCTTGCTTCTTTGAATGTAAATTTTGTTAGAAAATTTGCCATCTCAAATGTTGTAGATGTAGTTCATATGAGCATGAATTTTGGAGCTAAATTTTGGTGCCATGTTTTTGGGGATTTTCGGCCAAATCCAAAGGGTGGATTTTTGGGTTCTTGTTTGACTTGTTAAAAGTGTTTTAAAGTAACATTTGGAACCCCTATGTACCCTAGTATGGTTATATATTATTTCCCTTAAGTTTGAGTGGTTTTGGGATGCCTTTGGATGAAAAAATGTTCATGAAGCTATTATGGGTTTTTCATGAATGTTCTTCATTGTTCTTGATATTTTAGCCAAGAACAAAAAGTTTGGTGTTTTGATTCAAAGTTTTGGTTAATTTCATAAAGTCTTTGTTTTGTGTTGGTTGGTGTGAAATTTCTATCATCAAAACATTTATTGAAATTTTTGAAAGGTGATAGAAATGGTGATGGGTGTGTAAGAAGTACTTCTCTTACACACACACCACTTGCATGGCTTTATTCACACCAACCTATTTCCACTTGCATGGCTTTATGACTTAGTTGAAAAATTTTCAAAATTTTTGTGGGTTCACACCTCTCCAAAACCGGCCACCCTACAATTGGGGTGTTTTTGGGGCTTTTATGCAATTACATAAAGTTTTGGTACTTTTGTGTATTTTGTAGTTTGACCCAAAAGTTTACGTATTTACATAAAGGCCCAAAATCATTAAAGGACAAATTGTTTTGTTCCTTTAATGAAGTTTTTCAATTTGTTGAAATTTTTTTGTTCTAGTTGTGATTACATGAAGTAGTGGACTTTTGTGTTTTTACAAAATGAGCTTAAAAGTTTAAGTTTTGCAACGTAGCCCAAAAAGTTGAGGTTATTGCATTTTGGCCCAAATTAGGTTGAGAACAAAATGGTTTTGTCTCTTTAAATGAGAATTGGATTTTCATTTCATTTAGCTCCATTTAAATCAATTCTATGGATACAAAAACCAAATGAAAATGTTGCATTCAAGTTTAATTAGTTAAAGCGTTAATTAATTAAAGAAAGGGTGATTATGAACCTAAGCCTATTATAATTGAGCTATGTGAAAGACCGTCTCAAATTTGTTTGAACCATGGGAATGTGTAGATTATATTTTGGTTGTAATTTGATATGATCAAATGTTGTAAAAGAGCATAAGCTCTTCTTTACTTTAAAGTAATTTGTATTATTCAAATGTTGTAAAGAGCATAAGCTCTCTTTTACTTTGAAGTACTCCTTTCTTGTTTTATATGATATGCATGAAAATGGAGTAGCGGGTCCAACGCCCAATAAGACAACACGTCTTAATGTGATTAAACGCGTAACTAAAATCAATCACCATCCCTAGACCAAGATTCAACACTAGGCTCGTGTTGGATCGAATCAAAGGTTCATAATCATCCTAAGGCCCTAAGGCAACTATATAGTCCATCAATGAATGCAAACCTTATGTTAGTAGTACCATATACTCTTACTTTAAAAATCGTTTTACAAAGCATAGTGGGAGTATCATGTACAACTAAATCAATCACATGGACCAATAGCTGTAATAGGACCAAATTGTTTTAATAAGATTAAAATGTATGTTTATTATATGATGAGACCTAAAACCCTCAACCAAACCATTATTAAGTTGATAAGCGTGAGAGTGCTTTGAACACTCTTTCGTGGCCTTCCACCGTGGTAGGCTCGATCGTTTGTGACTCGTACACCAGCTTCACCCTATCATGGGGGAGTACAAAGTGCGTGCTTACACTCAGGAAGAGTTCTATATGCATACATGATGTTGTGAAGGTAGGCAACGAGAATAGCCAACATCATATCATTGTGAGGTTGTTCTTGAACCCCTACCCGAATTTGCCTGGTGGGAATGACTTAACTAAGTGTAATGGAGCCAACATCATATCATTGTGAGGCTACATTCTCTAGAGGCCAAATAAGATGGGTACTTGCAAGAGATGCAAATGAGTAAGCGTACTCTCTCATTATTATTAATGCTAGCCAACATCATATCATTGTGAGGTGGGCTTGGTAATAGTGAGCCTCCCATTCCCTACTAAGAGTTTCCTCCAAAACTCTCGAATTCCAATGAGGGATATGGAATTTGCCAAAAATAGTGGGTGGTGCTATTTGATTTAAAGACCCGGATCAAATGGCTTAAAATCAATCAATTTATATTCGTTATGTATTTGTTTACCAATATATTTGCAAACGCTATCCAAAACTTGACAAAGAAAAGCCGAATGCTTTAGTTTCCGGACTTGGTACTACAATCCCAAAGATTGTCTTAAATGGATTGTTTATGTACCTAAGTAGTCTCACCCTCACAATCTTCCTATTGATAATGTATCATTGGAAGAACATGTTAGATAAGTCTATCATAAAGAGGACAACACTTCTAATGTCATAATTCTTCAATTACAAATCGTTGTATGAAGAAATAAGAGTTGCTTTGAACAACCCTTAGTTAATGCAAACACTGGTGCTTGTTTCTTTGTTAAATGAACAAAGAACTTAAGAAGAAAGCACAAGAGCATGGACACTTTATGTGCCATGATTCTTCACTTATAAATTGTTGTATGAAGAAATGAGAGTTGCCTTGAACAACTCTTGAAAGTTTGTAATTATGTTTAGAACATAATGGTTGGTTGACAAAAATAGTCCATCAACATGGACTTATGATGATTTTGAATTATTGAGTGTTGAAGTGTTAAAACCACTTCACGAGACGGAAACTAGGCAAGGACTTCACTTTAGTGTCCCTATCCAAATGGTTCACTAAGTTTATTGTAAACTGTATAGTGAACAATAACCACATACTCTCCAAATCGTTGGATGTGTATAACACAATTGAAATAAGTTTCAAGAGAGATAGTGGGAGTTTAGGGACCATGACTATTGTAGTCAAAGGAGAAGTCAAATGAAGAAGGCGAGATAACTCCAAGGGAACAAACTTTCTTTATGAAAGGATGGACATTGGAAGGGGTATTTGCAAGAAATGTCTTGCAAGTGTCAAGAACACACCTTTCGAAGGTGTTGTAAATTGCTCTTGAAAAGTTCAAAACAGTTGGTTCTTCTACTTGAATGCTTGATTTCGTATTAGTAACTATGTTTTACAATCGTTGTAAAAGTGTGGCTAATAAGAAGTAGAAGATTAATGAGAGAAGAGAAAGTACTTCACATTCGGAACGTGAATTAAATGTAGATCTCTGCGAAAGCAGATAGTACTTACTTCCTCATATGAACTACCAAAGAAATTGGAAAACCAAAGATTGTCTTTACATTCCAATTTTAAGGAACTTAATTCCGTCACTATAGTAGAGATGGATGAATGTTTTGTTTGACAAAACATTGTTCTTTATTAATGAATGATTAGATTATTGTAATCTAATTAATTATCTCTATAGTAGAGATGATATGGTAGTGTTAACTGTTTAGAATATAACGATACTTAAAACCCAAAAGGTTGCAAGGTAGTGACTAATCCCAACTGAGTTGTGATACCTCTAAAAACATATATTACGAGTTGGTCATAGATGGATGCTTAGGATCGTTAGATCTGGATCCAATGCCTTCTTGTTAAAATTGTATAAAGGCAAAATGTTTGAATCTTTATTCTTTTGGAAAGGAAGAAAGAATCACAAAGTTGTTGAGGTTAATTCACTTAGATGTTAGTGGCACTTGTCCACAACATAATACTACTCATGTTGTATGACATTCACCGAAGATCACTCTCGGTTGGACTATAGTTTATTTTGAATAAACACAAGTCCGAATACTTTGGAAAAGGTTTCAAAGAATTCAAGAAATGTAAGTTGATGAGTAAGATGTCTAAAGTATTTACCTCCTTAGATTTGATCCAAGGAAAGGTAACACTTTAGAATAGTTTCCTTGAAAGATATCAACGAAAGAAGCATCATTAGATAATGGATTTCTCCATTAGGAGAAAAACGAACTTGAATATGATTTAGTTCGTTGGATATTATCAATTACCCATATATAGGATATATACTTCTAAAACAATATGATTGTCAATTAGAAGATCTTCCAAAAATTTTCATGACTCCATAGGATGTAGTTGGAAAGAAAGACAAATCTTAATCATGTTAAGATTAGGGGTTGTGTGCTAATAAGCAATATTTGTTTAAAAATTATCTTGTGGGTATCCATAAATTAACATTTGGATATCACTTCTATAAACCAACTAACAAATGTTGTTTGTTGGGTAGTTCATTGTAATCCTACACTAGGATTTGCCTAAGATAGAGCAAATGAACGAGGGATAGAACTCAAAGAATGGGTTCTTTGAGAAACAAGATAGTGATCAAACAAACATAACAACCTAGTTCCTATACCACAAGCTCCAAGGTAGTCGAGAAGGATTTATAAACCGTCTCAGTTGAATGGTTTGATCTTTATGACTATGTCATAGAGTTGCACCTCTTAATTCGAAAAAAATAAGAATGAAAAATCCTTATGACTACATTGAGTGTATATACGACATATACTCAAGGAAATGGTAAAGTACCATTGGACCCGAAATAATGAAACCTTCATAGCTAATTGGTAGCTTAAGGTGACTACAATCAAAGATATTGGTTGACTTGGAAGAAACCATCTTTGACGTAGTCTTAGTTTCAATTAATTTGAAGATTACTAACTACAACTAAATGGTGATTCAATGTTTGGACATTATATGGGTTTCCGAAACCATTATTAAGATAGTCTTGATAATATATGTCTAAAACTATGAGTCACAAGACATGTAAGTTGTAGAGATCCATCCATCATGGATCTTAGCAAGCTAGTGGGAGCTATAAGCATCTTATGAGGGAAAGATCAAATTGTTTGATTTCTCATATAGATGTAAATGAATCTTTTGTTTACTAGGTTTACAAAAGATTAGTGGGAGTTAATCATATTCCTAAAATTGTATATATATATATATATATATATATATATGATATATTAATTTTGGAAATGAAAAGAATACTTCTTCGTTAAAGTTATGACTTTAAACATTCTATAACGATAGAATGTATATGGGAGACATAGTCTATAAACATGGGATGGAAATCTATAATGATAGATTTCAGGATATAATTGGATTATATCAAAGCCCTAATGATAGACAAGAGATGCTAGGAAGTTTCTCATATGATGACAAACTTCAAATCAAAAGGACAACTCTAGTGAGACTAGGAAGTTGTTCTTCTCAAAGGGAACTTACCCTTTTGACTCCTAAAGAAACATAATGCATAAATAGAATCCTTTATGCATACGCAGAAAGGTGATTTACGTATTTCATATTGTATGAAAAACGTTGATATGAGTTGTACCAAGATCGGTACAAGACGATATCAGTGCAAGCCCAGGATCAGAACCATGGCAACTGTCAAGTGAATCCTTAAGTATTTAAGAAATACTAAAGGATAGATTCCTTAAAGAATGAGGAAGAATTAGAGTAACGTAAAGGAAGCGTAAATGTATTAGATTATGAATCTAATCCACCATTGAATGTTTCTTCATTATGAATGAAGAGATAATCAGATATCTCTTTATTATGACTAAAGAGATATTTGGATGGAAACATTAAAAGTAATGACTTTAGTGTGTTCCATTATGAATGCAAAATATATTGCCATATAGAAGCTTACAACAATGTTGTTTGGATGGGAAAGTTCATTTATGAACTCTCTATTCGATTCCAACCAGAAAGTGTCTCTAGTGTACTGACACTACGACACTAATGGGGCGATAGCTCAAGCCAGGGAATCAAGGTCGAATCAAGGTCTCATCAAGATCCGAACTCAAATGAGAGACTGAACCACATGATTGAGAATCATGTATAATGGTGACGTCGTTATTCTCAAGGTTGCTTCTATGGATAACATATAGATATCCATTGTCTAGGCCTACAACTCAGCCATTTTTGAAATGACTACAGAAGAGGTATCATCACTGATGACCAAGCTGAGTGGCTCTATGATAGGAGCATATTTATGCGACTTAGTTAGCTTGTTTTCTTGCACTTTTATAGTTAGTTTGTGGTTATTATAGTGTTTTAAGCTATTTTCGTGTGTTTGTAGGTCCAAATGAGAAAGTATGCAAAAAGGTGCAATTTGGAGCCTTTTGGAGCAGTTTTGAGCATAAAATGGATATCACATGCTTGGAGTCAAATGGATGGACGAAAGGAGGCAAGAAATGAAGAAATGAACATGAAGAACAAAGAGTTTAGAATTGGAAACCAAAGTTTCTAAAGTTGGAAGTTGCTATTCTTGGAGGTTTCCATTCTTGAAAGTTTCTATTCTTGAATTGGAAGTTTCCTAATCCTTTTTCAGCTTTGTTCTAAGCCCATGCCGTACCCTAGGGCCCTAATCCTTTATTTTCTGCTAAGTTTAAACCCTAATCCATCTACCCTAGGGTTGTGCCGCACCTAGTGTTCTAGAAGCCTAAAAAATCTGCATAAAACCCTAATTATTTTCTCCCTTGGATGGGCCAGGCCTTTTATCTCCAAAACCCTAACCCTTTCCCATCAGATTTTGTGGAAACCCTAGCCTATAAATAGATGTTTTAAATGGATGATAAGGAGTGCACGACCACAATCCTCAAAACCCCAAATCTGGCCGAGAACACCCCACATGCATTTGTGGATTGTGCTGCCATTTCCTTGCAGCACATTGGTAAGCTACCTATTCCAATTTCGATTCCCATTTCAACTAATAGGTTTTTACCTTGTATGGTGCAGGTCCCCAATCGAATCCAAGCTGATGGGAATGATTACATTGACTTTAGGATGCTCAACACCCCAATCAGGAAGGATTACTATCCCCTTCCATTCATAGAGCCAATGTATGAGTATTTTGAGGAGCATGCCGTGGAAAACATACCCCTCCATGCCATGGGCCCTATTCAAACTTAAATGGAGGTATCGTCCGGCTGGAAGACGTTAAAGCAAGCGCTTCTTGGGAGGCAACACATGTGTTCAAACGAGGGATTGAAGTAATTCGAGCTCCATAACTAGATTTGCGTTCTTAAACTCTACCCTTTCTTGTTTTTACTTTGCCATGTTTGTCGTGTTTGTTAGTTGTGTTGTTTGCTTGCATATGTGTGAGTCTATGTTTGCAACATTGAGGACAATGTTTGGTTTAAGTGTGGGGGGGTAAACAAGTGTTTTTATTGCAAATTCGTGGGATTTTATCACCCATAACTTCCAAAGTTGTTCCTTGCTGTTTTTAAGTGTTTTTAAGCTGTTTTGGTGCATTTTAGTGTGTTTTGACATAAAAATCCGAAAATCTCATAAAAATTTGAAAAATTGTTTTGAAAAACCCAAAAATAGTTGTTTTTGTGTGTTTGTTTGTGTCTTAGGGTACCTTCCAACACAATGATGAGGATTTGGTTTTTAATTGCATGACTGTTAAAGAAAGTTACAAACATGGATGGAAGTTTGATGTACTCTTTGGTTTATGCTTGGTTATAGTTAATGTTTACGAATTCACATGTAATCACAAAGAAAAAAAAATAAGTTTTTGTAACATGCTTGAAGGAAGGAACTCAAACTAACGCTATAACCCTGATAGACTTGAGCCTAAACTTTATTTGGAGAGTTATTAATCTGTGATTTGTTGTTTTCTAAAGTCGTTGCATGATCTCATTATTCTTTGCTTGGTTGCTACTTAGAATGCGTTTTATCACTTTAGTTCCAAATACTAGAACTCATACCCGTTTCATTCAAAACTTAAAATTGAATGCATAACATATAGCAAGATGAAGTTGTTAGTAGTTACCACCAGAGCCAAAAAGCCTTCATTCCATGCATTTGTTTTTGTAGGTTTAACCCTTTTGAGCCTTAATTAGCCTATTTTCTTTGTTAGCCACATTATCCCTACCTAGCCTAGAATAGGACTATCCACACCCTTGTTCTTAAAGTATAGTGGAGCAAGACTTAGAGGGAATTCCTTTTGATCTAGATTGTTGCAGAAAACAAGTGAGGGGGAAGGTTTTCAAAAGTGTGTAGGTGCCAAAGTCTTATAAGAGGCACGGGTAGAAAAGAAAAAAAAATTCGGAAAATAGAAAGAAAAAAGAAAAGTTGTGAAAAGAATAAAGAAGAGCTGAAAAATATGTGAAAAAAGAGCTCTAAAGTGTTGGTTGTTGAAGAAAGGGTCCAAAAAGTTGAATTTGGCCCTAAGTGTGCATGAATCTTCCCTTTTGTTTAAAAGTCGATTTCTGAATTCTAAAGTGAATTCAAAGTGGATTTCAGTACTTTGCTTACTCTTGCTTTAAGAACGTTTGTTTTCCTTACCTTTCTTTGTTAGCCAATACCCTTAGCCCCATTACAACCCTTAGACTTTGATCTTGGTTGTTGTGTATTTCAATATGTGGAGTTTGGGATTGGTATGAGCATATGGTATCCCTGGTTCTCGTGTCTAAGTAGTAGCATTCCGTTCGTGAGATCATATATATATACATGCATTAATAATTCCAGAAAGTGCTTTCTTCGCTTATAACATATGTGAGTGTTAGTCTACATATTTATATCAATCTTCTCACATATACCTAGTATAGGGAGTGTAGTCAGAAATTCTGTGTGAAAATAGAGTGTATAACCAGTGAGGAATTGAGGGAATTCTCTAATGCATGTTACTACATTCAAAATGTTGTTTTATGTGATTAAATGCGAACTAGTAAGTGGTGACTGTGATTAAGTATGCGCTTGAGGGTAGGGATAACTAAAATCTATGTGAGTAGTGATTTTTAATGTGTCATGTTTCGCTGGAAATCCCTGAGGCAAATGTTGGAAGGTTTAGGTTATGTTTTGTTTGTTTTGTTTCCTTTGTTTTGCTCGAGGACTAGCAAAAGCTAAGTGTGGGGGAATTTGATAGGAGCATATTTATGCGACTTAGTTAGCTTGTTTTCTTGCACTTTTATAGTTAGTTTGTGGTTATTATAGTGTTTTAAGCTATTTTCGTGTGTTTGTAGGTCCAAATGAGAAAGTATGCAAAAAGGTGCAATTTGGAGCCTTTTGGAGCAGTTTTGAGCATAAAATGGATATCACATGCTTGGAGTCAAATGGATGGACGAAATTGAAGATCAAAGGAGGCAAGAAATGAAGAAATGAACATGAAGAACAAAGAGTTTAGAATTGGAAACCAAAGTTTCTAAAGTTGGAAGTTGCTATTCTTGGAGGTTTCCATTCTTGAAAGTTTCTATTCTTGAATTGGAAGTTTCCTAATCCTTTTTCAGCTTTGTTCTAAGCCCATGCCGCACCCTAGGGCCCTAATCCTTTATTTTCTGCTAAGTTTAAACCCTAATCCATCTACCCTAGGGTTGTGCCGCACCTAGTGTTCTAGAAGCCTAAAAAATCTGCATAAAACCCTAATTATTTTCTCCCTTGGATGGGCCAGGCCTTTTATCTCCAAAACCCTAACCCTTTCCCATCAGATTTTGTGGAAACCCTAGCCTATAAATAGATGTTTTAAACCCTAAATTCGTGACCACCCTTCATACCACTCAGAAATACCTTTGCCGCAACCCTAACCACCATTCTACATCACAAAACACCATCCTACATCCATATACATCTCTGCCGCACCTTTTGGAGAAGAAGGAGAGCTTTGCCGTGCATTCCATTGATGAAGGAGGGCCTTGTGCGCAAGCCATCTGCATCCTTGGGAGTTTTAAGAGTTCTTTCTTCCCTCGTTTCAGTTTCGATGTTTATTTCAATTTGCTTTTCAATTGCTATGAACATGTGGAACTAAATTCTTATTAGTTAGTGGTGAATTCGAAGCCATGGACATATGTTAATATGAATTGATTCCTTTCAGTTATTGTTTCGTAAAATATGAATGCGATTTACTTATCTATTTGATTGATAACTTATTCTTGTGTGTTGATTAAGGAGGCCTACTTAGTTTGCATGCTTGAATCTGATGCTAAATTATAAGGGACTTTCACCTAATCGTTAGAAACTTATAATTACAAGTAGTGGAGATTGTTAGTCACAATCGTGTTAAGTAGATTCTTGGCAAAAGTATCATGCAGTTCATAGTTATAATTGCCTTGTCAATGCTTATGATTTCCATGGAATTTAATGATCTTTGAATGTATCTCTATCATGCTGTTCATATAGGGAACTTGAGAAGAATAATTTGGGTTGTTGCATGCATTCATCTAATTCAATGAATTTAGGGAAATCTGAGAGTTAATTTGTGCATTCACGATTAATTTGGGGCATTGTCGTTCATGGTTTAAAGAAACAATACTGGAAATTGATTTATGTTGCATATGTTCATGTGTGGAGAAGGATCTTCTAACTAGCTTTTCACCCTTGAATTCATCTCAATTTCGTTTTAGTTTACTTTGATTTGCAATTTGTTTAGTTTTAATTCAATTTCGTCAGAAATCAAAACCCCTTTTCTGTTTTGTGTTATTAGGTCAGAATCTGTCCTAATTAGGTTCTTTAGAGCATTTTGAGTCAATATAGGTTAGAATTAGTCCATAAACATTGTTTGGGTCTTAGTTTGGTCTTAAATTAGTCCAATTTCATCTCTAGAATCTGTTTTGAGTCTAATTGTTAGTATTGTGCTGTTTTGAGTCTTTTAAGTGTATTCTGAGTTAGTTAAGTTACAATCTGTTTTCTTTTAATCTTTTGAGTCAAAGTAAGTTTTAATTTCGTCCAAATCACTTGTTAGGTCTAAAATTGAGTCAATTTCACTTAGTTTTGCAGATTTGAGTGTCTTAGGTCAGTTTAGAGTCTATAGAGTCTATTCTTGTGTTTTTAAGTCTAGTTTAGTGTTTTAGAGTTTAATTTGAGTAGATTAGCAGCCCTAGTTAATCCCCGGTTTAGAACGATCCCTACTTACATCTTTGCTACAATTGTCGTCAGTAGGGTTTAATTTGTGTGTCAAGTAATTTTCACATCAAATTTTGGCGCCGTTGCCGGGGATTAGCAAACTTGCTAATCCCTTGTTTGTGTCGTGTCTTTTGTATTTTCTTTTAAAGTTTATCCGTGAGTTTGTGTGTGTGTTTTTTTTGTGTTTCTGCCGTGCCTTCATACTTGGTTGCTGATTGTGTTTGTTTCTTTGTTTCAGGTATTAGTTTATGACTCGTAGTTCTCAACACATTAGTGCAAATATCTTGGAGTTCAACGACGATTTTGAAAGAACTTTGAGAAGAAAGAGGAAGCAACCAGAACCTAATCCACCTAGTTCAAGTTCAGAGGCCGAATCTGAATTTGAAGAAGAAGAAGAAGTCATGGCAGCGGATAATCGTACAATAAAAGAACTCTCGGCCTCGGGGTTGGCCAATGCCGCACCCCTTTGCATT